>OW121742.1:77074383-78495758 GCA_933228675.1 Stomorhina lunata
AAGCCAAATGACCAAATGTTTGTTTATGATGGCAAAATTTAGCAAATATTTGTCTTTACACAGGAAAAATAACACCTTTGACCTTAGTGGCGAAAGGTATCGTATGGTCGGGCTTGACCGACTATAGCACTTTCTTACTTGTTCTTTTTTTTATTTTTTGAAAAGTACATTTTTTGGCTAAAAACTTCACAATTTTTTTTAAAGTTTTGTTACAAATATTTAAATTTTAGAAATTTTGTATTCTTTCTGCTACTTCTCTTAATAAAACAAATATAATTGCATGCATTTTTATTGAAAAATGAATTTCTGATATTTATTTTTCTAAAGCCATTTTTTGTCAGTGTAGTTCTTTATAGGTGCAACGCACATGAAAAACCAAACCACCTCTGTAGTGCGATTCACTACGCTTTTTTAACCACAATTGTTTCTTCAAAATTATTAAACAACTAAATTAACCACAGTGTTAGTGAATAGCACTTTAACGATTTCTGTTGACGTTTAAAGTCAGCTGTTTCAATCAGCTGTTATTAATAAACAAATAAATTGTTGTTTATTAACGCCAACATTTTTGATGCTGTTTAATATTAAGGAAAAGTGGTTAAGAAAAGTGATTTAGAAAAGTGTATTAAAAAATTGTTTCTTTGTATAAAACGAAAATTATAACTAAAGAAAATATAATATAAGAATATAACAACAAATATAATTCAACTATATGACTTGCCTGCTCAGCAGACGACCGGCTTCTTTTGATAGTAGTATGTATTCATTCAGTAGTATTCATATATCATCAAAATAAATAAAAATGTATTTAAAATAATAATTATTTTTAACATTTTACTCAAGTTGTTCTTAAAATTTACAACAAAAATAGTTTTTGGCTTGTTTTTTTTCTATTCTTCTTTGTGTTTTTCTCTTATTTTGACAAAGTTGCCACATAACTTTACCGTGGCTTAAACTAAGTTAGTGAATAACATAGTGGTTAGTGCAAACATCAAAATGTGTTGTTAATGGTAGAACCTTTTGAAAGTTTTAAAAGTTAGTGAATCGCACTACTGGAATCGCAGGAATCTCTGCTTTCATATGTATTTTATTGAGAAAATGGAAAGTTTATATTTCGATTTTTTTTCACTAGACAGTTTACTGTGCGACGCCTAAAAAACTTCATAAAATAATTAACAATTAGACTTTGGCTATATTAAATCGACTTCGTATGTACTATTTACAATTTTCTGATAGTATCGGTAGTGAAAAAACTATCGATATTTTATAAAAAAAAAAAAACTATCGATACTATTAATAGTACTATTGATTGGTTTGCAGTCCTACTTAATAAGTAATAGCGATACTAACAAAACTTATGGGAAATTAAGCTCAATAAAGAATGTAGCTACGTTACTCAAGTTAAATTAAATTCAAATTTTACTCTGAATCCAAATATTTGCCAATATCCTTTAAAAAATTGTTTAAAATTTTTACTTGTTTTTATTTCTATAAATATTCATTCAGTTCTTATCGCATTTTATAGATTTCAAAGGTTAGAGATAAGATAAAAAGCGTTTAAATAAAAAATTACTAAATAACTTATTGGTATGTTAAATCAACATTGAAACGAGTGTCTGAAATTAACTTTGAATATCATTAATTTCAATTCAAATTATTTGGACTTAATAAAATTATGTATTTAGGAAAATAAAAAGCAACAATGCTGTCTATTGTTCAGTGAAGTCGTATATTTATTTAATAAACAAACGAGTATATGGCTCATGTGTACTTACACTGGCCTACAAGAAAATTGCCAAATGGAACTTTATACAGCTTTACAGTTAGTCAGATCATGAGACAAGGTCAAAATCAGGTGATTATCAGACCCATATTTTTTTAAGCCCATCAGCATAAAATCATGTTGGACAAAGTCTCTCCGATTTTGTAAGAGAGCATCAGAGAGACGTTGTCCAACATTGGCATACAACCAAAATATATCCTTCCCTCCTGTGGTGAAGTAGGTTATGTCATAATAACTTTATGAAGCTAAAATCCCGTACAGATAATTTTATCTTAATAATAATAATCCTATCAAATTTTAAAAATTATTGTTACATGATTTTGCATTTTAGGTCATTTTACACTATATGTTATTCTATCAATAAAATAATATCGCACTTGTTCAACAAGAGGGTATTAACTCAAAATTTTTAAATTTTCACTTTTTTAAAGAAATTGATGTGTAGTAGTCTTATCTACCCACTATAAAAATCTGACATCATTCTCACTATAATTTCACCAAAAAAACTACAGTTTTACCCCTCTTCCTTATATGAAAGTAGTAGCAAAATAAAATAGTTTTTTGACTTTACTGAAAATTTAAAAATTTTGAGTTAATACCCTCTTGTTGATCAAATGTGATATGTAAAATTTTCAAATAGAGATTTTAAAACCTTTTTTAGCATATTTTAGAATTCCATGCGCTTTGATCTTGTGCGCATAATCTCCACTTTCGTAGACCAAGCTTTGAAAGATTTTCTCTACTTGGTCTTTCCATCGATTTTCCGGACGTCCTCTTGTACGAGTTAACTCGGGATCGTTTTCGAATATTTATCTTGCTGAAGTTTTTTCACCCATTCGCACAACTTGCCCCAGCCAATGCAGTCGCTGCTGTGTGATGCTTTTTACTATGTCATACAGCTCATAGTTCATTCGATGTCGATATTCATTGCTAATGCAGACTGGTCCAAAGATTTTCGTAGAATCTTTCTCTCCAAAATTTCCAAGAATAGCTTCATTTGGTTTGCAAGTGCACCATATAATAACACGGGTGGTATAAGCGTTTTGTAGAGCGTAATTTTAGTTATTACAGAGAGAGCTCTGCTGGTAACCTATCGGCACCCGCAGTTTTGTTCGTTTTAGTCAAGTTATTGCAATTCTAACCTCATTTTGGTTGGATGGTGGACATATAACGCCGTCATTATTGATTTGTTCAGGAGTGTTATCTTGATGCCCATAGTTTTAGCACGCTTTCTGTATCTTCTCCTTAGAGAAGAAGATACAACTGCCAAAACCATCCGATTCATGGTTAACTTTTTGGTAAAGTTTACACACTTCATTACGACTCTTATACATCTCAATTTCCTCAAAAACACGCCTTTCTTTATTTTTCTTCGGAATAGGCGTTTTTTTCCCTCCATTTCTCTCGATATCTTTCTAAAGTTCGAGGCGTAACTAGCGTTGCCATTGCATGTGTAATTACACATATTGCGTATAATTTTTATTTAAATGTGTAGCCCATGTGTAATGAGCTCCATGTGTAATTTATATGTAATTTAAAATATTCAACAGCTGATGGAAGATTGAACGTTCTTCAGAACAGAATAACTAAAAAAGGAATTCTATTGCAAAACTTAGTTGGATTTGTTTCTGATACGCCAAATGTAATATTTGGACAATATAGTTCAGTAGATACCCTCGTGTAAAATGAAATGCCGGTCATAGTGTTAATAAAATATTCTTGCCCCATTATTCATTTGGAAGACTTGATTCGTAATCTGGGGTCATACTTTAATAGAAACTATAAAGTCCATAGGATTTTATCATTATCAGTTACTAGATTTTTTTTCTCAGGGGATGACCCCTACTTATGCAATGTATTGTGTTGAAACTAGGAAAGAACAGTGTGACACAACCCACATTGCGACGGTGTTCCAGTGAATCAATAGAGTTGGATGCCCTATTGCCACCAATAAGCGCCTTCGCCCTCTCTTGTACTCGGTCGAGGAGCTCCAAAATAGACTTTGAAGCACCGGCCTATACATGAGAGTTGTATTCCATTTTCGGTCGGATATAGGTGGTGTAAATAGTAAGGAGATCAGATGAAGTGAAGTATCTCTTGCACCGTTTTAGAAAACCGAGACACTTGAATGCTTCTTTCGACACTTGAAAAATGTGTTCAGTCCACCGGACATCACATTGAATTCTCATGCCCAGAACATTAAGAGTATCTGATTCCTCGATATTTTCACCACCCATTAATACAGATGAAGTAACAAGATCCGCCGTGCGTTTATGCGTCAGCATACAACATTGAGTTTTACGCGCATTAAAATCGACTCTATTCGCACGACTCCATTCTGAGATTGCTTCTCAATCGCGGTTTAATGATTCATTCATGTTTTGCCTCATAGTACCAATCTCTAAAGGGTTTGTCCTATGATTGAATGAATACGAATGGCAAATGTTACTATCATCTGCAAAATAGTAGATAGGATTGGAAGTTTGACGTAGAAGGTCGTTTATAAAGATAAGAGAAAGAACGGAGCCTTGCGGTACCCCTGAATTTAGCTTGAACTCGTTTGATGAGATCCCATCTACAACAACTCTTATAGTGCTATCTCTGAGAAAGATCGATATAAATCGAGAGAAGTTATTACCGACACCAACATTCTAAGGAACTTTACGGAATTTGCGCCGAAGTTTGGTTTGAAATTTGGAGCTTTTAATCGAAAAATTTTCTACATTTTCAATCGCAAATATAAAACTAACGGTAAGCTGTAGTGAAAAGATTTTGCACTCCTCCAATTGCGTGAAGTCTTTAGAGTTTTAGAACATTTAAACTTTTTTCAAAAAATAACAAATTAGTCGGGATGTAAATATTATTCAAAAAGAAGTGTATTTGCATTTGATCCCAAACCTGTTACATTTATTTATTAATGTAACAGATCAATTTATTGATAAAAAGCCAAAAAATGTTTGCGGAGAAACCAAATTCCTCGACGCGTTTCGATGGATGGTTAAGCCATCTCTTCAGGAGGATTATCCCCAATTTAGACAGATCGAAAACCTCGCATTATTACTAAATTTACAAACATAACTATTAAGAATTATGTTCATAAACCAAAAGTAAAAGCGTAGATTATCGACTGAACAAAAACAAAAATTTTTTAGTTTTCATCTACCTTCACTTCCCACATTCTTGCTGTAGCCGTTGGCTACTATATGCAGAATGCTGTGAAGAAGGGGGGGGGGGGGGGGGTAAGATGTTTTAAAATAAACAAGTTTATTTTAAAAAATAAGCTGAATGCATGCAGTTTTATCAAAAAATAACAAATTAGTCGGGATGTAAATATTATTCAAAAAGAAGTGTATTTGCATTTGATCCCAAACCTGTTACATTTATTTATTAATGTAACAGATCAATTTATTGATAAAAAGCCAAAAATGTTTGTTTTTGTTCAGTCGATAATCTACGCTTTTACTTTTGGTTTATGAACATAATTCTTAATAGTTATGTTTGTAAATTTAGTAATAATGCGAGGTTTTCGATCTGTCTAAATTGGGGATAATCCTCCTGAAGAGATGGCTTAACCAACCATCGAAACGCGTCGAGGAATTTGGTTTCTCCGCAAACATTTTTTGGCTTTTTATCAATAAATTGATCTGTTACATTAATAAATAAATGTAACAGGTTTGGGATCAAATGCAAATACACTTCTTTTTAAACTTTTTTCTTTAAATTGATCGTGGAGTTGAAATTTTAAAAAATGTAAAATGTGCCATTAAACATTTTGGTAAATTTTTGCAAAGGAATGCAATTGGAGGAGTATAAAACATTTCCAATACAGCTTGCAGTTAAATTTATATTCGGTATTGAAAATAAAGAAAATTTTTCGATGAAAATCAGCAAATCTCAATCAAAATTTCGGAGCAAATTCCAGGGGGGTTACTCTGTATCTCGATTCGAAAGAAAATGTTTTCGAAGCCCAATGCTTTAAGCATACAAATTCGAAAAATTTTGTTTTCGAATCGAAATACGCAGTAGGCCCCCAGATTGTCAAAATTCGTTTCAGGCCTATGTTTTTTTTTTGGTAATTCCTTAAAATAACCCATAGAACAAGAATATCGATGAACACTTTAACATTTTTGGAAGTGCAAATTAAAAACACATAGAAAGTTTTGCAGGAATTTAAAATATTTAAATTAATCTTACGAGTTGTTTATCGAGTTTTGTGCGGGATTGATAAGAGCATAAACAGACATTTTAGATAACCTAGTTTAAATACAAGATCAAAATATATAGGGTAGGAGGGGGGCCATTTGCCATAGGGGCGCATTTGCCACCACCAGTTTTCTTAAAAATATCTCAAATTTTAACTGCTGTAGCTTTCATATTTAAAACATCAGGCGTTATTTATTGTTTCATCTGATCCTGAAAAAATATTTTGCTACAAGTATTTTTGTAACTTTTCCTTTGTTTTTTTCTTATCCTAAGAAATTATTCATTAGTTTAATAAACAATATAGTATTGAGAACAAATATTTTAAATTTTTATCAATAAATCTATTTCTTATGAGAAAAATAGTTCTTTACATCTAAGGACTCTAACTGGGGCAAATTTGCCATACACATAGAACAAAGCAACTCGTCGACTCCCTAAAAAGGATATCATATTTTGGATGCAAGGCCCAATCCATCTTCCATCTTAGCATTTTTTATGTTGATATGTCACAGTACAATGCTAACAGAGGCCTAATAGTTTAAATTTTGATCTCTGAATTTTTTAATGTTTTGTTTAATTTTTCCATGTGAAATGAACTTGAATAAATTTTTTTGGTTTGTTTTGTATATTAAAGCTTTATAGAAATAAAAATTTACTTCATTACAACATTTTTTTACTTCTTTTTTGTACCTTACTTATTGGCAAATGTGCCCCATGGATGGGGCAAATTGGCCACTTTTAGTTAACTATTTTTAAAATTTGATACATAAAGAAAAGCCGTAGGCAATCTGAACCAACACAGTTTAAAGCTAACATATATAGGTACATATGAAGAACAAAAAAAATGTGAAAACCCTCACGGTAAGAAACCTAGAGCACTTTAAAAAAAAGTGGCAAATGCTCCCCCTTCTACCCTGCATGTGTAATTTTTTGCTAGATAAGTAATTTAGGATTTTTTATGTGTGGTTTGCAAAATTTTTGGTGGCAACGCTGGGAGTAACTACTGATGGTAGAGTTACCCTGTAGGCTGCATTTTTCTCAGTGGTGGCATTGCGGCACTCCTCGTCGTACCAAAAGTATGCCATATTATCTATACAAGACTTTAAGATTAACTGGAATCTGTTTACATGCTTTTTGCAAGCTCATACTGCTAGAAATATCGGCTGATATAAAACGATATATTCATTCATTTAAAAAGATGTGGCTTTGTTTATATAAGAAACGATAGAAGGCACGCGATTGAAGACGGCCAAACTTAACTCTTGTAATTCGTATATAAATGTACTCTTATTTATTTGGAGTCCTGGACGATCTGGTTAAGGTAGATATTGTCCAGCTTCTTTAAGCGGGCCACAATAGTCTTAAAATGGCCTTCTGTCTGATTACAGATTTCCATACTTACTAAACCTATGCAATATAATAATAAGGACCACTATATGACTATAATAAGGTAATATTTAAAACGAAAACATTAAGTTTAAAGGAGACTTAAGTGAGGGAGATAAATGTGTTGTAGATTAGATGATAACAGAAATATTATGTATATTGTAACAGGTTTTATATTATTCGAAAATTTCCTCTCTGGTTCTGTTACTGGTTTCAGGTTGTATGTAATTAATTTTTTATACAAAATTCCCCTACTAAATGCATATGCTCGTTGACCTAATTTTTATAAAACGAGAAAAATAAGAAGAGAAATAAAAATGCCTTATATTCATGAACAAATGCAAGTAACGTAAGTATATACTAAGTATACGTATGTACGTACTTATATTGTACATTGTACGATTGTTATCATACAATGTATGAATGGATGATGGATATTCAACTTGCTGAGATATCATCCATCAGTAAACATTTTATTACCGAGTTTCTTCCTCTTTCCTACAAATAATTTTATTTTTTTGGTTTATTAATTTATTTTGGCAATATTTTTTGCACAAGTTTTTCACCCTTTTCAATTAATGTACAAATGTAAATAACCATGTGCAATTTATTAATTCATGCAAGGTTTCGTGTTAATTTAGTCAACGTTCTTTCAATTTTTCTCCTTATAAGTGCAAGTACTGAAGCAGAAATAATAATAGTATCTATATTAGTACACATTCCTTCTACTCTACATTTCCCAACTAAGTACGAAAATAATTAAATCAGGAAGTGAATTTGAGCAAATCGTTGTACTTAAAGAATCTTTTAAGACTTATATTTTTTGGTGTTACAAACATATGTAGGAAACTAATATACATACCCGGTTATGCCTAGGGTAAAAATCACAAAAATAATTTTTTGTTGAATGTACGGATATTCATTATACGAGTATGTACGTTTATGTTGTTTATTCACAAATTGGATCCACAAATAAGTTATCGATGCTTTGTTCTTTGTTTCAAAAATATAGTTTATATTCATTAAGATTTTTTTTATAATTTTGTCATTTAACATCGCATGTGTGTTCTATTAGATTTAATACCAATGTAATGCAGAACGAGCCATTTATATCAAAAAGCTAAAACATTATTCTCATCCGTGAGAATAATGGTCCACCGTGGAATAATGTTTACTTAACCAATTTGAAAAATAGAAAAAATAAGCTCTTTAAGAAATATAAAAAAAACTGGCTTAATTTTTTACTTCAAAAATTATTGCGTTATACGATCTGAATACAACAATGCCAATAAAGTGGCTTATAACAACTATATACGTCGTATGCAATTGAAAATTAAAACTAACCCGAAACTTGTCTACAAGTTTATAAATTCTAAGCGTCGTGTTAGTTCTTATCCCAAATTTCTTAGGTTTGGATCTCGTTGTGCTGATGATGATGAATCTATAAGTAACTTATTTGCCAATTTCTTTGCAACCACATATTCTGAAAAAGTATTTGACAATGAAACCACATATCCCTACCAAATTGTTCGTTCTTCCAGTATCAACATGACATTTATAGAAACTAAAACTGTTCTATTAAATTTAAACTTACTTCAGTGTACATTTAATCCTGGTCCTGACGGAGTACCAAATTGTATTTTAAAGAAATGTGCTGAGCCTTTATGTGGTCCTCTTACGGCTATCTTTAACAAATCCATCAAACTTGGTTACCTCCCATCTGTGTGGAAAACATCTTATATAACACCGTTGTTTAAAAGTGGAAGTAAATTGGAAGTATCGAACTATAGAGGTATTGCAAAGTTAAACTCAATTCCCAAGCTATTAGAAAAAATTGTAACTCAAAAAATATATCACCAAATTTCATCAATTCTATCACCCTGTCAACATGGCTTCCGAAGATTACGTTCCACAACAACAAATATTTTAGAACTTACATGCATTTTAAATGAAGGTTTTGTTAATAACAAACAAACCGATGTAATTTACACTGATTTTAGTAAAGCATTTGACAGAGTAAATCATGATATTTTAATGTATAAGCTTTCAAAAATGGGATTCTCCAATACTGCTATTTGCTGGATTAGTTCTTACCTTTCGCAAAGAACACAACAAGTTAAATTCAAAAATGCAATATCAAAAACTATCGTTGTTCGCTCTGGAGTTCCTCAAGGTAGCCATCTTGGCCCGATATTATTTACGTTATTTATTAACGATCTTCCAAACTGCATTCGACATTCCAACATACTTATGTACGCTGATGATGTCAAATTGTTTAACTCGTTTAATGAAACTAACGGCCAATTATCTTTGCAAAGGGATATTGATTATTTCTCGAAATGGTGTCTACTTAATTTATTGGATTTAAATATAAAAAAAAGCAAACACATGTCTTATTTCCGTACACACAAACTTGAAACAACTTATTATCTCAACGAAAAAATATTAGAAAAAGTTCCCAATATTATTGATCTCGGTATTTTACTGGACCATAAACTTAATTTTCAAGAGCACATATCAATGATAGTTAATAAAGCCAATGGTGTACTTGGTTTGATGAAACGTTGGTCAAAGGAATTTTCCGATCCTTATATCACCAAACATCCATATACTTCACTTGTTCGTCCGATTCTCGAATATGGATCTATTATATGGGACCCTTGTACTAGCACCTACATTAGCAACATCGAATCTGTTCAAAAACAGTTCCTGTTATTTTGCTTGAGAGGACTTGGATGGACCTCTTATGTACTACCTTCATATGAAAGCAGACTTGGTCTTATTAAAGTACCGACATTAAAAAGTAGAAGAATAATGCTTGGAATTTCATTTATTTTGGCTTTAATACAAGGTGATGTTGACTCCGAGTATCTTCTTAGCAGGTTAAAATTTAATGTTCCTTCCAGACCATCTAGATACTTTCAATTAATTGCTATAAAGTATTATCGTACTGATTTTGCTAATTATGATCCTTTTCGAAAAATTTGCTTAAACTTTAATAACTTATATCACCTAATTGATTTATCTGAGAGTAACATTGTTTTAAAAAGAAAAATTATTTTGTATTTAAATCAGTAAATCGTAAAATGCTTTTGTATATTCCTGTTATGTCAGTTTAGTCTGTAAGGATATTATAATCTATAGACATAAAATAAATAAATAAAAATTGTATTATTGTTATTTATATGGGCAAATCCTGCGTGACGGACTATACATTTGTACTTATTTTGATGTACTTAAATGCATCCCATTGTCGTTCTGCACTAGATATCTTTGCACAGATTCCAGAGAATATTAGCCCATCGATTGTGCTATCGAATGACATTTGTTAATTTACATATGTATTTGTTTTAGAGGAAAAAGATATTCGCTTTTAAGTGCTGAGACGGACGCTACAAAATATGGAAGTGACTTTCTTTTCAGCTCGTGTTTCTGTAATTTTCATCAAATCGGTCATAGTAATAAAAAAATTGTAAATACATTGAAGGTAGAGGAAAATCAGAGAACTACAAAATAGCTTTTACAAAATATTTTAAAGTTTCCAGTTTCACCAAAAATGCAGAAATGAACTGTTGCGAACGCGATGTGACGGACGATACAGTTTAGGAAGAATTCATATTTCATATATTCTTAAGGGTTTGTTAATCAGTGTAAATAATGGTGTCATTTGTTCCCGAATTTCATCTCTTATCTCTTCATGTTCGCGGTTAAAATGCGATTTATGGGCAGAATTTTATATTTTACAATACGACTACATACCTATATTTATTTAAAGTTTTACACTTTTTACATCTTATTTTTCGTCCCAAGAATGTTGCGGCTGGCTGTTAGAGTGTCCCAAAAATCAAAAAAAAAAACTTTTTTTTCAAAATCATCAAATTTGCCCCACTGTGTGTTTTTTTTAACACCTAATACCTTTAATTTAATCTATGGATATAGACACTGTTATTGCTTTATGAATAAGGCAGACATGTCTTCGTAAATTTTGTATTTAATTTATATCATTTTGTAAAAAATATATACTGTGACGGACGCTACACACTTTCCTTTAAATACTATTCTATAAAATGCTATATTAACATCTATATATTTGTAGCCTAATGTAAAGCATACTATAAGTTCTCTTTACGAACCAAGTTTAATTTGAAAAAAAAAAAGAAAAATTGCACAATTTAAAATAAAAAAAAAAATTATTTCTGTGACGGACGCTACACACTGTTAGTCACTTTTTACTTGATGTTATTTATATAATATTTTTGATGGGGTCTTTTACATCTAATTGTATATTATTAAGCAGACTTTGAGCCCCTGCTGAAACTTGATATCAAAATGGATGTTTTTGCGATTTTTATGAACTTTAAAAAAACCTATTATTTTAAAAGAATTATAAAAATTCAAGATGGGTGCAAATAAAGACCTGCCATTCACGAAGAGAGCAATCAAAAATTGTATCCATTATATATCAATATATGATAAGTTTTTCTATAAACACAAATATGTGATTTTGACATTTTTAAAATTTTGTCCTTGGTTTAATGTTTTCGGATTTGCCCATATGTAGTTTTAAACAAATAAGTATGTAAATTTGCAATATATTTTCTTCTTTTTTTAAAGGATGATTACACATTCGCAGGTCCGGTTGATAAGACTAACTTTTTAGCTAAATTATTATCAAGAAATTATCGCTTGCCGGAAAGCAATCAACCAAAAAAGTATATTTTTTAAACCAGTTATATCACCGGAGGATCTCAACACAAAATAACCTGCCGGGACTTGTGGCATTCCAGCACTGGTCTGAGCTAACATTTTGGGAGATTTCCAGCCTGTTCACAAAACTGTCATACGTTAGAAGCCAATCGAATACTAGCCTAACGATTAAGCTCTAAATTGAGATCATTTTCTGTTTTCGTTTGGAAGTAAAAGCTTCGTAATGAAATATCCAAAGAACAAGGATTCCAAAGAACAAGAAACCATAGAACATTGTGACACTCCAGTGGCTCAATAGAGTTGCATACCGACGAGCACGTTCACCCTTTCCAACACTCGGTAGAGTAGATCTTACAAAGACCCTATTCTGAGACATGTATTGCGTAAGAAGATTTTAGTTTGGGAACGAGTTCCCTTATTTCGTGAGGGCACATTCCAAAGTGAAAACGATAAAAAAGTGTGACACTTCAGTGGTTCAATATAGTTGGATACCATGCTGTCATCAATGAGCACTTTCGCCCTTTCTTGCACTCTTATATAGACCCTATTCCGAAACATGTATTGCGTACCGGTTGTATTGTTACTACTTTGGAATGTGCTGTAACAAAATCAGGAAACTCGTTCTCGATATATGAACTTTCATACGCAATACACGTCTATCTGTTAGATCTCATCTTTTCGTAGTCGATTGACCAGTAGACAGACGATACTCTATAGATAGACGATACGCTAGCCGTACAGTTCGTATGTAGAATTTGCTTCCCGCAGAAGTTTTTCCAATCAGTTGCATTATAGGGAAGTTTAAATCAAATGTCCACAAACACTACCTATTCCCCCTCCCACAACCTTTTCCTAGTTTCAACATAATGCATTGTATTGTGTTCAGGTCCTAAACAAAAAAAAAAAAATAAATAACTGTTTTATTTTTTGTTTCCCAGGCGATTAGAATTTTTTAATTGCCTGATTTGACATTTACTTTCGTCTATACATTTCATTTACGAACCAAAATTTTAAAAGCTTTTTCTCGTTTCACTCAAAAAAAAATTCAAAAACTAAAAATTCAATTTTTTCGTAAGTTGACGTACAATTTGAAAAAATTGTAGTTTCAAAAACAGGCCGTTCATCTGTTAGAAATTAAATTTCTGATTCTTATTTGTCACTTTTTTTAAGTTTTATTAAATTTGAAATCTTCAAATAAATGAAGCATAAAACAAGTAAGAAAGCGCTATAGTCGGTCAAGCCGACCATACGATACCCTTCACCACTAAGTTTAAAGGTGTTATTTTTCCTGTATAAAGACAAATATTTGCTAAATTTTGCCATCATACAAACATTTTCTCAAAACGTATATATTCAACCTGTTTCCGTCAATTGGACTTATATGAGAGCTAGGGTCAAATGTGGACTGATTATCTCGAAATTTGGCAAATTGATTACAGTTGTTACATATTATGTATGCAAAAAATAAACTCAAAATTTTCATTATCTTTAGATTTACGAGCGTTTTAGTGATTTTTTGTCTCATTTAGTGCGTTTTTGAAGAAGAGTTTGTATGGGAGCTATGGTCAAATGTGGACCGATTTCAACGAAATTTGGTACAGCGATTTAAGTTTACATAAGCAGTATTGGCCAATAAGCAGTATTGGCCATAAGCAGTATTGGCCAATATAGCAATTCCGGGAAGTGGGACCTATGGGAGGTACCATAACTAATGAACCGATTTTGACCAATTTCAATAGCCATAGTCCCATTATCAAAAAAATCATCTGTGCCAAATTTCATCAAATTATCTTTAGAATTGCGACCTGTAGTTTGATTACAAGGTTTACATGGGGGTCCAGCCAGCCAGACGGACGGACGGACGGACATCGCTAAATCGACTCAGAAAGTGATTCTAAGTCTATTGGTATACTAAAAGGTGGGTCTAAGACAAATATTTCTATGCGTTACAAACATCAGCACAAACTTATAATACCCTTTCCACCTATGGTGGTGAAGGGTATAAAAATGTTTATTCTTTAAGATTTTTGAGAGAATCAATAAAATTTGTATTTGCTATCAATTTACTTATGTTATTTATAATTTAGCGGCAAAGTCTTCTGGAAACCGTATAAGGATATGCACACCTGTGACTTCTTTCGTTTTTTTTTTCTTTTGTTTCTTTATGTATATTGTCGACATTGTACTTTTTACATTTTTTGTAATTTTAGCGTGTTTTTTATAAAAAAAAAGTATTACACATACGAGGGCGGTTCGGAAACTTCTTAGCCTACCAATAAAAGAGAATAGTTAGTTTTTCAAAAATATTTTTATTTTTCAATATAGTCTCCTGAAACTTCAATACACTTAGTCCAACGCTTTTCTAGTAATTCTATCCCTTGATTAAAATAGTTTGCATCTTCAATTGAGGTAAAACGCTTGCCAGCAAGGAATTTTTTTAGATTTGGGAACAGGTAAAACTCACTGGGACCTAAATCAGGAGAATAAGGTGGGTGTTTATAGCAGAGATGGAGGTTTCAAAAACACTTAACTTTTTCTGTTTGTACCACGCTTTTTGTGCTAGGCTAAGGAGTTGTCCTCCATCTGCCATTATGAACCAAAATACATTAATATGTAGAAACATGTAAGCTTACATGGTATTTCTGTACTTAAGTATGATTTACACGACATGTTCATGAGTATTCATGTTGTTATAAGAATTCCATTTTATTTTTTTCAAGTAAGTATGGCCGGGGATCGAACTTGGGACCTCTGGTATGCCAGGCGAATAACCTGCTATACCACGGTGGTTCACATTAATTAATTAATTAATTCGTAATAACATACTCAAAAAGAAAAATCCGAACACTTCCTATTTTTACCAAATAAACAAACCAAACATGCCTGCCGCACATGTGTAAAGCATTTACTCTCGCACGATAAAAACATGACAATAATTTTGCAATTAATTGACTAATATGCAAATATTTCTTCTGTCAATCACGTTATCAATGCAATTGCTTAAAGTAGCTGGGAATATAATCAATCCTTATTGGAATCGGCTCACATATGAGTCACAATAGCTTTACATTTGGCCTATCCTTCATGATATTTTATTATTACTTTTACCAAAAGACTGACATCCCTCACTGCCTTATATGTACTTTGATCAAAAATATTACTGTACCACATTTCCTTGGAATCGATTTGATTTTAAATATGAGAGCTATATATATATATATATATATATATATACAACTAATACCGTCAAAATGTTTTTAAATGCGACGAAATTAAGATAAAGTTGAAAAGTGTGAATTGGTATTGTCGCAAATTAGTTTCTTCCCAGTAAGAAAAATGGTTTATTCTCAAAATTAGGATGATTTGAAAATAAATGTTTTATCAAAGGTCAAACGTTTGATACTGATTTGAGAATAACAGTGTTCTCAACAACAAGGGGACTTTATTCTCAAATTAGGAAATGCCTTTATTCTCAAATCATTATCAAACCTCTTTTCCAAAGGTTTTACATGTGGAACATAAATAAAATGTCGTATTTTTGATTTTGTTTTTGAAAACAATGCATTATATTTAAATCCTTTTGCTTAAAATATAATTTTTTTACTGTTAGGTAAAAACAAGTTTTAAGAAACAAAGAAAATTTACTTATGTATATGAATATTATAGAATTTTTTACCCTACTCCCCAATAGGTGGATGGATGGATGGTAAACTTTAATAATTAAAATAATTTGATGAAATTTGGTACAGACATTTGCTTCCGTAGAGGGACTATCACAATTAAAATTGGCTGATTGGCCCATAATTTCGGGTGACTTTTTTGAAGTAATGTTCTATGGTCAATTATGAATCAATTTAAAAAAATCCGAAAGAAATAACGAATTTCGTTAAAATGCAATGCTATTCCATTAAAATATCTTAAGCATTAAATTTTTTTAATATAAATAAATTTGTTAATGTTTGAAAAAAATTTTTAATAAGGTTTGATATCAAATTTATACAACACCATTTTTCAAATTATTCTCAAATCATCTTAGGGTTTGATAATGATTTCAGACTAACCTTTATTATCAATTTGAGAAGCTATAATTTTTCAAACCTTTATTCTCAAATGAACCTTTATTTGAAAATAAATCTGAATCTCAAACATCTGTTTAGGCTTGAAAAAAACGTTTAATATCAAATGTAAAAGTCATCATATTTGAAACTGGGTTGGTACCCAATCATAACGAAATCGCTGAACAGAAACACTATTTCCTTAAAAAAATATTATTTGCATTGAAAATAAACTTCTTAATTTTTTGACTATTGCACCTGATTTGACCTCTGTTGTCAAATTAATTTACTTAATTGTTTTTTTCTCGAAATTGACAAGTTTTTATAGTGAGTTAGGACGAGTAGTTGAGGCCCTATGCTCCACTGGGAGTTAGGGATAACAGATTAAATAAGAGGGCCTCAAAGAAAACTGTGAGATTATGCACAAGACCATGGGTGTTGATCCATAGTGCTTCCTCGATTAAGTAGATTCATTTCCAGAAGCATTACCAACAGTTAGCACAATTTTTTTCCTTTATCAGTTCACATAAAGCTTCGACAATTTGATATATTTTATCATCTTTAGAGGATGTGCATCCTTAGATCTTCTGGAAAAAGTAAGAATCAAAACATTTAAATCGATTGTTAGATAGTGCAACACATTGACAAAGGAAGTGGTATGTATCTTCTTTTTCTTCGTTGCACCAACTAAACATACCGTCATTTCTTTAAAGTTTTTTTTTTTTTTTTTGTTTAAAGTACCTTAAGTTATTATGCCCAGTCATGACACCTACATATATTCTTAAATCATTTTTATCCATATTCAATATAATTTTTTGTGTGTTTATATATGGGCAAATCCGAAAAACATTAAACCAACGACAAAATTTTAAAACTGTCAAAATCGCGTATTTTGTGTTTATGGAAAAATTAACCATATATTGATCCTTTAGAATATATAATGGATACAATTTTTGATTGCTCTCTTCGTAAATGGCAGATCTTCATTTGCACCCATCTCGAATTTTTATACATTTTTTTAAAATAAAAGGTTTTTTAAAAGTTCATAAAAATCGCAGAAACATATTTAGGTATCAAATTTCAGTAGGGACTCAAAGTCTGCTTAATTTTATACAATTAGATGTAAAAAACCCCATCAAAAGTAATTGGAGTGATATAAATAACGTCAAGTAAAAAAGGGCTCACAGTGTGTAGTGTCCGTCACAGAAATAAAGGTTTTTTTAATTTGACTAGTGCAATTTTTTTTTTCCAATTGAACTTGGTTCGTAAAGAGAACTTATAGTATGCTTTAAATTAGGCTAAAAATATATAGATGTTTGTATAACATTTTACAGAATAATGTGTATAGGAAAGTGTGTAGCGTCCGTCACAATATATATTTTTTACAAAATGATATTTATTAAATACAAAATTTACGAACACATGTCTGTGTTATTCATAAAGCAATAACACTGTCTATATCCACTATCTATATCCACATTCTTTCGACTAAAAATAAGATGTGAAACATTAAATTATGCTCAAAACCCGCATTTTAACCGCGAACATGAAAAGGAAAGAGATAAAATTCGGGAACAAATAAAATCATTATTTTCACTGATTTACGAATCTTTAAAAAAAATATGAAATATGATTTTTTTCCTAGTAAAAAACATTCAAGTAAAAACTGTATCGCCCGTCACGTAGCGTCCGCAACAGTTCATTTATGGATTTTTGTTGAAACTGGAAACTTTAAAATATTTTATAAAAGCTGTTTTGTAATCCTCTGATTTTCCTCAATTTAATGTATGTACAATTTTTTTTATTACTATGATCGATTTGATGAAAATTACAGAAACACGTGTTGAAAAAAAGTCACTTCCATTTTTTGTAGCGTCCGTCACAGCACTTTAAAAGCGAATATCTTTTTCATCCAAAAGAAGTATGTAAGTTAAAGAATGCCATTCGATAGCACAATCGATGGGCTAGTATTCTCTGAAATCTGTGCAAAGATATCTAGTGTAGAACGACAATTGGATACATTTAAGTACAACAAAATCCGTACAAATGTATCGACCGTCACGCAGGATTTGCCCATATCTTGTCTGCCATAGAACTTTCGTTTGAGTTATGTCTCACTGAGTTATTCCACAATGCATTTGATTCAGATTTGAATTTATTTCTCATATTATGGTAAATTGAGCAGAGCCCAGGGTAAACCTCCTTACATTCTGCATTTCCATTCAAGTCCGCTCCAGTGCGTGCCAATTCATCTGCTTTCTCATTGCCCGGTATATTATTTTGGCCTGGTACCCAGCACAGTTTTAAAAAGTATTGTTCGTTGAGCTCTTTGCGACAACGACTAACTACCTTTGACCTAATAATTCTATTGCATATTGCTTTGATTGGTGCTTGACTGTCTATGTAAATTATGATATCGGTTTTAAATACCGGCATCATAGATATCATACGAGCTGTCTCCCATACAACAAATATCTCTGCTTGGAAGATGCTACAATCAGTATTTAATCTTAAACTACTACTTATTCCTAATTTTTCACAAAAAAATTCCACTACCAGTAGCTTGTTCCTTCTTTGAACCATCAGTGTAAATCTCTATACCCAGTGAATTGTGGTTTCTAACATTCCAGTTTTCTCTTGAAGGTATAACAGCCCTAATCTTCTTATCCCATACTATTTGAGGAGTCATGTAGTCTGTTACTACGTCTCTGTATCCATATTTAATAATTAATGATGAGTGTCCCCTTTCTTTGATCACCAAAAAATAACTTTTATTTCTGCTCGAAAAAATAAAAGTCAAAAAATAACTTTTATTCATGCTCGAAATAATAAAAGTCAAAAATAACTCTTATTTTTGCTCGAAAAAATAAAAGTTAAAAAATGACTTTTATTTTTGCTTAAAAAAATAAAAGTTAAAAAAACTGTTATTTTTCATAAAAAAAAAGTAAAAAAATAACTTTTATTTCTGCTCGAAAAAAATAAAAGTAAAAAAATAGTTTTTATTTTCTGACTTTAATGATAGAAGTTATAACAGTTACGGTCCCTGGATTTAATTGCCCCTGAGATGCTTAGTGCAACTATTCTGTTAACTCTTTCAACAAGGGAGACATGACATTTAACGTTCATAATTGGCCACCGAACTAGAGAGCCATGAGTTAAAGTCGGTCTAACGATAGCTTGGTGTATCTAATAAATCAGTTTCGCTCTTAATCCCCAAGTTTTTCCTATAAGTTTTTGGCATGAATAAATTGCCGCATAGGACTTTTTATAACAGAAGAAATACGAGTAATAAGGTGTTAAAAGATATTGGCAAACATTTTGATACAAATAAATGAAATGCATTTTATATTCCCTGATGACGAAACGTAATTTTGATAACGTTGCAAGTATTTTTATGCGTAATCAAACGTTCTATATGTATGTGTGCTCGTGTTATGCATATTTGAAGATCGAACTTTGGAAGTCTAGTTCTGCAGTTTCAAATGAAAGGTGGGTCTCCAGCTTTAAAATAAAATAGTAAGACATTAAACATATTTTTTATTGTCAACTAAAACAAGATCTTCAAAAATTATGGGATATCAAGCATTTTATTTAAAAGTTTTACATATGTACGTGTATTGCACTAGGATCCCAATTTATTAAGAATATTTATTATTGTATAAAAAGTTGGTTATCGTCAGGACGATAATACCTAATTCTGGACAGATCGAAAATCACGTATTATATCAAAGTTGCAAGACCGATTAAATAAGAATTATAGTGTTTTTGCAAAATATTGAAGAGAATAACACATATAACACTTTTCAGTTCTATCGTTTCTGTACTACACACGCTTTTGTTATTCCAACTATAGGGGTTATAAAAAACATACGTTTATTTTAAAACATGGCACGAAAGTAGCTGGATTTATCACATAATATTTTTCAAAAATTATGGGATTTGTTTAACCATTTGAAACTGCAGGGTGCATACGTTAGGATATGCATGCACACTCGCAAACATTTATATTTATGTACTTAAATATCTTTATTACATTACACACTTTTTTTTGCACGTATTTATATTTCGAATTGTGCTGCGACATAATAAGGCAACCACTCGAGCGTGTATTAACCCTTTATCAACAAACAACTGCAAGATACCAAGAAATAACTCCAAACAATTGCATATAAAACATATAATTTTTTACAAATGTAATTTTCATTTTCGCACAGAAGTTAAACCTTTCTGCTGCAGTTGCTGAAACTGCCGCTGATGTTGCTCTTATCTTAGCGAAATGAATTTAGATGCGTTTCAAATTTGATGTCGTTACCAGCGTTGCCAAAAGTGCAGATTTATCGTTTCTTCGTAGATTTCAAAAGTGAAAAATAGTTTAAAAGTGTTTTTTTTTAACAGTTTTTGAATGTTATAATATCCATCTAAAAAATTAATTTTCTGTATAAAAATAAGGTTCTGTTACATTTTCTTTAATTTAATTTTATATAATATATGAAAAACAGATTTTATTTCAGAATCGTCATATAAAAAATTATATGGCAACATTGGTCATGTTTTGACTACAATACGTACAAAACATTTGCGTGGTTCTCGTATTCGCAAACATTTTATAAAAATTACTATTTTATTATTCTTCTAACATTTTACGTTCTGACTGTAAAATGTTTATTTATGTATGTACATTAGGGTGACACACAAAAGTATTTTCATGAATTTTAAACTTTTTTTTTTAATATAGATTAAAATTTTAATATAGACTAAATTTTGCCTACGAACATTTTTTGGAAATCCAAATTTTGACCTTTGACCTCGGTGAAAAAAAGGTTAATCTAGTCCAATCCTAAAAAACTTTTCAGCATAGGTTTTCCATAAAGTAACCAATAATATTTATTAGTATTTTTTTTTAATTCAATACAAGTAAATTTTTCAAGCATCCAATCGAATTATGCCAGAAAAAATTTACATTTTCCCGAAATTCTTAAATTTTAAATCGCAGATACAGCAAAACGGTTTAAGTTATCGACCTAAACTTGTTTGAGTTTTATTTTCTCATTTGTCTCTTTTAACATATTGATAAGCGATTTCTTATATTTTTTTTTTTGACCTGAGAAAAATGTAAAATTTTCCAACATGAAAAAACCAACTAAATTCGATCATATACTAACAAAACTGAACTATTTAGTACTTACAAGCCATTAAATGATAAATTATGTCTAACATTGGAATTTAATCATGTACAAAAAATGTTTGATGCATATGCTTAGGCACGTTTTCAGGGACATAAATTTTCGGGGTTTAATTGCAATACTCCAAAACTACTTAATGCATTTTTGTCTTTGACTATTTGAAATAAAGATATTTTTCCCTATACAAGTGGGCTCTTAAACTTTGGATCCGATGCGCTCCCATAGAAAAAAGTGTTCGATTTGGCTCGAATTTTCAGAACTGGGCTCTATTCCATGAAGCAACTTATCAACTTTTCACTTTACACTTATCAAATTTTTCAACAATAAGCAAAACTTTATGTTCCTCAGAACTATACAATTTGATATGCAAGTAATAAGTTAAAATTGATAAATCGCAAACTCTTCGCAATTTTTTTATTCTCTTTGCAATTTCTGTTCCATGTACTTTCTCTTTTGAAAAGTGCAAAGCTAAAATTGAAAAGTGTAATTTGCAAAGACTTTGCAAATAATTATGCTGTTTCGTTTCACAAAAACTGTAAATTCTATTTTTGAAAAGCAAATTTCGATAAGTTTATCAAAGATTTGCAAGGTAAACGATCTCTTTGCAAATTCATATTGTTATAACTAGTGAAATTATAAGACGTGAGTTTTTGATTGCCGATCGTGAAGAAGCGATTATAAGAAGAAATTATAGAGACGGAATCCTAATAACTCTGCTGAAGAGGCTTTCAACCGTTACCACAAAAAATCACGCCGCATAATTGAAAATAGCTTTAGCATTCTTAAGAAGATTTTCGTGTCTAAATTACCTGAGTTTGAAGGAAAGGTAGTTATTGTTTGTGCCATCTTACACAGTATTGCCTGTAGCATTTAAGAAGTAGTGAAAACATGCCGTGCACTGAAGACACTGACGGTGAAATCGATGAATAAGATCTAGAAAATGCTGAAGAAGGATCATGCGAGAGAAATGGAAAGGCTTACTTCTCTCCTGCAATAATTTTATTCAAAATAGTACTTACTTTATTGTTTTGAAAACTAGCAAATATCCCATTTTTCTTTAATACAGTGTAGAACTGCAAGTTTTCTTTTTCCATTTTTATCTTGCGAATCATTTTAACAATTAATCTTTAACGCAAAATGAAAAGTGATAACACACAAATGCAAAGTAGGTTAAATGCTTTGTGGAGCACTTTTCACATACACTTTTCAAGAGAGCGCAAAAACTTTGCAAGAGCGCGCAAAGACTTTGCAAAGAGAGCAAAAATTTTATTGGTACTAAGAGAGATTTGCAAAGAATTTTGAGGAACAAAAACAGTTATCACTTTGCCAAAAAAATACAATTGGATAAGTGCAAAGTGAAAACCTGATAAGTTGTTTCGTGGAATAGGGCCCTGATCAAAAATAAAATGTTTCTACATACAAACCTATGTCACCCTAATGTACTGGCCCTGGGTATATATGTATGTATGTATATTGTTGGCAAAAGTACATAAGCTACAAAAGTACATAAGCGTTTCTTCTTTTTTACTAAATCAGTAGCAAGATTTAAACGAATGAGTAGTGCATCATGTCAGTGTGGTACTGTCATAAGGATTCATAATAATTTTCGTTTTTTTGCTGTTTTGCAAAAGTGTGCAGCAAACAAACCAACATAAAACAGCAAACTCTTCATCCCTTCAATTGTAATGCACTTCGTGTATTTTTATTTTATTACAAATATAAAAATCGATCAAGGCAGACTTTATGATACCCTACGCCTTATTTATCAACAAACTTAGATATTTTTGGTGATCTTCTTAAATTTTGTCATCTGATATTCTCTATGTTTCTGTCAACCAAGTCAATTATTTATATAACTACAAAAATTTAGTCAAATCGCTCCAGCCATTCAGGACTTAAGTGGTTACATATATAGACCATTTAAATTTTGTAGATCAAATATGAACGGATGGTCATCAACTTAGCTTTTCCTAAGATTTTCTGCTTTTTGAGATATTTAATTACCTTTTAAAAGAAGATCATGTATGGGAGGTATGGTCAAATGTGGAATTTCATTAACATAAATATAAATTTGTGGCCACAAGAGAACAAAATCTTTATTTCTTGAAGATTGCTTAGAATTGCTAAAAAAGTGTTTTTACTATGTAGTTTGTTAAACGAATTCAAAAATTAAAAACAATGTTCCAGATTGTTAGTAAGAACACCCTGCAGGTTATTGCAAAGAAAATGTTAGATCGATATCTCTAACGGCTTAGCCGTACCTTCGACTTAAAATCAAAGGATTTCGACAAAAACCCAATTTTTCATAAAAGTTCTAAACAAGCACGAAAATAGTTATATATTAGCAGTTTTTATAAGTAGAACTGAAATTATTATTGCTTCAATGGGTACAAATACATATTAGAATTATGATTGAAATCGGATGTCATTAACCCTTTTATTACCAGGGTCAAATTTGAAATATTTGAAATATAAAATTTTTTGGAAAAAGTACTAGAAATTATATGTTTTTATTGTTAAACTAGTTTTCCACAAATTTTCTAGCAACCTGACTTTGATTTCGTCTCATGCATCGAATATTAGCCTGCTGATGAAGGCAGCATGTCGTTGACTGAACCGAATATGTCGTAAATTGGTTTCGTCCTCTGTTTCTGCTGCTTTTGAGCTGCTGTTCTTTAATGAGCTTTTGAAGTAAGATGACGTTCTCTTTGGGCAATGTGTTGTAAATCTTATTCGTCCTTCGTTTCCGCAGCTGTTAAAGCTGCCAGGCGTTGTCGTTCTCCCGAAAGTCGAATATTTCTATGATCTTCGGTCTTATGAGCCCTCAAAGTAGACTGGCGTTCTCTCTGAGCAATTCTTTATGAATTGGCTTAATCCTTCTTCCCCGCAGCTATTGAAGCTGATAAGCGTTGGTGTTCTCCTGATAGTCTAATATTTCGGTCTCGTGAGTCCTCAAAGTGGACTGGAGTTATCCCTGAGCAATACGTCGTGATTGGTTTAAGTCTCTGTGTGTGCAGCTATTAGCTGTTCTCTCGATAATCTAATATTTCTATGATCTTGGGTCTCATGAGTCCTAAAAGAAGAGTGGCGTTCTCTTTGGATTCCTCAACTTTTGCCCCTGTTCTTCTGTATTTCGAACTACCAATGAATGATTTTTTCCTCACATAAATTGGGGTTTCTTCTTTTTCGAATGTTAATTTGCATGACTTAATTTTTCATAAAAAAAATAAGTTAATAGTGACTTTTTTAACCTGCTGACATTTGGTCACATTTTCATGTACAAAGTTTGAAGACTTTGCCTTAAGAAGTTCTAAAAGTACACCCGAAAAAGTATTTCATTTGCATGGTTCACAGGTTCTGCGCCAATCTTACCACATTTGGTTCAAACTATTACCAATAGGAAAATTTTCGGTTGCAGAAAGCTTAAAACTATAATAATGATAATACTCAAAAATAAGTATTATGATATGGGGGAAAATCTTTCCCTACTCCGATCCTTTCCATTTTTGTCAAAATTGTTTCCACAGGTAAAAACATTTACTTAATTTAAGTTAAGAGCTTTATCCGCTTTAGTTTATCAGATATTAAATTATAAGTATTAAATACAGCCATACTCGACCCTCTATTTAGACCCTTTCCCGGACCAATGGGACACAGACTATTGGAACTTTAAAATATAACTTTATCTAAGTTTTAAATTTCATCAAAATTGGTTTACCCAGTTTTAGGCATTGTGTTTGTTTTATAGCCTATCATTCAATGATAAATATATAAATTTTGCACTATTTACCCTATTTGGTGCACTTTTACCCTATTTTAGCTCTTTCCGGACCAGGTTTTGAAACAAAACAAATTTCTTGTCCACCTAAAGGGAAAGTTCCATCTAGTACATTAAAAATTTCGCCGTTAAGTAATTATTTAATCTCAAACAAAGAAATAAACAAACTTATAATTTCATGAACATTATATATGTATAGAAATAGCCATATTCGGCCCTCTATTTGGACCCCTTTTCGGACTAAGTTTTAAAATGGGATGTTGACGATTGAAACTTGTTAGTATAAATTTATCTACATTTCAAAAATCATCAAAATCAATTTACCCAGTTAAAGGTATTGTATTTTTAACGGGGAAGGGACCATCCCCTGCTCCGATCGTTTTGATTTTTTTCTGAAGTACGGTAATGAATTTTCTTTCATTAAATTTAAAGTTTCTAACTTTTATAGTTTATCAAATTCAATATAATTAAATAAGATAAATATTAAATTTTGCCCAATTTGGTGCGCTATTTACCCTATTTGGGCCTTTTTTGAACAAAACGTAACGTATATAGTTCTATCTAATTTGAAAATTTTATTAAAATTGGTCGAACTCCTAAACGCGTTTAGGAGTTAACCTCTTTAAAACAAACTTACAAACACATTTGTACTACATATATATATATATATATATATATTTCAATGAAAATTCAAAAAATGGATACAATATTACAAAGTAGTAAGGATAGGACACATCCCTGACAAACACCTTTCTCCACTGGAATTTAGACACTCAACCGTTTTTGGTGCCGAATTCGGCAGGTAGCACAGCTATACACACTTTAATGCACTTCATAAAAAAGTTTTTCGCAAAAAAACTCAAGGATTTTACAATTTTAGCAGATTTGGAAATTTAATTTTAACTAAATAATTCAAAATTCTGAAGTAATAATATAAAATTTTTAAAACACAAACCATTGTTTTGATTTAAGTCCAAAATTTAGTTCGTTCCATTTTTCTCCGATGTTTATCAAAAGTCGTATATAGTATAATCCAAGAGTTTCCAAATGACATAAAAATTTTTGTAAATTTTAAATAATTGAAAAAAAAAATAAAGAAAATAGTTTCAAGTAAATAAGATTGTGCACGATTTCATTTAAGTTTGAATATAAATCTATTTTAGTATTACTTTAATAAAACAAGTATTTGTCATATGCTTAAAAATTTTAAGTAGTACCGTCTTACTTTTCATAAAATAATTGTATTTTTATTATTTTCTATTTTATATTAAAGAGGGAAAATTTTTTGTTTTATTATAATTTTAATAAATAAAAATGTAACTTTATCGTAGATATTTTTTAGAACTCAAGACAAAAAGAACATTTTCGCTTCTTTGATTTTGCACAAAATAATATAATCATACAAAAGTTAGGAAAACTATTTATTCAATTGAAATAAAAACAATATAAAAATGATTCCAAAAAACGTTTGGCCACTGGCAAATAGAATTACGGTGTAAATGTCTCATACAAAAAGAAAACATTACACCCTATGAAGGATTCGCAACAACTGTTCGCGCCATATAAGACCGAACGAAAACCAACCCTCATTTTAGTGCCACTCATACCGTTAATAATTTTGTTGTTGTTTGATTGGTTTTTCTCTGTCACCTGCCAGCATGTAACATGTTCGTATCAGGGATGGCAAACATCTTTCTTATTTTGGTATCAACGAGTTAAACAAAATGTACAGTGGTCGGCATATTTATTTTGACATATTATATGTTTTTCTTCTTTTTTATTTTTGGTCCATTGCAATTAAAAATAGGTTAAATTGCAACATATATTGTTATTTATTAGAACACAAAACACTTTTCACATTTTTAACGTTTTTGTAATATTTTTTTTAATTGAAACTAAAAAGTCGAAGATTCAGTATAAGGCATAAGTATTTTGACATGTTTTTGCATTGCATATCCACCTTTAGTATTTTATACTTTTTGGAGGCGATTTGGAACGGAATTCATCAAAGGTTGAAAAAACTTCATAGAAATCTATTTCCAAGCTTTTGTGAAAAATTACAAAAAAATTAAAAATGTGAAAAGTGTTTGTGTTCTAATAAATTACAACATTTGTTGCAATTTTAACTGTTTTTACTTATTTTTTTAATAACATTGCACCAGAAGTAATAAAACAAGAAAAATAAATGCTATGTCAAAATAAATATGCCCAATACTGTACTTTATTTTGTAAAATAGAGCATTTCGCCATATTATACATGAAAGGTTTCCTTACCAACATTTTATATGGCTATCATCTTTATATTTTAAAATAAACTGGCAATACAAATCAATAAATCAAAATCAAAATTCTGAAAATTAAATCTGTTTTTCATATTTTAAATCTTAATGTTCAAAATTAAATTATAAAATTTAAAAACTTCATATTAAAAATTCAGCGAATTCTATTTCAACTGTCTTTAATTTATAATAAATACAATATGGTTAAAATTTGGGAACGTCTTCTTATGTCAGGATAACCTTATGAAGAATAAATTATATCTTTCAAAATTCTTATAATTCAAATACAGATAAAAAAAAAGTTTTTTTTAGTTTTCTTTTACAAAGCTAAAATTGAATCAAATGAGTATAATAGAATGTTTGTTCCCGTATTCTAACGAAACTACCCAAATCATTCCGAATTCGTCAAACATATAATTCTACAATAACTGAATGAAAATTTCACATATGAAATATTCACACCGTCAAATACATATTTAATTAATAAAAAGTGTCCCAACTAATACGCAATTTTTAAATTTTAAATAAAACACAGATTTACTTACATATGTGAACACTATTACTATTCTATAAATAGCATCAAACCAAAAAGTCTTCTTCTTTTATACATGCCAACGGCAAGTGAAAAGATCGAGCATAACAAGTAATAGGAGAATACACAATCAATTAAACGTAGTGATGTTCAATCAAACTCAATGAGTTAAATTGATGATTATCTCTGCAATTTGACAACTCGACTGTGGTCAAAGGCGCTAAAGGGTGGATTAGTTGAACTTATCGTGAGGCTGCCTTAACGGCCAACTTAACGTCTGACTTTAGAACAGTTATTGAACAACTTAAGACGTGCCATATGATTTTGACATAAACAAACAAAACAAATTATTTGTCGCCTGAACAGTTTGATGTATTCACAAAAAAGAAAAACAATGGATGTGAAAGAAATTTTTTGTGTTTAAATTTTTTAAAATTACTTTAAATTTTTATATTTTTACTTTTCACTTTGAATTAAATTTCTTAAAATGTTTATATTTTTGTTTTTCACTTTTGCACTTTTTTTCAACTTGTTGATATTTTTAGATTTGTTTATATTTAAACAGCTGATTGTACAGTGTTGTCAGTAGTGAAATATACGAAAGAGTTACAGCGATTTTTAGATCTGTTTTTAATAGCGGCTTTTTTAAATTTTATGTTTATTAAAAAACAACATATATAGAGCAATATTGGGCTCTGCCGAATACATACATTTTATACAGAGTCTAATATTTTATACAGAAGTCTATATAGATTGGGATATTTAGGGGTGGGTCAATAAAAACTTTAAATGTTAAAATTCAAAAATCCTTTTGAAATTACGCAAATTTATTTATAAAACTTTACTGGTAAGAGGTGGAATATTAGTTCATTCATGTGGATGTCGCGCCTTACCATTAACTCTTCTGAGTTGGCCAATATTGGAACACTTGTTCGAGTGTATGTGGTAATAACTCAGCAATGACATCAGAAATGTCGGCCTTAAAGTGCTCAACTGCTTCAGGTTTGTCAAAATAAAACAGCGCCATCTCAAATCAGAGCTTTTTAAAGGCCTATTGTCATAACCACTTCGGCTATCAAACTTTCGGCTCAATAAATAACATAAAATTAACTTTTTTTGTAAAAAAAAATTACCAAACATATAATTTACTCTGACATTGTATAAAAACAGATAATTTATTAATATATTATATGAAAAATTAACTATGAACATTATTCATGAAAATTATGATATAATTTCAGTATATGTAATTATAAAACTACAAATATTATTAAGCGTTTTTACAATGAATTTTTCATTTTAGCGTCCTTCCATATCAACATATTGACAACACTAGTGATTAATAGTTATATGTAGTACCTACATACGTATATATAGTTATCCCTTATATTTATGTATGTTGTATAATGAATAGTTAAAATATAATTGTATGTTCTTATTTTGTTACTAGGTGCTTGTTTTGGATGATTTTTAAAAATATGAATTACTCAAAATTACTGATTTAATGTATTGTTGCTAATTGTAATAATTGGGCATGCAGAATCATGAATTTACAGCGTACATTTCAATAACACTAACATACGTATGTACATGAACATGTACATACGTTTGTTTATTGCTTTTGACATGATCATGCATGCTTTGTTAGTTTGTTTTGTAACCAATGTAATTTGGTTGCTTCAGTTGGGAGTTAAGTTGAGTTATATCAATTTACATACAAACGTTCACACATTGTAGCCGAACAAGTATAATAAAATCATGTGTAAATATGTTTATACATATCTACACACGAATTAACATATCTACTAAAATTCTTTACCTTCTTATGTACATGGCATAACAACGTAAAAGATCACTTGCCCAATCACGATCGTACATGATCGATTTAGTTTTTATGCTTAAGTAAGAACCAATATCAATTTTTCGATTGAAGGCAGTTCGGCACAAATCTTCAAAGCAAGCACGCAAAATAATAAAAAATAGTAATTTAGAATCCTTTTAAGGACAGTTGATTTTTGTGTAATATCCTTAAAGGATAACCGAATTTTAAATAAGGATATTTAGTATTATAAAACTTTCTAAAAGGAAAATTTAACTTAAAACATTTTTATAAGAAGTGAATTAATAAAATTTATTTTAAATTAAAAATATTGTGTTTTAATAAAAAAAAAGACTTATTTATTAATGTCACTTAAGAACTTAAGGATTTTCTATTTTCAACAGATTCAGACGTTAAGGTAAAGTGGCAGCAGAATTCACTAACAGTACGTTTACACACGTAGGTGACTTGTTACAAGTTGTGTATACGTATTCTTCTGACATGCAAGTAAAAAAATCACTGGCAATCAAAATCGCTTGCCAGTGAGCCTACAACTTGCAGAAGTGTGATTGTGTTAGTAAAAAAATATAAATGTATTGAGCTTGTACTTGCATGTGTAAATGCCGTGTAACTGCTCTAACTGCTTTACACACAATAGAAGCGATCAGCTGTGACGTTCCGTTCCGGCGGCCTCACGCTAAGTTCAACTAATCCATGCTTAAGTGCTGATGACGTCCTGTGGCGGGACAGAAATTGCAATCCACTAGCCGCGTTCAAAAATAATTTTTTCAATTTTTCTCCACATTATTACTTTCAAATTTTCAAATTAATAATTTGAAAATTAAAATGAACTCAAGTCTGATAAATCCTAATTTTTCAATTAAACACAGGTATTTAAAAAAAATCGTGAAACTTTATTATATCGTAAAGTAGACAGAATGAGGTTATGTATGGAACAAGATATCGTGCAGAAGGCCGCCGCGGCTTTGCTGGCACATACGCGATCTTTTAATAAAATTTTCAATGACTTTTTGTAAAAATGCTGCCTCTTTTAAGGCTTGAGTCGTCGTCGGCTTATTCGACTTCAAAAAACCCCAAAGAAAAAAATCTAAAGGTGTTAAATCGCACGATCTAGGCGACCAATTCTAGTCTCCAAAACGCGAAATAACACGACCGGAAAATGACTGATGTAACAATTTAATTTTTCTCTGGCTGTATGACATGTGGCGCCATCTTGTTGAAACCACATGCCCTCCACATTCATTTCTTCAATTATAGGCAAGAAACGACGTGTTATCATTTCACGATACCGAACACCATTGACTGTTTGCGCTTGACCTGCCTTATTTTCATAAAAAAAAGGTCCAATGATTCATTCGCCCAAAAACCACATCACACAGTGACATGTTGAGGATGCATTTGCTTTTCGAGAATAACTCGAGGATTTTCCTCACCCCAAATGCGACAATTCTGCCTATTGACGAAGCCATCAAGATGGAAATGGGCCTCGTCACTAATGATGATTTTATCGGCAAAACCAGCATTTTCATGTTTTCTTTCCAATACCCAATTAACGAACTTCCTTCACTGTCCATGGTCATTTGGTTTCAGTTCCTGAGTCAATTGAACTTTGTATGCATGATGATGCAAATCTTTCGTCAAAATTCGCTGCATAGTAGATTAAGTTTGAGCGACATCATCACGTACAACTGCGACATTTTCGGTCGATCGACCTGGTCGAAGGCGCGTTGTTGTCTTTATATCACTAACAGACCCAGTTTCGGCAAATTTATCCATTAATCTCTTTACAGTTGACTCTTTTGGAGCATTATTGTGACCCCAAATTGATCGCAATTTGCGAACTGTATCCGCAAAACTTTCACCATTTTGGTAAAACAATTTCACAATGAGAACGCGTTGTTCATTCATGTAGCGCTCCATTTTTAATAACCTCGTGTCTTCTACTAGCAAACAATAACAATTGTTCAAATGTCAAACAATGAGACTTCGAATCGCTCCAAATTTAAAAATTGCGTTCTAGTTGGGACACACTTTATTTGAATGCTCTTTCCAAATGTAAATATAATCAAATATACATTCAGAGCATAAATAGGACTTTGGTGAATTTTAAGATCGATATTTTTTTTGTTTAGCAAACATTTTTTTTTGTCTGCAAAAATAGTTAAAATAGTACTATTATGATTACATTTTGTTTTCGTTGTTGTTCCAACCCTGCGTTGTATGTTTGATCTGTGTGGTTTGGTTGTGGGGCTGGCTGCACAAATTTTAGTGCTTCTTATTCCTATAATATTTTAGTAATAGAATTTAAAAAATTTTAATTTTTTAATTAATTTTTTAATTAATTTTTTACTCTTTGGTCTGTATTACTGGCTGCCATTTCGAATTTTAAAATTAAAATAACTCCATATTCGACAATTTTGTTTGTTATGCCCTTCACCATCTTAGGTGGAAAGGTGGTCTGAGACCCACTTAGTATACTGATCGACTCAGACATCGTTAAAACAAACATATGAGCTATTTTTTTTTTTTTAATTTCGAGATTTAAATAAATTAATGTCGTTTCCGGCTGAATGCCTGATAAGGGAGCTAGGTTCAGTTGTGGAACGATTGTTACGAAATTTCAGTTATAAGTTTATATTTACAAAATTATCTGTTAAAAGTTTAAGTAAAAATAAACCATTATCTCTAGATGTATAAGCTTGCCGGGTATTAAAAGGAATTTGAAATTGTGTCTTGTATGAGAGGTATAGTTAAATATGGGCCAATTCTTTCAAAATTAAAAACGCTGATTAGCTGCTAATTTTATAAGCAAGATTAATGCTGAATATTGTTAAAATACAATTAAATTTCCGGCTGTAAAGGGTCAAAAACTCTATTCCGGGAATGCATCCCTGTCGGAGGTATACCTCCGACTACTATTACTATTTTGGATATATCCAAAATAGTAATCTAAAAAGTAAAGGGATCAAGCTTGGGCCAAAATTAGAGTCTGTGTCAAATTTAGTTAAATTTCTTCAGAGTTACGACCTGTACTTTAATAACAAGTTTTCAAGGATAACTAGCCAGCCAGCCGGACGCACATAGTAAAGTCGACTCAGGGAGTGTTTCTGAGTAGATCGGTATTCTAAAAGATTTTAGACAAATATTTCGAAATACATTAGCGCAAACCCTTTCAACCTATGGTCGTGAAGGGTATAGAAATCAAAAGTTGATTACTATATTATTTTTTTGTTAGCAGCTTTAATTAGCCATTACAGGGTTTTAAGAGAAATATGCTAACAAGATAAGTTAAAAAACAAGACTCATTAATCATTTTGGCATAATGAAACCAACATTTGCCAAATCGGTGCATCGCAGTGTATGGAATGAAAACATTTTTCTGACAGAAAGGATCAGATAATCAAGAACCCTACTTCTCATATTTTTGAAGATTCCAGAACAAATAACAATTGAAAGATATTTTTCCGCTTATTGGTCTCTTTACTTAAAAGAACCGGGGTTACATAAGCAAATTCTACAAAGCGTGCCTTCCGGCATAGGATACTTATTAATGTTAAGATCGCCTGAAACAATTTAATTGCATGAACTACAAAGAATATTTTGAAAATAGTTAATAATACACTTTCAAGCTTGCACTGTGATTTCATATTTTCGTTAGGGTCTTTTTCCTAAAAATGTGTTGTTTTGGGATATAAATTTGGAACGTGTTTTGGTGCTTTTTGCAAATTAAATATTAACAGCACTGCACACAAGTTTGAGTATGAGTTTCATATTATATGTATTATTAAATGATTATTAAAAAAGTGTATGAAAGCTACTGCCAATTACGTCAACTTCTTTCTAAGAGGGTGGGTCAATAAGTCTGTAATTTTTTTATTTTCCGTCTCTGTACTGGAAAATTAAAATTTCTCCTGTAAATTTGCAATTTGACTCCTGCAATTTTAACAAGCTGCGTATTTTAGTTTGTGTTTGGTAGGACTAAAAAACAAAGGCTGAGCTTGATAAATCCAATTTCCATGGTACATAAGTGGTTTACTGAATTTTGATACAGCAGTACAAACATGGAATAAACCGAACGTGAAATATAAATAAACAGGACGACCAGTTGAGGTCTTTACATAGGAAACAATTAATTTTAGACGATCGGATATGGAAGGTGAGAAAGATTGTGAAAGCCGTAGGCATCCCATGTCACCCAGAGGCTTCAATTTTGATTGATGGATGGGTTTTCCTCAAGATGGCTGCCGCATTAGCGGATTCACCACAAGCAATTGAATTCCCAACTAAGAAGCGGGAATGCAAAACTTACGGACTTATTAAATCACCCTCGTACCATGTGAAGCAACATCAGGAAAATAAAACTAATGCTGTTAGTAATGTAAGAAGATTTTATGATCAAAATACTGACAAAATGTTTTTATTTGTTTAATTCAAAAAATGTTTCAATTCAACATCATTTTCAAAATTTATTTGATTGACTTACATATGTAGATGCTGGTGCATTTTTCAGAAATTTCTCTTACCGTCGTATTTTTTATCAAAATGTTATTTTTTAAATTTGATGCAGTGTTGCCACCAACCAAATGTTAAATTACACATGGATCATACCAAAATTATTAGAAATTACACATGTTTTTTACTTGGCCTATATTTACAACCTGTTAAGATCAAAGGGCGAGCAAATTTTAGAATTCTTGTGCGCATATTCTCCAATTTCGTAGGCCAGGTTTTGAAAGACTTTCCTGTACTTGATCTTTTTTTTTATCAAATTTTAAGACGTTCTCTTCTAATATAAGGGGGCCATTTTTGTTCTAATTTTAGCTGTTTCATAGTAATTGTTTTTTTCTAGCTCTTTATAGTTCTTATGGGAGAACTCGTGGCACATGATAGCTCATTACATTAACGAAAGTTAAAGTAGTTCCCTGGCAGCAGCGTTTAAATACGGCGAAATAAAAATATAGTTAATAACTTTTTGCAAAGTAGGAAACAATCTGTCTTCCAAGGTATTCTTTAAATCAGAAACCTTTATCCAATAATCTTCTGGCTCCAAATTGCTGTGAAGCCCAAAATTTCAAAATCTATGTTTTGGGATCACAATATCCACGATATTTACGTCATTAATATTAAATGTTTTTTTAATTTGACGAATTGTCTCGATATAAAACTCTCGGCTATCTTGAGATATATTTTTTTCCAATAATTATTTTAAGACATCCATTTTTATGAATGTAGTTACATAAAAAAGTTTGCATTATATTAATTATTTCGATTTCGAAAGGAACGTACAAATATTTACTTTATTAAAATGCATGTGTTGAAATCAGTTAAAAAAATATTACGATAGCTAGCACTCAAAAACTACTAAAATTTAAATTACACATGAGTTGCACATGCATCCAGTTACACATCGTCTAAACATGAAAACAAAAATTACACATGATGTGTTTAATTATAACTAAAGTGGCAACATTGGTTTGATGTTACTCTTCCATTTTATTATTTTTTGTACTTTTTTTTTGTTTTTGAGAATTTGCCATATTACACTTTTGCACAGTGATCAGTGTTGTAGCGACAACATTTTTTTTTTGTAACCAAATTTTCAGATAAAAATAACCAAATTGGGGAAAAAGTAACCAAAACTTTAAATGTCGATGTTTTTAAAGTAAATTAATTGTGAAACATGACATGTGAGAAGCGGCAATGAGAAGCACATATGTATGTTTGACCCCAATATTAAAATGCAAAATGCTACAACATTTTAAATTGGATTCATTGAAATTTTTCGACTTAGCGCAAAAGATCCGACCAAACAGTTATATAGGAAAATCAGGGCTTTCAATTATATTTGAAGCATTGAACCACTTGTGTCATCACTTTTACATGGAAGATAATCAAATTATCAAAATAACAATGGATCGGTTTGTAGACATTAGTAAAAAAAAGACAGTTGCAGTAAAATTTGGAACATCATTAGAAGAGGAGTTAGGCTTTATATCGGTAGGACAGTGGAACAAAGTTGTTTTATATTTTCGAAAACTTAAAAAAATTAAGAAAAAAAATACCTACTTTATTTCATATATCTTATAGCTTAAAAGATATTTGACCCCATGCTTTTTTGGCATGACTTCTTGCCTTTTTTGGCCTATGAAATATTTTTGGTAAGACGAAGTTTCCGAAAATGTAATTTATGAAGTTTCCGAAAAGATTTCTTAATAATTTAAAAGTGGAATAATTAAATTGTACTTCTGTAATATTGCCCTTTCGGCACTGATCCGAGGTTGTTCCAGATATTGTGTTATCTTTTAACGAAATAAGTCAAATAAAAAATATTAAAATATACTTTTATTAAATTGACATCTTTTATAAAAATTAAAAAAACAGTAATTTTGGTAGAACATAATCAGCTTTATGGAATAATAACTCTCAAGGTTATTAAGGTATTAGAATGTATTAAGATAAAAATGTAAACTATAACAGTACGTTTACACACGTAGGTGACTTGTTACAAGTTGTGTATACGTATTCTTCTGACATGCAAGTAAAAAAATCACTGGCAATCAAAATCGCTTGCAAGTGAGCCTACAACTTGCAGAAGTGTGATTGTGTTAGTAAAAAAATATAAATGTATTGAGCTTTTTTTCACTTGCACTTGCATGTGTAAATGCCGTGTAAAGGTGTTCTGACAGTGATATCGACCTTGAAGAAAATGGTCGAATTTTACTTGTATAATCTTTCTCGAAAAAAGTAACCAAATTGAAAAAAAGTACACATGTACACATTTAGGAAAAAAGTAACCAATTTTGGTTAGAAGTACACACAACGGCAGCACTGGCAGTGGTGTTTTTTAATCCTCTAGCTTTCATAATTTTTACAACCTCTCTTTTATTTTCTGCAAGTGTTTCTTTCTAATAAGGCCCTCACTCATTAAATTAAAACAAAAAAAACTGTTAATTCTTGGGTCACAGTTTTATTGCGTCAATCTGTATGCACATTGCACTAATATAAAATGTTGGCATGTGTCGCAGGATGTTTGCTTAAGTGTTTTGGATTTTGTTTTTTTTTAGTTCATTGGGTAACCTATTTTAAGGCCCAAGTACTTCCAATAACACTGTAAGCAAGATAAAATAACAATGATGAAAAAAGAATACACCAGGTTCGGCTTTTTATATCTTAACCAGTTTGTAATTTTATTCTTATGCCATATATTTACGTATTTTTTCAGCGAATTTATGTAGGGCATTGCTAGAAATATTTTTATAGCCTTCACTACCATAGGTGGAAAGGGTATTATAAGTTTGTGTTGATGTTTGTAACACAGAAATATTTGTCTTAGACTTAGTATACCAATAGGCTTAGAATCACTTTCTGAGTCGATTTAGCGATGTCCATGCGTCTGGCTGGCTGGCTGGACCCCATATAAACCTTGTAATCAAACTACAGGTCGCAGTTCTAAAGATAATTTAATTAAATCTGGCATAGATCATTTTTTTGATAATGGGACTATGGCTATTGAAATTCGTCAAAATAGGTCCATTATTTATGGTACCTCCATAGGTCACATTTCCCGGAATTGATATATTGACCACAAATATCAATATTTTTTATGAAATTTAAAAAGATAGTGCATATGTAAATTAAAATTACTGTGCCAAATTTCGTTAAAATCGGTGCACATTTGACCATAGCTCCCGTACATACTCTTCTTTAAAAACGCACTAAATGAGACAAAAACATCTAAAACGCTCATAAATCCGAAAATTATGATAATTTTAACTCTATTTTTTGCACACATAATTTTTGTAAAGACTGTAATCAATTTGCTAAATTTCAATATGATCGGTTCACATTTGATCCTAGCCCCCATACAAGTCTAAATGACGAAAACAGCTTAAATTTATAAGCCTTAAGAAAATGTTCGTATTTTGACAAAATTTAGGAAATATTTGTTTTATAGATGAAAAAGTAGAACTTTGACATTAGTGGTGAAGGATTGTCGGGCTTGACCGAGTATAGCACTTTCTTACTTGTTTTTTTTTTTTTGTAACTTTGTTTCCGCCGTTTTTCCCCCCGAAATTCGAGGCTTAATTGAAATAAACTGGTATACCAAGCAACGGTTCTGATTGGTCTTAACTTGGTAAGCCCAAACCAATCTTGGTTACCCTTCATCTCAACTTTAACACCCGTTAATGTAATTAGCTTATATATGTAAGCTAAGAACGATTAAAAATATGAATTAGGACGTCGGGCTAGTTACCCACTCCTGGAAAAAAACAATTATAGTATAATCTCGAAAAAGTTGACCAATGTGTTCCAAGGGTATTTAACTTTTCTGAACTGTTAACTTTTCTAAGCTTTTTTAAAAATTCAACAAAAAATTAAATAAACAACTTAGTAAGTCTATTTTTAGATGAAATGTGTTAAATTCATGTTTATTGACTTAGTTTTCATCACTAGAAAAAATTAAATTTGATTAAATTTGTATCTAAAGTTTTGAAATTCATAGTCAGACTTAAAAATTATCACTCGCAAAAAAATACTAATTTGTTTGTGATGGTTTACCATATTCGTCCGGATATTGATAAGATCTGCTACCTTATTTGAGTCGTTATTCTGTTCAAACTATTTAATCAAGTATCTAGTCAATTCAGAGAGGGGTATATCATCTTCACTATTCACTTCACTTTTTATCTTATTCCAAGCTTTTAAAAAAACCGTTTGAGACAGTTCGTCCCACACTGATTTGAGTAACAAAATAGCGTCACGTTCAACCGGAATGTTTTTTGTGCAACAATGTTGCATAACAGTTTATTTCTATATCCCAACTTCACCAATCTTATCGAATTTTGGTCCATTCCTTTAAAGCTTTTCGGCCCGGTGCAATTCTTTCACTTGCTGCGACAAATGTTTTATCGGGCAAAAAACGAGAAAATAGCCCAGATTCATCTGCGTTATGAAGTTGCGAGTCGGAAATGTTAATTTCATTAATTTTTGCCTGTATATTATGAATGAAGGGCATAACATCCGACGTATCGCTTGAAAGGATTTCTCCACAAATTTTGAGATTTCAAATGCCGTGTCTTCTCTTAAAATTTGCCAACCATCCATCACTGGCATTGAATTTCTTTCCAGGGCGCATTTCAGCGAATTCGAACTTAGCGCAGTGACTGCGCAATTACGCTGTGTTTGGTTCAAGAACCATTTATACAGGCTTGCCTCAAGGTCAGCATATTCCGGCTTTTGAAGTGTTTTCTTCTGAGCTTTTTCATATGTGTTTGATACAGCCTGTAATATTTCATGACGTTTTTTTTATTTTTGAGATGGCTGGTATAGTTACGCCATAATCGAACGCCAGTCGATTTAATTGAACACCTTGATCAATTATTATTAAAATGTTCACTTTCTGCTGCAAATCTAATCTGATTTGTGTTAATTTGTTTTGTTTTGACATTTTTTAAATCAACAATACACAACTCACAATCTTAAGGCTTATAAACGACAATGTTTTTACAGCTCAAAATATTCAAAAAATATAAAAAAAAAATGGGAAATACTCAGAATTAAACAAACAGAAATAAATCTCAACGTGAAGGAGACAAACTGTGACCTATAAACCAAAAAACAGTTGTGTGAAAAACTACCCGCTCTGAAAAGTTAACCTGTATATATATTTATATTTATGTACCCCGACAACATTCCAAATTGGAACAAGAGGTACTTCTCTCTTAGTACAGTAAGTATGTTTGGCAAAAGTAATACGGATAAAAATTTTTTACATACTCAAGGCGGGCAACTTTGGTCCACAATAGAGCCCACTGGGCTACCGATAGATACGTCCTTAAACATTGCTCTAAAAGCCTAACTCCTCTTCTACATATGTTCTAAATTTTGTCAGTCCAGTAGTTTATAAACTGCTAGAATAATACCAAAAAACGCAGGTATAAATACCGGCTTAAAACAATGATTAAGTATACTTAACTACATACATGTACCATTTCTGAAAAATTTTATAAAAATTGTTGTTGTGTATCCAATTCCGTTTATTATACCCTTCACCAATAGGTGAAAGGGTATTATAACCCAGTAAAACTTTTCATTACCAAATAATGAGTTAAACAGTTAAACTATTGAACACGAACTACTTACTCATTCACTGTTTAAGTCATTACATTAATATGGGGATGTCATTGGAGGCAAGTACTTACCAATTGCAGAAAAGTAATGACTTGGGTAGCAATTTGAAAGCAACAACAACAACAGCAACAATTTTTTTGTTGTTGTTTTATTAAAAACATATATTTTTAAACGAAATACAAAATTTTTTTATGATCCCATGGGGGCTCGAACCCAGACCCTCCGACTACTAGGCAGAGACTCTTCCACTGAGCTACTTCATATGTTGAAAACTTAGCAGGTTATAATTAATATAAACAATTTTTATTTTTAGATCCAAAATCATGTGAAAATAACTTTGTTTTTCCCTGCTTTTTTTTGCTTTGTTGTAATTTTTGGAAAAATATTTTTATACGATTTTTTGTAATTATTTTAAAACTTGTTTTAAATTATTTTAAAACTTAAACAATTTAAATCTTCTTTTTTGTATAAGTTTTTACATAAGATTGACTCTTACTTATTTAAATATTACAACCTGTTAAGGTCAAAGTCCGAGCATATTTTAGAATTCCATGGATTTCGATCTTGTGCGAATATTCTCCAATTTTATAGGCCAAGCTTTGAAAAATATTCCTCTACTTGGTCTTTCTATCGAAGTTTCGGACATCCTCCTCTAACATTAGGTAGTGGGACATTTCAACTCTAATTTTATCTTCTTCATTGTATTTTTTTTCAAGAGAGGGTTACTAGCCCGTAATCCTAAGCCATTTTTATCGATCTTATGGGACAACTCTCGAAACATGTTAACTCATAATATTAATGGGTGTTAAACTAGCTCCCGGGTGATACCATGAGGAGGTGTGTGTCCACAGTTGAGATGAAGGATGACCCAGATAAGTTGGGCTTACCAAGTTAAGACCAATTAGAATCATGGTTGGTATTCAACATCCCCTACATAATCAAAATTGACTCATGATGGTATTTTTTCATTAACGTGAGTTAGTTTTACAAATTGTTTTTACAGAAGATAATATTTAAGTTCTTAAAATTCAAAAATCATTTAAAAGGACTCTTTTAATAAAAAAAAACTAAAAAAAATTGTTGCCCTTGGTGGGATTTGAACCGGGGCCATTCATTTTAAATTACCATCTTAATTACAAATAAGTACTTCTGTAATAACTTATTATTTATTCGGATGGTATGTTATAGTCGTTACAAGGTAACCAGTTATCAGAGTACTTGCCATTACCAAAGTTTTGCTGGGAAGTTTGTGATTTTTATTAGTGATCGTAGACCCCATAAAAATTATACCGATCGACTCAGAATCGGGAGGAGAATCGATTAAGCGATGTCCGTCTGTCTGTCCGTCCGTCTGTCTGTCTGTCTGTTGAAATCAAGTTTCTGAAGCCCCTGGAGGATGTTCTTACATAAATTATATATCAGATTTTAGGAAATTCTCCCGCAATGAACGCTATTAAATTTCATTAAAATCGGTTTATAAACACCGAAAATATCGAAAAAATACCAAAAATTAGACGAAAATTTTAAAATTTTTGATTGAAACACACTTTTAAATAACAAGAGAAAAAAGATACTCCTGGTGTACATGTGATAATATGTTATATATCAGATTGTAGGAAATAGTTTCCCAAAGCACTCTGTAAAATTATCATTATTATTATCAAAATCGGTTCATAAACAACTGAGATATCGCCAAAACACTGAATTTGATGTATCGCAAATTGCCCAAAGTTCGCATTAGAGAATGTTTGTTGAAAAAATGAAATGCAGAAATAGAAAAAACCATCCTCCTTTAGCACGGACCTACATAAATTTTATATCAGATTTTAGGAAAATCCCCCGCCAAGCACGTTATTAAATTTTATCAAAAGCGGTCCATAAACAATTGAGATATCGCAATAACACTACATTTGATGTACAGCAAATTGCCCAAAGTACGTGTCTAAGAAATTTTGTTTACATTTCGTAAGTATTGTTTCAGCGATATCTCAGGTGTTTATGGACCGATTGTGATGAAATTTGACATCGTTCTTTGTGTGAGGATTTTCTAAAATCTATACTCCACAAATCTGATTACGAATACCATTCAAACTGTACCGATCAACTTTGAATCGACAGGAGAATCGATTTCGCGACCTCCGTCCGTCCGTCTGTTTGTCTGTCTGTCCGTCCGTCTGTTTGTTTGTCTGTCCGTCCGTCTGTTTGTTTGTCCGTCCGTCCGTCCGTCTGTTTTTTTGTCCGTCCGTCTACCTGTCTGTAATTTTTTCTGTTGTAGTCAAGTTTTTGGAGTTCCTGTTTTGTCGATATCTCAGGTGTTTATTTTAATGAATTTTAATAGCGTCCTTCGCAGGAGATTACCTAAATCCTGATGCATTCGGTAATTTGTGGTAGATATAATTTAGCGTTTAAGCGATGGTGTTTTGATCGACAATGATAAAATTCAGGGTGGCCCAATATCCTAAAATTTTGTGTAAAATCCAGGAGCTCCACAAATCTGATTTTATCAGACAGACACTCTGAATTAATCTTAATTTCGTGTCTGACTTTTGAACATTATGATAACATTTGAGAATGTATTATATATCAAATTATAGGTAATCTTCCTAGGAAGTACAAAAAATGCAGCTAACTACATGATATCCGTTCAAAACCTACATATGTATGTAAGTATCTCACATATCAACGAAAATTTAAATTTTTTAATTGCAATTGGGAGAAATCCGTTCACGTTTGACAATTGATCCCTTATAACTTCGCCTAAGATACGATGATGACATTTAGTGTAAAGACGTTGTACAATATTGATATTCAGGGCGATAGCGCCTAAAATAAACTTTCTAGAGGGACAATATTTGACAAAAGTATTCCTGATCTCTTGAAAAGTTCGATATTGAAAATGGGCGAGCTCTATTCACATTTAGTGAAATCTCCCATATAAATTAAATCACATTAAAATTGCACAAGGAACTAGAGCAAAACTTTCCAAACATCCATCGGACAGATCGAAAGAACAATACATCCCAAATATTATTGATGAAGTATTCATTTTAATTAATTAACTAACTTCAGATAAATAAGTAAATCTTTAATAACTTTTCCGACAAAGCTGATATCCATCCATTCAAAAGATATATATTTCACGTATGTATCTAAAACTAAGAGTGTATACCCTATAATTTTATGGCTTATCATTATTAAAGCTTTGACCTAAATCAGTCCGCTAACTTCAGAGTTTTACATAACTAATCAAGAACTTTTACTAGTTGGATAATTCGTACGAATTGAAGTGCACAACCCTCACTGGGCACAGCGTTTTTGGGTTGCATGCCAGAATACTTAAACTTCATCAAATCGATGTGCTATTGCAAATGTAAGGGCATCTACATTTTGAAGCATCTTTTCTGCATGGTTTATCTGGTCTATCGAACTTTATTAAATGTTCGTAAAATATGTGTCTATTTTATTTCGAAGCTACTGGCTGGCTTAAATATGCATTCTCTACTTGTAGTCTAGTAATCATTATCTTTCACAAAGGGACCACTTAAAAACCCAAGTGAAGCTTCCCTAGACATCAGCCACCTGCCCAACCTAACCTTTGGGTGCATAACTATTCTAGATGATGACGCCACCGAAAAGCTTTTCTTTTTCCGACTCTTAATTTTAAAGACTCTTTGCATGTAATACTAGTATAACCAAATTTTGCTTGGAATTACATTAAGTACTTTTGCAACACCATTTGTGAAGGGTATCCAAGATTCGGCAAAGCCGAATATACCACTCTTACTTGTATTTTTATTTTATAGCTTTTTTGAATCCTCTTGTTTCAGAGATTTTCCGAAGTCATGAAAAGAGCAGATGTAAAATTTTCAACATTTTATTTATTATTTTTGATAATAATTTGTTGTTTCATTTTATTCGATTTGGTTGTTCAGCCCGTATTATCCGTTTTTATACCCTTCACCACCAGAAGTGGAAAGGGTATTAAAAGTTTGTGCTGATGTATGTAACGCATAGAAATATTTGTCTTAGACCTTTTAGTATACCAATAGGCTTAGTATCACTTTCTAAGTCGATTTAGCGATGTCAGTCCGTCCCTCTGTACAAAATTTCGTTTAAATCGGTCCATATTTGACTATACCTCCCATACAAACTCTTCTGTCAAAACGCACTAAATGAGACAAAAATCACTTAAACGGTCGTAAATCTGAAGATAATGGGAATTTTAAGTTAATTTTTTGCATACATAAAAACTGTAATTGTCAAATTTCGAGATAATCAGTCCACATTTGACTCTAGCTCTCATATAAGTCCAAATGACGGAAATAGCTTAAATAGATATGTTTTTAGAAAGTGTTTGAATGATGGCAAAATTAAGCAATATTCGTCTTTATACAGGAAAAAGAACACCTTTGACCTTAGTGGTGAAGGGTATCGTATGGTCAGGCTTGACCGACTATAGCACTTTCTTACTTGTTTTAAGTAAATTCAAACTCACACATCCGTGCCGACGCACGCAAAAATTCATATTTACATATTTTTCTTGACGTGGATCCTGGTGCACGCGTTTTCTCTTTTGTTTGATTGTGACAGATAAACGTTCGATGAACTGACTGACATAAGATTATTGTGTATTTTCTCTTAACTGATTTTGTAATATTTCAGAGTAAAGAAAAAAATCAAAACAAACCACCTTTACGAATTGAGTTTTCCAATATTTTAAGAAAAGCAGATGTTAAATTTTTCGTACACATTTTTAAAGTTGAAGCAACAAAAAGATTTCTTACCTTTAGGCAACAAGTTGTTTTTTGACAATATGAATTCAAATGATGTATGTATGAAACTCATAAAATTGAATCAATAAAAGCGGTCAAAAGTTACATTTGTACTTTTTTTGGTTTACTCACTTCGGAATTTGCTAACTCAAAAGTCAAATAATAAAAGTTATCCTATTAAATCAATTTTTTGGTTTAGAAATAATTAAGTACCGTAGTTTTCCTATATCGTTGATTTTAATATTGCTAAAATTTTATTCCAACTTTGAGTGCTTACATACAAGTATATGTAAATATATTGGGATAGTATGTATCTGTTCGATAATGTTGGTTTTAAGCGCTTAAACTGTTAAGGAATAATTGTTGTATACTTTTAAACAAGTAAGAAAATTGTATATTTAGTCGGTCAAGCCCGACTATTTTATACCATTCACTACAAAGATTAAGTATTGACCAACTTACAAGTTTTTTAAGGTCGTACAGACATTAATTTTGAGATTTGAGTAAATTTATGTCATTTCCGGTAGATTTTCGATACCAATTTTAATTATTGGTTCGGTTATCAATAATCTTTATACTTATAAGCGTTTTTATGAGTTTGTGGGTATTTAAGACTTTTAAGAATGCCAATTCTTACAAAATAGGGTACACTGATTTTGGTTACCATATAATATTTATTACACAGGTCTACATCAAAAAAACTGAATGGAGTCTCTTAAAGTTTTCTTATAGATTTTGACCTTCTAAAAACAGAAAAAGTTTTCAAAACATTTCATCACATCCGCATTCACCCACAAGTTGTTAACATTTTTTTTTATGGGGAAAAATGGGAGTATTTTTTGTATTGCAAAAATTTAAACCACGAAGAATTGAATTATTCCAAAAATTAAATACAAAAGATAACTATATTAGCTTTATTTTGAGTTATCAAAAACAAATCGTGATGCAGTTTTAGAGTTATTGTAGTTTTCCCGAAATCTAATTCTTAACGACAAGTAAGTTAAGTAATTTTTTTCCGGCATATCCCTAGGCAATGTCGGAAAAACCTTACTTAAGAATAAATAATCTTTAAAGTACGAAGTCAACATTAAACAATTCTACTGGATTAGAAGCACTGACGGAAGTGCAAAATGAAACCAACCATGACTATTTATTTAATGGAATTTCAGACAGCCCACCAACAATACAAGAAGTGAAGAATGCTATTAAAAGCCTTAAGCGCAACAAGGCCCCGGACAATGACGATATCTCAGCGGAGATGCCGTTATGTGACGTGAAGGATCAGCGAGACTGTGCATTACATAGGTTTTTATAGATACAAACGCTAAAGGGGTATAGTTAATGACTGGCAATGAAAGAAAAATCATCTACCAATTGATACACAAAAATATTTTTTGTTTTTCAAGAAGTTTATTTAAGATGTTTACAATTATTAGAAGTCGTAACATATTTAATTAATTGCCCACGTGTTTGTTAATTTTATGTTTTTTTCACTATTTTTAAGGTGATTAATTTGTTTTTAATTGTGTTCAAGTATTTACTCGTATGTTTCTGGTTTGGAGTTATTTTGAATTTACATAAATTAAATTTTCAATGTAAGAACGGTTAATATACGGGGGCCTAATCACCGCATTTGATGTCGTTGGAAATCTCACATATTTTAGAAACATTTGTTTAGCATATTTTTAGGAAAAACGAATTAATTTATAATATATAAAGTTTACTACTATATCTGTGGCTTGGTGCTAAAAGGGCCAATGTCAGTTTTTGGATGTTTTGGGTTAGTCATTGCATTAGGTTCCTCTTTTTACTCTCTTTTATTTTGTTCCAACAGCCAATCTTAAGCTTATCCCAGAACAGCTTCATAAGAAATTTAAGGGCCAATGTCACTCCAAACTCATCTATAATTATTAGTGCTAAAAGGGCCAATGTTGACATTGGCCCTTTTTTCACTAACAATTTTTTTTTTTTTTAATAAAATCTAAATGCTAAAAGGGCCAATGTCAACAATTTATTTCACATTTTTTTTAGCAATTTTATACCATATCTTATTACATATATATAAGTTATTAGATATATACATATATATATATATATATATAATTCCCCGACAACATTCCAATTGGAACAAGGGGTACTTCTCTCAGACAATGAGCTGCATCCGATTCTATTTTTAGACTCATTGAAAGGGATCTACGTTTTTACGCCGGCTCCGAACGGCAACAGTGGCTAGCTGAGTTATAAGGTGAACCGCCGCTTTTTTGAAAATTTATTTTTTCAAGTGAGTCTGGACAGGGATCGAACTTGGGCCTCTGGTATGCTAGGCGGATGACTAACCTGCTATACCACGGCGGTTCATATACATATATCCTCTAAATTCAATAATTAGAAATACGTGGTGTGATTAAATATTTACATAAAAAAGGTTTATCGGGATAATATTTATTAGTTGTAAACAATACTAAACAAACAAAATTTTATATTATAATTACAAAAAATATTTTTATCAATTTTTGTATATGAATTTGTAAAAAACTATGATGTGATAGAGAAAAATGGCGATCATTGAAATCAGGGCATTCTACAATAAAAAAAATCAGTGAAAATATCTCATTTAGCTGACAACAATTTTCATTTTGTAGACACTTGTTATTCAAATACAGAAATATTTGTAGCTGGGAAGGCAGCCCTATAGGAGGTATCTAAAATAATAATCCGATTTTGTCCTTGGGCTAAAAAAAAAGCTGTGCCATATTTAATTAAGTTATCTTTTCCACAAGCTTAAATACGAGTAGTTATCCACCAAGCCAGCCAGTCGGACGGATATCGAATCGGGGAGTGAATCTGAGTCGCTCATTCAAAAGATCTCAGACCAATATTTCTGTGCTTTACAAACATCAGCACATCCACCTATAGTGGTAAACGGTATAAAAACCCCATAAAAAATGTAAAGGTTTCAATCGCACGAAATTGGTAGTCATCGCCCCAAATGCTGTAATGTAGCTCGTTGACGTTTGAGCTGGAATTGGACTTCGTCAGTAAAGATCATTTTGTTTGAAAAAGTATTTGATAATGTCGGTAAAAGATTGGGAGCCTGCCAACCTAGTAGGGGGTGGGCTTGTCGTGGATCGCTTGATCGACATAACTTTTCCCACTTGTAATAAACTAAAATAAAAATATTTTTACTTAGTATCTAAAAAAAAGTTTTTGTTTTATTAAAATAAAAATGATATCTCTCAATTTTGGAATTGCAGTTAGAAATTATTAAAATATGTACTATCAATCTTCTCTAATTTGAACTTCTATTACTTGAATTGTCTAAAAGTTCAAGCAAATTTCATGTTTAAATTTAGCGTTTTTAAATTTGATTCCCAAAGTTAAAGTCTTCATAAATTGAAACTTTTTCGGATAATGGTGATTCAGTTTATAGAATTTCTACTATATATTTATAGAATTTCGACTGTATTATAGAATTCCACTGAGTCTGTGAAATTTCAATAGTCTACTATGAAAGTAAGTGACGTTTAAAGACTTATAAACCTGTACTTTGATTAGAACCTTCGATTCAGAAAGTAATTTGCGTGGTTTCTATGCTTTTCAAACGATAGCACAAATCCAATACAATACACTTTTCAACTACTGGTGAAGGGTACAACAACAATGGCATTTCTTAAATACGCAACAGTTTAGTATTTAGGCAGTTAATTGTGCTTTCAACCCTTCCTTACGAAATATTTACCCTTTTATTTAAACAATAACACATTAAAAGGACTCCAATAATAGAACAAAAAGCCATAAAGGCAGCAACAAACACAATGTTGTAAGTGAAACTGGAAAGGAAAATATTCATTTAGTATCTGAAATCTAAATTTTACATAAAGCTCTAATAAAGTTGGTATCTACGAGTATTGTTTTGTCGGAATGTACGTTTTGTGTTAAGATACTACAAAAAAGGACTTTGTGGTTACGCATATGAATAAGTGAATGATATTACGCACAAAAGGGAAACACAAAACATGTAACTGACCTACCCCAATAGAGTTTAAGTTGGAGCCTACATTAAGGAACTTGTAATCATAACAAAAGGAAAAGTATATAATAAATAATATTTACAAAAGTATAATGAACAAAAGTATATATAGGATTATTATCGTTTGTTGAAATTAAAAATTCCGTTAATAAAGAAGTGAAAATATTTCAAGTCATAAATATCCATAGATACAGTAAGGGACAAAATCCTTCACGAAATTCAATTTATTGAGAACTAATTCAAAATTCTTTGTTTTAATACATGTTCAGAAAAACTTATTAATTAAATTAAATATATTATAATTAAATACATTTATATACAAAATTAAAAAACTTCAAGTAAATAAAGAAACGTGTTGATTTAAAATCCACTTATACGTAAATTCAAGTGTGAACAATTATGTCCACTGAAGAAAAAATTCACTTTTTGCGGGCTCTAATATTTTGTGTGCCCTCCGCGTGCATTTTTTACAAGGTTATTGAGAGTTTCCGGATCGATTCTCTCCCAGGCTTCAATACAACGGACTCAAAGATCGTCACGGTTTTAGGTGGTTCTTTTGTTGAAAAAATCTTCCGTTTTAGGATGGACCACAGATGTTCGATTTATGTTGAGGTCCGGGGACTGGGGTGGCCAATCTAAAAGTTTAATACCATTTTCTTTTTGACCCCAAACCAAATAATTTGAGACTTGGTAGATATGAGTCTTCCAAAATAGTAATGTAGTCTTTCGCGCACATTTTCCCTCTTATACGTCGAAGTACCCCAAGTTGATTTCCACGATAACATCCCCAAGCTATCAAGGATCCACTTCCAAATTTCATCGTTTGGCATATGTTTCGTTCCTTTGGTCCAACACGTCAACCTATGTCCATTGATGCTCATCTGAACCGATTCGGTTAATTTTGGTCTCATCTGACCACGTACCACGCATCCAGTCTTCAATCGTAAAATTTTGGTACTTTTTGGCAAACTCGAGTCGTTTTTTTTCGGTTACTCTCACTTAAAAGCGGTTTTTTGGGCTTTGCTGTCGCTACTAATCATCTAGTTTTAAGACTTATACGTACAGTTTTGGTACTTACAGATAGATTATGTTCTTCGTTTAGAATTTGCTTAACCTCAACTGCAGTATTAGCTGTACCAGTCACAATTAATCGCTTAGCTTCTCGAGCATCCGCCGGTGACAGCTTTTTTGGCCGACCTGCTGGATTGCTTTTGATCTCCAAATGGGACTGTTTTTTTTACTTTGTTGATAAATCCAAACGATATGTTATACTTTTGAGCAATCTTATGATATGCAACTCCTGCCACCAAATCATTTGTCACACTTTGTTTCAGGAGGGCCGACTTAGCTTTTGCCATTCCAAAAAAACTGCACAAAATCATATTTTTTGAAATTTTTTTAATACATTTTTACACAAATATTGTACTCACTTCTGAAGAAAAATCCACCAACAAAAATTTTTATTTATTCAAATTAACAAAACAATTTAATACTTTAATTAAACAGGGACAAAATTGTTCACACACGTGGTTTAAAATTTGTTTAAATATTAAGTAAAACGCTAACGGGACTTTAGAAAAGAAAATGCCACATAAAATATAACTTAATGCCATATGATCTAAGAAACTACCAGAGTTGCCAGACTTGAATTTTAAACATTTTCATACTTACTGAACGATTTTGTCCCTTACTGTATGTATACACATTTATGAAGAACAAGTCAAATAGGCTCTAAGCGCAACAGTTCCTTCTTATTTTCACTTTATTAAATATGTATGATTTTAAAAAACTTTAAAAACTGATTTTATTTTTTGGCAGTGGATATTGCAGTCAGTGAACCTGCATTAAAAAAGTTAAGTTAAATCTTTTTATATTTCAATATTTAGTCAAAATGTATGTTAGCACTCAACTACTTATCATTGTGGTAAAATTACTCCTCCATAGTTTCTTTCTTAACAAGAGTGACTACTTCCACCACTTTTACTTGTGGCAATGTTGTGGGTCATTGTACGTTAAAATACTTATACAAATACATATGTATGTACAAAACTAGTAACTTTGAAAAGGATTGTGAAATGAATTTTGAGCTAAGGTAAATTAAATTTAAGTATATAAATTACATATGCACAAATTATATTATTACATTAAATTATATTATACATTAAATTATATTATTACATTAAATGATTAAATTTAAGAAAGTGAAATTCAGGTATGTAATAGACATTTTTCGTTTTCAAATCGATCGATTTCAGACATATTTTTTTAGCTAATTTTCGGTTATTTCCCCCAAAAAAATGAAAATTTTGGCTTTAATCCTTTTGACTGATATTTTATCTTTCATTTGGTTTGAATTTTTTGCGAAAATAACCGAAAATTATCTCAAAAATATATCTTAAATCGATCGATTTGAAAACGATCGTTTTCCATTACATACCTACATATTCATGTCTTGGAAATTTATGAAAAAAGTTCCTTTCTTGGTAATTTTTTTTAATGTATTGAAATTTTTGGCTTTATCAAGCTTGAGTTCATTATTTACTTCTAACTATTTATTAGCAAGTTTTTGAGGTTTCATTAACCCTTAACAACAGACGACAACTTTTATTGTCACCTGAAATGAGTAACTATCGGGTCAAGCCCGACTATGTCATACCCTTTACAGCTAAGGTCAAATATAGACCAACAATTAAACAAGTTTTCCTTAAGTCTTAGAGATATACTATAAGCTATTTTTTCAAAATTTCGGAATTTTTGTCATTTCCGGCTAAGGGCCTGATATGGGAGCTATGGTCAATTGGGCACCGATTGTTACTAAATTTTGGTCATTGGTTTATATTGACAAAATATTTATCTGTGCAAAGTTTTAGTAATCAAAACCATTTATCTTTAGAGTTATACACGTTTTTGTGCTTTTATATGTATATAAACGTCTTTTGAGAATGTGTCTTGTATGGGAGGTATGGTCAAATATGGGCCGTTTCCTACAAAATTAAGTATACTGATTAAGGTTACGATAAGCAATATTTGTGCTGAATATTATTTAAATACAACTAAATTTGTGTCTGTAAAGGACCAAAAAACTCTATTCCGGGAAGGCATCCCTATGGGAGGTACCCGAAATACTAATCCGATTTCGACCAAATAGTATAGGCATCGTCCATGGACCAAAATAATAGCCTGTGCCAAATTTGATAAAAAAAATATAACAAGCTTACATGGATAACCGGCCAGCCAGCCAGCCGGACGGACATCTTTAAAACAATAAGTGAATTTGTTCAAAGTTGCGTAACTAAAATAAATTTCCCGAAATTAAAAAATTTTAACTGCTTACCGCTAAAAATACCGGTCGTTTGTAGTCAAGGGTTAACACAAAGACTTAAAGATTTTGCTTTCATACATTTTTTTCTTTCAAATATTAAATTAAAGTCGATAAAGAAATAAAAAACACAAACTAACAAACAGGCATACATTTCATGAGCGAATTAGAGTAAAAAAAGTGTTTTTATGGGACTTTTCAAATGGACCATGTGGCAAATCAATGTACGAAGAGCAACATTTTTATATTATATCTTGTTACATTGTTTTTATGTTTTTTTTCAAAATCGTTTAATTCTTTTGGGTACCTCCCCTAGGTCTTACCCCCTGGAATTGAGATTTTAATGAATTTCAGAATAAACATTGCTTTTATAAACAAAGAGAACTGTATTAAATTTTGCTAGAATCGAATTTGCCCATACACAAGACCAAAAAAGCCTCGTATATCTAAAGTTAATAAAAATTAAATTATTTGTTGCACTTGCAATTTTAGTATAAACTAAAATCTGTGAACCGCCGTGGTATAGCAGGTAAGTCATCCGCCTAGCATACCAGAGCCCCAAGTTCGATCCCTGCCTAACTCAATTGAAAAAATAAATTAAAAAAAGGGGCGGTTCACCTCGGAGCCGGCGTTAAAACGTAGGTCCCTTTCAATGAGTCTAAAAATAGAATCCGATGCAGCTCATTGTCTGAGAGAAGTACCCCTTGTTCCAATTGGAATTATATATTATATATGGGAATTATATATTATATATAAAATCAAACTCCTAAATTTCGAGACAATCGGTCCACATTTGACCCTAGCTTACATATGTATAACACCCAATGAAGGAAATGTCTTAAACATATGTTTTAAGAATTTTTTCCTCTGTGGATCCCACCGGAACCGCACTTGGTCTAGACAATTTTGCAATTCGTGAATTATCGTTAATTTCGTCTAAACGTCCACATTCTAAGTTTTTGACTTTCGGTACTTCAAAAAGGCTTTTGGATGAGGACAAGAAAACTGAAGCTGCTTACGACGGGTGTATATGGATTTGAAAAAAGAACACGATCACACTTGAACCAGGGGACACCAGTGATACTTTTAACTACCTTATGTGGTAACACAATGGACTCCATATTCTATGTGAATCTTATTACCAAAATAAAACATTGACATATCCTAACATAAAATGGGGAAGAGCTTTTTTAATAATTTGAATATTTTATGTACATAATTTGAACATGCAATAGCTTTGTATTACACAACAAGGACTTTAGCCCTAAAATAACTGCAATTGCTGACAAGGATACAATAAATATATTACCCTAAAGCTAATGTCCTTTAAGTTAAGTGAAAGTGTGTAGAAAATGATTGTAAATGTCCTCCCTTCATTTTTATAGGGACTGAAACTCATTATGTTGGAAATTTAACTCAGTTGTACAAAAGTGCAAAACGTTTAAAACAGAATTTTTAATTATAAAGAATATTTAATTATGAAAGTTTCTCCATGTTTCTGCATTTATATTGAACGTAGGTACATATTTTTATTCTTAAAACGGGAAAACTTGGAAAGTAAATGAAGTGAAGTTTACTTAATTTTAATTTTCTATTTCATTTTTATTATTGTATTGCAAGGAATCGTTTCTTTGGTATAGAAAATGTATAAATTTCGAAAGAAATAACTGCAGTCAATGTGGGAAATAAACAAATTACAAATATAAATAAAAACATTTGAGAAAACTGCTATAAAAACAAGTAAGAGTGTTATATCGGCTGTGCCGAATCTTATATACCCACCATTAAGTTGTGTTAAATTTAGAAACATATCTCATATATCTACAAGGGTGCAGCTAATTCAAAATCTGGACCAAAACTGAAAAAATCGCTAAGCTATTGGTATTGTTGGTAAAACCTTTGGACTAAATTCGGTTGCCGTAGCTTTATAGTTCAACATTTAAAAATATTTTAGTGGTTTCCCCAGTAATTACTTTGATCAAAATTCGGTCTAGGGTATAGTTTTACATTAATAAGTTGTTTAATACTTTTCGTTGTTCTTAATATGTAGTTAGGCTAAACACGTTAATAGTAATACGGCAGGTCCATATATTTGGAGTTTCTAATTCATTCATCATATACAAAGTCTGGGCTGAACATTGATTGATGCCTATCTAATTTCATAGTTGCAATCTTAATATAATGAATGTACCTCCAAATCCTTTTGATTGTAGATACAAAAAGGGGATGTTATATATATAAGAATTATAGCCAAATGTTGGCCGATTGTAAGAAAATTTTACACACTGGCTGGTATATATATAGAGCTTATTCTTGCAAATAGCTATCATAGTTTCTAATTTAATAGCTTTTAACTGGCCTTTACTAAAATTTTTGGTTTCCGTGAGTGTTTTTAATATGAAAGCTAAAGTCAAATGTGGATTGATTCCTATAAAATTTGATAAACTGATCAAAAATTGCATAAAACTTCCCTATTTTAAATTTAATCGTCATAGCTATTAGAATTTATCAGCATTAATATGTTTCCTGGGGCGGGGTTATATGGGAGCTCTAACTAAATTTGAACCGATTTTGTCCATTTTCAACACACATCTTTTTCAAGATATCCAAAATACTTTTGTAAAATTTTGTTCCTCTAGCTCTTTTCGTTAAGGCGCTATCGTACTTTTATCTGACGGGCAGACGGACATAAACAACTTTTTCTTTATATATTTTTGTGTTTCCATAAGTTTTTTATATGGGAGCTATGGTCAAATGGTGACCGACTGTGACAAAACTGGCTGTCATTGAGATAAGACTTCCTTGTGCTTAATTTAGTCTTACTAGCTCTTGTAGTTAAGGAGTTATCACGATTTTATCTGACGGACAGACGGACATAAATTTCCTTTTCTTTTTTAATTTTTGTGTTTTCTTAAGTTTTTTATATGGGAGCTAGGTCAAATGGTGACCGAATGCACACTGGCTGGCATTGATATAAGACTTTCTTTTGCCAAATTTAGTGGCTATATCTATTATACTTTTAGATTTATTGGCATTTAAATGTCTTTTAGGTGAAATTTAGGCTGTTTTCGTAAGTTTTTTGTATGTGAACCGATTTTGATGAAATTTTATACGCTACCTATATACCAAATTTTATCATCATAGCTGCTATAATTTGTCATTTATTAACAAATAAGCGATTAGCCAAGACGAGGTTATACGGGAGCTATGGTCAAATGTGAACCGATTTTGTCCAATTTCAATACCAAAATTTTCTTAAAGATGAAGAATATTTTTACTAAGTTTCAGTGATTTCAACAGACAGACAGACGTCTTAGAATTTCATAAGGATTCAGAATATATATCGTTTTTGGTTTTTGAGCCAATATTTAGGAAATTACAAACGGAATGACAATCTCAATATACCCCCCATTCTTTTTGATGGTGGGTATAAAAATGAAATTGAAAATTGTTTAAAAATATAAACTGAAAAAATTCAGAGCAATGCCAACAGCAAATTGTGGAATAAAATAATGAAAACAACAGGAGCAGCAGCAAAAGTTTAAAGTAAAATGCCGCCATCCTTTTTAACAGGGACCTAAAATAACTGTTATTTTTGAATTTTTGATTAAAAAAAAGCAATCGTAAGGAAATGTTAGAGAATAAAACCAAGTATACCATTTTTATGTCTTGAATCAAATTGTGATACTTTTTAAAAGACTGATTTTTGTTTTTTAGAAAAAATATAATAGTTATTTTTTTCGAGCAAAAATAACAGTTATTTTTGACTTTTATTTTTTCTAGCCGAAAGTTATTTTTTGACTTATTTCTTTAAACAAAAGTAGCAGTTATTTTTTACTTTTAATTTTACTCGCAAAAATAAAAGTTATTTTTTGACTTAAGTTTCTGGGTGGAAATAACAGTTATATTTGACTTTTATTTATTTTATTTATCGAGCAGAAATAAAAGTTATGTTTTGACTTTCAAAAAGGAAATTTTGTTATTTTTGGATTATGTTTTGACTCTTATTTTTTCGAGCAGAAATAAAAAGTAAATTTGTTTTAATTCATGATGAATTTTTTAATGATTTATGATTTCATCGTGAATTTAAACAAAAACAAGTAAAAAAATTTATAGTCGGTCAAGCCCGGCTATATGATACCCTTCACTACTAAGGTCAAATATGGACCAACAATTTAACAAGTTTTCCTTAAGTCCTTGAGAGACTTATATATACTATGTGCTATTTTTCAAAATTTCGAGATTTAATTAGATTTATATCCTTCCCGGCTAAGGGACTGATATAGGAGCTAGGGTCAATTGTGCCTCAAGGATAAATTTGGTTTCATTCATCAGGATGTTCTTGCATAGATAAGGCACCTCCAAAATCCTAGTGCCAGCTGCCATAGCAGGGGGATTTCTCTCATGATTACCTCTTGGAGTAGTAAGCAGGGTAAGAAAATATTCACGAGTGTGAAGCTCATTTGTCTAAATTTAGCACTTTCTCAAGAGTTGTGAGTAATGTGTTTTTGTTTTGTTACACACAATTATGACTAAAGATTAACTTATACAACTCTCGCGCGTGAAGAGTGAATAAAATTTAAAAATCATTTCCTCATGCGCACGACTAAACTAAACTTCAACATAAGCACACATTTGTCATTCATTCATTTTTAATTTAGTTAATTATCATTATTAGTTAATTACAATTGAGTCTTTTACATTTTCAGCAGGACAAATCTACGGTTACGAGGCCTAGAGATTTGTACTGTGAAAAAATTGCAGAAAAATAAATAATGTAATATTTTTTATTTATCAATGCGGTTTTTGATAAATAAAAAACAGATTGAATCATTTTTTTTCAAAATATCGAAAACAAAATATCAAAATATTAAAAATACCTATGTATATGTATTTCTATGCACTTTTGTTTAAAGGCCTTGCGATATTTCCCGCTGTGTTTCTTAAACCTAACACAGCCGAAAACTTTTTTAATTTTCGTAAATATCACGATCATTCAATAAACTCGTTAAAATGAGACAAAGCAGAAATTTAGTTAATATTTCTTCTAATGTGCCACTCACGGGCAAGTCGTGCGCTAGTCGTGTAAAATATTTTTTGTGAGTGGCACACAAAATGTGGTTTTCATTTTTTAGTTGATCGTGACTTGTGTAGAAAAAGTTTACTCTTGTCAACACGAGTAAGAGATGAATGTATAAGAAAAATTTGTTAATACCCATGACTGTGTGCGAGATTTTTATAAAAAGGAATTTTTGCACATGAGTAAATGTGTGAAATGAGTGTTCAAATCCTTACCCTGGTTAATACCCTCTTGTTGATCAAGTGCGATATGTATATTTATTTGCGTTTGATCAGAAAAGTTTTTATTAAAAACAAATAAATATACATATCGCACTTGATCAACAAGAGGGTATTAACTCAAAATTTAAAAATTTTCAGTAGAGTCAAAAAACTATTTTATTTTACTACTACTTTCATAAAAAGAAGAGGGGTAAAACTGTAGTTTTTTGGCGAAATTATAGTGAAAATGATGTCAGATTTTTACAATGGGTAGATAAGACCACTAAACATCAATTTCTTCTAAAAAGTGAAAATTTAAAAATTTTGAGTTAATACCCTCTTGTTGATATGTATGTACTTATGTCTGTAATTCAAAGAAAATATTGTATTTTTGTAATATATTATATCCATGTTAGCCCTGACCTAGAATCCCACTCGGGTTGTTTACCTCATCTTTAACTAGGTTGCTTAGGTTTCCAGGATGTACCACGAGTAGGTGCGAGTAGGAATTGAATACAGTTATTACCTGTTAGCAGGCAACAACTGCTTCCGATTTACATCCCAGTGTAGTGGCATTGGCGAATCTCTAATCATAATCTAATCATAAGTAGAAGTTAAGTACTTACTCACTTACTAACTTAAATGGCCTATATTACTACCTGTTTAGGTCAAAGGGCCAGCATATTTTAGATTTCCATACGCTTCGATTTTCTGCGCATATTCTCCAATTTCTTAGACCAGTTTTGGTCTTCCAAACTGGCCAAAAAGACTAATTTTGGTGATTTTTCAAAATATAATCTTCTAAACGCTGACTGGGAAATGTGAAATAAAAAACTGTAGAAAAATTTTAATATATACATACATACTTATGTATGTATTGACTTATATATTGAAGTATATAAGTAAAAGAACATAAAAAACGACTTTTAAACAAAATTTTTGCTAATCAAAAGCAAATACATAAACTTTAAATCAAGTATTTTCCTAACATAACAATTTAAATTCTTATTTTATACTTCTTTTGGAATTTATACACTTCAAAAAGTCTTAAATAAAAAAACTTTTTCTTATTTTTTTTAAGAAAACTCCTTCAAACTACAATCAAATATGGCTGCTTTTCAAAATGTTCACTTTTGATGCGTAATAACTTTAGTTTTACTAGTTAAAGAAGTCAGTCTGCAACTCCTTTTTAATTTTTTTGAAATGCGTAGAAAAATGTATATACATTAGGGTGACAATTTTTTGTATGAAGGAAAATGATGTTTCGAATTTTATAACTTCTTCTGTGGAATATTGTGACACTAGGTTCAAAAGTTTAGATCTGAAAATTTGAGCCAAATCGGACAACTTTCTATGGGCGCACATCAGGTCCAAAGTTTAAGAGCCCATTTGTATGGGAAAAAATGATTTTTTTTTTTTGTTTTTGCGAAGTTTACACCAAAAATAATATTAAATATAATATTAAAGAGAACTAAGACAGCTTTATTTCAAATCGTGAGCGAAAATTCATGAGATAGTTTAAAAGTTATTGCAGTTTTCCCCCGAAAATTCATGTCCTTGAAAACGCGCCTAAGGCACCAAAAATTGTATGTTCTAAATAAAGAAAATCCAAAGTTAGACATGATTTATCATTTAATGTCTTGATACTAGTAAATAGTTCAGTTTTGTTTAAATATAATCAAATTTTCTTGGGAGAATAACACCCCAAAATTAGGTCGATATCTTGAAACATTTTGCCGTACCTTTGATTTCAAATTGAAGAATTTCGCGAAAATGTAAATTTTTGGGCCAAATTCTAGTAAATGCTTGGTAAATTTTACTTGTATTCAATTTTAACAAAAAAGATAATATTATTGCTTCATTTGTAGAAAACCTATGCTAAAGGGTTTTTTTTAATATTGGGCGAGATTAACTCTTTCTTCACCACGATCAAATATCAAAATTTGGATTTTCTGAAAATTTTCATAGCGAGATTACGAAATATCATATAATAATTAGCGAATTTTAATAAGAAAGCATGAAAATAATTGTTCTCTTTAATATTCTATTATTTTTTCTTGTAAAAATTATTTATTTTTGGTCTAAATTTCGCAAAACAAAAAAATAACCCATTTTTCCCCATACAAATGGGCTCTTAAACTTTGGACCCGATGCGCGCCCATAGAACGTTGTTCGATTTGGCTCAAATTTCCCGATCTAAACTTTTAGGCCTAGTGTAACAATATTTCGAAGAAAACATTTGAAATCCTGACACCCTAATGTACATAAATAATATAAAGTAAATAAATAGTTTTCAGCAAGAATATTATAACTCGAAAACTGGAATAGATTGAATAAATTGAAAACTCAAAAGTATATACATTTCAACGAAAACATTCTTGAAAACTTCTAAAATTTCAAAGTAACTCTGAAAATATACAATTTCATACAATTGTTAAAAAAGAAATTAAATTAAAAAAATAGGTTTGGAAGTAAAAATGTCTTAAGAAAGGTAAAAATAAATATTAAATTTTAAATTTCAATCTAATATTTAAAAATTTATATCAGAAAATGCAGCTACAAAAAGAGACAGCTTTGGGGAGCAGAGCCTGAAGATTTATTGATATCTTTATGGGAAAAGCATATTGATAGCTTAAGGGGTAATCGGCGAAATAGTCACATTTACGTAGAAATTTCAAAAGAGATGAAAAACCTTGATTTTCTATTTTCTTCACATGAAGTCAAACTAACAGCCTGTTTTTCGAAAATGAAAATATTGCTTCGTTTGTAAAAATAACGAAACGTAAATCGGTTTGGTCTTTGTAAAATGAAATCAATTTTCAGTGAGTGAGAACTTAAAAGCTTTCGTGTCTTTAGCTTTATTTTTGGTTTTTCTAACATACGTTCATTCATATAAAGCGAATGAAAACGTTTAAATTTCTCGATTACCAAAAGTCTTTCGTGTATAAAATAAAAATCTTAATTATGGATAGTTTAAAGAAAAACAAGTAAGAAAGTGCTATAGGCGGTCAAGCCCGATCATACGATACTCTTCACCACTATGCTCAAAGGTGTTCTTTTTCTTGTATAAACACAAATATTTGCTAAATTTCGCCATCATACAAACATTTCCTCAAAACTTACATATTTAAGCTGTCTCCGTCATTTGGACTTATATGAGAGCTAGGGTCAAATGTAGACCGATTATCTCGAAATTTGGCAAATTGATTACAGTTGTTACAAAAATTATGTATGCAAAAAATAAACTTAAAATTATCTTCAGATTTACGAGCGTTTTAGTAGCTTTGGTCCCATTTAGTACGTCAAATGTGGACCGATTTCAACAACATTTTTTACAATAATTTTAGATTACATAAAATGTTGATATTTGTGGCCAATATATAAATAATGGACCGATTTTGACGAATTTCAATAGCCATGGTCCTACTATAAAAAAAATTATCTGTGCCAAATTTAATCATATTATCTTAAGAATTGCGACTTGTACTTTGATTACATGGGGGTCCAGCCGGCCAGACGGACTGACATCGCTAAATCGAGTCAGAAAGTAATTCTAAGCCTATTGGTATACTGAAAGATGGGTCTTAGAAAAATATTTCTTTGCAAACTTATAATACCCTTTGCACCTATGGTGGTGAATGGTATAAAAACATAAGTATAATCTTTAGATTGTTGACTGATTTTTTTAATTGTAATTTGATTTGTCAGCGCCCAATGTAATTTTCTTGTTTTCATTTTTTTATTTTTATAAACAAAAGGCAGTTGACTTACAGGATTACCACCGACGAGTTATATTTTACATATAAAAAAGCTTGAATATTTCAAAATACATATATTGGCAATAATGTTCCTTCCCGAAAGAAAAAAGCCCTTTTTATGTCAAAATGATATTGACGAAAGCTTGTTAATGTTTTAGAAAAACCTAAATTCGAGCTTAATCGTAAGCAAACGAAAACGAATGTGACAAGACTTTTGTTTTCGGAAAACAGACTGTAAATCTTCATAATTTGACTACTAAGTACAGGTAAGTATATTTACTTGTAAAATAGAGAAATGCATAATTAAGATTTTAATTTTACAGGGATGAAGTAAAAAAGTTGCACCCTACGGGGGATCTCCATCATCATGGCCTTTGTTTCCCAGAGTAAAAGATTTTATAAGATCTTTTAAAAGTAATTTAATTGAAGACATGATGGGGGAAAATTCAGGTATTGCATCTTCCTACACCACCATAAGAGTTTTTTATATATAGAATAAAACCATCATTAAAGAATCCTTATTAAACTCAGAATCTGAATAGTTTTTAAGAAGTCGGTCCATCTCATAAAAATTCATAAGTTTTTGAAGTTTTATCATGATTTCTTCACGATCCTAATAATTAACGTTTTTAATAGTTCATTTTAAAAGTATACGTACACATAATCAAAAAAGTCTCTGTACAGAGAGATATTTTTTACGTTTTAGCAATTTGCAAAAAATTGAAAGAATTTTGTATATTTTTGGTTTATTTAATTCAATATCTTTTAATAAAAACAACAAAAAATCAAAAACCACATTCATTTTCATAAAAAGGCATCAAAAAAGTCTCTATACCGTTCATTGTATTCCTTTTAAAAGCTATGATTTTTTTTTTAATTCTTAATCTAATAAGATATTGAGCCTTCTTTATTGCTTATTACAGCATGTAGTCTATTTTTCATAGAATGAACTAGCTTTATTGTAGTATGAGATTAGATTTTTTCCCATTCGTCCTTGATTACGGCTTTAAGCTGGTTAATATTGGAAATATGGTGTTCTCGAATCTCTCATTGAAAAGATGCCATTCCCTAACTAACATTGATGTGTGCTTTGGGTCTTTGTCTTCTTAGAAGGTGAAACAACGACCCAAGCCTAATTTTTCTGCACTTTGTTTTAAGATTTCTTTCAGAAAATTTAAATACACAAGTTTATCCATGGTATTTTCCACGAAAACAAGGTTACCCACCCCAGACAAAGCAATACAACCCAAACCATTACACTTCCGCCTCCATATTTTACTGTGGGAGTAAAATTCTTTGCATTCAACTAAGTGTTTGGTTTTCTCCATACCATTTTCCTTTCATCTGGACCGAAAACATTATATTTACTTTCGTCGCTAAAAATAACTGTATCCCAAAGTTAAATATCTTTGTCAATATGTTCAGTAGCAAAAACTAATCTTTTTTGAATGTTAACTTTTCTAACATAATTCTTCTTTACGGCTAACGCGACCAATATATTCATTTCTTTTGAGCACATTTCTAATAGTTTTAGTTATTTGGGGATTGGTTTTCAGGTTTCCTGCTAGGACTGGGACACTAATTTTGGGATTATTCTTAATAGTGCGTAAAATTCTATTCTCAATGCTCTTGTTTATTTTCTTGGACGACCACTTCTCGGTTTATTTTTGACTGTTCAATATTTTCTCCAATGGTTAATGACGTATTGAACAGATGATCGTATACTGCTTACAATTTTAGCGATATCCGACAAAGTTTTACCATTTTTTCTCTAATTAATTATAATATTTTTTGTATCCGTCCATTATTATATAATTTCATTTTTTTCTTTTAATTTCCACTTCAGAAATTCATCAATTATTAAAAATAAAAAATTAAATTTTTACGAGCACATCAAAGTAACGTTAATGTGAAAAACATTCATTGTACGGAGACTTTTTTGACACGCAAAAGTGGGGTTGCCACGTATTATCTTTAATAAGTCAGTCAGTTTTGCGACAAGTGAAACAGTGTTGCCATATATTAATTCCCTTGTATGCCTGCATTAATTCGTGATAAATTTTTGAAATCGATTAACTCTTATTTAACTAATTTAAAAGCATCCTTCAAACTGTACTTAGATTTTTTTGAAGATTGTGGAAATAGAAGAAAAAAGAACAATAAATATTCATGAAAAAAAAAATAAATCAAGAAGACATTAATTTAAAAAGATAATTTGAAATAGCTTTCTTACTTCACAACCTTAAATATCAAAATCGTTATGTATTGTATCGTGTTCATAATTTCTTGTTTTTTTTTTTTAAATTTCTAACCACTTGCTATTAATGTTGCCATTGTGGACATTTAAAAAATTATGCAACACACAACAAGCTTTAATAATTATGTTGACATACATATTTTCTATTGTTATCAAGACCTTTTCCAATAAGTCTGAATCTAACATTTAATTGACCAGGTGCATTTTCAACTCCGACGTGTAGTCGGAGTAGTTAAAATGTTTTTGTAATGAAGTTAAATCGCTATAAAATGGATAAGGCTTCATTAGGTGTTCGCTTAAGCGGAATGCAGAATCTCCTACAATATTACTAGTGTTCTTGCATTCGTTTTCATAAGCTCTTGGTTTGTAATCTTCTTTAGAGTACTTCTTTCGAAAATTGCAGAGTCGTTACATCTACCGGAACAGCCAACATTTATATAAACAAACCTATATCTGGATATTTCATTGGTTTAAATAAAGAAATGTATGCATTTTTATTAAAATCAGTAATCTTATCTAACCGCCGTGGTATAGCAGGTTAGTCATCCGCCTAGCATACCAGAGGCCCAAGTTCGATCCCTGGCCAGACTAACTTGAAAAAATAAATTTTCAAAAAAAGCGGCGATTCACCTCATAACACAGCTAGCCACTGGTTATTGAGTAATAGGCTATGTAAAACTTCTCTAACTAATCCATTTGCCGTTCGGAGCCGGCGTTAAAACGTAGGTCCCTTTCAATGAGTCTAAAAAAAATGAATCGGATGCAGCTCATTGTCTGAGAGAAGTACCCTTGTTCCAATTGGAATGTTGTCGGGGAATTATATATATATATATATATATATATATATATATATATATATATATATATATATATAATCTTATCTAAGACTATTACCTATAATCAGGGACCGTAACAGTTATAAGATAAGCTACGAAACGGTCATATTTAACAATTACTCGCTTGTCCGCGGATACATTCCATAAGTCATTTACCATTATGCACAAAGCAATGACCTGTACTAGCTCGGCAATACCTACACAGTGGATTTGATTGACGAATTTAATATGGGGATGACATTGAAAGTATACAATCCCCACCCTCTCGCTTACATTCCGTTGACGAAAACAGTGACGAATATTCATCATACTTTTCATCCACAAAAGTATTATGATGAAAAGAATACTGAACCCGGGTGAACTACCACGTTGTGATTAAATAATAAACGGTTTCGTTAACGTTGGATAATGAACCACTTCGTAAATGCTCAGTAACATTATATATAAAAATTGGTTTATTTTTTATTTAATATTGTATATTTTTTAATTCACAGCGTTTACAATATTTTGAATCTTAAAAAGCTAATATTAAAAATAGAGAACAAAAACTTTAATTCACATAAAAAATTCACAGCGTTTACAGCATTTTAAGTCTTATAAAACTAACATTAGAAATATAACACAAAATTCACATAAAAAACAAGAAACAGTTATAAGGCTAAAATAAAGAAAGAAATAAAAAAAGGTATATTTATATGAAAAAATATCACATTAATTCACATGAACAATTAACAAACAAAAAGCTAAAATTTATATATCATTCTTTCTCTCAGCTTTCCTCTCCAGCGATATGTTTTTGAATATGCGCCTCTTCTGCATTGCTTTTCGGATGTGTTCATCCGCTCGTCCAACACTGTTAATATTGGTCATAGAGACCGCTTCTGAAATGGAAAAAAAATTATTGTCAATTTACATACATTCACTCAAAACATTAAGTTTTTTTTTACCTGAAAGTACTGAAAAGAAATTTTTGTGTTCCTTAAAGCTTTTCTTTCCTTGAACACCATCGACGTTGTAAATTTTTTTGAACACCTGCAGGCTCAAGGCTTACTTTTACCAACAAAAACACCAATTGGGAATACTGGTCGATCTTCCACATTGGTAAGTCTTACTAAAATTGGCCAATGTTGATCCTTTGAACTTTTAAAAAGGGGCAGACCATCTACATCAATTATAATGTTATCAGTCAGCTTAATGACATCGGTTATCCTCTTTAAGTTTCTTGTCATACCAATGTGGATATATGATCCCCCTGCAACATTCTCTAAAATAGGTTTGTTTTAACAATAAAACTTGTAGAATGGAGTGACAACCATATTTTCTTCTCTTAGAATCTATATTAAGTACTTAACGCAATTTCGAGAAGGTCTATGTTTCGCATTCCACTTAATTAATTTTTTACTGATACTAAAATTGCCACTCTCTTCTTTTAAACTATTATTATCAGAAACTATTTTCACATCTTCTGGTTCTTTTTGGACAGAATCATGGCTTGCACAAATTTCAATATCGTCCCTTTGAGTTGTGTTATTCAAATTTTCACCTTTTCTACAAAATTTTCTTTTTCACTTTTTATAATTTTTAAAGTGCCTTTTGCTTTTTATTTTCCTTGCCTTTATTTTATTAAACAAAAAGACTGCTGATATATTTAAAAATCCACTTTTCTCAAAGAAAAACTAAACACTTATTAATCAAAACACAGAATAAAAATTTGTAAATCTCCAAATGACGCTTTGTTATGAAATGAAGACTCGCCAAACACATCATTAGCGTTTAGCGACAAGCAAAATAATTGATTGTGGTTAACTTGGGAAATGCATATGTTAGCAACCAGATGTAAACACTTCGGTTGTGCTTAGGCTATAAAACTACTATACATATTTTTCTCTTTAACGTAAACAAAAGAATATGAGAGAAATTCATATACACCCCTATCGCCAATAATATGCGAAATGTTTATTCCCATGAAATTTTAATTTCATGTGAACAGAAAATTGGTATCGACAATTTTGTGTGGAATTTTTTTTTCACTTCGAAATTTAGAATTGAACAGCTGTTCAGATTGGTATTGTTGATTTTTAAATTTTTATTTTTGAATTTGCACTAGAAATGCAACACTGGTTTGAATGATTTTTAATTCCCCACAAGAAAAAGAAACTCAACAATAAAATGTCAATAAATTATTTGTTTATAAAATAAACCAGGGACCGAAAATAATAATTATTCTTGAATTTTCAAAGAAAAAAAGCAATCATATGGAAATATCGCAGAACTAATTTGAAAACATCATTTTGCATGTTTTCCACTATATTTTCAAAAAATGACATGCTTTTTAAATTGATTGATGATTGATTTTTATTATTTTTCTCAAAAATAATTTTTATTTTACGATTTTTATTTTTTTTGTCAAATATATTTGTCAAATTCTGACAAATATTTTTTTTGGCAAAAATATTTGTCAAAAATTGATTTTTATTTTATTTGTCAAGGTCTGACAAATATTTTTTTTTGGCAAAAATATTTGTCAAGATCTGATTTTTATTTATTTTAAACAGAAATAATTGTTATTCTGATTTAAGTTTTTTTTTGTCAAAAATATTTGTCAAATAAAAAACGCAAAAATGAAAAAATCAATACAGAATTTAAATATTTCCCATAATAATGGTAAATTTTAAAAATTTTCAATAAAAATGAAAATTTTGAAAATTTCCCATAAAAACGTAGTATTTGAAATTTTCCCATAAAAATGGGAAATTTTAAAAATTTCTTGTAAAAAGGGAAAATTTTGAATATTCCTTTTTAAAATGTGAAATTTTGAAAATTTCCTATATAAATGGGAAATTATAAAAATTTTCTGTAAAAATGGGAAATTTTGAAAATTTCACCTAAAAAAGGGAAATTTTGAAAATTTCCCATAAAAAAGGGAAATTTTGAAAATTTTCCATAAAAATGATAAATTTTCAAAATTTTCCATAAAAAGGGAAATTTCGAAAATTTCTCATAAAAAAGTCAAATTTTGATAATTTCCCATAAAAAAGGGAAATTTTGAAAATTTCCCATAAAACAGGAAAATTTACCATAAAAAAGGAAAATTTTGAAAATTTCCCATAAAAAAGGGAAATTTTGAAAATTTCTCATAAAAAAGTCATATTTTGATAATATCCCATAAAAAAGGGAAATGTTGAAAATTCCCCATAAAACAGGAAAATTTACCATAAAAAAGAGAAATTTTGAAAATTTCCCATAAAAATGGGAAATTTTCAAAATTTCCCGTTATTAGGTGAAATTTTCAAAATTTTCCATTTTTATGGGAAATTTTCAAAATTTCCCTTTTTTATGGGAAATTATCAAAATTTAACTTTTTATGGGAAATTTTCAAAATTTCCCTTTTTTATGGGAAATTTTCAAAATTTCCCTTTTTTAGGTGAAATTTTCAAAATTTCCCATTTTTACAGAAAATTTTTATAATTTCCCATTTATATAGGAAATTTTCAAAATTTCACATTTTAAAAAGGAAATTTGGGGGAAATAACCAAAAATTAGCTAAAAAATATGTCTGAAATCGATCGATTTGAAAACGAAAAATGTCCATCACATACCTGAATATATTTATTTAATATTATTAAAAAAAACAAACAAAATTTCTTTACTTACCCTTTTCAATTACAAATAATTTTTGTTTGTTTACATTTTCATTTGACAGTTGTCAAAATGACTATGTTGAATTCACAGTACCTGTATGTGAGTTCACCACCTTAGTTAATTTATTCACCACATTTTTTTGGTGCCTTAGTAGAACATATGTTCTCAATCTATGTGTTTTATCTATGGTTATGGGCTGTATTGATGGTGCACACGTCAATATTGTTACCCCAAAAGACAACAAACATTTGTACTACAATCGAAAAGGAAATTACAGCCTAAATTTTACACTTGTAAGTATTTTACTAATATACCTAGTGGATTTTTGTATGTATATAAGTATAATTTCATTTGAAAGATCTGCGATAGTAAGATGCGGATAAGATACGTTGATGCCACGCACCCAGGAGCATGCCACGATTCATTTGTGTGGAACACAAGTTCATACAGAACTTGTATGGAGCAAAATTATTTGCAAAGGGGACACCGCTTTTGGCTATTAGGTAAATAAATAAAAAACTTCAAATATTAAGTATATATGTGCATAACACCATTGTTTTTAGGTGACGGCGGATACCCCTTAGAGTCTTGGTTGTTAACTCCATATAGAACACCTTCATCTGGATCTGTAGAGCAGAAGTTTAATGACACACATTCAAAATGTAGAAATATTATAGAAAGAACAAATGGAGTACTTAAAAACAGGTGGATATGTTGCTCGGAGCTAGAGAGTTGCACTATGAGCCTAAGAAAGCTGTTAAAATTGTAAACTTTTGTGTTGCATTGCATAATATATGCATAGCATATAAGCGCGAAAATGAAATTGATAATCCCGAGTTGGAACAAACAGAACCTGAAACCGAAAATTTAGTTGAATCTGACAGATTTCTTGCGTCAGCTCAACGCATACGTGCAAATATAGCAAACTCGTTATAAAAGTTAATTTTATATTTTTATTATTAAATAAAACTTGTTTTAAAGAAATAAAAATACATAACACAAATTCAGGGTTTTATTAAATCTATTTTAAATATGAGATCTTTTGTAAAACAAAAATTAAAATTCAGTTCAATATTTAATATTATAAAGGGCCTTATAGGCTTAGGTGGTCCTTTGGTTATAATAAATAAATGTACATACATTTCCCTAATCACTGATTATTTTTTTTGCAAAATTTTAAGCTTAATTTGTTCAATTTCTATTAGCTTCTGATTTTTTTCGATTTTGCTATTCACTTCTTTTACACGTAAGTTCTCAATTGCTTTGTGATGTCGCTGCACCTCTGTTAATTTTTTAGATTTTAATTCATTAGTTTTTTCTAAGGGTCTGTAAACTCTTTTTAGTATAATATCAATTTCGTTGTGGTAGTTCTTAATAGAATTACTTATTTCAGAAATGGTTGAGCACAAACTCTCTTGAGACTTCAATTCCTTGGCTAAAAGATCGGCTGCAGTAATTTTTTCTTCAATATCTAATTTTTTTCGTTTTAAAGAATTTGTTTTTTTACACTGGAACATGTTGGTTCTTCATCCACGTTCGGTTCTTTCGGTGGTGGTGTTAGTTCCTTCTTATTAGATGATGGTTCGGAAAAAACCTCATCAACTATTAATTCAAATGATGCTTCATTATTTTCGGTGCCGAAAATACGTGAATTTTCTACACCCTCTACAAATTCTTTCATTCCTATCAAGTCATAAATACATTTCTCAGACGCTTATAGGCATCTGCTTTGGTTCGGACCACCTCCCGTTCCCCTTTGATGCTTCATATTAGCGGCTGCTTTTGAACGCACATATCTTTTTTGATCCACCCAAGCCTAGAGTTATATGTAAAAAATTAGTATGGGTACGACTCGAATATGCAAATAAACACCTTTTTCCACTCAGTTACATTTTTCATTGGTGGACCAGCACTATTCAATTCCTCTGTTAGAGAATCCCAAAATTCAGACACTACCTCCTTGGAAACTTTCACAAAACCGCAAGCAATGGATGTATTGCTCTGCATTTTGTTCAAAATAATTTCACTTTGCTGTTTACTTACTGATCTTGACCTTGAAGCAAAACAAATAATAGTAATAATTAATTAAATAGAAAAAGTAACACAAATTCAAACTTACATTTTTCGTGTTCACCACCAAAAACAAAATGAAGAAATCAATGTGAAAAGGGAAAAATTTCTACAAAAAAATACCATTCATGATAAGGGGAATTTTTTCGAACAACATTTTTTTTCCATAAAGCGGCGGTTCACCTCATAACTCAGCTAGCCACTGGTTATTGAGTATTAGGCTATGTAAAACATCTCTAACTAATGCATTTGCCGTTCGGAGTCGGCGTTAAAACGTAGGTCCCTTTCAATGAGTCTAAAAATAGAATCGGATGCAGCTCATTGTCTGAGAGAAGTACCCCTTGTTCCAATTGGAATGTTGTCGGGGAATTATATATATATATATATATATATATATATATATATATATATATATATATATATGTTTTCGAGGGAAATTATTCACGATTGAAATATGATGAAAAGGGAAAACATTTCGAGTGAAAAATTATTCACGATAGGGGTGATAATATATTGGTGCACCAAGTAGGTACTGGCAATTGTGAGTGACGAATTTATTACAGAAAAAACGTCAATAACAGTTTTGCCGAAGAAGCGGGTAATGTCAATGAATTGATGTAATGGTTAAAATTAACCATTAACAAGGAATATATTTCATTTTGGTCATTGTAACCAAACTAAAAACTTTTTTCGTCTTTAATAACCATTATAGTAACTAACAAATTTTTTGGTTTAAAATAACCATTATCAAGATTTTTTTTATTTTGATTATCTTATATATAAAATTCTAACATGACTGACTGATTCATCATCGCCTAGCCAAAATTAATTAAGCTAGGAACCTGAAATTTTGACAGCGGGCACGTTTTTCGATGTATAGATTCATCAAGAAGGGGTTTTTGAAAATTCGGTCCCAATGGTGGTATAAAAGGAAAAACCAGCAATGCTGTATCTCCAGAAGTAAACATGATGGGACCGAAATTGAAATTGCATTGGGATCTGCTACAAAAATAAAAAGATCCGTATTTGGTACTTTTTAAAAAATGGGCAATAGATGGTAAAAATACCAAATTTGACCCAAAGGTTTTACGTACCCTAGGTGGACAACTTTGGACCACTGTAGAGAACACTGTGCTACTGATAGATACATTTTTAAACATCGTTCTAAAAGCCTGACTCCTCTTCTATTTATTTTGCAAATTTCGTCAAAATCCTGATGGGTTGTTTCATAAATGATAACCAAAAAAATTTTTTTTTGGTCATAATGGTTATTTTCAACCAAAAAAGTTTTTGGTTAAAATAATGGTTATTCTTAACCAAAATATTTTTTTGGTTGATATAATGGTTACTTATAACAAAAAAAAGAATGTTCATTTTAATTGGTTAAGGTAACTAAAATAAAATAAATGTGAAGATAATGGTTAATAATTCCTTTTTGCTCTGAATAAAAAAATAATTTGGGGTCCCTGCCTATAATCTATCAGGGCAAACAGTATTGTGGAATACCAACCCTTGTAATTATAGTAGTCCACAGCATCGGCGGCAGAAGGTCGAATTTCTATATGACAACCATCTTAAAAAATATAATTTTTAGGAAAAATTATATATTTTGTAACCATTACCTTACAAATTGCTCCAAAACATTGCGGAAATCCTAGATTCTCGAAACCACAGACATTTTCATTTATGCTTTCTTTAATTAACCCTGGAACGTCATTCTTATTTTACATACACTAACGTCATCCTTCGTCATTTTGACTACGCATACTTCAAGAGACTATAAAACTCTTCGTGAGCAAAAATGGATACCAAAATAGTTTTCTTATATATTAATAGACTCTTTAATAAATATTTTAAGAAATCCGTTTATTTATTTCTTAATTATTAATAAAAACTTAACATATTATAGCCTTCTTTTTTGTTTTAATTTGAAAATAAAATTTTCCGTAGTCATTTTGACGAAGGATGACGTTCTAGGGTTAAAAAAAAAAAATTGGTGGCAAATAAGATGGAGGTATTTTACGCCATACTGCTTAACAAAACTTTATAAGTATAGTACATACAGTTGATTTCCCGACCCCAAATAATTGGGATACTGCGGAGTATTCAGCGGACGATTTTAAGCAAAACAGAGCTATTCCTATCCTTTTTTCTAATGGTATACATTTTCTAAAGCTTGTATCTTGTCTGCTTATAGATTTAAAGTTGGTACATAAAATTTTGAAACATTTTCTATTCATTCTAAAAACATCTTTGAACTGATCCAAAATTTTCTGTTTTTTTTTCTTGTTTGCTAATATTTTCATTTTAAATAATTATGAAATCTTCTCAATAGTCAGAAATCAACAATGTTTTTTTTTTTAAGCCTGTATTTTATTATTGAATCTTTCTGTTAAGAAAATAACAATAAGTAATCAAATCTTAATCTAACGGAAATTATATAGAGATTGCCAGTGCAACTCTATTTGTTATTTATTCGAATTAATAGGAAATTGTTCAGTGACAATAGATGAAAAAAGGTCCTAGCTGACCAGGTCCAAGGTATCCATCCTTCTTAGACGTTGATGACCTTCAAAGTGCAAAAGCTGCCTTGCTAGGTGATTTGGGTGAACGTGCAGCTTGGAGATGTATTTGGTACAGAACCTTCTAATCTCTTCTTGGACAAGAGGAACATTCAAATCTTTATGAATGTTGTTATTTCGTATATACCAAGGGGCGCAGGTTATTAAACGTAACAACTTGGATTGTCGTCTCTGTAATTTGGCGATGTTCGAGGTAGAAGCCGTTCCCCATAGCTGAATACCATAGGTCCATATTGGTTTAATTATCGTTTTATACAAAAGGACCTTGTAGTCTAACTCTAAAGCAGATTGTGTGCCAATAAGCCAGTTTAGTTCAGCGGATTTTAATTTTATCTGAGTTATCTTGCTGTCAATGTGATGAGACCATGTAAGGCGGCGATCCAAATGAACACCAAGATACTTAACGTGAGAACTCTCGGGGATGGTCACGTTGTTAATCTTAATTGCAGGGCAGTTATCTCTCCTTACAGTAAACGTTATATGAACGCACTTTGTCGGATTTACTTTAATTTTCCATCTGTTCAGCCATGCTTGAAGCTCATGAATATGGGATTGTAAAAATGCAGAAGCAATTTTGGGGTCGGAATGAATACTAATGAATGCTGTATCATCTGCGAAAGTGGATGTGTATGTTTGAGCATTCGTTGGCATATCTGCTGTAAAGATAATATATAACAAGGGACCCAATATACTACCTTGTGGTAGCGATTCTTCTAGGAGAAGAATATTCATCTTTTGATCGAACTCGGAAGGTTCTATTGGACAAATAACTTTTTAAGAGCTTATGTGTACTTGCTGGAAGCAGATTTACAATTTTGCTTACAAGTCCCTCATGCCAGACCTTATCGAATGCCTGTGAAATATCGATGAACAAGGCGGAACAGTATTGTTTATTTTCGAAGGCCTTCCTGATCATTGTTATTATTCTATGTACTTGTTCAACTGTACCATGACATTCGCGGAAACCGAATTGATGATCTGGAATAATATCCATCCAATTTATGATTGTGTTTAAAGTAGAAATAAGTAGCTTTTCAAACAATTTCGAGATAATCGAAAGTAAGCTTATAGGCCTATAAGATGAAACTTGAGTAATGTCCTTGCCTGGTTTTGGAATCATAACGATTTCTGATATCTTCCAGGACATTGGGAAATATCCCAAACGAAGAATCGCGTTGTATATAAATAATAAAATTCTTGTAGCTGAAATTGGAAGATGGATAATCATTGACGGAGAAATTCTGTCAATTCCAGAAGACTTCTTAAGGTCAAGTTTATGTATGTTTGATAGAAGCAATGGAAGGCGAAATTTCAATGGAGAAAGCACGTTGTTGTCTATAATATCAGGACTTATGTTAGAGTCTGTTTCGTTTGGAGTAAAAACCTTTTCTAAGTGATTGGCAAAAGCATCAACTTTTTCACGTGGATCTCTTGCCCAAGAACCGTTTTCGAGCCTAATTGGAGACTCACATACAATTGGACATTGCATGTGTTTAACAGCCTTCCACAGGCTGTAGTTCTTTTCCTTAGAGGAATCCAAGTTTTTTAAATATGTATCAAGAGATTTTTGTTGATTAATCTTCAGTGCGGCTTTGAGTTTTCTCTGACAATCATTTAAACGACTTTTTAAGGCAGGGGATCGACATTCTTGCCAACGTCTTCTAAGCCTTCTTTTCTCGTTTACAAGAGCTTGGATACTTTCGGAAGTGGTCTGGAATATCTTTTTTTTGGTTTTAAAAATTGGTGTTGCCACAAAAGCCGCATTTGTGATGACATCTGTAAATACATTTATCGCGGAATCGATGTCTGTAGAGGTCTGTAGAGGAACATTCAATGGAAGATGGGAACTCACATACATTTTGTATTTTAACCAGTTTGTCCTTTTGTTTGGGTAAAAATGTCTTTCTTCTTGGATTCCACTGGAATTGTCATAAAAAGTTATAATAGAGGGTGAGTGATCGGATGATAAATCTAATGATGAGCAGACGGATAATTGGCATCTTTGTATATTTTTTATGACGGCAAAGTCTATTAGATCGGGAATCTTATTTAAGTCAGAGGGCCAATACGTTGGTTGACCACCAGATACAGCGTCCAACTTCTGTGAAGAAATAGCACATAATAGCTGTCTTCCTCTAGGTGTGATAAGACGCGAACCCCAAAATGTGTGTTTCGCGTTATAATCACCAGCCGCTATGAATCTTGAGCCAAGTGTATTGAAAAAATCATTAAATTTATCTTTTTTAATGTTATGTCTTGGAGGACAATATATTGAAGACAATGTAATTCTATAATCTATGAGATTTATAGATGTTGCCTGAATATATTCCTTTTCGTAATTTGGCAATGGAAAATGCCTTATTTTATTGTGTACTAGTATTGCTGTGCCACCACAAATCAACAATGTGAACGAGTAAGTTTTCAAAGCAGTTTTCGTTATCGAAAACTACTTAAAACTTATAATGTGAATGAGCTATTATTCGTAGCCGCTTTTTTAATGATATTTACTTAGTTGTCCAAGTAAACTTTCTGATCCATAATACCTCCAGTGATATGCAAGGAGCTATCACTGGAAAAAACATAACGGAATCTATATATATGGGCAAGTCCCCAAAACAGTCTACTAGCCAAAAATTTTTTAAATTAATCGAAATTAATTTTTTTTTAATCGAACATTAGACTCGGTATATCTTGTTTTGTAAATATGTAAAAAAATATATTTCGATGATCATTTATACTAAAATTTTTACCAAATCTCACCCTACCTTAGGTCTCTTAGTGTTATACAAAAATTTAACATTTTTTACATGTTCATATAATTACTTTAATGTTAACATAGGTGGTCAACTCGAAAGCCATATTCTTATTTATAAACATACATATATTAATAAATTAATTTATAAACATGAATTAAACATGTTATGAATTAAATAATGTTATTAACAAAGAATATAAATAGTTTCGTTTAAACAAATACAATGGATTTTATTTACAATTTATTGCTAGAAAAAATGTATCGTGCGTCACGTAGCGTGCGTCACATAGGGTTCACGGCTTTTGAGAAAAAACTAAACATTTTTTTGCCTGAAAATAACTTATTTTAGAATTCGCTTATATCCATCTTTCTTTTAGGCATTTAATTTTGTGTGCTTTATATGCAAAATTTGCTAAAAATTACGAAAACATACCACAACGTTCGAAGCTACTTCCATTTTTTGTAGCGTGCGTCACAATAATTTGTGATCAATTCTTTGGCAACTTATACAAGTTAAAAAAAATATATATATATGGTATTCTAAAGTACACTCAAGTCCTACTAAACACCATGTATAAGTTAAAGGTATCTCTCTGGAAAGACCAAAAATTTTTATATTTTAATCCAAAAATGCGTACGATCGTAGCGTTCGTCACGCAGGATTTGCCCATATATATATATATATATATATATATATATATATATATATATATATATATATATATATATATATATATATATATATATATATATATATACTCAGTCCTTTTTTTACGCGATTGTTGGTTCTGCCACTAGTCGCGTAAAAAAAAATCGCGTAAAAATGGTTAGTTTTCCAATATTAACCGACGAATTGGTTCCGAATATAAAAAATATCGTGTATAACAAAACACACATTCACATTCTGGCCAAAGAGATTTCCAGCATGCGTTTAACGGATGTTGCCTTATTTCAGAAATTGCTTTTGACGCGTACAAGATGCAATCCTTGATAGAAAAATTTTTCCAAGCATTGGTGAAGTCCAATTCAGGATTTTCCTCCAGTTTTTCCATAATGCACTGAAAAGTTTTCTTTGAGGTAGTACATTTTAAAAGTCGCAATAATGCCTTGATCCATCGGTTGGATAATTGATGTAGTATTCGGCGGGAGGAAAATGATATTTACATTAGGATGTTCAATCAACGGATGGCCTGGTGCATTGTCAATTATTAAAAGAGCTTTAAAGGGCTGTTTCTTCTTCTCCAAATAACTTTTAACTTCTGGTACAAAGCAGTTAGCAAACCATTCTTGAAATATATTTCCAGTTACCCAGGCTTTTTTATTGGCCATCCAGTGAACACGTAGATGTTTTAAATCTTCGCCCTTTAGTGCTCGCGGCCTAAGACTTTTGTTTACTAACAGCGGTTTAATAATGCGGTCACCAGAAGCATTGCTATATAATAAAAACGTCACACGGTCCTTTGCAGCTTTGAAGCCACCTAATGATTTTTGGGTCTTAGACACATATGTTCGTTTTGGTAACCTCTTCCAAAATAGGGCGGTTTCGTCCGCATTGAAAACTTGGTCTGAAGCAATTTCACCCTTAATTTTTAAATTATGAAAATTATGTCTTTCAATAAACTTTGAAAACCATCCACCACTAGCTGAAAATTCGTTTTTGTTTTCTTGGTTCGATGTTTATTGTTGTAGTATCAACTGGGATTCGTTTCTGGTTGAGATCCTCAATCCAAATTGTTAATAGGTTTTCCATTTCTTCAATAAAAACATTCCTTGAGTATGAAGTTTTCTTCGCATTTACATTTTTGCCGGAAACTACAGATTTTCTAATTGTATTTTCATTTTTTTTATTGTCCGCACTGTAGATTCACTGAGTCCAAGCTTCTTTCCCACATTTGTTGGGCCAGCTCCCTGCTCTAGATAGTCCAAAACTTTTATTTTTGTTTCTAAGGAAATGCCTTTGCGTTTTTTATTTTTTTCTGAATTAGCTTCCATTGTAAAGCTAGCAAAAATTGAAATTCCTTATTAAAAATTTTTATTGTTTTTATTACAAAATTAAAGTCTTACCAAAACAACTGCACTTGCCGCTAACTAAATACAATAACTAGATTTGCAATAATTGATACACATAGAGTAAATTTTTTTGTTGGGACTTCCCCGTATTATGTATTCGAAAATTATTACGCGCAAAAATTTGTAAACAGCAGTGCCAAAACCGACTTGAGTTTACCGCCGGCAGAGTGTGCCGGCACAATGTGCCGCAATATCCCATCTATGGTAAGTAAGCAAAAAACCAAAAAAAAGCAATCGCGTTAAAGTGAGAAAATCGCGTAAAAAAAAGGAATTTGCGCTGCAAAAATAATCGCATTAAAGTGAAATCGCGTAAAAAGAGATCGCGTAAAAAAAGGACTGAGTGTATATATATATATATATATTTATATAACTTTTTTTATGACATATCGGTTCTAAATCTAATCCATTGCGAATTAACATGTTCAAACTCTGTGTTCGTTTTCTTTTTGATATGGAGTTTTCTAACGATTCAGTTAAATAGAAGTACGACATCTCCATTTGGTAAACAGCAATCAGATTTCTGCTGCTGTTTGATATCACTTTATAGTAGTCATCAGGTAATAATATCATTAGATAAATAATATCTATTTCTTTTCTATTTTTTTTCCTATTATACCAAAATCACGTACGTTGGGTTATTAAGAGTGTCGAGAAACTGAAAACTTATGATCGATCATTTCAATAGAATTTTCTTGCGAGCTTACAATCTTCATCCAAGCTAGTGTAAGCTTTATATTTGTATTTTGACCCGGACAAGCACCACTGTAAGGGGCTGTTCACATAATACGTAACGCTATTTTCGCAAAATTTTCCGTACATCGATTCCTTGTTATTTTGTTTACAATTTTCAATGTCGAGTTCATACATTTTGCTCAAATTGAGATCTGGGTTTAGATATTTCTTGTTATAATTTTTTTGTCTTGTGAAGTAGCTAAAACATGACGGGAAACTTTTTGTATGGTCTTCATATCGTCTACCAGATTTTGTTTAATATTTCGGCTCGAATTTAAAAAAAAAATTAAAATTAACTGTCAACTGCAGTGTTGCCACCAACCAAATGTGAAATTACACATGGATCATGCCAAAATTACACATGAAAATTGGAATTACACATGCTTTTTTTTTTGCAAAATAACATGTTTTGTATTGAATTCAGAAGTAACTATAGGTATTTTTTATTAAAAATGTTTGTAGTTTTTTAAATTAACGATTCATCGTTTTTTTTTTTCATAAAAAAAACGCTTTAAAACAAAGCAAAAATGTACATATTTAGTATTTCATAACATAACTTAAAAGTTAATAATAAATAAAACAACAAATATAACTATTATACTGAAATCATTTTTTTACCAGACGCTTAAAGCTTCCACTTCTTGTGTAATATTTTTTGAGTAGGTTCAAAATTTGGTAGACCATTTCTGTGTATACCTTCTTTAGTAAATATAATCGATGAAATGCTATCAGATGCCAATTTGTTTCTTAGATATGTCTTAAAATATTTCAAATTGCTAAATATTCTTTCTATTGCAACATCGTTCAAAAACGGTAAAACAAAAATATAGCTAATAACTTTTTGCAAAGTAGGAAACAATCTGTCACCCAAGGAATTCTTTAAATCAAAAACCTTTATCCACTAATCTTCTGGCTCCAAATTGCTATGAAGTCCAAAAGTTCCATAATCTAAGAGTGCATGTTGTCGCCACTTATTGTTTGCAAATCGACATTGAAGGATGCAAATATTTTTTTAAACAAATGTAATGATTTGGGTTAAAAAGATTGGGCAATTTTGGGGTCAACAATATTCAAAATTGTATAGATATCGTCACTAAAATTAAATCTTGTTAAAATAAAAAAAAATACACCTAAATTACACATGCAACCAATTACACATCGGCTACACATGAAATTACAAATTACACATGATATGTGTAATTACACCTAAAGTGGCAACACTGGTTAACTGTCAATATTTCAGTAGGTTTTATAAATTTGAAATTAATTGCAGAACTTTTCTCCAGCATTAACAACTCAATTTTTTTGGAATGTTGGCTTATTCCACTTTCAAAATAACTATTTTTTTTGGTATGTGGACTTATTCCACTTTGTAAATAAAGTCTACAATTAATATTAAACTATTGAAAGTTAAAAATTAAAATTAAAATCCTTAAACAATGAAACTTCAAAAACATTCGATTACAATCCCCTTGATTTGTCTAAAAAAATCTACCAACATTTTTCAATTTAACAATAAAAATAATTGAAGAGAAATTTGCAATAGTATTTTCCTTTTATAAATGCTTTTGCTAATTGTGTAGGGGTAGGATTGTAATTGTTATTTTGTAGGTTCTATTTCCTGTTCGGTGATTTCCCAAGTAAATATTAACAGTATTCATTTAATGGACTGACTTTTTGTTTACATAAGAGTATTTAGAAACTGACCTTTTTGTCAAGGTTTGTTAAACAAATCAATTTGTTCAAATTGAAGTGGAGAAAGCCAAAAGTTATAGTTGCGCCTTGTGTTTGGTACATTTGTTATTGTTTACCTGAATGTAGAATTTAACAAAGGATTAATTTTTGCAGCAAATGTTTTTCTTTTTTTACTTGACAGACCAATAAATGAATGTGTATTCTTTTTATATATTTACAATTTCTTCCTTATCATACAGGCTTATAAAGGCTCTTGAAGTTTTTAGTAGGAACAACACTCACTTAGTGTTTCTTCAAAATAACCTCTCCGCGAAATTCGAACATTTCAAATCGTAGGTACGGCGAAATGGTTTAAGACATAAAGCAAAACTAGACTGTGGACGAAACTGTCAAGTATAATTAACAGTACGTTTACACACGTAGGTGACTTGTTACAAGTTGTGTATACGTATTCTTCTGACATGCAAGTAAAAAAATCACTGGCAATCAAAATCGCTTGCAAGTGAGCCTACAACTTGCAGAAGTGTGATTGTGTTAGTAAAAAAATATAAATGTATTGAGCTTTTTTCACTTGCATGTGTAAATGCGGTGTACGAGACGTCAAAACTACATTTAAAAGACGTCATCTTCATATAAGAAATGTCATTATACATTTTTTTTGTATATTTTTTATATTTTTTTTTGTGCTTAGTAAAACATATGATCGCACTCTATGCGGTACTCTATGGTTTAAGATATCAACACCAGTTTTTCTGAGTTTTATTCTCTTATCTGTTTGTTTTATGAAACTGGAACTATAATTTATAATTTGTAATATTTGTTGAACAAAATTTTCTAAAAATCAAAACATGATTTTTGAAACCTACACTCAGAAAAAAAATGAACTAAAATTTAGGAAAATTTACTAAATTTGAGGAAAAAATGGTTGTCGTATGGCGCCAAAGCCGTTTTTTACAGCAATTGAGTAAAAAAATTCCTTAATTCCTAGAAAAAAATTTCCTTGAGTTTTTGACAAACAAATTTTAACTAAAATCAAATAAAATTTAACTTAAAAATTAAAAAAAATTACTATTATTTAGTTCATATTTTATCTGAAACTTCTTAAAAACAAGTAAATATTTCCTTTAATTTAGTTCAGATAAATATTTATCAATGCTATAAATAAGGAAAATTTTCCTTCATTTTAGTTAAAAGATAATTTATTTTTACTTAAAACAAGTAAAAATTGCAGTAAACTTGTTCAAATTGTCTATGATAGTAGAAAAAGATTACTAAAATTCAGTAAATTATTTATTTTGATCTTATAAAAAATTTATAATTTTTAGGAAATATTTTCCTTAAAAGTGAGAAAAACAGTCAGAAAACTAATAAGTTTAATACTTATTTATAGTAAAATATTCATTCCCAGTATGAAATATTTCCTACATTAATAAAACTTATTTCTAGTTTTCAGTAAATTATATACTTATCTGAATTGTATATTTCCTAAATAATACAAGAAAAAGTACTAAAATTAAGTAAAATTATTTTCTAAAATATATATGCATATCCCCTTTATAAAATAAAAGTATAAAAAAATGGTATAAAGTATTTTTATTAATATCTTTTCATAACTTTACAAAAATATTTTAAATAACATAAATACATATACATATTTAAATAAGAAATAATATTTATAACAATTTTTACATTTACTTATATATATGTACATAAAAATTGGAGTGTACCTTATTTTTTAAAAATTTAATCTTAATTTTCCCTAAGAAATGTTTTCCGTTACAAAAAAATATGTTATACAAAATTTTGTTTAGATTGCATTAGGGGTGCCGCATCCGCCCCCAAACTGTAAAATTTGTTCTTATAGGGAAAAATTGGAGTATTTTTGGTTTTACCGAAATTTCTATCAATAACAACTTGTACAAAAAAATACAATAAATTAAAAGTCATAGAAATAAAAATGGATGAAGTAGTTTTGAAATTTCTTCCAATTTAAATAACTGCGGACAATGACTCAATGTATTTCATCACCCATTCTTTGCCATTAAATATCTGATCCTCTTACAAATTTAAGAATTTATTTATTTGGAAATGCAATATAATCTTCAATATAAAAGAATTTTGGTTCATAATGTAAGTTATTGGAAAATAGATAAGTATTTATATTAATGTATTTATTAATAAAGACAAATTTTATAAGGTAGATAAATAAAAAATCGTACTTCAGAATTAACTGCAGTATAATACATTGAAAAATATTAAAGCCTTTTCATAGTCAAATTGTTACTTACTTTGATCAAATAACACGGAAGGGACGCTCTTTGTGACGCACGGCATCTTTGGCTACGGAACACTAGAGGTCCTTAGACTTCTTAATTTAACTAATCAAAGGTCATTTTGCGAAAAATATAAAATATGGTATAGGTGTTAAATATATATTTTTTTATATTTTTTATTTAGAGCATACAGTTAGTAAGGGTAAATAAAATACATTACTTATTTTTATTATTACTAAATCGAAAAAATTAAAGAAAATGAAGTTTAAAATTTAATTATATTAAATGTCAAAAATAGTTGGTTGGTATAAATTCGTTCACACTTTTATCAAATAATATTCATTGCCGACAATCTGACCCTATTCGGTTTATATTCGTCCATCTGAGTATCAATGAACATGAGTTAATTAAAGTGTTTGGCAAAAGGAAAAAAATTATACCAAACAATGACTTTTGAATTTTAACTACAGTTTTTTCGATTTTGTATTAATAAATAATGTGTAAAGTTTTGCCCCTTACTGTAAGCCCTACTATAATTAACTGTTAGTTTAAAACACCTATACGATTTTTTAATTTTAGATACTTATCAATGTATTACGCAAAAGCTCAATCTAAAAATGTATTTACCTTGAATATTTGTCCATTTATTTATTATAATAAAAAAAACTGTACCTAAATCCAATAACTGCATTTAGAAGATTGCTTTTGGGGTTATTTAAAGGTTTTCTTTAAATTTGACATTAAATTATGATATTTAATATATAACAACCTAATGTCGAACATTGAAAAAGACCCACCTTAATATAAAAACTGAGAAAATAGTGTTCTAAAGTCATAAATAATGCATCACTTACATGGTTTGAGCCTTGATATGCGGAGAAGTCCTATAACCTTTTTTGATTTCAAGAAAACGGCTGCTGAAGTTCATAATTGTGTCGAAGTATTCTAGATTTCAGGATAATATAGTAGGTGTTTTAAGCCAAGCAACGCTTTTGATCGGTTTTAATTTGAAAGCCCAGATTTTTCTTGGTCAACCTCTCATCTCAACTGTGGACATTGACCTCCTAGTAGTATCACCTGGTAAGCTACCTTAACATCCTTAAAGTAGTGAGCTAACAAGGACCTCAGGCTAGTAACCCGCTCCTGGAAAAAACTCCTAATATGAAATAGAAACAATTAGAATAAAAACGACCCCCTAATGTTGACGACCACAGCAAATGAATAAAGGATCATGATCTAAGGATTAGCACCTGGAATATCAGAAATCTTAACAGAGGAGGTGCCCCGATTCAGTTGATGGATGTACCCGATAAGTACAAATGTGATATGATTGCTCTAATCTTATAATCTCCTGGATGATTTGATGGAGTGGATGATTTGAAATCATACCGAGAGTGTTCTGATAAAGGTGATAAATTCATCTGCGCTAACTATAGATATAACGAGAATCCTGTGTGCAAGGCTAAAACCCAATATTAACGAAATAATTGGTGCCTCCCAATGTGACTTTAGACCAGGTAAATCCACCAAGAAAAACAAATGGACACTTACCTTACTTTACTTCTTCGTGATGCTGCAGTTAATACAACTGGCACATGTTACTCACATTTGCGTGAAGTGACTGCCGCCTTTTCCGGTATTGAAAATTATTCGATGAAAATGGGCCTAGTAATCAAAAACAATACTGATGGTCTCTTCTAGCAAGCAGTCCATTAGAATTGGAGCACACGTGAACGTCGTCAACTATAGCTTCAGAGTTTTTAAAGAATTTGTCTACCTAGGTACCGCAGCGAATGTAAATAATGAAATTAAATAAAGAATCATACTTACTTAGCTTTGGAATGAAATCCACTCAACAGGAACTAAAATTACAAGTGTTATTATATGGTGCTAAGTCGTGGGCACTTGCACAAGCAGACGAAGACAATATTAGAAAACATAATTTATTAACATTAATTTTTATTATATTTTTAGGAAAAATTTAACTAATTTTTCGGAAAATTTTTACTTATTTTTAGAAAAATTTAAACTAATTTTTAGGAAAATTTAAACTAATTTTTAGGAAATTTTTAACTAATATTTAGGAAATTTTCATCTCCTTGTTGATTTTTTGGTCTTTTATTTGAGGCATTATTTAATCGCTAATATTTCCTTTACTTATGTTATACAAAGATAGAAACAACAAACACAATTTTTGGCACAAATTTTTCATAACACAATTTTTTTTATACTACTAATATCGAAAAAAAAGCGGAATTTGTAAGAAAACTATCACGAACTAAAATTGAAAATAAATTATAAATGAAAATAATTTATTGACATTTACTTTTTTCAATATATGAACTAAATTTTAGGAAAATTTGAACTAATTTTTAGGAAATTTTTCTTAAATATAAGTATATAAATTTCAAGAAATTATAACAATTTTACTCATTATAAAAAAAATTATCCTAATTACTTCATAAATTTAAACATGATTTATTCTGATTTATCTGAACTAATTTTTAGGAAATTATCCTAAATATAAGTATATAACTTTCAACAAATTATTACAATTTTACTTATTATAAGAAGATTGTATACTATTGGACGTTGTAATTTATCTTAACTAATTTTAAATATTTTTTTCTTAAAATGCAGAAAGTCTTAAACTTGAAATTCATGATTAGGAAAATGTTCCTAGTAATTAGGAAAATAATGAACTTGAATTTACGACAACCACTTCCAGATTTTAAGTAAGTTCAATTTTATGAACTATTTTTCAGTAAATCATTTACTCAATCAAATTTTTTGAACTAAAGTCAATATTACCCAGTTTTATGATGTGATGAACTAAAATTTAGGACATATTTACTAGTTTTTAACAAAAATTTCCTTAAAATAAATAATATTTTACAAAATTCATGCAATTTTTCTATGGAAAAATGTTAACTATTTTTTAGTATATGAACTATACATTTTTTATTTAAATGTTGTATTTTTTACTAGCACGTAACAATTTTTCCTAGTTTTGAGTAAAAATTTACTCTGAATAAGGATTTTTTTTTACTATTTTTAAGAATTTTTTTTTCCTCAAATTTAGTACATGTCTTTTTTCTGAGTGTAGTTCATTTTTATTCAGTATGAAAAAAGAACTAGTTCGTTCAGTTCGTTCACTTGTTCACTTCTACATAACAGCTGTATAATCAGTAAATGAACAATATCAGAAGAACAAACAAATGAATGTGTATCAAACATTTAGCAATGTGTTGAAAAATGTTTCAAATGTATTGAAAAATTTAAAAAAAAAAATTGTAGAATTTTTGATAGAAAAATTTTTCTATAGAAAGATGTCTAAGAAAAATTTATATATTTTATAGACAAATGTCTAACAGAAAAATACTTTGCAGATAAAATCTTCGACAGAGAATGATGAACAAAAACAAATTAGAATAACAAGAATAAATAGTATAGAGAACAAAATAGAAAGAACTGACAGCAATAAAGAATAGAAATAGTGTTGAATAAAAAAGAATAAAGTTACTGAACTTGTTCACTTCGTTCATACAACTGAATCGTTCAATTGAACTAGTTCGTTCATGAACAACCCAACTCTACCACAAATAGGAAAAGGGTCCAGAATGTTCTAAAATTTTACAATAATGTGTCAAAAAATGATGTTTAGGTTTAAGGTTATCTAAAAAAATCGTTACATATTTTTTATTGTGGTAATCAATATGAGTTTTCAAATTTATGACATCTAAATTTGAGAATTCCGTCAAACAGAGTAAATCAACTAGTTCAATTAAATTTATGACAAACTTCCATACTTCACAGTTAACATCTACCAAATCACCTATATATAAAGGAAAAAAATGAGCAAATGTTAACATTTCGCTGCCAGACATTTTTAAATTAAATGTTTTAAGATGATTCATATCAATTTTGGGTGATTTGTTTCCAATATCTTTTTCACCATAATTAAAATTTTGTTTGCGAATATTAAAAAGTTCAAGTTCTTCATAAAAAATAATAATATATGACAAAGATCATATTTTAGAACTCCTTCTAACACATCGTGCAATAAGTCGGCATAAAAATTTTCCACGACATGATATTTGTTAATTTTGTTAAAAATACTATTTTCTATTAATCCAGTTTCTTCTGGGTTGTTTAAATTTAAATCCTCATTATAGTTCTCCAAGTTTCTTAATTCACTTAAATTTTCTTCCCAGTTAACTTTTGATTCTGACTTATCGATTTTGCAGAGCCTACAAAAGTGTTTAGAAGAAAATGATCTAGAGAATCCCAAAACATTATTTAGAGCTAAATTATCTTCGACAATCAGACCTAAGCTAAAATAAACTTTTTGTATTCCAGTTTTAGTAGTAATCTCTATACCATTTGATTCTATATCATTAAGAATTTCGACTAATTTAAAAAAGCATTTATCATTACCAAAATTTTTGACATCTTTAGATTTAAATAACGCAGCAATAAAAATGTTTTTTAAAGTAAATTTTACAAAGTCGGGAGCTGAAGGAAAGGAAAAATATACACCCATTAGGCTAGAGCTACGTGATCCTAAAGGATTATTAACTTCAAAATCATCAAAATATAAAAAATACGGTATTAAATACAAATTTGTTACTGTATTGCTTAAGTTTATTTTTCCAAATTTTACCATTACAAAAATTTTTGAACGAGCTGCTACTGTTTATGTTCTCCATAGTCTTTTGGAATTCCTCTAACATGTCAGGAATTTCAAAAAAATTTTTTATGTGAAATTTTATTGTTAACAAATCACCTTTTGTTATCACTTCATCCATTGTATTAACTTGGCCTAACACAATAGTACTGATTGTATTATTTAATTTTATTACAGACGGATTTTCAAATAAATGTAATTCTTTTAGTCTTTTAATAAACTTATACTCGGTATCAAATCCTTCAAACGGTCGATCGCAAAAAGCTGCATTATTTTGCAGATTATTTTTAATATGTAACAAATCTTTTGTCCCTAACTCAATAATGATATTTTTAATTTCGTCTCTAATGGGATTTGTTATATTCTTTTCTAGCAAATTTATTGTTTGAAAAATTTAGCAAAGACAGGTTAAATGATTAGACAAAAATGACGTTGGTCGAAAAAAAATTAGAGCTACTACCGCATTCGTTTATTAAATTTCCAGTCTCGTTGATTGCTAAAAAATAATTTGAGCTACTACCACATTCCGTAATTAAATTTTCAGTTTCATTGTTTGTTAAAACTTCTAATTCAGAATTGTTAGATATTTTTACATTTTCATCTAAATCATCATCTAAAGAACTTTTCGATTTTGCAGAATTATTTTCTGTAATGTTATTTTTATTGGATATATCAAGGTTCTTTTTAATTTTATTACGTACATGTTTCGAAAAAGCTTTGAAGTTACTAAACTTTTATTTGCAATCTAAAGAAGCGCATTCGTAAAAGTCATTTGGTGGTAAATTATGAAAATATTTTAAATGGCATGTGATTTTTTTAAAATCTTCAAATTTTTTCTTGCAAATAAAGCAATATAAACACATTTTAGTTATTATTTTATAAATATATAATAAATTTAAGTTTATGTTAAATTATTATAAAACCAGAGACCGAATATTAATACTTTTAAAACAATATTTTCATATTTTAATCCATACAAAAACAATCATTGAAGTTTAAAAAATAATAAAAATCAGTAAAGATTTTTAATTGTTCGAAAAATTTTGTATCGTTTTTCAATCCGATGAAAATAAAAAATAAAAAAATCGTTTGGGATATTTATCAGTTCAAAATAATTTTCATCTTTTTTCATCCGATGAAAAAAAATTTTGATAGAACATATTCAAATTTTATTTCTGTATTTGGTTTCATTCATCATAATGTTCTTGCATAGATTAGGCAACTCCAAAATCCTTGCGCCAGTTGCCGTAGTAGGGGGATTTCTCGCATGATTACCCCTTGCAGTAATGTTGTTTCTTTCCATGCTTAAAACATCGTGAGTGCTAAGTCGATGGGTGATGGGCTTAAAGACACAGGCTACGTTTGTATAGCGAGCCGCTCGATCCGAGACTGACGCCCGCTTGCAGCCGCAACTAACATGTGGAACAGACGCTGCATTTTCGTACTTTACCAAGTACAATTATCTTAGACCCTTAGACCATATACGTTGGAATCGCTCTAAGATAACTCTCTTTTATATTGTCCCTGACCTAGAATCCCACACGGGTTGCTTACCGCATCTATTGGTACAGTTCTTACCTGGTAGCTAGAGACGCCAGGCAATTGCTGCATCGTCCCAGGCCCTATGCTCCACTGGGAATCAAGGATGGTATAAAAAGTCTTTATCACGTTTAAATAACAATAAATTCAATTATTGTTGCAAATTATGTTGAAATGGTTTTGCGAGTCAAAGAAAACACCAATAGTTCCATTAGGACTATTAGGTTTAACATCGATGTCCTAAAACATTCCAATTAATTGGAAACATATTCATACATTCATTGTTGAAAATTATTATATTTCAAAAATATTTTATTTTTTCAAAGTCAAAACAGAAGTTCAAAAATAAAACAATCAATAAAATATTTTTCTGTTCAGATATTTATCGTTAAAGATATTTAAAATTTTCATCATGAGGGATATTTATATTTCAAATATAAATCCCTCATTTTTATTCATAATTTGAAATTAATGAATATTCATTTAAAAACCGGTCAAATGATTGTTCATTCAAATTCAATAAATATTTCATTTAAATTTAACTGACAAATATTAAAACTACATTTTCAGTTTTAAAAACGGAATATTCAGTTGTTTTCAAAAAAATTACTGACAAAAATTTAAACTACATTTTTAGTATAAACAAGTAAGAAAGCGCTATAGTCGGTCAAGCCGACCATACGATACCCTTCACCACTAAGGTCAAAGGTGTTATTTTTCCTGTGTAAAGACAAATATTTGCTAAATTTTGCCATCATACAAACATTTTCTCAAAACTTATATATTCAACCTGTTTCCGTCATTTGGACTTATATGAGAGCTAGGGTCAAATGTGGACCGATTATCTCGAAATTTGGCAGATTGATTTCAGTTGTTACAAAAATTATGTATGCAAAAAATAGACTCAAACTTTCCATTATCTTTAGATTTACGAGCGTTTTAGTGATTTTTTGTCTCATTTAGTGCGTTTTTAAAGAAGAATTTGTATGGGAGCTATGGTCAAATGTGGACCGATTTCAACGAAATTTGGTACAGTGATTTAAGTTTACATAAGCAGTATTTGTTTTAAATTTAATGAAAAAATATTGATATTTGTGGCCAATATAGCAATTCCGGGAAGTGGGACCTATGGGAGGTACCACAAATAATGGACCGATTTTGACCAATTTCAAAAGCCATGGTCCCATTATCAAAAAAATGATGTGTACCAAATTTCATCAAATTATCTTTAGAATTGCGACCTGTAGTTTGATTACAAGGTTTACATGGGGGTCCAGCCAGCCAGCCGTCCAGCCAGACGGACGGACGGACGGACATCGCTAAATCGACTCAAAAAGTGATTCTAAGCCTATTGGTATACTAAAAGGTGGGTCTAAGACAAATATTTCTATGCGTTACAAACATCAGCACAAACTTATAATACCCTTTCCACCTATGGTGGTGAAGGGTATAAAGACGGAAATTTTCATTTATTTTAAAAAAATTGAATGGTAAAAAACTACGTAAAATTTCCATAAAACGGACAATTTTGATTTGTTTTTGTAATTAACGTAATATAAAAGACGAAACCATAAAAAGGTTATATCCTTTAAGGCATCAAAAAACCAAACAGACAAAGCAAAGTTTGTTGCTTGCTAAGGCCATACCCCGTGATAGGCGGCCAGTATTATAAAAAGTTTCTTCAGTAGTTCAATTGTTGTTCAATTTATTTTTTCCAAATAATTGTAATTACATTTTTTTTTTTAAACTAAATTTTAAGGATCTAATAAATTTTCTTACATACTAATGTATTTTTTAAGAACTAACAAATTAATTTATTTATAAATATTTTAAATTTTACTTTTAAATTTTAGGTTGTTTTAGACACTACTTTAATAAATTTACCCCAGAAAAAGGAATAAAAAGGGAATTCTTAGAGTTTTAAGATACTTATATAATAATAACTTATAACTAAATTTAAATATTTACAAAAAGATATAAGAATAGGGAAGAAAAAATATACAAAAGAGAGTGATAGGATAGAGTGAAATAAAATTTACAACAGAAGAAGTTAAATATATACAGATTTTAGCTATTGGGCTATGTTGTATACCGTTGAACGTATGTTGAGCGTATTAATTCGCCGATGATAAAACATAAGATCTGCATCCTGAAAGAGAAGACCAGCTTCCCTTAGCGTTAAAAGGTCTACCGGGGACATATACCTCGATTGATGGATGGAGTCAACACGGACAGATTGTTCAAAACATCCCCTGACTAGGCTATTCTCAAGAGAACGTGCCTTGTCAAGAAACGCTATGCCCGACCTGATCATGTAACCATCGATACGATCAAAATTGATCCCTCCATAAATGGATCTGCAAGATGGTTTACGGTATATTCCGTCAGGTCCTTGTCTGCATCGGAGACATAGACAAGCCACCAAAATTTTCCTCTCCCATACCCTAAGCCTCTCCATCTGGGCAGAAGAAATTCTAAACCACACCGGAAAGGCATAGGATATGAGAGGACGGATAATTTGTCTGTAGAGTAACAGACCCACTTTTTTATCTAGGCACCCTTGTCGACCAAGGATGCTTCGATAAGAAGCGAATGTTCGCTTTGTGCGCTCCAATACGAGGTCTATGTGGCGGTAATACTCGAAATTTTCGTGGAAAATTACGCCTAAATATTTTATTCTATCCGAAACAGTAAGAAGCTCACTACCAATCATTAGAGAGGGAATGAACCCCCTACTGTTTGGATACAAATATTTTCGCCAGTTTCTTCAGTAAGCAAACCTAAGATACTTAAGGAAAAACAATAATTAAACAATTACGAATTATATTTGATACAATAATTGAAAAAATATATAAAAACTAAACAACTGATATTTTCAAATGTTACGGATTTTCAGTATCTTTTTGTAGGTTGTTTTTTAAACAAATGTATAAATATGTTAAAAATCAATTTTCATGTAAATTTAAATGAATATTCATTTGAAAACAACATAACCGAAAATTTCCTAAACAACATACAATCAGTTACTGTAATAATTTCCTGAGTGTATGCATTTTGAAATACCTAGCTTGGAAAAGAGGATCCTTTTAGTTTATGAAATTAAATATGTAAATGAAAAATGTTTAATATTTGAAATGAATCATAATATACATAATATGTATATCTTTTAAACTAATGAAACAATTTTTATGAAAATTTGCATCGAAGTTCTTTAACATGTATAGTTTATTGCCATAAAAAATATATAGCATTTTGTTAACCGTTTAGGCAACATTTATTAAATTATTAAAATATATCGCAAAATGTACGGCACTTCGGCTGGCGACCTTTAAAAACATAAAATATTTCGCATTCTTATATCGCGAAAAAAGGTTTTTTAAAAACTTTATGTGTGTCACTGGGTTGCTATAACGGTACCGAAATGTCAATGTAAAAGCATTTTACTGCCTTGATGGCAACTTGGCTAAATTTTTATACCTTTTAACAGCAAAGAAGTTCAATATTTTTTGAAACCGCCAATTTGTATATTAATTATTTTAACGCTATGTATGTATATATTTTTTAGATTTCTTAATAATTTAAAAGTGGAATAATAAATTTGTTCTTCTGTAACATTGTCCTTTTGTCACCGATCTGGTTCCCATTAAGCACAAAATGTTCAAACTTAAATAAGTTAAAAAGTATAAAATTTTAAAAATCGCAAACATTTTTGTAAGTCATTTCTCGATCACATTTTTATGGTTGCTTTATTATAGTGACGTCATCTTTTTGTAATTTTTCTATATCTCAATAACTGTTATACTTTAGACGTTCGCATTAAAACGTAATAATAATGGAACAAATACCTGTAACCAAGTATATGTTGGAACAACAAAAAACAAACTGAAGACGAGAATATCTGGTCATAAATCTGATATGAAAAACAGAAATAAATTTTTGACACACAAAACAGCACTCATGGCCCACTGTGCAGAGAACGAACACAAACCATTATTTGACAAAGTAGAAATATTGCAAAGAGAGAAAAACAACAACAAACGCTACATTATGGAAATGTTACATATAATAAACAACAATAAACAAGAACGAATGAACTACAAAACAGATGTAGAAAACTGCGCGCAGAATTATCGCAACTTAATAAACAAAACCAATTAGAATGTAAACAATTAGTGCAATTTTAACATTAAGGCAAACTAGACGTAAACAAATGTTGTCTGGTTTATTGTCACTCATTGTAAGTGTGAACTTGTGTTATATTGTTATTTGTGTTTAATGTTTTTGGTTTGTTTTTGAATATTTTTATTTTTTAAGATCCTGATGATGCTATCCAATGGATGGCGAAATATTGATTAAATATTAAATAAATATATTTAATAAATAATAAAAACAAAGACCTCAAGCTCAACCAGATTTTTATTTTTGCGAAAAAGGAAGAAGGTCGAAGAAAGAAAAATATATATTGAACGTAATAATTCCATCTTAAATCATTTTAGTAGATTGAGAAAGCATTTTTAAACCCTTCGTTCGCTAAATCGACTCAGAAAGTGATTTTAAGCCTATTGGTATACTAAAAGGTGGGTCTTAGACAAATATTTCTATGCGTTACATACATCAGCACAAACTTAAAATACCCTTTTCACCTATGGTGATGAAGGGTATAAAAAAGAAAAACCATCTTTCTGGTCGATGGGCTCACATAAATTATACATCAGATCTTAGGAAATTCTCCTGCGAAGCACACTATTGAATTTTATGAATTTTGGTCTATCAACACTAGGGTGCACCTTATTTTGCGAAAGTTCAAAACTAAACCGTAACTCCCCCTATAAAAGTTCTACATAACACAAAAACATTTTTTTTCAAAACTGCATGAGGAGAACACGTGCCACATCCGCCCACAAAGTGTTAAACTTTTTAGTATTGGGAAAAATAGGATTTATTTGGGAATTAATTATTCGAACTTTAGAATTGATTGAAAAATTAGGTTTAATCAGGCTTGAGTTCATTTAACTTTCAAATTATTAATTTTGAAAATTTGAAAAGTAATTGTGGAGAAAAACTGAAAAAATTATTTTTGAACGCGGATTGCAATTTCTGTCCCGCCACAGGACGTCATCAGCACTTAGCGCCCTCGACCACAGTCGAGTTGTCAAATTGCAGAGATAATCATCAATTTAACTCATTGAGTTTGATCGAACATCACTACGTTTAATTGATTGTCAATCAATTCTAAAGTTCGAAAAATTAATTCCCAAATACATACATACATACATTCATGTAATTTACTTACATACATATGTTGTTAACATTGTTACTATTCTAAAAATAGCATCAAACCAAAAAGTCTTGTTCTTCTCTACATGCCAACGGCAAGTGAAAAGATCGAGCAAAACAAGTAATAGGAGAATACACAATCAATTAAACGTAGTGATGTTCGATCAAACTCAATGAGTTAAATTGATGATTATCTCTGCAATTTGACAACTCGACTGTGGTTGAGGGCGCTAAGTGCTGATGACGTCCTGTGGCGGGACAGAAATTGCAATCCACTGAGCCGCGTTCAAAAATAATTTTTTCAGTTTTTCTCCACAATTACTTTTCCAATTTTCAAAATTAATAATTTGAAAGTTAAATGAACTCAAGCCTGATTAAACCTAATTTTTCAAAAATAGGATTATTTTCGGTTTTGCCTTAATTTTAGCCATTAAATAAAAGAGAACTAAAGTAGCTTTATTTTAAGTCATCACAATTAAAAATCATTTTCTTGTTGCATAGTGTAAATATTTTAATTTTATAACATTTAAAAAAGAAATAAAAAAATATTAATAAAAAATGTCTTTAAGTGAAGAATACGATTACGACCTAATTGTTATTGGTGGCGGTTCAGGCGGTCTATCCTGTGTGAAAGAAGCCCATGAATTAGGAGCCAAAATTTTATTGGTCGATTATACTAAGCCCACAAAGAAAGGCTACAGTTGGGGTTTGGGTGGAACATGTGTCAATGTGGGATGTATACCAAAAAAATTAATGCATCAAGCCGCTCAATTAGGAGAAGCCGTTCATGATGCCACTTTCTATGGCTGGAAGATCCCTAACGAAGAAGATATAATCTTAAATTGGTCAAATATGATAGAGGCAATACAAAGTGAAATAAGATCCACGAACTGGGTGTTAAAGGTTAACTTACGTATCAAGAAAATTAAATACATCATTGGACTGGGATCCTTTGTAGATAATAATACGATCAAAGTAAAAATGGAAAACGGAAATGAGTCGTATTACAAGGGAAAATTTATTCTTATAGCAACTGGTTTGCGTCCAGTTTACCCAAATATACCTGGAGCTTTTAAATATGGCATTACAAGCGAAGATTTATTTACCCTATCTAAACATCCGGGGGATACCTTAGTTGTGGGGGCTGGTTACATAAGTTGTGAAACTGTTGGTTTGTTGCGTATGTTAGGACTAAGTGTAACCATGATGATTAGGGGTAAAATTCTAAATAATTTGGACCAAGATATGGCTAATATTATACTGGATTCTTTAAAGGAAAGAGGTGTTAAAATACTAAGACACTGTCAACCTTTTCAAGTTGAAAAGCTAACAAATGGCAAGCTGCTGGTAAAATATAAAAATATTAAAACCAAGAAGGAAAGTTTAGGAACGTTTGATACTGTAATATGGGCAACTGGACGCAAGTCTACAATAGAAGATCTCAATATCCAGGCTATAAATTTAGAGACTAAAGATGATTTAATTGTGGTAAACGCAGAAGAAAGAACAAATGTGCCAAACATATTTGCAGTGGGAGATGTAACAAGCGGACGTCCTCCTTTAGCTTCCGTAGCTGTAATGAGTGGTCAATACTTGGCAAGAAGACTTTTTTCAGACTCGTCTTATTTAGTTACCTATGACAATGTGGCATCTACTCTTTCCACTCCTCTGGAGTACAGTTGTGTTGGCTTAACCGAAGATTTAGCCATACGTAAGTTTGGCGAGCATAAAATTGAAGTCTATCACAGCCATTACAATCCCTTAGAATTTGAGTTGCCAGAAAAAGTTACTAAGTTTTGTTACATTAAAATAATAGCTTTTCGCGAACCACCACAAAAAGTCTTGGGTATTCATTTTATAGGACCACATGCTGGAGAAGTTATGCAAGGTTTTTCGGTGGCCTTCAATTGTGGTTTAAATATTGAAACCTTGTTCAATACGGTGGGAGTAAGTCCTACTAATGCTCGTGAAATATTACGTAGTTTTATATCAAAACGTTCGGGTTTAGATATTTCATCGTTTGTGAATATGTGTTAATTTTTTTTGTTTTCCATTAAAAAATCGATTTAAAATTATAGTTTTGTTTTTTTTTATTATTTAAGCAATAAATGGGAAAAATAATTACAGGAGCACTGATTTATAATATAAAATATTGATCTTCACTTAGATACAGATGGTCAGTAAATGTTATATTGTATCTTTAAACGAGAAATAATTGTATATATATAAAGAATGGCTATCTCGAAAACGGCTCTAACGATTTTGACGAAATTTGGACGTTGGGTACCTTTTTTAATGTATAGGTCGAGTAATAAGGGAAATTTTTTGGAAATTTTACCTTTAAGAGGGTAAAAACGGGCAAAAGGGGGAAAATCGAAAATGGTTTATCTCCTAAAGTAATAAGCATAGAAATAAAATTTAAATTACGGTTTAAACAGCTGCTAAAATAAGCGGACAGGTGTTTGGTACTTTTTTGAAACCATGCTAGATAGAGGGCAAAAAAGGGTAAAAATAGTATAATAGGTACCAACCTTTTTTAACCCACTCCTATCTTTTGTTGCAATGAATATAATAAGGAACTTTGTACTGCAATCAATAGATGTGAAAAAAATATTGAACACGTATTTGGTACTTTTGTGATTTCGGGGTTCAAAATGGGTAAAAAAGGGATAACATTATAACTTAACATCTCATAAATTAATATGAATAGAAATAAAATGTAAACTGAGTTTTAATAAAATGTACGGAATTCAATTGGTACCAAAGAAGTTCCAAATATGCATATGGAGCTTTTTTGATATTAGGGGATAAAAGAGGGAAAATTGGTAACATTATAACTTTTAAAGTAATAGGTATGGAAACAAAATTTAAATTGCGTTTTGATCAGCTGAAAAAATTAGAGGAACTTTTTGGAAGAAAGGCCGAGCAAGACCAAAAATGTGTGAAAAATAGGTTTGGTACTTTTTTTACTTTTAAACAAATGAATTTGGAAACAAAATGTGTATAAAATTTTAATATAAAATAATAATAATATACAATTTTCTTTGAAAGGCTTATCATAAAACTCCGAGCAAGGCTCGGTCAACCAGGTACTGATTCCTTAAACGACAATATTTAGGAGGTATTGCTCCGTCGATTAGTGTGGATTTCAGGTTTTATAATTTAAACTTTTGTGTGATTATTGTCATTATGTCAATAAACCATATTCATTTCTTGTAGTACATCCTGGTGGATAATTTTTCGACAAGAAGGCTATAATGTCGCCCGTAGAACGTTCTCTACGAAATCCATACTGGCGATCGTTTAGTATGTTCAGACGATGTATGTTTTGTGTTTGGTTGTCATCTGTTTTTTATACCCTTTACCATAGAGTTTGCAAAAAACTGTGAAAATGAGGAACCGAGGTTTCGGTTTTAAAACTGTAGTGTATCTATCAATATCGTTTAAACATTTCACTCTTTTAAATAAATCGTTAGATTAAGTCAGGTCAGTATCTAAAGAATTGTGAAACGTTTTGGCTATTCATTTAATTTTAGAATACTTTTTGATGTAACCTAATATTTTAAAATAAACAAACTCTCTATTTTATTATTTTTTAAACACTAGCATATGTGAATTAAAATTTCGTTAACGCTGCATTTTAAGCGTGTGAACAAATTTAACCAGATATTTTTTTGTATTCATATTTCTACTGATAAGCTAAATTAAGTTAAGTTAGGGAAGTTTCGCAAAAACACAAAAAGCGAACTTCTCATAAGTAGTGGATAAGGAAAAGAAATTAAAAAATAAAGTTTCATTCTAATTTTGACATCTAACAAAGAAACATCAGTCTTTTATTCTACATGGCGATCCTGCCGCATATCAGAAAGTGCCTGTAGCATATCTGAAAGTGCCTATAGCATATCAGAAAGTGCCTGTAGCATATCTGAAAGTGCCTATAAGGATAAAAGAAAAGTCCAAAAAGTGCATTGGCACGTTTGGCAAAAGAAAAAAAAAAAAAAAAAATCCTCAAATCCTAAGGACACATTAAATCCTTCAACATATGACTGAACCACTGTCAGATATCCTCGAAGAATTAAAAGCCGCAGAGGATAGATGGCAAAAAATTCTCAATGAGGGAACGGGAGAAGCAAAACCTGACATCCTCAATATTGGACCAAAACCATTAGTTCTAAAAAAAAAAGCACAACGTATAGAAGAACCAAAAGTACCATTCATAGACACCAAAATAGCTACAAAGGGCAACAGACGAGATTTTGTGTCACGACAGAAGATCCAGCTAAAGATCCTGAAGGACGAGATTATAAACCCTTCCAGCCCACAACACACAAACTATTTACAAGAAAAAATATTAGAAATAAAAAAATCTATAAAAATCTTTAAAAAACAAAAAAAAAAAAAAAAAAAAAAACATTTGAATAAAATAAAATAAAATCTTATATAAAACAAACTTCCGCTATGGGTGGAACAAAATCAAAAGTAGAGAATCCTAATGCTAACGTAGTAAATAATGTTAAAATAATTGATCACACAGAACACTTAAATACACTATACATATTATTACTAATACTTGTTATTTTAGATGCAATAAATTTACTAATTAAATTGTATCAGCTACATAAAAAATCATTGAAAAAGAAATATATTAGTCGTGGCGACAATTTAGACAAAATATAAAACTAAAATATGAAATTAAAAATAAAAACATTGCTTTATAATTATATAAATGGACTGGCAAAACATATTAGTAAAAATTAGAACAATAAAAGAAAGATTTGATAGATCCTACAAATGCCTCAACGTCAACAGACCTACGAAAGAGGACACAATTGAAAAACATATCACAGAATTATCTTTTTGTTTAGAAGAAATCAGAGTTATACTTAACGTACATTACCATCGACTGACTAACGCACATAAAATAGCAGCTGAAGCATTCTTCGCTGACCTTAGGGAGAAGTTGTTACAAATAACTGCAAAAAAAGGTTTAGATCTAAAATTGCCTACATCTTTACATGAAAAAATAGTTTACTCGACAAAAAGGATAGAAAATGTTCAATTAACCAAGATGAATACGACAGATTTGGCTTCAATATCAAAACTTATTCCAATTTTTGGAGGAAGAAGAGAAGAATTAAGTAGTTTTATTTCCAATTTGGAATTTGTAGAAAATACACTTGAAGATACCAAAAAACCAAGTTTTTTCCAATTCGTTTTAAAAACAAGATTGGAACAAAGGGTACAAAATCGAATTAAACAAAATTCTGTGCCTACAAGTTTGCAAGAGTTAATCAATGAATTAAGAAAGTGTTACAAATCTAAAGAAACACCAAATAACATACTTAACAATTTGAACAAAATAAAACAACAAGGTGACGTTCGAAAGTTTGCAGAGAAAATCGACAGTTTAATAACTGAACTCAACGAGCTACAAATCTCAAATATTGGTGAAGCAAATAGGAATGCAATAATACAATCAAACAATATAATTGCATTCAATGCATTTAAAAATGGACTAACTGATAGGGACATAGCAAAAACAATAGAAGCTAGCAGAGTCAAAACTTTCACTGAAGCAGTGGAAATTGCAGAAGAATCCATTTCCTCTAACACACAGCACAATATCATGTACCAAAATGCTAGACAGAGACAAAATAATAGAAACATTTATTCTAGAAATAATAATTCATGGAATAATAACAATAATACAAGGAACAATAATAACTCCCACTATTTTAATAGGAATCAGTACAGAAACAATGCTAATAGACACAAAAATAATAGAAATAACTATAGAAATAATACGCATAGACAGGATATTACAAACTTCAACAGACAAAGATCAAACTACAATAATAACAGCAATAATGTCATCAGAAACAGAAATACTAATAATACATTTAGGAGCATTAATCAAATAAATAACCAGGAAAACTACCAAGTTCCGGAGAACATTCACGGAATTTCTCCGGAAGAAACAAATTAAGAAAAATATGTAACATAACCTCAACTTTTCAAAACTATATAAAATTAAAAGTACTAAATACGGACAGAGAAGTAACATTTTTAATAGATACAGGAGCTGATGTTTCCTTATGTAAAGAAAATCTTCTAAATCAATACGACGAAAACTCTGATGATTATTGTCATTTGACTGGGATTTCTAAAGACCAAATTAATACATTGGGATCTGTTTTGATAAAAATAAATGTGGAAAATAAATTAATTGTTCAAAAGATTCAACTTGTAGATAATGATTTTCCAATAAAGACTGACGGAATACTAGGAATTGATTTCTTTAACAATTTTCGATGTAACATAGATTATGATAGGTATATCTTAACAATGCGTATAGAGAACGAAACCATCGAAATTCCAATTGAAAACAATTCAATTTGTATAAATCGGGTGAGAATACCAGCAAGAACAGAAATAATAACACCATTTAACTTGAATATAAAAGAAAACAGTTTAATACAGAGTAGAGAAATAACGGAAGGCGTCTATTTAGCAAATGTTATTGTACCTGCGAAAGGACACAAACACATAAAGTTGCTGAATGCAACAGAACAGGATATAGTAATAGAGAATTTAAAAATTCAAGTAGTACCATTACACAAGTATGAGATTCTACAATTCCAAAAGAAACACAATCAAACAAAAGATCCCTCTCGTTTTGATAAAATTTTACAAAGTCTCTCATTAGACAAAAGTAACAACAATGATAATAAAGATAAACTCTTTTCTATTATTAACAGATTTCAGAATATATTTCATCTAGAGGATGAAGAATTAACTACAAATAATTTTTACACACAAAATATAGAGTTGCATGATTATAATCCAGTTTATATAAAAAATTACCGATTACCACAGACCCATACAAATGAAATAAATTCAAAAATAGAAGAAATGCTTAAAGATAATATAATAGAACCATCGATTAGCCCTTACAATTCGCCACTCCTTCTAGTTCCTAAAAAGGGACAAACTGATTTAGCAAAATGGAGACTGGTGGTGGATTTTAGATCACTTAATAATAAAATTGTAAACGATAAATTCCCATTAACAAGACTGGATGACATTCTTGATAGAATAGGTCGAGCTAAATACTTTTCAACACTGGATATGACAAGTTCTTTTCACCAAATTGAACTTGATCATAAATCTCGACCATATACAGCATTTTCAACTCCAACTGGTCACTATCAATTCACACGATTACCATTTGGTTTAAAAATATCTTCTAACAGTTTCCAACGCATGTTAACCATAGCACTCTCAGGCTTGGAGTCAGAAGCATTTATATATGTGGATGACATAATCATTTTTGGATGTAGCATACAACACCATAACAATAATTTGATAAAGGTCTTAGAAAGACTAGAAAAATACAATCTTAAACTAAACCCAAAAAAATGTTGTTTTCTGCAACATGAAGTCATATACCTTGGACATTTAATAACTTCGGAAGGTATCAAACCAGATCCTCAAAAATTTGAAGCAATAAAAAATTATCCAATTCCAACAAATGCAGATGAAGTAAGGCGATTTATAGCATTTTGTAATTATTATAGACGATTTATTAAAGATTTCGCTAAAATAGCAGAATGCTTGAACAAATTGTTGAGGAAGAATGTAAAGTTTGAATGGACAGAAATCTGTCAAAAATCTTTCGAAGAGCTTAAATCAAAGTTAATGAATCCTCCCATACTTCAGTATCCAAATTTTAATGAAAATTTTGTACTAACCACAGATGCATCTAATTTTGCTCTTGGCGCTGTATTATCACAAGGTAAAATAGGGAAGGATTTACCGATATCATATGCGAGTAGAACTCTAAATAAACATGAAAAGAATAGATCCGTAATAGAAAAGGAATTGTTAGGAATACATTGGGCTATAAATTTTTTTAGACCTTATTTATATGGTAGAAAATTTACTGTAATTACGGATCATAGACCATTAATAGCACTTTTCTCACACAAAAATCCTTCATCCAAATTGACACGAATAAGACTTGAATTGTCAGACTATGATTTTGACATTGTTTACAAAAAAGGAAAAGATAACACTAATGCCGACGCATTATCACGAATCAAATTGGACTCGTCATTGCTAAAAGAACTAATACCGACTGAAAATGATACAAGTATAAAGAAAACATTGGCAATTACAAGAAGCAAAACTAAAAATGATATAAAAAAGAACAAAATAAAGGCCTCAGAATGCAAAACCTCAAAAGAGCCTGATCAACTCACAATTTGGGATTGCACTTCTTTAAAGGATATTAAGCATGCAAGAAAAATTAAATTTATATTAAATAAAAAGTCGACAAAAAGAATAACTATAGAGGAAAATGACTCAATGAATCAAATATGTATTATGTGTAGCGATAATCCTACTTACTTAGGTAACTTACTGGAGAAACTCACATATATAATAAAATGCCATTCTAAATGTAAAACATTTGCTCTCTGCAGAGACGATGACATATTTGAAATTATAACTCCGGAGAAATTGAAAAATATATTAAATAGAAAGTATAATAATGTAGAAATATTACTCTATACCAGGCCAAAAGAAATAAAAGATAATATAAAACAAAATGAATTAATTGACTTATACCACAAAAGTCCAAGTGGAGGTCATTTCGGTATTAGAAAAACTTTGCTGAGATTAAAAAAGAAATATATATGGAAGAACATGACAAGAAAAGTAAAAGACTATATAAATACATGTGATCTCTGCCAAAGGAATAAACAAGTAAAACATACCAAGGAACCCTTAAACGTTACAGATACGCCTACAAACGCATTTGAAACAATTGTGATTGATACAGTAGGACCACTACGTCCATCAGAAAAATTCAGATATATACTTACCATGCAATGCGAGCTAACAAAATACATTATCGCTTGCCCATTACAAACAAAAGAAGCAAAGGCAGTAGCAAGAGGAATAGTTGAAAATCTTATATTGAAACATGGTATATTTAAAACATTAAAATCCGACAGAGGTACTGAATTTACAAATGAATTGATTAAGGAAATATGTAAACTACTTGGCATAGAACAAAGTTTTTCAACACCTTACCATCACGAGACGGTTGGCACTATAGAAAGAAATCATCGAGTGTTGAATGAATATTTTCTATCATTTGTGCAGGACGAAGATTGGGATGAATGGATTCCATATTATTGTTTTGCATACAATACCACACCTCACGTTGATACAGAATACTCACCTTTTGAACTAGTTTTTGGTAAACTACCAAACTTACCAGGTGAACAGATTACAAACAATGACGGAATTTATAACCTTGACAATTACGTTAACGAACTAAAAATACGACTAAAAAATTCGCTAGAAAATGCAAGAAAATTAATAGAAGCAACAAAATTAAAAAGAAGTCTAGATTCGGAAAAAAATAAAAACAGCATAGACATAAGTATAGGAGACTTAGTTTTAATAAAAATAGAAAATAGGAAGAAAAATGAAAAACCATATCATGGCCCATATGAAATAATAAATATAGATAATGTAAACGTAGAATTAAAAATAAATGGTAAAACTAAAATTATACATAAAAATCTACTTAAGAAATATAATAAGAAATAAATATAGTACATACCAACAAAAAAAAAAAAAAATTTTTATTGTAACATAATATTAAAACTAAAAATAACTTGATTTCAAAATTTTAAAATTTAAAAAAAAAAAAATTTATGAAATCTTTCTAAAAGATTGGGGGTGTAGTGTATCTATCAATATCGTTTAAACATTTCACTCTTTTAAATAAATCGTTAGATTAAGTCAGGTCAGTATCTAAAGAATTGTGAAACGTTTTGGCTATTCATTTAATTTTAGAATACTTTTTGATGTAACCTAATATTTTAAAATAAACAAACTCTCTATTTTATTATTTTTTAAACACTAGCATATGTGAATTAAAATTTCGTTAACGCTGCATTTTAAGCGTGTGAACAAATTTAACCAGATATTTTTTTGTATTCATATTTCTACTGATAAGCTAAATTAAGTTAAGTTAGGGAAGTTTCGCAAAAACACAAAAAGCGAACTTCTCATAAGTAGTGGATAAGGAAAAGAAATTAAAAAATAAAGTTTCATTCTAATTTTGACATCTAACAAAGAAACATCAGTCTTTTATTCTACAAAACTCATAAAAACGGCCGGTTTCGGTTCGGTTTTCGGTTTTAAAAAAAAACTATGTTGATTTAAATTCGTAGTAAATTTTGATAATTTTATTAAAACCAAGTATAAGATATATTTGAAGACTTTATTTTGAAAGTGGAATAAGTCCATATTCCAAAAAAAAATTGAGTTAATGATGGGGAAAGGTTCTGCAATTGTGGATCTTACTATGCGAAAAATAATTCATTTTAAATTTGCAAAACTTACTAAAATATTGACAGTCAAACATTTTGTAGTTAACGATTTGATACAAATTTTTATTTTGAAAGTGGTTTAAGTCCCATATATTTTTCAATTTAATAGAAAAAATTATTAAAACAAAATAAAAATTTCAAATTTATTTGTTTTGAAAGTGGATTAAGTCCAATAAATTTTTAATTTCAGAAGGAAGAAACAAACAAAATAATAATTAAATTTTTGTTTCATTGATAGTGGGTTAAGTCCAATGTATTTTTAACTTCTAAAAGAAATATTTACTCGAACAGAGTAAAAGTTAAACTTATTTCATAGTAGTACGATTCTAAGGTTGTTTTTTTTGATATTTAAAAATAATTGCAATTACGAAATTTTTCAAAAATTTACTTTTTATAGAAAATTTTTCAAAAATTTACTTTTTATAGGAAATTTTTCAAAAATTTACTTTTTATAGGAAATTTTTCAAAAATTTACTTTTTATAGGAAATTTTTCAAAAATTTACTTTTTATAGGAAATTTTTCAAAAATTTACTTTTTATAGGAAATTTTTCAAAAATTTACTTTTTATAGGAAATTTTTCAAAAATATACTTTTTATAGGAAATTTTTCAAAAATTTACTTTTTATAGGAAATTTTTCAAAAATTTACTTTTTATAGGAAATTTTTCAAAAATTTACTTTTTATAGGAAATTTTTCAAAAATTTACTTTTTATAGGAAATTTTTCAAAAATTTACTTTTTATAGGAAATTTTTCAAAAATTTACTTTTTACAGGAAATTTTTCAAAAATTTACTTTTTATAGGAAATTTTTCAAAAATTTACTTTTTATAGGAAATTTTTCAAAAATTTACTTTTTATAGGAAATTTTTCAAAAATTTACTTTTTATAGGAAATTTTTCAAAAATTTGCTTTTTATAGGAAATTTTTCAAAAATTTGCTTTTTATAGGAAATTTTTCAAAAATTTACTTTTTATAGGAAATTTTTCAAAAATTTACTTTTTATAGAACATTTTTCAATAATTTGCGTTTTATATGAATTTTCTCGAAATATTACTTTTTATAGGAATTTTGCTATGAAAAACATTTGGCAAAATTGTTTGAAACAAGTTTTTCATTTTATTTGTTTTGAAAGTGGAATAAGTCCCATACATTTTTCAATTCAAAAAATTAACATTTTAAAATGTTTGTTTTTAAAGTGGTTTAAGTCCATTCAACCCGCTAAAAACGCATTTCTAAATGGGTTTTATTAATTTATTTTTATAAAAGAAAAAATTTGGTTCTGATCAAAACCTAAGTTTTTGTTTACTAAAATTGGTCACCTATATTTTTAAAAATACTAAAACGCAACATATCAATTTAGAAAAAAATGGACTTAATCCACTTTCAAAATAAGGTCTTCATTTATTGAAGCTCAATTATAATTTCATATTAAAATTCAGGAAAAAAATTCAGGTTTTTAAATATAAGGGATTTCTTAAATAAGTCTTGTTTCTTTTGGGAAAACTGCAGAGCCCCTTTAGCTTGTATAATATTTGGATCCGAGCGACAAATTGCTTCAACAGGAATTTTTACGAACAGCAACGAATCTTTAAAAGAATTTACAATTTCAAAGTCGATAGAAGCAAATCCAAGATCGACAGCTTTAAACTTTCATGAATACTTTCTTTTAGAAGCAGAAATCTAAGAGAAAACTTAATTCACGATTTAGATGCTTTTTAGCGCTTGTTTGTAAATTATCATTACGAACTGACGAGTTATAGAAATACCGAACAGTTTTTCTTACAGCCCCTAGTTCAAATTTATATGGGCAATCGGTTTTAAATGATTCAAAGTTTCATCGTCGTCATCTTAAAAATTGTCTTCGCTTTCGTCGGTTTCAAATTCTTACACATCTGGATTTATAAACAATTTTTCATAAAAAACCATAAGTAATGTTTGATTTTCAGATCCAAATTTGATATTGACTGCTGCTCCATTTTTAGTACATGCTACGATGTTTGTATCAAGTGAAATTTTTAACTCCATTAGATTTTGTCTAATGGTTTCTTGCGTTTTCTTGGAATTAGATGTTCCAAAAATACGGCTGAGTCACAGGTTATAAAATATATCGTCTTCCCCTTGCACTTGTCCATTCGTCCATTATAAGCCACCTTTAGTTTTTTATTATTCTGCTTTAGACAAATTACGTGAAAATTTATGATAAACTAATTATGAAAAATAAATAGCTTAAACCGCGCTTTTTTCTACGGTTTTCGGTTTCGGTTTTGTGGCATTAAAAACCGAGGTTTCGGGTAAAACCGAAGTGCAAACCCTACTTTACCAATATTATTATAAGTTTGTGCTGATGTGTGTAACGCATAGAAACCTTTTAGTATACCAATAGGTTTAGAATCACCTTCTGAGTCGATTTAGCGATGTCCGTCCGTCTGGCTGGCTGGACATCCATGTAAACCATGTAATCAAAGTACAGGTCGCAATTCTAAGAATAATTTGATGAAATTTGGCAGAGATAATTAATTTTGATAGTGGATAGTGAAATTTCTCAAAATCGGTCCATCATTTATGATACCTCCCATAGGTAACAATTCCCAGAATTGATACTTTGACCACAAATATTAATATTTTTTCATGAAATTTAAAACAAATACTGCTTATGTAAGCTAAAATCACTGTACCAAATTTCATTGAAATCGGTCCACATTTGACCCCAGCTCTCATATAAGTCCAAATGACGGAAACAGCTTAAATATATAAGTTTTGAGAAAATGTTTGAATGATGGCAAAATTTAGCATCCATTTATGGTAATCGGCTTCGCCCTAGTATTTTTTCGGTGTTACTATGATTTAATTTTTCGCTGTGTGTTTTTAACAAAATGCCTATCAAATAATACTAATAATCGAATTCTTATTTAGGACCATAAGGACTTTGTAAGCAATATTTTTTAAAAGAACGTGACAACATAAAAAAGGTTTTATACAATTTATATACATATATACATACATTCTTTATATACAAATTAAACCCCAATTAAAAAGGAGCTACATATTTATGTAAATACCAAGAGCAAAGGAAAGTTGTCTACAGTATAGTCACGTCTTGTAGGTGTAAGTAAATTATTTTAGTTTTATTGGTGGATTTTATTTACGTTATTGACAACGAGTAATATTGGTTTCAAAAGTATTGGTAAACATGCTAATGATAACAAGTAAGAAAGTGATATAGTCGGTCAATCCCTAAAATACGATACGATACCCTTCACCACTAAGGTTAAAGGTGTTCTTTTTCCTGTATAAAGACAAATATTTGCTAAATTTTGCCATCATACAAACATTTTCTCAAAACTTATATATATAATCTGTTTCCGCCATTTGGACTTACATGAAGGTTAGGGTCAAATGTCTACCGATTATTTCTGGCAAATTGATTACAGTTTTTACAAAAATTATGTATGTAAAAAATAAACTCAAAATTCTCATTATCTTCAGATTTACAAGTGTTTTAGTGATGTTTGTGTCATTTGGTGCTTTTTGAGGGAAGAGTTTGTATGGGAGCTATGGTCATATGTGGACCGATTTTGGTATAGTGATTTTGGTTTACATATCAATATTTTTTCATGAAAAAATATTGATATTTGTGGCAAAAATATGAATTCTAGGAAGCTGGACCTATGGGAGGTACCATAAATAATGGACCGATTTTGACGAATTACAATAGCCATGGTCCTACTTTATGAAAATTATCTGTGCCAAATTATCTCCAGGATTGCGATCTGTACTTTGATTACATGGTTTACATGGGGGTCCAGTCCAGCCAGACGGACTGACATCGCTAAATCGACTAAGAAAGTGATTCTAAGTCTAATGGTGTACTAAAAGGGTAATAATAACTTAAATGCGTTTTATTCCTGATAACTTTCCTACACATATTTTAATGCGTTGTCATATTACGGATACATCCATACTCGTTTTATATAGATTTTATGTATATGAAAGAATTTATTCGACATCCACTCTTATGGATGTCAAACTTTTTAAGCTCTGCAATGTCGGACAATTTGTTTTCTTGGCACAACATTGACAGCACGTCTTTCGTATAGATCTTTCGAAATCTATATTGGAGATAGCTCAGAAAGTTGTTAAAATCCAGATAATTTATAAGATGGTACGTGTAGTTTACCATACTCTCTATAATAGAGATGCATTCCAGCAAAAATTAAATTTAATGGTATGAAATAGCGTATTGACAAAGTTTGTAGTTATGCCCAAAGAGAATCAAGTCGCACGTTTGGAGGCACTCCTAGCAGATGGCCTATAATGACGCTCGTAAATAATTTTTCCTAGCGTTGTACAATCGTAAGAAGGCCTTTTCATCGAGATTCCTCAGGAATCATGCGGGATGCAGGAAACTATCACTGCTGCCATACAATCCAATCCTAGAGTTTCGATATGTGTGTCAGCTAGGGTTGCCAGACACAAATCCTGAAAAAGCTGCACATTAGGAAAAAAAAGCTTGACAACCCAAAAATTAAATGGACATTAATAATAAAAAACTCGCCTTTTTAAATATCACAAAAAAAAAAAACTGCTACAAGCAGGCAAGCCTCAAGAATTAGAACACATATGATCGTTGAGAACTATAGCTACGAGTTTGTAAAAGAATTTTTTTACCTTGGTACCGCCGTTAATATAAATAACAACATATGCTTCGAAATCAAACGTAGAATCATACTTGCCAAGAGATGCTATTTTGGCATAAGCAGGCAGATAAGAAATGAAGCTCTCTCTGTAAGAACTTAAACTACGCTCTACAAAACGCTTATATGGTGCTAAACCATGGGCATTTGCACAAGCAGAGGAAGCTATTCTTGGAGCTTTCGAGAGGAACAACAATTCAATTCTTTACCTTTTAGCTAGACAAATTTAATTTTAGCTTGACACTGGACAAGCACTAAAAAAGCTGAACAATCCAGTCGAATCCAGTCTGACTTGCAACCCTAGTGTCAGCAGACAGTCACTGCAGACAATTCTGCATCAAGATTTTAACTTATTTCTATATAAAATTAAATTAACAAGGAAATTGAACACAACAGACTTCCCCATAATCTTGGAATTTTGCAAGAAAATCATTCAAATGGAGGCAGAGGATCAAAACGTTTCGATCTAAAGGGATGCTACGAGTAACAAACAAAATTGTAGAATAAAAACGGGAAGCTCAATTTTTATTTTAGAATATTTTTTTCAGTTAACCCTTCTTTAAGTTTGTAGTATATTACGATATTGACAAAAGACAAATAGAACCACCCCAATTTGCATATTTTAAAATAAAATTTTCGTACTTGTAAATTTTTAAATTTAATTTTTATTTATTAAAATAAAAAAAAAATAGTTTTTTCACAAGGTTAAGAAAATACATTTCATTACTATAATTAATTAATCAATAGAGTATTAATTGATTAACTCTTAACAGCACTTTCAATAATTTATAATTATTTTTTATAATTAATTTTAACACTGTCTTTGACACTTTTATCACACCTTCTTTCCTTTTGTAATTTGATTTAGTTTTATATTTTTCATTTATTAATTCCTTACTTTTTTCCTTTAATTCGGAAATACAAAAAAAAAATGTAACTTTCTCATTAATGCGTTAATAATTTATGGAAGATTCTTTAAATTCGAAAGGCCTTTTCGTTTCTGCACTTCAAACGAAAATTAGAAACAAGTGAGTTAACAAGAATACAATATAAAAATTGCTTAAGTACATTCCGGACGCTATCGAATATGATTACGGCACAAAAGCTCCATACAAAATAAAACGTTTCATCCTTCGAACGATACAAAATAACCGTTTACGACGTGCTAGAGTGGACGGAAACCAAACTTCGTTGCAATGCAACTCATACCGTTAATAGTTTTGTTGCTGTACGATTTGTTTTATATGATACATCAGTGATGCCAACCAAAAATTTTACTTTGTGGGAGATTTGACATTAAAAAGTAGTAGATTCCACAAAATTTATTTTCAAAAAGTGATAGATCTTCCACTTTTATTATTTAAGCTTTTAAAGAATTTTAAAGTTAGAATATTTACGCTTTTATTCAATGTTTTGTTTAAAAAATAGTGTTGAATATGTATCAATAAATAAACATACATATTGAATGTATTTTTGAAAAGTAAACAATAGCTTATAAAAGATAATTTTTTATTCGAATCCTTAAAAGAATACATGGTTTTACTAAAAAATTTAAAATCTTATATTCTTAAACGAGCAATAATTATAATAATAAAGTATATATATATATATATATATATATATATATATATATATATATATATATATATATAGAATAACTATCTCGAAAACGGCTCTAACGATTTTGATAAAATTTGGACAGTGGGTATCTTTTTTGATGTATAGGTCGAAGAAGAAGGGACTTTTGGAACCTTTGCCTCTAAGAGGGTAAAAACGGGTAAAAAGGGGAAAAATCGAAAACGCTATATCTCCTTAAGTAAAAGGTATAGAAACAAAATTTAAATTACGTTTTAAACACATATGAAAATAAACGGACAGGTGTTTGGTACTTTTTTGAAACTATGTCCGATAAGGGGTAAAAAAGGGTGAAAATAGTTTTTTTGGTACCTTTTTAACCCACTCTTATATTTTAAACTAAGGAATATAGAAAGAAACTTTGTACTGCAATCAATAGATGTGAAAGAAACTTTAAACACGTATTTGGTGCTTTTTTGATTTTGGGGCCAAAATGGGTAAAAAAGGGATAAAATGAAAACTTAACATCTCAAAAAGTAATATGAATAGAAACATTATGTTAACTGCGTTTTAATAAAATGTACCGAATTCAATTGGTACCACAGAAGTACCAAATATGCATATGGAACTTTTTTGAAATTAGGGGATAAAAAGGGGAAAAAATTAGTAATGTTATACCTTTTAAAGAAATGAATGTTTGTCTGTATGTATGTTCTTTATAGAATAGTAAACTGTGCATTTGACCATGTTATGCTCTTTAGCGAAGATGTTGCGGATAAGCCGGCGAAGGTTTTAAAGTTGATAAGACTAATTTCCGATAGATGGCGTCACTGAAAATTACTAAACATTAATTAAATCGTAAACTGTACATTTGATCATGCTACAATCTTTAGCAAAGTTGTTGCACATGAGCCGACGAAGGTTTCTTAGTTGGTATGAAGAAATTTCGACAGGTGGCGCTACTGAAATTTACTCAAAGTCAATTTAATCGTAACCTGTACTTTTAATTATGCTATAATCTTCAGCAAAGTTGTTGCGGATAAGCCGACGAAGGTCTATGAATTGGAATGAGCAACGTCCGACAGGTGGCACCACAGAAAATTACTCAAAGTGAATTAAATCGTAAACTGTGCATTTGATCATGTTATAATCATAAGCAAAGTTGTTGCGCATAAGCAAAGGAAGGTTTCTTAGTTGGTATGAACAACTTCAGGTGGCGCCACTGAAAACTACTTAAAATGAAATAAATCATAAACTGTGCATTTGATCAGACTATAATCTTTAGCAAAGTTGTTGCGCATGAGTCGACGGAGGTTTCTGTTGGTATGACCAATTTCCAAAATTATTAAAATGAGTTAAACTGTAAACTATGCAAACTATGTGTTGGTCGGACAAAATAAATAAACTAATTCAAAATTAACTTTATAAAATAAAATATATAAAAACTTTCAAATTTGCCTCAAAATGCTTATCATAAAGCTCAGAGCAAGGCTCGGTCAACCAGGTACTGTTCATCTGTTGGTGTAAGCATTTACACTCCCTGAGGAGTGTTAGTGGAAAGTTTATTCCTAATAGAATTTTTAAGTAAATTAACTTCCGAAATAGCCTTTTAACATTGACACTACTATGTGGAAGCACAAGCAATTTTTGTGTCAAAGGGGGCATTTGTTCGTTGTCACCTTTATTATTCTAGAAACATGAAGCCAGAAATTTTCAACACGTATGTATATTTTCTTCTATTTCTTAAAAGCTTCCATTCCTAATATAATTCGCTGCGGTCTTAGGGGCATAAATCTAAAAAGAAAACATGTACAAAAAATATATATATATTTTTTTGAAACAGGTTTTCAATGTTGCATTTTTGGTAACGAAAAATTGATTTAACACAATTTTGAAAAAACTTATAAAAGTAGTAGATTCTACTTAAAAAGTGGTAGAGTGTAGAAAGATACCTAAAAGTAGTAGATCTACTACAAAAGTGATAGAGTTGGCATCGCTGTGATACATGTGTACATCGGGGATGGAAAATGTCTTATATGATTTTGTACCAACAATTTATAGTTAAAAAATTAAGAATTACAAATTTTAAAATAAAGTCACTGTACCAACAAGGTGCAAAATGTACAAAAAAAACGTACAATTGTGCTGAATACTACTTTAATAATCTTTGAAATATTGATTTCGGCTAATATAAGCAATATTTGCTCAACTTAATTCAAATCAATTTCGCGACACTGTGCAACTTTTGCTTGTTTGCTACATATTATAGACGACTAACGGCCTGTTTTTGAAACAACAATTTTTTCAAATTGTACGTCAACTTACGAAAAAATTGAACTTTTGGTTTTTGAAATTTTTTTGAGTGAAACGAGAAAAGCTTTTAAAATTTTGTTTCGTAAATGAAATGTATAGACGAAAGTAAATGTCAAATCAAGCAATTAAAAAATTTTAATCGCCTGGGAAACAAAAAACGGTTATTTAATTTTTTTTCTTTTTGTTTAGGACTTGAACACAACACAATGCATTGTGTTGAAACTAGGAAAAGGTTGTGGGAGGGGGAATAGGTACTGTTTGTGGATATTTGATTTAAGCTTTCCTATATTGCAACTGGTTGGAAAAACTTCTGCGGGAAGGAAATTCTACATACGAACTGTACGGCTATCGTATCGTCTATCTGTAGAGTATCGTCTGTCTACTGGTTAATCGACTACGAAAGGATGAGCTCTAACAGATAGACGTGTACTGCTTAAGAAAGTTCATGTATCGAGAACGAGTTTCCTGATTTTGTTAGAGCACATTCCAAAGTAGTAACAATAGAACAATATAGTTGGATAACCTACTGTTACCGATGAGCACTTTTGCTCTCTCCTGTACTCGGTCAAGAAGTTCCAAAATAAACCTTGAAGCTCCGGCCCATACATGAGATTTGTATTTCACCGGTACGCAATACATGTTTCGGAATAGGGTCTATGTAAGAGTGCAAGAGAGGGCGAAAGTGCTCATTGATTACAGCATGGTACCTAACTCTATTGAACCACTGGAGTGTCACACTTTTCTATCGTTTTTACTTTGGAATGTGCCCCTACGAAATTAGGTAACTCGTTCCCAAACTAAAATCTTCTTATGCAATACATGTCTCAGAATAGAGTCTTTGTAAGAGCTACTCGACCGAGTGTAGGAAACGGTGAACGTGCTCGTCGGTATGCAACTCTATTGAGCCACTGGAGTGTCACAATGTTCTACCGTATCTAGTTGCTTTGGAATCCGGTCTATCGAAATCAGGGAACTTGTTCATAAAACCACTTGTCTTTTTCATACCCAGAACATCATTGAAAAAATGTTTAATTTAATTTTGAAAAAAAATGTTAAATTTTTTAATTTTTGTTTTTATTTATTTTTGATTTTATTTAATTTTAGGGTTAACACTTTCAGAAAAGTAATAAAATATCTCATGGCAATACTATTATTTGATATTTCATTACGAAGCTTTTACCATAGAATAAATAAATACCTAGAAAGTCAGCGAAATGTCAAAGTACACTTGGGACATGTCCAAAGTACGGATCAGTAATATGGTAAGCTTAAAAAGAGCTTTTACTTTTCTTAATGAATACAAACAGTTGCACAAAAAAGTATGATATGATGGGACGCAAATTTTCTTCAAGATTTTTTCAGTAATTTTAGGATATATTTTCAAGAAATTCATCTTTTAAGGTATAGAATGAGTTTTACTTGATTTTAGAATAATTAAAATGTATAAACAATCTTTTATTTTAAATTTCATTCATTTTTTTAATACCAAAAATTGCAGCCCAATCTAAATTAAGCAAAACAAAAAATAGAATGTCGAAAGAAAACAAAATAAAAAAATTTTCAGTTTGTAAAAAATAAAAAGTGTTTCTACATTAAAATAATGTTAAAATATTAAAAAAAAATAACATTTTATGTGTGCAATTTACAACAGTGCGTTTCATTCAAAATTTCGCGGAATTATTCAAACAAAATTTTGAGTGCAAAAAGCTTTTCTGTTTGTTAAAAAAGCTTTTATTTCGTGTACGTGTGATTTAGTAGAATACTAAATTTTAGTGGATCAGCTGACGACCTTCTATATATTCTTCTATGGCTTTTACTTCCAAACGAAAAAAGAAAATTAACTCAATTTAGAGCTTTATCGTTAGGCTAGTATTCGATTGCCTTCTAACGTATGACAGTTTTGTGAACAGGCTGTAAATCAACCAACAATAATTTTTTGTTTCATAAAAAGCTTTTAGTGCTTTTATCAGTGTTGTACACATTTTATTCACGATTTCAAGCAATAAATCACACTAGTTCCTCAAAAGAGAGAGCCAACTCAAAATTATAAGTAGAGGCTAAAAACTGTTTTATATAACTACTTTTCTATTAAGAAGAGGTATAAAACTAGAGAAACTAGTACGATACGTAATGTATACGATATAAATAATGGAAGTAAACGGAAGAAAATTGTATGATCAAATCTACAAAATGCTGACACAACGGATTTTCTGTGTTTGAATTAAAAATATGTTCGATATCAGTTCCTGCTTTTTTCAAAATCAATCTCATGTTCTTTTCCACAATTCATGGATTTAATTTGTTGGTGATTTTTAGTAATTAAAGTTTTTCGGGACAGATTTTTTGTGGCATTGTGTAATAAACTTTATTTTATAAGTATTTGATGTTCGATACATACATAAAGGGTTCGATACATACATAAAGGGTTCGATACATACATAAAGGGTTCGATACATACATAAAGGTGTTAAATCGCACGATCTAGGAGGCCAATTCTGGGGCCGAATTACGGCATTCGATATCGATCGAAATTTTGAATACTTTCAAAACATTTGTATAGCATACTTTAAGGATAATCAAAATTATTTAAAAGATGCAAAGTTTACGATATTTTTTGAAGTTATTTGCCAAAAGATGAACAATAGTAAAAAAGTTTTAATTAAGCAATATATATTTTTCAAAACGAATTAAACTGGATACCAAATTTCAATAAACTTTTTGCATCGAAGTAACTTTGAACGTCCCTAAAGTATACTTCACAATATTCGCTTAAAAGTCTAAGTTTTCGATCGATATCGAATGCGGTAATTTGGCCCCTGGTCTCCAAAACTCGAAATAACACGACCGGGAAATGACTGATGTAGCAATTGAATTGTTTCTCTGGCTGTATGACATGTGGCGCCGTCTTGTTGAAACCACTTGCCCTCCACATTCATTTCTTCAATTATAGGCAAGAAAAAACCGGTTACGATACCGAACACCATTGACTGTTTGCGCTTGACCTGCCTAATTTTCATATAAAAAGGTCCAATGATTCCTCCAGCCCAAAAACCAAACCACACAGTGACACGTTGAGGATGCATTTGCTTCTTTCTCGTGAATCATTCGAGAATTTTCCTCACCCCAAATGCGACAATTTGACGTAGTAATCAAGATGGAAATGGGCCTCGTCACTGTAGATGATTTTATCGGCAAAATCAGCATTTTCATGTTGTCTCTCCAATACCCAATTAATGAACTCCCTTCGCTGTCCATATTCATCTGGCTTTAGTTCCTAAGTCAATTAAACTTTGTATGCATGAAGATGCAAATCTTTCGTCAAAATTCGCTGCATAGTGGATTTGGAGACACCAATTTGCAGAGCTCAGTGTCGAATTGCGGTGGATGGAGTTTGAGCGACATCATCACGTACAGCTGCGACATTTTCGGTCGATCGACCTGGTCGAAGGCACGTTGTTGTCTTTACATCACTAACAGACCCAGTTTCGGTAAATTTATCCATACATTTCTTTACAGTTGACTCTTTTGGAGCATTATTGTGACCCCAAATTGATCGCAATTTGCGAATATAGCCGCAAAACTTTTACCATTTTAGTAAACAATTTCACAAAGAGAATGCATTGTTCATTCGTCTAGCGCTCCATTTTTGCTAACTTCGTACCTTCTACTAGCAAACAATAACAATTGTTCAAATGTCAAACAATGACACTTGAACAATTGTTCAAAAATTGCGTTCTAGTTGGGACACACTTTATTTTTGTATATGGGTGCATTTCAATTAGGCGAAAAATCAAACAACTTATACTAATTTCATTCATATTTCTACTCCCTCCGCGCAGCAATCGCTAAACCAGCTTGTAAAAATATTTGAAGTTATCCATGCTGTTTTGTCCCCCATTAAATGTACTGGAAGCCGATCTACATTTTAATCTAGAAGAGCTCGAGGGTACTGGAATATATTTATTAAAAGTAATTTTAATATTTTTGTTTCCGATTCATTATTAAAGTCACTCTGCCATTGTCAGTTTAAAAGCCTCTCACTACTCTTTCGAACTGATTAATATACTCAGCTCATCCTTTCTCTAAAATAGCCCCGTTTTGTCAACGTTAAACACCTATTCTGAGCAGTAGCCATATTCAATATTTTCAATAAGTAGATGATTACCCTCCCGCCTTTTGAAATTGAAATTGTATAAAATAGGTTTCAGTACATATTACGTAGTATTATGCTGTTTTTTTATATATTATTTTTTATTAAACCCTGAAAATTTAAGCCGAACTGTACAATGTTAACACGAGGCGCCCATGCCCCAATGTTTAAAAAAGCTTTTACAAGGACAAAACGGGTATTTTTTCTGGTTTCGCCAGATTAAAGCTATTTGAGCTTAATTTTATGAATTTGTAAGAAAGACTTGTAAATTGCTCAAACGGTTTCAGAGTTGTAGCGTTTTTATAGTGACAAATTTAGTGTTATTTTTTCAGTATAAAGACAAATATTTGCTAAATTTTGCCATCATACAAACATTTTCTCAAAGCTTTTATATATAAGCTGCTTCCGACATTTGGACTTATATGATAGCTAGGGTCAAATGTGGACCGATTATTCTTAATTTTGGCAAATTGATTACAATTGTTACAAAAATTATGTATGTAAAATTCCCATTATCTTCAGATTTACGATCTTTTTAGTGATTTTTGTCTCATTTAGTGCGTTTTTAAAGGAAAGTTTGTATGGGAGCTATGGTCAAATGTGGACCGATTTTAACGAAATTGGTACATTGATTTTAGTTGACATAAGCAGTATTTATTTTAAATTTCATGAAAAAAATATTGATATTTGTGGCCAATATATCAATTCCGGGAAGTGGGACCTATGGGAGGTACCATAAATAATGGACCGATTTTGACGAATTTCAATAGCCATGGTCCCATTATCAAAAAAATTATCTGTGCCAAATTTCATCAAATTAACAAGGTTTACATAGGGGTCCAGCCAGCCAGCCAGCCGTCCAGCCAGCCAGACGGACGCTAAATCGACTCAGAAAGTGATTCTAAGCCTATTGGGTCTAAGACAAATATTTCCATGCGTTACATACATCAGCACAAACTTAAAATACCCTTTCCACCTATGGTGGTGAAGGGTATAGAAATGCTAGATTTAAATTTTTTTCTATTATTATATTTTTCTAATTACCTGAGACCTGTAAGTAATTAAATATAAAATTTTGTTAAAATTGGTTCGTTTCCCCTATTATCCTTGATGACACAAAATTGAAATAATCAAGAAAATCGGTTTATATATGGATAAGATATTAGTAAAAAAAATCGGTACAGTATGAGACAAAAATTAACAAGTAAGAGTGTTATATTCGGCTGTGCCAAATCTTATATAACCACCATCAAGTTGTGTTAAATTTAGAAACATATCTCATATATCTACGAGGGTGCAGAAAATTCAAAACGTGGACCAAATTGGAAAAAAGCTGTTACGCTAGTTGGTATTGTTAGTAAAATATTTGGAATTACTTCGGTTGCAGTAGCTTTATAGTTCAACATTCAAAAGTATGTAAGTGGTTTCCCTAGTATTAATTTACTTTGAACAAAATTCACTATCGTAACCGGGTATGGTTTTACATTAATAAGTTGTTAAATACTTTTCCTTTAGCTTAATATTTAGTTAGGATAAAGTAGTTGATAGTAATACGAGTGGTCCATATATTTTGTTAGGAGGTCCTAATGCATCTACCATATACAAATCTTAATATGCTGCTTGTACCTCAGAATCTATTTGATTGTAGATATAAAAAAAGGGGATGTAATATATATATAAGAATTATAGCCAAATGTTGACCGATTGCAACAAAATTTCGCACACTGGCTGGTATTTATATAAAGCTTATTTTTGCAAAATTTAGTGGTAATAGCTGTCATAGTTTCTAATTTAATAGCTTTTAACTGGTCCTTGCTAAATATTTTTTTGTTTCCGGGAGTGTTTTTTATATGATAGCTATAGTCAAATATAGACCGATTCCTATAAAATTTAATATACTGACTAATAGTTGCATAAAAGTTCTCTATTCTAAATTTAGTCGTCATAGCTATTACAATTGTACTCAATTTATCAGCATTCATGTGTTTCCCGGGGCGGGGTTATATGGGAGCTCTAACTAAATGTGAACCGATTTTGCCCATTTTCAGTACACATATCAGAAATACTTTTGTAAAATTTTGTCGCTCTAGCTTTTGTAGTTAAGGAGCTGTCGCGATTTTATCTGACGGACAGACGGACATAAATCTCCTTTTCTTTTTGATTTTTGTGTTTCTGTAAGTTTTTTATATGGAAGCTATGGTCAAACGGTGACCGATTGTAACAAAATTTTGCACACCGGCTGGCATTCACATAAGACTTCCTTTTGTAAAATTTTGTTGCTGTAGCCCTTTCAGTTAAGGCGCTATCGTGCTTTTATCTAGCGGACAGACGGACATAAACCTTCTTTTCTTTTTGTATTTTTGTGTTTCCGTAAGTTTTTTATATGGGAGCTACGGTCAAATGGTGACCGATTGTGACAAAATTTTGCACACTGGCTGGTATTTACATAAGACTTATTTGTGCTAAATTTGGTGACCAAAGCTATTACATTTTAGCATTTATTGGCATTTAAGTGAATTTCAGGTGGAATTTAGGCTGTTTCCGTATGTGCCTAGTGCTTATGTAAAACTTCTAGATACCAAATTTTGTCATCATAGCTGTTATAATTTGTCATTTATTAGCAAATAAGCGACTGGCGTAGACGAGGTTATACGGGAGCTATGGTCAAATGTTAACCGATTTTGCCCAATTTCAATACCAAAATTTTCTCATAAATGAAGAATGTTTTTGCTAAGTTTCAGTGAGCTAGCTCCTTTCGTTTAGGCGTTATCGTGATTTCAACAGACAGACGGACATCGCTCAATCGTCTTAGAATTTCATAAGGATTCAAAATATATGTATATCGTTTTTGATTTTTGAGCCAATATTAAGGAAATTACAAACGGAATGACAATCTCAATATACCCCCCATTCTTTTTGATGGTGGGTATAAAAATAGTGTTTTTTGAAGTCGAATTTCTTTTAAACTGTAAGAGATGGCATAGGCATGTAGCAATGTCTTTTGTATATCTTGACTTATATATTTGTTATATATTATGATTTTTTAAATCGGTTGTAAAATGACAATTATATATCGTTTAAAGTTATTTATGAGTGCGAGGTGCCCTACTTTGGGGGCCGATTGTGCCGCCCCAGAAAATCTAGGCTTTCCAGGTTCAAAACTTTAGCTCCCCAACACTTCCGCTATATCGACATAAAATTTTTCAATCCGCCCAACGGTTTAGAAGTCACAGAATTATTTTCAATCTATTTTTTAACCATCCCACTGTTTTTTTGTTTAGTGAATAAATCATCGCATAAAATTAGACAAGAAACATACAACTGACCTACGTCAAGAAAATTTATATTGGAAATTATAATCAAAAAATAAAAATTAATAAACACAAAAGGATAATGAACTTATTTTAAGAACGTTCTACTTTGAAATAGTTGCAATTAAACAAATAAAGTTAAGGCACTGTAATTAAATACAATCGAATGTTTATTTTGGAGAAGGAGGTTGAAAAAGCTGGATACCATCAATTTTTAAATATTAATTTTTAAAGCATCTTAATGAACCATAGAACAGTTAAATTTTCCTCTGAGGGTATAAGGTGAAGGCAATGGGTTTTCGGATTTTGCAGTCAGTGAACCCGTTTTTTTATTTTTCAAGATACACATTCAAATATAATGACAAAATTTCTTTTTTATTACATTTATTAAGTTTTTAAGAACTTTTTCGTAGGTTTTAATGCTAAAATATCATTCAATTATATAAACTAAAAGGTATATTTTTCTATTTTGCATAATATGAAGTTTAAGAATTTTCAGATGTTGCAGTCAGTGAACCAACTGTTGGAAAGGCTGAGTTAAAAAAAAAACTTAACATATTTTAATATACAGATTTAAATAAATGATGAAATTTCAGGTATGAGTTTGTGGAATTCTTACAAAATTTTACCCTATAAAAGCCTATATATAAATATTTAGTATAGTTATAAAATACAAAGTAAAATATGTAAAATGTAGCTTAAAATATTTTCGGAAAACACAACTACTTATTATTGTATTATAGCACTCGTAACTACTACTGAGCACAAGTACTTCGACTACTTTTACTTGTGGTACTGAGGTAGGTCATTAGAGGTTAAAAAACTTATTTAGATGAGCAAGGAAAGTAATATAAAATTATAGTAACTTATGTTAAATTCTTATATGGTTCATAAATGTTTAAATTTAAGAAAATTTCTTAAACTCATAAAATTAAAGAACAAACATACAGTTAATACTTCATAAGAACAAAAATTACTAAAATCCGAAAATTAATAATTTTATATATCGATTTCATTTCTTTTTTTCATAGTTGTTTATTACCACTCGATTTCTAGTCATATCTTTTTAAAACTCGAAGAATATTTTTTTTTTTGGAATTGTGTTTACATCCTTGGCGGTGACTGACACAACTTTTTTTTCGAACCACTTTAGTGCCCAACAAGCCAAACGATATCGTTCCATTTCGGACCTGCTGTCGAAAATTATTGTGATGTAATTCAGACATGGTACATTTATATGGGTAGTGAATATCCAAATCTTGTACTTTTAGAAAATTGAATTATATGTAGGGTAGGAGGGGGACCATTTGCCATAGGGGCGCATTTGCCACCACTAATTTTCTTGAAAACTAACTTATATTTTTTGATGCTGTAATCGATTTTATAATTGTTTATCATTGATATTCTATATGTCAAATTTTGACTGCTGTAGCTTTCATATTTAAAACATCAGGCGTGATTTACTGTTTTAGCAGATCCTGAAAAAATATTTTGCTACAAGTATTTTTGTAATATTTTCCTTAGTTTTTTGTTATCCTAAGAAATTTTTCATTAGTTTAATAAACAATATGGTATTGACAACAAATACTTTAAGTTTTTATCAATAAATCTATTTCTTATGTGAAAAATTGTTCTTTACATCTACCTGGGGCACATTTGCCATACATATATAACATAGCTACTCGTCGACATTTTTTTGAGCCCGACATTCGTAATATCCCTAAAAAGGATATCGTTTTTTGATTCCAAGGTCCATTCCATCTTCCATCTTAACAATTTTTTTTAATGTTGATATGTCACAGTACAATGTTAACAGAGGCCCAATAGTTTAAATTTTGATCTCTGAATTTTTTACTGTTTTGTTTAATTTATCCATGTGAAATGAACTTGAATTAATTTTTTGGTTTGTTTGTTTTGTATATTAAAGCTTTATAGCAATAAAAATTTACTTTATTACAACAATTTTTTTACTTCTTTTTTGTACCCAACTTATTGGCAAATGTGCCCCATGGGTGGGGCACATTGGCCACTTTTAGTTAATTTGCTATTTTTTAAATTTAATACATAAAGAAAAGTCGTAGGCAATCTGAACCAACACATTTTAAAGCTAACATATATAGGTACCTATGAAGAACAAAAAAATTGTGATAACTCTCCCGGTAGGAAAAATAGAGCACTTTAAAAAAAGTGGCAAATGCTCCCCCTTCTACCCTACTTTATTATTATATGTTTTAAGAGCAGTTTGTACTTCAGATTAACGTGGGTACCTGCAACCGGGTGGACTGCTGCCCTAAACCCCCATAACAACTGCACTCACGCACGACAAATACAAACCAGTTATACAAATCGTAGTTCAGGGTAAACGTAACAGGGTACGTTAGTGTATTTTAGTCAATCACGACAGGCCCTTGCTATGACATCTCCCACCCAGTCCTTTGAAAAGAGTTCTAGGTAGGTGATGCCCCCACAGCTGCAACGCCCGCAGAGCCAACACCAGCCACTCAAACGGGATCGACAACAAAAAACAACAACCAAACGTGTCTAGAGAGGCCACATCTTCTACATACATTCTCCTACATCGTGCATTCACCCGGTGGTCAAAACTTAGGCATCGGTAGCAAGCTGGCTCAACCTCGAACTACCTTTAAATGAAGAGAAACCACTAAATGTAGTCTACAGCACTACACAACTGCTCCATCACCTGCTTGGTTACCTCTAAGATAATTTTGACTTGGCCTTTGTCGTTAACTCATCAGGGTGAGAACACCATTTTAAGGCCTCTGGAGATAACATGCCTTTAAAGTTCATGTCGTAGAGTTCCGACATGAATTTTTCTAGAGTTATCTGCTTGTGTATTCTCTGCACTGCAACCTTTGGCCCAAGCTTATCCGTTATCTTCACCTAAAATCAAACTTTCTCGAACCACAGCGCCTCCATTCTTAGGTGTACGCACCTAATGCACCATTACGCCTAGCGAAAGTCCTACTTGCTCCACGACTTTCTCCACCACCTCCTTTGAAAAGCTTACACCTTTTACCACCACCGACCAGGTCTCAACAGTCTTCAGCATTGCTGGTGGTACCTTGATGATGCAGCTTCCAAGCGACCCTTAAACCGCTCGTTTTCAGCAATCAGCCACATGAGCAGAACTTTATACGGCAAAGAGTGCTGAAAACGGTCGACTTCGGGGACCCAGGCTTAAATCTCTTTCCTGTACCACCACGCTTCTCATGAATAGGTGAATATCTAATACAAAGTTTTACTATATTTTATTTTAATTTTACAAATTGAACAATTTCTTTGTCTGTTCTCTAAGCCCCTGGCTGGACTTTTCCGACTTTGAAATTCTGATTTCGACTTTGAAATTCTAATCTTGCACATCTTTTAGACAATTAATTCGTCGTGTCCGCGGACCCCAAATCTCATGGCATGTTTTCCCCTGTTAGATTTTTAATGCTGCAGTAGAAATCTACCACAGGATACAAGCTGCCACGCTTTTCGGGTATAACCGTTGGTCATCTGGGACTTCTATCCTCACTTCTGTCATTAAAATGTCTCTCCTTCTCGTTGACTCACCTTCTAAGTATGTGATCTCACCCATATCCTTAGTATTTAAGGATCTAATATTGTTGTCATACCTTCTTGGGAAAGCTTCGCCCAACTCTTGTAAGCTCTTCTTTTTATAAATTTGATACTGCGCTGAGGGCACAGTGTTGAAAACAATTGCGTAGATTCAACGATGGTATTTACCTTCACCGGTCTCTCTCCTACCTCCTCTTTGCACAAACCTTGCTTCGGTACTTCCTCAGCGAAACTCCAGGTACCTCATTTTCAGCCGCTTTCTCATTACTTCGAATCTGCTTGTTTTTGTTGACTGCATAATTCTGTAAAATTTGGTCAATATTTGTCTCAAGCCTGGTTTCTAAATAGGACATTCACAGAACTTCGTCCATCCTGCAACTGCAATAACTGCCGTATTTTGGAGCCAACTTTAATGATGTTGTTTTACCAGCACCTGATCCCTCTTCTTTGGCTTCCATTCTCGTCTCCACAGGTTATAATATCTGCGTTGATCCTGTGCTGCTAAGTTATTACGTCTCACCAATGATCGAGCATCGTAGCCCGATCACTTGGCTCCATCTCATTCGTTCCTGTACCACCTGTAATCCCATCATATCCTAGTTTCTCCCGTCACTTCTGACACACAGTCCGACATACATACATAGGATAATAACACCCAAGTATTCTGATACTCTCCAGCTACTGTCCTATCATTGTTTTCACCGAACTATTATCCGTTTCGTGGGATTCTTCTATGTCGTAGTCAATGACGAATGCTAAACTAAACCAAAACTCACAACTTACTTTCTTGTAAATTTGGTAATATTTCCAGTAGTCAAACTCTTTGGGACCCGAAACGACAAATGATGATTACTCTTAACCCTACAGGGCTAACGCCATTTGGTGATACGTTAAAACTAACACCATATAAATTGTATGTACTATGGATTTTTTTTAAGACTACTTTTACAATAGTCAGGTTTGGCTTATCAAGTCTTGAATTTGTATGAAAAAAAACTGACAGAATTAAAATTGAGCAAACCTTTTTTTTCAATTTTGTATGAAATTTAAGGAAAATAAAATGAAAACTGATGAAGAAAATGGTTGTGTGTGAACGTGAATTCAGTAGGTCGTTTCTGTAACTCAAAGTGATAAGTTTTCACAGCGAAAAGTATGAAACAAAAAATTCCACCGTTTCTCGACCTGGAAGAAAAAAGTGTTTCTGTAACACAAAGTGAGTACTAGCAACACTGATTACGTTTTTAATGGAAATTTCCAATACATCTGTCAAAAAGTAAACAGCTGGTAGAAAAAGTAAAAATTTATCATCAAAAAAAATTAAAAAATTAATTTAAAATAAGAAAAAATAGATATATAAATATAGACATATAAATTTATATATTATTTTAAATGTTTAGTGTGGTGTTGTTAGTTGCCGAACAAAACGATCGCCGAAATATTTTTGATATTCTTTAAATTTTCTGAAATTAATTAAAATGGAAAATATTTGAATAAATAAAATGAAGCGATTGATTACATTTTATTTAATTATATGTTTTAATTATGTATTTGTTTTTACTTTTTAGTTCAAATGTTTCTTTTTCGACGCCTTTAATAAGTGCGAATTGTTTTGACAGATAAAATGAAAAACTTTTCGCATCATTCGCTTACAGAAACAGTTTTACTCGCACATTTTCAATAAATTTGACGTAAGTTACTGAATGACAGATAGTTCTCACAAAAATAAATTACAGAAACACTTGGGTGAAAAAAATGACATTTTGTTTCAATTCAACTAGTTTCTTTTTCATTTTCATTGTTCCACTCGAATAATTTATCGATGCGAGAGTTACAGAAACTAGGCACAGGTTCAAAAGAAATTTAAAGAAAAACTGATCAAGTAAACCTGATTCGTGTGAAACGAGACTAAGTGATAAAATTTGTTTTTTTTCTTTTTTCTTATCAAAAAATCATAAATTAAAAAAATAAGTATTTTTTTCTCAGAGTGTGTTAATGCAAAAATTAATTTTAATTACTAAAGGTAGAAACACAATTGGGACGAATGACTAATTTCGTCCATCACGACGAATTCGTATTTAAAAATTCGTCTTGTAAGTTCGTCCATTGAACACATTTGGGACGAATAAACGTTGTTGACGCCTTTTTTGTTGATTTTTTATTTGCACAAATTACTTACACTTTCGGACATATCGCGCACTCACAACATTTGCAATTTTTTTTTTTTATTTTATTCTTTTATTATTACACAAGATTATTACATTTAAATAATTTTATTTGAAATAAATATTTTTTGTTAACATTTTATAAAGTGACCATATTTAATATTTTTTAACAGAAATATAAATGCAGCCACTCTAATCCAGTTTAGTTGTCGTTCGTCGGCGTATGAAATAGAAATAAACCTATCGCACTGTTCGATACGCACGACGAATTTCGTCGTACGCATCAATTGTGAGCACACCAGTGTTGCCACCAACCAAATGTTAAATTACACATGGATCATACCAAAATTTTTAGAAAATACACATGTTTTTTTTGACAAAATAACATAATTACTTACTTGGCCTATATTTACAACCTGTTAAGATCAAAGGGCGAGCAAATTTTAGAATTCTTGTGCGCATATTCTCCAATTTCGTAGGCCAAGTTTTGAAAGACTTTCCTCTACTTGGTCTTTCATAAAATTTTTAAACGTCCTCTTCTAATATAAGGGGGCCATTTTTGTTCTAATTTCAGCTGTTTCATAGTAATTGTTTTTTCTAGCTCTTTATAGTTCTTATGGGAGAACTCGTGGCACATGATAGCTCATTACATTAACGAAAGTTAAAGTAGTTCCCTGGCAGCAATCTGTCTTCCAAGGTATTCTTTAAATCAGAAACCTTTATCCAATAATCTTCTGGCTCCAAATTGCTGTTAAGCCCAAAATTTCAAAATCAATTTTTTGGGATCACAATATCCACAATTGTTAAAATATCGTCATTAATATTAAATGTTTTTTTAATTTGACGAATTGTCTCGATATAAAACTCCCGGCTATCTTGAAGTATATTTTTTTCCAATAAGTATTGGGATTTTAAGACATCCATTTTTATGAATGTAGTTACATTAAAAAGTTTGCATTATATTAATTATTTCGATTTCGAAAGGGACGTACAAACATTTACTTTTTTAAAATGCATGTGTTGAAAGCTGTTAAAAAAATATTACAATAGCTAGCACTCAAAAACGACTAAAATTTAAATTACACATGAGTTGCACATGCATCCAGTTACACATCGTCTACACATGAAAACAAAAATTTCACATAATATGTGTAATTACACCTAACATGGCAACACTGGAGCACACTCATATAAGCTCATATGTTCTATTTCTTACTACGAATATTCGTTCCGAAAAATTGGTCGTTCGTTCCAATTGTGTTTCATACTTAAATCAAAAACAAGAAAATGTGGAAAACTCGAAAAATAAAAAAATGGAGTTCACTTTACTTGAATTTTCCATTTCATTTTATTGTGTTGTAATGCAGCTTTTTTCTAGTTGAGAAATATGTGGGAAAAATAAAATATAACCAACATTTGAATAAACTTCAATCAGAATAAAAAAAAATTAAGTTAAAAAACTGTTTAAAAGGACGAAATTCAGAGCAATGCCAACAGCATATTAATATGAAAAAGTGAAACAATAGGAGCTCCAGATACATACTATATAATTTTTTTTGTTGTTTTTTTTTTAATGCAATATGATGATACTACACGCTTATGTTTGTAATTTTGTAATTTTTTTACTTTTATTATTTTCAGTTTTTCTATTTTTTTAAACCTTTTTTATTTAAGTTCTTTAAACCAAACCAACAGCAGAAACTGCAAAAGTAGCTTTTGATCGTGCATTGACCTACCAAGCAAATACATACATACATACATACATACATACATATGTTTGCAGTTTGTGTATAATCATTACACCCACTCATTTTACTAATGTAAAGTAAGAGTATTTTTGCAACTTCATGTCCTTTGGCAATGGCAACAAAAACTGCTAACAGAAGTAAAAACTGCATCATATAAAGGTAAAAAAAAACTAATATTAACTTTGAGAATTTATGCAGGAAAAAAAGTTGTCTAACAAAATAAAAGAAAAACTTCAGAATTAAAAAGAAGAGTACTAAGGCAAATAATTTGAAGAAAATAAAAAACAAATGGAAAAATGCAAAAGGACCTTCAAACCGATTGACATACAACATGCATTCAAACTCTATAACAAGTAAAAGTTTGAATGTACGAATACGACATTATCATCATTTTCCACCAATGCCAGGAGCAACTAACTTCAAAAGAAATATAGTAAAATACATCTGCATTCATGAGATGAAAAGTAAAACTTGCACATTTAGTTGAATTCACTTAAGAACTTAAGGAGCAGCAACAAGAATCATTCTAGCAACAAAGCCAAAATTGTTGCCTTTGCTTAAAAATGCAAAGTTTTTTAGGTTTGAAACTAAAGCGGAAATCCTACTACTACATACTATTTATAAAGTGGTAGTTGTAATGGCAACTGTCAATAAATTTTACAAGTAACACGGCATTTACACATGCAAGTGCAAGTGAAAAAAAGCTCAATACATTTATATTTTTTTACTAACACAATCACACTTCTGCAAGTTGTAGGCTCACTTGCAAGCGATTTTGATTGCCAGTGATTTTTTTACTTGCATGTCAGAAGAATACGTATACACAACTTGTAACAAGTCACCTACGTGTGTAAACGTACTGTAAGAAAGTTCTATGGTCAGTCAAGCCCGACGATACCCCTCATCACTAAGGTCAAAGTTATTATTTTTCCTGAATAAGGAAAAATATTTGCCATCATACAAACATTTTCTCAAAACTAGGGTCAAGTGTGGACCGATTATTTGGCAAATTGATTACAGTTTTTACAAAAATTACGTATGAAATTAATTTTTAGTTGAACCAAGAATTTATGTTAAGAGGTTGTGGGTTCGAATCCGGGCTCATTTTCATATCATAAAGTTTTATTATACCCTTCACCACCATAGGTGGAAAGGGTATTATAAGTTTGTGCTGATGTATGTAACGCATAGAAATATTTGTCTTAGACCCATCTTTTAGTATACCAATAAGCTTAGAACCACTTTCTGAGTCGATTTAGCGATGTCCGTCCGTCCGTCTGGCTGGACGGCTGGCTGGACCCCCATGTAAACCTTGTAATCAAACTACAGGTCGCAATTGTATAGATAATTTGATGAAATTTGGCACAGATCATTCTTTTCAGTACCTGGTAGACCGAGCCTTGCTCGGAGCTTTATGATAAGCATTTTGAGAAAATTTTAAAGTTTTTATATATTTTATATTATAAAGTGCTAAAATAAATTTAGAGGAAAGACATTGTAGAAATATTCAGTTAATTTTGAATTATTTGATTTATTTTGTCCGACCAACACATAGTTTGCATAGTTTACAGTTTAACTCATTTTGAATAATTTTGGAAATTATTCATATCAACAGAAACCTCTGTCGACTCATGCGCAACAACTTTGCTAAAGATTATAGTCTGATCAAATGCACAGTTTACGATTTAATTCATTTTGAGTAGTTTTCTGTGGCGCCACCTGTCGGACTTTGCTTATTCCAATTCATAAAACTTCTTCGGCTTATCCGTAACAACTTTGCTGAAGATTATAGCATGATTAAATGTACAGCATACGATTAAATTGACTTTGAGTAAATTTCAGTAGCGCCACCTGTCGAAATTTCTTCATACCAACTAAGAAACCTTCGTCGGCTCATGTGCAACAACTTTGTTAAAGATTGTAGCATGATTAAATGTACAGATTACGAATAAATTGACTTTGAGTAAGTTTCTGTAGCGCCACCTGTCGGAAATTATTCATACCAACTAAAAAGCCTTCGTCGGCTCATGCGCTACAACTTAGCTACAGATCATAGCATGATCAAATGTACAGTTTACGATTTAATTAATTTTTAGTAATTTTCAGTGCCGCCATCTGTCGGAAATTAGTCTTATCAACTTTAAAACCTTCGCTGGCTTATCCGCAACATCTTCGCTAAAGAGCATAACACAATCAAATTCACAGTTTTCTATTCTATAAAGAACATACATACAGACAAACATTCATTTGTTTAAAATAATACTAATTTCTCCCCCTTTTTATTCCCTAATTTCTAAAAGTTCCATATGTATATTTGGTACTTTTTTGGTGCCAATTGAATTCGGTACATTTTTTTAAAACGCATTTAACATAATGTATAATGTTCCTATTCATATTACTTTGGAGATGTTAAGTTATCATTTTATCCCTTTTTTACCCATTTTGGCTCCAAAATCAAAAAAGTACCAAATACGTGTTTCATGTTTTTTTTTACATCTATTGATTGCAGTACCAAGTTTCTTTCTATATTCTTTAGTTTAAAATATAAGAGTGGGTTAAAAAGGTGTCAAAAAAACTATTTTCACCCTTTTTTACCCCCTATCGGACATAGTTTCAAAAAAGTACCAAACACCTGTCCGCTTATTTTCAAAGCTGTTTAAAACGTAATTTTAATTTTGTTTCTATACCTATTACTTTAGGAGACATAGCGTTTTCGATTTTTTCCCCTTTTTACCCGTTTTTACCCTCTTAGAGGTAAAAGTTCCAAAAGTCCCTTCTTCTTCGACCTATACATCAAAAAATATACCCACTGTCCAAATTTTATCAAAATCGTTAGAGCCGTTTTCGAGATAGCCATTCTATATATATATATATATATATATATATATATACATCTATATATATATACAATTATTGCTCGTTTAAGAATATAAGATAATGGAACCATGGCTATTGAAATTCGTCAAAATCGGTCCATTATTTATGGTACCTCCATAGGTCCCACTTCCCGGAATTGATATGTTGGCCACAAAAATCAATATTTTTTCATGAAATTTAAAACAAATACTGCTTATATCTGCTTTAATCACTATACCAAATTTTGAAATTGGTCCACATTTCACCATAGCTCCCTTACAAACTCTTTTCTCAAAACGCACTAAATGGGACAAAATTCCCTAAAACGCTCGTAAATCCGAAGATAATGAGAATTTTACGTTTATTTTTTGCACACATAATTTTTGTACCAACTGTAATCAATTCACCAAATTTCGGGATAATCGGTCCACATTCTCTAGCTCTCATATAAGTCCAAATGACGGAAACAGCTTAAATGTATAAGTTTTGAGAATATGTTTGTATGATGGCAAAATTTAGCAAATATTTGTCTTTATACAGGAAAAAGAACACGTTTGACCTTAGTGGTGAAGGGTATCGTATGGTCGGACTTGACCGACTATAGCACTTTCTTACTTGTTTTTAATAATTTTTATGATTTTTAAATTAGATTAATAATTTTTAATAATACCTACTGAAAAAACTATGTGACACTTAGCAGCGTGAAATGCTGCATTTTCTGTCTGTCAAGTTGATACTAAATTCAAAATTTGCATTAACGTAAAAGAATAAACAAAAACAAAAATTTTTGTCTTCATTACCAGCTGACAGTTGGTTAATATACGAAGTAAATGTAGATTAATAAAGGATAGGGATACAAAACATAAAGGAAAAAACTATGGTGGATAAGTTCGTCTAACTGAAACGATCATATGGTCATAGGTGAAATAGAAATGAGTGTTAACATAATTCTCGTTTTCCATTTTGCTTAAAGAATTCAGTTAAATAGATTATCTTAACTACTGACATCTAACAGTTGGTGACACAGTTTGCTGTGTCCGTAGTGGGACAGAAAATGCAGCATTCCACACTGCTAAGTGTCACATAGTTTTTTCAGTATTCCTAAAAATTATTCATCTCATTTTAAAATCATAAAAAATAAAACTTTATGATATGAACCTGAGCCCGGATTCGAACCCACAACCTCTTAAAATTACGTATACAAAAACTCCAAATTCTCATTTTCTTCAGATTTACGAGCGTTTTAGTGATTTTTGTCTCATTTGGTGCTTGTTTTAAATTTCATGAAAAAATATTGATATCTGTAGCCAAAATATCAATTCCGGCAAGTGGGGCCTATGGGAGGTACTAAAAATAGTTAACCGATTTCGACGAATTTCAATAGCCATGGTCTACTACCAAAAAATTATCCATGCCAAATTTCATCAAATTATCTTCAGAATTGCAACCTGTACTTTGATTACATTGTTTACATGGGGGTCCAGCCAGCCAGCCGTCCAGACGGACGGACGGACTCACATCGCTAATTCGACTCAGAAAGTGATTCTAAGTTTATTGGTATACTTAAGGGTCGGTGTAAGACAAATATTTCTATGCGTTACATACATCAGCACAAACTTATAATAACCTTTCCACCTATGGTGGCGAAGCGTATAAAAAGTTCAGTAGTTGTTGTCTTTTAAAATGATTGTAATGTTATATACGGTATTCAAAAATAATCTAATTTTCAAAGACAATTATGTCGTATACAAGGTCAAAACCTTTCTAAAAACTTATTACCTAAAATAACGTATTCTGTAAGCAGGGACCGTAACAGTTATGACTTTTATCGAAAAAGTCAAAAAATAACAATTATTTTTTAACTTTTATTTTAAAAATCGAAAATAAAAGTTATTTTTTAACTTTTATTTTAAAAATCAAAAGTAAAAGTTATTTCTTAACTTTTATTCTAAAAATCAAAAATAAAAGTTATTTTTTAACTTTTATTTTAAAAAACAAAAATAAAAGTTATTTTTTAACTTATATTTTAAAAATCAAAAATAACAATTATTTTTTAACTTATATTTTAAAAATCAAAAATAACAATTATTTTTTAACTTTTATTTTAAAAATCAAAAATAAAAGTTATTTTTTTTAAATTAACATGCTTAATAAAATAAACTGTTTGGGTATGTTAGTAAGTGCTACATATATATTTATTTCTCTATATTAAAGTTTGTATGCAGTATAAAGCGAATTCATTATTTATTTCAATATTTTATTTATAATTAGTAACATGTAAGTATTTTAATGAAAATGTTATTTAAAGCTAGATATTTAGTTACAAATTTTTGTAATTTTTTGGATATTATAATATTGGTTTATCTAAAAAGTATCTTTCGATTTTTTCCAATAGATGCTTTTATTTGCACTAGCATATCATCGTAAGTTTATCATTTGTATTGGTTTCTGCAAAATATCCTTGAAGAAAAAAATCGCCAAATCTTGAAAAACTTCACTATGTGTTTGTTCTAAATGGCGTTTTAAATTTGTGGAAAAATTACTAATTTTTTTCCGCACGATTTGCAAACCCATTTTAAAATTTTATATACATAAGTATATATTTGTTATAGAAATGAATATTATAAAATGAATAGAACCGAATTGTTTTTTTAATTAAGTTTTTAGTATATAATTATGACTTGTGAGACTAAGGTCGGTATAATAATATTTTTTAAACTCTGGACAACCAGTGTCTAAATATTTTGTATGAAAATGTCCATATAAATTGTTTAGACACTTTACTCTTAATAAGTAGAAAATTATAACGTCGATTAAGCTTGACCATATGATCCCTTTGCCACCGTCATCATACCAACATTTTTCAATAATTACGTAAAAATTTTAAATATTTCAGTCAAAAGGCAAATAGTTTTTCGAAAATTAAAAAAATATATAAAAATAACTTTATTACCGTTAAAAAAGGGAAGAAATAACTTTTATTTCTGATTCAAAAAATAAAAGTTAAAAAATAACTTTTATTTTTGATTTTTAAAATAAAAGTTAAAAAGTAACTTTTATTTCCAATTTTAAAATTAAAAGTCAAAAAATAACTTTTATTTTTGATTTTTAAAATAAAAGTTAAAAAATAACTTTTATTTTTGATTTTTAAAATAAAAGTTATAAAATAATTGTTATTTTTCATTTTTAAAATAAAAGTTAAAAAATAACTTTTATTTTTGATTTTTAAAATAAAAGTTAAAAAATAAAAAGTATCTCAGCTTATAAATATTTTGACCAAGACCATCCAAACGGTATTTTTGGTTTTGTTCTACGATAACTCCTTCTGGTTGATTTTTTTAATCAAAAATTTTAAAATAACAGTTATTTTCGGTGCCTGTCTGTAAGTGTTTAAAAAATAACTGTAGTTGTCACAGTTCTTTTTCATACATTAAGGCAAGAGGTTATTGCCCAAAACGGAACAAAACGGTGAACATTCCACAAAGTCCATACGAACAAGATGTCATGTCTAGAGTATTTACTCGAGTAATGTTTGCCCGATTAATCGAAAAAATTAAATCGATTTATCGCTCGAGTAAATTAAAACGACTAATTTCAAGTAATGATTTATTTGACTAATTTTACACGAGTAATCGAGTTACTCGAGTAAAAGCATAGAATAGAAAAGCAACGAATGGAGTAGGAATAAGCAGGCCAATGGGGATTCTAAGCTACTCAAAGCTAATTGGAGGAAATAGGTCAAGAAGCAGAGACATCTTCTTTTGTTATCAATGACTCCCAGTGGAGCATAGTACCTCAACCAATCTTCTATATCGGACTCTTTTGCGAAATTTTAGGCGTACGTCATTCCAAGAATAGCTTGCTGCTTGCAGCTCCGCAACAATTGACCTTCTCGAACGACGGGCTCTTCCTTGTGGATTCCAGCTAAGCGCTTGTAGAGCAATGTTGGTATTTGGCCATCCACCGCCATTTCCGTTGACATACTTCTATATAGGCAGGGATTTGGTTTCTCGCGTTAAGTAGATCTTCATTTTTTATGCGGTTCGGCCACCATATCGCACTTGTTCAACAAGAGGGTATTAACTCAAAATTTTTAAATTTTCACTTTTTAAAAGAAATTATCTACATACCCACTGTAAAAATCTGGCATCATTTTCACTACAATTTCACCAAAAAACTACAGTTTTACCCCTCTTCCTTATATGAAAGTAGTAGTAAAATAAAATAGTTTTTTGACTCTACTGAAAATTAAAAAATTTTGAGTTAATACCCTCTTGTTGATCAAGTGCGATATATTAAGGATTTTTCGTAAGCATTTATTTGTAAAGGTTTGCGGGCTCCTATCGATGGCATTTGTGCGTTTCAAAGTTTCGCAGCCTTAACACGTGATGGACTTGTCATTCGATTTGTATATAAGTAATTTGGTTATTGTTGATATTTGACGAGACTTCCAAATAGCTCTGAGAATGCAGATATTGCCTTGTTAATATGCGATTCAATATTCTCATCGGCGCCACATTTTGTAGATACCAAACTTTCGAGGTAATTTAAGATACCTACACATCCAATGACCTCGTTATCTATATTGATGGGCTTGCGGCGTAATCTTTGTCCAGCTGCCCGAGATTCAACAGTCATAGCGTTAGTATTTTCTTGTAGGTGGCCTAAGCTTTGGCTTAGAAAACATATGTCATCAGCATATTCTAAGTCCTCTAGTTGTTTAAAGGGTGTCCATTGCGCATAAAAATTATCAAAACATAGTACAAAAATGATGATTCTGTAACAGCCACATATCGTGCTTTAAGAGGAGCTTATGGTTTACATAATCGTCCAACTACGTAAGCAATTTTCATTATTGTGAAGAAATTTGAAGAGACTGGAGCGGTTACAAATATCGTAAGGCCTGTGCGTCATAGTTTCGCTCGTTCAGCTGAAAATAACGCTGCTGTAAGTGAATGTTGCCGAAGACCCGAATGTGTCGATTCCTCGTCGTTTTTAGAAATTAGGACTGTCATATTATTGAAGAATACGACTACGGTGCCACATGCCACACAACTCGAGCGAATATGGCTTTATTACATGACCCATTTCCTGGCCGAGTAATTTCTCATTAGACTTTTTTGTGGGGCTACGCGAAAGACCGTGTTTATGCAGATAACTCTTGAGCACTTAAAAATTAACATTCGTCAAGTTATGGCTAAAATACCGCCCAAAAAGTGGTCGAAAATTGCCTCAAAAGAATCAATGCTTGCAACATTTCGCGTGGTGGTCATTTAAATGATGTAGTGTTTCACACATAATGTCAATGTTCAAACTTTATAATAAACAAGTAAGAGTGGTATATTCGGCTTTGCCGAATCTTGGATACCCTTCACCAATGGTGTTCCAAAAGTACTTAATGTAATTCGTAGCAATATTTGGTTATACTAGTATTATATGCAAAGAGTCTTTAAAATTAAGAGTCGGAAAACGAAAACCTTTTCGGTGGCGTCATCATCTAGAATAGTTATGCACCCAAAGGTTAGGTTGGGCAGGTGGCTGATGTCTAGGGAAGCTTCACTTGGGTTCTAAAGTGGTCCCTTTGTGAAAGATAATGATTACTAGACTACAAGTAGAGAATGCATATTTAAGCCAGCCAGTAGCTTCGAAATAAAATAGACACATATTTTACGAACATTTAATAAAGTTCGATAGACCAGATAAACCATGCAGAAAAGATGCTTCAAAATGTAGATGCCCTTAGATTTGCAATAGCACATCGATTTGATGAAGTTTAAGTATTCTGACATGCAACCCAAAAACGCTGTGCCCAGTGAGGGTTGTGCACTTTAATTCGTACGAATTATCCAACTAGTAAAAGTTCTTGATTAGTTATGTAAAACTCTGAAGTTAGCGGACTGATTTAGGTCAAAGCTTTAACAATGATTGTCAATGTATACAAGCCTTAAAATTATAGGGTATACACTCTTAGTTTTAGATACATACGTGAAATATATAGCTTTTGAATGGATGGTTATCAGCTTTGTCGGAAAAGTTTACTTATTAATTTGAAGTTAGTTAATTAATTAAAATGAACACTTCATCAATAATATTTGGGATGTATAGTTCTTTCGATCTGTCCGATGGATGTTTGGAAAGTTTTGCTCTAGTTCTTTGTGCAATTTTAATGTGATTTAATTTATCAGCATTAAATCGATTCCCGGTCGTGTTTATATGGGAGATTTCACTAAATGTGAATAGAGCTCGCCCATTTTCAATATCGAACTTTTCAAGAGATCAGAAATACTTTTGTCAAATGTTGTCCCTCTAGAAAGTTTATTTTAGGCGCTATTGTCCTGAATATCAATATTGTACAACGTCTTTATACTAAATGTCATCATCGTATCTATTATAATTTGTCATATATTAGCTACTAAGAGATTGCCTTAGGCGAAGTTATACGGGATAAATTGTCAAACGTGAACGGATTTCTCCCAATTGCAATTAAAAAATTTAAATTTTTGTTGATATGTGAGATACTTACATACATATGTAGGTTTTGAACGGATATCATGTAATTAGCTGCATTTTTGTACTTCCTAGGAAGATTACCTATAATTTGATATATAATACATTCTCAAATGTTATCATAATGTTCAAAAGTCAGACACAAAATTAAGATAAATGCAGTGTGTCTGTCTGCTAAAACCAGATTTGTGGAGCTCCTGAATTGTCCCACCCTGAATTTCAACATTGTCGATCAAAACACCATCGCTTAAACGCTAAATTATATCTACCACAAATTACAGAATGCATCAGGATTTAGATAATCCCCTGCGAAGGACGCTATTAAACTTCATCAAAATAAACATCTGAGATATCGACAAAACAGGAGCTCCAAAAACTTGACTACAACAGAAAAAAGGACAGACAGGTAGACGGACGGACATGTATACGGACGGACAAACAAACAGACAGACGGACGGACGGGCAAACAAACAGACGGACGGAGGTCGCGAAATCGATTCTTGTGCCGATTCTGAGTTGATCGGTACAATTTGAATGGTATTCATAATCAGATTTATGGAGTATATATATCAGATTTTAGAAAATCCTCCCATAAAGAACGATGTCAAATTTCATCACAATCGGTCCATAAACACCTGAGGTATCGCTGAAACAATACTTACAAAATGTAAACAAAATTTCTTAGACACGTACTTTGGGCAATTTGCTGTACATCAAATGTAGTGTTATGGCGATATCTCAATTGTTTATAGACCGCTTTTGATAAAATTTAATAACGTGCTTGGTGGGGGAATTTCCTAAAATCTGATATAAAATTTATGTACACTTTGGAGCAAAACTGAGCCAATGTTTTAAATAAAAAAAACAACTTATTATTTTTAATCGTTTTTGTTTAATTATTTTTAAACTTTTTGCTAAATTAAAAATATCCATATGAGAAAAATATAAAGCGGTAACAAAAACACTTATTCATAACATCTGATTTTATAAAAACAAAAGATTTCTAATTCAAGCCATTGGCATAGTTTTGCACCAAGGATTTCTCATAAAAATTTAATAACTAATCCAATATCCTTTAGCTTTTTTCAACTGATTCATCCTCTTTGGCATAGACTGATAAAGTTTAGCTATATAATCTGGAGGAATTTTTTCCCATTCAGCCTTTACCCTCTCCCATAGCTCGTTAATACTTTTTGGGACTTCTTCGTATCCTGCGAGCCGACGCTTTAGATAAGCCCACAAGTTTTCGATCGGGTTAAGATCGGGACTCTGCGCTGGCCACTCCATGACCCCAAACTCCTGAGAACAAAGCCATTCTTTGACAATTTTCGCAGAATGTTTGGGGTCATTGTCATGTTGGAATATGACATTTTCGGGCCTTTCTGGCATTTTGGCCAGAGCTAGAGGCAAATTTTCTTGCAAAATGCGAAGATAGTCCTCCTTACGCATTATGCCTTCTACCCGAACAATGGGACCCACGCCATCTGGAGTTATACATCCCCAAACCATGAGGGAACCGCCTCCATGCTTAATGGTTTGACCTTCAAATCAAACAAAAAAGGTCAAATATATATAAAAAAAAAGTTTAAACACTCACCGTGTGCCAATCTGGTACTGTGTATGACTTGTATTTTTCAAAAAAAGATTTTCTGGATTTAACGTTTTTATCAGATAATTTTGGTTTCTTCTTTTTTATAGAAGCTTTGTATCCAATATTTTTAAGAGCCCTCTGGACAGTCCATCTGCTGACATCAACAGAGCAGGCAGTAACTGCCTCTTAAGTGCTGTTTATTTTCCCGGAAACGAATAAACGCCCAAGGGCTCTGGATTCTGTATCAGAAATTTTTCTAGGTCTTCCATTTTTTCTTTCAAATTTTTGATCTGGATTACAAATTCTATAATTCGCAATAATTCTAGCCACTGATCGCTGTCCTATTTTATAAAAATTTGCGATTTTTCGAGTTGTATCACCATTTTTAGCCCTATTTATAATTTCGTCTTTTAATTCTTTCGATAATGGTTTCATTCCAAATTGTTTTGATATATTTCTTAATTATGCACTAAATGTTCAAATTTTACAAACCAGTAATAATTATTAAAAAAGACTTCATGTTAAAGTACCGTTAATTGAGTAATTTTTGGCTGGAGCAAAAGTATGCCAATGCAGTTGATTTAAAGAAATCAATATATTCCAAATAAGAGAACCGAATATGGTAATGTTTATTAGTTTTTTAAGAGAATGTAATATATGTTATTAAAAAATGCAAACAGTTTCGTTGTTATGAAAAAAATAGTTAAATAGTAGTTAATATACAAAAAAATTATTTACATTGGCTCAATTTTGCTCCAAAGTGTAGGTCCGTACTAAAGGAGGATAGTTTTTCCTATTTCTGCATTTAATTTTTTCAACAAACATTCTCTAATGTGTACTTTGGGCAATTTGCGATACATCAAATTCAGTGTTTTGGCGATATCTCAGTTGTTTATGGACCGATTTTGATAAAATTTTACAGAGTGCTTTGGGAAAATATTTCCTACAATCTGATATATAACATATTATCACATGTACACCAGGAGTATCTTTTTTCTCTTGTTATTTAAAAGTGTGTTTCAATCAAAAATTTTAAAATTTTCGTCTAATTTTTGGTATTTTTTCGATATTTTCGGTGTTTATAAACCGATTTTAATGAAATTTAATAGCGTTCATTGCTGGAGAATTTCCTAAAATCTGATATATAATTTATTCAAGTCCATCCTCCACGGGCTTCAGAAACTTGATTTCAACAGACAGACAGACAGACGGACGGTCAGACAGACAGACGGGCATCGCTTAATCGATTCTCCTCCCGATTCTGAGTCGATCGGTATAATTTTTATGGGGTCTACGATCACTAATAAAAAAATTACAAACAGAATCACAAACTTATAATACCCTTTCACCTATTGGTGAAGGGTATAAAAAGAAATATTTTGAATTTTGGGTGACGATATCGCACTTGTTCAACAAGAGGGTATTAACTCAAAATTTTTAAATTTTATCTACCCATTGTAAAAATCTGATATCATTTTCACTATAATTTCGCCAAAAAACTACAGTTTTACCCCTCTTCTTTATATGAAAGTAGTAGTAAAATAAAATAGTTTTTTGACTACTAAAAATTTTAAAATTTTGAGTTAATACCCTCTTGTTGATCAAGTGCGATATGTATGTAAATTTGTGCTTTAAAAACAATTTTGAAAATAAAATTGTTCTTTTTTAGATGTAAATATATATACATTTTTGCTAAAAATATGATTTAATAACTTGAAAATAAAAGTAATAAAATATTTAAATACCAATTTATTTAAAATTCTAAAAATACTTTATATTTCATAAAAGAATTATAAAAATCCCATTTAAATTTAAATCCTTGTACAAAGAAACTTCAAAAACATTTAATTGCTATTTCTTTGATTTGTTTGGAGTTTATTAAAAAAAAAGAAATAATAAAAAAATTTAAACTTAACAATTAAATATCAAATGGATATTTGCAATAGTATTTATTTTCCTTTTATACATGCTTTGGTTGTTATGTTAGTGTAGGTGTGTAATTGTGTATTAGGCTGTTTTTTTTTTGGTACGAAAAAAATATTTTTTAGAATTTCGAGAAGTGCCATATTCTTCAATTTCGTAGTCCAAGCTTTGAAAGATTTCCTTCTACTTGATCTTTCCATCGAAGTTTCGGAGGTCCTCTTCTACGAGCTCCCTCAGGATCATTTTTGAACACTGTTCTTGCTGGAGACTTATGCTGTTTAACTATGTATGTCGATGTCAGCATATAGCTAATTCAGCTCATGGTTCATTCGATGTCGAAATTCATTGTTGACGCAGACTGCTCCAAAAATTTTTCGCAGAATCTTCATCTCAAAAACTCCAAGAATACCTTCATCTGCCTGTGTAAGTACCCATGATTCAGCACCATATAATAACATGGGCAGTTTAAGCGTTTTATAGAGCGTACAGATAGAGCTTTATTTTTTTAGCCAAAATAGCATCGATTAGCAAGCATGATTCTACGTTGATTTCGAAACTTATTTGTATTAACGGCGGTATCAAGATAAACAAATTATTTTACAACCTCGAAGTTTAAGTTCTCAACGATCACATGTGCAAACTAAAATATCCACCACATACTAAAAAACAGAGTTGCTTAGTATTGTTGATTTTTGAATTTAAGTTTTTGAATTTGAACTAGAAATACATCACTGCAAAAGAGGTTTTTCAACGGAAATGAAATTGAGGCTTAAAAAAAACCTTTTAAAAAACCTTTGGCAAATAAAGACCAACTATGGACATTAATTCAAGACGCGTTGAAAAATATCTCAGTTGGCACTTGCCAAAAACTTCTGGACTCGATGCCGTTATTAAAAATAATGGTTATTCTACAAGATACTAAGGTAAACAAAGCTAATTTTACAAATATGTATGTATGTATTTTTGAAATAAAACGTTGCTTCTGTTAGAATATTGATGCACTGTTTACAGAAATCGGTCCCGCGCATATTAAAATTAGTGGAGATTTTTTATCTACTCTTCTACACCGAGTTCAAATCAAAAAATTTTCATCAGTTCCGATTGCGAACAGCACTTCAATGCGGTAGATCTATGAAAACATGAAAATAATTTTAAATGCCATAAATTTAAACCACCATAAATGGTAAATGTGTTGCGATCTTAAAGTTGTTGCACTATTAACTCGAGTTAAACAAGTTTTATTAACGACATCAATACTTCTTGTGTCTTTGGGAAGTTCGAAAAAAGATCTCCATTATACAGATTTTAAATGGTGAATTTAGTATTGATAATATACCGCTAGTTAAAGCTGATGATATAATACTACAGACTTTACACATAAAACTTGGATTGATCAGATGCTTTATATGGACATTTAATAAAGAAAGTATATCATTTAAGATGTTGAAACTAATTTTTTCAATATTATCCGGTGGAAAGATTGAAGCAGGTAATTTGTTTAAATAACCTTTTGATGAACTAGTTTATAACAATTATTATACTTTGGTCCAGAAATAAAAAAACAGCATGGGCAGCATTTGAAAACGATAGAGAAAACTTCTTTGGCAATCAAGGAGCTAACAATTATCAGGAAATTGTAAAAGAAATGTTTGTTAGATACAAAGACATGTCGCTAAAGATACATTTCCTTCACAACCATTTAGATTTTTTCATCGAACTTAGGAAGCTTCAGTGACAAACATGGAGAACGCTTTTATCAAGAGTTAGCAGATATGGAATCTAGGTATAAAGGGAAAGAAATTAAACACATGTTGTCAGAGTAGTGTTAGTTGCTTTGTCGCGAAACATATACGGACTCATATAAACGCCAAAATAAGAGACACATGCATACACACTTAAACTTTGTCTTAATAATTTAACGAATTCAAATATTTATTTTTATACCCTCCATCAAAAACAATGGGGGGTATATTGAGGTTGTCATTCCGTTTGTAATTTCCTTAATATTGGCTCAAAAACCAAAAACGATATACATATATTTTGAATCCTTATGAAATTCTAAGACGATTGAGTGATGTACGTCTGTCTGTCTGTTGAAATCACTATAACCTAAACGAAAGCAGCTAGCTCACTGAAACTTAATAGAAACATTCTTCACTTCTGAGAAAATTTTGGTATTGAAATTGGGCAAAATCGGTTAACATCTTACCATAGCATCCGTATAAATTCGCCTATTCTAATCGCTTATTTGCTAATAAATAACAAACTATAATAGCTATGATGATAAAATTTGGTGTACAGAAGTTTTACATAAGCCCCAGGCAGCATATAAAACTTACGGAAATAGCCTAAATTTCACCTAAAATACACTTAAATGACAATAGATCTAAAATTATAACAGTCTTGTGTCAATGCCATTCAGTGTGCCAAATTTTGTCACAATCGGTTACCATTTGACCATATCTCCCATATAAAAAATTTACTGAAACACAAAAATACAAAAAGAAAAGGGGAATTATGTCCATCTGTCCGTCAGATAAAAGCGCGATAGCTCCTTAACTACAGGAAAAATTTACAAAAGTATTTTTGATATGTACTGAAAACGGGCGAAATCGGTTCACATTTAGTTAGAGATCCCATATAACCCCACCCCTGGAAACACATTAATGCTGATAAATTGAATACAATTGTAATAGCTATGACGACTTAATTTAGAGTAGAGAAGTTTTATGCAACTATTGGTCAGTATATCAAATTTTATAGGAATCGGTTCATATTTGACTATAGCTTTCATATAAAAAACACTCCCGAAAAAAATGTAGCAAAGGCCTGTTAAAAGCTATTAAATTAGAATCTATGACAGCTATGGCCACTAAATTTAGCAAGCATAAGCTTTATATAAATACCAGCCAGTGTGTAAAATTTTGTTACAATCCGTCAACATTTGACTGTAATTCTTACATATATATAACATCCCCTTTTTATATCTACAATCAAAAAGATTCGGAGGTACAAGCAGCATATTAAGATTGCACGAATGTCCAGACTTTATATACGGCGGATGCATTAGGAAATCCTAACCTGTCGTATTACTACCAACATCTTTACTTAACTAAATAATAAGATAAACGAAAAGTATTTAACAACTTATTAATTATAAAACCATATCCGGTTACTATAACGAAATTTTTTCAAGGTAAATACTAGGGAAACCGCTTACATACTTTCTAGTGTTGAACTATAAAGCTACGGGAACCGAATTACTTACTTACTTAAATGGCCTATATTACAACCTGTTAAGGTCAAAGGCCGAGCATATTTTAGAATTCCATGCGCTTCGATCTTGTGCGCATATTCTCCAATTTCGTAAGCCAAGCTTGGTTAAATTTTCTTCTACTTGGTCTTTCCATCGAAGTTTCGGTCGTCCTCGTCTTCGAGTTCCCTCGGGATCATGTTCAAACACTTTTCTTGCTGGAGTACTTTCATCCATTCGCACCACATGTCCCAGCCAACGCAAACGCTGCTGTTTAATGCGTTTTACTATGTCAATGTCAGCAAATAACTCATACAGCTCATGATTAAATCGATGCCGAAATTCATTGTTAATGCTGATTGGACCATAGATTTTTCGTAGGATTTTCCTCTCAAAGACTCCAAGAACAGCTTCATCGGCTTGTGCAAGTGCCCATGATTCAGCACCATATAATAACACTGGTAGTATAAGCGTTTTGTAGAGCGTAATTTTAGTTCTTGTTGAGAGGATTTTATTCCTAAGCTGCCTGCTTAGGCCGAAATAGCATCTGTTGGCAAGTATGATTCTTCTTTTAATTTCGATACTTATGTCATTATTTATATTTACTGCGGTACCAAGGTAGACAAATTCTTTAACAACCTCGAAGCTATAGTTGTCCACGGTTACGTGTTGTCCAATTCTAGTGGATTGCTTGCTAGTAGAGACCATTAGTTTTGTTTTGGATTCATTGACTACTAGACCCATTTTCATTGATTCCTTCTCAATACTGGAAAATGCGGCAGTCACCTCACGCAATGTGCGCCCCATAATATCAATGTCATCGGCAAAAGCGAGTAACATGTGCTTTCTGCTAAAAATTGTGCCAGATTTTCTCTAACAAAATGTTAAAGAGATCACATGATAAACTGTCGCCTTGCCTAAAACCTCGCTTAGTTAAAAAGGGTTCTGAAAGGCTTTTACCTATTTTAACTGACGATGTTGTGTCAGTTAATGTCATCCTGCACAACCTTATTAACTTCGTAGGAATGCCAAATTCTGACATTGCTTTATACAGCTTTGTTCGTATTGGGCTGTCAAAGGCAGATTTGTAGTCAACGAAGAGGTGGTAAGTGTCTATTTGCTTTTCTTGGGTCTTTTCCAGGATTTGACGCAGAGTAAAGATCTGGTCAGTGGTGGATTTACCTGGTCTAAAGCCACATTGGTAGGCCCCTATTATTTCGTTCATCTTGGGTTTTAGCCTTCACACAGGATGCTCGATAAAATTTTGTAGGCAATTGAGAGGAGACTTATGCCTCTATAGTTAGCGCATACGGATTTATCACCTTTTTTGTGCACTGGACAAAGAACACTGAGGCTCCAATCGTCAGGCAAACGTTCTTCTAGCCATATAGAATTCAGGAGTTGAAACATGTACTTTATTAATTCATCACCTCCGGTCTTAAAAAGCTCTGCTGGTAATCCATCAGCACCCGCAGCTTTGTTATTTTTTAGACGAGATATTGCAGCTCTTATCTCACTTATGTTGGGTGGTGGGCATATAATGCCGTCATCACTGATTTGTTCAGGCATGTCATGGTCACTTTCACTTGATACCAGCAATTTGCAGAAGTGCTCATTCCATAATTTCAAGACGCTCTCAGTATCCGTCACCAGGTTTCCTTGATTGTCCTTACATGAGAGAACACAATTGCTAAAACCTTCAGTTTGGTGTTTGATTTTTTGGTAAAATTTTCTCATCTCATTTCGGCTCTTATACATCTCAATTTCATCAAAAACGCGATTCTCTATTTCTTTCTTTTTCCTTCTGAATATGCGTTTTTCTTCCCTCTTTTTTTCTCGGTATCTTTCCAAAGTTCCTCGCGTAACTACATTCTGTAGAGTTGCCATATAGGCTGCATTTTTTTCGTCTGTGGCATTACGGCATTCCTCATCATACCACGAGTTTTTAGGGCGAGGGGTTTGGAACCCTAGTGCCGATTTTGCAGCAGTTTTTAAAGCGTTGGCAATATTTTGCCACTGCTCATTTATATTACTGGAACTCGGAGCATTTTCTCTGAGAAGTTGGGTTGCTCTTTGCGAGAAGTCGATGGCAGTTTGCTGGGATTTTAGCTTCGCAACATTAAACTTTCTTTGCGCTTCCGATTTTATCTTCCGAGAGACACTCAAGCGTGTTCTTACCTTTGATGCGACTAGATAATGGTCGGAGTCCATATTTGCTGCACGTATAGAACGCATATCCATCACACTTGATGCGTGTCTCGCATCAACTCAAATATGGTCAATCTGGTTTTTCGTTTTCTGGTCTGGTGAAACCCATGTTGCCTTGTGGATGTCATGGTGTTTAAACCTGGTGCTGCTCAATATCATATTTCGGGCCGCCGCAAAGGAGATTAGCCTCATACCGTTGTCGGTAGTTACATTATGGAGACTGAACTTACCGATAGTAGGTTCAAAGATGCTTTCTTTTCCAATCTTTGCATTAAAATCACCAAGGATTATTTTCACATCATGACTGGGGCAGCTATCATAGACTTCTTCAAGCCGGTCATAGAGAGCTTCTTTCACATCGTCGTCTTTATCTTCTGTGGGAGCGTGTGCACAAATAAGGCTTAGATAAAAGTATTTAGCTTTGACGCGAATTGTTGCTAACCTTTCATTTACTGGGGTGAACCTTGTAACAAAATTTCGCAATCTTTTGCTTACCATGAACCCGCAACCAAACTCATGCTTACTATTATGACAGCTGTAATACAGGTCGCCTTTTGGTGTTTTGGCGACGCGTGGCCATTCCATCTTATTTCCTGTACAGCAGTCACATCACATTTATATTTATCGAGAACATCCATTAACTGGATCAGAGCACCTCCTCTGTAGAGGGTTCGGATGTTCCAGGTGCTGATCCTTAAATCATGGTCCTTTTTTCGTTTGCCATAGTCGTCAACATTTGGGGGGGCCGTTTTAATTCTTATTTTTTGCTTTTTCACAGTAAGTTTTTTCCAGGAGTGGGTTACTAGCCCGACGTCCTTTGACCCATGTTTTTATCGTTCTTATGGGAGAACACGCGGCACTTGTTTGCTCACTACTTTAACGGCTGTTAAAGTAGCTACCCAGATGACACCACTAGGAGGTAAGTGTCCACAATTGAGATGAAGGATAGACCAAGATTAGCCTGGGTTTACCAAGTTAAACCGATCAGAACCGTTACATGGTATCCAACATCCCCTACGTCATGCTAATAAATAACAAACTATAATAGCTATGATGATAAAATTTGGTGTACAGGAGTTTTAAATAAGCCCCAGGCAGCATATAAAACTTACGGAACAGCCTAAATTTCACCTAAAATACACTTAAATGACAATAGATCTAAAATTATAACAGGGTTATGTCAATGCCATCCAGTGTGCCAAATTTTGTCACAATCAGTTACCATTTATCCATAGCTCCCATATAAAAAACTTACGGAAACACAAAAATACAAAAAGAAAAGGGAAATTATGTCCATCTGTCCGTCAGATAAAAGCGCGAAAGCTCCTTAACTACATGAAAAATTTACAAAAGTAATTTTGATATGTTATAGAAGTTGTGTGCTGAAAACGGGCGAAATCGGTTCACATTTAGTTAGAGCTCCCATATAACCCCGCCCCTGGAAAAACATTAATGCTGATAAATTGAATACAATTGTAATAGCTATGACGACTTAATTTAGAGTAGAGAAGTTTTATGCAACTATTGGTCAGTATATCAAATTTTATAGGAATCGGTTCATATTTGACTATAGCTTTCATATAAAAAACACTCCCGGAAACCAAAAAAAGAATGTAGCAAAGGCCAGTTAAAAGCTATTAAATTAAAATCTATGACAGCTATGGCCACTAAATTTAGCAAGCATAAGCTTTATATAAATACCAGCCAGTGTGTAAAATTTTGTTACAATCCGTCAACATTTGACTATATATAAAGAGTGTTGTAAAAAAATATGCATTTACTATTTTAGACAAAATTTATCCATAGTGCAAGAAATAATTTATTTTTTGATCAAGTTTATTTTTTGATCATGCCAGATACTATTATTTTAGAAATTATTAATTTTCAATAGTTATTTCAATCAAAATGGACTGCGAAAAAAAAGTTCGTGAAAATATAATTAAAACTTTTCAAAAAAATCCGTCATGGACTTTTAAAAAAATAGCTAAAAATTTGAAAGTTGACCCTCGAATGGTTTCTAATGCCATCAGACGGTATAAGGAAAACCTGAGCATGAGCATGGATCAGGGAGGAAAAAAGGTCCTACAGATATTGGTAAGGACCTGCTGCTTTAAGAAAAGCAGCTCGTACGGTGAAATGTTCTACGAATTTTGCACATAGAGTCAAAGCTTATGCTGGACTGAAGACATACAAAGTCCAAAAGGTTCCAGATCGCAATGCTATAAAGAACTTAGAAGCAAAAAAACGAGCGAAAAAATTGAAGTCTGATTTTATAAAAAAAAATACACCTGTTGTGTGATGGATGATGAAACATACGTACTGGCAGACTTTTCTCAACTTCCTGGTCAAGATTTTTATGTTGCTGATAAACGGGGCAATGTTCGGCAAGAGTTTCGCACAAAAAAACAAACAAAATTCCCTAAGAAGTTTCTCGTGTGGCAAGCTATTTGCAGTTGTGGCAAAAGAAGTAAAGTATTTGTAGCATCTGGCACAATAAACACAGAAATTTATATAAAGGAGTGCCTACAAAACGGCTGTTACCCTTTTTAAGAGAGCACAGAGTGACTACATTTTTTTGGCCCGATTTGGCATCATGCCATTATGGAAAAAAGGCACTTGAGTGGTACTCAAAGAATAATGTAATTTTTGTACCACGAGAGGCAAATCCACCTAACTGTCCAGAACTTCGGCCTGTGGAAAGGTATTGGGCTCTGGTAAAAAAGGAATTGAAGAACACAGGAAAGATTTCCAAGAACATGTTCGATTTTAAGCGCAGGTGGAACACATGCTCCAAAAAGGTATCAGAAGCAACTGTAAAATCTTTAATGGGAGGGTTTCCGAAAAAAGTCGATAATTTTGCAAAACCCGAGTACTAAGTAAACATTTTAATGCTAAATGATTTTGTATAATCAGGTATGTGATGGACATTTTTCGTTTTCAAATCGATCGATTTCCGACATATTTTTTAGCTAATTTTCGGTTATTTCCCCCAAAAAAATTAAAATTTTGCCTTTAATCCTTTTGATTGATATTTTATCTTTCATTTGGTTTGAATTTTTTGGGAAAATAACCGAAAATTATCTCAAAAATATATCTGAAATCGATCGATTTGAAAACGATCGTTTTCCATCACATACCTGAATATGTCATTATATTTGCGTATTTTGTAGAGTTTTTATATTAAAAGGTTTGATTTTTATTTAAGAAAATCCAACTACAAATTTTATTTAGAGCACTCTTTATAACGTCCCCTTTTTATATCTACAATCAAAAAGATTCGGAGGTACAAGCAGCATATTAAGATTGCACGAATGTCCAGACTTTATATACGGCGGATGCATTAGGAACTCCTAACTAAATATATGAACCTGTCGTATTACTACCAACATCTTTACTTAACTAAATAATAAGATAAACGAAAAGTATTTAACAACTTATTAATTATAAAACCGGTTACTATAACGAATTTTGTTCAAGGTAAATACTAGGGAAACCGCTTACATACTTTCTAGTGTTGAACTATAAAGCTACTGGATCCGAATTTAGTCCAAATATTTTACCAACAATATCAACTAGCGTAACAACTTTTTTCGAATTTGGTCCACATGTTGAATTTGCTGCACCCTCGTAGATATATGAGATATGTTTCTAAATTTAACACAACTTGATGGTGGGTATACAAGATTCGGCACAGCCGAATATAACACTCTTACTTGTTTAATTAAAATTTGTTTATGATATAATTTAACAGTGAATATATGTATGTATGTATGTAAATGCATTTGCTAATACTTAGAAGGACAGTGTTAACTTTTGTATTCTTCTGTATAGCAATTCTGCAATATATTTACGTATGTAAAATAAGGATATTATGATATTATGTTATGACATAGGGAGTATTTGATGACATTATCAGCTTTCATAATCTACATAAAATTATTCTTATTATTAAAGTTTTTTTAGATTTTTCTTTAGTTTATGTAAGTATGTTTTTGTATGCAAAACTAACCCTATTTTTAAAATTTTTATTAATTTCCTAGGGGTTTTAAAAAAATATATGCTATTTGTATACATATTTATGTATAATTGTAGTTTGTTTTATACAAATTCTATACCAAAATATTCATTTAAAGCAAATACTATATTCTCGTATCTGCAATTATGCAGATACATAATTATTTTTAATTTATTAAAATCTTTATTAAAAGATATATTAATGGAGGTATTTTGCTAATTGTTAATAAATGAAAAATCTCTTAACTAGAAAGACAATAGAAAATAAATGTTTATTATACGGATCATTTATTAAAAAATATGAAAAGCAAACTATTTTGAGTACCTACTAATTAAAAAATTATTGTTGAAAATAATTAAAAGAGTTAGTGTACTATATGTATGTATGTATATTTTAAAGTAATTTTGATATATCGTGCTATCCATTTTGCGGTTTCAAAAATGAACGTTAATAAAACACATATAAAATGTTTTTTTTTCATGATATTTCTTTTTTTATTTTAAAGTTTGAACGTTGACATTATGTGGGAAACACTACATCATTTAAACGACCACCACGCGAAATGTTGCAAGCATTGATTCTTTTGAGGTAATTTTCGACCACTTTTTGACACATATTGTGCGGTATTTAAGTCATAACTTGACGAATGTTACTTTTTAAGTGCTCAAGAGTTAAAGGTTTATCTGCATGAACACGGTCTTTCGCGTAGCCACACAAAAAAAAAGGGTAATGGTGTCAAATCGCATGATCTTGGTGGCCACGAAGAGAAATTACGCGGCCATAAAATGTATCTTGCAATAAAGCCATATTCGCTCGAGTTGTGTTGCATGTGGCACCGTCTTGTTGAAACCACATATTCTCCAAGTTGTATTCTTCAATAGCAAAAAATCTTGGTTATCATGTGACTATAACGCTCCGAAATGACGGAATCGACACATTCGAATCTTCGACAACACTTTCACTTACAGCTGCGGTATTTTCAGCGGAACGAACGAAACGATGGTGCACAGGCCTTACAATATTTGTAACCGCTCATCACAAAAACAATTCATCCACTTTATCTTCTTCCGCAGATATAATGCAACTTTCTATGTAGGGATTATTTGAAGATGATGATTTTGATAAAATTTAAAAAGTTAATACTAATATAAATCTCTAATATAAATCAACTTCTACTTAAATTAAATTTATCGTGGTTAAGAAGATCCTAAAGTGATTTGCTAAAATCTCAAAAGCATGCTCAACAACAAGCCCTGCCCGGGAAAGCCTTTCATTAAATATTTGTTTTTCCTTTAATTTGTTTGGGTTTGCAGGGGAAATGCGTCATCGAATGTTACAACATAAGGAAGCCATCGACCATTTCCTATCAAAATATTCAGTGGTATTTTTTCGTCATCTTTCAGAACAGTTTTTAAATTGCTCTAAAGAAAGACTCTAGCATCATTGCAGCCAATATCTACAATCAGAAATTTACAATTGGCACCAATACAGTTTTTTTTTCATTTGATTGCAAATTCCGTAGCAATTGCTTCCAATTACAACCGATTGTAAATGGTGTTTATGAATATACTTACCACTTGCTAGGAATCGCAATATTATTGCTAACTGTTTTGCAGGAGAAATTGCTTTCCGCATCTGTTAAAAATGCAAATAAATCACGATCAGTTCTGGGGCGTCTCCATTCTTCAATTCATGATAGAAAGATGTGTTGCTTTTATACACAAATCTGTTAAACCTGTTAATAATTTAAACTATGCCCTATGCTCCACTGGGAGTCAAGGGAATATGTCCTATTTTTCACTATCGGATTCTTTATTCACTACTTCTTCCAAGTACTCCATTAAAGTTTCTAAAATTTCATTGTTGCATCCAAGATATATACACACGGTAGTTCCATTGTCATTATTAAATTTAAAAATCACTATCTGACATATATAAGGATTTTGACATTTTTGTGAAAATGAAGCTACCATATATTTTGAATTTGTTTGAAATTTTGTATTTGTGTATTTTTTATTTGTCATTTGATTTTTTATATTTATTGGGGAAACATATTTTGTTATTAAAATTTATTTGAAATATAAATTCAACTAAATAAAGACAATTTTAAATTTCAATTTGGACTTGATTTTTGCACAATCGGGGACTCATATACTACAAGAGTTTTACTACATCGCTGCTGCCGCTGTTACTAATAACGCTGCCGTTTAAGCCTCATTACAACAATTATTGTTGCAGTAGCTTTGAATTTAGAAAATACCTTACATCGTCAGGCCCAGAAGCAACAACAACAAGCAGAGTACACTCATAAACCCGACACCATATTAACGTATTATCTGAGGCCCGCCAACGAATAATTAAACGTTGCATGAATGCATGAGAAACGCGCTTAGAAATTGTATGCTCAGCCTCTATTTGCGTTTGGCAAGCTACCCATTCAATTTAATAGATTTCTTCGGTTAAACCTATCAGTCAATTATTTAACGATCATTGGAATGAAAACATATTTCTCCTTTACCCAAAAAACTTATTTTATATTTGTTACCGTTCTTTAACAAAACTACCCAAAACAGTCCGAAGTTGACAGAAAACAACAATTTTCGTTGAAAATTTTGTACGGGAACAGTTTTGAGTTAGTTTGGGTGGTTTCGTTAAAATAAAGGAACAAAGATTTAAATTATTAACTTTTTAAATTTCATAGCTTTGAAAGAAAATAAATAAGATATTTATATAACTATGGTCTAGTTTTGTGGTATATAATTTAAACATTTTATATTAATTCACCAACATAAAATACTAAATTTGTGGATAATACACATTATGAACGAAAAACCTCCTCATATTTAAAGCCATTTTTAATAATATGGCAACGATTTTTCAAATATATAAACAAAAATCAAACTTCAAAAATCCTTATTAAAAATTAAGTAAGGCAATTGGAATTACCTTATACTTATATCATGGTTGCATCCATTTTTAAATAAAAATAACAAAATACGTCTCTACACTTGGCCAAAAAAAAATAACAATTAAAATGAAATTTCAAAAATCCAGAATCTTGAAACAATTGACTTTAATTGAGGTATTTGTGTGTAAAAGCGAGTTTAAAAGAAAATTGGGCAAAACTCGAAATACTAAACTTGATCCTTGTAAAACTAGACTTACATTACCACTAGATAAGGGCTTTTAATTTTACAACAGATAGATCGACTGGCTCTAATAGATGTAAACCGATTGTCGGTATAGTATTTCAAAAAAATTCATAGTTCAGATAGATGGAATAAAAAGTAATTTTTACTATTTGAACATCTATTTTTACGGTCTGACAGCGCGTGTGCTAAGTATTTCTGCACAATTTTAATATAAATTTCAATTTTTTATAGAAAAAATTAATAGTGCATTTGCTAAAAGATGGTTACAATTTTGATAGCCACACCCATCGGAATATATAATGATTGGCAGCGTATCCGACAAGCAATGCGTGTTTTTATGAAAAAGGAAACAAAAGTCGATGCTGTTAAATCCTTATTTGTAGACCAGTAGTTTGTGCATTGATGTGTTGCAAGGTTGAAAATTGTGAAGTTGTGCACCTAAAGACGCTGATTATAGTAAATGGCAGAGGTTTATGCCAGGACAAAGTTTAAGTAAATACAGACACTTCCCTTCTTGAGCATCAACTTTGTCCTGTTGCTCATCTGATTGAGCCCGTTCTTTTTTAAAAAATATGTGTCTTACATAGCTGTGTTTTTTTCGAAATTTATATCTACAAATGAAAGACTTTGAATCTTCTTGTGAATTATTTTTATTTGGTCTTTTAATTTTTTTTACATCAAGTCGAGAATATGATGTCATGTAAATGGCCGCCGAAACAGTTGATTGTCATTTGAGCCCTTTTTATGGCATTTTCCATCACTTTGGCCAAAACTTCCGGCGATAGGTCCTCACATTCTTGACGAATATTGTCTTTAAGAGCTGCAAGAGTCTGAGACTTGTTGACATAAACCCGCGACAGGCGATCTTGCTGGCCAGTGCAAATCACCAAAACGGGAGATTAGGCGCCCGGGAAATGCATCCTTCAGCATATCGGTTCTGGCACGAGCAGTGTGTGCCGTTGCACCGTCCTGTTGGAACCACATGTTTTCCAATCCCAATTCATCGAGTTGCGGCAAAAAGAACTCGTTAATCATTGCTCTGTAGCGCTCACCATTCACAGTAACCGTTTGTCCTCGAAGCAAAAAGGTCCGATGATTCCTCCAGCGAAAACAGCACACCATACAGTGACTTTAAACGGGTGTGATGGCTCTTCGTGGGTTACACGCGGATTTTCAGTGCCCCCGAAGCGTAAATTTTGCTTATTTCGTAGCCGGTAAGATTGAAATGGGCCTCATCACTCATGATTATTTTTGATAAAAAATCACCTTCCTCTTGGTGGTGATTAAGGACGCGATTGTACGGAAACACCTTTAAATCTTTTACCAAAATTCGCTGTAAAAACCGTCGACTGATAGCCATTTGCGTGGCACGTCGTCTGGTCGATGTCGACGGCGCTTCCATGAAATCCTCGGCTACAGCAGCAATATTCTCTGCAGAACGGCTACTCCGGGGTCTGCCACGCCTGGCAGCATCTCGTCTTGTGCCAGTCTCTTCGAGGCGAGCAGCTAAACGTCGCAGTGTTTCACCAGTAGGCGTTGGACGGCCAGGACATCTGCGACGAAATTCACGTTGTGCCAAAGTCACCGACCGATTATTGGTCAAATAAATAGTCACTTGTATTCCGCGTTCTGGAGCTGTGTAGCGTAACATTGTTTATTAACTTGTATTTCGCAAATGTTTACTACACAAATGTCAAAACAGAATTGACATTAGGGGCCAATCATGAAATTTATAGCATTTTCTGATAGGAGGTTTACTTTTGCGCCACCTTGTATTTCTATAAAAAATTTGAAAAAACGCTGTATCTCCTTAGCTTAACATACTTGGTTGCACTTATTTAACTTTCTTTAGGAAGGAAAAAAATGCTTATAAAAATCACCTTGCTCGTAGTGGAAAATGTTTCCAAAAGTCTCTTATGAAACTTTTTTCAAGAAAACGCTTTTGATTCCAACGACATCTGCGATCAATTGCAAAATATTGCCAATTCCATGAAAACAGCTGCGAAATCTGTACTGGGTTTCCAAAACTCTTGCTATGACGAAGAGTGTCGCAATGCCTTTGCTAATAAAAATGAAGCCTACAGTACACTGCAATGAGTAATTACGCGCCGAACTTTAGAAAGATATCGAAAGAAAAGGAGGGAAGAGAAACGCCTATTCAGAAGAAACAAGAAATGTAGAGACGTGTGTTTGAAGTAATTGAGATGTATAAGAAACGAAGTGTGTAAATTCAACCACAATGTTAAACGCCAAACAGATGATTTTGGCAATTGAATTTTGTAAAGACCACCAAGGAAACCTGGTGACCGATGAGGAAAGCATACTGAAACTATGGAAGGAGCACTTTTGCACATTTCTGGTATCAAATGTAAGCGACCAAGATGACACTCCTGAACGATATCCCTCCTGTCACCAGTCGCGAAAACACTCGAGGCTCTACTCCTCCGCCAGCTGGCCATCCAACTACCAGCAGCATGGATTCCGCAAAATGCACAACACCACCATAGCATTAACAGCCATAACCACTCAGATCGCACAAGGCTCAAACCAGCAAAGGCCTTGTGAAAGAACGGTCTTTGTGGCGCTTGACTTGTCAAAAGCCTTTGACACGGTAAGCCATGCCACCCTCTTCCCGGACATCCTGTCCACAATGCAAACAAATTTGAAGAGATGGATAGTTAATTATCTGAGAGTTCGTCAGTCGTTCGTAGAGTTTATAGACCAGCGTTCAAAACACTGTAGAGTCAAACGGAGTTTTTCAGGGTGGAGTCCTGTCGCCACTCCTGTTTTATTTCTACCTCTCTAAACCCCCAGCTCCACCGCAAGGCGTCGGTGATATCATGTGCGGAAGACTGCACGATAATAATAACCGACCATAATGTGGAAGGCCTATGCGGTAAGGTGAATCGTTATCTCAGTACCACCCACAATTTCTTGACTGAACGTAACCTGAAGATACAACCAACTAAATCCTCAGCGACCCTATTTACCACCTTGACAAAAGAACTAACCCTAAAACTTGGCGTCGAGATCGAAGGTGTACCAATTCTGACAGTGAACCACCCGACAGCCTTTTTACTTCGTCAGCACATACCACAACTGTCGCGCATAAATTGCGATGTAGAAACAAGGTCCTTAAAGCACTAGCCGGCAGTACTTGGGGAATGGACAAAGTAACCTTGGTCGGTCAGTGGAAAATTATGCTGCTCCGGTATGGTCAGCGTAGCTAAGTGATACTCAGTGGATAAATATTCAATGCTGCCAAAATGCGGCCCTAAGAACTATTACAGTCTGCCTACAAATTACCTCACCACATCATTTTCATGAGGAAACAAAGATCCTTCCAGTGAAGGAACACAACATTATGCTATCTCAGCAGTTCCCTTTGGGATATCATCGAGGAAATCATAAAAACTTTAACATTACACAGTTAGCATCTTCTCCGAGGCATGTCAAGAAAGATCTTTGCGTGTATGAGGATAGCATACGAAAATATGTACTTGATCCTTTAGATCATAACTCGTACATGGCAGCATTAATAAAGACGCCACCAACTCCGCGATTTCAGGTTATCGTATGAATGTTGTATTATGAGGTCGCCCACCGCCCATAGCAGAAGAAAAAAGAGCCTGCCGCGGAAAGCAAGAGTCGTTCCGGCTCAACCGAGATCGAGATGGAGCAACTGATTAAATATCTCTTTTTCACGCATAGACCGCGCCGTCCCCAACATATGCCCAGATTGTGGTCAGGGTTCTCATGGTACTCCCCATATTTTCAACTGTACCGCCAACCCTACTTCACTTAGTCCTGAGGATTTGTGGACTTATCCAGTAGAAGTAGCACTACTTCTTGGCCTTGATCTCCTAACAGATCCCCCATAAAAATAAAATTATAAAATTGTTAGAGCTGTTACAACAACAAGGTAGAACAAATCAATGATGACAGCGGTCATCATTCCACTAAACCAAAATGAGATTAGAATCGCAGCTACTAGACTAAAAAGTAATAAAGCTGCTAGTGCCGATGGCTTGCTTGAAGAGCTTTTTAATGCCGGAGGTAATGAGTTGATAAGTTGTATGTGCTTATAAAAACCATATAGTCAGAAAAACGTATATCCGATGATTGGAGCCTCAGTGTTCTTTGTCCCGTGCACAAAAAAGGAGACAAATCTGTATGTGCCAATTATAGAGGTGTGAGAGAACATCTTTCGTGATGCGGCAATTAATACAACTAAAACAATTTTCAACAGAAAACACATGTTACTCGCGTTTGTCGATTATTTATATTAGGGACGCACATTGCCCTATGCGACTGCCGCCTTTTTAAGTATCAAGAAGGAATCTAATAAAATGGGTCTAGTTGTCAATGAATCAAAAACAATACTGATGGTTTCTACATATAGACAGTCCACAAGAGTTAGACCACATGTGTTCGCTGAGAATAGGGTTTGCAGTTCGGTTTAACCGAAACCGAAACCTCGGGTTTTTATGCCTTGAAACCAAAAAACGCAGAAAAATCCGCGGTATTATTCAGAAATAACATTAGCTTATCATAAATTTGCACGTATGCAATTTGTCTATGGAATGAAGCAGACAAATGAAAAGGTGTTTACAATGGACGAATGGACCAGTGCAAGAGGAAGACGGTATATCAACGTATGTACATATTCACGATTCTCATTGTAAATTTTATAACATGGGACTCAGCCGTATTTTAGGAACGTGTTAAAGGAGTTTAATATTTCACTTGATGCAAACATCGTAGCATGTACTATAGATGGAGCAGCAGCAATATTTGGATCTGGAAATTCAACACTGCTTCAGTAATGGTTGGCACACGGAATTCATTTTGTGGTCATGGATTTTGTTTATGAAAAATTTTAAACCGACGAGAGCGAAGACAATTTTGAAGATAGCGACCATGAAACTTTGACTCATTTAAAACCGATTGCCCATATAAATTTAAAGCAAGAGGCTAAAGGAAAAACTAAAAGGCGTTTCCAAGTTTCGCAACCGTGATACAAGATGGACTTGACATTCAAGTTATATACATATAACTTAGTTGTTGTTGATATTTTCCGAGATTTCCAAATAGCTCGGAGAATGCCGAATGCATATTTTGCCTTATTAATACGCGATTCAATAACCTCGTCGGCGCCACCTTTTGTATTTCCAGCCCAGCTGCCCGAGATTCAACAGTAATAGCGCTAGTGTTTTCTTGAAGGTGACCTGAGCTCAGTTCAGTTATTTTAGAACAAATGAAAATCTTGTAAATTTTATTTACAAAGTTGCCCAACGGTAAAGGGTATACCCAGTAAGAACAGTGTCAAACGATTGAAATATGACTCATTTAAAACCGATTGCCCATATAAATTTAAAGCAAGAGGCTAAAGGAAAAACTAAAAGGCGTTTCCAAGTTTCGCAACCGTGATACAAGATGGACTTGACATTCAAGTTATATACATATAACTTAGTTGTTGTTGATATTTTCCGAGATTTCCAAATAGCTCGGAGAATGCCGAATGCATATTTTGCCTTATTAATACGCGATTCAATAACCTCGTCGGCGCCACCTTTTGTATTTCCAGCCCAGCTGCCCGAGATTCAACAGTAATAGCGCTAGTGTTTTCTTGAAGGTGACCTGAGCTCAGTTCAGTTATTTTAGAACAAATGAAAATCTTGTAAATTTTATTTACAAAGTTGCCCAACGGTAAAGGGTATACCCAGTAAGAACAGTGTCAAACGATTGAAATATGATGACTTTTACATTTGATATCAAACGTTATTTTGAACTTTTTTCAAACCAGAACAGATGATTGAAATTCACATTTATTTTAAAATGAGGGTTCATTTGAGAATAAACGTTTGAAAAATTATAGTTTCTCAAATTGATAATAAAGGTTATTCTCAAATCATTATCAAACCCTAAGATGATTTGAGAATAATTTTAAAAATGGTGTTATATAAATTTGATATCAAACCTTATTTCAAATTTTTTTCAAACATTAAAAAAATGTATTTATGTTAAAAAAATTACACAGGGCACAGCAAAAATGTGCTCGAGTAACCACTATATACATTTAATGTATCATGGCTACCTTAGTACAAAAATGGTAAAATTTTTAAATTCTATGGCAAGATTTTTTTAAATTGCAATTTAAAATTAAAAAAATAACTCAAAAACTACTAGTCCGATATTATTAAAGTAAAATCAGAAAAATTAAGATTTTTTGTTTTAAAAAAATCATGAAAAATATAAAACGGCAAAAAATGTTCAGATTCATTATTCTGTCGCAAAGCCACAAATAATTACAACAAAACGAGATATCGACCATAAAAATCAATTAATTATTTTCGAATTTATTCACAATTAAGTGAATTCACTCATTTTCACAAAATTTTATATTTTTGCTTGATATACGTATACAGGGTTTTTCAAATGTGTGAAAAAATAGATTTTAGAATTTCAAGGAGTGCCGGTCGGATTATTGTGAGATTTGGTGAGGAACTTTCACCCACAAAATTTTAGCCAAATTGGACAACGCTAACACGTGTCGCCCAGGTCCTATTATTGAATAACGAAGTGTTGCTCTGAATACTCCAGCAAAAATCTGCCATCATGTGTGCATCCCAGCGACCCTGGTATCTTTCCTCCATTGTCCGAATATCTTTTTGAAATCGTTCGCCCTGTTCCTCACTTAAGTTCCCTAGATTTTTAGGAAAACGATCTAAGTGATTGTGAAGGTAATGTAACTTGATGCTCATGTTGCACCCAAGATTCTGGAAGTGAGTTACCATCTCTTCAACGTGCGTAACATAATCATCATCCTTGTTATTTGCTAAGAAATGTTTAATAACCCATACAAACGAATCCCATGCATTTTTCTCAATTTCTGACATTGAACTGAGAAAATCGGTATCTTTGACCAATTTGCGAATTTGTGGGCAGTCAAATATTTCTGCTCTCAGCTTTTCCACACTCAAACTTGGAAACTTCCTTGAAATATACTGGAAACATTCACCATCTTCGTTAAGTGCTTTAACAAATTGTTTCATCAGACCAAGTTTAGTGTCAAGAGGGGGTAATATGATGCGATCTCGGGGCACCAGAGGTACATTTATAACATTCGGCATACCTGGATCCAGTGTTTCCCTATAAGGCCATTATTTTCTCTTCCAGTATTTGGTATAGCCACTTTGTTGACCTAATAGGAAATTTACCATCTTAATATCAACACAAATTACCCAGTTATGTTCATTATAATTTATCTTCTTCATGACCAATGCAATTACAGAGTATTCTTCTTTTACCTTGGTTGAATGTGCGATTGGCAAGGAGTGAAATTTATTTCCATTGTGCAAAAGGACACACTTCAAGCTGCGTTTTGATGAGTCAATAAATAAACGCCATTCGCTTGAATCATATCTATGTAAGCCCATGGCAGTCATCATACCAGGAATATCCGTGCAGTAGACAAAATCGTCCTCTTCTGGAAAATAGTGAAGTAAGCCTTTTTCTCGGATACGGTAATACGAATCTTTAGTTTTCTCCGTTATGAGACAGGTAGCAAACAGAAAAAGAGCATTTCATCGTCTATCAGATTTCTACTGAAATCGTAAAAATTAAAAAAACTTTTCCTTTATTGCTTACTTTTTTTAATTCTGAAAATCATAAAAATGCCATAAAGATCTGTTCCAATCCCATATAATTTGCCATACATTTCTCATTCATCCAAATCTCACAATAATCCGACATGCACCCCTTGAAATTGGAAAATTTATTTTTTTCATACATTTGAAAACCCGCTATAATGCGTATATCAAGCAAAAAACTAAAATTTTGTGAAAATGAGCGAATTCACTAAATTGTGAATAAATTCGAAAAAAAATTAATCGATTTTTATGGTCGATATCTCATTTTGTTGCTATTATATGTCGCTATGCGATAAAAAAATAAATCTGGAAGTTTTTTGCCGTTTTCGATTTTTCATGATTTTTTTAAAACGAAAATTTTTGCCATTTTTACATAAAAAATATATTTTTTTCTTAAGTTTTTTATTATAACTCCGATACTATTGATCCGATTGAAACGCGATATATAGACGAATTAAAGGCTATGTAAATCTTCATCTTATTTTAATAATATCGGACTAGTAATTTTTGAGTTATCATTAATTATTTGAAGAAACGTCTACAAAAAATTGCAATTAAAAAAAATTTTTTTTTTTAAATCTTGACATAGAATTTAAAAATTTTACCATTTTTGTACAAAGGTAGTTATGATACATCAAAATTGTATAGTGGTTATAAGAGCACATGAAATTTTTTTTATTTTGTTGTGCTGTGTTATTATTAAATATTTAAGATATTTTAATGGAATCGCATTGCATTTCAAAGAAATTATTTTTCCTTTCTGACTTTTTAAAATTGATCCATACTTAACCTAGCACCTTACTTCTAATTTCATCAAATTGTTTTCATTAAAGTTCATATGAACAACCATCTATCCAGCCACCTATTGGGAAGTAGGGTAAACAAATTTAATAATATTCATATCGCACTTGATCAACAAGAGGGTATTAATTCAAAATTTTAAAATTTTCAGTAGAGTCAAAAAACTATTTTATTTTACTACTACTTTCATATAAAGAAGAGGGGTAAAACTGTAGTTTTTTGGCGAAATTATAGTGAAAATGATGTCAGATTTTTACAATGGGTAGATAAGACCACTACATATCACTTTCTTCTAAAAAGTGAAAATTTAAAAATTTTTAGTTAATACCCTCTTGTTGAACAAGTGCGATATGTATAAGTAAATTTTCTTTGTTTTTAAACGTTTTTTGTTTTACTTAACATTAAAAATATATATTTTAAGCAAAAGGATTTACATATGATGCACTGATTTCAAAAACAAAATAACAAACCTAAAAATATAAAAAAATACAACGCAATTTTATTTATGTTCCACATGTAGATGATGTCCACATTTGAAAAACCTTTGAGAATGAGATTTGATAATAATTTTAGAATGTAGGCATTTCTCAAATTGAGAATAAAGTCCCATTTTTGTTGAGAACGCTATTATTCTCAAATCAGTATCAAATCAGTATCAAACGTTTGACCTTTGAAACAAACATTTAATTTCAAATCATCCTCAATTTGAGAATAAACCTTATTTTTTGCTGGGTAATATGAAACCTTCTTCTAGGCTTATAAATCCCGTTTTGACAACTTACACATACATAAACTTTGAAATATCGCATATAACTTATAGTTATACGTTTTAGTTAATAAAAACAACTATTCTTTTTGTATACAATTTTTTTAGTTACTTAATTTATAAATTAAATCCGATCATAAATAAATTAAAACAATTGCATGTAATTACTTTATTTGTATATTTTTTTGTTTATGGGACGTGTTCAATTTAAAATTGTAACGATTAAATATGATAAATTATTGTTATTTAATTTATGTACAATTTAAATGCAAACATTGAATTACATATTTATTTGCGCACATATAATACATATACATATACATACATATCGTCATCTTAAAGACCAAATAACCTATCTGCAACAATTTCAAAATTGAGTTTTTTATGGATTATTATTCCCTATATAATAACGTATATCTGTGCAAAATTTTGAACATCTAATATCACAAATGACTAAATTATTATAGTATTTGTACCTAGAGGACCGTTACGCACTTGAAAAAGATAAGACTAAATCATCAGAAATAGCGATATAAGTTTAATTTTGTTGCATAGTGTAATTTAAACAATCATTAAGTACTTTAATTTGCTTAGACCAGTACAAAAAAATATAACTGTTATTATTTAATTTATATAATATTTATATGTATAAAAAAATTTGATTTATTTGATTTTTGCAATTCCAAATAACCTAAGTGACATAACATAAGCTGTGTTTAGAAAAATACAATTTTTTAAATTTCAAGGACCGATGTTGATTTTGAATTAAACACAAACTATTTAGGAAATTATTGTAATTTTATTTTATTATGATATATTGGTATTACTCAATTATGTATGGAACAAAATATCGGCCAAATGGGCGCCGCGACCACGGCGGCACACCTCCATCCGATGGTCCAAATTTTCGATGACCTTGATGCATAATGGAGGTTCTATGCCGTTAATGTGCCGAATTATCTCATCCTTTAGCGCTTGAATTGTTGCTGGCTTATCGACGTACACCTTTTCTTTAAAATAACCCCAAAGAAAAAAGTCCAACGGTGTCAAATCACATGATCTTGGCGGCCAATTGACATCGCCATTACGTGAGATAACAAGGCCATTGAATTGGTGCGCAAAAGAGCCCATTGTTTCGTTAGCTGTGTGGCAAGTGGCACCGTCCTACTGAAACCACATATCGTCCACATCCATATCTTCCAATTCGGGCCATAAAAAGTTCGTTATCATCTCACGATAGCGAACACCATTCACAGTAACTGCCTGACCGGCCTCATTTTGGAAAAAATACGGCCCGATGATGCCGCCAGCCCATAAACCGCACCAAACAGTCACTCTTTGTGGGTGCATTGGTTTTTCGACAATCACTCTTGGATTCTCATTCGCCCAAATGCGGCAATTCTGTTTATTGACGAATCCACCGAGGTAAAAAAGTGCCTCATCACTGAAGATTATTTTCTTCGAAAATTTTGTTGCCATTTCTTGCCACCATTCTGCTCATTCACGACGTTTGGAATGGTCAAGAGGCTTTAGTTCTTGAGCCAATTTCACCTTGTAAGCGTGTAAATGCAAGTCTTTATGCATAATGTTCATCAAAGACGAGCGTGAGAGGTGCAATTGTTGGGCACGACGACGAGTTGAGGTAGACGGCTCTTCAGCCTCACTATCGCGAGCAGCAGCAATATTTTCTGCAGTACAAGCTGTACGAGCATGCACTGGTGTTCTCAGATCTTCTACAGACCCGGTTTGCTCGAATTTTTCCACGATTTTTGCGATTGTGCGCACATTTGGACGATCAAATTGACCAAAAAATCACGAAGTGCACGATATGCATTTTGATTTGAACGCCCATTTTCATAATAAGTCTGGATAACTTTAACACGTTGTTGGGTTGTGTATCTCTCCATGGTTCAAATTGAGTAAGTCTGAAATAGAGAAATGTCAAAAAAAATTCGGAAAAAAACTTGGCGCTTAGGTGTGGTTCACATTCAATATCGGACCTTACAATTTAACCACCCTTTATATTTCTGGTTTTATTTTAATCTAAATACATAATTTTCGTTTAACCCTCCGACGTTTGAGTCATCCGTAATTATACATGTATAATGAATATTAGAAAAAAAAAATTGTGTGTATAACATTATTCTTTTTTTATGAACTTTATATCGTCGGCCTATCTATAAAATGGCTTATCTGCAGATTTTAGAAATTGAGATTTTTGTACCATACGATTCCGGATGACGCGTTTTACCTAAAGTGTAATTTTTTTTATCAAAATGTTAATTTATTCACGACTTATTCACTTTTTTGTTTGGCTTATCTACATAAACAATTTTTTTTCGAAGACAAAATGGAAATAGAAGTGTAAACTAAAAATCTGTAAAAAGGTAAAATTATTAAAACTTTTTTTACTTTTCTGATGAGTGGTAATACGCTAAATTTAAAATTCTTCTATCTTCACACTGTTCAACAGAAAATGCGAAATACAGTGTTTTTAGTGATGTTTAAAAGGCTATTCACTACGCATAAACTTCCAAAAATACATTCTATAACTCTTAACAATAAGAAGATATCTTCGTTCAAGTAGGAGAGACGAAAAATTATAAAATCTTTTAACTTTTATAAAAGAAAGTGCATTTTGAAAAATTCACTTTTTCAAAAAATAAATTATTACCAATAAAATGAATTAAACGTCGTATATAGTACAATTTAAATACATAAAAGTATCCGAAATCATGAGGGAGTATTGTGTAATCGGAATTACATAAATTTCTTAAATTATATTTTGCAATCCACTTTCCTACAAATTCACTATGAACAAAATGGTTTATCTACACATTTTAAAATTTTATATAAAAATTTTCGAAGACAAAACGTCTGATCTACCGTAAAATCGCGAATATTGGTTTTTATTTAATAAATCAGGAAATGAGAAGGAGTCAATCATATTGTAAAAGATCACTTTGTTAAAAACTCACTAATAAGCGAATTAAAGAGTTTTTTGCTTCTCCTGAAAAATCAGTATTTAGCAGATAAGCCATTTTAGATATAGGCCGACGATATGAAAAAAGCTTAACATATTTTGTGTGCAGATGTAGCATCGATGCATAAGTGTTGAATGCTCTGCACAAACTGGATTGTTATAGGAATGGTTTTCCGCTGCCGTCCGTGCTCAGTACGGCATAGACGACATGACGGTCTGTTCGTTCTGGGCGCAAATGATGATGCAGCTCCTTCTGCCGGCCTTGATAATATCTAAAAATAACATTATGTATTTATTCTGCTTTTGAATATTAATATTATTTTTTTCTTACTTTTACACCAAATGCTTCCATTGCGTTCCGTATCCTTGGATATGCAGTTATACGGTTGTTCAGCGCTCGTTCCTCTATGTTTGGTAGTGCCAATTGTTGTGTCAGCATCAGTAAGAATGACCGTCGTCTGTCACTTCCTTTTATTGGGTTCATCTCGTTGTATGAAATAAATGCTGCTAATGCAGCAATGTCCACCATGTGATAAAACTTGGCCAATGGCCAGCGGTTTGTTAAGCGCTTGCATATATATGTGCCAAGCATCTGATCCATTGTATCAACGCCCGATTTTTTGGCGTTGTAATCCAAAATAGCAAACGGCTTCTTTTCAGTTTGCATATCCACACCGCAAGTATAATGTTGTGTAGACAGCAAAATAACCGCTTTGTTCTTCTTGGGTACATATGAACATAGTGCTATATCGCCTTCGATGAAGCCGAATAATGTACTGTTGACAGGTGGCGACCGATTTTTTTGGAATTCCCGAGGTACAAACGTTTTATTCGACCGCACTGTTCCAACATATGCGGTTTTTGCCAAATCCAAAAATATCTCTCCGAAAGTTGAAGTACAACATTCTGCCCTTGATTCACCTCTCTTGCCTGGTCAGGCAACTTCCCAGAGTAAATCTGGCCTTTGACAGACAATTCAAGGAACACGTTTATGATGTGTTCAAACAATAAAAAAGCCAAAAGACAGTAGTTTTTTTACGATTTCTTGAAATTTCAGTACAAGGTCCCAGCGGACCTTTTCACACGTTCCCGTACTAAACACATATAAATCTCAATAGAAATTAAACTATTGGTGGGATCGCTTTGAAAATTTTTGCAAACAATTTTAGATAAAATTTTCTTGGAATACATTTGGGGCTTCCCATGGACCATCAAGGAGGAATTTCAGTCTGAAAATGAAAAAGGTCCCCAGGGACCTTCTCACCCTCCGGAGGGTTAAATATTGCAAATAGTTCCAATTTTATAACGTTTTTTCCCACTCCTGTAAACTTTTGAAAACTGTAGATAGGTTATTTCGTCTTTTAGGTGACGATATGTAAGTAAAAACGCATTCAGGTAATGCAATTTTATTTCTATCGTTACATAACATTACGTTGACCATCCGTCCTTTTTTAAGGACAGTCTTTTTTTTTTTTTTGATACAATGTCCTTTAATGTTTTTTAATTGAATTTCATTGAATTGTCCTCTTATTCGCGAAACATGTAACTATTTTTGCTATGTTATGTAATGACTTTATGGAAAAGACCGCAAAGGTTGACACGCTCAAATTTTATATTAAATATAGAGGGCGATATGTTGGAGAAATTGTGCCAAATTTATATACTGGAATTATTGAGTAAAAACGCCTAATATCAAAAAAAAAATATTTGTCCTTTTTTTGTCGTTTAAAAATATGGTCACCGTACATATCATACATACATATATGCATGTATATTCAGATTTTTAATTTATTTTATGTTGATAAGTTACCACCCTGCAGTAAATGCCGCCAGAGAAACAATACTGTTTTGCTATTGACAATGTCTCCAATACTACTTGCCTATTTTGCCCCATCCAATGTTATCTACTATTGACATTTAACATTTAGAGTTCCTACGAAATCTACCAGTAGACATTACCACTATTTATTTAGTATTGACCTTGTAGTTCTTTTGGTCCAAGTGGAGACATTGGGATCAAATCGGGGTCTATTGATATACATATATGTTGACACATTCGTTGACAATGTCACCAGATATATACTAGAATAGTTGTCTCTATATATTCACTATTTCAGTACTGAACTAAAATTGGGGACATTTGAATTGATGTTACACAAAGTGTTGACATGGAGACACATGATCCCAGTTTTACTACAGGGCAAAGATAAGATTTTATTTACATACATGTTCGAGTATAATTATGTATTTGTTGACACAGTGACAATAGCTTTAACAACATACGAAATTTGTTAAAGGTAGTGCACTAACTTTTGGCAAAAGAATTCGGTGGTTAAGGGCTATTCCTCAATAGGCTCATACGCTGGGCACAATTTAGGCATACTCTCTCCAACATATCGACAGGCTTGTCCATATAGATTTGACCTAACCCTTCAAAAATAGCCTGAAGGCGTTTAAAGTTTTATAGCCGGACAAGCCCAACGTATGATACCTTATACTTAGGGTTGCCAGTCAGGCTGGATTCGACTGGATTGTCCAGCTTTTTTAATGCTTGTCCAGTGTCAAGCTAAAATTAAATTTGTCCAGCTGAAAGGTCAAAAATTAAATATTTTTAAAGAAAAACTATTTTTATGAAAAAGAATGCAATAAAAACTTTTGGAAAATTGTATTTTTTTTCTTTTTTACTTAAGTAATTTATGCGTTGATTAATGGATTGCCTGATCAAGTTCATTTTGCAATAAAATAACCCTCTATCAAATTTTCCCATTGTTGGCAAGTATGATTCTTTGTTTGAATTTGAAACTTATGTCGTGAATTATGTTGACGTCGGTACCAAGGTAAACAAATTCTTTTATAACCTCGTAGCTATAGTTCTCAATGATCACATGTGGTCCAATTCTTAAGTTTTGTTTTGATTCATTGACAACTAGACCCATTTTATTACATTCCTTCTCGATACTTGAAAAGGCGGCAGTCGAATCGCGAAATGTGCGTCCGTCCCATGATATCAATGTCATCGACAAACGCAAGTAGAATGTGTTTTCTGTTGAAAATTGTTTCAGATGTATTAGCTGCAGCATCTCGGACGATTTCATTTTCTCTCGATATCGCTGCGGTTAATTACGGTGTTCGGTTTATCAAAAATTGAAAGATTCATCGAAGCAAATTATTAATGCAAGTTTTTTATTTTTAATGTCCAGCTAATTTTTGGGTTGTCAAGCTTTTTTCCCTTATGTCCAGCTTTTTCAGGATTTGTGTCTGGCAACCCTACTTATACTACAAGGTGAAATAGGTTTCAATAAATTAATTTTGTTTTAAGGTTTAGCGAAAAAAGCAAAATTCAATTATAAAAAGGACAATTCAATGAATTCAATTAAAAAGAAGGATAATAATTGTTATTTTTTTGATACAAGGGATATTGTGTCAAAAAAGGTCGGATGGTCACCTTGAATTAGGTCTATAATGCCGCGTATCGTTATCAATTTTCAAATGATTAATTTTTTTAAATAATTTATTAATATTGTTCACAATTTTTACTTTTATACGGATAAGGATAAGATGTAGGGGATGTTGGATACCAATCTATCGACTGCAGTGGGAACGTACCAGAACGACTCGGAAATCTTAGGATTCCGACCAAGAACTGCCACTTCTACGATATTACCAATAATATCGCTGTTACAACATTAGTCTTAACTTGGTAAGCCCAGATTTTTCTTGGCTATCCATCATTTCAACTGTGGACACTGACCTCCTCGTGGTATAACCCGAGGAACTACGTTAACACCGCTTATGTAGTGAACTAACATGTGGCTCGAGTTATCTCATAAGAACGATAAACATATGGGTTAAGACTTCGTAACCCACTTCTGTAAAAAAACAATTACTATGAAAAAGCTAAAATTAGAATATATACGGCCTCTCTAATATTAGAAGAGAACGTCTGAAATTTCGATGAAATTATCATTGGCCAAGTGGAGGAAAATCTTTCAAAACTTGGCATACAAAAATGGAGAATGTTCCCACAAGATCGAAGCGCATAGAATTCTAAAATAGGCTCGGTCTTTGATCTTAACAGGTTGTAGATTAAATAATAAGGGTTTTTCGTACAGGAACGACCACTTCTGGATTCCGACCAAAGACAGTAAGCCTATCAGTGACAAATTATGCTGCTCCAGTGTGGTCAGAGTCTTTAACTCAGCAGTTAAATATCACACAGTTAGAGTCCTCTTTAAGGCATTCAGGAATGATCTATGCATGTATGAGGATATAGTACATACAAAGATAGGTACTCCACCAACTCCGCTATTTGGGATTATCGCATGAATGTAGTATAGGGACGCTACCAAACCCCCATAGCTTTAGAGGAAATGAATAGGAGAGAAGCAAGACATAACACCCTTTTAATCCAGCATTATTGACGTGTCGTTCCCATCTTGGTCAGGTTTCTCATGACACTTCCACATTTTCAACTATAACGAAAACCATACTTCACTTATCCCTGAGGAAAATCATTTAGGGATTTTATTGGATAGAAGGTTGCCATGGAGAAGGAATACACAGAAATGCATCTACTTCTGCAGGAACTCAGTAGATAAAACTTGGGGATTACGAACTATAGTGTTGTATTAGATCTAACCATCTATAGACTTAACCGTACTACTTATCATTGGGCAGTATGATGAAAATAAGTGAAGCTAAACAAGGTTAAGCGCAAGTATCGGCACAACGGAAGCCTTTAAAAGCACTCCACGGACAGCCCAGGGCAACATACTTTTATTTTTTATAAAATACTTCACAAAAGAAATGTCAAAAAACTGAAACAACATAGACATACTGGAGTATTAAATCGAATAGCGGTACAAGCGTTTGGATCATGGAAAGAGGGTTTGAGGGTTCAACTTCGTTTTCACTTGAAAATCAGCACTGGTTCTGGTGTGTACCTTCTAGAGCAATATATCAGGAGGTCTTACTGACTTATGAGTTTAGTAGAACCAAGCCTATGCACAATCATCTTAAACTTGCCCTAAATTTTAAGATAACCAGGTGGTATAAATGAACTATGTAAAAATGAGGATACGCTCGAATCGGAAGAACATATTCACTGGCATTGTCCTATTAAGTCGAAACTTAAGATTTTAGGCAGCAGATTCCACATACAATTATCTAAGTTAACCTTCATCTGCTCTTTGCGTAGAAAACTACACAAACGCTACACAATTTCTCTGTTTTTTTTTTTTGGAAGTGTTAGCTTTAAGTTAACAAAATTTATTGACTTTGTAAGTAACATGATTTTGCAAAATTTAAGGCATTTTTTACTCCGAAATTTTCTTTTTTATGGACTGGATTAAAAAAGTTACGTTGTCTACCCTTGCGTAGTTTTCTACGCAAATGGGAAAAAACATACGTTTTTGGTGGGAATTTTTGATGTCATGGTTCTTCTTTGTCAATCATTGTGACTTTAACACATGGAAAAGTTCTTTTTGATTATTATTTTTACACCATTTACAAGAAAAACTAAAAAGAAGATGAAGAAGAATTAGTGCCAGAATCTTCATAATCTAGTAAGGTGATACATCTGTTAGTTGTATAAAAGGTGCTTGCTACCTTTTTACCCTTCAAACCTTCAAAATATTAGGTTTACAACTTTACTTCTGTCGTTTTTTTCCGAAATTCGAGGCTTTATTATAGGGTTGTTGTTTTTGTAACTGCGATATTATTGGTAATATCGCAGAAGTGGCAGTCCTTGGTCGGAATTCTAAGATTTCCGAGTCGTTCCGGTACGAAGAACCGACTGCCGTGGGAACGCTTTATTATAGGGCGCTGTCCATCGCTGACCACTACTATTTCCTACCTTTCGGCCAGCGTACTATTGAGTATAAGCTTATGCTAACAAAGTCAGTACCAACGTATTGTTTTAAACTAAGTTCATGCCAATGGGTAATGCTTTTTCCTCATATAGTCTTTCTCGGTGGAAAGCTAATTTAAGACTTCGAAATGCAAAAAAAAGCTTTTTCGTCTACCAAATAAATATAAATTACTTTTTCTAACTGCTTCCTCCCAGAGTTTTTAAAATTTTGTACCAAAAACTATAAATAATATTGCATGCGTAGAAAACTACGCAAAGGTAGACAGCATGAGTTTTTTGAGGAGCAGATGAAGTTTAAAAGTCTCAACATATAAATTATCTGCATATTTCATCCTCCGATCGCAATGGGCTCCGAGTAGAAGAGCCAATTTGTCAACACTTTTCTAACCCAATTTATAAAAAAATTAAAAAGTATAATTGGTTAATATGTACACTTTGCACATTTATTTATTAATGAAATTAAAATTTAAGTTTAACAAATCGTTTACTATAAATATTAAAGACATGAATTTTTTAATATTTAAGACAGCCTTTTTTCTGAAAAAGAAGTAAAAAATTATCATTTGACGAAGAGTTCAGAAGTTAGTTGTAATTAAATTATTTAATAGGTTTGAAATTTGAATAAATAAAAATATTTTGAAATACACTTTATTTTATATTTAGGGAACATTTTTTAATAGAAATAATTTTTAAACTCTAAAATGTATTTTACTATACATAAGTATTTCTTCACAACTCTTAACATTTATTCAACGTTTGTATATGATAATTAAAAACATATTTGATTAGGACATGATGTCAACATCAGAGTGTCGCTGGTATTTTAAATAAAATTTCTGAATAAAATTAATATCTAAACAAACTTTTCCCAAATTTGGCAGATGCAATACAAAATTGTGATTTTTTCTTTTAAAAATTTCATGAATTTGTTGCAAGCACGAAATAAATTCCTTAGCACGACGTTCATTAAAATGAATTAAATTTTCCAAATATAATAACTTTAAGTTATAGATTTCGATATTTTTTGATGAAATTATATGGCAGTTGCTTATATTGCAAAGAACTTGATGAAATACCCTACTCCATAAATCACTTCTATCGTTTAAATGACATTCTGCTTGCAATTCTAAATAGAGTAGGCATATTCGAAACGAAGCCAGATAATTTGTCGGTGTTAATTGATTCCATGTAGAGAAATCAAAATGAGATATATATATTTTGAAAATATCGCTGTAAAGCAGTTTAATACCATCCGGTATCGGTAGAGAACAAGCGAGAGAAATATATTTTAACCATTTATAAGTTAGTTCCATTAAGTCCACGGATCTTGTTTTTATTTTTCCAACAAACTCTTCAAACTCCTTTCTAGTCTCCAAATTAAACGAATCTTCAGAATCAACTACTTTACATTTAGCACATTCGTTGTTTATGTTGTCGTCATCTTCAGATAAATCCCAAAATGGCCATAAGCCTTCGAATGGAATTTGTGGATATTTAGCCAAAATTTCATCGCGCCCAGAACTTTTTCGTAATGAATATCGATGAAAGCTGCGTCTGGGTTTTAATTTATTAATTTTAGAGCTTTCTGATTTTGTATCAGAATCGCTATTAAAATAATTATCTATAAATTGATCATCAGATTTTGTAGAAGTAGAAATTGTTGTCGGATCAATTCCCAATTCATCGGTGTTAAGGAGTATCTCCTCAAAATTAAATGTAAACAGCATATTATGATTTATTTCATTGAGATGATAATAAAGACGAACGATAAACTCTCCAATAGTACGCCAATTAGGTTGCTTAATCCGAAAAGGTTTCAAGTCTGGTTTTTCATACTCCTCAGTCTTTTTGAAAGTTAGTTTGTCATCTAGCAAATTCCTTAATAAGTTTTGCTTTTTAAACTGAATTTCTAAAAATGATTTCTCGAAACCGCTGCATTTATTCAAAAAGAAAACATTTTTCCTAAATAAATAGTTAATTTCTTGTAAAGTTGCTGAAGCATTTTCATTATTATCAGCTTCCTGCAATAATTTCGCTGCACAACAATATGAGCCAATTATATTAAAATTCTTATTCATAATTTGAAGCAAGCCTTCTGCAGCAGCCCAGTGCATTGGATTTCTATAAAGACAGCTTTCGAATGCATATTCAGCTAAGTCAGTTATATTGAGTTTTAGGGCTAATTGACCAAATCTATTCAATGTAGAAACGTCAGTGTTGTCAATTAAGATCGCGGATATATAATGCTGAAGTGCAAGCATATAGTCAAATCGCTCCTCCAATATTAAGGCAATATTCTTATGGCAATTGTACTTAATTGTCGACAGTTTTTCATTTCGATTATTTTGTATGTTCTCATTTAGTACTTGAGTTTGAAGAAGTTCCATAAGCAAGTGTAAACATAAATCAATCTCACCTTCGGATTTAAATTTTATAGCGCGAATGTATTCAGTCTCGGCAATAGTTTCTTGGGCTTCACGAGTGGCAGAATTTTCTTCCGGTTCACTGAGCCCATCCTCATCATCTTCTTTATCGTTTAGTGCCACAATTTTGAACATTTTTTTTTTCAACTTTAACTTTGTCCTATGAATTTGATGACTTCTTTGGCCTTATATTTTAGTTTTATTTAAGCTTTGTACGTTGTAATAAAATTTAATTTTATATGATACAATTTGTATATCCAGCGAGTGGTTTTAGTTCACATCTAAAAATAAATAAAAGATTTAATTAATTTGAAATTTTAACATTTACCTTTTTGTTTATATTGTTTAATTTAAAACACTCAACAGAAGTATAGCTTCTATACTAAAACACTCAACAGAAGTATAGCTTCTATACTTATATAAAATGGTTTATCTTTTGGAGGCGTGGAAAATAGGTTATTTCGACCGTTATTTGAATATTTGTAAACAATAATCTACAAAGCGATTATCAAGTTCCTACTCATTCCTTAATCGATAAAATTAACCAGAAATCTTTGCGTCAATGAAAATGTAAAAAGAAAAAATTAACATGGTCAAAATATAGGACAAAGACAAAGAAGAGTTTAATATTGAAATCTTATTTTTCATTCATTAAATTTTATTCAATTGGTACAAGTGGTAAACGAAGAAAGAACTTTAACCTTTTTATACCCTTCACCACCATAGGTAGAAAATTATAAGTTTGTGCTGATGTATGTAACGCATAGAAATATAGACTTAGAATCACTTTCTGAGTAGATTAGATCAAAGTACAGATCGCATTTCAATGTACAGATCGCAATTCTAAAGGTAATTTGATGAAATTTGGTACAGATGGGACCATGGCTATTGAAATTCGTCAAAATCGGTTCACTATTTATGGTACCTCCCATATGTCCCACTTCCCGGAATTGATAAATTGGCACAAATATCAATATTTTTTCTTAATACAGGAAAAACAACACCTTTGATCTTAGTGGTGAAGGGTATCGCATTGTCGGGCTTGACCGACTATAGCACATTCTTACTTGTGTAGATTTATAAGCCTTTTTCGATTTTTCGAAGTTGAGTAGATCTTGGATAAGAAGTCGATTATGGTCCGATTCCAACGAATTTGGCAAAGTGACTAGACCATCAAAAACAGTTGTACTAACATTCACACAAATACAATTGAATTGGTGGTTGTAAGTGGCATTCGATATTGGTGCTGCGGTCTAGTACTATTATTAGACTCACTTAAAACAATGAAGTCAATTGTAATTGACTTACATCGTTTTACTATCCGGATAACATTAAAAAGCTGTAAAGTCGGACAATATCTACCTAAGCCAAATCACACAGGTCTCCAAAGAAAAAAGATCCCACAGTTAGTGCCCTTCTTTACGTCAGAGCAGGGCAATACTGTGATTTTTTATAGTCTCCTTCTGCAAAAATCATTAGACCCCATCTTCAGTCTAATCTCCTAATTGTCAAGCAGACAGTGGATTGTTATGACGGACACAATTAGGAATACATCGGGTTTTGATAGTGTCAGAAACTTATGAAACTTGTGTGATTGGAATGAATACATCCTGGTACAAAAGTCCATCTATATTTCGCTGAATTATATTCTCTTTTTAGCAAGTGGCTAGAGGCATAAAACCATATTCCAGATTATCTAGAATTTGAATGGTTGTTTCAAATCTTGCTATCTTTTGTCTAATAGTGGAACTACAGGGTTCGATCAATAAATTGACTGTTCTATATGTAGCAATTTGTATGGCTATTATGTTCATTCGATGATCCTCTTCGAAAATATTCATGGATTTCTCAAGAGTTTATTTTATCGACATTGTTCCCACAGCGTTAGGTTCATCATACCGGAAGGAATTGGAAATCTTTGGATGTCGACCAAGCACTGCCACTTCTGCGATATTACAAATATTACAGTTACAACAACACAAAAGCATACAACTTTTGCCCTGTGCACAGAACTGATGCAACTGGCGTTTTTAGCCCTATCTATGATATTGATCTCGAAATTCAGCTTCTTGTCACAGTCCGCGAAAAAAATTCAGTATTTACCAAAGAGCTAGGTTCCACTGATGGAGTTTTGTAACTCCTGGTAAGCAGAACGAATTCAGTTTTAGTTTGAATTTCCCCTAATTGTACACTTAACTTCGACAAATATTAACCGGCAAAATCAAATCCATATTAATACCAACAAATTAGAATACCGACAGCTTTCAAGCAAAAAATAATGGACTAAAAATCATAAATTTCTTAATTGTTACAATTTCCACTTACACGTTTCAAATGCAGTTGCTTCAACAAATAATCAGCCCGCAAAAACTTCAAGCTTTTGGCAGACAGAAAATCATCTGCGCATTCTTCTCCCTTCAGCTTCTTTTGTAATGCAAATATCTTCAATTTTTAAACTTGTTTTTATTTAATTAATATACCTTTTTTATGTCTGTTTCGATTTATTTTAGAATATTTTTAACTTTTGGCACACATGAATAAATAAAAGGAAATAAATAATAAACAAAAAGTGACAACAGCTGTGAGCAATAATGACTAAAACAGAGTTGTTAAAGAAAAGGGAAATTTATCCTAGACACACACCTTAAAACACTGCATTATCAAAGTCTGCAATAAAAAATACTATTTTATCATGCTGAAAACACAACAGGTCTAAGCGCTATGTAATCGGGGCAAGTGTTATAAAGAATTTATTTCGTTCTGAATATCTATGTACATTAGAGTCCGAAAAATTAAAGTATTTTTATTATGAATATGGAAAGGTGAAAGCGCACTGTATTTTTAAAGACACAACCATTAAAAAACGGTTTGTTGGCAAATTTTGAATCAAAAAGCTGGATTTCACACCTTGACTTTCCCCTAGAGTGGTTCAAAAAAAAGTTGAGTCTGTTTCCCCCTTAGATTAAAGATAATATAAAAATAATTCTAAAGAATTTTTTTATTTTTTTACCATGTCCTTTTTGTGTTTTGTTAACTGTGTCGCCATCTTTAGTCCGATCATAACACTTTATATATCGGTGTTCACGGCTTTGTTAGGGCTACATTTCTCTCGTTGATAGTTTTTTACTACCACGTTAATCTTTAGTCATAATTTTTTTAAATTCGATTCGTACACACCCTAATAGAATCGAATATACAGGTATGTGACGGATATCGGCCGTTTTCAAATCGTTCGATTTCACATATATTTTTGAGATAATTTTCGGTTATTTTCCCAAAAAATTCAAACCAAATGAAAGATAAAACATTTTATCTTTTCGACTGATATTTTATTTTTCATTTGGTTTGAATTTTTTTGGAAAAATTACCGAAAATTACCTCAAAAGAATATATGAAATCGAACGATTTGAAAACGATCGATTTCCATATAAATCTAGTTTTTAAAACTTATCAGGTATGTGATGGAAAACGATCGTTTTCAAATCGATCGATTTTAGATATATTTTTGAGATAATTTTCGGTTATTTTCCCAAAAAAATTCAAACCAAATGAAAGATAAAATATCAGTCAAAAGGATTAAAGCCAAAATTTCCATTTTTGGGGGAAATAACCGAAAATTAGCTAAAAAAAATATGCCTGATATCGAACGATTTGAAAACGAAAAACATCCATCACATACCTGAATGGCTGTAAATTGACGTGGTAGTAAAAAAAAATCGTAATTCGTAATTTAAAAGTATATAAATGGTTTCCTAGTATTTACTTTGCACAAAATTTAATCTCATAACAGGGTATAGTTTAACATTAAAAAGCTGTTAAATACTTTTCATTTAGCTTAATATTTATTAGGGATAACATGTTGATAGTAATACGACAGGTCCATATATTTTATTAGGAGTTCCTAATGCCTCTACCGTAAATAAAGTCTGGACATTGATTAATAGCTATCTAATATCCTTGGTGCGACCTTAATATGCTGATTAATATTTATATATGGAAGAATTATAGCTAAATGTTGACCGATTGTAACAAAATTACACACTGTCTGGTATTTATATAAAGCTTATTCTTGTAAAATTCAGTGGCCATAGCTGTTATACTTTATAATTTAATCGCTTTTAACTGGCCTTTGCTATATATTTTTTTGGTTTCCGGGAGTGTTTTTTATATTAAAGATATACAGGTATGTGATGGAAAATGTTCGGTTTCTAATCGATCGATTTCAAATATATTTTTGAGATAAATTTCCGTTATTTCCCTAAAAAAATTCAAACCAAATGAAAGATAATTACCTTATATTTATAATTATCAATCTACGAGCTTTAGTCGTAAGTTTTATTACTATTAATAATAATTTGTGTACCCTTAGGAGTTCGGAAAATCTAATTACAGATTTTGTAAGCGCAAAACTTCAGGTATACTGAACACAATATCTTGGTAGCGCGAGTTTGCGCTTCTAAGCGTAATTGGCTTGCAAATTTAAGAACACGTTAACAAATCGACTAAAGCGTTTAAGTTTTTTTTTCATATTTTGTCTTATTCTGCATTCGTTTTAACATTTGGACCCAAATCGTTGCTTTACGAAATAGACACCACACTTAGTGGATGAATCCACTTCCCTCTAAATGTTAATTTCGTCACTTCTAATATTACTTAATGGCAGCCAAAATTTGAAGCTCGTTTTCGCCTCTTTTTAATTTTGTTCGCATATTTTTTTTTGCTGCCTCAAGAAATTCCAAAAAAATAGATAAAGATTTGTAGATCTTTTAGTTTTGCATCGTTTGATATATACATTGCTCCAAAGTTTTATCCATACACCCATAAAAATTTCGGTGATACGTCCATATTTTTTTAGTGAATAGGTTTATTTAAAAAATTGTTGCGCTAAATAAAAGACAATTTAGCCGGCTACATATGTATATCTTTGTTTCAAAAAGTAACGGCTAGTAACCATTTCGCAAAAGCAAAACGGAAATAACTCCATTTTTTTAAACCAATAATATATCCATATACCAAAGTTAACGCTATGGAATAATCTAGAAATCGCTGAAATTAAAAAAAAAAAAAATATATGGGCATTTCCAGGATCGCGAACGGGACATTCGTACGCACTCAACTTGAAAAAAAAATATGAAAACTCAATTTTTTTTTTAACTTTTTATAAATATTTAATAGCATTTTAGTAGAACAATTTTTGAGAACAAAAAGAAAATTATAAAATATGAACGTTCTCCAAATATTTTCGATAAACTTGCGATCGCGAACGGGACAAAAAATGTAAGCCATTTTTTTCGGTGTGTGGTTTTCTTTAAAAGTCTGCGAACTTTGTCAGTTTTTTAAATGGAGATTATTTTTTGACTAAAGCAGATATATAAAGCTGTTTTTAAATATTTATTGTTGGTATATTTAGTCTATAAGAAGAGTGCAATCGACATGATATGTAACACTCAGAAATAACTCAAGGAAAAATGTCAATAAAAAACGCTAAAACCAAAAAAAAGCAAAGATGCTCTTTGCAGACCACTTTTCTTAAATTACAAATGGTAATATGCATTTAATTAGGTATATTCTTAAAATCCAATGCATTAACTAACTAAATTTTCTCAGAAAAGTCTTTTTTCTTCAACTTTAATATTTTGGTAGCGGTTGACCTTTTCCAGGAAATGCCCATATACAATTAAATATTTTTTGAACGGCAACAATGACATATTTCCCAACGTAATATGTCATTGTTGCCGTTCAAAAAATATTTAATTTCGAGAAATTTGGTCAAAAAATGGATAAAAACGTAAAAAAATATCATTCAAAAGATATAAAATCCTTAATAGTGGATTTGTGGAAGAAGAAGAAAAGTTTCCACGAAATTGGTAAAGTGGTTGGAAGGTCCCATGCATATTTACAATATATTATCAACAATTGCAAAAAACTGGATCAGTTGATATGGTAAAAGGAAGAGTAGCCAAAGGAAAACTAGCATCTGTGCGAGTTCAACGAAAAATATTAAGGTACGTGGAGCAAAATCCGAAAGAACCTGCAACGAAAACTGCGTCTACATTAAGCCAAGATCTTGGGGTAGACGTTCATCCTCAAACAGTCTGAAATTTTTTGCATAAAATGGAGTATACGGCCCGAGTCCCCCGGAGAAAACCGTTTACATCTAAGACAAATGTTCAAAAACGATTAAACTATGCTAATGAATTTGTAAATAAGGGAGATGAGTTCTGGAAGTCTGTTATTTTCACGAACGAATCAAAATATAATATTTTTGGTTCAGATGGCCGTAGACTGGTATGGCGCAAACTCAGAACTGCACCCAATGAGCGAAATATTATTCATACGGTAAAGCATGGGGGAGGTAACGTGAAGGTTTGGCGTGCGATGTCGGCAAGCAGGGTGGGAAACTTAGTCTTCATTGAGACCACAATGGACAAGATGGTGTACATAAACCTTTTAAAAGAAAACTTGCATAGCTCTGCAACAAAAATGGGACTTAACGTAGATTTCTTGTTTATTCATGACAACGACCTGAAGCACCACTCTTCATTGGTTGTGAAGGAGTGGCTTCTCTATGACGTTAAAAAGACGCTTTCCCATCCACCCCAGAGTCCGGCTTTGAATCTCATTGATCATTTATGGGATCATGGAAACCAAAATAAGAGAACGGGCAATAAGATCAAAGAAAGCTCTAAAAGATGTTTGGGAGTCCATAGACCCAAAGGTAACAAAAAATCTGGTTCTTTCAACGCAAAATAGGTTACAGGCAGTTAAAGAAGCAAAAGGATACAATACCCGTTAATAAACTCAAAACTATTCGCGGAGTTTGGCTTTAAATTAAGTGTATGGATATTTTTTTGACTTAAAAATAATGAATTGTTTTTGTTTTCGTTGTATATTTTTCTTAGTTATCGGTGAATTTCTTAAATATATACATACTTGCAAATATAGCTGAAGAAACTGTCTTTTATTTGGCAAACATTTTTTTAAATAGATCTTTTCACTAAAAAAATATCGACGTATCAGTAAAATTTGCATGGGTGTATGGATACATTTTTGGGACAGTGTATCTCGTTAATGTGCTCCGTATAGGTATAACATACGACAGGTGTAAATAACGAAAATTTGAGCGTAAATTTTTCATATAATACCGATTTTTTGTGGAACACACTCGCAAATATGTATGAAAATTTCCAAAATACCGCGTAAGCTGAGTTTTTTGACATTTAGCACCTAAAAAAAGCGCACCAAAAAATCATTGTTTGCTAAAATTTTATATATATTTTGAAAATCGTGCAAAAAAGTGCATATTGCTTTTAAAGGTTTTAGATAGCAAATTGAGACAAAATCACATAAGGCATGAAAGAGATGTAATTTATAACCGATTTGAATCAAAAATTTGTCTAAAATCTTTTTATTAGCTGAGAACACGAAGGTTTTATCTAAAAACATTTCAATGAAGCACATCGCGAATTTTGCTCAAAATCGATCAGGAGTGGTCTTAAAACTATTCTTTAATAAAGCATTACCTTAGATCTGAAGCGCACCAAAATATTATAAGAATTAACGATTTGACGGACTAAATAAAAATTTTATATTTTAAAAAGATATGGGTGCATATAAATAAAAAATTCTTTTAAGTTAAATTTGTCCATAAGTCAAGGCGGCAGAATTTCACTAAGGCCCACATTTTGTCAAATTTTGTGAAAATCGTGTTAAAAATATATATATATATATATATATATTGTATTTTTCACTAGCATAATTGCATTATTTCTTCGTGTTAAGGCATATTTAAATTACCATAATATGTACCATAAAACGACAAAATCAAAATCAACATAAAACTAATAAAAATAAAATAGTTTTTATTTTTTTTTAGAAAATTTTATTTTAACCGTCATGACTTCTGCACATCGCGTTAATTCATTAACGCGAACGGATTTTACATTCACTAAGCTTCCTTAATTAAACCCCAAAAATATTTAGTGTGCGATCATATTTTTTTTAATATTTTAAATTCCGAAAATAAAAACTATTTGATTTTTGCCCATATAAATCTTGTATAAAATTACATTTATTCGGTAGCATTTAATACTAATGTGATAAAGAATTTTTACTGAATCTTTAGTGAAATTCTTGTAAATTATTTTTAATAAAAGTGAAGTCTATGAAAACTGTGAAATATTGCTGTCGTGTAGACCCTGTATTAAATTTATACGTATAATTTGTTTTTAATATGTGTGTGCAGTTGATTGTGCATTGGGATTTTTTGAGTTTTCTTTGATGTTATTTTCTTCAGAATTGTTTATACATGATGTTGATTTGTTTTTAATTGAGAGGAAAGAGCGCGCTCACTCAGCCGGTTTGGCGGCTAAAAAATTTGATTGTCTGCTGACAGTGTGACCAGAGTTTAATAAACTAACTACAAAACTATAGTATCATAAAGGGCAGAGTAAACGCAAATAAGTGAGATTTAATAAATAAATAAATAAACGATAATAATATACATAAATAATGTACATATCGTCATCTTAAAGACCAAGTAACCTATCTGCAAAAATTTCAAAATTGAGTTTTTTATGGATTATTATTCCCTATATCATAACGTATATCTGTGCAAAATTTTGAAAATCTAATATCACAAATGACCGAATTATCACAACTTTTGTACCTAAAGGACCGTTACACACTTAAAATAGATAAAACTAAATCATCAAAAATCGAGATAAAAGTATAATTTCGTTGCATAGTGTAATTTAAAGAATAATTAAGTACTTTCATTTTCTTAAACCAATTAAAGAAACTATAACTGTTATTATTTAATTTATATAATATTTATATGTATAAAAAAAAATTGATTTATTTATACTAATTAGTACTGCAGATAGGTTATTTGGTTTCAGATTTTTGCAATTCCAAATAACCTAAGTGACATAGCATAGGCTGTGTTTAGAAAAACAATTTTTTTTCAACCGATATATATTTCTGGTTTTATTTTAATCTAAATACATAAGTTTCGTTTAAATATTGCAAATAGTTCCAATTTTATAACGTTTTCTCCCTCTCCTGTAAACTTTTGAAAACTGTATATAGGTTATTTCGTCTTTTAGGTGACGATATATGATAAGGGCCATTTTCAATTAGGTATGCTCACTAGTGTTGCCACGACAAAATTATTTTTGTAACCAAATTTTCATATAAAACTAAGTTGGGAAAAAAGTAACCAAAATTTGAAATGTCGATATCTTTAAAGTTAATTGAGTGTTAATTGCGCTAAAGATCTGAACAAACTGTTATTTAGAAAAATTAGGACTTTCAATTCTATTTGAAGCATTTAAGTGTTTAAATAACAACGATTACAATATGTAACAGTCGTAGCTGGGCGCCTATTTGTAGCTCCTTGAACGAGGGACAGAAAATAAACAGCTATGTATACTTTTGATTTTTTAATAATTAAAGTAGGATAATAAATTTGCTCTTCTGTAACATTGTCCTTTTGGCACCGATCTGGATCCTACTAAGCACAAAATGTTCATACTAAAATAAGTTAAAAACACCAAAATTTAAAAAACCATAAAGTACAGAAAATTCTTTCTGTTTTTTTTTTCAATAAATTTGTTTAAAAGTATTTAATCTAGAATAATCAAAGTAAAAAATTGCATTAAAACATAAACATAAAAAAATATATAAAAAAAAATTATGGTGTAAATTTTACACCACCTCTTATTAAGTGTAAACAAAAATTACCTATTAAATCTACTGCGACCCAGTTATTCTTGATTACATTATACAAACGATCCGACTTTGTTGCAGAAATTTTATTATGTACCTTTCAATAAAAAAGTAAAAAAAAATCGGTCAAATAGTTCAGAAGATACTTTTACAATGTAATCTTTCTATATCTCAAAAATTGTCCTCCTTTAGGCGTTCGCACCAAAATGTAATAATTTCATCTTAAATCATTTTAAGTAAATTGAGAAAACATTTTTTTACTATAACTTAAATAGTCCATATGGGAAAAACTAGTACATACTTGAAGTCATAAGATCTGAGTTATATGTTTAATTAATTTGGTTTTCTAACCGCCATTACACAATGCTACTACAATTTGCTACTTAGTCACTAAATTGAAATTGAGTGTTTGAAAAAGTTGTAATAAAAATATGACTTCTGACCGATTTAACTCATCTATTCCGAATTTGACAAACAACCTTTTCTCGAAATTCGGGGTTTGGAAGTGTTGTTTATGTTTTGCAAAAAAAGAAATTGGAGATTATAACATGAATTTTGTCCACCTAGCATGTTCTACGCAACACACTGTGCGCCAGAATGATTTGAAAAAGTAAAAAGTTATATTTTGGTGCTAACGATTTAAAAAGTTATTTTTGGAAACGATCAAAATGAAAAATGTTTTACTGTTTAGTACAAAAACCTTTTTGTATATGAAAAAAATCAGAATCAAAAAATTCACGAGTTTTTAGCGATTAATTTTAATGTAACTATAAAGACCAGTATGTAGAGTAAAGTGGGATCATTAAATAGAATTGTTACGTTTTAGTGCGAAAGTCGAATAAGCTCTGTAGTGCGTTTTTTCAACAATCTTTTTAGTTTCTTTCGACAAACATGTGTAACTATACAAACATTTTCGCCAGATTTATGTATTTTTTTCTACATCGGTTATTAAGGTGTTAGGTTCGAATAGTAATATAATTAAAAAACAAAAAATTTCAATTATAAAGTAAAGGTGTTCTGACAGTAATATCGATCTTGAAGAAAATCGTCGAAGTTCACTTTTATGAACTTTCCCGAAAAAAGTAACCAAAATGAAAACAAAGTACACATGTACACATTAAGTAAAAAAGTAACCAATTTTGGTTAGAAGTACACAAAACGGCAGCACTGATGCTCACAAAATCCATAAAAAGTCCTTGAAAATTGTTACATCCAATGAAAGTAATCGAATGTTGCGGTTTGTTATTTTTTTGAAAATGAGTAAGGAAATGCCGCCACCATGAATTTTCTGCGCTACCAAACCATGATAACCGATTTTGTATGTCCACAATTGGTTAATGTAACGACATTTGGTTTCAGCAAGACGGCACTAAACAATTCAGATTTGGCAATGTCAATTAGTGGCATTGGATTTATTTCTCTGGGGCCATTTGAAAGACTGGGTAGACGTTTTGGTAAAAGTAAAGTTATGTTAAAGTTTAGATCAGCGAAGGGAACTATAATATTTTTTCTTTCACTAGTTTTAAAAGTAGTTGTTGTTATACATATAATTTGTTGTTGTGATGTACCTAAATGCATTAGATATGTATTTCGAAGGCGTTTGATAGTGTGGCACAGTGCACAAATTATTGCTTTTAATATATCGAGTGGTTAAATTTCAAGGGCCGATGTTGATTTTGAATAAAACACAAACTATTTGGGAAATTATTGTAATTTTATTTTGTTATGATATATTGGTATTACTCAATTATGTATGGAACAAAATATCGGCTAAATGGGCGCCGCGACTACGGCGGCACACCTCCATCCGATGGTCCAAATTTTCGATGACCCTGAGGCATAATGGAGGTTCTATGCCGTTAATGTGCCGTATTATCTCGTCCTTTAGCTCTTGAATTGTTGCTAGCTTATCGACGTACACCTTTTCTTTCAAATAACCCCAAAGAAAAAAGTCCAACGGTGTCAAATCACATGATCTTGGCGGCCAATTGGCATCGCCATTACGTGAGATAACACGGCCATTGAATTTGTTGCGCAAAAGAGCCATTGTTTCGTTAGCTGTGTGGCAAGTGGCACCGTCCTGCTGAAACCACATATCGTCCACATCCATATCTTCCGATTCGGGCCATAAAAAGTTCGTTATCATCTCAGTATAGCGAACACCATTCACAGTAACTGCCTGACCGGCCTCATTTTGGAAAAAATACGACCCGAACAGTCACTCTTTGTGGTTGCATTGGTTTTTCGACAATCACTCTTGGATTCGCTCAAATGCGGCAATTCTGTTTATTGACGAATCCACTGAGGTGAAAATGTGCCTCATCACTGAAGATGATTTCTTCGAAAATTGATCATCCACTGTTACCATTTCTTGCCACCATTCTGCCAATTCACGACGTTTGGAATGGTCAAGAGGCTTTAGTTCTTGAGCCAATTGCACCTTGTAAGCGTGTAAATGCAAGTCTTTATGCATAATGTTCATCAACGACAAGCGTGAGAGGTGCAATTGTTGGGCACGACGACGAGTTGAGGTGGACGGCTCTTCAGCCACACTATCGCAAACAGCACCAATATTTTCTGCAGTACGAGCTGTACGAGCATGCACTGGTGTTCTCACATCTTCTACAGACCCGGTTTGCTCGAATTTTTCCACGATTTTTTTGATTGTACGCACATTTGGACGATCAAATTGACCAAAAAATCACGAAGTGCACGATATGCATTTTGATTTGAACGCCCATTTTCATAATAAGTCTGGATAACTTTAACACGTTGTTGGATTGTGTATCTCTCCATAGTTCAAATTGACTAAGTCTGAAATAGAGAAATGTCAAATAAAATTTGGAAAAAAAACTTGGCGTTTAGGTGTGGTTCACATTCAACATCGGCCCTTACAATTTAACCACCCTTTAGAAGTTGTTTAAAATGGGAGCACATCAAACGATTTCAAGATTTAGAGTTACCGCAAGGCTTTGTTCTTTCTTATCTATCACTCTAAGGAGAGGGCGAGACATAGCTATCCGGTCATAAGAACACTTGATTCACTGAAACCCCTGTTCGGTTTCAAAGCAAACATGACTCATTTACGATAACAATCATTCAAAATGCTTGGTATTTTTTTATCACGCCACCGACTTCGCAGCTTTAATTTATACTTAATTTTAACGCTCACAGTATTTAAATTAAAAACTTGATATTGATCGTTCAAAATGCTTGGTATTTTTTTATCACGCCACCGACTTCGCAGCTTTAATGTATACTTCATTTTAACGCTCACAGTATTTAAATTAAAAACTTGATATTGATTGTGATGTTCGAAAATTGTCCATAAAATAAAAAAGAAGAGAAATGACTTAAAAAATGTTTGTCCATACAAAAAGTTTTTTATTTAAAATTTTCTGAACCACAATTGACCCATTTCAAAAAAATGTCTGTTTACACACTCTTTTTTTATATCAACTATCAATCAATGTTATTTTGAAGGTGTGTCGAATTTGGTTTATGTTTAGCTGGTTCAAATGCTTCAACGGAAAGAGTATTTTGTTGTATTGAATTTAAAGAATATTTAAATGAATATGAAGACATGATAAAACAAATTTATTCCTTAGAAAATGCTAAGATTAGTTATTTTATATTTTAAAATTTTAGTCTTAATATGAGTACAAATTAATATCAAGAGTTATCTGCATATTTACATATGTAATCTCAAAAACTATGTTCCTGTAAGTTTGTTTTTACAAAAAATATTCTATTTTTCGATAAATCGGCAACACTGCCAATGTGGGAAAAGTTTACTCACATGAAATGGCCAATCTATCTGTTAAGGAAATTCTTATTGTGTTTATTGTTATTAAAAAAGAGAAGAAAACGAAAGAGTATTAAGGGAAATTTTCTCTCACAATAATCATTTACTGGGAATTTCTTTACAGTTGAAATTGTAGCGAATAAAAAAAAGAACTCGGGTTGACTATTTTGTAGAAGCATTTCAAGAACAACAGATGCATTAAATACGTACATACATATAAAGAAAAAACCTAAATGTGAAGGAATAAAAAGTTCACAAAAACCTAAATGTGAAGGAATAAAAAGTTCACAAGAAAATAAGTACATATTTGACTTTTTTGTTACCATACTTATACATACGTACACACATGTATGTACAAAAGTAAGTAAATTTTTATTAAGTCTTTTTTTTGTTTTTCTTGTGATCAGAACAATCAATTTTCAGTGCTATATGCGTCTTACTCTAATACTAATTTCATGACGCTAAGCAAGATTGTTAAAATGAAATAGAATAAGAATAATATAAAAAATTAATGTAAATTCAAGACTTGCTTAGAAACTTTAAAATACCTAACAGAGCGTATGTTATTTACAGCCATACACAAAATTAAAACTAAATCATGTGCATAAGTATGTACGAAAATGTTATAATATAAACAAAAAAAAAAAATCCCCTTCTCTCGGATATTTTTCATGTGAATTTACTTTAGTATACACACAATCAATTTTCTTATTCTATTTTAGTATTATTTGTAGAAGGCAACGAAAACAATCGAAAATGTAAGTAAAAAATTTTTGCTTTTGAAATAATTGTGTTCTTTAAGTAATTTTGTATACACTTCACTATCATACGTGGAAAGGGAATATTGGGCAGGTGCTGATGTTTGTAACACAAAGAAATATTAGTCTGATACCCTTCATTTGGAATACCAATTTCTGCATGGATTGGCTGGTTGGGTTATTAAAGTATAGATCACAATTTTGAAACTAACAGTAGTTCCCAAAAATTCAGTATTTTTCGTTTCATTTGATCACCACTATATTTTTAAACCCACACCAAAAAGAATGGGCGTATATTGAGATTGCCATTCCGTTGGTAATTTCCTTAATATTGGCACAAAAACAAAATTGATATATGTTGCGGGTGGGCCCCTCCTACCCCTGACGGCACTGGCTACTCTACGCCACTGCTACCAAAAAAAAATTTTGCGTGGGGGGTAGGGCGGAAAACACTTTCGGGAGGGGGCAAAAATTAAACATATTGCCCCGGGTCCCTCATAAATCAAAAATAATGTTCCGGGAGCGGCCTTGCTAGGTGGAGACAAATGCCCCAGCCAACTCCCGGTAATCGCCACCTCCATTAAAATAATGTTCCGGGAGCGGCCTTGCTAGGTGGAGACAAATGCTCCAGCCAACTCCCGGAAATCGCCACCTCCATTTAAATATGTTCCAGGAGCGGCATTGTCGATTTGGAGACATGCTCCAGCCAACTCCCGGAAATCGCCACCACCACTCTTCGCCATTTCCATTACCTTGATTGCTGAAAATTAAACATAAAATTAGTAAAACATAATTAAAAAGATACTTACCTTCCTTAATTATTCATGTAACATCCAGTCCCGTCTGTCGGTCCAATGAAAAACCTGAAAAAGAAAAAATAAAAATATTAAACTAAAATTATACTTACCATGTGTTGCTCTGTTGATGAATGTTTATTTGTTTTTCCTTTATGTCATTTACTAGTACTACAAAATACTACGATTGGCAACGCGATTATTTTGCGTAAATGCAGGGTTGTATCTCCCATTCAAAAATAAGTTTTTAATTTAAGCGCTTTTTTTTATTTTTTAAATTTTGAGATATGAATGGAATAGTATTCAATTTCTAAAATTTCTGTACGCCTAGTAGCCAAAAGGAGGAGATACAGAAAATAATGACCGATAATTAAGAAAAAAGCATAATATATAGAAATTCTAGGAAAAATGGCGATACGGAGGAGAAATTTTGGAAAAGTTTTTATAAATAGGATTTTGGAGGGAGTTTAATTGGAAAAGGTGATGAAATATATAAAGAAATGGAGGGAATGATTTTTGACCACTATGTATCTTAAGATTTGACTGGTATAAAAGGGAATTTTAGACAAGGCCAAAGATCAGAACAATAGTTGGTACTCTGTGGTATTGTGTGTCGTTTAAAATTCTGGGTGCAAAAGTCCTTTCTTTATAAAAACAGTTTTTTTGTTATTAAATAAATTTTAATTTACGGATAAAGAAAAAAAATTTTCATGATTGAAGAATTTATAAATTCACAAAAGAAAAGTGTGTTTATATTCTTGCTGGTAAAATCTGTCCGGATAATAATACGTAAGTTAAGCACAAAAGAAACTAAACATTTTATTAGAAAAATATGTTAGTATCTATTTTCTAACAATAGAAATTTAATATTTAGCTGGCTGTTCCCAAGGAATCCCTCAAACTAATGAGAAGGTTGGATCCAAAAACCAAAAGGGAAAGCCAGGTATTTTTGAACAATTGAAGAATTAAAAAAATAAACTTTGCACCGCAACTAAAAATCAAAATACTTAAAAAAAAAATACATCAAAAGTCTCAAGAGACAATTATGAAGAAAAAAACCGCATCAAAGTTTCTGCCAACAACAAAATTTTGAAATTTTAACTTAACATTAAAAATTTATTAAAAAGTAAAAGCAAATAATATATAAAAAAAAAAGAATTTAAATTAAGCTATTTAATATAAGTTGTGTAATTGTGATTCCTTTATAAGTCCTGTGTGAGTGTTATGGAATAAGTGTCCTTTTTGTTGTCCGTCCGTCCATCTAAGAAAAAAAGAAAAAAAAAATATAGATAAGTGAAGGTATCATGAAAATTTGGAATTGAAATCATAATTAAATGATAAAAATACAAAAATCATAAACTTTATTTAAAACAATAGTAATGAATATGTGTTCTCAGGGAGCTCCTTTAGGCCTATAAAAAGAAAAGAAAGAGAAAAGGTTAAACAAATTTTAAGAATTGTGGTTTAAACTCATTTTCAAAGATATTTTCATATATATTTAAAAATAACGTCCGTATTTTATGTTAAAAATTAGTGTTTATATTTTTAAGTTTTATTGTTTAATGTTAAGATATTCGTTTTATATAATAAGAATGGTCAAATAAATAGTCTTTCTGTATTTAAAAAAGAATGAAGAAAATTGAGTAAGAGATTATTTATGGAGGATTGTTGAGAGGAATAGGGTGATGGGAGGCGGGTTAGTGGGTCCATAAAAAAATTACTATTTGGAAATAATTTTTGGACAAGGTAGGGAAAGGGCAAGGCCGGAAGTTAAAATCCATTTCCGGCATAGATGTTCCAATGTTTGTGATGTGTCGTTTGTTTGTTTTGGAAAACTTATAAATTATTTTTGTGCAATCCAGGGCTGGTTGTAGGGTTGAGTTCCTTCGCCCGAAAGAGACCGCGAGTAGCTAGTCAGGCCGGCAACAACAACAGTCCCATCGGTTTGTAACAGATTATGGCGCCCAATCGAAATAAAAAGAATTTTTGTTGTGTTCTGTCAAAGTATGACGTCCACACAGGAATTTTGTAATATAGTGTAAAATACCTAAACACTGATAATAGCCTACTAGTTGTGTTAAAATAGTCCTTTATGTGTTTTCAAAGTGTCGTTTAAAATAAAAGAATAGGTCTTATCCGTTTTTGGTATCGTCCGAAAAGTCCGTTGTGAGATCGTTTTTGTTTTTAATCGTACATTTTTGGAAATATATTTTCAGTTCAAAACATGATTGGTTGAACAAGTTAGCTAATGGATTGAAAGCCGTTCTATATGTTCACCAATTGTCGTTATTTGTTTATTTAGTCTCAGTTTGATGTTTTGTGTGTGGAGCAGTTTCTATGTTTGCCAACAGCCGCTCGAGCTCAAAGCTTGAGGTCTGTTGTGTTGACAAACATATACTACTGGCCAATGTAGGAGCACCCACAAAACTGTGATAATTTTTTTTTATTTTTTTTTGCTTAAAGTTGAATTATTGGGACATCGATAAAAAAAAGGTACCGTCAGACCGCCGCCACTCAACAATCCCCATGAGAATAACAAGTTTAAAGAACCTTTTATTTTATCACTAATCTTTAATTTGATTTATAGATTTATTTGATCATTCAACTTAGTATTCTATTAGTATTTGTGTTTGTCGTATTTATATTCCAAATTATTTATATTTTAGTATTTAGTTTATTATTTTTATAGTTATTATTTTATTTATTTTCTTTATTTATTTCAAAATTTATACTTTTAGTTTTATAGTAGTCTTATATTCCAATTATTATTAATTTTTTTTATTTATCGTATCGTTTATTTAAAGTTTAATTTCAAATCTCAATTTTGTTTTTGATTGTTTGGTGGTATTTTTGCGTGGATAAGTAAAATTTTTAGTTTCTTTTATACATCATCCGTCTCCGTTTATTAAAGTCAGTAGTTTCCGGTTTAATTTTCAATATCCGTATGTGATGAGTAATGATACCAGGCCTCGAACTAGGAACCGAAAAAGATTGTTACAAGAATCAAGTTTAAATACTTCCATAGAAGTTCAAAACAAATATAGGAAATATAATTTTAATTCAAAAATGGCAACAAATGATTCCATTAGAGACCTGTCGAATTCCATAAATTCAAGGCCAACACTGTCTGTCAACAATACAAACAGAGCTGGTAACCCTAATGTACCAAGTCATTCTTCAAACGTTCCAAATGTGGTAATTGAACCTGAGGTTAGGGAACTAATAGTTGACGAAACTTTAGTGGTCCAAAGAGCGTTAGAAGAAAGAGTGAAGAAAATGGTTCAGGAGGAAATGGTCGAGGTTAGAAAGTCGGTTGGTGAATTAACCAAAATAGTCAAAGAAATGTCTGTGACTATGTCTAGGTGTCCAGAATCCGTCGATACTAATATATATAATCTTCCTAATGCTACTCAAAACGGTATAGCTTTTCCCAGACCCTTAAATAATAACGTTTTACAATTTGGAAACTTACCAAACACGGGAAACATTGCGGTGAATGCTGATCCAATGGGTGAAAGTAGAAACAGTCGTTCGGCTTCTGAAACAAATAGAAATAGTGAAAGGATTAGTATTCGCGTAGATAAATGGGGGATAGTTTTTGACGGAAATAATAACCATATAAGTGTGGAAGATTTTATATTTCGTATCGAACATCTCCAAGCACATTATGATATTAGTTGGGAGGAAATTTTAAGGGATTTCCACCTGTTAATGTCTGGTCCAGCGAAAGATTGGTATTGGCTGCTGATTCGATCCCATGGAATAATGAAATGGCCAACTCTGCGATGCGAACTCTCCAATCAGTATCGAAACAATACGTCAAACTTTGAAATTATGAGAGATTTGGTAGAGAGGAAACAGCTTCCAAATGAGTCCCTTGACGTTTTCTTTCAGTTCATGTCCAAGCTAAGATCCAGACTAGTGCAACCTATACCGGAATATGACATGATAAAAATATTAAAAAGAAACCTTAGAGAAAATATTGCAAGAATAGTATACCCGATATCTGTATCTTCGGTTGAACAGCTTCGAATGGAGTGTGTGGAAGCAGAAAAGAATTTCCCCATGAAAGAATGTCGAAACAATCTGCCAACTTCACGTCAGATGAGAGTTAACGAAGTTGTTTTTGAGAGCTCTAATGAAGAAACGCAGTATGAGGATGTTAGTGCTCTGAAGTTTTCACAACCCAGACCGCCACTTGCATGCTGGAATTGTAAATCATTAGGGCATGGTTTTCGTGACTGCAACGCCAGTGAGAGAGCATTATTCTGCTACAGGTGCGGGAAGCCAAATGTCATTGCTCCAAAATGTCCTGATTGCCAAAAAAATTTTGCGAAGAGCGTAGTGACGGGGGAACTACGTACATCAAAAAACCCCAACAGCGAAAAACTTTAAACTGTCCTGAAAAAAATAACATTGATTTAGAAACGGAAGTTGAAGACTTAGTTAAATACATACCGGAAATGAAACACAAGATACCACTAAACATAAGACAAAAATATTACGACCATATTAAGCATAGAATTTTTAGTTTCAGTGGTATGCCAAAGCCAATTTCAAAGCGTGTTCTGAAAATAAGGGAATACTTTAATAATAAACGAATAAACAAAAAACAATTAGTAGAATCTATAAATAGAATAAGTAATAGAGTAGACAATAGGATTTTTATAGAGGTAGAGATAGAAGGTAAAAAGTTGTCCGGTCTGTTAGATAGTGGTGCATCCGTTAGCATATTAGGAAAAAATTGCAGAAAATTTATAGAAGAATTAGGGTTAGAATTAATACCGATATTTTCAAATGTGGTGACTGCAAGTGGTCAACAGCATAGAATATTGGGGAAAGTAAACGTATCCATGAGGTACAAAGATCAGGAGAATAAAATACTTCTGTATCTTTGTCCTGATTTGGAACAATATTTATATTTGGGTATAGATTTCTGGAGATCATTTAATTTAGCACCAGAGATCATTGGAATAAATGAAATATCACTAGAAAAAGCTATAGAAGATTTCGGAGATAAAGAGGATTATAAAATAGGGCCACATGAGTTAAATATAGAACAAAAAAGTAGATTAGATAATGTAATTAAGAAGTTTGATACTTTTGAAGAGAAAGGTTTAGGGCAAACAAGTCTTGAAAAACATTCAATCAAATTAATAAATGGCGCTGAGCCGATTAAGGATAGATATTATCCAATATCGCCAGCTGTCCAAGAGATTACGTATAAAGAAATAGATAAAATGTTAGAATTGAATGTTATCGAACTTAGTGAAAGCCCTTGGAGCAACCGGACAACAATTGTAAAAAAACCAGGAAAAAACAGATTTTGCCTTGACGCCCGAAAATTAAACAAACTAACGATAAAAGACGCTTATCCGTTGCAAAATATCGACGGTATCCTAAGTCGTATAGATGAGACTTATTTTATAAGCAGCGTTGACTTAAAGTATGCGTTCTGGCAAATAGAACTTGAACCAGATAGCAGACCGTTCACTGCTTTTACAGTTGCGGGTAGGCCGTTATATCAATTTCGCGTTATGCCGTTTGGCCTATGCAATGCTGCCCAACGCTTATGTCGTCTTATGGACAAGGTCATTCCGCCAAATCTGAAAGACAACGTCTTTGTTTATCTGGACGATTTGTTAATAATCTCTAATGATTTCGATAAGCATTTAGAAATTTTGGAAGAGGTAGCTAAATGTTTGAAAAAAGCTAATTTAACGATAGGGCTCAGTAAGTCACAGTTTTGTTTTAAACAATTAAAGTATTTAGGATTTATTGTTGGAGGAGGGATGCTAAAAACCGATCCAGATAAGGTCAAGGCAATCACCCAAATCAATATTCCTAAAACGGTAAGAGAAGTGAGAAGTTTTCTGGGTACTGCGGGATGGTACCGCCGTTTTATCAAAAACTTTTCCGTTATATCCGCCCCATTGACCGATACTCTAAAAAAATCGAATAAGTTTGAGATGACAGCAGAGGCAATAAGGTCCTTTGAGAACTTAAAGAGGGCATTGACATCAGCTCCAGTTCTTCGGCATGCCGACTTCTCCAAAAGATTCTTCATACAGTGCGATGCGTGTGACTATGGCATTGGAGCAGTTCTGTACCAACTGAGCGGAGACGAAAACGAGCACCCAATTGCGTTCTACTCGCAGAAACTTAATTCATGTCAAAGGAATTATACAGTCACTGAAAAAGAGTGCTTGGCTGCGGTGATGGCTGTAAAGAAGTTTCGGCAGTACATCGAAATGATGCCATTCACCATCGTCACCGACCATGCCAGCCTAAAATGGCTTATGTCTCTTAAAGATTTGACAGGGAGACTAGCTAGATGGTCACTGCAACTCCAAGCTTTTGATTTTGAAATACAACATAGAAAAGGTTCAGAAAATATTGTAGCAGATATGCTTTCCAGGTTACCAAACGTAGATGAAATCAATATGAATGATTTGTTAGGCTTTGAAACAACTGAGTTTGAAAGCAACGAATATTTGGATCTCATAGCACATATTGAAAAAAATAAAGAGATTTTGCCAGACTTAAAGGTTGAAAATGGACTGGTTTATAAGAAGACTTTATTTGATCAGGTTGGAGACGAATCGCCATGGAAATTGTGGATTCCAGCAACGATCACACACCCATTAATTAAAAATGTTCATTCAACTCTCACTTCAGCTCATGGTGGAATAGCGAAAACTTTGGAACGTTTAAAAAGGATGTTCTATTGGCCGAAAATGACATTGCAAGTAAAGAACTATGTGGCTAACTGTCAAGTCTGCAAAGAAACGAAACCGTGCAATACCAATCTTAGACCTGAAATCGGTGAAAAAGTGGTTACTGAAAGACCATTCCAAAAATTATATATCGATTTCATGGGAAAATATCCGCGTTCTAAAAAAGGTAATTGTTATATCTTCATTGTCATGGACCACTTTACAAAATTTATATTTCTCAAAGCAATGCGAGATGCTACTACCAAAAATGTTATAAACTTTCTAGTTCATGAAGTTTTTCATAAATTTGGAGTTCCCGAGATAATACATAGCGACAATGGTAGCCAATTTATATCTAAAAACTTTGAAAACTTATGCGCCACATATAAGATCCAGCACCTTAAAACCGCTGTATATTCACCACAGAGCAACGCCAGCGAGCGTGTTAATCAGTCTGTTTTATCAGCAATTAGAACGTATTTGGAAAACGATCACCGTGACTGGGATTTATATCTTAACGAAATAGAATGCGCCTTAAGAACTTCCATTCACACAGCTACGGGCGTTACCCCATTTTTTGCTCTATTTGGGTTTCACATGTTTACCAGCGGTGCAGATTATAAGCTGAGCAGTAAGCTACAGTCACTGACTGATCATGAAATTATCCAAATAGACCGGAATGATAAAATGCAAATTATTAGGGACAAAATGAAACAAAACATGACGAAAGCTTATGAACGAAGTGCTGAAAGATATAACAGAGGTGCACGCATAGCGAAATTTGTGCCCGGTCAGGAAGTGTACCGCCGTAACACTGTCCTAAGTAATTTCGGAAAAAATATTAATGCAAAATTTTGCAAAAAGTTTTTGAAATGCCGTATAGTCAAGCCAGTCGGAAATAATATGTATGAGTTGGAAACATTACAGGGTAAATCTTTAGGTATATATTTCAAAAGATATCAAGGTATAACAAATACAAAGTTTTAGTGCAATATTAGAATTAAGAATTATTTTATATAATTATACGAGGTTTTGTGTAATTATTCAAGTAATTCTACATTTTAGTTAGGTACTTTATAAACTGTGATATTTGTTATAACTGTGATATACTTCAATTATTTGTTTTAATTATTTATTTGCTTACTTACGTTTGTATCTGTGATATTAGTTTTAATAGTGATGTCCAAAATTTATGTTTTCGTGCAATATAGTTTAAAATAAGCTTCCATAGTTCAACTAAAATTCAATTTGGTACCTGAAAGTACGAAAAACTTTAATACATCACAAAGAAAAAGACTTATAGCAGATAAAATCGTAACTTCCCGTAAAAATCATTGAGTACTGAAATAGTAATTTCAAAATCTTTAATTTTAAAGATATTTTGAAATGAAGTCCACTAAAAGGGAATTTTGCAATAGTGAAAAAAAGTATAGAGGTTGTTCCAATAAAAGTTGAAATGATTCTGAAAAAAAAAAATATGATAAAGTTAATTTTATGATTTTAATGTTTATTTGACGAAATAAAATTTTAGTTTTATTAATAATTAGCTTCATATAAGAAGCATTCGATTTTTTTGCGCTATAAGTGCTCCAATTGGCAAGGACCAATTCCAAGAAACATGAAAATGTCAGAATCTCTAGCAGCTAAGGAATGCCACTATGCATTTTCATCACGAAAATGACAAAAGTCGGTATTAAATTCTTGTTTTAGTGGAATTGTTAGTATTTATGAGGTTAAAATCAGGGAAAAAGTAATAAATATAAAAAAATAAACAAAAGAAGTGCAATAGTATATTATTAAATTCAATTATTATTTTATTTGAGTGCAATAAATACAAGTTTGACTGTGATATTAGTTTAAGAATGCAATATTAGGATTAGAAAACAATAATTTATATTAGTTGAATTATACAAAATCTTTATGTTTGTTTTCGTCCTAATTTAGCATACTATTTACTAAATTACATTCAAAAAAGGTGTTTTACTCAAGATATACCAAAAAAACGTTAATAATATACTAAAGCCTTTATAATCTACCAGTAAATCCTGTTTCATATTAATTTAGTCACGTTTCGCACTACTCACCTGTTTCGTAAATTCTCCATTGGATAAGTTTCTCTGTATTGCCCGGCTTGAGACGTGCAGGGTGTGGGAGTTCCCCACGTTGTGGCTGGTTAAGATCCCCGCACACCGTTCCCTCTGTCAAACTCCAGAGAAAACGGAGTTTTGTTGCGGGTGGGCCCCTCCTACCCCTGACGGCACTGGCTACTCTACGCCACTGCTACCAAAAAAAAATTTTGCGTGGGGGGTAGGGCGGAAAACACTTTCGGGAGGGGGCAAAAATTAAACATATTGCCCCGGGTCCCTCATAAATCAAAAATAATGTTCCGGGAGCGGCCTTGCTAGGTGGAGACAAATGCCCCAGCCAACTCCCGGTAATCGCCACCTCCATTAAAATAATGTTCCGGGAGCGGCCTTGCTAGGTGGAGACAAATGCTCCAGCCAACTCCCTGAAATCGCCACCTCCATTTAAATATGTTCCAGGAGCGGCATTGTCGATTTGGAGACATGCTCCAGCCAACTCCCGGAAATCGCCACCACCACTCTTCGCCATTTCCATTACCTTGATTGCTGAAAATTAAACATAAAATTAGTAAAACATAATTAAAAAGATACTTACCTTCCTTAATTATTCATGTAACATCCAGTCCCGTCTGTCGGTCCAATGAAAAACCTGAAAAAGAAAAAATAAAAATATTAAACTAAAATTATACTTACCATGTGTTGCTCTGTTGATGAATGTTTATTTGTTTTTCCTTTATGTCATTTACTAGTACTACAAAATACTACGATTGGCAACGCGATTATTTTGCGTAAATGCAGGGTTGTATCTCCCATTCAAAAATAAGTTTTTAATTTAAGCGCTTTTTTTTATTTTTTAAATTTTGAGATATGAATGGAATAGTATTCAATTTCTAAAATTTCTGTACGCCTAGTAGCCAAAAGGAGGAGATACAGAAAATAATGACCGATAATTAAGAAAAAAGCATAATATATAGAAATTCTAGGAAAAATGGCGATACGGAGGAGAAATTTTGGAAAAGTTTTTATAAATAGGATTTTGGAGGGAGTTTAATTGGAAAAGGTGATGAAATATATAAAGAAATGGAGGGAATGATTTTTGACCACTATGTATCTTAAGATTTGACTGGTATAAAAGGGAATTTTAGACAAGGCCAAAGATCAGAACAATAGTTGGTACTCTGTGGTATTGTGTGTCGTTTAAAATTCTGGGTGCAAAAGTCCTTTCTTTATAAAAACAGTTTTTTTGTTATTAAATAAATTTTAATTTACGGATAAAGAAAAAAAATTTTCATGATTGAAGAATTTATAAATTCACAAAAGAAAAGTGTGTTTATATTCTTGCTGGTAAAATCTGTCCGGATAATAATACGTAAGTTAAGCACAAAAGAAACTAAACATTTTATTAGAAAAATATGTTAGTATCTATTTTCTAACAATAGAAATTTAATATTTAGCTGGCTGTTCCCAAGGAATCCCTCAAACTAATGAGAAGGTTGGATCCAAAAACCAAAAGGGAAAGCCAGGTATTTTTGAACAATTGAAGAATTAAAAAAATAAACTTTGCACCGCAACTAAAAATCAAAATACTTAAAAAAAAAAATACATCAAAAGTCTCAAGAGACAATTATGAAGAAAAAAACCGCATCAAAGTTTCTGCCAACAACAAAATTTTGAAATTTTAACTTAACATTAAAAATTTATTAAAAAGTAAAAGCAAATAATATATAAAAAAAAAAGAATTTAAATTAAGCTATTTAATATAAGTTGTGTAATTGTGATTCCTTTATAAGTCCTGTGTGAGTGTTATGGAATAAGTGTCCTTTTTGTTGTCCGTCCGTCCATCTAAGAAAAAAAGAAAAAAAAAATATAGATAAGTGAAGGTATCATGAAAATTTGGAATTGAAATCATAATTAAATGATAAAAATACAAAAATCATAAACTTTATTTAAAACAATAGTAATGAATATGTGTTCTCAGGGAGCTCCTTTAGGCCTATAAAAAGAAAAGAAAGAGAAAAGGTTAAACAAATTTTAAGAATTGTGGTTTAAACTCATTTTCAAAGATATTTTCATATATATTTAAAAATAACGTCCGTATTTTATGTTAAAAATTAGTGTTTATATTTTTAAGTTTTATTGTTTAATGTTAAGATATTCGTTTTATATAATAAGAATGGTCAAATAAATAGTCTTTCTGTATTTAAAAAAGAATGAAGAAAATTGAGTAAGAGATTATTTATGGAGGATTGTTGAGAGGAATAGGGTGATGGGAGGCGGGTTAGTGGGTCCATAAAAAAATTACTATTTGGAAATAATTTTTGGACAAGGTAGGGAAAGGGCAAGGCCGGAAGTTAAAATCCATTTCCGGCATAGATGTTCCAATGTTTGTGATGTGTCGTTTGTTTGTTTTGGAAAACTTATAAATTATTTTTGTGCAATCCAGGGCTGGTTGTAGGGTTGAGTTCCTTCGCCCGAAAGAGACCGCGAGTAGCTAGTCAGGCCGGCAACAACAACAGTCCCATCGGTTTGTAACATATACAGTTTGTCAAAAAAATGTTTTTACATAGAAAAAATAATTTTCATTTGGCTTTAGTCACAAAATAAACAACTACTATGTAAATTTTGTTTATTTTTATTTATGCTGCACGAAATCAAATCTTCAAGTTAGGACTAAATAATATGATAAAAAAACAAAGGAAACTCCAAATTTTGTTGTCAAAAAAATGTTTTTAAAATTAAGTTTTTATACCTGTTTTTCGTTTTGCAAATAAAATTTTTGTCAAGTTATCATTGATAATCTAATAAAAGTGAAAGTTAGAAGTGATAAAACAAAATTCAGTTCTTTTTTTAATAATAAAAACGGTAATTTTTAATTAAAATTGAAATGCCTGGCAAAAGAACGTCTACGGATGTTATTCAGTTAATATATTATAACCATCAGATAGGAAAAACCGTGCTTAAGTCTATAATATTTAAAATCGCGCTGAAAACGAAAATAGACTGTCATTACGGCATTCAACTGGTCGTCCACCTAAAATCTCTCGTAGAACTGAACATGTTTTAAGATGAATTGTAGAACAAAAACCTTTTGTGTCCCTGCGAACAATAGATGCAAACCAATATATTGATATTTTGAAGCTTCACTTATGTATTTAAAAGCGGAGATGGATTTGGGTTTTATTCTGATAGGAAGCCAAAATTAAAATTTTACCAGGATAATGACCCCAAACATAAAGCTCAATTGGTAAGGAAATGGCTTCTCTACAACTGCGACAAAGTACTGGATACTCCTGCTCAAAGTCCAGACCTTAACCCAATCGAAAATTTGTGGTCTTATCTGAAAAAAGTACTGCCAAAAGGAGTCCCAAAAACCGATGCGAATTAATGTCTTTTATTTTGGAATAATGGAATAAAATAACAACTGATTATGTTCAAAAATTAATTTATTCGATGAAAAGGCGTCTGCATGCCGTAATTGATGCTAATGGTGGTCCCACCAAATATAAATCAGTGCGCAGATAAAGATCCCCAGTATTTTACTTTAATAATAGTACTTATGTAAAAACATTTTATTGACAATACAATTTTTAAGTTTCTTTTGTTTTTTTTTATTTGTTACTAATTATGCTATGTATTAAGTAACAAACAGAATTAATAAATAAAAATGTAAAAAAATAACCACTTGTTTTTTTAAGATGAAAGTAAAAATAAAAATAATTTCACTATGTCAAAACATTTTCTTGACAAACTTTATATATATTCTGAATACTTATGAAATTCTGAGACGATTGAGCGATGTCCGTCTGTCTGTCTTTTAAAGGCACGATAAAGCCTAAACGAAAGGAGCTAGGTCGCTAAAAGATATTCAAAGATATTCTTTATTTCTGGAAAAATTTTGGTGTTGAAATTGGGCAAAATCGGTTCTCATTTGACCATAGCTCCCGTATAACCTCGTCTAGGCTAATTTCATAATAAATGACAAATTATAACAGCTATGATGATAAAATTTGGTATATAAACGTTTTACATAAGCACTATGCATATGAAATTTCATTGAAATGGGTTCACATTTAATCATAGCTCCCATACAAAACACTTACGGAAACAGCCTAAATTCCACCTCAAGTAAACTTAAATCTCAATAAATGATAAACTGTAATAGCTATGGCCACTTGATTTAGCATAAGAAAGACTTATGCGAATACCAGCCAGTGTGTCAAATTTTGTTAAAATCGGTCACCATTTGACCATAGCTCCCATAAAAAGAACTTACGGAAACATAAAAATACAAAAGAAAAAGGGGGATTATGTCCGTCTGTCAGATAAAAGCGCAATAGCTCCTTAATAAAAAGAGCTAGAGGGACAAAATTCTACAAAAGTATTTTCGATATTTTCAGAAAGTTGTGTGTTAAAAATGGGCAAAATCGGTTCACATTTAGTTAGAGCTCTCATATAACCCCGCCCGGGAATAATGCTGATAAATTCAATTCGATTGTAATAGTTATGACAACTTAATTTAGAACAGTAAAGTTTTATGCAAATATTGGTCAGAATATCAAATTTTATAGGAATTGGTCTATATTTGATCACAGCTTTCAAAACCCACCAACGGAAACCCATAAAATGTCAAAAACGCCAGTTAAAAGCTATTAAATTATAAACTTTCACAGCTGTGGCTACTAAATTTTGTTTAAATAAGCTTTATTTAAAAAAAAATATTTCTATGCGTTACATACATCAGCACAAACTTATAATACCCTTTCCACCTATGGTGGTGAAGGGTATAAATACTAGCCAATGTATAAAATTTTGTGACAATCGGTCATAATTTAACTATAGTTCTTATATATATAACATACGATGGATGCATTAGGAACTCGAAACAAAATATATGGATCTGCCGTATTACTTTTAACGTGTTTGGAATAACTATTAAGCACAACGAAAATTATTTAATAACATATTTAGTCCAAAGATTTTGCCAACAATACCAACTAGCGTAACAATAGTTTTTCGGAATCGGTCCACATTTTCTTTAGAAATTTGATTAAAGTTTATAAAAAAAGTAATTTGTGTTTATATATACGGCAGGTATATAAAATAAGGGATCAATTTCAATAGTAATGATCAACTGACAAGAAACGAGTTATTATGTGCCAAATTTTATTAAGATTAAAACCAATTTGTGGCTTTGAGAAACTATATTCCGGTAACAAAATTGTATGTGGGGCATCTCAAAATATTGAACGATTTTGTTGATTTTTAACAGATTTTTTTTTCGTGGAAGTATCTTGGGACCTTTACTTAATCTTTTTTTAAAATAAAATGTTTTGTGTGAAAAGCTTTTCTCTAAAATTGGGTATTTTGAGGGTCTTAATAAAATCACTACTAATCGATCGATTTTCATATTTTACGATTTCGTGTAATTTAATTTAAATCTGACCCAGAAATTTTTCATAGCATAATTATGATCCCTGTGTTTTTTGGGATAATTGGGATCATTTCTTCTGCATAAATATTGCTTTTAGTTGCAAAATCAGTGTACGAAATGGAATTTGTTAGAATTGGTCAATATTCGATTATACCTCCCTCAGAAGTCCGCCTTTTAAATGCCACAAAATTTACAAAAACATTTTTAAGTCTGAATATAACTAAAATTGAGACCATAGCTCCGACATCAAACCCATTGTCGGAAATTATATAATACATGTAACAAAAATTTAGACCATAGCTCCGATATCAAACCCACTGTCGGAAATGACATTACATACTTATGTATACATATATACTTTAATCTCGAGAAAATGTAAGAAAATTAAGCTCAGATATACGTTTATGTATGTCCGTAAGATTTGAGCAAAACTTTTAAATTTATCGAAAAGTCGTCCATAAACGACTTAAGTTTTGAAGATTATAAACTATACTTTCTCATTTCATTTTTAGGAGCAATACAACAAATAAAAGGCAACTTGACATTTTACATGAAAGAATGCTAGAAAATCCATCGATGGCTGACGGGTTTTCTAAAGAATCCAGATTAGTCATAAAAGATTTTTGGACAAAATTAAGTGAAGAACTAAATAGCGCTGGACCTCCTGTTAAAAGTGTTGTGGAATGGAAAAAGGTACATATATTTTTAAAATAATCGTATTAGAGTTCTCATTTAAAGTTAAGTTTGATAATTTTAGGTATGGATTGACCAGAAAAGATATGCCCGATTAAAGGCTGCAAAGTCTTCAATGAAGAGACATAGTGCTGAAAGAGAACGAACCATGTACAAGCTGTTACAATTGGACGATTCAACAGAATGTATTGAAAATGACAGTCATCTCGAAGAGAATTCATTGCAGTACTTTCAAATAAAAGAAGAGCCAGTTGATTTAAATTGTGATTTGTCCAATAATCTTTCAAATCACTCTACCGCTGAAAAACGAATGCCAATGGAGGAAGATGGTCTTACTGGTGCCGAAGAATTCATCGACATTGAAGTTCCAGTCCAGCAAAATATATTTAAAAAAATTGGAGGCCTAAAGGAATTGGTAGATGAAAATAATTCTGAAAGTAAAACGATGTTAAAAATTATGTGTCGCTCTTTAGAATTAATGAATGATATTCAAAAAGATAAGCTTAAAGAAAGACATCGACACAATAAGGTCATGGAAGAGTACAGAAGAAGAGAGGTGGAAAGTCAATTAGAAACCAATAAGAAATTAATAGAAATTGAAGAACAAAAATTGCAGTTAATGCTCGATAAAAAGTAATTTTTAATGTTGTGATAATATTTATTTATGTATATAATTTTAATATATTTAATAATAAGCCGGATTATTTATATTCCCAGAGAAATAAGTTCCCTGTGTATTAATTTTTTTCTGAGAAAAAATTTTTATACATAACAAATCGTTTTGGCGCCGATATTTTTTTTACATTTTTATAACTTTTCATAAGCTTGATAGTACCGTTAGGTTTGTACTACCTTTTTATACCCACCATCAAAATGAGTGGGGGGTATACTGATATTGTCATTCCGTTTGTAATTTCCTTAAATTCTAAGGCGATTGTCTGTCGTCTGTCTGTCTGTTGTCGGAACGATAAAATCTTAACGAAATGATATAGGTCACTTAAATTTGGCATAAATATTCTTCATTACTTGAAAAAATTTGGTATTGAAATCGGGCAAAATCGGTTCAAATTTGACCATAGCTCCCGCATAACCTCGTCTAGGCTAAACGCTTATTTGCTAATAAATGACAAATTATAACAACTATAATGATAAAATTTGGCATATATAAGTTTATCAAAATCGGTTCACATTTAGCCATACGTCCCATACAAAAAACTTACGGAAACATCCTAAATTCCATCTAAAAAACACTTAAATGCCAATAAATGATAAACTGTAATAGCTTTAGCCACTAAATTTAGCACAAGGAAGTCTTATGTCAATACCAGCCAGTGTGCAAAATAAACGGTCACCATTTGACCAAAGCTCCTATATAAAAAACACAAAAATACAAAAAAAGGAGGTCTGTCCGTCAGACAAAAGAGCAATAGCGCCTTAACGAAAAGAGCTAGAGGGACACAATTTTACAAAAGTATTTTCAATATCTTGAGAAAGTTGTGTATTGAAAATCGGTTTACATTTAGTTAGAGTTTTCATATAACCCCGCGCCGGGATAAATTGAATACATTTGTAATAGCTATGACGAGTAAATTTAGAATAGGGAAGTTGTATGCAACAATTGGTCAGTATATCAAATTTTATAGCAATCAGTCCATATCAACTATAGCTCTCATATAAAAAAACACTCCCGGAAACAAAAAAAAAAAAAACGTAGCCAAGGCCAGTTAAAAGCTATTAAATTAGAAACAATGACAGATATGGCCACTAAATAGGCTTTATATAAATACCAGCCAGTGCGTAAAATGTTGATACAATCGGTCAACATTTAACTATAATTCTTATAAATATAACATAACCTTTTTACCTCTACAATCAAAAAAATTTCGAGGTAATTCAGTGCATTAACATTGATTTTATATACGGCAGATGCATTAGAAACTCCTAACAAAATATCAAGTAGGTCTGGTCGGGGATTGAACTTGGGACCTCACATATGATAGGCGGATGACTAACCTCATTGTAGTAGCTATAATCACTAAATTTAGCACAAGAAATATCAGCCTGTGAGCCAAATTTTGTTACAATTGGTTACAATATGACCACAGCTCCCATATGAAAAACTTACGGTAACACAAAAAGAAAAGGGGGTTTATGTCCGTCAGATAAAAGCGGCACAAAATTTTATATCTTCAGAACGTTGTGTATTGAAAATGGGCGAATTCGGTTCATATTTAGTTAGAGCTGCCATATAACCCCGACCCGGGAATCAATACAATTGTAATAGCTATGACAACTAAATTTAAAACAGAAGTTTTATGTAAATATTGGTAAGTATATCAAATTTTATAGGAATCGGTCCATATTAGACTATAGCTTTCAAATAAAAACCACTCATGGAAACCAAAACAAATGTAACAAAGGCCAGTTAAAAGCTGTTAAATTAGAAACTATGACAGCTAAGGCCCCTAAATTGCAAGAATAAGCTTTATATAAATACCAGCCAGTGTATAAAATTTTGTGACAATCGGTCAACATTTGGCTATAGTTCTTATATATGTATATAACATTCATTTCTACAATCAAAAAGATTTCAAGGTACATTCAATCAATGTCCAGACTTTATACACAGTAGATGCATTTGGAACTTCTAACAAAATATATGGGCCTGTTGTATTACTATCAACATATTTATCCTAACGAAAAGTATGTAACTGCTTATTAATGTTAAACTATACCCGGTTATGAGACTAAATTTTTTGCAAAGTAAATACTAGGAAACCACTTAGATACTTTTAAATGTTGAACTATAAAGCTACTGCAACCGAATTTAGTCCATACATTTTACCAACAATACCAACTAGCGTATCATTTTGTATACCCTTCACCACTATAGGTGGAAAGGGTATTAAAAGTTTGTGCTGATGCATGTAACGCATAGAAATATTTGTCTTAGACCCACCTTTTAGTATACCAATAGGCTTAGAATCATTTTCTGATTCGCTTTAGCGATGTCAGTCTGTCCGTCTGGACGGCTGGATGGACCCCCATGTAAACCTTGTAATCAAACTACAGGTCGTAATTCTAAAGATAATTGTGAAATTTGGCACAGATCATTTAGGACCATGGGTATTGAAATTCGTCAAAATCGGTCCATTATTTATGGTTCCTCCCATAGGTCTCACTTCTCGGCATTGATATATTGGCCACAAATATCAATATTTTTTCATGAAATTTATAACAAAGGTTATGTAAGCTAAAATCACTGTACCAAATTTCATTGAAATCGGTCCACATTTGACCATAGCTCCCATACAAACTCTTCTGTCAAAACGCACTAAATGAGACAAAAATCACTAACACGGCATTTACACATGCAAGTGCAAGCTCAATACATTTATATTTTTTTACTAACACAATCACACTTCTGCAAGTTGTAGGCTCACTGGCAAGCGATTTTGATTGCCAGTGATTTTTTTACTTGCATGTCAGAAGAATACGTATACACAACTTGTAACAAGTCACCTACGTGTGTAAACGTACTGTAAAACGTTCGTAAATCTGAAGATGAGTATTTTATGTTTTGTATACATAATTGTTGTAACAAGTGTAATCAATTTGAAAAATTTCGAGATAATCGGTCCACATTTGACTCTAGCTCTCATATAAGTCCAAATGACGGAAACAGCCTAAATATATAAGTTTTGGGAAAATTTAGCAAATATTTGTCTTTATGCAGAAAAAAGAACACATTTGACCTTAGTGGGGGAGGGAGTCTCATGGTCTCTCTTGACCGACTAAAGCATTTTCTTACTTGTTTTTTTTTTTTTTTTTTTTTAATTTGGTCCACATTTTGAATTAGCTGCACTCTCGTAAATATATAAGATATGTTTATAAATTTCAAAAAAAGAACGGCGGAGCATGAACGGCGTACAATGCACAATGGGATGGTTTTAAAATTGAATGGAAATAATTTTGTAACTTCTAAACCGTTGGGCGGATTTAAAAGAATTTTATGTGGGTATAGCAGAAGTGTTGGGGAGCTTAAGATTGTACTGGGGTGGCACAAGCTGCCCCCAAAGTAGGGCACCTCGGACTCACAAATCACTTAAAGCGATATATAATTGTCATTTCCCAACGGATTTTGAAAATCATACTATATAACAGATATATAGGTCAAGATATGCAAAAAACATTGCTACACGACTATGCAATCTTTCACGGTTTCAAAACTATTCGACTTCAAAAAATTAATTTAAAATTTTTGTCCGATACTGTACCAATTTTTTATTAATATCTGATCTATATATAAACCGATTTTCTTGATTTAAAGTTTTCTACAAAAATAACAATTCATGTCAAATTTTATTTAAGAGCAGGGGTCTCTTTCATCTTTCTCCTCATCATTATACTTACAAATCTAACAATAAGTAATATAATTACACTATTAATAGATTTTTTCCATATATTCCTCAAATTTATTAAACCTATTTATACCATGTTAACTTAAACCCTATCCTAAAACCATATACATGTATAAATAAAAATGTGTAATTTTAATAATTTCGGGGATAATGATTGGGATAGTTGTAATAATTTCCATATGGCGGTGAATTCATATAAGCAAATATTGGAATTTGTTGAAATTGAACAGGTGGCATCATGTTATACATTGAAATTGGTGTTCCATAATAAAATCTCATAAAAGGATTAGGAATTATAAGCGGCATTGGTAAGAAAACAACATTTGCTGCCATACCACTTTCGGGTTTAGTATGAGCGATGTTTTTAATTTTTTTGAATTTGTTATTTATATTAATTGTTGCAGGACGTTTTTTAAATATTTCCATCTGTTTAACATCGCTATGATGTTTTGTATCTTTAATGCCATATAAACGATTAATACGATCCTTTTCTCTTAACTTGTCTCGGTAATAAGGTGTTTTTGTGTGTATAGAACCGTGTCTTCCGCCCGTGCCATGATCATAATGTGTTTCTCTGCTTCTTTCTTCTGTAAGTATAAAAGTTATATACATAATTTATTATTTAATAACATTTTTTTAGTTTATTTATTACAGCTTTACACAATTTAGTTCATTAAAATAAATTATAACCAGGAATTCGACAAATCAGATTCAAAGTTTTTCGGTTTTTAAAACCAAGTAGGTTCTATTATTTTCGAATTCAAATAACACCAATAATATTGGGATCACCTGGCATTTTTGATGCCATTAAGTGTTACGGAAAGGTACATTTGCCCTCAATGGGTGATACTTGAAAGTATATTCAAAAATCAAGGGATTATTAAGAAACAAGTAAGAAAGTGCTATAGTCGGCCAAGCCGATCATTTGATACCCTTCACCATTAAGGTCAAAGGTGTTCTTTTTCCTATGTAAAGACAAATATTTGCTAAATTTTGACATCATGCAAACATTTTCTTAAAACTTACAGTGGTTCAAACGTATAATCGGACATCGGTATAACACTTAGTGCTTTTTATTTCGCTATAAAAATTATTTTATTTGTCTTTAAAACCAAAAAAGAGAAAAAACAAAAATTTATTTCATAAAAAAACAAAAAATTACAAAAATAATTCATATTTTGAGATCAAACGAATAATCGGACACAATAATAAATACAGACTTTTTAACAACTTAGAAAAAAAAAATATTTCGTAACATATCCTTTGGATTCAATAACTTTTCTGACTCTGACCAAATTGGCGCACACTTCCGTCGGAATATTGTTCCACTCATGTAGCAACGCTGATTTTAGTTCAGTTATATTGTTGTAGCTGTTTTTATACACTCTACGACCTAGTTCAAACCATTATTTTGTTGTACTCAAAGGTGGGTCTAACACAAATATTTCTATGCGTTACATATATCAGCACAAACTTATTATACCCTTTCTACCTATGGTGGTAAAGGGTATAAATAATTCCTCCAATAATTGGCTGCATCGACGGAAATTTTACCTTATTTATCATATCGCACTAGAGGGTATTAACTCAAAATTTTAAAATTTTCAGTAGAGTCAAAAAACTATTTTATTTCACTACTACTTTCATATAAAGAAGAGGGGTAAAACTGTATTTTTTTGGCAAAATTTACAATGGGTAGATAAGACCACTACACATTAATTTCTTCTAAAAAGTAAAAATTTAAAAATTTTGAGTTAATAACCTCTTGTTGAACAAGTGCGATATCATGTTCACAAATCTGAAAATCTGGAATTTCGAGTATAGATAGTACATACACATTTACATACATATGTATATCGTCGGTGAAAATCCAAAACTGCGTAACAACACTTTTTCAAATTTTACAGGAGAAGCAAAAATTCAAATATATATTTTTTTTTTTTTAATTCAAATATTTTATTTTCATATCTTACCCCAAGAATGATGATACGCATATTTGAATTTTGAAAATAGTGCACATGTTGATACGCAATTTTGAATTATTGATATAAAACCGTTATTTTTGGTCGTAAAAATCTAAAAATTGGTAGAGCCATGTAAGACAACTTTACGAATCATAACACAGGGCAACAGCAAAAATGTGCTCGAGTAACCACTATATACATTTGATGTATCATGGCTACCTTAGTACAAAAATGGTAAAATTTTTAAATTCTATGACAAGATTTTTTTTTAATTTTTTTTTTAATTGCAAAAATTAAGATTTATATAGCCTTTGATTCGTCTATATATCGCGTTTCAATCGGATCAATAGTATCAGAGTTATAATAAAAAATTTAAGAAAAAAATATATTTTTTTTCATAAAAATGACAAAAAATGTTGTTTTAAAAAAATCATGAAAAATAGAAAACGGCAAAAAATGTTCAGATTCATTATTCTGTCACAAAGCCACAAATAATAGCAACAAAACGAGATAACGACCATAAAAATCGATTGATTATTTTCGAATTTATTCAGAATTAAGTGAATTCACAATTAAGTGAATTCAGTCATTTTCACAAAATTTTATATTTTTGCTTGATATACGTATACAGGGTTTTTCAAATGTGTGAAAAAATAGATTTTAGAATTTCAAGAAGTGCCGGTCGGATTATTGTGAGTTTTGGTGAGGAACTTTCACCCACAAAATTTTAGCCAAATTGGACAACGCTAACACGTGTCGCCCAGGTCCTAAAGCTGACAAATCAAGTTTATATCGGAAAAATTTTATAATTTTTAAGTTTTTGCAAAATTAACGCTATTTATTCCCCCTTTTGCAAAAAAGTGGATCCTGGTCCTTAGGGCACACACAATGAGATTTCCAATAAGCTTCATATCTTTAAAATCGGTTAAATATGTTTCGAGTTACTACAATTTGCACTGACCATTACATGTGACTAAGTCAAATCGATGGAATAGATCGAAAATGAATTTCATTGTTTTATTCATGTATTTTCTTTTATTTTATAGGTATTTTATTATTTAAATTTATTACAACATATAAAATAAGGAAGTAAATAAATAAATATTATAAACTACAAACTTTGGAATTTTCTTTTATGACATTTTCTATTATTGAATAACGAAGTGTTGCTCTGAATACTCCAGCAAAAATCTGCCATCATGTGTGCATCCCAGCGACCCTGGTATCTTTCCTCCGTCCGAATATCTTGGTGAAATCGTTCGCCCTGTTCCTCACTTAAGTCTCCTAGATTTTCAGGAAAACGATCTAAGTGACTGTGAAGGTAATGTAACTTGATGCTCATGTTTCATCTAAGATTCTGGAAGTGAGTTAACATCTCTTCAACGTGCGCAACATAATCATCATCCTTATTATTTCCTAAGAAATTTTGAATAACCCATACAAACGAATCCCATGCATTTTTCTCAATTTCTGACATTGAACTGAGAAAATCGGAATCTTTGACCAATTTGCGAATTTGTGGGTCGTCAAATATTAAATACTCAAACTTGGAAACTTCCTTGAAATATACTGGAAACATTCACCATCTTCGTTAAGTGCTTTAACAAATTGTTTCATTAGACCAAGTTTAATGTGAAGAGGGGGTAATATGATGCGATCTCGGGGCACCAGGGGTACATTTATAACATTCGGCATACCTGGATCCAGTGTTTCCCTATAAGAACCAGAATCCGCTTTTTTGCAAAAGGGGGAATAAATAGTTTTAATATTGCAAAAACTGAAAATTTGACAATTTTTTTCGATTTAAACGCTATTTTTCAGATTTGGGACCTATGCGCTACGTGTTAACGTTGTCCAATTCGACTTAAATTTTGTGGGTGAAAGTTTCTCACCAAATCTCACAATAATCGGTCATGCACCCCTTGAAATTGGAAAATTTATTTTTTTCATACATTTGAAAACCCGCTATAATGCGTATATCAAGCATAAAACTAAAATTTTGTGAAAATGAGCGAATTCACTAAATTGTGGATAAACTCGAAAAAAATCAATCGATTTTTATGGTCAATATCTCATTTTGTTGCTATTATATGTCGCTATGCGATAAAATAATAAATCTGGAAGTTTTTTGCCGTTTTCGATTTTTCATGATTTTTTTAAAAAGACAATTTTTACCATTTCTACGTAAAAAATATATATTTTTCTTAAGTTTTTTATTATAACTCCGATACTATTGATCCGATTGAAAAGCGATATATAAACGAATTAAAGGCTATGTATTTTTCTGATTTTATTTTAATAATATCGGAGTAGTAGTTTTTGAGTTATCATTAATTATTTGAAGAGACGTCTAAAAAAAATTAAAAAAACAAAATCTTGCCATAGAATTTAAAAATTTTACCATTTTTGTACAAAGGTAGTCATGATACATCAAAATTGTATAGTGGTTTTAAGAGCACATGAATTTTTTTTATTTTGTTGTGCTGTGTAATCAATCAAAAACTCGATTTTGATTTTTTTGATGATACGCAGTTTTGGATTTTCAACGACGATATGTATGTATATATTTTTAGATTTGTGAACATGAAATGATAATATGAGCTTTGGTTGCACAGGTATTTTATGAAATACACTCCAAATCATATGAAAAAACCACTTAAATTTCAGTTTTTAGCAGGACATATTTTTTTAAGCCTTTTGTCCACAACTAAGATTGTAGTACCGTGGCAAAGGTACAAAAAAATTGCCCTTTTCCAAAAACAGTCAGAAAAAAGCAAACAAATTACCGCTAATATAAGTAGGACGACTTAACTATTCTTAATTAAAAATGAGTTATTTTTTGTATTTGGTAATAATTATAATTTATCATAAGTTTATTGATTAAAATTAGATGTGCTTACACCTTTGTTTCCAATAACATCAAATATGCGATATTTTATTGAATCATAAAGTGATTTTAAATATTCCAAAGAAATATCGTTTTAGGAGTCTTTAATAGCTAGAATTAATGATTCCTTATTATCGAATTGTCTTCCTCCTCATAGACCTTTCGCGACAGCCAATTCCAAACATTTTCAGTAATGTTTAGATCGGGAGAAGTAAAGGATTCGAACATTTTGGATCGAAATAAATTCCTTTACCACCATCGCATTATGAATTGGGGCATTATCTTGTTGCAAAATCCATTCAATAGGACCAAAAATTTCACTTAGTTTAGGGAATGCCGACTGAATCAGAGTTTTATAGGTTTCTCCAGTCATTTTTGAACTTTGAAATTCTAAATCTATAGTGCGTAATAAGTTATCGCACCCCAGACCATAACTCCACCCTCTCTGTTGTGATGACGGTTCAAAAACAGTTCCTCTTTTCTCGTATCATGAAAATAATAGTTATAGCCGTCCGGTCCATCAAAATTAAATTTATTTTCATCAGTAAAAACTACAGTACGCCAATCATTAATATGACCTCTAATTTGAACTTTCCAAATCATAGGCTCTCTTGCAAAATGTAATCGAGTTTCTTTGCGTACGTCATTCAGCGGCGACTTTTTCTTCATCTTGTTTAAATTGTAGATACTCACAGCTTGCAATGGCTCTTGATATTGTTGAAATACTTGCCTTAACACTTGCTCGGGTCCTAATTTAAGTGCAGAATTTGACGCAATTATCAAAATGTTTCTTATTGCTAGTGGCGTTAAAGCGGCATAAATCCGTCTTCTGTAGTTTTTTCCATAGTTTTCAGTGTCTTTTAAATATTTCTTCACAGTATTCTGACTTCGCCTAATTTTTCCCTCAAAATTCGCGTCAATTTTGCCTCTTTCCGTTACGCTTAAAATACCTTTTTTACCCATTTTCACCAATGTTCAGTAAAACGCAATATTTTTCTTCTCTTACAGGTATAACGTGCTAATCAAAGCCAACTAATTGCAAAAAAAGAAATTAAAAATGCAAAGTGGTTCAAATCATATGAATTGATTTTTTTGCCCTTTTTCTGACTTTTTTGAAAAATAGGTCATTTTAGACTGTCTTGGAAAACTCTAGTAAAGGTGTTATACTTACTTACTTTACTTAAATGGCCTATATTACAACCTGTTAAGGTCAAAGGCCGAGCATATTTTAGAATTCCATGCGCTTCAATCTTGTGCGCATATTCTCCAATTTCGTAAGTCAAGCTTGGATAGATTTTCATCTACTTGGTCTTTTCATCGAAGTTTCGGTCGTCTTCGAGTTCCCTCGGGATCATGTTCAAACACTTTTCTTGCTGGAGTATTTTCATCCATTCGCACAACATGTCCTAGCCAACGCAAACGCTGCTGTTTAATGCGTTTTACTATGTCAATGTCAGCAAATAACTCATACAGATCATGATTAAATCGATGCCGAAATTCATTGTTAATGCTGATTGGATTTTTCGTAGGATCTTTCTCTCAAAGACTCCAAGAACAGATTCATCAGCTTGTGCAAGTGCCCATGATTTTGTAAAGGTGCTATAGGTTCCTGCAAAATTATTTTTACTACGGTACACAAATTTTTGGTAAAGATGAAATGCTTAAAAAGATATGGCCTGCTAAAACCTGATGTAGTTCTAATCATATGATTTAGAGTGTACGTTCTTTATATTAACATACAAAATTGATAATATGCTATAACCAACTTTACGTACTTTGCCGTTAAAATTTATAAAACACACTACAAGACTCAAGCTTTTTAAAAATTACAAAATATATCGGTTTTTTTCAACAAGGACTCTAAAAAAATACAGCGACTGGGACATCGACAGGACAGCGACGACGCCATATTTCTTGCTGACATTTATCTTCAGTAAGGTTTGCCATTTCATGATGGAAAGATACACGAGCCAACATCGAGTGGAAATTATTAAAATTTACTACCGAAATTCGGAGTCAGTGGCCTCAACGTTAATAGCGCGAATTTTTTTCAAGTTTGCAGATCGTGTAATCTCACAAAATGATCGGGTCGATTGGGCGCCTCGGTCGTGCAATTTGACGCCGTTAGACTATTTCCTGTGGGGCTACGTCAAGTCTATGGTCTAAGCCAGCGACGATTGATGAACTTCGTACGAATAGAATATCGAACGTGAAATTGCATCAGTATCGGCCAATTTATGCTTGAAAACCGTCAAAAATTGGGTTCAGCGACTGGACTTTTGCAAACATAATGGCATCAAACGTGCTTTTATAGGAATAAAGTATTTCATTAATATTCAAAACCGTTTTTGTTTCATTTATTTATTGAAAAATCCTTTAAATTTAAATATTTTTTATTAAATCGAAGTAAGCACTAAGAAATAAAAACATAGTTAAAAAAACTAAGCTTTTTTACATATGGAGCCACTAAAAGAAGATTCAAAGAGTGAAAAAAATTCGACATATGTATTTTTCTATTTTTGATCACATTTCATTTCTACATTTTTGTTTTCTGTTTTCTGTCAAATGTGAAATTAAAGTGGATAAAGAACAATAATAAACTTATAATCACACAACCAAACATACATTTCATGAGCACGTCTGTGTGCCTTAGTTTTATCTCTTATGGAGTTCTCAAAAGGACCATACGGCAAATCAATGTATGCAAGTTAGAGCTGCAAAACTATCGATTGTCGGCACCATCGATAGTTTGAGTAAAAACTATCGATACTATCGGATCTTTTGAAGTGCTAATTCTGGCAGTAAAATAAGAACTTTAGCGAAATAGATTACAAAATATTCCGCTCATTGACTTCAATTGTGTAATAACTAGATTTAGATTTGAATTAAAGGTAGTAACACAATTGGGACGAATGACGAATTTCGTCCAGCACGACGAATTCGGCTTTAAAAATTCGTCTTGTATATTCGTCCATTGAACACATTTGGGACGAATAAACGTCATTTTGGTTTAGTTTTCATTAGCACAAATTACACACACTTTCGTACATATCGCGCACTCATAATATTTGCAATTTTTTTTTATTTTATTCTTTCAATTTTTCACAAAAAGAAATTATTTAATTAATTTTATTTGAAATAATTATTTTTTTGTTTACAATTTATAAGGTGACCATATTTCACAAAAACACATATAATTTCTTATACTTTACAACAGAAATAGAAATACAGCCACTCTAAACCAGTTTAGTCGTCGTTCGTCTGCGTATGAAATAGAAATAAACCTATCGCACTATTCGATACGCACGACGAATTTCGTCGTACGCATCTATTGTGAGCACTTTCATATAAACCCATATCTTCTATTTCTAACGACGAATATTCGTTCCGAAAAATTGGTCGTTCGTTCCAATTGTGTTTCATACTTAAATAAAACATTTTGTTGCACAACTTATGCATTAAACACATAGACAACAGCAGGCTACACGAACACCGACTACAAAAGTTGTTGGCTGCAATCGTCGCCTCGTAGTCAGCTACTTAATTATTTTGGGGACGGCAGCTACATTTCGAAATACCTGTTTATGAGTGGTGCCAATATCGCGTTTATAAGATGGACAAAATAACAATTTAAATTTTGATAAAAACGACATAAATTCATTTTATTAATTAACCTCCGAAATCAACGGTTTTCCTGTACCTGATAGTATGTCTATATCAAAAAAAATTTATAGAAAGATTTTGGTGTGATCTCTAATAGTTTAAGAGTTATGGGCTTTTTAAATTTCAAGAATAATACGGTATAACTTTAAAAGTTTATATCCGATATTAACTTTTTTGGTATCAAACAAAAGCTACTGAAAATATCTTTTATATTCTTATATATTCTATATAATATTCTTTATAATGGATTAAGAGCTAATATACTATAAACTTATTTCTGCAACCGACTTTTTTTTATAAAAATTTATATCTTAAAACAATATAGATATAAGTATGCTCTTTTATATAATGAATTTTATAAAGGACATACTGCGCTTTTATATAAAATGAACTACGTAGCTCTAGCACGCAGCGTGTGAGTTACACAGTTTAAAAAATTACTTTTTAAAATTTTACTTCTAATGAGTTAAGGTACGGTCAGACTCATTAAACATTTAATTCAAATATTTTGAGTAAAATATTGTCAAAACAATATAATAAAAAATTTGTGGTCACACTTGCACATTTATTTGACGATTTTTATTTGATAAAATACAGAAAAAATATGTTCAAAGTATAAACAAAAAAACAGGTTTTATTTATGGTCACACTGAAGATTAAATATTTTCCCAAAAAATATTTGATCAAATTTTTTCAAAACAAAATTGTGTATCTGGCAATTTGTTTCTCATATTTGAGTTGTTGTTTCTCAAATTTGATGTTGTTGTTTCTCAAATTTGATGTTGTTGTTTCTCAAATTTGATGTTGTTGTTTCTGTTTGAATAGTAAACAATACAAATGCTCAGCTGTTATTTGCCCCTGTTTGATGTTACAAAAATTTTGTAAGATTAAATAATTATTTGATCAAAATTTAATAAAATATTTGCTCTTGCGTGGTCACATTAGGAAAATTTTTATTTGCTGGCAAATGATTTTGTTTTGTTCAAATCAACATGTTTCTTGTTTGAACCTCAAAAATATTTTGTGGTCAGACTACGAGGATCAAATATTTGATAATTTCGATTAAATGTTTAATCAATGTGACCGTAGCTTTAGAGTTATATAAATATAAATTTTTACATAATATTTTATTAGATATTATTATATACATTAAATATATAAATATTTGATAAGTATGTTAATTGCTTACATAAATTCGCCCCATTGTATTTGTGGTGGTGTGCACCCTACACTACACACAGAGTGCCTTTTCCAACATTCCTAAGGACAAAGAAAAAAGGAACAAGTGCAATGAGGTTTACCGAAAAGTCTTTGCATCTTAGTATAAAATATGTAGCGACCACTTTCTTACGTCAGATATCATGATAAAAATATTACGCTGACGTCTAATGCTTTGTCTGCCGGGTAAGCGGTAAGATGTCCACAGTTAATACATTATTGCTTGTTGCATATTGAATTTTGCATTGCGAAATACGACAGTATTTTCACCAAACATATTCAAACTAAAATTCAAGAAACCAATTCTCCCAAGGAATTTATTTTGACAAACAATATTATTTTAAAGACCTTTGAAAATCAAACGGAAATGTATTATACTCATTTAGCTAATGAATGGCTTCCCAGTTGTTCCAATTATTCCGATTTATATTGGAATTTGCTTTATATATTAAACCAAATATATTTAAGTACAGATGAAAGAAACCAATTCTTAAAAGGTATTAAAACCAACGTCAAATGTTCTATTCGGAAAAACATTTTGAAAAAAATGGCTTCAAGAATCGGATCTTAATATGACTCATGCTAAAGCGTAACAAATACGTTAACCAGGATACGCAAAAAGAGTAAGTTTAATCAGTCATTCTTTTAAGTTAATTTTCTAAAACTGTGTATAAATATTTGGTTTAAGTCCTGTAATAATTTCAAAAAACAATCAAAAATATTTAGACAAAATTCGTCATCTAGAGTCTGAAAACAAAGAGTTAAACTCTAGTTGCAGCTAAATCGAGTGAATTTGCTGGTGGAATCTGTAAAAAACATATTTACTGAGGGCCAAATCAAAAAAAAAAAAAAAATATATATTTCTTGACAAAATCAAATGGCCGGATATTTTGAACGCCTCCATGCGTCTGGTTCCAGAGCCTACAAACACCATTGCTCGTGGTTTGGGAAATTCCTGGAAACAGCCTGTTTTTTTTTCGAATATGACTGCCCAATGACTAATGAGATATTGTACAAAATAATATCAGAGTTATATGACAAACGCTCACTACTGACATTCTCAAAGAGGAGATTGGCTTTCAAAAAGAAATGCTGGAGGTGCTGAAAGAGCAGCTTCAGAGTATCAAAAAAATATACCGCTCTATTGATCACCTTAATGATTTAAAGAAGGCAGAGCTGGAAGAGATCAAACGGCACAACTTGGTGATGGAGCAATTGAGGCTGAGAGAAATTGAGGACCAAATTGAAAAAAACCGTCGTCTTTTGGAACTACAAGAAATAAACCGTCGTCTTTTGGAGGTACAAGAAAAAAAAAAACAGTAGTATATTGGAGGAACAAGAGCTTAAGAACTGAAGGCAATTATATGCCATCAAGTACCTGTTATTTTTTGTCTTTTTTTTTAATTTATTTAAAAAAGTTTTTTTTTATTAAATATGATGAACAATGAATAAAATGTGATGTTTACTTTTTTAATTAACAATATTAAAAAAGCGTTTTATTTTTATATTTTGAAATTAAAAAGAAAACCAAGTTGAAGCAAGTAAAATTCACAGATTGTTTCCTATATTATTTCTAATATTTTGGGCAACGGCCAAATACTGGGGACAGGCTAAGGATACCACATCATCGTCGTGAACGCTGATAGTTTCTACATTTTCTTCATCATTAACTTCCATATTGCATTTGAAATAAATGCAAACGTTATGCAATGCACAGCATACGTTTGTTATTTTAGCTGCCTTTTCTGGAGTATAGTATAATTCTCTAGCTCCAAGAACGCATCGCCATCTGTTTTCAGGACGCAATTTGTGCGCTCAACAACGTTACGACACTTAGAATGAATTTCGTTGAATTTTATTTCAACAGACCCATCTTGCGGACATCTATGAGGGGTTATAAGCCATGGTTCTAATTAATAACCTGCATCTCCTAGTACAAAATATATATCTATTAATATTTCAATATTGTTTTGTTAATATTTAAAACCTTACCAAGGAGCCAATAATTGCTACATTTTCTGAGGTATTCCTTCTCAAGATGAGCTCTTAACTCACTGGTATTTCAAATAAAAGAGTCGTGACACGCTCCAGGATGAGAGGCATCTACGTACTGAATCTTCAGCTCATGGTCACAGACCTGTAATTTTTTTATTGTTTTAAAATTTGGTTTAAAATATTTTTGACAAAATTTATTTACCAGCATTACATTCAAGCTATAGTACCCCTTCCTGTTATAGTATAGGTGCTTATTATTAGACGGAGCAACAATTCGGACATGAGTTCCGTCAATGCATCCTATAACGATTGGAATGCCATGCTTTATATAAAAATTTAAAGCAATTTTACGCTTTTCATCCTCTGTTTTGCAAAAAGTTATCCACCTTTGACATAGGTGCTCCTCAAATATAACTATAACTTCTGTCAAAATTTTACTGAAGGTGCTTTGTGCCACAGACACATCAGAGTCCTTCCCCACACCCATTTGTTACCCACCTTCGGCCATGAAGCGGAGCGTTGCACTTAACTTTACGAGTGGGGAAACTGCAACTGACTGTCTCTTTAGTGGAATATGTGCTGTTAACATATCCAAAAGGTAAATAAAGGCTGGTTTATTTACCCTGTATTTTTTTTTTTTCAAATCTAAAAAACATTTTTTTATTCAATTACTCGTATAGTACTTTTTAAGGAATCTACTTACAAAGTTTGTGGTAGCTCAAGAGAGTTGGTGGCATCACGTAATATTTTTCTTGCTAACCTCTGTTCATTCTTATCCAACACTTCATTTTCATCGTTTTCTTCTTCAGCTAACATTATACATGCCGCACTAAACATTATTTTTTTCTTAACTTCTTTTTTCACTCCAAAAATTTTTAGATTTAAATATTATAAAATTAAATTTTTTTAATTTGCAAATTTTTTTTGTAATCATTTGATAAATGAAGCAAAACAGCTGAATCGAATGTTTCGAATTCTCTCTCCCTTCCCATACTCTTCAGAATTGGAGGATTTTATTTTTGGGAAAAACTAATTCTCTGGGAATTCATTTCCCTGGGAGTTTTTAGAATTGGGCTGTAAATTCAAGAATTATAAAAAATAGATTACGTCATCCGCATGATTTCTCATTTGATGATGTAGGTTAACCTAAGCAAGGGTTACCTATTTTACGTATTTTCAAATTATTTAGTGCTGTGAATTTAGTGAAAACTGTATGTTTCATATAAATAATTAAAAATATTATACATTTTATAGATGAATATGAATGTTCTAATCTCTAGTGTGATTAATTTAAAGGAATTGTGTATGTATATACAAGTATAATGAATATTACCTGGGCGACCGAGCCTTGCTCGGAGCTTTATGATAAGTATTTCGAGGCAAAGTCTTCATATATTTATTTTATAAAGTACTAACCAACTGAAATAAATTTAGAGAAAAGACACACAAATATCCAATTAATTTTAAATCATTTTATTCATTTTGTCCTATCAACACATGATCAAATGCATAGTTTAATATGAATAATTTTGGAAATTGGTTATACCGACTTAGAAACCTCCGTCGACTCATGCGCAAGAACTTTGCTAAAGAATATAGCCTGATCAAATGCACGGTTTTTCAGTGGAGCCACCTGTCGAAATTTCTTCATACCAACAATCCTTCGTCGGCTAATGTGCAACAACTTTGCTAAAGATCATAGCATGATCAAATACACAGTTTACAATTAAACTCACTTTGAGTAATTTCAGTAGTGTCACCTGTCGGAAATTGTTCACACCAACTAAGAAACCTTCGCCGGCTTATGCGCTATAACTTTGCTAAAGATCATAGCATGATCAAATGCACAGTTTACGATTTAATTAATTTTTAGTAATTTTCAGTGGTGCCACCTGTCGGTGTGCTAGTGTTAAAATCCTTCGCCGGCTTATCCGCAACATCTTCTCTAAAGAGCATAATAAAATCAAATGCATAGTTTACTATTATATAAAGAACATACATACAGACAAACATTAATTTGTTTAAAAGTTATAACAATAGTTTTTTCCTCTTTTTATCCCCTAATTTCAAAAAAGTTCCATATGGATATTTGATACTTCTTTGGTACCAATTGAATTCAGTACATTTTATTAAAACGCAGTTAATATAATGGTTCTATTCATATCACATTTTCAGATGTTTAGTTATCATTTCATCCCTTTTTACCCATTTTGGCCCGAAAATCAAAAAAGTACCAAATACGTTTTTAATATATCTTTCACATCTATTGACTGCAATACAAAGTTCCTTTCTATATTGTTTGGTCTAAAAAAATAAGAGTGGATTAAAAAAGTACCAAAAAACTATTTTCACCCTTTTTTACCCCCTATCGGACATAGTTTTAAAAAAGTACCAAGCACCTGTCCGCTTATTTTCATAGCTGCTCAAAACATAATTTTAATTTTGTTTCTATACCTATTACTGTAGGAGATGTAACGTTTTCGATTTTCCCCTTTTTCCCCGTTTTTACCCCTTAGCGGTAAAACTTCCAAAAGTCCCTTCATATTCGATCTGTACGGCAAAAAAAGGTACCTAGTGTCTAAATTTTGTCAAAATCGTTAGAGCCGATTTCGAGATATCCATTCTTTATATATATATATATATATATATAGCCAAGGCCGCGGAAAAAAGGAATTCAATGAAATTTGTTTTTCTTATTATCTAGTGCTTTTGTAATTGTCATTTGTTTGTTTACAGTCCAAAGCCTCACAAAACAAAGAGAGTACATTTGTGAAGTATTGATATATCAAAATTTTTGAGCATCGGTTTCTATTTTATTTTATTTAATTTTTTCTTTACAACTTTATGAGAAAATAATTTCACTTAATATTGTTTTTGAAAGAATTTACGTACCTACTGAATAGTATAATCAAACATGAAGTGATGTTATTTTTTTTATCCAATAAAAAATAAACAAATAAAATTTTTTAAGTAAATTTTAGTGTTTTATTTATTCACATTGGTCGTTTTTGCATGGCTCCTAAGTAAGAGAACTTTATGTGTTGTTCCAGTCTTTTTTTGGTGACGTTCCAGTCTCGCATTTTGCATCCAAAACAACTATAAATGCAATTTTTTATAAATTTTTTGTGCGTAGAGTATTCTTTGATCTTTCACCTACGATATGTTAGAGGGAAACGTGTCCAGGTTTTTGAAAACATTACGAAATTTTGGAAAATGTTGTACAAGCTCTTAGACCACTTCACTTTTAGTGTGACGTTCCAGTTAACTTCAAATGGCTGTAACTTTTAATTTGCAAGAAATAGAAGCACATTTCTTGTGCCAAAGTTACAGTTACAAAGTTACAAAGTTACAAAGTTATATATATATATATATATATATATATATATATATATATATATATATATATATATATATATATATATATATATATATATATATATAAATTGCTCGTTTAAAGATATAAGATAATAAATTTTTTATATTATCGGCAATAAATTTATTCCTAATTTTGTTCGAATAAGTTTATATGTTATTTAAAATTTCGTAATCCTGTAGTACAAATAACATTGACAGTTCTCAAAAAAAATAATATATTGGAAAAAGAAAATTAAAAATCAGAAAACGGTCGCGTTTCTAAAAAGTTCATAAATATGCATTTTTATCTTAACTTAGTAAGCCTTTGAGTCCCTTTTCAATAATGTTTGGTAAATATTTCCGGTCTTATGCAAAAAAAGTTAACAACGATTGGTAAACTAAAGTTTAGCAAAATTCCTTAAAGTATTATCCTAAAACGATTGTTAGCTTAACAAACCGATGTTAATCGTTTGTTAACATCAAATAATTTAAAGTAGCTCTCTACATAATTTAAAGCTACGTTAAATATTTTACTGTTTTGACAAATAATATTTTGTGAAAACTTTTAAAGAAAATGTTTAAGTTTTCAGACTTTTCTAATAAAAAATAATATTTTTGCTAAATTTAGTTATCATATTTTTTCTAATTTGCTATTTTTTTATCATATAAAAGGTTTCGGGGTGGGGAATTTATGAAATATAATTTCCATGATATTTCATACTAAAATCAAACTTTTCAAAGAAATTGATAATACAAATTCTAGTTTTTAACAAAAAATTCGTGTTTTCAACAAAAAACAGACATCGGTCAATGAAATTTACAAAAAACATTATAGTGATCTATATATATTCAACATGAGTTAAAAGTACTCGATTTTTAAATAATCGGTTTAAATCCTTAGTAAAAATTTGTCTATTTATTATTTTACTGTATTATAAATGTGTTTAGTTTATGTTTTTATATAACATAAACATAATTTTATAGTAAGAAAAGAAGAAAAATGTTATTTTATATTAAAAACATACAAAACATTATTTAGAAATTCGACTACCCGGAGGAAACAATGAATAATTAATTCGTTGTTTTGTATATTTAACTATAAAGAGACAAGAGAGAATGACGATGTTGCCAGCATTAACATGTAAAATTGACTTGACGTATTCATTAGTAAAAGAACTGTTTTTGGATACTATTTTTTAGCAATAGTTTGTTAGCCTTAAAGTATTTGGTAACTAACGTGTTCTTTAAGCAATATTTAAGATTTTTTTTAACATAAGACCGTTCATCTTTATGTATGTTAAAATTCATTAATTATGGATATAAAAGAAGTTCTTGGTTAGTTATCTAAAACTCTAAAGTTAGCGGACCGATTTGGATCAAACTTTTGGCAACAATATTTGGGAGTGATTGTTCTGTCAATTTATAGAAGACTTAGGGCATTCGGAATTAGTGAGATTTTTAAATTTTTATCCGACCTATATTAGAAAAACTTAGGGTTACTAACGCATTAAATATATATATATATATATCGGAAAAGTACTTGAATTTGTGTAATATTAAAGTTATTGGACTAATTAAGATGAATACTTAAGCGATAATATTTGGGAAGTATTATCTAGCCTAGATATCAGGCTATAAGATGTAAACAAGTTCTAGTTAAAGATGCATATTTCAGATATCCATTTTTAATGTGCTATATGTACTTTATTAGTTAGTGGTTAACCAAGTTTATCTACCAAGTAAGTGGACCGATTTAGATGGGTTCTTCATTAACAATATTTGGAAGGTGTTTTTTATCGAACTATTTTAGAGTAGGCTCGTAATTGAATATATTATATGAATATTTTGCTAAAGCAACTATTAGTTTTAGATGTATGTATGTGCAAAATAGACTCACCTAAGGCTGTCAATTTGACTAAATTATTTTCTGTGTAAATCCTAAAAGGACAAGCCTCATTTCGATATACAACACAACATTACAAAAAGTTTATACATTAAGAAATGGTATCTTGATTCTGGTCTCTTGGCGTATGGTGTATTAATGCAAGTTCTGCGATATTACCTACATTTTGATATATAATACTTTAATATCATACATATAATGGCCCTATGTTCCACCAGGAATTAAAGGACTAAATATATATTTGTATATATATATATATATATATATATATATATGTATATATATATATTTGTATATATATATATATATATATATATGTATATATATATATATATATATATATATATATATATATATATATATATATATATATATATATACATATAATGGTTTTAAATTGTTCGAATGTCAGACCACAAATTCATGTTCATCTGAAATCGGTATTAAACGTCTGCAAGAGTATACAATATTGTTCATCAAAAACGAATACACCATAGTAGTACTCAATACTTGTAGTATAAATGAGAGAATGAGTGTAACCGATATTGTCTGCTTTTGTTTTTGCTCATACACTCTACCCACAAAGTCAGTAACTGATGCTTTTGCTTATAAGTTGAGAAAGATAAATGTATCTGTTTACAACTGTTTCTTGTTCCAAAATACTTAGATAACTTTAAGGATTTATGAGTATTTCGAATAACTTGTGGTAAATGCAAAGACAATTTCGTAGCAATGTTTCTATGTTGAAATACTAAAATTTTTCAGTATTTGTGTGTATATATTTTAATTGACTATAAAAATGAATAATATAGAAATAAAAGGAAACAAATTGTCAAAAGAATATAAAATAATTGAAATAAAGGGACGGAGTAAAATTTTTTAATAATTGAAAGTTTTTAAAATCCTATAATAAAGAAATTTTTTAAAAATTTCCTATAAAAAAAAAATTAAAAATTTCCTATAAAATTGAAAAAAATTTTAAAATTTCCTATAAAAATAAAAGAAAATAAGAAATTTTTTTTATAAAAATAGGAAATTTTTTAAAAATTCTCTATAAAAATAATAAATTTTTCAAATTTTTTTTATAAGAAATTTTTAACATTTTTCAGTGTTTGTGTGTATATATTTTAATTGACTATAAAAATGAATAATATAGAAATAAAAGAAAAAATGACGTCAAAAGAATAAGTATTTCACTTAGGGACGAAGTAAATTTTTTTAAGAATTGAAAGTTTTTAAAAATCCTATATTAAAAATAAGAAATTTTTTAAAAATTTCCTATAAAAATAAAAAAAAAATAAAAATTTCCTATAAAATTGAAAAAAAATTAAATTTTTATCAAAATAAAAAAAATAAAAATTTTCTACAAAAACAAGAAATTTTTTAAAAATTTTCTATAAAAATTAAGGAAAAATTTTCTTTAAAATTAAAAGAAAAAATTCTATCAGATAAGAAATTTTTGAATTTATAAAAATAAGAAATTTTTTAAAAATTCCCTTTAAAAATAAGAAATTTTTCAAATTTTTATTTATAAAAATAAGAAATTTTTTAAAAATTTCCTATAAAATAAGAAATTTTTAAAAAGTTCCTATGAATTTTTTTTTTAAAACTTCCTATAAAAATAAAAAAATCAAAATTTCCTGTAAAATTAAGAAATTTTTGAAAAATTTCCTATAAAAATAAGAAATTTTGAATTTCCTATAAAAAATTTTTTTTTTAAATTTCATATAAAAATAAAAAAAATAAAAAATTTTCTATGAGGATAAGAAATTTTTGAAAAACTTCCTGTAAAAATAAGATATTTTTTTTTAATTTTATATGAAAATAAGAAATTTTTTAAAAATTTCCTATAAAAATAAAAAAAAAAAAAAAATTCCTATAAAATTAAGAAATTTTTGAAAAATCTCGTATTAAAATAAGAAATTTTTGAAAAATTTCCTATATAAAATAAGATATTTTTGAAAAATTTCATATAAAAAGAAGAAATTTTTGAAACATTTCTCACAAAAATAACAAATTTTTGCCAAAACTCCTACAAAAACAACAAAGTTTTGAAAAAAAAACTAATCGAATGTCGTTTTTAGTTTTTATTTTATCCTATAAGTAAAATTCATACGACATACTATAAGTTATTTATTGTATAACCACTAATACTCATTCCATCCATTTTGCAAAACTATAGGAAAATAAATATGTTATTCTCATTGTCTTTTTACCCACTCAGACTTACTTAGTGGGAGAATACAACAATACTCACTTATAACAAAAAACTTAACTACTCATCAATACACACTCAAAATGATAAAACACAGAAATGGATATACACGGATGGAACTATGCAGATGTTTAATCGGTATGTAGAGCATCTGGAGGGAGTACTGACATGAAATTATATATAATGTTTTTGAACTCGTCAAAACACCAGACTAAATATTCTGAAAATTACATAATTTTAGGGAATTTTCCTACGCATCATAATCTACATGAATTATAAATAAAATTTTGGGAAAAAAACCAACTAAGATAAAAAAGTAAAAAATAAATTAAAAATTCGGAAATTTCTGATACATCGGTTTAAAAATATAAACCTTGACGCAAGACAAGATACTTTACAACTTTACATAAACAAATTAGAACTCGAAATGTAGTACTTGATCAACAAGAGGGTATTTTAAATTTTTAGTAGATGCCAAAAAGTATTTGTGTTAAAGATAATTTAAAAGTCCGAATTTAACAAATTAAGCAAGTTTAGTTTTGAAATATGTATACTTTGTTTTTGAGTTAATGTCCACTTGTTGATCAATATATCAGTAAGTTTTTAAAAAGTCCACAAAAGTTGATTGCAATGATTTTTAGAGATACATTGCGTCAGGAGAATGATATGCTAAAAGTGTAAAAGAGCCAATCCGAGGCCACAATTAAAAAATTATCACAAAGAGTTCAAAGCTTAGATTTTTCCAATGGAAATCTGGAGAAGGCACTATCCCACCTGTTTACTGCAGGGCAAATAAAAATAATTAAAAACGGTGGAAAAGGCAAAATTTTACAGAAACAGATATTGCCTACTCAATTACGCTGTATTCTACAGATTATTAAAAAGGAACTTTGCAAAGATGGGCATAAAAGTTAGATGTTTCGACTGGTATTTTGAAACCTGTTGTAAAATTGTCAGAAACTCAAAAGCTTTGTGTTTTAAGTTTTGATAAAATGAAAGTTAAAAAAGTACTGCTATGACAAGCCAACATATTCTTTATTAGAACCAGCAAATTATGTACAGGTTGCGTTCTTGGGAGGTGATAAAGCTATATCTACAATTTAAAATACTTTTACAAAAGTTTTTCTTTTCCACTAATAGGTTTAGTGGCAAAATGGAAGTAACCAATATTTTACAGTTATGATTTCAAATGACAAAACTAATACTTTTTGATATATTAAAGACAATGAAGAAGTGTGGCTTCATAATTGTGTCAATAATTTGTGATTTAGTTTTCTGAAATAGAAAATTATTTAACGAACTTGAAGTTGATTTCAATAAGCCATGGTGCGTTTTGTACAAGTAAGCCTATATTCAAAAGTAATAATTGTGTTGTTAAACTTTCAGGTTTATGTTCGACAACACAAAAATATTCGTGTTTAGTGATGTCCCACATATGATCAAACTGTTAAGAAACCATTTTATTGACAGTGGATACATCATTGACAGCAATGAAGTCAAAAAGATATAATTTTACATCTTTTATCACATCAAACTAACGACTTGAAGATTACACATAGATTATAATCTGGGTCGATAATTATCGACCCATAATTTAAGTCTTGCTGGAGCTGAAAGGCAGAAGGTCAAATTGGCTACCAAACTTTTTTCACGTTCAGTTGCTCAAGCGGTTACTCGCGCTGCCAGTTTAGGATGTTTCAGTAATGAAAATTGAAGTGAATGTAGCAAATTTGTCAAATTAGTAAGGACTTTCTATAATTTTAACATTATCGTCAAAATAATTCCAATTATTTAATAGACAAATGATTGGTTTGATGTCATGAATTCAAGAGTACCAAGACAAGATACAAGGCAACGAGTACATGCATACGCTTTGTCACAAGAAATACAAAATAAAATATTAAAATATGTCACAAATGATGTTAAATGTACGTGTTATTGGCAGAAATGCACTTCTGCCGTTTCAAGAAGGTATTTCACTTATGTTAAGCTTAAAAAAATATGTAATCAAATATTTTTTAAGCTTACAGCCTGTTCACAAAACTTTCATACGTTAGAAGGCAATCGAATACTAGCCTAACGATTAAGCTCTAAATTGAGTTAATTTTCTTTTTTCGTTTGGAAGTAAAAGCTATAGAATAAATAAATACCTAGAAAGTCAACGAAATGTCAAAGTACACTTGGGACATGTCAAAAGTACGGATCAGTAATATGGTATCGGTAAGCTTAAAAAAAGCTTTTACTTTTCTTAATGAATACAAACAGTTACACAAAAAAGTATGATATGATGGGACGCAAATTTTCTTCAAGATTTTTTCAGTAATTTTAGGATATATTCTTAAGAAATTCATCTTTTAAGGTATATAATGAGTTTTACTTGATTTTAGGATAATTAAAATGTATAAACAATCTTTTATTTTAAATTTCATTTATTTTTTTAATACCAAAAATTGCAGCCCTACTTGCTCAATATAAATTAAGCAAAACAAAAAATAGAATGTCGAAAGAAAAATTAAAAAAATTTTCAGTTTGTAAAAAATAAAAAGTGTTTCTACATTAAAATAATGTTAAAATTAAAAAAAAAAAAATAACATTTTATGTGTGCAATTTACAACAGTGCGTTTCATTCAAAATTTCGCGGAATTATTCAAACAAAATTTTGAGTGCAAAAAGCTTCTCTGTTTGTTAAAAAAGCTTTTATTTCGTGTACGTGTGATTTAGTAGAATACTAAATTTTAGTGGATCAGCTGACGACCTTCTATATATTCTTCCAAGGTAGATTATAATGAAGGTAATTTCACTTCAGGTTACTAAATTTAATTTCACTTTCTGACAATTATAAGGGTTCTGACATTTCCATAGAAATAAAGCTACCATATTATTTTAAGTTTTCCCTTATTTTCTGTCGCTGCGCCGACAATATGAGTTATGTGTAAAAATGTAAAAACATTTTATTGTATGTGTATCTTCATATCTAATAGTTAAACTATATTTTACTAGTTAGTAGAGAACTAAGCGGGATAGTATATAATTACTATACACATTAAATAAAATTTTGATTAGCTACGTTGATGTTCTAGGTATTTAGGAAAAAAACAAATAGCTGATATTGTAGTCGCAGGGACCATTTGAAGTTTTATAAATTAATTTTGAAAATATAAATATAATTTGATAAATATAAAGGTAAAAAATTATTAAAATAGAAAAAATATAAATAATATTTTATATTTTTACAGAAAGGTTGTTGTAATAGTTCTGCTGCTGATGAAAGTTCTTTTCTATAAGATGGTAAAATACAAATTAGTGGGATTTGTGCCAATATAGAGGTTTAAAGCTGGAAAAATTGGGCCACATCTATCGGTCTATGCCACATATCAAATGGGCACAAACCAGTTGGCCTACTTATAAGCAGTTAAATAAGTGTACCGGTTTAAAGTGCCAGAAAGAATACGTTCGCCTTAGCAGTTAAGTATACTGCTTCATATGCCGGCTCGAATCTTGCGTTATTATTATTATAGGCAGATATCTGTGCCTATTGGTGCTTAGATTGCTTACCGTTCGTTTGGCAAATCTGTTGCGCTATTGCAAGTGCCGGTGCGCGTTGGTACAGTCATTGATATTGTGGGACAAGCTGGAAAATCCATGATTATTACCGGTTTCCAAACACATACAACACCCGTACTTTTGGCTATGTGAGAACATGCCGAATTGGCTTCAGAAGAACATATAGCATTAACACCAATTATGGAATGCTTTATTTTAAAGAAAAATCCAAACTTTGTCAAGTGAAAGTGATTGAATTAAATATCGCTAATTTATCATTCTATTATAAACTAAATTATAAAATTAATTTAAATAATCTGTAATTGGCTCTTAAATTTTAATGTCAATTAACTGGAGACAATAAAATAATGTATGTTTTGTTATAAATGCAAATACCCTTCCCACGCAGCGGAAAGGATTTCTCCTATGAGTCTGCTTGGCTTCGGTTTTCCACTTGATTCAGTTTGTATCCGATGTATTTTTATTTCTGTTTGCGTATTTCAGTTGTACTTTAGTACTTTATTGGATAAATCGAGCAATTTCGAGAATGAGATTCTTCGGGAGAAAATACGCTGTTTTTATTTTAGTAGCTTTTGATCATGTATAATTTATATTGTACACATTACACATTTTATAAAAAAAAATCCAAAAAAAAGAAAATACTTTTTTAAAATGTGGTAACGTTATATTTCATTTGGCGTAGAAAGACAAACTTCAAAAACCCTTATTAAAATTTAATGAAAGCAAGTGAAATTACCTTCAATATATATGCCTTGTATTCTTCTATGGTAAAAGCTTCGTAATGAAATATCAAATAATAGTATTGCCATGAAATATTTTTTTACTTTTCTGAAAGCTTTTCTGTAAAACTTAAGACTTTTGTAAAATGATGTTAACCCTAAAATTAAATAAAATCAAAAATATATAAAAACAGAAAATAAAAAAATTTAAGATTTTTTTTTTCAAAATTAAATTAAACATTTTTTTAATGATGTTCTGGGTATGAGAAAGACAAGTATTAAGTAAAAAAAGTTCGGGTTTTAGGAACAAGTTTCCTGATTTCGATAGACCGGTTTCCAAAGTAACTAGAATCGATAGAACATTATGAAACTCCAGTGGCTCAATAGAGTTGCATACCGACGAGCACGTTCATCCTTTCCTACACTCGGTCAAGTAGCTCTTACAAAGACCCTATTCTGAGACATGTATTGCGTAAGAATATTTGAGTTTGGGAACGAGTTCGCTAATTTCGTTAGGGCACATTCCAAAGTTAAAACGATAGAAAAGTGTGACACTCCAGTGGTTTAATAGAGTTGGATACTATGCTGTCATCAATGAGCACTTTCGCCCTCTCTTGCACTCTTACATAGACCCTATTTCGAAACATGTATTGCGTACCGGTGAATTACAACTCTCATGTATGGGCCGGTGCTTCAAAGTTTATTTTGGAACTTCTTAACCGAGTACAGGAGAGAGCAAAAGTGCTCTTCGGTAACAGTAAGTTATCCAACTCTATTGTTACTACTTTGGAATGTGCTCTAACAATATCAGGAAACTCGTAGACAGACGATACTGTACAGATAGACGATATGCTAGCCGTACAGTTTGTATGTAGAATTTGCTTCCCTCAGAAGTTTTTCCAACCAGTTGCAATATAGGGAAGTTTAAATCAAATGTCCACAAACACTACCTATTCCCCCTCCCACAACCTTTTAATAGTTTCAACACAATACATTGTATTGTGTTCAGGTCCTAAACAAAAAAAAAAAAATAAATAATAACCGTTTTTTGTTTCCCAGACGATTTGAATTTTTTAATTGCCTGATTTGACATTTACTTTCGTCTATACATTTCATTTACGAACCAAAATTTTAAAAGCTTTTTCTCGTTTCACTCAAAAAAAATTTCAAAAATTTTTTTCGTAAGTTGACGTACAATTTGAAAAAATTATAGTTTCAAAAACAGTGTACTCCATTTTTTTGACAGAAATTATTCAATTAAATAATGCTTTAAAATTAATGTACGAAGACCTAAAGAAACGATATAATATTGAATACATCCTAACGTACCACCTAAATCTGGATGTCCTTGAAAACTTTTTATGGGAAATGTTTTTTAGATCCAAGGGAGGCCTTCACGACCATCCCGATCGTCAAGAGTTTAAATATATACTTCGGTCGTATATTCTGGGGTATAACGAAGGAATTCTAGGGACTTATTTTAATGTAGAGGTAGGATTAACTCCTGATTTAGAAGATGTACATTCTTCATTAACAGGTAAATTTAAATTAAACATTTTAAATATCTGAAAGCTTAAGTTTTATTCTGATCTTTGCAGGTTATGTTTTTAAGAGCATTTAACAATAGTAAGACAAGAGGAATTGCAAAAAGAAAATTTTGAAAAGGATCTAGAAGACTTGAATTATGATGGCTTAGAGAATTTGACTGGTTATATTTCACATAAATTAAAAAATAAAGATCTTAGCATTGCATTCACACCTCAAGAGGACTTATCCTACTCTTGGGTAAGTCATTTAAGTGGAGGTGGCTTAAGTAAGCCATCAAGCTCTCTAATGAATATATTAAAGTCTTGTGATGAAGTTTTTAATGGAGAAAAGCTACTTGATACAAGTAAATATTTGCAAAAGCATTTAAAACAAAGGATAAGAAAACAATTTTTTAGACCATGTATTTATATATAACGGTGACAGAAAGTAAAAGTAGCAGCACAGCTTTTTTCAAACACCATCGCAAATGCCATAAAATAATGCTATTCTTTAGGTCTACACCTATATTGCGCTATTCAAACAGCTGAAGTTTATTAATGACTGATACGATGTCCAAAACTCTAGGTACGCTTAAAATTATGGATATCCCAGCAAAGTATTTAAGACGTGGTCTGAATGATCATCCTTCACTAAGAGCTTTTTAATTATGCCTTCGAAAATACATTTTGGGTAATTTTTCCAAACAAAGTTTTATTGCGCTTCTTTTAATTTGACTTAAATTTTTAGCTAGACCCGGCAATGTTGAAGAAGATTCTACCAGTGGCTTACTTCCGAAAACCAAAAAACAATCAAGAACTGAGTCAAAAACTGTTCAGGGGGCTGAAGTTTGTGAGCCAGAACCGGTTGATGAACATGAAGAAGAATTTAAGGATGTATGTAGATAAAGAAAGGGTATGTGAAGTTATTGGTATTCTTCAAGAAGATGCATTGGAGTACATTTACCACGCTTTTTGTGCTAGGCTAAGGAGTTTCCGAACCGCCCTCGTGCTTATAGTGAACTTTTAAAACAAACATTAAAGTCAAAGTCAATAATAATCAAGTAGAATAATACTTAATTCGATCAAGCCTGACTATATAATGGGTGTTTTTTTGAGGTATAGAACTTCGAATTGAAATAAAACACAAGAAAATCGTTTTAATGTCCATCAATTTGGCTGTATTGGAAGGATAATTTTATGCCATTAATGTTTAAATATGATTTCGGGCATGTGGCCGCCGCGGCTGGCTCGAATAAAGCCAATTCTACAGGTCCAATTTTCAACTACTTTTTCGAGCATATGGGGCCGTATGTTGGCAATAACGCCACGAATGTTGGCTTCCAAGTCCCCTAACGTTTCTGGTTTGTTGGCGTAGACGAGCGACTTCACATATCCCCAAAGAAAATAATCCAGTGGTGTCAAATCGCACGATCTTGGTGGCCAATTGACAGGTCCATTCCGCGAAACAGTCAGTTTTTGTGAATGTAATGGCGTCTCAAGGGTCTCATGTGGATTCTCTTCACTCCAAATGCGGCAATTTTGCTTGTTGACGTAGCCATTCAACCAAAAATGAGCCTCATCACTGAACAAAATTTTGCGATGAAAATCAGCATCGAGATCAATCTCATTTTCGGCTCATACACCAAAATCACGACGCATTGCATGGTCTCGCGGCTTTAATTCTTGCAGAAGCTGGATCTTGTAAGGTCGCAAGCCAAGATCTTTGCGCAAAATCTTCCATAAAGTTGATGGACAAAGCTCCAATTGCTGTGCACGGTCGCGAATCGATTCATTCGGGTCCTCTTCAACACTTTGCTCTACAGCGGCAATTGTTTCTTCGGTGCGCACTGTTCGACGTCGCTACGGATGCGTATTATCACATAGAGTAAACGTAGTGCGAAAACGATCCATGGTTAACCGAATTAATTGCTCTGATGGACGATTATGTCGACCATAAAATGGACGGAGCTTGCGGTAAACTTCGCGAACTGAACCATTATTTTCGAAATAAATTTGCACGATTTGCAAGCGTTGTTCTTTTGTCAACCTGTTCATGATGAAATGGCAAACCAAACTAAATATTAATCACTTGACAGCTGACAAAATGGCCGCCAGTTAAAAAAGTGATGCCAACTTAAAGTTCTATACCTCAATAAAAAACACCCGATAATTGCAATATAGACCGACTGTTAAACAATTTTAAAATAAGTTTTAGAAAGCAACATCTACTAAATTTTGTATTGATGTAATATTTTTTTGAAATTTACGAACATTAAGCTACTTTCCGAAGTTGGTCTAATATAAAAAATTTTATGATTTTCCCAAAACACGGTTAATAAATATTTTAGTAAGTGACAAACATAATAGCACATGACGATATGTGATTTAATATTTTATCATTTATAAACTAAATTTGATTTTGTTATTCTGACATTTCAAGTATATTTTTGACATTTTTAACTTTACAAAAAAATATTTAGAAATTCTAAATTCTAGTGAAACTATAAAAGTAAAAAAATATAACGCAGTTTTAATTGAAAGAATTAGAAAAAATTAATTTAAAAAATTAAAATATAAACCCTTATTTAATAGAAGTTATAAAAAATAAAATTGGCAATGGTGAAAAGTATGGACAAGGAAAGAAATATACTAGCAAGTTCATTGCCGCGACAGCCGGTTCTACGTACCGGAATGACCCAAGGTTTCTCGGCTAAGGGCTGACAACTAAGCAACAACATATTTACAATTTTTAATTTTGGAGCAACATATGTTCAGGACTTCAACATGACAGGGAGTGGTCGGAGAGTTTCGTTGCGTCTTCTTCGACATTGTCAACTTCGTCGTCGGAATACGCAACTCCCCCACCGTCCGTCCAGCAATCGCAACAACCATGGCAGCATCAACATCAGCAGCACAATCCATCGCCGCTAACACCGCGGATTGCAGTCCGAGATCCTGGGGTGATATCAATTCTGCAGTTCAAGGCAAAATATCCGAAATAACGCGAATTATGCATCAACACAACATCGTGGTCGCAGCGGGTACAAAACTGAACAACAACTCCAGTCTGCAAAGTTGTAACGGGTACAACGTTCTCCGAAAAGACCGCACCAGAAGTCACGGTGAAGGCATCGCATTTATTATCCACAACTCAGTGCAGTATAGAGTTCTATCTATATCTAGACAATAGAGACCAATACCTTGAGGCTCTATAATGTCTAAATTCCGCCTGTAACCAGTTGTCCCGACATTGGAACCCTTTTAGAAGGAGAAACTCGTGATGATTTTTGGCACTCATTTCTTGGGGAAGACCAAAGAGGTGCATCGTTAGCGGAACAGATTGACGAGTGCACCTTCTGCACCTTAAATGACGATGTCCCCACTCGGATTAAAGGTAATTGCGCCAGTTCTCCCGACATAACAATTGCAAGTCCTGGTCTGATTAACTGCCTTACTTGGCGCGCAGTTGTGTCTCTAGTTTCAGATCGTCTGCCCAAACGATTTTATCGTAAACCAGAAAAAGCAGACTGGCTTCAGAGAAATCACCGACCGCCACTTCTGAGATCTACAACCACCCTCGAACATGCACGACGCAGAGAGGGAGTTTAGCGTAACCATCAACGCTGCAGCCACTCGCTTCATCCCTGCTGGTAGAATACCCGTAGTGAGGCCGCACTTCCCAGCAGAAGCAGTGGGATTAGCAGATAAGCGTGATGCAATCCGCATCACGGTTATCCCAGGATCGTCTAGCTGAACCGTGATATCAGCAGATTGGTAAATGAGTATAAGCGAAACCGTTGGTTAGATCACCTGAAGAACTGCAAAGTTGTCGCTGGTATAAGTAAGTTGTGGTCCACTGTTCTATCTCTCTCGAACCCTATGAAAAAGGATGATCGGGTCGCGATTAAGTTTGCCGATAACACCATATCCGACCCGAAAGCGTGCTAGCGTGCTTTTAGCCGATTATTTATTGAGCACCCCGAGAGAGACAAGGCAAAAAGGAGTACTGTCCGCAAACTGCATGACCTTCCAGTCTCGGACCCACCACAACTTTTTACGCTTGCGGAAGTTGCAAAGGCCATCCGTACAGCTTAAACATCTCGGCGAGTGGGGAGTCGAGTTCCTGACAGGTGTCATAAATCTATCTATGACCAGACTCACTATACCCGATGTCTGGAAAGTGGGTAGAGTGATCCCTATATTAAAAACTGGAAAACCCGTGAATGAGGGATCATCGTACAGACCGATATTCCTCCTGTCACCAGTCGTCTGGAGTTTTATGGAGTAATCCATTACTTGCAAAGGAGTGCTCCAAGATTACTCTTTGGATGATCCTATTTTGTAATAGTTGTGAAGCAAAATTACAGTAAAACCCGCTTAAGTGCCTTGCCTAAAATTGAGAGCATGTTGAGGTACTTAAGCGGGTTGTGTACTTAAAATAACCCGCTTTAGTACCTCAGGTTGGGTACTTAAACAGCCCCGTTTTAGTACCTTTTGTTGGGTAGTTAAACATTTTATAATTTTCAGAATTTTGAAATATACGAGTATATTGAAGACCTAATTTTGAAAGTGGATTAAGTCCATTTTATTTTAAATTGAGATATAAAGGGTTTTGCGTTTTAGTGTTTTTAAAAATATAGGTGAACAATTTTAGTAAACTAAATCTTAGGTTTTGATCAGAACCTATCAAATTTTTTCTTTCATAAAAATAAATGAATAAAAACCATTGGGAAATGCGTTTTTTAGCGGGTTGAATGGACTTATACCACTTTCAAAACAAACATTTGAAAATATTAATTTTTTGAATTGAAAAATGCATGGGACTTAAACTGTTTTCAAAAAAATAAAATTTTAATTTTTGGTTTTGTATGAACAAATTTTTACTTTTGAATTGAAAATTGTATGGGATTTATTCCACTTTCAAAACAAATAAAACGAAAAATTTTGTTTCAAAAAATTTTGTCATATATTTTTTTGAAAAATTTTTTATAAAAAGTAAAGTTTTGAAAAATTTCCTATAAAAAGTAAATTTTTGAAAAATTTCCTATAAAAAGAAAAATTTTTGAAAAATTTTCTATAAAAGTAAATTTTTGAAAAATTTCCTATAAAAAGTAAATTTATTGAAAAATTTCCTATAAAAAGTAAATTTTTGAAAAATTTCCTGTAAAAAGCAAATTTTTTAAAAATTTTCTATAAAAAGTAAATTTTTGAAAAATTTCCTATAAAAAGTAAATTTTTGAAAAATTTCCTATAAAAAGTAATTTTATTGAAAAATTTCCTATAAAAGGTAAATTTTTGAAAAATTTCCTATAAAAGTAAATTTTTAAAAATTTCCCGTAAAAAGTAAATTTTTGAAAAATTTCCCATAAAAAGTAAATTTTTGAAAAATTTCCTATAAAAAGTAAATTTTTGAAAAATTAAAAAATTAATAATTAAAAAATTAAAATTTTTACTCTGTTCGAGTAAATATTTCTTTTAGAATTTAAAAATGCACTTTAAACTTTAAAAAAAAATTAAATTATTTTTTTGTTTGAAGAAAAGTTTCCTTTTGAAATTAAAAATGTATGGGACTTAAACCACTTTCAAAATAAAAATTTGTATTAAATCGTTAACTACAAAATGTTTGACTGTCAATATTTTAGTAGGTTTTGTAAATTTAAAATTAATTATTTTTCGCATAGTAAGATCCACAATTGCAGAACCTTTTCTCATCACTAGCTCAATTTTTTTGGGATGTGGACTTATTCCACTTTCAAAATAAAGTCTTCATATATGAATTTTTAACTTATTTAAACACAAACAAAAAGTTTATTTAACAAAAAATATTTTGATTACATATTATTTAAAAGCGTATTTCATATTGCTTTAAAAATTCATTTTAAAAAAGGAACATTTAGTGTATGTAAGTACATACATATATAATACATATGTATGTATGTATATGTAACACATATATGTATATGTATTAAATGAGATCACATAAAATAAAATAGATTTGAAAAATAGGTTTAAATAGCGAAAAAGTCTGTAATTTTCTTTTGACGCATGTTGTGAAAATTTCTTTTAAACAACTTTTCTTCTAATATTTCGAATTCGTCAAACTCGAGATTATTGCCCTCCATATATTTTTTCACTGTTTCTAGTGCTGTCAGCGCTTCTGCAAAAGAGGGTGGATTCACTTCAATAGTATTTTCAATAGTATCTTCAGATGGTGACACATCGCCAGCGTTATCTTCCAAAATACATGACACTATTTCTTCCTCCGTAAGTGGGCCAAAGCATTCAGTATCTTTATCGCAATTTACATATTCCTCAAACTCTTGAGCGCTTATGGGAATATCTATTAGTGTTTCCACGTCGTCATCAGGAAAATAATTTTTAATCACAAATCCGGCCTAAAAAATTAATATTAAATTAGAATTTTTAAATTTTAAATACATGTGTATGTAGTAAAAAACCACACCTTTTGAAAGCAGTTTTTTATGGATTCACCTTTGACAAGCCACCAGGCTCGTTTTGAAAAAGTCAACGCATCCAAAATCGAAATGGTTTTTAAAAAATCCTTGGTTGTTAAACCTTTTTCAATTGCAAGCAACTGTTTTCTAACCATTATTTGTCGAAAGTAAACTTTAAAGATGTGTATGATTCCCTGATCGAGGGGCTGCAATATCGACGTGGTATTCGCTGGAAGAAATTCAACTTTCACATTCTCGAGGTTCAAATCGGCCACCTTATGGCAAGGAGCATTATCGACAAATAGCAAAACTTTTCTATTTTCCCTTTCCATTTCGCGATCAAATTCTTTTAAAATAGTCGACCACAGAGAGCCTACCATCCAAGCCTTATTTTGGAAGTAGTAAGGCAAAGGAATAGATTTTCCTCTAAAGCATCTGGGATTCTTCGATTTACCAATAGAAAACAATTTTTTGTAACTCCCGTCAGCATTGCACAAGAATAGAAGAGTCAGCCGTGCTTTTTGACCTTTTCCTCCTGTTACTGTTGTACCCTTTCTTGCCAATGTTCCATTCGGCAATGCCTTATAATATAGCCCACTTTCGTCAGCATTGAAGATATCGCGAGGATCATAAGCTTTCATTAAATCCTGCAATTTTTGTTGGCGATACCTATTCGCCTCTTCGGTATCAGCATCAGCTGCTTCTCCTGTTATTTTTATGAACTTAATACTTTCCCGACGTTTCCATCGCCATAGCCAGCCATTTGTTGGAATAAAATCGGAATGCAATTTTACTGCGAAATCTCTGGCTTTTTGGAGGATTTGAGCATCGGTTAACACTGTATTAAGAGCTCTCATCTGGTCAAACCATTGGGCAAGAGCTTTTTCAATGTCATTGTGCGGACTTGTACGTAAACGTTTACGCCGCAAACAAGTCGCGTTTGCGGCCTCCTCCACTTGTTGCCGGTTTCTCCAAATTCTATTTACAGTTGATATGTCGCACCGAAAATGCCGCGCAATTTCATTTTTCGATTTTGCTTTCTGATCAATCAAGTGAACAATTTGTATTTTTTGCTTAATTGTCAAGCTTGTAAGTTTCCGCCCTTTGCCAGGCATTTTTACGAATCTTTATTTTAAGTATACATACTATCTTGATGTACATACATATTTATTTTGACAGATATGTATGTGAGTTTTTCGATAAATTAGTAATGGTAAATATAAATAAACAATCGATTATAAAGAGTTGCCGTTTTAAAAAAGCAATTTTATTTAGAATAGTACTTAACCGGGGAAAACGTATGTAAAATTTTATTAAATGCACAACAAATTATGGTACTTAAGCGGGTTGAGTATTTAAGCGGGGAGGTACTTAAAAGGGTAAATTTGTTCGACTTTTTACAAAAAAGCAGTGGTGTCTGCAGATGTTGGGTACTAAAACGGGTTAGGTGCTAAAGCGGGGAGGTAGTAAAGCGGGTTTTACTGTATTAAAGAAGTATCTTGTTGAAGTTATTAATGGTATACAAAGTATTTGTCTTAAACCACTTCATTTCGTTTCCGATCAGGGATCAAATTTTGTCAATTTACATAAAATATTAAGAATATCAGTTCAAAATAACTTTTTTAAATCAATTTACAAGCAATATTTGTTATATATGATACTCCACACTAAATAAAAAGTACAAGGAATTGTTAAGAAAATTCCAAAAATAATATATTTTTGATGACAACTTAGTGAGTTGAAAGGACATTGAATACATCTATGACATTGATTCTAAATTGGATTTTAGATGTATTATAAAAATAAGGGAAGCACATATAAAACCTCGTAGGCTTCAAACAACGAAGGTAAAGTTAGCTACCCAAATATTTAGCATCACAATGGTATCTGCAACGAATACTTGGTATTTTTCTGTACCTAGTTTCTATATTTCTCACATCGAGTAATTTCTCGTATCGAACAGTGAAATTGTGAAAAAAGTAATATATATTACTTTTCCCATATTTTCACTGTTTGATGTGAGAAATTTCTCGATGCGAGAAATACAGAAACTAGGCTACAAAACTATTGTAAATAAAGTCAAGTGGCTTAAATCGCTCATTTATTTCAATATTCTATGGTGTTGACAGCACTAAATCTGTTATTGTCGCCAATAGAAATTAGTTTAATCTTGGCTACAGCTAAAAATATTTATTCCCATTTGAATGCGTGTAACATAATTTTGACAGGTTGTAGCTGTAGCCATGATTGTGTTTCTAGCATAATACTCAATAACCAGATGCTAGCTAAGTTATGAGGTGAACCGCTTTTTTTTTGAGAATTAGTTTTTTCAAGTGGGTCTGGCCCGAGATCGATATTAGAACCTTTGGTATGCTAAGCGGAAGACTAACCTGCTATACGACGGCGGTTCACCTGTAGTACATGTTTGGAGAAATTATAAAAGGTGGTGCTATTATGTTTAGTTGACTTATCAAAAAAAAAGTGGGGTATTTACTTTGCAAGTATTGTAAAAGACGGAAACTGTGAAATTCCGATTGAAGGTGATACCTCTTAGACGATTTCTAGCACTCCGAATTGCCTTCTAGAAGATACTATCGAAAATATCAATGAATCTCAGAAAATTTTTATGTCTAAAGCTGAGCCACAGAAAAATATACTTGAGGGTTTTACAAATGAGTCAAATCTTATAAAGGAAAATGCTTTTACATATTGTCGTGCGGAAGTTTATGTGCTCTATCAGCCATTTTACACATTTTGGGTTAATGATGCCACTTTAGGTTTTAGATCTTAAATTTTTGAAATCTTCAATTCGTTTTCGGCTATCTCGTCTAGTTTCTGAGATATATAGAGTCCGTTTTGCTTTATATCCTTTAAAACAGATTTCGCTCTATACGCCAAATATATGGTGTAAAATCTCAAAATTCTATGTATAGTCCTTTTTTTTAGCAAAATTTACTTAAAACTTCAATATTAACTTTCTCAAAAACCATTTTTGGCGTATAGAGCGCATAAACTCCTGCACGACGATATATCTGTGGATATCTTAAAAAAAATAAATCACTACACAACTGTCTTAATCCTATTCCAACTATTAACGATTCCTATGTTGATTTTAATTATATTTTTATTCAGGAAAAAAATCTTGAAGAAAATTAACTTAATAGGCCTCCGCACGATTTTATTGTATATGTGGAGAATCTTAATGTAAAGTTTTTTTAACTTTTTGATGATTCTTACTTGGTGGATTGAAATTCAAAATTTTTGTTTCAACATTATAGTAAAGTTTATTTATTAGAATCGGAATTTATTTAATTTTAAAATTTTGTATTTCAACTCTTTGTGATTTTGAGGCCGAAGTAGAGGAGTAAATAGGTATGGTGTAAATTTATGGCCAGAATAACCAAGCACAATATCCAAGTTCATGGAATTCTAAAATATTATCGGCCTTTGGCATAAACAGGTCGTAGTATAGGCCATGTTGGAATTCATTGTATGACGCTGTTCAGAAAACTTAAATAAGCGATAAGCCAGCAGCTTATCGCTTATTTTTTCTCCAGCTGACTTCCAGTATCTGGAGATGTACAAGTTGGTATTGGAACCTGTTTCTAAAGCGTTGGACTTTCTTCAAGGAGAAAACAAGCACAATTATGGTAGGTACTATTATATTTAATAGGACGCAAATTACCAATTTTACACCATCTTCATTGCACAATAAATCAATTGTGATAATCAAATTCTTTGCGGTCACATGATTTCTTCATTTTACATAAATTTGATTTTTGCGAATTGGCGCAAAACTATTTAGTGACAGTAATTGTCCCACTCTAGTCACACAATTGTTTTACTACACGGCAAAAACGTATGAGAAACAACAACAGAAAATGTGAAAAACAACAACAGCTGCTGGCATATTTTATTAAATTTTTAATTTAATCTATTTCTTTCGAAAAGAAAAGGAAAATTTCATATGTTTTAAAAATATTAACCGTAAAATCACACAAATCAATTTGATTATAATAAAAATAGTAACTATTGGCGTAAATGGCCATTCTTGATTGACATACCAGAACACGATAAACAATGACGCATTTTTGACATTTTTATTGACGAATGGTTACCCTTTTTTTTTATTTATTTATTTATTTTGACATCACTTAATTGTTGATGTTTTCGTTTTGTTTTTCTATTTGGTCGGTTTAGTTTTAAAAAGTGAAAGACGTGTTATTTAAGCGTCTTTCAAGACGACTAGTTGAAAAAGAAATTGAAAAATTGTTAAATTCAAATCGGGAGTCTTTAAGTGAACAAGAGGCATCAGCACCTAATAAAGTCAATGAATTATAATTAATTTTTTGGGAAATTTTTAATTTTTATGGTTACCTTAGCGCTACCCTTACTGTGTTAAGGATCATTCCTAGGATGTTTGTATGTTCTACAAAGTTGTTAAGTTCTTAGCTACATTTTTATAGTATATTGTTTTCTTAAATTTTGAACGGTTTGCTACGTATGAACCTGAACATGAAAAAAAAACCCAAAAAAAAATCGTTTTTTTTTTAGTTTTTTGCGATTTTGATATTCAAGATGGCGTTTTTTTGATTTAATACGTTCACAATTTTTATTCCTCATGACAATGGCTACAACTTTGAGCCTGAGAAGATGACCACTTTTTTGCAAAAAAGGCAAAGAGGCCCAAAATCTTTAGGGCCCCGCCCACAAAAAAGGGGAGGACATTTGACAAAACTGAAAGACACGTGTCTTCTTTTTTTTTGATCCTCTATCTCGTGGTGGTGTCCGTATGTGGTTATTTTTCCATGACCTAAAAAATTACACACAGTGTTATCAAATGAAAATAGCCAACAGTAAACTCGCGATAATGTGAGCTAATTAAAACCAAACATCGAATTTGCTTAAAAAATGTTACAAAATATTGAAACTCTTGGTATTTTTAACATAAAGTATAATTATTTTTGATATTAAATTCACTTTTTATACTAAATATTTACTAAAAAAATAAAATTAAGTACATATTCTACAACTATTATTAATAAAAACACAAATATTATAGATAAGGCTGAAATTAAAATTTTTCGAACCAAAAATACTAATTTTGTACCTCACCATATCCGATTTTGTTGAAATTTTGTATACACATTCTCCTCATACAATTTTTAATGTTCTTAAAAATTTTTATTCCGCTTTGGTTAAGATTTTATAGCGGTCCATACATAGTTCACTTTTTTCAAAAGTTTTCTCAAATAACCTATAACTTTTGATACGGTTATCAGATTTTAATGAAGCTAAGCTCATATTTTAAGGTACGTAATTTAGTTGTATGCTTTTTTAATTAAAAAATTTAACCATGTATTTGAGAACAAGAAAGAGCAATATTGTCCTTGGCTCAAGGATATCTCAAAAAGCATATCTTCCATTTTTTTTATCCTTCTCCCATCAGGGGATCGGAAAATAAAAGACTTTTTGTAAAACAACTCTTAATTTAGTACAAATTTTAAAATTTAAAATATTTTCATATGTCGTATTAAATTCTAAAGCAAAAATTTTAAAAACCAAAATCCAACAATTAATGAAAAAAATGTTCCCATTTTAAAATTTGTACTGAAATAACATGAGTTGTTTTACAAAAAGTCTATTATTTTCCGATCCCCTCATGTGCCCACTTTTTTGGTTTTCGTATTTTGATGTCAATACTATAATCCATATTTGGGAGAAGAATAAAACATTTTTGAGATATCATTGAGTCAAGGATATAATTGTATGTTTTTAAAAAAATTTAAAAAAACAAAATTTTGACAGCCATAAAATCTTACCCAAAGCAAAATTAAAAATTTCGAAGAATTCTAAAATTGCATAAGTTAGTATCATATATCAAATTTCATCCAATTCCTATTAAAAGTAAAATTTAAAAAAATTTTTGAAATTTAAATAAAAATATTAAAATTTATTAAATTTTCCTATACTTTAGCTAACAAAATTTTAGAGTTTTATAAAATTTTCTATACACAAATATTAAATTTTATTCTGTAAAATTTGCAATTTTATATTTTAAAAATTATCTTAGAAATACAAGAATTTTGAATTTCCCGGTAATTTAAAATATTTCCCCTATTCATTGTAAAAGTTCTCTTCATTTTTATATTTTATATACTTATTTATTTATAAATTTTGGCATGTTCCTTATACATTTCGATAATTTTGACATACATATTTTTTTACAATTGTAAATACATATCAGATTTTCACGTAATTTAATCTCTAAATTTATTGATGAAATGTTTAAAGCATTTCTTATTATTTTTTTAATTATTATCGAAAATTTGGGTTTATTATTGCACAAATGTTAAAAATGATCTCTTATACCTGTGTTTGACAATTTAGAACAGGTGGTGGCGGACAGAAATTTTCTTGACTCTAAGATAAGCACCCGTAACTTTAAAGAGTGCCGGTTTAATGCTCAGAGTCTAGATCCTAGAGAACTTTCAACTAAGTTTGAAGAGGTAAATAATATTTTTGTTTAAAATAGATTATTGATAAAAATATATTTTAAGTGATTATTTCGATAAAGGTAACATTGAATCGTTATTTGATGAAGTTCTAGAAAATCCTACTGTGAAGATTTTAGTTGGCATTATTTACATACAGTGGTTCAAACACAAAATCGGACAATAATTTTTATATTTTAATTTTATTGAAAATAAAACAAAATGATACATTTGTATTTTTTCGCATTTATATAATTTCTCAGTGTAAGGGCCTGTTCGGAAATGCATCACTGCGCTGCATCACGACTTTTAGAACTTGATAATAAGCTAATTTCATTATCTTACTCAAAATTTTTTACGCAAGTAGAAAGCAGTGCTGCCCAAAAATATGTACGCCTAAACAGCGCATCATAGTATTTCATGATGCAAAGTTTGCATTCTTGATGCAGTGCAGTGATGCATTTCCGAACAGGCCCTAATTCTTTCTCGCCTAGTGAAAAATCAAATTTTAAATAAGCCAGTATAGCCAATAATTATAAATGATGGATGTTTAAATTTTTAACTCAAACGACAAATCGGACATCAAAAGTAGGGAAAATTTTAAATGAAAATTATGAAAGAATTTTGCGTGAAGTGAAGAAAAATGCACAAGCTATCGGAAAAACTGTATGTGCTGAGACTACAAGAAATACTCTCCGTCTGCATGGTTACAACGGTAGAGTGTTGCAGTTGAGTCCTCCCTCACAATCCCCAGACCCCAATGTTATAGAGCATTTATGCAATGAACTAAGTCGTAGAGTGTTTAAAAGCAGCTACAACAATATACATAAATGAACTAAAATCAGCATTGCTATATGAGTGGAACAATATTCCGTCGGAAGTTTGCGCCAATTTGCTCAATTCGATGCAAACTCAGAAAAGTTATTGAATCCGACAACATTAAAATTGGAAAAAGTGGTTCTTCTCTCAGACAATGAGCTGCATCCGATTCTATTTTTAGACTCATTGAAAGGGACCTACTTTTTAACTCCGGCTCCGAACCGCAAATGCATTAGTTAGAGAAGTTTTACATAGCCTAATACTCAATACCCAGTGGCTAGCTGAGTTATAAGGTGAACCGCCGTTTTTTTTTGAAAATTTATTTTTTTCAAGTGAGTCTGACCGAGGATTGAACTTGGGACCTCTGGTATGCTAGGCGGATGACTAACCTGCTATATCACAGCGGACACAGAGTTTAATGGAGTAACAGGCGATATTTCCCAGAAAGAATTGGCGTAGGTTCATCAATATTTAAAAAGTTGTCCATAAGACTATCTTCTGCAGTGCCGCCGTTGGTGAAGTGTTCTCGTTTGAATTTACTCCAAAACAGAAAGTTCTATCGATTTCGCTTTACAGCTTTAACAATTGAAAGCAACTGCACTACTTTTTTTCGAGTTGCGTTAAGTAACAAAATTTGCTTGGACCACCTCCAGTTCCTGAAAGACTATTTTTGTTCTGACAGTTTTAACCTTAATGTGATTCTTAAAGTCAGCCCATACCTAAAAATTATGTTAGTAATCTATTGGTTTGATTTTTAGTGTACTAATTACTCACTTTTTTGCATTTTGTGCTATCATGAGTGGGGGGTCCTATTGGATTTAAGTCCAAAGTTAGTTTGTCCCATAATTTCTTTGACTTGCTTTTGGCATTTTGAACATTTAGATGACATTAAGCCAAATTTTGATGTTTTACCATGAAATCCACGAGGACATCGCTTTGTATAGCATTTTTTTTGTGGGAGACTACTACTTGGTTCAAAAATGTACAGTTGTAAGAAGAATAAAAGTATAAATATTTTCTTGTAAGTGTTTTTAATATTTTTATATATTTTTTATTAAAATATATTTTAAATAATTTTTATTTTCTTTGACAGTAAAATGACTTTCGAATGTAAAAAAAATATTTTCAACAGCTTTTTCGATAGTTTGTAGTTGTTTTTCCTATTTAAAAAAAAAGATTTAAAAAAAATTAAATATGGAGATTAGAGCTGACGGTAAGTATTTTCATGTTTTAGTAATAAGTTTTAAAAAAAGATACTGGTATATTAAACAAATCGGCTAAAAAAAAATGTACTCTGGAATTTTTTGTTTAATTCTGAAATTTATGCAATCATAAAATTTTTTCTACCATAAAACTAAAAGTTTTTAAAAAATAGAAGTATGAAGCATTTGTTTAATAGGGTTGAGTTTTTTTTAATCGGTCGTCCTACGAGTTCCCTCGGGATCATATTTGAACACTTTTCTTGCTATAATATTTTCATCCATTCGCACAACATGTCCTAGCTAACGCAAACGCTGCTGTTTAATGCGTTTTACTGTTTCAATGTCAGCAGATAACTTATACAGCTTATGATTAAATCAATGTCGAAATTCGTTGTTGATGCTGATTGTACCATAGTTTTTTCGTAGGATCTTCCTCTCAAAGACTCCAAGAACAGCTTCATCTGCTTGTGCAAGTGCCCAAATAATAATAACACTGGTAGTATAAGCGTTTTGAAGAGCTTTATTTTAGTTCTCGTTGAGAGAATTTTATTCCTAAGCTGCCTGCTTAGGCCGAAATAGCATTTGTTGGCAAGTATGATTCATCTTTTAATTTCGATACTTATGTCATTATTTATGTTTACTGCGGTACCAAGGTAGACAAATTCTTTAACAACCTCGAAGCTATAGTTGTCCACGGTCACGTGTGGTCCAATTCTAGTGGACTGCTAGCTAGTAGAGCTTTGTTTTGTATTCGTTGACTACTAGACTCATTTTCATTGATTCCGTTTTAATACTAGAAAATGCGAATGTACGCCCCATAATATCAATGTCACCGGCAAAAGCGAGTAAAATGTACTTTCTGCTAAAAATTGAAGATTTTCTCTAACAAAATCTAAAAGAGATCACATGATAAACTGTCTCCTTGCCTAAATCCTCGCTTAGTTAAAAAGGGTTCTGAAAGGTTTTTACCTAATTTAACTGACAACATTGTGTTAGTTAATGTCATCCTACATAACCTTATTAACTTCGTAGGAATGCCAAATTCTGACATTGTTTTAAACCGCATTGTTCGTATTGGGCTGTCAAAAGCAGCTTTGTAGTCAACGAAGAGGTAAGTGTCTATTTGATTTTCTTGGGTCTTTTCCAGTATTTGACGCATAGTAAACATCTGGTCAGTGGTGGATTTACCTGGTCTAAAGCCAAATTGGTAGGACCCTATTATTTCGTTCATTTTGGGTTTTATCCTTTTACACAGGATGCTCGATAAAATCTTATAAGCAATTAAAAGGAGACGTATGCCTCTATAGTTAGCGCATACGGACTTATCACCTTTTTGTGCACTGAACAAAGAACACTGAGGCTTCGATCGTCAGGCATATGTTCTCTAACCGTATGGATTTTAAGAGTTGAAACATGTACATTATTAATTCATCACCTCCGGTCTTAAAAAGCTCTGCTGGTAATCCATCACCACCCGCAACTTTGTTATTTTTTAGACGAGATATTGCTGTTCTTACCTCACTTATGTTGGATGGTGGGCATATAATGCCATCATCATTTTAAAGATAATGTTAAAAAGTTCTAACATTTTTTTAAATTTTTTTACCAGGCCTACAAATACAGCTACTTTTATTATTTTTTTTTAGTAATCCACTGTGTCGCCATTTTAAGTCCGATCATAACATGTTATTTATCGGTGACTAGAAATTGACGTGTTAGTAAAAAACTATCAAAGAGAGAAATGTAGCCCTTATAGAGCCGTGAACACCGATATATAAAGTGTTATAATCGGACTAAAGATGGCGACACAGTTATCAAAAGACAAAAAGGGCGGTAAAAAAATAAAAAACAAATGTTAGAATTATTTTTGCATTATCTTTAATCCTAGGAGATGACTGACTCAACTTTTTTCGAACAACTCTAGTGGTAGGCATATAATGCCGTCATTGATTTGTTCAATCAAGTCATGGTCACTTTCGCTTGATACCAGAAATTTGCAGAAGTGCTCCTTCCATAATATCAGAACGCTCTCAGTATGTCACCAGGTTTCCTTGATTATCCTTACAGGAGAAAACATAATTGCTAACACCTTCAGTTTGTTGTTTGTCTTTTTGGTAAAATTTTCGCATCACATTTCGGCTCTTATACATCTCAATTTCATCAAAAACTCGATACTCTATTTTTTTTTCTTTTTCCTTCGGAATATGCGTTTTTCTTTCCTCTTTTTTGGCAATATGTTACAACTTCCTTGCACTTCCGCCTGTAAGTTTATAGACACACTCAAGCGTGTAATGACCTTGGCTGCGACAAAGCTAATGGTCGGAGTTCAGTAATCAGTAAATTTTACTGATTACTGAAAAAATTGAGAATATTCAATTGAAATTTAGAAAAACGGAATTGAAACTGAAAAATTTCAAAGGGAAAATTGTTAGTTAAAATTGAAAATTTTTAAATTGTTAGTTAAAATTGAAAATTTTTAAATTGTTATGTAGTATATCGAGGGCTTATATTTAAAAAGGGCTAATTGCAAATTAACATTTTCAATCACACTTTTCTCAACTTCAATTGAGCCAGGCCAAGTTAAAAAAAAATATATTTTTAATGTTTCTTTTTTATTTTAATATTTTGAATTTTTTTTAGTTAAAAAAATTTTAAATCATTAACACCAAAAAAAATTGAGTTATGATTGCATATTTTGTATATTATTGGCTTTTCTTAACACAAGCATTTTTAAATTTGTATCGCTGAGTTTTGTCATTTGGAACAATTTATAATCCCAGGAATGAAAACAATCGTTCTACAGGAGCAGACAAAAAATACATTTTATTGCACTGTGTTTATGCAGACAATATATGCTACTGTCTTGTTCTGCCAGGTAAAAAATTGTTTCCTGGAGATAGTTTGCCAAGTCACTTCGCATCTGTTTAAGAAAAAAGATAAGACGTTACCACTACTTTCCTCTCCAAAATCTAAAAATGAATTTTACGGTCTTTGGGGCAAACGCGGCTTTAAATTTGGGTATTTTTCCATACTTTACAACATATGTATTAAACATTTTTCAGCCTCTTCTTTAGTTTGCGATGTTGCCGTTTCTAAAAGTAGTTTTAGAAACCTTAGCTTTATTTCGGGAATAGTCATTGCGGCAATAATGGCATCCCAAGCCTCAGGCTAGATCAGACAATATTTTTCGAACCTTTTTACTAATGCCTCTTGTAATTTTTTACTTAATTCGAATAAGTACTTAAAGTTGGCTTTCTCTAAACGACCAATTTTTTTTATGTGCTTAAGGTCCCATCCATTGTGTGTATATATTCCTCCAAATACTCAATTTCTTCAACAAGAATAGTGGGGATGGAAAGATGATAGCACAATTCCGGTAGATTTGCATTATGTTGTAGCCACTTCTTAACTGAATCGTATAGAGAATTCCATCTTGTTACCCAGGGGGTCGATAAATTGTTACTTAACACTGAACTTATTATTTCTGCAGATTTTGGTTTATTGCACTTATTCCAAATCTGTGCAAATCTGTAAGCAAAACATTAAAATATAGAGCAATCTCTAAATTTTGATAACGTTACCTGTTGAAAGACTTTTTGTGTATATTTTTTACATCTTGACTTAAAATATTCATTATTTTGTTAAAATCACTTGTAGCCAAAAGATTAACGGTCTTATGCTAAAAAAAATCTTAAATATTTCTTAAAGAACACGTTAGTTACCAAATACTTTAAGGCTAACAAACGATTGTTAAAAAATAGTATCCAAAAACAGTTCTTTAACTAATGAATACGTCAAGTCAATTTTACAAGTTAATGCTGGCAACATCATCATTCTCTCTTGTCTCTTTATAGTTAAAGATACAAAACAACGAATTAATTATTCATTGCTTCCTCCGGGTAGTCGAATTTCTAAATCATGTTTTGTATGTTTTTAACATTAAATAACAATTTTCTTCTTTTCTTAATGAAAAATTATGTTTATATTATATAAAAGGAAAAACTAAACACATTTATAATACAGTAAAATAATAAATAGACAATTTTTTATTAAGGGTTTAAACCGATTATTCAAAAATCGAGTACTCTTAATTCATGTTGAGTGCTTATACATCACTATAATGTTTTTTGTAAATTTTATTGATCGATGTCTGTTTTTTGTTGAAAACACGAATTTTTAGAATTTGTATTATCAATTTTTTTGAAAAGTTTGATTTTAGTATGAAGTATATAAAATAGAGCATGAAATATCATGGAAATTATATTTTATAAATTCCTCACTCCCGAAATCTTTTATATGATAAAAAAATAGCAAATTATAAAATATATGATAACTAAATTTAGCAAAAATATTATTTTTTATTAGAAAAGTCTGAAAACTTAAATATTTTCTTTAATAGTTTTCACAAAATATTATTTGTCAAAACAGTAAAATATTTAACGTAGCTTTAAATTATGTAGACAGCTACTTTAAATTATTTGATGTTAACAAAAGATAACCATCGGTTTGTTAAGCTAACAATCGATTTAGGATAATACTTTAAGGAATTTTGCTTAACTTTAGTTTACCAATCGTTGTTAATTTTTTTAACATAAGACCGTAAATGTGTGACTAGAAAATGAGAAGTGTTTAGACATCCTTATACCTACGGGGTGAAATTGAGGGCTTAAAACATTAAATTCTTCATCTGAATCAAAGTCAAATTCAGATCTTCATCATTCTTTTGTTTATCATTATTACTATGTGCTGAATTAAAGAATATTAGTAATTCAATTATATTGGACATAAATATTTATGTACATATATATATCAATTTCTTACTTAATTCAACCCCAAATTCTTTAAATGCTTAAATGAAATTTGATCCTTGTCAGTGATTATGTTAACAATTTTGTCCACCCGACCACACATCAGCAGTTGCGTACACGTCTTCAACTATTTCTATATCAAATGTGATTTTTTTGTATATTTGGTTTGGGTTTCTGAAAGCAATCTCGTTATGGAACGTCTGATAGGAATATTTTTTCCACAACATAAGTTTATAAATCTTTGATGATCTAATATCGACAATGGGGATGCAGTGCTTCAAATACAATTCCAAACATCCTCTTTATTGATAACGCATATCGTTTTCGTAATCCGATCAAAAGAATGTTGCTCTTTGAACCGCTGACAAGCTAATGCTACTGAATTTCTTTCAAATTTATTAGCATCTAACCAATGACATGTGTGACGAAAAAATTTTTTTTCCACCTGACCACACATCAGCAGTTACGCACACGTATTCATCTTTTTCTATATCAAATGTATTTTTTTGTGTATTTGGTTTGGGTTTCTGAAAGCAATCAGGTTATGGAACGTCTGATCGGAATATTTGTTCCACAATATTAGTTTATAAAACTTTGATCATCAACTATCGACAATGGGGATGCTGTGCTACAAATAAAATTCAAAACATCCTCTGTATTGATATCGCATATCATATCCGTTTAAAAGAATGTGGCCCTTTGAACCGCCGACAAGCTAATGCTACTGACTTTCTTTCAAATTTATTAGCATCTAACCAATTACATGTATAACCAAAAAATTATTTTTTTCTACCCGACCACGTTACGCACACGTATTCAACTCTTTTTATATCAAATGTGATTTTTTTTTGTATATTTGGTTTGGGTTTCTAAAAGCAATCTGGTTGTGGAACGTGTGATCAAAAGAGTAAAGGGAGAAGTTTCTAGAAAGTGCTAGATATAGAGAAAGGGAGTCGTAGAGAAGAGAAGTGTTGTCCAAAAAACGCTACCCTAGGGAAAGAGACCCATCTAACTAATCCATCTTAGTCCCAGTATAAAACCTACAACGCCAGTCAGTTCGCACCTGGAAATTTAAGTCTCTGGTTTTGGAGCATAGGACAGTGGCAGAGGATGTGCTCGATTCTGAATTGCTCCAGAGCAATTCAGAGCGCAGTGAAAACCTATGCATTTCCTAAGACTGGTTCTGCTAAGAGCTAGCAAGAGCTTGGTCTTGCGTATATTTAAGTCGGGCCATAAGGTCCTAGATATTGTTCAAGTCTCCAAGTTATGCCAGTTCTTAGCTGTTTCCTCACCGATCCAAGACTTAATGCCCATAAAAAGGTGACATATAGGTGGAGCTATCTCTGTCACCGCAAGCATCAGTTCCTGACTCGAGACAAGTCTTGCGATTTCGTCAGCAGTTTCGTTGCCTTCGATGTCGCAATGACTAGGAACCCAGCAAAGTCTTACCCTATATGTATCAGCCAAGCTAATGATAACAAATCTACATGACTTGACTAGTTTTGAGGTGATACTACATCCTTCCAGGTCTTTTAGAGTAGCCTGACTATCAACGTAGATTGTCACCTCGCTGTCCACAGGAGTGTTGTATGAGATAAGTTCAGTGGCTTTCAGAATGGCAAAGATTTCTGCCTGAAATACACTGCACTCATCACTAAGCCTGTAGGATTTCCTAATGTTCTGATTCTTTAAGAAGACACTACCACCAGTGCCAATTTCCATTTTAGAACCATCTGTGAAGATCGAGTTCCTCTCAAAGAGCGATTATCCCAGCTAGTTCTATTACGAATAACGACTTCTGGTACAGAACTGAACAACAGTTCCTTGACTAAGTAATCAGATACAGTAGAACCTGACTGAAAGCAAGGGACGTTCGTTGTCTCTATTCTAAAGGGAATAGAGACAGCATCACGTCCAGGGCCGCCTGAGGAGTGCTCCTTAGGGCACCAGAGATGCCTATGCTGCTACATCTTTGAACTTTGTTCAAGAGGCTAAAAGGAGACTTTATTTACCGCCTCCCACCAAACTGCGCACCCGTATGTCAGAACTGGTCTCACAATGGTCGTGTATATCCAGTATACTACCATTGCGTTAAGTCCCCAGCTCTTACCTACCGAGTTCCTGAAAAAGTAGTAGGCGTTTATTCCCTTTTTCATTCTCTCAAGTGTATTCCTCTTCCAAGATAGTTTCCTATCTAGAATGATGCCTAGGAATTTGGCTTCTAAAGATAGTCCTAATTCTACCCCATTAAGTACTGGAAGTTTGAAAATCTCAACCTTGTACCTCCTCTTTTTTCAGGGTTGACCCCCAGTCCTTTGTAACTGGCCCAGGAGGAGAGGTCACCTAGTGCCGATTCCATGATTTCACTGATTGTATTCAGGTATTTGCCTGATACCAGTATAACCACATCATCAGCGTAGGCGACAATCTTCCTACCTAGATAGTCAAATCTTTTTCATGCTTAAGAAAATTTTAGCATACACGTAGTGATCCCTTTAACTTTTTGCTAAAAACTTGGCAAACTGCAATCAAGCCATCCATTTTTCTTTGATGACTTTTGAGCAGCTTTATAAAATTCAGAATCAATTACTAAAAAAATGTCAGTGTTTTTTTCGTTATTCCGAAACATACATGCCATTCACCTATGCAATTTAATTAAAAATATAAATTTAGATTTAAATTCATAAAGAAAGAAAATTTAAAAAAATTTGGTGGCCGGTGAATATCGAACTCTCTACCTTACATACGGTAATCGCTCGCCAGAAACAGATCGGCCAAGCAAGGCATGTTCTTTGTAGGATTTAAATTTATACACATACATATTTTTAAATAAAAGCCTCATGTTGAAGGTTATTAAAATTATATGTACGTTTTTTTTAATTACCTTCTCAACAATTTTTTAAAATTCCTCGCTGAAAAGAATTTTATTCACTCCTATTATAATTCTTTCACTTTATATAAATAATATTTATGTTTCAGTTATACTTTCACTAAAAAAATTTGAAGAACTAGCAGTGATTTCTTCGCACACTTAATCCCGATCATTTACCGAATCATTACTATTAAAGTTATAATAGTGATGGTTCACTATTATAACTATTCTAACAATTTTCAATATCTACTGAAAGAATTTATAATCGCTACAATACAAAACTTGTTTAGTAACAATTTTTACAATTAATCATGTAATTGACAGCACAGGATGATTCACATATTTACATACGTAAATGAAATTAATTGATTCACATATTTACATAGTAAATAAAAAAAGTTGTGTCAGTCACTCTGTAGGATTAAAGATAATTTTAAAGAAATTCTATATTTTTTTTACCACTGTGTCGCCATTTTAAGTCCGATCATAACATGTTATATATCGGTGTTCGCGACTCTGTAAGGGCTACGTCGTACCACTTCAATTTATAGTCATAACATTTAAAAAAAATATTTGCACTCGACTCGATTAGGGTCGGTAAAAATCGAATTTTAAAAAATTATGACTAGAAATTAACTTCGTAATAAAAAACTATCAAAGAGAGAAATGTAGGCATTATAGAGCCATAAACACTGGTATAGAAAGTAATTTTTAGAATTATTTTTACATTATCTTTAATCTTAGGGGACGTACCCTCAACAAATGTTTGTACATTGAGGCTGTTCATCTGTTCCTTTGTTTTATAATGAGATTTCGTTTTATTATGGTTCATTGAGTACAAAAATTGGAATCAGTAAAATTTACTGAATACTAATTTTTTTCCAGTAATCAGTAAAAAAAATACTGAAAAGGTACCGGTACTGCAAAAATAAAATCTCCTCGATTAAATTCTGACTACTTTCCTATAAGTATATTAAATGCTTGTCCTAAAATACTTGAGTTCTCAATGAGAGAACAGCTGTTGGAGCATTAGAACTCTGGTGGACACATAAATCAGTATCAGTCAAGATTTAAGAAGCGATACAGTACAACAGGATTAATGTTAGATTGTGTTGAGGATATCAGAAAAAATATGGATGAAAAATTTAATTCGGTTCTCATATTTCTCGATTTTAGTAAAGCCTTCGACTCCTCGAGTCAAGAAATTATATTTAATAAGTTACTAACTCTAGATGATTTTGGTTATCTGCCTCTAAATTGGTCGGCTTGTATCTTAAAGACATGAATCAAAATGTGGATAAATATCACCAAATAAAATTGTTTGTTATACATATGCGGACGATGTTCAGTTAATGGCGGATGATAATGGTCTTCGATTAAATTATTTGGAAGGAAGGGTTAATACTGATTTGAAGCATATTATGAAATGACTTAAGATAAATTAAATCATAGTAAAACTTGATGTATGTGGTTTTCTCAAGTTGGAAGAATTGTTCTTGCCAAATCCGCAGATCTGTTTTGCTTTGGGGAAGTAAATCTAGAGTTTAAACACCAGCCTCTGTTAGAAATTTTGTAATCGTTTTGCTGTTATGTTGGAAAATGAATGCTTTTCCGATCAATTTATCGCCGGAGGGAAATGCATATTCATTCAATACTCTTAAATATTGATGATGGCTCATGGAACTGTCAACAGGAACCATGTTCCCTACTCTACTACATGAATATATCCACCTCCATATCATACTTTCTGGCCTACATGTGCACTCTCATCACACAAAATAGTTTTTGTCAAATTAAATAAAAAAAATCCATTAAAATGTTGCACCTGTATGCCTGAAAGTAAGCCATGGAGGTGGAAGTGTTATGTTCTGGGGATATATTCATGTAGTGGAGTAGATCGAAATTTATTATTTCGAAAATCTGATATTGTATATTAGTAAGCATTAATCTAAAAATTTCCAGAACGAATAATTTGCGACTCTAGATTTTCTTTTCTTATTTTTCGAAATCATTAAAATATTGTTAAATAATATTGGGATTTTCTTTTGCAAATAAAAGCATTATTGGTCTTCAGAAACTTGTTGGTGAGGGTTTTGTGTTTATCTATTAATTTTCCGCGAACCGGAGTAGTATAGCAGGAAGCATACCAGAAATCACAAGCTCGGTCCCCGGCTAGACCCACTTGAAAAAATAAATTTAAAAAAAAAGCGGTTTATCTCATAACTCAGCTTCCCAATGGTTATTGAGTATTTGGCAATGTAAAACTTCTAACTAATGCATTTGCCATTCCGAGCCAGTGTTAAAACGTAGGTCGCTTTCAATTAGTCTAATAATATAATCGGATACAGCTCATTATCTGAGAGAAGGTGCCCCTTGTTCTAATTGGAATGTCGTGGGAGTAGTCTTAATAAAATATTCTTAATGGCTATTTTTTGTTTTGGTTAACTGTATTATGCAAAACTTCTTGCCTTAGTCGCCACGGGTTGCACTCCTGATAGAACAATAATATGTAATTTTATTGTTTAGATATTATTTTCTATAAATAAAAAAATTAGAGGGTATACGTTTCGAAATTAAAAAAAAAATTGCCTTATAAGGGACACCCTAGAGCACAAACGTACATACAATACGACTGGTGTAGCGTTAGAGGTTTCAGAAGTTTTAAAACATAACATGGCGATGAAAATTGATTATTCAGGATCTTTTGAATCTATAAGTCACTTCTATTAAACTCATTAGATTTTCTCTTACTTCCGTAGTCACAATACTGAGAAACGTTGAAGATCGTCATCTATATTTTTCACCTTTAGATGCATGCCCCAAGGTTCTGTATTGGGTCCATTTCTATTTATGTTGTACATCAATGATATATTTTAACAAGTACAATTTTGTAAAATTTTTGCTTTTGCTGATTTTGTACAGTTGCTTTCTTTTAGCACCAAGTCACAGAATTATTATTGAGAATTTGTAGCACTATTTTCTTATAGATATTGGTCACAGTCTTTCAATCTAAATGTTATTTACATTTTATAAATAGTTGTTGTTGTTTTTATTTGTGTTTTAAGGGTTAAGGAGTTTGGCTTGAATAATTCTATCTAGAATGAAGACTTAGTTATTCTCAGAGTGTCAGCAACTCTTGAGCGAGCTCTGTGGATCTCTGGACTGGCAACGCTAAAAATCTGGATATGCGGGGGATTTTGGTGGAATTATGCCTGGCTAAGCCGGTAGAGGCGTAATGTCCACCAGTGCAGCTACCCACAAGTTGCTGATCAAAAAAATAAAGGGAAGTACAAAAATTCTCTATTTTCCAACTGTTTTTAATTTTGGTATTTGCTTTTATTACCTAGTTATCGCGACATCCTACTTCTTTGGCCTGCAGCTGATGGACTGCTGCAGTGGCCTGCCCAACATCTTCCATGGCAGGTTCTTGGCCTATGATCGAACCTGCCCCTAAATATTCACCCCTACAGTCTAAGATCTACTCACTTACCTGGATTGTTTACTCCATTATGATTATCATCTCATTGCCACACTGATGAAAATATAATTTTTTTTGTGTACTGTCCTGTCAAATGTCCGTCAGAAGATCAGTTTTACTGCTATCATATATGTTTGAATTTATGTACTCGGGCCGCTCTAAACACAACCCTAAAGAATTTTACACTAAAAACTTATGGATCAACACGACACTAAAAATTCTCTTACGTCTTGTCAGTTCGTCACGTCTTGTCTGTTTCTTGTGTTATGTGGTGGCACCGGAGATCTCCCTTTCTTCCAATTGGTGTTTGGACGTGTAACATTAGAATGTCGTGTATTTTTGTATTTGATCTGACTTCTGTGTGTTTTGTATAATTATGTTATAATTGGTGTATTTGGTGTTTAAATTGAGTGCATTTTGTGTTTAAATCGTGTATATGTGATTAAATTGTGTATATTTGCTTACATTGTGTATATGTGTTTAAATTGTATTTATTTTTTATTTAAATTGGGTGTATTTTATGTTCAAAATGTGTGTACTTGTACTTGTGTACTTGTACTATGTGAAACCCTGGAACGTCATCCTTATTTTACATACACTAACGTCATCCTTCGTCATTTTGAATACGTATACTTCAAAACTTTTCGCGAGCGAAAATGGATACCAAAATAGTTTTCTTATGTATTAATAGACTCTTTTTAATAAATTTTTAAAGAAATTCATTTGTTTATTTCTTAATTATTAATAAAAACTTAACATATTATGGCCCCCTTTTTTTGTTTTAATTTGAAAATAAAATTTTCCTTAGTCATTTTGACGAAGGATGACGTTCTAGGGTTAAATGTTGTGTATTTTAGACTTTAATTTTTTTGTATTCAAATTGTATTTATTTATGTTTTGTTTAACTTTGGTGTATTTCCCCTTTTTTTATAAATGTATATATATATATTTTTTTTTTTTAATAAAACAAAGCAAAAATCATTTTTTTTAACACCAGACTTTAACCATCTCTTTCCTTCTCAATCTAGTTCAAAAAAATGACCTATTCTCAACCGTTCTTTTACTATCCCCCCCCCCTTATTCCTCTCCGTTCCTCCCGCCAATTTTTCTTCCTGGCTGACATCTTTTTTTTGATTCCACAAAGTTGCCCCCCCCTAACATATGTTTCAGAATTGCCTTTTATTCTTCTTCTTTTTAGGAAAAAAAACCTTAACCCGTCAGGGGGCACGACAAGAGCCGAGATGTTATAAAACAAAATATTTTTAAGCATTTTGTTTTAGAGACACCAATTAGAGTTTATGGAAAGAAAATATAAATAAAGAAAACAAAGGATTAGGAATGTAATCGAGAAATAATTTCTTTGGTAGGATTAAGTAACCTTTTTTGCTGCTGAGTGACGTGTGGTGAAAAAATTGCGATAAATTTGGCGACGCTGTAATTCAGAAAGTACTAAAGTTATATCTAATTTACCATTATGTCTGAATTTCTTATACCTTGTTTATGTTCTCATGCAAATTTCATGAAAATATGCCAATTACTTTTCTCAAAATGTTGTCAAAAAAAAGAACAACGTCGAAAAAAATTTTTATTCTTTTTGAAAATTGCCCTCATTAGAAGAGATCAGAGATTGTTTCTCACTACTTATAAGTTATGCTCTCAGAAAACCCACAGAAAGGAAATGTGGATCCGGAAGAAAATGAAGGCAAGATCTAGATTAAAAAAAATCACAGAAGGAAGAGTAGCAAAATCGTACAGGGAACTTGGAATAATATTTTGCTGCGATAAAAATACCATCAAAAAATACCTTGTTAATGTGGTGCGTGCCTGAAAAAGTAAGCCAACTGTTTCTGATGCCCAAGAGCGGACGCAAAAAATCAGGTTGAGAAACTTAGAAAAAAAAATTTTAAAAAAACTGGCATCAGGGATGACGAAAGCTATTTCACGTTGGATGGAAAAGAGTGGCAGGGAACTCATTATTTCGAAGGGAGTAACGGGCCTATAATAAAGTAAAATATATTAAACATACTAAGTTCCCAGAAAAAGTTTGTAGTTTTTTTCAAATCAGGTTTCGCCTTAAACTCTAACTGATATATAAGTGACTGCTTGCCAAAAGTTGCGGAATTTATAAAAGAACGCCACAGGGGATTGAATGTTATATTTTGGACGGACATGGCATTAAGCTGTTATGCTCCGAAAACGTTAGAGCAATGGTCGCCAGCTCGAACTGAATTCAGCATTCTGAAATCACATGTATTCTTAAGCGGGATTCACCCATTTTGTTCGAAGAAAATTTTTGTCCGGACAAAATTTTTTTTATATGTAGTTTGACAGCTCTCTTTAAAAGAGAGAGAACATATTTTGTCAAACTACATATAAAAAAAAATTTGTCCGGACGAAAATTTTCTTCGAACAAAATGGGTGAATTCAGCTTTACGCTCTTCACACGCATTCTTACGCTCTTTCATTTAGACTGCGATCAACCACCGAAAAATGCACATTTTTTCTTGTAAATTCAATACACTCAAAAAAAGTTTGTCGTCTCACTTTTTGAATTGTATTATGACAATAAAAAAAATTAAAGAAGAATAAATAGTATTATGAAATAAATACTTTAAATTAAAATAGTAACGTTATGTAGATCTACTTTTAAGAGAGTTTTTAAATTTTATTATATGTTTTAGATTTTCATATTCATACAAATAATTTTTTAGTATAATAAAATTCTTTTGTTTAAAGTTTTAACTTACTAGTAAAACCAAAAACTGTTATGGTTTTTTAAAATAATTTAACACGTAACTAAGACTAATAGATCTGATTGAAAATACCATAATTTTATTAAAATATTTTTTCGAGTGTGTAAAATATTTCTCACCAATACAACTAACACTTACTAATACAAATGTTTTGGCTACCACTGCGTTAGAGGCAATGGATACTCAGGTACAAAATATGTACCCAAAGAGAAAAATCCTCCAAACGGCCCGCAATTACACACAATTGAAGAATTCTAGGAAAGTTTAATAAGCTTATTCTTTTAGGCCAAAAAATACCAAGCACGTGATCCAAAAAAATCAAAAAAGAGCTTCATGAAATATCAACATCCGCATTTTCGGAAGCTATGGAAAAAACTGACGTAATGATGCCCGGAGGCGCAAATTTTTTCTGCATTAAACTTACAAAATATTTAAAATTTAAATATGAGTAATAAAATTTAAGTTATTGTTAAAACATGAATAAGAAGGCAGAAAAAAAGCTTATCGAAGGAAATAGTATTTCTGGTAGGAGACCAATTTTGACGTTTGTGGAGGGCATTATGGGGAAAAGGATAGCGATATATTTAAGCAGTTTTCAGCTTAAATATATATTAACGATGGTTAATGCAATCGTGCATGAACGGTGTTTGTTGTTCGGTTTAAAGTCAAATATTTTTCTTATATTACATATCATGTAATATATAATAATCATATTGAAAATTTTTCTATATAAACAATTTATATTAAATATACATACAGTTTGTCAAGTAATTGTTTGCATTAAACAAAAATAGTGAAAATGCAATTAAAATTTCGAAAATTAAACATCAAATAGTTTAAATTTGTTTATTTTGTTTAACACATACCGTTAATGTAACTGTTTACTACAAAAAGTCGTAAAAAAATTGAACTAAACACATGCATTGCAACAACAACAATACAAAAAGAAACATACCCAATTAAAAAGGCGTCAAATAAATGTTTGCACAATGAGTAAAAATAACACCAAATGTCTTTATTTACCGTTATATTTTTTATTTTATGATGTTTTTTTATGTGTGTTATCCAATGAAATTAAAGTTATAAAAAGTATTGTAAAAAAATGTTTGCATTGGTTGTCCTATATTAAAAAAATGCCTGCAAAATTAATTTCGAAAGGTCTTATAGAATTAGCGTATTTCCATCACTATAAGGGCAAATCCGCCAGGGAAATCGCTAAAATGTTCTCCCGTATAGTTAGGACATCATATCCCGTGCTAAAAGTGAAGGAATATTGGAATTAAAAGCGTAAGAATGTAGTCCAAAATATAAAACAATACAAATTTAAAGTTAAATTATAAAAACCTTTTAGGAAAAGCGGCACTCCAGCACTAGGGGCTTAAGTCCTAAGTAAAAAATGGTCATGGGCTAAGTGTATCCCAAGGAGCAATCCGAAATATACAGGTAAAACCGAGGTATTCTTCTACAGTGGCTAGGAAATACAGTTTGTCAAGTAATTGTTTTCATTAAACAAAAATATTGAAAATGTAATTTAAATTTCGAAAATTGGACATAAAATCGTTTAAATTTGTTTATTTTGTTTAATACATACCGTTAATTGAAATAAATACATGCATTTCAACAACAATAAAAAAGAAATATACTCAATTTAACAGGCGTCAAATAAATGTTTGCACAATGAGTGAAAATAACACTATATGTTCTAATTTACCGTTATATTTTTACTTTTTTATAATGTTTTATGAGTGTAATCCAATGAAAATGAAATAATAAAAAGTACAGTTATTAAAAAAAAGAAAATTTGTGTGCATTAGCTGTCCGCGTTTATAAAAAATGCCTGGAAAACTGATTTCAAAAGGCGTTATAAAATGAGTGTATTTCCATTACTGTAAGGGCAACCTTGCCAAGGAAAACGCTGAAATGTTCTCCCGTATGGTTAAGACGTAATATCCTGTACCGAAAACGAAGGAACATTGGAACTAAAAGGTTAACCATGGAGCCCAAAATATAAAACAATACATATTTAAAGTAAAATTATTAAAACCTTCTAGGAAAATCGTCACTCCAGCACTAGGGGCTTAATTTCGAAGTGAAAAATGATAATGGGCTAAGAGTATCCCAAGGAGCAATCCGAAATATACTGGTAAAACAAAAGTATTCATCTACAGTGGCTATGAAAAATCTACTTCATTCAACATAAAATATTAAAAATCGTTTTTTGCTTTCTATTTCGCACTTAGAATTAGTATTGGGGTGCATTATTTTCTCTAGCGGTACTAAAATGGTGTTGTATTATCATGATGGATCGCCAAAAGTTTGGAAGCCCTGTAGCCAACTTGAAGAGATTTTTCATATTTTACATTGTAAGCAGTATACGTTTCCTAGCCACTGTAGATGTTTTACCAGTATATTTAGGATTGTTTCATGTGATACACTTAGTCCATGATAATTTTTCACTTAGGTGTTAAGTCCCTAGCACAGGGGTGCCACCATTCCCAGACGGTTTTAATAATTTTACTTTTAATTCGTATTTTATTTTATTTTGGGATGCATGGTTTCCCTTTTAATTTCAATATTCCTTCATTTTCAGCACGGGATATGATGTCCTAACCATACGGGAGAACATTTTGGCGATTTCCCGGCGGAGTTACCCTTAAAGTGATGGAAATAAGCTTATTCTATATCGCCTTTCGGAATTAATTTAATGCACGCCATACACCCTGCGACTGTTCGTACAATTTTAATTGTAATCGGGTTGTGCTCTTTGCTTACAAACAATACAACTTCAGTACAATCTCAATATACAATTTTATTTTAAAAGGTGAAGGTGTTAGTAAAGATGGCTGTTTGTGCTCTAATTGATGAGGTTTTTTAAAGAGAGTAGATGATCACTTCTCCGCTGTCAGTATGAAAATGAAGAACAAAACTGAATAATATTGCGCAAACTTGTTCACAAACGTTTCAATTCTGTTGTACAACTTGCAAAAAAATCAAAATTTTTTTATCTTTTGTACAACCAACCCCAACTTACACACAACGACCACACGAACTTTACAATCAGCTTTACAACAGTGTAAAGTTTGACCAACTATCGCAACGTGTGTGGCTTGCATAACAGGCATTTTTTTTTAGTATAGGACAACTAATGCACACATTTTTTTACAATACTTTTTATAACTTTAATTTCATTGGATAACATAAGAAACATCATAAAATAAAAAATATAACGGTAAATAAGAACATTTGGTGTTATTTTTACTCATTGTGCAAACATTTATTTGACGCCTTTTTAATTAGGTATATTTCTTTTTGTATTGTTGTTGTTGCAATGCATGTATTTATTTCAATTTTTTTACGACTTTTTGTAGTAAACAGTTACATTAACGGTATGTGTTAAACAAAATTAAGAAATTTAAACGATTTGATGTCTAATTTTCAAAATTTAAATTGCATTTTCACTTATTTTGTTTAATGCGAACAATTACTTGACAAACTGTATGTTTTATTTGTGGGGAACACCTTTCTATTTAAAAATGTTGATGCAGTTATAAATCCGTTTTGTAAATCATCTAAAGCCTTTAATATCTTTGTGGCCTTTTCTATATTTTTCTTTCTTTGTTTGGTTTGACCAGAATTGTTCAAATTCACGACTCTTTGACAACTCCTCACCTTGGAGAACCTGAACGAACTTAAAGAACTTCATATTATTATTAATAATACCTTATTTAGCCACTGGTTCTTAAAATAGTTAAAAAAATGAATTAAAGTGAAAATGATGATCAAATTTTTCAATATCATTTTTAAACCCATTAAAGGAGCTTCTAATATAAGTTGGAGGCAACAATGGCAATGGAAAAATTGTATGGTAATGCAGAAAGCTTTTTTACTGTCTCGATTGAATTTAGCCATGTCCTTATATGTTATTTGCCTTTGAATGGCTTGACAGTAATAAAACCAGCATCTAAAAATTTTCGAATCGGTAAAAACGGTTACAAAAGATTTCCGTAAGCCTTGCTCAGAATCTGTTAAAAATGTGACTCCATTTAAATTTAATATTTCATCATTAATAAATTGGAATACAGTTATGATTTTTTTATCAACTAAAATAAATACAAATAGGAATAACTGATATTTAAATTACAATTAGAAAATAAATATGAAGCAGACAACTTAAAAATAGATGGTATAGTCTTTGAAGTTAAAATGGAAGTGGAATGTGAAGAAGCGCCGTAAGCAAAATTTTTTTTCGGTAAAAAAAAACCCTTCTTACTGAGGTTGCGGTTTTTTGTAAGGTTTTATAGACAGTACTAGATAAGTATTGAAATCCTCTTTTAATTTTGGAAAAATCAAGCTTTTTTGTAGCTTTTTGAGATCTGTTAAAAAGACAATCTTTATACAATCTCAATAAAATACTTTTACTCACTTATTCGAAACGCTTTTAAAAGTTTCCCTTATTTCTGTAATTGCCGTTTGTTCACTAAGGCAATTAAGGTTTAGACACTCTTACGAAGAGCCTTAAATTCTTCATACAGTTATTTTTGGCTGCCATGGTTGTGAACAATAAAATCGGCGTATTTCGGTGTGTTATTTTTTAAGAACACACGCGATTTACAATATTTTCGTAAAAAATATAAAATGTTACGTCTTTATAAATTGATTTTTTCACGTAAAGTTGTTCCTCGCCTACCAAATACAACAATTTACTGTTAACACGGCGACCGCTAATAATTTCGAATTACATTTTTTTAATTGATTTCACTACTCAAAAGTCAACAAAAGAGTAATATTTTTTGGTCAAAAATACTACAAAATATGTCAAAAATTCTTCCTAACGGTCCTTTAAAAATTTTTAAGAATGTTTGGAATTCTGAAAAATCTTCAAAACATCATCATTTATATGCAAATGAAATAATCCCCCAAAAACATAAAATAATGCCCAAATTTATTTTACATGAAATATGTAAATGAAATAAGCCACCAAAAAAAATAAATAAAGCCCAAATTTATTTAACATGAAATGAAGCCCCATTAAAATATTTTTTTCTAGAACAGCTTCGTAACGAAATAAACCCCAATTTTATAGTGAAATGAAGCCCGATAAACGTCAAATAAACCCAACTTTCATTGGGGTTTATTTCATTTTCGTTATGGGGCGTAATTTCATGTCGCCCTCGAAATTTGCTGCACAGTGTAATTTATAGGTTTTCAATTATGTTAAAATGTTGAAGTTAAGTTTATTTTCGAGAAAAAAAAATTAGCAATACCACAGTGAGACAAACAAAATGAAGTAAAAGTTTTTGGGATGCTATACGATTTTTCTGGTAGGTACTGTCGAGCAAAAAACAGTATATTTTCACGATTTTTAAAAAACCACCAAAATCTAAAGTTACGAGTAAAACTTGTTTTTCATACCAGCATGCACTTATCACTCTGTAACTAAGCAAATATCAAGAAGCTTTTTAATTTGTGACGCGCAAAATAGAAAGGGACCTAAGGATTTTGTTCAGGAGAGCCATTTTAAAGATTTAAATACGTGCATTTTTGGTTTACCATCTCTGAGCGTATTGGTATTGGTCTCATTTGAAAGCGACACATCTCATGACGTCAGAAACGTTGAAAAGGCGCGTAGGTCGTCCCTACCTTTTGTTTTGTACGTCCGTGCTATATGTGATTTGATGTCAAAATTATAATTGATAAAAAAAACTATAAAAACTAGCGTTCATGTTTAAAAATCCGTTTACAAAATTACTGATTTATTCAACTTAAAAGAAAAACTAATTATTACCAATAAACAATTTTTAACGATTTCTATTAAAAATGTTTGCTGGACTTTTTTTTAATTGATAGTCATCATTATCTCGTTTAAGTGACGGGCAATACTCTAAAAGCATTTTTGTTTAATTTTTTCCTTCAAAATGTCCTTCTATTGTAACTATTTGATGGTGAAAATGTCCACCTTGTTCGTCGCTAGGTTGTCTGAAAAAAATACAAATTCGAACGCAAAAAATTAATTTTATTGAGATGTAAAAGCATTTAAAAATTTATTACGTTACAAAACATTTCTTAAAAGGTTTTATTTTTCATAACTACGATTTATGCGTAGCATAGCATAGACAGTTAAAATTGGTTTTGAATAAACATTATGCCAAGAAGCTGCTAAGCCAAATTTATATCCTAGTTAGCAGCTATTCGTCAACAGCTTCTTAACAGTTGCCAACTTTTGGTTTTGCATAACACACGTGCATGGGAGATGCCCTATTACTACTTCCTTCAGGAAATCAAATTCATAAATCGGAAATCAAAGTCAAAATGTAAAATCTTCTAAATTTTTGAAAAATTTATAATATTTTGGTAAAAAAAACAAGATTTTAATAGTTATAGGTGAAATAACAAGATAAACACAAAATCTGCCATCCTTTAAAGTTTGAACTATGTTCTTGTTTTTGCACACACACATTAATTTTGTGAAGTTACAAAACAAATATGTATTTGTTAACTTAACATTAAAAACTTAACGAATGTTAACAATTTAATTCAATTTTAACGATATTTTATTAAAAGGACTTAAAACTGAAATAATACAATTAATTTACAATTAACTTTAAGAATATTGTAGATAAAATAAAGTAAAATAAAAGATAAATAAACTAGCGTTGCGCTAATTTGTACATGGCGCAACTCCTGCACTTGTGGCGCATAGCACGACGGTTCGGAGCGGCGGTTGACGTGTTCGTGGTTTTTTTGATCACTTTTGTACTCTTTATTTGTGCAATATTTTTGAATATTTCTTTGTAAATTTTTGTTAATATTTATTGAGAAATTGATAAAAACGACCCAGTAAGAACAGCGTGAAACGTTTGAAATATGATGACTTAAACGTATGATATCAAACGTTTTTTTTCAAACCTGAACAGATGTTTGAGATTCATATTCATTTTCAAATGAGGGCTCATTTGAGAATAAACGTTTGAAAAATTATAGTTTCTCAAATTGAAAATAAAGGTTATTCTCAAATCATTATCAAACCCTAAGATGATTTGAGAATAATTTAAAAAATGGTGTTATATAAATTTGATATCAAACCTTATTTCAAATTTTTTTCAAACATATTTTATTTTAATGGAATGGCATTGCATTTCAAAGAAATTCGTTATTTCTTTCGGATTTTTTAAAATTGACCCATATTTGACCATAAAACCTTGCTTAAAAAATGTCAAGATTAAAAATTCAATAATATTTATAAGTAAATTTTCTATCAGCCTGTTCACAAAACTGTCATACGTTGGAAGGCAATCGAATACTGGCCTAACGATTAAGCTCTAAATTGAGTTCATTTTCTTTTTTCGTTTGGAAGTAAAAGCTTCGTAATGAAATATCAAATAATAGTATTGCCAAGATATATTTTATTACTTTTCTGAAAGCTTTTCCTGTAAAACTTAAGACTTTTGTAAAATGATGTTAACCCTAAAATTAAATAAAATCAAAAATAAATAAAAACAAAAAAAATTTAACATTTTTTTTTTTTCAAAAATATCCCAGTAAAACTTTTCATTACCAAATAATGAGTTAAACAGTTAAACTATTGAACACGAACTACTTACTCATTCGCTGTTTAAGTCATTACATTAACATGGGGATGTCATTGGAGGCAAGTACTTACCAATTGCAGAAATGTAATGACTTGTGTAAGCAATTTGAAAGCAACAACAACAACAACAACAGCAACAACTTTTTTGTTGTTGTTTTATTAAAAACATATATTTTTAATCGAAATACAAAATTTTTTTTATGATCCCATGGGGACTCGAACCCAGACCCTCCGACTGCTAGGCAGAGACTCTTCCACTGAGCTACTTCATATGTTGAAAACTTAGCAGCTTATAATTAATATAAACAATTTTTATTTTTAGATCCAAAATCATGTGAAAATAACTTTGTTTTTCCTTGCTTTTTTTTGCTTTGTTGTAATTTTTGGAAAAATATTTTTATACGATTTTTTGTAATTATTTTAAAACTTTTTTAAAATTATTTTAAAACTTAAACAATTTAAATCTTCTTTTTTGTATAAGTTTTAACATAAGATTGACTCTTACTTCTTAAATGTTACAACCTGTTAAGGTCAAAGTCCGAGCATATTTTAGAATTCCATGGATTTCGATCTTGTGCGAATATTCTCCAATTTTATAGGCCAAGCTTTGAAAAATGTTCCTCTACTTGGTCTTTCTATTGAAGTTTCGGACATCCTCCTCTAACATTAGGTAGTGGGACATTTCAATTCTTATTTTATCCTCTTCATTGTATTTTTTTTTCAAGAGAGGGTTACTAGCCCGTAATCCTAACCCATTTGTATCGATCTTATGGGACAACTCTCGGAACATGTTAACTCACAATATTAATGGGTGTTAAACTAGCTCCCCGGGTGATACCATGAGGAGGTGTGTGTCCACAGTTGACACGAAGGATGACCCAGATAAGTTGGGCTTACCAAGTTAAGACCAATTAGAATCGTGTTTGGTATAACATAATCAAAATTGACTCATGATGGTATTTTTTCATTAACGTGAGTTAGTTTTACAATTTTTTTTTACAGAAGATAATATTTAAGTTCTTAAAATTAAAAAATCATTTAAAAAGACTCTTTTAATAAAAAAAAAACTAAAAAAAATTGTTGCCCTTGGTGGGATTTGAACCGGGGCCATTCAGTTTAAATTACCATCTTAATTACAAATAAGTATTTCTGTAATAACTTATTATTTATTCGGATGGTATGTTGTAGTAGTTACAAGGTAACCAGTTATCAGAGTACTTGTCATTACCAAAGTTTTGCTGGGATATTAAGCATTTTTCAATGATGTACTGGGTATGAGAAAGACAAGTATTAAGTAAAAAAGTTCGGATTTTAGGAACAAGTTCCCTGATTTCGATAACTAGAAACGATGGAACATTGTGACATTCCAGTGGCTCAAAAGAGTTGCATACCGACGAGCATGTTCACCCTTTCCTACACTCGGTCGAGTAGCTCTTACAAAGACTCTATTCTGAGACATGTATTGCGTAAGAAAATTTGAGTTTGGAACGAGTTCCCTAATTACGTTAGCGCACATTTCAAAGTAAAAACGATAGAAAAGTGTAACACTCCAGTGGTTCAATAGAGTTGGATACCATGCTGTCATCAATGAGCACTTTCGCAATCTCTTGCACTCTTACATAGACCCTATTCCGAAACATGTATTGCGTACCGGTGAAATACAACTCTCATGTATGGGCCGGTACTTCAAAGTTTATTTTGAAACTTCTTAACCGAGTACAGGAGAGAGCAAAAGTGCTCATCGGTAACTGTAGGTTATCCAACTCTATTGTTCTATTGTTACTACTTTGGAATGTGCTCTAACGAAATCAGGAAACTCGTTCTCGATACATGAACTTTCTTACGCAATACACGTCTATCTGTTAGAGCTAAGGCTTTCGTAGTCGATTGACCAGTAGACAGACGATACTCTACAGTTAGACGATACGCTAGCCATACAGTTCGTATGTAGAATTTGCTTCCCGCAGAAGTTTTTCCAACCAGTTGCAATATAGGGAAGTTTAAATCAAATGTCCACAAACACTACCTATTCCCCCTCCCACCTATTCCCTTTTCAACACCCTTTTCCTAGTTTCAACACAATGCATTGTATTGTGTTCAGGTCCTAAACAAAAAAAAATTAAATAACCGTTTTTTTGTTTCCCAGGCGATTAGAAGTTTTTAATTGCCTGATTTGACATTAACTTTCGTCTATACATTTTATTTATGAACCAAAACTCCAAAAGCTTTTTCTCGTTTCACTCAAAAAAAATTTCAAAAACCAAAAGTTCAATTTTTTCGTAAGTTGACGTACAATTTGAAAAAATTGTAGTTTCAAAAACAGGCTGTATGTTTCTTAAATTTTTTTTACCTAACAATAACAAAATTATATTTAAGCAAAAGAATTCAAATATGATGCACCGTTTTCAAAAACAAAATAAACAAACTCAAAAATATCAAAAATACAACGCCATTTTATTTATGTTCCACATGTAGATGATGTTCACATTTGAAAAACCTTTGAGAATGAGGTTTGATAATGATTTGGGAATAAAGGCATTTCTCAATTTTAGAATAAAGTCCCCATTTTGTTGAGAACGCTATTATTCTTAAATCAGTATCAAACGTTTGACCAAAATTTTTTTTAAATGTAGTTTGCCAAAACATGTTCTTTCTCTCTTGAAGAGAGCTGTCAAACTACATATAAAAACAAGTAAGAAAGTGCTATGGTCGGTCAAGCCCGACCATACGATACCCTTCACCACTAAGGTCAAAGGTTTTATTTTTCCTGTATAAAGACAAATATTTGCTAAATTTTGCTATCATATAAACATTTTCTAAAAACTTATATATTTAAGCTATTTCCGTCATTTGAACATATATGAGGGCTATATACAATATATACATATAATATATATTAATTCCGGGAAGTGGGATCTATGGGAGGTACCATAAATAATGGACCGATTTTGACGAATTTCAATAGCCATTATAAAAAAAAATTATCTGTGCCAAATTTTATCAAATTATCTTTAGAATTGCGACCTGTAATTTGATTACAAGGTTTACATGGGGGTCCAGAAAGAAAGCCAGAAAGTGATTCTAAGCCTATTGGTATACTAAAAGGTGGGTCTAAGACAAATATTTATATGCGTTACATACATCAGCACAAACTTATAATACCCTTTCCACCTATGGTGGTGAAGGATATAAAAATTGTCCGGACAAAAATTTTCTTCCAACAAAATGGGTGAATTCAGGAACAGAAAATTTTTGTTGGATACTTTTTCCCTTCTTTAAGCACTTTTTTTACACATTTTTTTTGTATGTTGAGTGTGCAAAAAGCACTTATTAGTAATTTTATTTTTAAAAAGAAGATTTTTAAAATAATTTCATTAATACTCACTTCGAATTTTTTCTTTTCGTGAACTCACTGATGGTTTTAGCTTTTACTTGCCTGCGTTGAAGATGTTTGCTTTGATTTCTTCCATCGGCAATTGAGCTTTATTTTGGCAAAATTTTTTGATGACTTTTAACTGGGAAAATAAAAAACTGGTTCAATTTTTTGATGGGTGAAGGACCATGAATAGAATAGGGTTATATTATTTATTTTATACTTAGAATTTCTCAAGGAATGAGAAATTCTTAGTATCCTGTAGTGCGATTCATTGAGCAGCTTCCCATCTCCTCTTCCAGGGATCGTTCATTGGTCCGTAAGTGTCCAACGTGTACAGTATTTCCGTCCCAGGAGTTGTTGTAAAGCGGTTCGTCGCCCGTTCCTAAGGTTGTTGAAGTTTCGCAACCCTCACCTTAGGTGGCAAGACCAAATTACACCGAAACCTTTTCAAATTTTCCTCCTTTATAAAAATGTCTCTTTGTCCCCCTTCTACGGAGTATACAGTGGTCTGGACTCAGGATTAGTTGTGTTAAACCATGTGTTGTTATATAGCGTATTCAAAATAAGATCCAATTATGTGCAAACCTAAAATGTTCGTTGTTACATGACACTATTCGCTAACATTTTTACGATTTCTGTTGACGTTTAAAGTCAGCTGTTTCAATTAGCTGGTATTTTAAGCAAAATAAGTTGTGGCTTATTAACGCCAACACATTTGGTGCGGTTAATGTTAAAGAAAAGTGTTGATTAAAAGTGTTTCTTTGTAAAAATCAAAATATAATTTAAATAAAAATATATTATAATATATGTATATTAATGTATATGTATATATATTACACAGTACGACAAAATCAAATTTTTTTTTGAGTACTCATGAGTAATGTTAACAGAATATGAAAATAGGCTTAAAATAAAGAAATACGTGTCTCGGCGTTTTGCTGTAGCACGTCAGAAATTTAAGAAAGTCGATTTTAAAGATTCGAAGTTCACTTGTAACGTAATACTATTATAAAAAGTTCTATAAAAATAGAATGGGTGAAAGAAGTGGGACAACGACATACATATTTCAAATGAATGGTGTCTGTTCATCGATTCGTCTGTGGAAAGCCTAAAAGGAGTCTTATTGCACAACGGAAACAAACATCCATCAGTTCCAATCGTTTACTCAAGAAATACGTCAGAAAATTATAAAAATATGAAATTAATTCTTGAGTTAATTAATTACAATCAACATAAGTGGATGATATGTTGTGATCTCAAAGTTGTTGGCATTTTAACTGGTGTAAAAAAAGGTTTTCCAAGTTACCAATGTTTTTTATGTGTTTGGGAGGGGCGTAAAAGACATCATCTACATTATAATAATCGTAAATGGGATGCACGTGTACAGTTCAAACTCGGTCAATTCAGCATCGATCACATTTAATGCTCCATGGTCCTTCGAATCTTTAAAATCGATTTTCTTAAAATTCTGGCGTGCTAAAGCACGCTTCGCCGATACACGTATTTCTCTATTTTAAGCCTGTTTTCATATTCTGTTAACATTTCTCATGTGTACCAACCACTGTCGTACTGTGTTATAAATGTAATTTTGTTTATTTGTTTGTTTAAAAATGAATAACTCCTAAACGGTTATTATGTTTTTTCTTTGACAGGGCCCAAATAGGGTAAATAATGCACTTAATATTAATATTTGTTATGATTTGAGTATTTAAGAAATTAACGTATGATTTGTAATAAAGAACACAAGTTTATTTATTTTAATCATTCTTTATTTACTACTTCTTGGTTGCTATAAGTAAACTGCTTCTTTCTATGTTGCAGCCAGCTACTTTATAGTTGAATTGCTGCTGCTAGTTACTGCATGGTTGTTGTAGTAGTTGTTGCTTCTGCCGAATCAGCATATGTTGCAAAGTGGGTGCAGTAGCTGTTTTAGCTCTGCGGTACTGCATATTGCCGTCTCAGCAAGTGTTACAATTTGTTGTCATCATTCTTGGCTATTTGGTGACCCAGTAGTTTATTTTGATTCATTTCCGCATTGTTGTTTGAATGTTGGTATCGTTAGCAAAGTAACTCACAACATCCCTCCCCCCTTTTTTTAAAAGGAGAAGCATCCTAATCTTGGATGCTTCGACTCATTGTTTGAGTGGGAAAGGCCAAGTCAATTTTTTGGCGGAAAATGAATTCAATTTAACAATTTTACTTGACAATCACTTGCTGTGGTTGTTTGTTGCTGATTTTTCGGCTTTACAACACGTTGAGTACTACAGCAGCAGCATTTTTTTTTTTTTTTTTTATATTTATTTTCCTTATTTTCACTTATATTTAGCTTGACAAATAATCATTTAATTATAATCTTAAATTTATTACTTAAAAGAAAGAATTTGACAAAATTATTTTTTGAAATATATACATATTCTTAGAATTTATGTAGAAAAAATATTAACACCATTTAGTTTTATTATTTCCTATTTTTGCTATATTAAAATATAATAAATTTTCAAAAATATATAAATTTTTGTTAGTTTTTTTTTTATTTCACATATATATTTTTTATAATTTCAAATGATTAATCTAATAAAATTATTATTACTACTTTCTCTCTTTTTTTTATATTTAGTTAGGAAAAATTTTTTTTTTTTTTAAATAAACTTTGTAATTACATTTAAGGAAATTATTTCTTATTATTACATTATTATAAATTAAAATTTTCTAATATAGACGATAATAATAGGTCTAGTAATAAACATACACATATATAAATGGAAAAAATACCGGAGAAAGTTAAATTTTTTTTATTATACATTAATTTATGTTTACGAATGATTGAAAAGAAGAAATAAAAAAAAATTGGTTTATTAACTTTCAATAAAGCAATAAATTTTCTGATTACTAAAGCCAATTACTTTTAATTACTCTTCTATATTTGAGTTGAACTTGAAAAATAAGAACTGCTGTCATTTCCAAAAACAATGGTTTGTATTGTTTGTGCAAATGACCGCTTTTCATCATATTAATTAATTTTTATTTTTCAAGGTCTTTACAAATGAAATTTTGCATTATATGCAAAAAATAAAACTGTTCGCAACTGCGCTAAATTATGTCATAAAATGTATATATGTATAAACATATATATTTTTAAATACTTGACATACATATTTATACATACATATTTTTTTTTTAATAATTTGATACCTGACGCTTAGCGACAAATTTAATATGTCTTAACACATGAAAACGTAAGACATTTAAAACTGTCGTGCGCCAGTGACGTATTATACGGTAACTTGTAAGAAAAAAAAAAAAAAAAATACCGAAAGAAAAAAAATATATTTTTAAGTTTTCGATATGGTCATCAACAATCCGATTATGCCTAAAAATATGAACTAAAAAGGTGGTTAAATCAGCGTTGCTGCTGAACCTCAGGATCCCGTGCGCAGAATATTTCGTGGCTAGTGATGGCTGTTTTATTGGGGTGGTTAAAATTATACTTCTTCCGAACAGAGTGCGTCGCCTAACCGAATCTTACCTCGTCTATTTTTCACCGTACCTTTACGTTTATACTTCCTCTTAACTACATCTCGGCATGTTCGTATCTAGATATGTCGTCAAAGCTATTTCCTAAACTACGCAGCAGGAATTGTCTCAATCGCTTGCACTAATTCCGGCTAATGTTGGCGAAACAACCTTAAACTAGAAATCCGTCTACCTGAACATCCATCTACAAAAAAAAACATTTCCCTCTGTCCATCCGCTGCCCCCTTGTACATTTGGTTTCGAGCCAAAGTAACTAGGTTTGGAGCGGAGTCACGTGTCTCCCTATCTTCCTGCTATCCTGCTATCACGCCACTGTCTCCGAAGTGCGTTTCCGTTCACTATCTCCGTAGTGTTTTTCTTTTCCTTATTTATTTACGCCACTATCTCCGTAGTGCGTTTCTGTTTATTTCTATCACTATCTCCGTAGTGTTTTTCTTTTCTTGTCTTTACTTACGCCACTATCTCTGTAGTGCGTTTCTGTGTATTCCTATCACTACCACCTTTTTATTTCAACCCAGATATCAAAAGGTGTACCGGAATGCGGCTGCTTTAAAACCCTTGATATCCTGTTTCAACAGTTGTGGTTTCCTTAGTTTCTCTTTCCACTTAACCTATCCCACTTTCAGAATCTAATCTTACCAAAAACCGAATACCGGCTGCGCCAATTTGTTATGATTTGAGTATTTAAGAAATTAACGTATGATTTGTAATAAAGAACACAAGTTTATTTATTTTAATCATTCTTTATTTACTACTTCTTGGTTGCTATAAGTAAACTGCTTCTTTCTATGTTGCAGCCAGCTACTTTATAGTTGAATTGCTGCTGCTAGTTACTGCATGGTTGTTGTAGTAGTTGTTGCTTCTGCCGAATCAGCATATGTTGCAAAGTGGGTGCAGTAGCTGTTTTAGCTCTGCGGTACTGCATATTGCCGTCTCAGCAAGTGTTACAATTTGTTGTCATCATTCTTGGCTATTTGGTGACCCAGTAGTTTATTTTGATTCATTTCCGCATTGTTGTTTGAATGTTGGTATCGTTAGCAAAGTAACTCACAACACGTAAAAGACATCATCTACATTATAATAATCGTAAATGGGATGCACGTGTACAGTTCAAACTCGGTCAATTCAGCATCGATCACATTTAATGCTCCATGGTCCTTCGAATCTTTAAAATCGATTTTCTTAAAATTCTGGCGTGCTAAAGCACGCTTCGCCGATACACGTATTTCTCTATTTTAAGCCTGTTTTCATATTCTGTTAACATTTCTCATGTGTACCAACCACTGTCGTACTGTGTTATAAATGTAATTTTGTTTATTTGTTTGTTTAAAAATGAATAACTCCTAAACGGTTATTATGTTTTTTCTTTGACAGGGCCCAAATAGGGTAAATAATGCACTTAATATTATTCGAACAAAATTTTGAGTGCAAAAAGCTTTATTTCGTGTACGTGTGATTTAGGAGAATACTAAATTTTAGTGGATCAGCTGACGACCTTCTATATATTCTTCTATGATAAAAGAATTTAACTAGTCAAGTCGCAAATTTTTAAAAAAATCGAAAAAAGCCTTTTTGAATATTTTTTTTTTATGTTTTTTTAATAAAAAATTTTTTTGTGTGGATAAAAAGTTCGTTTTTATTGTTTCAGTGCTTTTTTGTTAAATTTTTATCGTAATCGTTGCGTACATTTCGAAAAAATATATGACAGAAATTTACATCATTATGCAGTTACGACGTATGTAATACAGATAAAAATATTTTGTAATTTTTAAAGAAAATTATAGATGAAAGTTTATTTAACTCTTTTGGAAGACGGTGGACTATCAAAAGATGGTCTTGATGCCGAAAGTTGTGATGATGAGAATGACGCTGAGATAGCGATAAGATTGCTGCAGGATGAAAACGATAATTGTGATGGGAATGAGAATAGCAACGTCGATGACGATCACTATGTCGGTGATGTAGGTATAGCTCTTCAACCCTCTTGTTTACAATTCTCATTTGACAAGAGAAAGTTGATTTGGAAAAAAAAGTAATATGTTACACGATGAAGACCGCATAACTTTTTGCTGAGTTCCGATGCAGGTCACACTAACATAGAAATCCCGTATCAGTATTTCAATTATTTTTTTGCAAATAAATTAATGAATTATAATAGTTGAACAAACCAATTTGGTTATTTTTCAAAAAAATCCAATCTCAACTACAACCTTTTCTGAAACCGACATTAATAAATTTGTAGGTATGCTATTATATAGGTCAGTACAGAAGTTTCAAGTTTCATTGGTCACAAACGTATGAAAATGAACCGATTTCTTCAATAATGAGTCTAAATGTTGCATTTCAGCAACAATGAACTTCATAAACCTTTTGGTCGCACAGAACATGACAGATATGTGCTACAAAAATAAGACACTTCCTGCATTTGAACAACAAGCCACGCAAATGGGACTTCAAATTATAGGTCCGCATTTGCATGGTGATGGAAATTTCCATCATAAAGTATTTTACTAATTTTACATAAAAAATTATGAAAAAAAACCAAATTAATATTTTTTCCGTTATCTAGAGCTCGAATTACATTCCTATGAAAAATCATGCAATTAAGGGTTAAAACTTAGTCCAGGAAGGGGTTCGACCCCTTCCAAACATATACAAATAATAATAATGTGTTTGTAATTTTGTTTGTTTGAAATTAAATAACTCCTAAACGGCTTCATCAATTTTGATGAAATTTTAAATGTAGATAGAACTTAAGAACCTTAAGGTGGTCGGGAAATATGTTTTGTTTTAAAACCTGGTCCGGCAGGAGTTCAAATATGGTTAATAATGCACCAAATAGGGTAAATAGTGCAGAATTTAATATTTGTCATTGAATTTATTCATTCAATTTAAATTAATTTCATTCCAATAGTCGTACTTCAGAAAAAAGTAATAAGGATCGATGCTGGGGATGGTCCCTTGCCCGTAACAAATACAATGTCTATAACTGGGTAAATCGATTTTGATGAAATTTGAAATTTAGATAAAGTTATACTTACATTTTGTTAAGAGAAACAACACTCAGGCAAATACTGCCTATACAATTTTTTATTCTACAGCCAATTTTATTTATTTTTCGTCGACGGCGAGTAATTGCTGTAGGCTTACCGCCGACGCACAGTGGTTTACGGACGCTTTTTTTTGGAAATAATTCTGTAACTTTTGAACGACTGGAGATATTTGAATGAAATTTGACATGGTGGTAGTCAAGGAGTATTTGAGTTGGTTTTTAAAAGCACTGGTCCATGAGGGGTCGGGAGAGTGATTGATGGACCTTCAAAGTTGGTCACCTCGGGTGTTCGATTTTTTTAAAAATTCGCCAAAAATCCATTTATGTATGGATTGAAAAGAAATTTTAAACTTAAGTTGTCCTTGAGAAGATCTACAAAAAATATGCTTAAATGTGTAGGTTATCTCCTTTGGATTTCGAGATATTTGGGTAAAAAGGAATTTTTAGGTTGATTTTTTACCTCTTTTTTTAAGCTTTTTTTGATCTGGTGGACGCATCTGAGGACCAAAAATTTTTTAAGAATATTCTTTAAATTTGTAATAAAATTCTGAATAATTTTTGTGCAAGTTAGTTATAGAAATCTTCTTTTGTTTAAAAGTTAAAAATATTCAAAGTTGAAACTTACAAAAAATTTCGCTTTTTTTTTAGTTTTTCCCCAAAAGATAGCTATATTTTTTCACTAATAAAAAAATATTTTCTTAAGAAACATAAAAAGATTTTTAAAGTTTTTAAAAGAAAACATAATGAGAATGCGTATAAAACAAATTTCTTGCTAATTGGACTTTTGGTCCTCGCACATGTCCTCTCCAAAAAATGGCAATTTGTAAAAAAAAAAATTAGTTTAAACAAAAATTTCTCAAAAGGCAAAGCACCGATTTGAAAAAAATTATAATGTTCATATTTTCCAATATATCTGTTATTGATTAGAAAAGTTTTTTCTGAAACGCGCTGCAAATAGAGACAGTGTTGCCATATTTGTAAAAAAACTCATTTTTTGAAACACCTTTTTCCCCAGTTGGGAATTGGGGAATTTTTAAGTTAAAATTGGGAATTTTTTTTAGTCTATTGCTTTTACATCTTATTGGTCTATATTACTACAAAATTTCATTGTAATATCTTTATCCATGTCATTTCCACAGAATATCAAAGATTAAAAATATTTTCCTTAAAAAAGCAGAAAAACAATTTTTTTTTTTTTTACGATACAAAGTGTAAAAAAAGTAACGCACTTAAAAAAAACTTTTACTTAGTGCTAATCTCCTAGTCTTTCCCGATCTAATGATACTAAACATGTATATAAAGCATTAATACCGAGTCTTAAAAAACTCTGAAAAGTTTGGCCCCCGTAGCATTTTTACACTGTTTATTTAAATATAAGTGATGAATTTGTGCATATAAAGTTAATTATCATACTCAAATATTTCACTATTTTTAAGATGACAATGATCCTTCGCTAATAAACAAATATTTTCTTCAAAAAGATATAAATAGTTTTTTATTTTTTTAAAGAAAACATTATAAGAATGACTTAAAAAAATTTTATTCGATTTTGCCTTTTGTTCCAAGCTAAAAAATAAAATTTTAGTAAAAGATTCTAAATAAGTAAGTACGAGTAAGGCACCGATTTTGATAACAGTGTAAAGGTAATATATCCATAATTTGTAGCAAAAGTTTAATTAGAAGAGTACTTTTATAGTAACAGTGTGACAATTTATTTAAAATAAGATTTAAAGGCATTTTTGTATTGTATTTGTATTTGAAAAAATTGCAAAATTATGTTAAGGTTATAAAATGTTTTTTAATGTGAAAGTTAATGCAATAGGTAAAAATTGTTACAACTTGGGTTTTTCATAATGGTCAGAAAGGATATGGTTACTCACCTCCATACAGGTAGGTTTTACGAGACGCACATATTGGTTGAGTTATATATGCACCTATTTTTAGAGGTAAAAAATACATTAATTCATTGATTTCTTTATTATTCTTTGGATACAGGTATATATAAAAAATGTTTTTTTTTAATATAAAAAAGAAAGTTTTAAATGTAACTGCTATTAACAGTTAAAACATTATGGCTATAACATTGGAATTTAAAGTGTTGTGCGATATTCTTTTTGAACAACCAAGCAGTTCGAGAGCAGAAAAAATTAAAATAATCATGCGATATGCTAAAAGTCAAACTAACTCCATGATTCTCAATAGTGAGGAAGACAAAGTCGTAAAATTTGTAAAGTTATTTGAACTTAAAATTAAGTCGGTTAATTACTGTTTAAAAAGATTTGAATCTAAATTTAAAGACTGGCTGAAGGACTCAATTGAGCTTAAAACTTCTGGTGCTGGAGCCCCTCTAAAAAACTATGATGATCTCGGAGAAAGATCTAAAAAGATGCGATTATCCGAAGTTCTTTCTACTCATTCGGATACTGAAATCAAAGATTCCTTTAAGGAAGTGCTCAAACGAAATAATCAACCAGCTGAAGCTAAACAAATAGCAGATATTCTCCCAGAGGCTTCTCCTAAACGTCTTAAGCGAATTATTAAGAGTATACCAACTCCTTCTTCTCAATCAGAATTTTCGGAGGAAGAAGCACTTGCTCTTATGCTCGAGTTGAAATTGAGTAAAAATAAATATATTAAACTCTGTAAGGCATTACGAGACAAAGGACACTCAATTTTACCAGGATATAATGCGTTATTAAAAACCAAAAAAAACTTAATACCAACAAACGTGATAGGAGACGAAAGTGCATCTGTGGATTTATCAAAATTATTGGAAAATACGGCATCAAGGCTGATATCTACTACATTGTCTGAAGAAGAAGCCAAGAAACTTGACAACAAGGACTTAACTTTAATATGTAAATGGGGATGTGACGGTTTATCTGGATTACCGGAATACAAACAATCAACATCTCATCAGAACACAAATGACTACAGAAGCGTTTTTATGGCATCCCTAGTACCACTAAGATTAAGAAAGAATCGTTCTGAACCATCCACATCAAAAGAGCGTACTGAATATGTGTGGGTTAACACATCTCCAGGATCAAAGGCATTTTGCAGACCGATCAGATTCGAATATTTAAAAGAAAATGCAGCAAGCACAAAAAATTGGGTTGATGATATCAAATATTCAATAGACAATTTGAGTCCAGTCTGCATAGACATACATGGATATTTGATTAATGTAAATTTTGAGCTTCAATTGACAATGATAGATGGAAAAGTAAGCAACGCTATAACGGAAACCCATTCAACTTGGAAATGCTCATTATGCGGAAAGAAGAAATCAGAATTTCTACAAACTTCAGAAGATGCATCAGCTAGTACTGCAATTAATCAAGAGGTTCTGGAATTTGGTATATCGCCCCTACATGCACGTATCCGATTTTTAGAATTTATGCTACATATAGCATATGATCTGAAATATAGGAATATACCTGATAATCAGCTAAAATCCGTGAGAAATAATAAGGAACTGATTGAAATGAGATCCAGTGAAAAAAAAAGGATTCAGGAAGAATTCAAAACTATGACGGGTCTAAACATAGACAAACCACTTGTAGGATATGGCAGTACAAACGATGGTAATACGGCCAGGCGATTCTTTGAAAATTATGAAACAACTTCAAAGATTACTGGAATTGATGAGGAAGTTCTTCGTAAATGTTACGTAATATTATCGGCAATAAATAGCAAATATCAAATAAATGCTGAAAAATTTCATTGCTATGCCCTCAACGCGTTAACTCGTATACGACATTTGTATCACTGGAAAGAAATTACACCAACAGTTCATAAAGTCCTTCAACATGGTCGTGAAATAATTGAATCAAATCTTCTCCCACTTGGTGAACTGACAGAAGAGGCCCAGGAAGCGCGGAATTCAGATTTCAAGTATATCCAACTATTTAATACCAGAAAATGCTCAAGAAAATCGCAAAATCAGGATCTAATAAATTATCTCTTGTTGTCTTCTGATCCTGCTCTATCAACGATAAGAAAGAAATGGTGGAGCAGTTATACAAAAACTTCTGAAAACGAACACCTGGAAGAGGTTCTTGATATAATAGATTGTACTGATTATTTTACTGAAAATAAAAATTAAGTAAATAACTACTTTTATATAAATATGTAATAAAAACTGTAAGTTTAAACTTTAACTACAAATACTTCAATAAAATGTATTTCACCTTTTAATATAAGTACAAATTATTTACATTTTGATATTTCATAAATCCTCATGATATTTTCTTTAAAAAAATAAAAAAATATTTGTTTGTTATCGAAGGATCATTGTCATCTTATAGTGAAATATTTGAGTATGATTATTAATTTTATATGCACAAATTCATCACTTATATTTAAATAAACAGTGTAAAAATGCTACGGGGGCCAAAGTTTTCAGAGTTTTTTAAGACTCGGTATTAATGCTTTATATACATGTTTAGTATCATTAGATCGGGAAAGACTAGGAGATTAGCACTAAGTAAAAGTTTTTTTTAAGTGCGTTACTTTTTTTACACTTTGTATCGTAAAACAAAAAAAAATTGTTTTTCTGCTTTTTTAAGGAAAATATTTTTAATCTTTGATATTCTGTGGAAATGACATGGATAAAGATCTTACAATGAAATTTTGTAGTAATATAGACCAATAAGATGTAAAAGCAATAGACTAAAAAAAATTTCCAATTTTAACTTAAAAATTCCCCAATTCCCAACTGGGGAAAAAGGTGTTTCAAAAAATGAGTTTTTTTACAAATATGGCAACACTGTCTCTATTTGCAGCGCGTTTCAGAAAAAACTTTTCTAATCAATAACAGATATATTGGAAAATATGAACATTATAATTTTTTTCAAATCGGTGCTTTGCCTTTTGAGAAATTTTTGTTTAAACTAATTTTTTTTTTTACAAATTGCCATTTTTTGGAGAGGACATGTGCGAGGACCAAAAGTCCAATTAGCAAGAAATTTGTTTTATACGCATTCTCATTATGTTTTCTTTTAAAAACTTTAAAAATCTTTTTATGTTTCTTAAGAAAATATTTTTTTATTAGTGAAAAAATATAGCTATCTTTTGGGGAAAAACTAAAAAAAAGCGAAATTTTTTGTAAGTTTCAACTTTGAATATTTTTAACTTTTAAACAAAAGAAGATTTCTATAACTAACTTGCACAAAAATTATTCAGAATTTTATTACAAATTTAAAGAATATTCTTAAAAAATTTTTGGTCCTCAGATGCGTCCACCAGATCAAAAAAAGCTTAAAAAAGAGGTAAAAAATCAACCTAAAAATTCCTTTTTACCCAAATATCTCGAAATCCAAAGGAGATAACCTACACATTTAAGCATATTTTTTGTAGATCTTCTCAAGGACAACTTAAGTTTAAAATTTCTTTTCAATCCATACATAAATGGATTTTTGGCGAATTTTTAAAAAAGTCGAACACCCGAGGTGACCAACTTTGAAGGTCCATCAATCACTCTCCCGACCCCTCATGGACCAGTGCTTTTAAAAACCAACTCGAATACTCCTTGACTATCACCATGTCAAATTTCATTCAAATATCTCCAGTCGTTCAAAAGTTAAAGAATTATTTCCAAAAAAAAGCGTCCGTAAACCACTGTGCATCAGCAGTTACGTACACGTCTTCAACTATTTCTATATCAAATGTGATTTTTTTGTATATTTGGTTTGGGTTTCTGAAAGCAATCTCGTTATGGAACGTCTGATAGGAATAGTTTTTCTACAACATAAGTTTATAAATCTTTGATGATCTAATATCGACAATGGGGATGCAGTGCTTCAAATACAATTCAAAACACCCTCTTTATTGATAACGCATATCGTTTTCGTAATCCGATCAAAAGAATGTTGCTCTTTGAACCGCTGACAAGCTAATGCTACTGAATTTCTTTCAAATTTATTAGCATCTAACCAATGACATGTGTGACGAAAAAATTTTTTTTTCCACCCGACCACACATCAGCAGTTACGCACACGTATTCAACTTTTTCTATATCAAATGTATTTTTTTGTGTATTTGGTTTGGGTTTCTGAAAGCAATCAGGTTATGGAACGTCTGATCGGAATATTTGTTCCACAATATTAGTTTTTAAAACTTTGATCATCAACTATCGACAATGGGGATGCTGTGCTACAAATAAAATTCAAAACATCCTCTGTATTGATATCGCATATCATTTTCGTAATCCGTTTAAAAGAATGTGGCCCTTTGAACCGCCGACAAGCTAATGCTACTGACTTTCTTTCAAATTTATTAGCATCTAACCAATTACATGTATAACCAAAAAATTATTTTTTTCTACCCGACCACGTTACGCACACGTATTCAACTCTTTTTATATCAAATGTGATTTTTTTTGTATATTTGGTTTGGGTTTCTAAAAGCAATCTGGTTGTGGAACGTGTGATCAAAAGAGTAAAGGGAGAAGTTTCTAGAAAGTGCTAGATATAGAGAAAGGGAGTCGTAGAGAAGAGAAGTGTTGTCCAAAAAACGCTACCCTAGGGAAATAGACCCATCTAACTAATCCATCTTAGTCCCAGTATAAAACCTACAACGCCAGTCAGTTCGCACCTGGAAATTTAAGTCTCTGGTTTTGGAGCATAGGACAGTGGCAGAGGATGTGCTCGATTCTGAATTGCTCCAGAGCAATTCAGAGCGCAGTGAAAACCTATGCATTTCCTAAGACTGGTTCTGCTAAGAGCTAGCAAGAGCTTGGTCTTGCGTATATTTAAGTCGGGCCATAAGGTCCTAGATATTGTTCAAGTCTCCAAGTTATGCCAGTTCTTAGCTGTTTCCTCACCGATCCAAGACTTAATGCCCATAAAAAGGTGACATATAGGTGGAGCTATCTCTGTCACCGCAAGCATCAGTTCCTGACTCGAGACAAGTCTTGCGATTTCGTCAGCAGTTTCGTTGCCTTCGATGTCGCAATGACTAGGAACCCAGCAAAGTCTTACCCTATATGTATCAGCCAAGCTAATGATAACTAATCTACATGACTTGACTAGTTTTGAGGTGATACTACATCCTTCCAGGTCTTTTAGAGTAGCCTGACTATCAACGTAGATTGTCACCTCGCTGTCCACAGGAATGTTGTATGAGATAAGTTCAGTGGCTTTCAGAATGGCAAAGATTTCTGCCTGAAATACACTGCACTCATCACTAAGCCTGTAGGATTTCCTAATGTTCTGATTCTTTAAGAAGACACCACCACCAGTGCCAATTTCCATTTTAGAACCATCTGTGAAGATCGAGTTCCTCTCAAAGAGCGATTATCCCAGCTAGTTCTATTACGAATAACGACCTCTGGTACAGAACTGAACAACAGTTCCTTGACTAAGTAATCAGATACAGTAGAACCTGACTGAAAGCAAGGGACGTTCGTTGTCTCTATTCTAAAGGGAATAGAGACAGCATCACGTCCAGGGCCGCCTGAGGAGTGCTCCTTAGGGCACCAGAGATGCCTATGCTGCTACATCTTTGAACTTTGTTCAAGAGGCTAAAAGGAGACTTTATTTACCGCCTCCCACCAAACTGCGCACCCGTATGTCAGAACTGGTCTCACAATGGTCGTGTATATCCAGTATACTACCATTGCGTTAAGTCCCCAGCTCTTACCTACCGAGTTTCTGAAAAAGTAGTAGGCGTTTATTCCCTTTTTCATTCTCTCAAGCGTATTCCTTTTCCAAGATAGTTTCCTATCTAGAATGATGCCTAGGAATTTGGCTTCTAAATATAGTCCTAACTCTACCCCATTAAGTACTGGAAGTTTGAAAATCTTAACCTTGTACCTCCTGTTTTTTCAGGGTTGACCTCCAGTCCTTTGTCACTGGCCCAGGAGGAGAGGTCACCTAGTGCCGATTCCATGATTTCACTGATTGTATTCAGGTATTTGCCTGATACCAGTATAACCACATCATCAGCGTAGGCGACAATCTTCCTACCTAGATAGTCAAATCTTTTTCAGTCAGTAAACTCTTTTGGGTGTTCCTTTTCCAGATGCTTAAGAAAATTTTAGCATACATGTAATGATCCCTTTAACTTTTTGCTAAAAACTTGGCAAACTGCAATCAAGCCATCCATTTTTCTTTGATGACTTTTGAGCAGCTTTATAAAATTCAGAATCAATTACTAAAAAAATGTCAGTGTTTTTTTCGTTATTCCGAAACATACCTGCCATTCACCTAATGCAATTTAATTAAAAATATAAATTTAGATTTAAATTCATAAAGAAAGAAAATTGAAAAAAATTTGGTGGCCGGTGAATATCGAACTCTCTACCTTACGTACGGTAATCGCGCGCCAGAAACAGATCGGCCAAGCAAGGCATGTTCTTTGTAGGATTTAAATTTATACACATACATATTTTTAAATAAAAGCCTCATGTTGAAGGTTATTAAAATTATATGTACGTTTTTTTTAATTACCTTCTCAACAATTTTTTAAAATTCCTCGCTGAAAAGAATTTTATTCACTCCTATTATAATTCTTTCACTTTATATAAATAATATTTATGTTTCAGTTATACTTTCACTAAAAAAATTTGAAGAACTAGCAGTGATTTCTTCGCACACTTAATCCCGATCATTTACCGAATCATCACTATTAAAGTTATAATAGTGATGGTTCACTATTATAACTATTCTAACAATTTTCAATATCTACTGAAAGAATTTATAATCGCTACAATACAAAACTTGTTTAGTAACAATTTTTACAATTAATCATGTAATTGACAGCACAGGATGATTCACATATTTACATACGTAAATTAAATTAATTGATTCACATATTTACATAGTAAATAAAAAAAGTTGTGTCAGTCACTCTATAGGATTAAAGATAATGTTAAAGAAATTCTATATTTTTTTTACCACTGTGTCGCCATTTTAAGTCCGATCATAACATGTTATATATCGGTGTTCGCGACTCTGTAAGGGTTACGTCGTACCACATCAATTTATAGTCATAACATTTAAAAACAAGATTTGCACTCGACTCGATTAGGGTGGGTAAAAATCGAATTTTAAAAAATTATGACTAGAAATTCACTTCGTAATAAAAAACTATCAAAGAGAGAAATGTAGGCATTATAGAGCCATAAACACCGGTATAGAAAGCAATTTTTAGAATTATTTTTACATTATCTTTAATCTTAGGGGACGTACCCTCAACAAATGTTTGTACATTGAGGCTGTTCATCTGTTCCTTTGTTTTATAATGAGATTTCGTTTTATTATGGTTCATTGAGTACAAAAATTGGAATCAGTAAAATTTACTGAATACTAATTTTTTTCCAGTAATCAGTAAAAAAAATACTGAAAAGGTGCCGGTACTGCAAAAATAAAATCTCCTCGATTAAATTCTGACTACTTTCCTATAAGTATATTAAATGCTTGTCCTAAAATACTTGAGTTCTCAGTGAGAGAACAGCTGTTGGAGCATTAGAACTCTGGTGGACACATAAATCAGTATCAGTCAAGATTTAAGAAGCGATACAGTACAACAGGATTAATGTTAGATTGTGTTGAGGATATCAGAAAAAATATGGATGAAAAATTTAATTCGGTTCTCATATTTCTCGATTTTAGTAAAGCCTTCGACTCCTCGAGTCAAGAAATTATATTTAATAAGTTACTAACTCTAGATGATTTTGGTTATCTGCCTCCAAATTGGTCGGCTTGTATCTTAAAGACATGAATCAAAATGTGGATAAATATCACCAAATAAAATTGTTTGTTATACATATGCGGACGATGTTCAGTTAATGGCGGATGATAATGGTCTTCGATTAAATTATTTGGAAGGAAGGGTTAATACTGATTTGAAGCATATTATGAAATGGTTTAAGATAAATTAAATCATAGTCAAACTTGATGTATGTGGTTTTCTCAAGTTGGAAGAATTGTTCTTGCCAAATCCGCAGATCTGCTTTGCTTTAGGTATGACTTCACATTTTCTATTACATAAAAAACTAGACTTTGGGAAGCCAATCTAGAGTTTAAACACCAGCCTCTGTTAGAAATTTTGTGATCGTTTTGCTCTTATGACATGAATCGCTATCCAGTTGGAAAATGAATGCTTTTCCGATCAATTTATCGCCGGAGGGAAATGCATATTCATTTAATACTCTTAAATATTGATGATGGCTCATGGAACCGTCAACAGGAACCATGTTCCCTACTCCACTACATGAATATATCCACCTCCATATCATACTTTCTGGCCTACATGTGCACTCTCATCACACAAAATAGTTTTTGTCAAATTAAATTAAAAAATCCATTAAAATGTTGCACCTGTATGCCTGAAAGTAAGCCATGGAGGTGGAAGTGTTATGTTCTGGGGATATATTCATGTAGTGGAGTAGATCGAAATTTATTATGAATTTGTTAGGTTTAGCTTGGCATATAAAGCACTTCGACCCTGAGCTTGTGCTGGTTAGTGTTTTAGCGACTGCAAAATCTGATATTGTTTATTAGTAAGCATTAATCTAAAAATTTCCAGAACGAATAATTTGCGACTCTAGATTTTCTTTTCTTATTTTTTGAAATCATTAAAATATTGTTAAATAATATTGGGATTTTCTTTTGCAAATAAAAGCATTATTGGTCTTCAGAAACTTGTTGGTGAGGGTTTTGGGTTTATCTATTAATTTTCTGGGAACCGGAGTAGTATAGCAGGTAAGCATACCAGAAATCCCAAGCTCGATCCCCGGGTAGATGCACTTGAAAAAATAAATCTTCAAAAAAAGCGGTTTATCTCATAACTCAGCTTCCCAATGGTTATTGAGTATTTGGCAATGTAAAACTTCTAACTAATGCATTTGCCATTCCTAACCAGTGTTAAAACGTGCAGCAGCTCATTATCTGAGAGAAGGCGCTCCTTGTTCTAATTGGAATGTCGTGGGAATTTCGTACGTCTTTCCATTTTCTAAGTTCACAAGCCTTGATTAAAAATGTTTTGTTTGTTTAAAATTATATTATATTCTTTATTTTAACTAAAACACTGGATAGTTTTGCGTCAAATAAGAGCAGAGCATTTCTTGCTAGATTACAGATCGATGATAGTTTTCTTGGCACAAATGTGGCGTCTTGGATAAATAATGCTGCATTTCTAGAAGCCAAAAGAAAAGTAAATCTTTTACGAGTGGTTAATGATGCTGCTGAAAGAGCAGTCAAATTAGTAGAAGATTTTCTCGGACTTATTATGCAGATGAAGAGCAAAAACAGTTTTTGTTGCGCTGTGTTGAGGAACACCGAAACTTGTTTCCAGACTGCAGAAAAAAAACTTTAAAAAGAAGTTATCCCATATAATTTGAAAAATTAAAGTAGTCTTAATTAAATATTCTTAATGGCTATTTTTTGTTTTGGTTAACTGTATTATGCAAAACTTCTTGCCTTAGTCGACACGGGTTGCACTCATGATAGAACAATAATATGTAATTTTATTGTTTAGATATTATTTTCTATATATAAAAAAATTAGAGGGTATACGTTTCGAAATAAAAAAAAAAAAAATTTTGCCTTATAAGGGACACCCTAGAGCTCAAACGTACATACAATACGACTGGTGTAGCGTTAGAGGTTTCAGAAGTTTTAAAACATAACATGGCGATGAAAACTGATTATTCAGGAGCTTTTGAATCTATAAGTCACCTCTATTAAACTCATTAGATTTTCTCTTACTTTCGTAGTCACAATACTGAGAAACGTTGAAGATCGTCATCTATATTTTTCACCTTTAGATGCATGTCCCAAGGTTCTGTATTGGGTCCATTTCTATTTATGTTTTACATCAATGATATTTCTTAACAAGTACAATTTTGTAAAATTTTTGCTATTGCTGATTTTGTACAGTTGCTTTCTTTTAGCACTAAGTCACAGAATTATTATTGAAAATTTGTAGCACTATTTTCTTATAGATATTGGTCACAGTCTTTCAATCTAAATGTTATTTACATTTTATAAATAGTTGTTGTTGTTTTTATTTGTGTTTTAAGGGTTAAGGAGTTTGGCTTGAATAATTCTATCTAGAATGAAGACTTAGTTATTCTCAGAGTGTCAGCAACTCTTGAGCGAACTCTGTGGATCTCTGGACTGGCAACGCTAAAAATCTGGATATGCGGGGATTTTGGTGGAATTATGCCTGGCTAAGCCGGTAGAGGCGTAATGTCCACCAGTCCAGCTACCCACAAGTTGCTGATCAAAAAAATAAAGGGAAGTACAAAAATTCTCTATTTTCCAACTGTTTTTAATTTTGGTATTTGCTTTTATTACCTAGTTATCGCGACATCCTACTTCTTTGGCCTGCAGCTGATGGACTGCTGCAGTGGCCTGCCCAACATCTTCCATGGCAGGTTCTTGGCCTATGATCGAACCTGCCCCTAAATATTCACCCCTACAGTCTAAGATCTACTCACTTACCTGGATTGTTTACTCCATTATGATTATCATCTCATTGCCACACTGATGAAAATATAATTTTTTTTGTGTACTGTCCTGTCAAATGTCCGTCAGAAGATCAGTTTTACTGCTATCATATATGAATTTATGTACTCCTACGAAGATTGGATCCAGTTTAGGCAGTCGGGCCGCTCTAAACACAACCCTAAAGAATTTTACACTAAAAACTTATGGATCAACACGACACTAAAACTTCTCTTACGTCTTGTCAGTTCGTCACGTCTTGTCTGTTTCTTGTGTTATGTGGTGGCACCGGAGATCTCCCTTTCTTCCAATTGGTGTTTGGACGTGTAACATTAGAATGTCGTGTATTTTTGTATTTGATCTGACTTCTGTGTGTTTTGTATAATTATGTTATAATTGGTGTATTTGGTGTTTAAATTGAGTGCATTTTGTGTTTAAATCGTGTATATGTGATTAAATTGTGTATATTTGCTTACATTGTGTATATGTGTTTAAATTGTATTTATTTTTTATTTAAATTGGGTGTATTTTATGTTCAAAATGTGTGTACTTGTACTTGTGTACTTGTACTATGTGAAACCCTGGAACGTCATCCTTATTTTACATACACTAACGTCATCCTTCGTCATTTTGAATACGTATACTTCAAAACTTTTCGCGAGCGAAAATGGATACCAAAATAGTTTTCTTATGTATTAATAGACTCTTTTTAATAAATTTTTAAAGAAATTCATTTGTTTATTTCTTAATTATTAATAAAAACTTAACATATTATGGCCCCCTTTTTTTGTTTTAATTTGAAAATAAAATTTTCCTTAGTCATTTTGACGAAGGATGACGTTCTAGGGTTAAATGTTGTGTATTTTAGACTTTAATTTTTTTGTATTCAAATTGTATTTATTTATGTTTTGTTTAACTTTGGTGTATTTCCCCTTTTTTTATAAATGTATATATATATATATTTTTTTTTTTAATAAAACAAAGCAAAAATCATTTTTTTTAACACCAGACTTTAACCATCTCTTTCCTTCTCAATCTAGTTCAAAAAAATGACCTATTCTCAACCGTTCTTTTACTATCCCCCCCCCCCTTATTCCTCTCCGTTCCTCCCGCCAATTTTTCTTCCTGGCTGACATCTTTTTTTTGATTCCACAAAGTTCCTCGACCTGCCCCCCTAACATATGTTTCAGAATTGCCTTTTATTCTTCTTCTTTTTAGGAAAAAAAACCTTAACCCGTCAGGGGGCACGACAAGAGCCGAGATGTTATAAAACAAAATATTTTTAAGCATTTTGTTTTAGAGACACCAATTAGAGTTTATGGAAAGAAAATATAAATAAAGAAAACAAAGGATTAGGAATGTAATCGAGAAATAATTTCTTTGGTAGGATTAAGTAACCTTTTTTGCTGCTGAGTGACGTGTGGTGAACAAATTGCGATAAATTTGGCGGCGCTGTAATTCAGAAAGTACTAAAGTTATATCTAATTTACCACTATGTCTGAATTCCTTATACCTTGTTTATGTTCTCATGCAAATTTCATGAAAATATGCCAATTACTTTTCTCAAAATGTTGTCAAAAAAAGAACAACGTCGAAACAAATTTTTATTCTTTTTGAAAATTGCCCTCATTAGAAGAGGTCAGAGATTGTTTCTCACTACTTATAAGTTATGCTCTCAGAAAACCTACAGAAAGGAAATGTGGATCCGAAAGAAAATGAAGGCAAGATCTAGATTAAAAAAAATCACAGAAGGAAGAGTAGCAAAATCGTACAGGGAACTTGGAATAATATTTTGCTGCGATGAAAATACCATCAAAAAATACCTTGTTAATGTGGGGATCCATAAGCGTGCCTGAAAAAGTAAGCCAACTGTTTCTGATGCCCAAGAGCGGACCCAAAAAATCAGGTTGAGAAACATAGAAAAAAAAAATTAAAAAAAAACTGGCATCAGGGATGACGAAAGCTATTTCACGTTGGATGGAAAAGAGTGGCAGGGAACTCATTATTTCGAAGGGAGTAACGGGCCTATAATAAAGTAAAATATATTAAACATACTAAGTTCCCAGAAAAAGTAGTTTTTTTCAAATCAGGTTTCGCCTTAAACTCTAACTGATATACATATAAGTGACTGCTTGCCAAAAGTTGCGGAATTTATAAAAGAACGCCACAGGGGATTGAATGTTATATTTTGGACGGACATGGCATTAAGCTGTTATGCTCCGAAAACGTTAGAGCAATGGTCGCCAGCTCGAACTGAATTCAGCATTCTGAAATCACATGTATTCTTAAGCGGGATTCACCCATTTTGTTCGAAGAAAATTTTTGTCCGGACAAAATTTTTTTTATATGTAGTTTGACAGCTCTCTTTAAAAGAGAGAGAACATATTTTGTCAAACTACATATAAAAAAAAAATTTGTCCGGACGAAAATTTTCTTCGAACAAAATGGGTGAACTCAGCTTTACGCTCTTCACACGCATTCTTACGCTCTTTCATTTAGACTGCGATCAACCACCGAAAAATGCACATTTTTTCTTGTAAATTCAATACACTCAAAAAAAGTTTGTCGTCTCACTTTTTGAATTGTATTATGACAATAAAAAAAATTAAAGAAGAATAAATAGTACAGTATTTTTCGTGTAGCTGCACATTCAAGTTTGCACGAAAATTTGTGCACTTACGCAGAATGTGCTGTTACGCACAATTCGCTTAGCTGCATTATTTATGCTATAAAATGAATTCACTTACCTGCATAAATGTGCTCTTAAGTAAAAAAATTTTTATTGTAATAATAGAATAATTTAATTATTAATTTCAACAAAAACAAAACAATTCATTTAAAAACAAAAGAGATGATACATAAGTAAATTCACGTAGTAAGTTATACATACATATATATACATAAGCAATTTATGAACTACATATACTATACATAAAGAAGTACATAAACTATATCGGATGTGTTTTTGAAAAATATTCATTAATTGTTGCCTGCTTTAAGGAACGTAGTGATTGCTTAAGAATAACATTTTCAATTTCACTTAAAGTGCCATCAATATTATTATGGAGGCAGTATTTTTGAATCACATCTAAAGCAGATAAAACCTCTTTCAATGTAAAAACATTTGTTGATTGTTCTTCTAAATCATCGTCATCTTGTATTTCAATTGCATCTGTTTGATTAGTTCTTACAGCATCAACAATATCTGCGCCGTTTAAACTTCCATAACATTCCAAGTCATCATCACATCTTATATAGCTTTCATAGTTAGAAACTAGTTCAATAAATTCGTTATTCTCTACTATTTCCTCCACAGAACTTGGGACCCTCATAGAATTTAGCCTAAAATTACAGAAAATATGTACGAATTTAGTTTTCACTATGCATATTGACATACTTGTGTTGTATAATTACCTTTCTAAAACAATTAAATATTGTTTCAGGTTTTACCAACCACCAAGCTCTTTTTATAAAATATAAGGCATCCAAAAGCGAAATTGACTTGTAAAATTCCTGTATGGACATATCCCTCTCTAAGGCTGATAGTTGTTTTTGGACAATAATTTGTCGATAATACGTCTTGAAGTTATGTATTATTCCTTGATCTAATGGTTGTATTAAGCAAGTGGTGTTTGGTGGTAAAAAATGCAAGTCAATGTTATTTAAGTGAATAGATTTGTGGCAGGAAGCATTGTCTACAAATAATATTATTTTTCTGTTAAGCTTTTGTAATTCATTATCCAATGAACGCATATTTTCCCATATCGAAGCGGTCATCCACGCTTTATTGTTTGACATATAAGGTACTGGTGGATTTACGTTTTTTAGACAGCGTGGATTTTTGGACTTGCCAATGACATAGATTCGTTTGAATGTACCTGTTGCATTGCAGATGAACAACACTGTTAGTCTAGCTTTTTGGCTTTTATGACCTGATGGCGTGGCGCCTGCTCTGTAATATGTTGTCGAGGGCAATGCCTTGTAAAACAATCCACTTTCGTCTGCGTTCATTGTGTCCTCAGGGTCATAGTTTTTAATTAGGTCTGGAAGGACACTTCCTATGTAATCTGATGCAGCTGCTGTATCGCTGGAAGCCGACTCACCATGCACTTAGAAAACCTTAATGTTATAACGCTTTTTCCATCTAAAAAGCCAGGACGTATCTGTTTCATAGTCATCACCTAAATCTGAAGCAAATTCTTTGGCTTTGTTTAGCAACATTAAGCTGGTAATAATACAGTTCTTCTCGCTTTTTTCGTTAAACCATAACAACAAGGCTTTTTCAACTTGATCGTGTAGCCCTTTTCTTTGCCGTTTCTTCTTCAAATTTCATATCTATTGCCGCAATATAGGCCTTTTACATGGCCGTGAACAAGAAAAATATAGTACGTGTGTCTCGCTCACGCTCATGTAAAAGGCCTACATTGCGGCAATGTTATTGCCGTCGTGAAGACCGGGGTTTATTTTTCCTCAAAAAAGCGATTTTCAACAAAAATTTTGTTTTGTTTTTATGAGGCACTTAAAAGTAATATTTTGTACTAAAAATTAACATTATTGAACATAAATCGAATGCTGTTATTCAAAATATGCACTTAAGCAAAATGCACGTACACGATTTTTTTTCATACAAATATTAACCATCATACATAATACTTTGTATTTTGTGCAGATAGGCAAAAAATGCAGTTAAGCGAAATGCAGGTAAACGAAAAATACTGTATTATGATATAAATACTTTAAATTAAAATAGTAACGTTATGTAGAGCTACTTTTAAGATAGTATTTAAATTTTATTATATGTTTTAGATTTTCATATTCATACAAATAATTTTTTAGTATAATAAAATTCTTTTGTTTAAAGTTTTAACTTACTAGTAAAACCAAAAACTGTTATGGTTTTTTAAAATAATTTAACACGTAACTAAGACTAATAGATCTGATTGAAAATACCATAATTTTATTAAAATATTTTTTCGAGTGTGTAAAATATTTCTCACCAATACAACTAACACTTACTAATACAAATGTTTTGGCTACCACTGCGTTAGAGGCAATGGATACTCAGGTACAACATACAGTGGTTCAAACGTATAATCGGACATCAGTATAACACTTAGTTTAAGTGCTTTTATAACAAGATCTTTTTCAATAAAAAATTCTTTTTGATGAATTTCGCTATAAAAATTATTTTATTTGTCTATAAAACCAAAAAAGAGAAAAAACAACAATTTATTTCATAAAAAAACAAAAAATATCAAAAATAATTCATATTTTGAGATCAAACGAATAATCGGACATAATAATAAATACAGACTTTTAAACAACTTAGAAAAAAAATTATTATTTCGTAGCACACCCTTTGGATTCAATAACATTTCTGAGTCTGTTTTGCATCGAATTGACCAAATTGGCGCACACTTCCGACGGAATATTGTTCCACTCATGTAACAACGCTGATTTTAGTTCATTTATATTGTTATAGCTGTTTTTATACACTCTACGACCTAGTTCATCCCATAAATTCTCTATGACATTTAAGTCTGAGGATTGTGGGGGAGGACTCAACAGCTTAGGGCAATGGTGCATCAGCCAGAGCTTCACAACGATAGATGTGTGCTTAGGGTCATTGTATTGGTAGAAAGCAAACTTGTTTAAAAACCAAGTTTTTCTGCGCTCTGCTTAACATTTTGCTTTATAATATCTAAATAGACAAACTTGTCCATTTTTCCATCTATTAAATGCAAATTTCCAACACCAGCACTTGACATACAGCCCCAAACCATTACAGACCCTCCCCCATAACTGTCGCATTTTACACAATAAAGAGTTATGTGATAGTAAATTATTAATTTACGGCATATTTTATAAAAATTAAGTAATTTTTATACCTTATACAGGTCCTTTTTACCGATGAGAGTAAATTTAATCTTCACGGATCACATGGAAGGACCTTCGTTTGGTGTAAACCTAACACAGAATTTAAACCAACAAATACTCGTGCGGCACTAAAACATGGGTCTGTGATGGTTTGGGGCTGTATGTCAAGTGCTGGTGTTGGAAGTTTGCATTTCATAGATGAAAAAATGGACAAATTTGTCTATGTACATATTTTAAAGCAAAATGTTAAGCTGAGCGCAGAAAAACTTGGAATTTTAAACAAGTTTGCTTTCTACCAAGACAATGACCCTAAGCAAACATTTGCTATTGCGAAGCTCTGGCTGATCCACCACTGCCCTAAGCTGTTGAGTCCTCCCCCACAATCCTCAGACTTAAATGTTATAGAGCATTTATGTGATGAACTAGGTCGTAGAGTGTATAAAAACAACTACAACAATATAATGGAACTAAAATCAGCGTATCTACATGAGTGGAACAATATTCCGTCGGAAGTGGGCGCCAATTTGGTCAATTCGATGTAAAATAGACTCAGAAATGTTACTGAATCCAAAGGATATGCTACGAAATATTTTTTTTATTTCTAAGTTGTTTAAAAGTCTGTATTTATTATTATGTCCGATTATTCGTTTGATCTCAAAATATGAATTATTTTTGTTATTTTTTGTTTTTTTATGAAATAAATTGTTGTTTTTTCTCTTTTTTGGTTTTATAGACAAATAAAATAATTTTTATAGCGAAATACATCGAAAAGAATTTTTTTGCTAAAAAAGATATTGTTATAAAAGCACTTAAACTAAGTGTTATACCGATGTCCGATTATACGTTTGAACCACTGTATGTACCCAAAGAGAAAACTCCTCCAAACGGCCCGCAATTACACACAATTGAAGAATTCTAGGAAAGTTGAATAAGCTTATTCTTTTAGGCCAAAAAATACCAAGCACGTGATCCAAAAAAATCAAAAAAGAGCTTCATGAAATATCAACATCCGCATTTTCGGAAGCTATGGAAAAAACTGACGTAATGATGCCCGGAGGCGCAAATTTTTTTCTGCATTAAACTTACAAAATATTTAAAATTTAAATATGAGTAATAAAATTTAAGTTATTGTTAAAACATGAATAAGAAGGCAGAAAAAAAGCTTATCGACGGAAATAGTATTTCTGGTAGGAGACCAATTTTGACGTTTGTGGAGGGCATTATGGGGAAAAGGATAGCGATATATTTAAGCAGTTTTCAGCTTAAATATATATTAACGATGGTTAATGCAATCGTGCATGAACGGTGTTTGTTGTTCGTAGTTCTAATGACGGTTTAAAGTCAAATATTTTTCTTATATTACATATCATGTAATATATAATAATCATATTGAAAATTTTTCTATATAAAAAATTTATATTAAATATACATACAGTTTGTCAAGTAATTGTTTGCATTAAACAAAAATAGTGAAAATGCAATTAAAATTTCGAAAATTAAACATCAAATAGTTTAAATTTGTTTATTTTGTTTAACACATACCGTTAATGTAACTGTTTACTACAAAAAGTCGTAAAAAAATTGAACTAAACACATGCATTGCAACAACAACAATACAAAAAGAAACATACCCAATTAAAAAGGCGTCAAATAAATGTTTGCACAATGAGTAAAAATAACACCAAATGTCTTTATTTACCGTTATATTTTTTATTTTATGATGTTTTTTTATGTGTGTTATCCAATGAAATTAAAGTTATAAAAAGTATTGTAAAAAAATGTTTGCATTGGTTGTCCTATATTAAAAAAAATTGCCTGCAAAATTAATTTCGAAAGGTCTTATAGAATTAGCGTATTTCCATCACTATAAGGGCAAATCCGCCAGGGAAATCGCTAAAATGTTCTCCCGTATAGTTAGGACATAATATCCCGTGCTAGAAGTAAAGGAATATTGGAATTAAAAGGGTAACAATGTAGTCCAAAATATAAAACAATACAAATTTAAAGTTAAATTATAAAACCTTTTAGGAAAAGCGGCACTCCAGCACTAGGGGCTTAAGTCCTAAGAAAAAACTGGTCATGGGCTAAGTGTATCCCAAGGAGCAATCCGAAATATATAATTGTTTTCATTAAACAAAAATATTGAAAATGTAATTTAAATTTCGAAAATTGGACATAAAATCGTTTAAATTTGTTTATTTTGTTTAATACATACCGCTAATTGAAATAAATACATGCATTGCAACAACAATAAAAAAAGAAATATACTCAATTTAACAGGCGTCAAATAAATGTTTGCACAATGAGTGAAAATAATAATTTACCGTTATATTTTTGATTTTATAATGTTTTATGAGTGTAATCCAATGAAAATGAAATAATAAAAAGTACAGTTATTAAAAAAAAGAAAATTTGTGTGCATTAGCTGCCCGCGTTTATAAAAAATGCCTGGAAAACTGATTTCAAAAGGCGTTATAAAATGAGTGTATTTCCATTACTGTAAGGGCAACCTTGCCAAGGAAAACGCTTAAATGTTCTCCCGTATGGTTAAGACGTAATATCCTGTACCGAAAACGAAGGAACATTGGAACTAAAAGGTTAACCATGGAGCCCAAAATATAAAACAATACATATTTAAAGTAAAATTATTAAAACCTTCTAGGAAAATCGGCACTCCAGCACTAGGGGCTCAATATCGAAGTGAAAAATGATAATGGGCTAAGAGTATCCCAAGGAGCAATCCGAAATATACTGGTAAAACAAAAGTATTCATCTACAGTGGCTATGAAAAATCTACTTCATTCAACATAAAATATTAAAAATCGTTTTTTGCTTTCTATTTCGCACTTAGAATTAGTATTGGGGTGCATTATTTTCTCTAGCGGTACTAAAATGGTGTTGTATTATCATGATGGATCGCCAAAAGTTTGGAAGCCCTGTAGCCAACTTGAAGAGATTTTTCATATTTTACATTGTAAGCAGTATACGTTTCCTAGCCACTGTAGATGCATTTTTCTGTTTTACCAGTATATTTAGGATTGTTTCATGTGATACACTTAGTAGATGATACACTCAGGGAAAAAACGTGCTGATAATAAGATTTTCTGCTTGAAATCGAAACTTTTTCTGCTTGAAAGTAGAGTAAATACGAAAAATCTTATTTTGAGAATAAAATCTTAATTTTTTAAGATTCTTTGTAAGATCGCAATCTTAAAAAAAATCTAAGCACAGGATGATAACTAAGAATGTGTTCTTATTAATTAAGATTAAATTCTTAATTTTTAAGAACGCACTCTTAATTAATAAGAACATAATCTTAACTAATAAGAACGCATTCTTAATTATCGATCTTGTTCTTAGAACTTTTTCAAGATTGCGATCTTACAAACAATCTTGAAAAATAAGATTTTATTCTTAAAATAAGATTTTTCGCTTTTACTCTACTTTCAAGCAGAAAAAGTTTCGATTTCAAGCAGAAAATCTTATTATCAGTACGTTTTTTCTTATTATAATATTCGTATTTGGTGATAAAATAAAACACATTTTTTATTATTTTTTCCCCTTTCGCGGAATGTAATAGTATTCCGATATTTTAAAATTTTGATTTATTTATTTTAGATTAAAGGTAGTTAGTAAAAAATTTTATCCTAAAAATACCTTGACTTCATCTTCCGTTGGAAAAAGTGTGCATGTTTCTGTCAATATATCTTGGAAATCGTGAGAATGAAGTGCGAGATCCTTTTTTAGAATTTGATGTACTATAATCTGGATCAGCACGATAGTTATTGTTTAAACCTTTATGTGAAGCATAAAATTCTAGGATGTTTTTGCCACTTACTGATTCATTCAATAAAGAAGCTAAATCCTATATAAATAAACGAAAATATTTTATGTTTTGTACATATTTTAATGTATTAAGTAATTATCTAATACTTTTACCTTGTCAAACACTTTTTTGTTAACTTACACATTTACAGAAGACGATGGAGTGGAAGTTACGTCCGGACATTTTTGTAGCCACTGAACTACCTTCGACGGCATCGAAAGTGTATCTTCATCAATTCCAAACTAAAGGACAAAACTATTAGTGGTTTAATTTACTTTTTAAATTAAATAATAAAACCTGTTTCTTTTTCCAGACAAATAATTTTTCACGAAACTCCATTCGAAGTCCTAAGAGTGGAATCGCTTCCTTTACATCTTCTGCTTTCATATACTGCAGACTTCTAAAAGTTACATTTGAGCCTGAAACAAATTAAATCAATATAATTTTTTATAAAGAAATTTACTTATGTATTTATAAATATGATGAAAAACTTACGCTGCAGGTACGAAAAAACGCATTCCAGATCGAATTATTTCAAAAGATTTTTCAGCAACGCGTCATCGTCCGAGAAATCTGATGAAATTTCTTGTTAAGGGCAGTTCAATTCATACTCCCCATCACATACCCCAACTAAATTGCCTTATATTGGAATATTTAAAAGGATCACTTCATCCGGATTAAGGTTTTCCATTTATATTTCTTATTAAATTTATATTTTTTCTCAAAAAATTAGTTTTTCACTTTTTCGCAACTACTTTGGTCGGCGGATTACAATTTATGACAAAATACTGAAATATTTCCCTTAAACAAGCACACAAATCTACAAAATCAAGAATACGATCTTAAGATTAGAACTTACAATCTTCAAAATAAGAATAAAATCTTGAAATCAAGATCACAATCTTGAAATAAAGAATACGATCTAAAATTAAGATTTAAAATCTTATAATAAGATTAAAATCTTAAAAGCAAACAAATTACATGTTTATTTTTAGATTGTATTCTCATAACTAAGAATTTATTCTTAAATTTAAGAATATAAATCTTACTGGCTATATTTTCAAGATTGAAAATTCAAGATTTCGCAATCTTATATTGTAGATTTTTTTTCTTAAAATCAGATCGTCATTTTTCTCTTAGTGTAATTTTTCACTTAGGTGTTAAGTCCCTAGTACAGGGGTGCCACCATTCCCAGACGGTTTTAATAATTTTTCTTTTAATTCGTATTTTATTTTATTTTGGGATGCATGGTTTCCCTTTTAATTTCAATTTTTTTACGACTTTTTGTAGTAAACAGTTACATTAACGGTATGTGTTAAACAAAATTAACAAATTTAAACGATTTGATGTCTAATTTTCAAAATTTAAATTGCATTTTCACTTATTTTGTTTAATGCGAACAATTACTTGACAAACTGTATGTTTTATTTGTGGGGAACACCTTTCTATTTAAAAATGTTGATGCAGTTATAAATCCGTTTTGTAAATCATCTAAAGCCTTTAATATCTTTGTGGCCTTTCCTATATTTTTCTTTCTTTGTTTGGTTTGACCAGAATTGTTCAAATTCACGACTCTTTGACAACTCCTCACCTTGGAGAACCTGAACGAACTTAAAGAACTTCATATTATTATTAATAATACCTTATTTAGCCACTGGTTCTTAAAATAGTTAAAAAAATGAATTAAAGTGAAAATGATGATCAAATTTTTCAATATCATTTTTAAACCCATTAAAGGAGCTTCTAATATAAGTTGGAGGCAACAATGGCAATGGAAAAATTGTATGGTAATGCAGAAAGCTTTTTTACTGTCTCGATTGAATTTAGCCATGTCCTTATATGTTATTTGCCTTTAAATGGCTTGACAGTAATAAAACCAGCATCTAAAAATTTTCGAATCGGTAAAAACGGTTACAAAAGATTTCCGTAAGCCTTGCTCAGAATCTGTTAAAAATGTGACTCCACTTAAATTTATTATTTCATCATTAATAAATTGGAATACAGTTATGATTTTTTTATCAACTAAAATAAATACAAATAGGAATAACTGATATTTAAATTACAATTAGAAAATAAATATATATATATATATATATATATATATATATATATATATATATATATGTATATATATATATATATATATATATATATATATATATATTTATTTATAGACAGTACTAGATAAGTATTGAAATCCTCTTTTAATTTTGGAAAAATCTAGCTTTTTTGTAGCTTTTTGAGATCTGTTAAAAAGACAATCTTTATACAATCTCAATAAAATACTTTTACTCACTTATTCGAAACGCTTTTAAAAGTTTCCCTTATTTCTGTAATTGCCGTTTGTTCACTAAGGCAATTAAGGTTTAGACACTCTTACGAAGAGCCTTAAATTCTTCATACAGTTATTTTTGGCTGCCATGGTTGTGAACAATAAAATCGGCGTATTTCGGTGTGTTATTTTTTAAGAACACACGCGATTTACAATATTTTCGTAAAAAATATAAAATGTTACGTCTTTATAAATTGATTTTTTCACGTAAAGTTGTTCCTCGCCTACCAAATACAACAATTTACTGTTAACACGGCGACCGCTAATAATTTCGAATTACATTTTTTTAATTGATTTCACTACTCAAAAGTCAACAAAAGAGTAATATTTTTTGGTCAAAAATACTACAAAATATGTCAAAAATTCTTCCTAACGGTCCTTTAAAAATTTTTAAGAATGTTTGGAATTCTGAAAAATCTTCAAAACATCATCATTTATATGCAAATGAAATAAACCCCCAAAAACATAAAATAATGACCAAATTTATTTTACATGAAATATGTAAATGAAATAAGCCACCAAAAAAAATAAATAAAGCCCAAATTTATTTAACATGAAATGAAGCCCCATTAAAATATTTTTTTCTAGAACAGCTTCGTAACGAAATAAACCCCAATTTTATAGTGAAATGAAGCCCGATAAACGTCAAATAAACCCAACTTTCATTGGGGTTTATTTCATTTTCGTTATGGGGCGTAATTTCATGTCGCCCTCGAAATTTGCTGCACAGTGTAATTTATAGGTTTTCAATTATGTTAAAATGTTGAAGTTAAGTTTATTTTCGAGAAAAAAAAATTAGCAATACCACAGTGAGACAAACAAAATGAAGTAAAAGTTTTTGGGATGCTATACGATTTTTCTGGTAGGTACTGTCGAGCAAAAAACAGTATATTTTCACGATTTTTAAAAAACCACCAAAATCTAAAGTTACGAGTAAAACTTGTTTTTCATACCAGCATGCACTTATCACTCTGTAACTAAGCAAATATCAAGAAGCTTTTTAATTTGTGACGCGCAAAATAGAAAGGGACCTAAGGAGAGCCATTTTAAAGATTTAAATGTGTGCATTTTTGGTTTACCATCTCTGAGCGTATTGGTCTTATTTGAAAGCGACACATCTCATGACGTCAGAAACGTTGAAAACGCGCGTAGGTCGTCCCTACCTTTTGTTTTGTGTAGTACGTCCGTGCTATATGTGATTTGATGTCAAAATTATAATTGATAAAAAAACTATAAAAACTAGCGTTCATATTTAAAAATCCGTTTACAAAATTACTGATTTATTCAACTTAAAAGAAAAACTAATTATTACCAATAAACAATTTTTAACGATTTCTATTAAAAATGTTTGCTGGACTTTTTTTTAATTGATAGTCATCATTATCTCGTTTAAGTGACGGGCAATACTCTAAAAGCATTTTTGTTTAATTTTTTCCTTCAAAATGTCCTTCTATTGTAACTATTTGATGGTGAAAATGTCCACCTTGTTCGTCGCTAGGTTGTCTGAAAAAAATACAAATTCGAACGCAAAAAATTAATTTTATTGAGATGTAAAAGCATTTAAAAATTTATTACGTTACAAAACATTTCTTAAAAGGTTTTATTTTTCATAACTACGATTTATGCGTAGCATAGCATAGACAGTTAAAATTGGTTTTGAATAAACATTATGCCAAGAAGCTGCTAAGCCAAATTTATATCCTAGTTAGCAGCTATTCGTCAACAGCTTCTTAACAGTTGCCAACTTTTGGTTTTGCATAACACAGCTAGTGTACACATATACTTAAAAAAAAACACGTGCATGGGAGATGCCCTATTACTACTTCCTTCAGGAAATCAAATTCATAAATCGGAAACCAAAGTCAAAATGTAAAATCTTCTAAATTTTTGAAAAATTTATAATATTTTGGTAAAAAAACAAGATTTTAATAGTAATAGGTGAAAAGACAAGATAAACACAAAATCTGCAATCCTTTAAAGTTGGAACTATGTTCTTGTTTTTGCACACACACATTAATTTTTTGAAGTTACAAAACAAATATGTATTTGTTAACTTAACATTAAAAACTTAACGAATGTTAACAATTTAATTCAATTTTAACGATACTTTATTAAAAGGACTTAAAACTAAAATAATACAATTAATTTACAATTAACTTTAAGAATATTGTAGATAAAATAAAGTAAAATAAAAGATAAATAAACTAGCGTTGCTCTAATTTGTACATGGCGCAACTCCTGCACTTGTGGCGCATAGCACGACGGTTCGGAGCGGCGGTTGACGTGTTCGTGGTTTTTTTGATCACTTTTGTACTCTTTATTTGTGCAATATTTTTGAATATTTCTTTGTAAATTTTTGTTAATATTTATTGCGAAATTGATAAAAACGACCCAGTAAGAACAGCGTGAAACGTTTGAAATATGATGACTTAAACGTATGATATCAAACGTTTTTTTTCAAACCTGAACAGATGTTTGAGATTCATATTCATTTTCAAATGAGGGCTCATTTGAGAATAAACGTTTGAAAAATTATAGTTTCTCAAATTGAGAATAAAGGTTATTCTCAAATCATTATCAAACCCTAAGATGATTTGAGAATAATTTAAAAAATGGTGTTATATAAATTTGATATCAAATCTTATTTCAAATTTTTTTCAAACATATTTTATTTGATATTTTAATGAAATGGCATTGCATTTCAAAGAAATTCGTTATTTCTTTTAAAATTGACCCATATTTGACCATAAAACCTTGCTTAAAAAATGTCAAGATTAAAAATTCAATAATATTTATAAGTAAATTTTCTATATTTCTTAAATTTTTTTTACCTAACAATAACAAAATTATATTTAAGCAAAAGAATTCAAATATGATGCACCGTTTTCAAAAACAAAATAAACAAACTCAAAAATATCAAAAATACAACGCCATTTTATTTATGTTCCACATGTAGATGATGTTCACATTTGAAAAACCTTTGAGAATGAGGTTTGATAATGATTTGGGAATAAAGGCATTTCTCAATTTTAGAATAAAGTCCCCATTTTGTTGAAAATTTTGGTCAAACGTTTGACCAAAATTTTTTTTAAATGTAGTTTGCCAAAACATGTTCTCTCTCTCTTGAAGAGAGCTGTCAAACTACATATAAAAACAAGTAAGAAAGTGCTATAGTCGGTCAAGCCCGACCATACGATACCCTTCACCACTAAGGTCAAAGGTTTTATTTTTCCTGTATAAAGACAAATATTTGCTAAATTTTGCTATCATATAAACATTTTCTAAAAACTTATATATTTAAGCTATTTCCGTCATTTGAACATATATGAGGGCTAGGGTCAAGTGTGGACCGATTATCTCACAATTGGCAAATTGATTACAGTTGTTACAAAAATTATGTATGCAAAAAAAATATATACTTATAATATATATCAATTCCGGGAAGTGGGATCTATGGGAGGTACCATAAATAATGGACCGATTTTGACGAATTTCAATAGCCATGGTCCCATTATAAAAAAATATCTGTGCCAAATTTTATCAAATTATCTTTAGAATTGCGACCTGTAATTTGATTACAAGGTTTACATGGGGGTCCAGAAAGAAAGCCAGAAAGTGATTCTAAGCCTATTGGTATACTAAAAGGTGGGTCTAAGACAAATATTTATATGCGTTACATACATCAGCACAAACTTATAATACCCTTTCCACCTATGGTGGTGAAGGATATAAAAATTGTCCGGACAAAAATTTTCTTCCAACAAAATGGGTGAATTCAGGAACAGAAAATTTTTGTTGGACACTTTTTCCCTTCTTCTAAGCACTTTTTTTACACATTTTTTTTTTATGTTGAGTGTGCAAAAAGCACTTATTAGTAATTTTATTTTTAAAAAGAAGATTTTTAAAATAATTTCATTAATACTCACTTCGAATTTTTTCTTTTCGTGAACTCACTGATGGTTTTAGCTTTTACTTGCCTGCGTTGAAGATGTTTGCTTTGATTTCTTCCATCGGCAATTGAGCTTTATTTTGGCAAAATTTTTTGATGACTTTTAACTGGGAAAATAAAAAAACTGGTTCAATTTTTTGATGGGTGAAGGACCATGAATAGAATAGGGTTATATTATTTATTTTATACTTAGAATTTCTCAAGGAATGAGAAATCCTTAGTATGATTCATTGAGCAGCTTCCCATCTCCTCTTCCAGGGATCGTTCATTGGTCCGTAAGTGTCCAACGTGTACAGTATTTCCGTCCCAGGAGTTGTTGTAAAGCGGTTCGTCGCCCGTTCCTAAGGTTGTTGAAGTTGCGCAACCCTCACCTTAGGTGGCAAGACCAAATTACACCGAAACCCTTTTAAATTTTCCTCCTTTATAAAAATGTCTCTTTGTCCCCCTTCTACGGAGTATACAGTGGTCTGGACTCAGGATTAGTTGTGTTAAACCATGTGTTGTTATATAGCGTATTCAAAATAAGATCCAATTATGTGCAAACCTAAAATGTTCGTTGTTACATGACACTATTCACTAACATTTTAACGCTTTCTGTTGACGTTTAAAGTTAGCTGTTTCAATTAGCTGGTATTTTAAGCAAAATAAGTTGTGGCTTATTAACGCCAACACATTTGGTGCGGTTAATGTTAAAGAAAAGTGTTGATTAAAAGTGTTTCTTTGTAAAAATCAAAATATAATTTAAATAAAAATATATTATAATATATGTATATTAATGTATATGTATATATATTACACAGTACGACAAAATCAAATTTTTTTTTGAGTACTCATGAGTAATGTTAACAGAATATGAAAATAGGCTTAAAATAAAGAAATACGTGTCTCGGCGTTTTGCTGTAGCACGTCAGAAATTTAAGAAAGTCGATTTTAAAGATTCGAAGTTCACTTGTAACGTAATACTATTATAAAAAGTTCTATAAAAATAGAATGGGTAAAAGAAGTGGGACAACGACATACATATTTCAAATGAATGGTGTCTGTTCATCGATTCGTCTGTGGAAAGCCTAAAAGGAGTCTTATTGCACAACGGAAACAAACATCCATCAGTTCCAATCGTTTACTCAAGAAATACGTCAGAAAATTATAAAAATATGAAATTAATTCTTGAGTTAATTAATTACAATCAACATAAGTGGATGATATGTTGTGATCTCAAAGTTGTTGGCATTTTAACTGGTGTAAAAAAAGGTTTTCCAAGTTACCAATGTTTTTTATGTGTTTGGGAGGGGCGTAAAAGACATCATCTACATTATAATAATCGTAAATGGGATGCACGTGTACAGTTCAAACTCGGTCAATTCAGCATCGATCACATTTAATGCTCCATGGTCCTTCGAATCTTTAAAATCGATTTTCTTAAAATTCTGGCGTGCTAAAGCACGCTTCGCCGAGACACGTATTTCTCTATTTTAAGCCTGTTTTCATATTCTGTTAACATTTCTCATGTGTACCAACCACTGTCGTACTGTGTTATAAATGTAATTTTGTTTATTTGTTTGTTTAAAAATGAATAACTCCTAAACGGTTATTATGTTTTTTCTTTGACAGGGCCCAAATAGGGTAAATAATGCACTTAATATTATTCGAACAAAATTTTGAGTGCAAAAAGCTTTATTTCGTGAACGTGTGATTTAGGAGAATACTAAATTTTAGTGGATCAGCTGACGACCTTCTATATATTCTTCTATGATAAAAGAATTTAACTAGTCAAGTCGCAAATTTTTAAAAAAATCGAAAAAAGCCTTTTTGAATATTTTTTTTTTTATGTTTTTTTAATAAAAAATTTTTTTGTGTGGATAAAAAGTTGGTTTTTATTGTTTCAGTGCTTTTTTGTTAAATTTTTATCGTAATCGTTGCGTACATTTCGAAAAAATATATGACAGAAATTTACATCATTATGCAGTTACGACGTATGTAATACAGATAAAAATATTTTGTAATTTTTATAGAAAATTATAGATGAAAGTTTATTTAACTCTTTTGGAAGACGGTGGACTATCAAAAGATGGTCTTGATGCCGAAAGTTGTGATGATGAGAATGACGCTGAGATAGCGATAAGATTGCTGCAGGATGAAAACGATAATTGTGATGGGAATGAGAATAGCAACGTCGATGACGATCACTATGTCGGTGATGTAGGTAAAGCTCTTCAACCCTCTTGTTTACAATTCTCATTTGACAAGAGAAAGTTGATTTGGAAAAAAAAGTAATATGTTACACGATGAAGACCGCATAACTTTTTGCTGAGTTCCGATGCAGGTCACACTAACATAGAAATCCCGTATCAGTATTTCAATTATTTTTTTGCAAATGAATTAATGAATTATAATAGTTGAACAAACCAATTTGGTTATTTTTCAAAAAAATCCAATCTCAACTACAACCTTTTCTGAAACCGACATTAATAAATTTGTAGGTATGCTATTATATAGGTCAGTACAGAAGTTTCAAGTTTCATTGGTCACAAACGTATGAAAATGAACCGATTTCTTCAATAATGAGTCTAAATGTTGCATTTCAGCAACAATGAACTTCATAAACCTTTTGGTCGCACAGAACATGACAGATATGTGCTACAAAAATAAGACACTTCCTGCATTTGAACAACAAGCCACGCAAATGGGACTTCAAATTATAGGTCCGCATTTGCATGGTGATGGAAATTTCCATCATAAAGTATTTTACTAATTTTACATAAAAAATTATGAAAAAAAACCAAATTAATATTTTTTCCGTTATCTAGAGCTCGAATTACATTCCTATGAAAAATCATGCAATTAAGGGTTAAAACTTAGTCCAGGAAGGGGTTCGACCCCTTCCAAACATATACAAATAATAATAATGTGTTTGTAATTTTGTTTGTTTGAGATTAAATAACTCCTAAACGGCTTCATCAATTTTGATGAAATTTTAAATGTAGATAGAACTTAAGAACCTTAAGGTGGTCGGGAAATATGTTTTGTTTTAAAACCTGGTCCGGCAGGAGCTCAAATATGGTTAATAATGCACCAAATAGGGTAAATAGTGCAGAATTTAATATTTGTCATTGAATTCATTCATTCAATTTAAATTCATTTCATTCCAATAGTCGTACTTCAGAAAAAAGTAATAAGGATCGATGCTGGGGATGGTCCCTTGCCCGTAACAAATACAATGTCTATAACTGGGTAAACCGATTTTGATGAAATTTGAAATTTAGATAAAGTTATACTTACATTTTTTTAAGAGAAACAACACTCAGGCAAATACTGCCTATACAATTTTTTATTCTACAGCCAATTTTATTTATTTTTCGTCGACGGCGAGTAATTGCTGTAGGCTTACCGCCGACGGAAGATGCTGTGCTAGATAGAAATTTTAATAGAAAATAATAATTACGGAAAAATTAATGTTGTCGAGAAAAAAACAAGTTTATTTTTCAAATAATAACTTATAACTTTTTACATAGTTAAGATTTTAGTACACTTCTTGTCCGCAAAATACTTAAATTTTGTTCTATTTTTAGAAAACTTTAAATCAAAAAAATCGGTTTATAAAAAGATCAGATATTTGTAAAAAATCGGTACAGTATGGGACAAAAATTGAAAATTTTATTATTTTTAAAGTCGAATATCTTTTAAACCGTAAGAAATAGCATAGAATAGCATAGGTTGGGAATCTAGGCTTTCCATGTTGAAAACTTAAGCTCCCTAACACTTCTGCTATACCCACATAATTTTATAAATTTTTGTAAAATCCGCCCAATGGTTCAGAAGTTACAGAATTATTTTCATTCTATTTTTAAACCATCCCACTGTGCATAGTGATGTTCGATCAAACTCAATTGATGATTATCTCTGCAATTTGACAACTCGACTGTGGTCGAGGGCGCTAAGTGCTGATGACGTCCTATGGCGGGACAGAAATTGCAATCACTGAGCTGCGTTCAAAAATATTTTTTTTTAGTTTTTCTCCACTTATTATTTTCAGATTTTTATACCCACCATCAAAAAGAATTAGGGGTATATTGAGATTGTCATTCCGTTTGTAATTTCCTTAATATTGGCTCAAAAATCAAAAACGATATATATTCTGAATCCTTATGAAATTCTAAGACGATTGAGCGATGTCCGTCTGTCTGTTGAAATCACGATAACACCTAAACGAAAGGAGCTAGCTGCTGAAACTTGGTAGAAACATTCTTCATCTTTGAGAAAATTTTGGTATTGAAATTGGGCAAAATCGGTTTATATTTGACCATAGCTCCCGTATAACCTCGCCTACGCTAACCGCTTATTTGCTAATAAATAACAAACTATAATAGCTATGATGATAATATTTGGTGTATAGAAGTTTTGCGTAAGCCCTAGGCAGCATATAAAATTTCACCCAAAATACACTTAAATGCCAATAAATCTAAAACTATAATAGATATAATCACTAAATTTTGCACGAGGAGGTCTTATGTCAATGCCAACCAGTGTGCAAAATTCTGTCACAATTTGACCGTAGCTCCAATATAAAAAACTTACGGAAACACAAAAATACAAAAAGAAAAGGGGGTTTATGTCCGTCTGTCCGTCAAATAAAAGCGCGATAGCGCCTTAACGTAAAGGACTACAGCAACAAAATTTAACAAAAGGAAGTCTTATGTGAATGCCAGCCAGTGTGCAGAATTTTGTTACAGAATTTTGTTACATATAAAAAACTTATGGAAACACGAAAATACAAAAAGAAAATACGGTTTATGTCCGCCTTTCCGTCAGAGAAAAGCGCGATAGTTCCTTAACTACAAGAGCGAGAGAGACAAAATTTAGCAAAAGTATTTTCGATATGTATTTTCGATATGTATTGTAGAAATTGTGTGCTGAAAATGGGTAAAATCGGTTCACATTTAGTTAGAGCTCCCATGTAACCCTGCCCCGGGAATCACATTTATGCTGATAAATTGAATAAAATTGTAAAATCTATGACTACTAAATTTAAAACCGAAAAGTTTTATGCAACTTTCAGTCAGTATGTCAAATTTTATAGGTCCTTTTTTGACCATAGCTTTCATATAAAAACCGCTCCCGGTAACCACTAAAATGCCAAAAACGCCAGTTAAAAGCTATTAAATTATAAACTATGTCAGCTGTGGCCACTAAATTTTGCACAAATAAACTTTATATTATTACCAGCCAGTATGTAAAATTTTGTAACAATCGGTCAACATTTGGCTATAGTTCTTATATATATAACATCCCCTTTTTATATCTACAATCAAAAAGATTTGAAGGTACATTCAGTATATTAAATACTAGGGAAACCACTTAAATACTTTTCAATGTTGAACTATAGTAACTATACCACTGCAACCGAATTTAGTCCAAATATATTACCAACAATACCACATTCGGTCAACATTTTGAATTAGCTGCACTCTCGTACAACTTGATGGTGGGTATACAAGATTCGGCACAGCCGAATAAACACTCTTACTTGTTTTAAATTAATATTTTGAAAATTAAAAATGAACTCTCAAATGGCTGGACATAAATCTGACAATAAAAATATGTTTTAGAATAAAATCCTGATGATGATATCCAAAGGAAAGCGAAATATTAAATTTTAAATAAATTTAATAAAATAAAAACAAAATGAACTCAAGTTTGAAATAAGAATTTTATTTCCAAAAACGGTGGTTTTATAATGTTTGATATATGTAAGTACATGTAGTAACTTTAACGATAATTTGATGAAATGTTTATACCTGAAGCATTCGTAATAAGTAACTGGAGTCCGAATTTCGAAAATTCGCATTTTTTTCAATTTTAAGGTCTAGGCGCCCGTATTAACGTTGTCTAATTTTGCTCAAATTTTCAGGTTTAATGTTTTTCACCAAATGACAAAATAATCTGACCGACACTTCTCGAAATTAAAACAAGTAAGAAAGCGCTATAGTCGGTCAAGCCGACCATACGATACCCTTCACCACTAAGGTCAAAGGTGTTACTTTTCCTGTATAAAGACAAATATTTGCTAAATTTTGCCATCATACAAACATTTTCTCAAAACGTATACATTCAACCTGTTTCCGTCATTTGGACTTATATGAGAGCTAGGGTCAAATGTGGACTGATTATCTCGAAATTTGGCAAATTGATTACAGTTGTTACAAAAATTATGTATGCAAAAAATAAACTCAAAATTTTCATTATCTTTAGATTTACGAGCGTTTTAGTGATTTTTTGTCTTATTTAGTGCGTTTTTGAAGAAGAGTTTGTATGGGAGCTATGGTCAAATGTGGACCGATTTCAACGAAATTTGGTACAGTGATTTAAGTTTACATAAGCAGTATCTGTTTTAAATTTCATGAAAAAATATTGATATTTGTGGCCAATATAGCAATTCCGGGAAGTGGGACCTATGGGAGGTACCATAAATAATGGACCGATTTTGACCAATTTTAATAGCCATGGTCCAATTATCAAAAAAATTATCTGTGCCAAATTTCATCAAATTATCTTTAGAATTGCGACCTGTAGTTTGATTACAAGGTTTACATGGGGGTCCAGCCAGCCAGCCAGACGGACGGACGGACATCGCTAAATCGACTCAGAAAGTGATTCTAAGTCTATTGGTATACTTAAAGGTGGGTCTAAGACAAATATTTCTATGCGTTACAAACATCAGCACAAACTTATAATACCCTTTCCACCTATGGTGGTGAAGGGTATAAAAATATATATTATTATATTGCATGTAAGTAATAAGGCTCAAGTTCGAAACGAAGTGAAAAACTTGAAATCTGTTTTTAGCAGAAGGAAGACTGAAAAAAATTGCTTGGCTCGGAAGTCTTGTCACAGCTCGCATGGATGAAATACTCCCAGAAGATCAAGCTGATGCAGCCTGACAAGTTGAATGCTTGATGAGAAAGCTGTGTAAGCAATCCGAAGAAAAAATACGGATGGAATCTACCTCTTCTTTGTTTACGGAGATTTCTCAAGAAGGTCTGTTAGAAATTTCGTCGCCCCGGAGTTATCTTCACGTAAGTGCAAAAAATTTTTTTTTGGGAAATTGAACTTAAAGATTTGACATTAGTTGCAGAAGAATTTACTCGAAAAATGTGTTCCAATATTTTTATCACTTGTAGTCCATGAAGTTCTTAATCAAATCGGTTAAAAATATTCAAGGCCATGGAAGAATATTTCCGAGTTATTGGCATTTTTGTCTCTAAAGAAATTTTCACAATTTGCCGTAAAGGACACATTTTATTAAACATTTATTAATATATGTCATATACGTGAAAATGTTAGTACAAACAATTTTTTTTTAAGTTATCTTCACGTATGTACCCACATAATATTATGATTTTTTAAGAAAAAAAAAACTAAAATCTATTATACTAAATATCAATTCATAGTTTTTCTGAGAGGAAATATACTTAAAATTTCTCCTGTTATACAAAAACTTTGCAGTGAGATTTAAATATATAAAAAAATACTATGACTGCTCTATCCATATAAATCGAATTTTCACACGAAATACGTACCTTATCATTTCAATAATGATTGGATAAATGCTAAGATAAAGAAGTAAGAGTTTTAAAATTATGCAGAATTAATAATATAAATTAAAAACTCATAAATTACGTACTTAGTTCTAAGTACTTACATCAGAAATTTTACTCTTAGGATACCTTTTAATTTTACTCTTAAGAAACCTTCCTATTCTTTCAGCGTTACCGTTATGCGACTAAAGTCGCAATTTGCGACTTTTTCAGGTGGCCAGCGACGCAACCTGCGACTTTTCTTCCATGGCCCTTTTTTGCTACTTTTTCGAATTGTGTGCGACTTTTGACACCTTTTAACAAAATTATTTAAAATTTTTATTTTTAGCCCATATTCAATATCTCAACTAAAATTCCCTTAAATGATTTTAACTTAAGTATAAATACCATCACTTTGAAAAATCTTTTTGTACAATAAAAAACTAAAACAAATAAATTTTGGCTACAGAGACGATATCCCGACAACTCCCGCATAGTTACTTACAAAAATATTGGTTTTGTTCGTTTGTCATTATTTTATTAATATTTTACATTTATAGTTCGAGCAAAAATAAAGAGTATTAATGAAACTAAGCAGGTGAAACACCACTTAAAATACAATCAAGTTCATAGTCAGAAGATGATGAAGTTTCCCAACAACCCTCATGCTCTTCGAAGATGCAGAAAGTTTTAAACACCATTCCTGACCAATTTTGTGCTCAATTCGCGATGTGCTTTTAGATAAAGCCTTTGCGGTCTCAGCTTATAAAGGTATTTTTTGCAAACTTTTAATGCAAATCGGTTATAAATGACATCTTTTTCATACCTTTTATATAATTTGGTCTCAGTTTGTTATCTAAAACCATTAAAAGCAATATATACTTTTTGCACGATTTTTAAAATCTTCATAAAATTTTAGCAAAAAATTATTTTTCTGGCGCTTTTGGTTTTAGGTGTTAAATTTTAAGAAATTTAAATTTTCTTTTTGTCATTTACACCTAACAAGTGCAAATCTGTAATTAGATTTTCCGTACACCTAAGAGTACAAAAATTATTCGAGTTGAAAGTCGGTTTCTTAGGAATTAAAACTGTTTGATTTCTGCCTATATATAATATCCTTTCAAGTACGAATTGTTTTATGGTTTTTTGTTTATTGTTTAAGAAAAAATGTTATAAAAAAAAAGGTGCGACTTTTTTTTGTTGAGCGCGACTTTTTGTGCGACTTTTTTTTCAAAAAGCGACTTTTTTGCGACTTTTTCAAATTTGTCAGCGGTAACGCTGTATTCTTTTATTGTTTATCAGTCTCTTAAACTTGTTTTCCAAATTTTAGTACTGCATTTTTAGCTAATTTAGCTAAAATTTAGCTAATTTTCTACCAAGAATTAATTTTTTCGTATGATAAATATTTCTGTAAAAATATATTTTTAAATAGTATTTTTTAAGTTAATTTTAATTTCTTTTGTAATAAAGTGAATTCATAAAAAGTCATTAATTTCTATCTAATTATATAAACAATAGAAACCCATTTCCAGAACAGTCATAAATGAAATAAATTCAAAATTATATATTTTACAAATCTACTTTTCAATATATATTTTGCTTGCGAATACGTGAAGATAACTCAAGATTTCTAAATTGCATTTGTTCATATATTTTGTGTTGTATCGCCTTCAAATACCAATAATTATTGTACTTACGTGAAGATAACGCAAAAATGTTGTACTTGTCAAATTTCATATGTTTTTTATTGTATATCCACAAAAATGTTACATACGTTAAGATAACGCAATAACTTTTTACGAAAGGTGGATATACAACAAAGTGCATTCATAATATCTCCGTAACTATAAAAGGTAGGCACATGGCGATCAAGTAGATCGATAGATCTAAATAAAAGATACAAGAAAATGGTCTTATCTCAATTTTTTCGATTTTGTGATATACGTGAAGATAACTTCGGGGCGACGATTTGTTTTTTTAAAGAGATGAAAATCTTGAGTTCTATTTAACTAGACTAAATGAGGGTAGTACATTTAAGTCCTAAGGAGTAGATTAGATAAGAGGACTTCACAGAAAGCTGTGAGATTATGCACAATACCATGGGTGTTGATCCATAGTGCGTCCTTCATTTCCAGAAGCATTACTAACAGTTAGCCCAATTTTTTTCCTTTATCAGTTCACATAAAGCTTTGATATATTTTATCATCTTTAGAGGATGCACATTCCTTAGATCTTCTAGATTCTGAAAAAAGTAAGAACCAAAACATTTAAATCGATTGTTAGATAGTGCAACACATTGACAAAGGAAGTGGTATGCAATTTATTCTTCTTCGTTGCACCATCTACACATATCGTTATTTCTGAAACGTATTTTTTTCAAAAAGTATCTTAAGTTATTATGCCCAGTTATCATACCTACATATATCCTTAAATCATTCTTATCCGTATTTAATAAAATTTTTTGTGTGTTAATATCTTTTGCCTGCCATTGAGCTTTCGTTTGAGGACATTGCGTTGAGTTATTCCACAATGTTTTTGATTCAGATTTAAATTTGCTTCTCATATTCTGGTAAATTGAGCAGAGCCCAGGATAAACCTCCTCAAATGCTGCATTTCCATTCAAGTCTGCTCCAGTGGGTGCCAATTCATCTGCTTTCTCATTGCCCAGTATATTATTATGGCCTGGTACCCAGCACAGTTCGTTGAGAACCTGTAGATCTCTACGATAACGGCTTACTACATTTGACCTAATAATTCTATGGCATACTGCTTTGATTGCTGCTGGACTATCTATGTAAATTGTGATATCGCTTTTGAATATTAATACAGCAAATACATATCTCTGCTTGAAAGATGCTACAATCAGTATTTAATCTTATACTACTACTTATTCCTAATTTTTCACAAAAAATTCCACTACCAGTGCCTTGTTCCTTCTTTGAACCATCAGTGCAAATCTCAATACCCAGTGAATTGTGCTTTCTAACATTCCAGTTTTCTCTTGAAGGTATAGCAGCCCTAATCTTCTTATCCCATACTATTTGAGGAGTCATGTAGCCTATTACTACGTCTCTGTATCCATAGTTAATAATTAATGATGAGTGTCCCCTTTCTTTGATCACCACTCTGACTAAGTCTTACCTGTGTTCTTAGAGCATATTCTTTAATATGTAGGTGCATGAGTCCATATTTAAAATTCTACATAGAGCTTTTGTTGCAGTGGATCTCATTGCCCCTGAGATGCTTAGTGCAACTATTCTGTTAACTCTTTCAGCTAGGGAGGCATGACATTTAACGTTCATAATTGGCCACTAAAGTTGGTCTAACGATAGCTTGGTATATCCAATAAATCAGTCTCGGTCTTAATCCCCAAGTTTTTCCTATAAGTTTTTGGCATGAATAAATTGCCGCATAGGACTTTTTTATATTTTCTTTAAGATTTGGTAGCCATTTAAGTTTATAATCAAATACTACACCTAGAAACTTCGCTTGTTTTGAAAGAAAGGTATTCTTTTCCTTGTAAATATTACCATTTCTGTCTTAGATGGATTAATTCCTAAGCCACAATGTTTGGGCCAACTGAGTTACATCTTTAATGATCTTTCCATTATTTCGGTTAGAGTGCTGGGAATTTACCTCTAACGATTAATACTACATCGTCAGCATTAGCCACGCCTCCTACTCCAAGAGCATTTAATTGTACTAGTATATCGTTTAAGGCCTAAGTAGTAAATACCCTTAACGACACGAATTGATCGTGTTTATTAAATTGGACTTAAACATTGCCGCCCACCTTGCAACAACGTAGTGTCTGCAATATAATAAATATATAAGCATGTTTACATACATTGCTTAATTTAAATGAAACTTAACAGATTTAAATAAAGACGTCGACGATGTGGTTTTTGAGAGGCTCACGAACAGAGGGCGAAGCCGACTACAAATTATCGGCGGCGGCGGCTGGAGAAAAATGGACCAGCGGCGGCTGTGCGCCGGCTTTAAGCCGAATACAAAAAGAAAAATATCATATTTTTTAAACCAGAATACATATTTTTCAAATTTTGTTTTCATCAATCCAAACACAATTGCTTTTTTATTGTGTTAGGATTTAGGGATCTTCTTTTTTGGTTTACATAGTTGTCAGCGAATGAAAAGGCTTGTTTTGACGATGCTGACGTAGCTGGTATCCTGAAACATAAATTTACTAGTTTTGCAATATTGGGATAACTTTGCTATCAAGATATTTTTGAATTTCAAGTTCCATATTATTGTCCAGATTAGGCATTATTGTTCCCATGAATTCTAGCATTTGTTGTCTTGTATTTGAAATTTTACAGTAAATATATATATATGTGTATATATATAAAATTATAAAAAAATTAGGACATTATAATTTCATATTTTTGATGGTTAATTTGAACATTTGCTGTTAGATGGACGATTGATATCAATATCCTCTAATTTTTTATTTCTTCTAAAATTAACTTTGATTTAGAAACTGAATTATAGGATACATCCAAGATTTGAAATTAATTTAACGCGTTTTGTAGAATCATTTTAATATACTTCTCCAAAGCTGGCAAATTTTTTTGGCATGGATACATTAAAACTGCCACCTTTAAACTTTTTTTTTCAGTTCTGCTTGGCAAAACCGCACAATTGTATTGCGAGTACAAAATATGATTCAATTTCTGTCCTCACGATGACAATATATTTTTATAAAAATATATAAAAGAGCTTAGAGTGGGATAACTTTGACCTTGGAAAAATTTTGTTGCGTTTCCAGTATTATACACTTTTTCACTTACCCTCATTTTCTCTCGTACAAAAAACGAGCTTTAAATGAAAGATTAATTTGATAATACGTTTACGAGTATGTATCTTCTTATTAAATATAAAAACCAAGTCTTATTAAAAAACTTAGTATTAAAAAATATCTTTATCTAAAAATGAAAATACTTCGGCTTGAAATTTAAGCCGACATGAGCCGGTTCTTTCGGCGGCGGCTGACTATCGAAAAATTCTCCCGGCGGCGACTCAGCGCCGGCTTCGAGCCGCTCGGCTTCGCCCTCTGCTCACGAACTGACTTTTCGGGAATGAACACGGTTTTTGACAGACCCATAAACTGATTTCAAATAACCTTAACAATCTAATAAATATAGGCAAGTAAAAAAAAAATATTATAAAAGTTAAGAGTTTAGGAAAAAATTATTATTAATTAAATCGGCGAAGTCCCCGAAATTACCCACCCAAATATCGTATTTTGCGCCAACGGAATCCCCGGACTCGAATAAATCTTCACCTTCAAAATTTGCGCGCTTACCTAAGGTCCCAACACTAGGGCTACTTGAGTTTACCTGTGAAAGTCGGATCAGCTGGCGAAAAGCCATCATAACGCCATCGACTTCCGGTACGTCCTCCACTGGCGTTTTTATGCGGTTCATTTTGGTGTTGATCGTATATGAACCAAACGGTCAACCGACAATAAGCATCGTTGTCTGCGCGCGTAGTTGGTAACTGAGTGTGTCGAATAAGTTCGTCACTTACGTAGCTGTGGCTGCAACATAAGTCTAATACAGCTCGAAGGTCAATACACCGGTTACCAAATTGCATTTTAACGACCATGGTCGGTGAAAAATTAATGGCATGGTGTACCGAAAGTTGAACCGACGACGAGTTCGGACGCGAAGCAGAATTTCGATTTTTGTTGTTATGCCTTTTGGTCTGCGGTACGGGTTTCTGTTGCGAAGAGTGTAAAATCTTATGATGCTCACCTTGGCACTTCCGGCAATTAGCAAGGCTTGGACAGTCTTTTGTCACATAAGCCGTTCCAAGGCAGCGAGCACAATGACGAAAGCTCACGACGTGTCGCAAGCGAGCGGCATGAGACAATTTTAAAAACTTGAAATAAAAGCGCAACGCGTATGCTTTTTTGAATAGGCTGCACTCTCTGGCCTTGCGAGGGCTTACACCGGGGAGGATATTAGAACCCGAGTATCCAATGAGTGTGGTAGAGGTCGCTGAAAGTTCTGAAACTGGTACCGGGCTATAGTAGTTGAAGCTGGATACACAGATGAAGTGGAAGCTGAACCCGACACCTCCATCGCTTCTTCACAGTCTTCTAAGGCGCGGTTTTATCGACGTCTTCTAAGAGAGATATTTATATATTTAGTCCTTAAATTCCTGGTGGACCACAGGGCCTTAACAAATGTTTTCCATGTAGGTTTATCGGTAGTCATAACTTTCATTTCATTCCATGATACACCTCAGCTCGTTCTCAGTTTGTCGTCTCCACGCATTTGCGGGTCTACCAGACCTCCTGTAATCTTGAGGATTGAGACTAGCGTAATCAATGTCAGTAGTCTGTCGTGAAGGCCCCAGGAGATATCTTGTTGCCTAGACATCGAGTTATTCAATACAACATCAAAAAATATATTAAATACGGACTCCTACCCCTGACGGACTCCTACCCTCACACTGACAACCTTAATGGAGAATACAGCTGAACGCGTTATTATAGAGCTTTGATGAGTCGTATAATCTTCTCAGGTACTCCTTTGCATCTTAAAGCTTCCCAAATAGCGCTGTGATCTAATATATCAAATGCACGCTTAAAATCAATAAACAGTAGGTAAAGGGGAGATCGCTATTCAACTGATTGTTCCACAATAACCCTTAGGCTTGTCATGTGATCAATGCATGATTTATTTGGTGTACTTAGCTTCCAAGAGAGTGTCATTAACCGATTTTTGCATAGCTTCCATGGTGCTAGGAAGGAATATGTTAATTATAACATTGCTTAACAAAATGTTTTATTATTGGCTAGGATAACCAATTTAGGGATTGGTCGCTTACCATACCATTTTCTGAACATCGGCGACGCGAATATACTGGGATACATTTTTTCTACAGCGCCTAATTTCCATGCCGTTGGCATTAATTGGAAATTTCCATTTATAGCGTTTATGTAAATTAGCTAAATATTCATCCTTCCATCGTCGACAGAATTCATGAGTAAAAGCTTTAATTTTCCGATATCGATTAACTATTCCAATCGACGACTCATAAATTGACGGTTCAGGGGGGGCGACCCTGTCAAAAAATGAGCTGGTCTCAGGGCTAGATCTTCGCCAGGGTTGTCGGACTTTGGACATAGCGGTCTTGAATTTAGAAACGCTTCAATATTATGGTGGAATTTAGGCTGCCTCCGTAAGTGTGAACTGATTTCGATGAAATTTTATATGCTGACTAGTGCTTATGTAAAACTTTTATATACCAAATTTTATCGTCATAGCTGTTATAATTTATCATTTATTAGCAAATAAGCGATTAGCCTAGACGAGGTTATACGGGAGCTATGGTCAAATGTAAACCGATTTTGCTCGATTTCAATACCGAAATCTTCCAAGAAATTAAGAATATTTATGCCAGATTTCAGTGACCTATATCGTTTGTTAAGGTTTTATCGTGCCGACAACAGGCAGACATTCATACGGATAGACAGACGGACATCGCTCAATCGTCTTAGAATTTCATAAGGTTTCAAAATATATGTATATCCCTTTTAGTTTTTGAGCTAGTATTCAGGAAATTCAAAACGGAATGACAATCTCAGTATACCCCCAATTCTTTTTTAAGGTGGGTATAAAAAACAAATGATAATCATTAGCATTTTTTGACACCTGATCCAACGGATGATGCATTCAAATGGAAAAAGTACTACAGAAATTGTTAATTTTTGCAAAAGCGATCATTATGGAAAATATTTTGAAAAGAAATAATGAAATTTTCAATTGTAAATATTTATTTGTCTTCTAATCCCTAAGGGCAATCTTCGTTTTAAAAAAACAACAATGTGTAGTATTAAAGGTTTAAATTTTGTTTAAATTTTTTTTTGAGATATTTTAGAAAAGCGTCTTAAGTTTAGGATAATGAATACTTAATCGAATTGTTCAAGAATTATAATGACAAATGAAAATAATTATTTTAAAATGTAACTTAATAAACTAATTTGCGGATATTGTACAAACACAACAGCTTGGAAACCAAAATGTGTCCGTGTATAGATTCTGACCATTGCCCTGCAGAGCTATTAGGCGTTTCTGTACAAATTTCTGTTCGCATCGTGAATTATAGCCATTGGGAAGTTGACAGAGGTTTGTGCAAGTGTTTGAACTATAATGAAAAAAAGTTGGGGAATTATTAAACAGAATGTTATTTTTATAAAGCAAAACTTACGCGCAAAGCTCAGCTTTTACCATTTGGCGGGCTGTATTTTCTTCATTTACGACGAACATCCAGTTTCCTAAAAGAAATATTTTGTTAGTCTTTGTGTAGTATTTGACCATATTCTATTTGGCGTCGTCAATATCTTCGTGTATATTGTTTCAACATCACTTTTACTGAACATTAAAATAGTTTAAAATTTATTGGAATCCTATTACAGCCTGTAATACAGGTGATAATTGTAGGTCCAGATAAGGAAATCGTAATATTTTTACTTTAATAGCAAATTATATCTTTGCTTAAATCCTATTATATTTGAAATTGGGATTTTTTGTGTATTAGACCAACCCTCAGGGGATGACCCCTACATTTGCCTATGTATTGTGATGGAATTAGGAAAAAAGGTTGTGAAAAGAAGGATAGACGGAGTAGTGTTTGTGGATATTCGATTTGAACCTTTGGATATCATAATTAAGAAGTTAGGAAGTTTATTCCACATTCGTGCTGTGCCTTTTAAAAACGAGTTTTCTCTATCGTTTTTAAGAGGCACTGGAAAATAAGGGATGAGCCCTTCTTGAATTGCGTGTGCTACGAAGAAATGTACGGGTTTCAGGAACAAGATCCCTAATTTCATTTGAGCACATGTCATTAAACTGGCGAAAGAATAATGAAATGCAACGACGATGTTCCAATGAGTCAATTGAGTTGACTACCCTACTACATCACACTGAATTTTTATAACTTGAACATCAAGAGATTCTGATTCCTCCATATTTATACTAGAGTTCTCAAAAAACCGTGAAAATGAGAAATCGTGATTTCGCTTTAAAAACACCCAAAACCGGCCGGTTTCGGTTTTTTAAATAAAATTTTTTTAATTTAAAATTGTAGTAAAATTTGGATAATTTTATTAAAACAAAGTATAAGGTATATTTATTAAAGCTCATATTTATAGTTTAATACTAAAATTCAGGAAATTAATTCAGGTTTTTTAAATATGAGTGATTTCTTAAATAAGTCTTGTTTCCTTAAGAGAAACTGCAGAGCCCCTTTAGCTTGAATAATATTTGCATCCTAGCGACAAATTGCTTCAACAGACATTTTTACGAACAGCTACGAATCTTTAAAAGAATTTATAATTTCTAAGTCTATAGAAAGAAGCAAATCTAAGGTCGACAGTTTTTGTAAACTTTCATTAATACTTTCTTTTAGAAGCAGAAATCTAAGAGTAAACTTAATTCACGATTATGATGCTTTTTAACGCTTGTTTGTTAAATATTATTACGAACTGACGAATTTTTGAAATACCGAACTGGTTTTCTTACAGCCTCTAGGTTCAAATTTATATGGGCAGTCGGTTTTAAATGATTCAAAGTTTCATAGTCGCCTTCTTCAAAATTGTATTCGCTTTCTTCGGTTTCAAATTCTTCTTCATCTGGATTTATAAAAAAAATTTTCATACTGCAAAATGAATTCCGTGTGCCAACTATAACTGAAGCAGTGTTTGATTTTCAGATCCAAATTTGATATTAACTACTACTTCTTCATCTATAGAACATACTACGATGTTTGTATCAAGTGAAATATTAAACTTCATTACATTTTGTCTAATAGTTTCTTGCGTTTGCTTGGAATTACACATTTTTAAAATACGACTGAGTCCCAGGTTATAAAATATACAGTCACTTGTTCATTCGTCCATTGTATGGCACCGTTTGTTTTTTCCATTCTTCTGCTTCATTTCATAGAAAAATACGTGCAAATTTATGATAAGCTAATGTTATTTTTGAATAATAACAACAAAAAGTTATGAAAAACAAGTAAGAAAGCGCTATAGTCGGTCAAGCCCGACCATACGATACCCTTCACCACTAAGGTCAAAGGTGTTATTTTTCCTGTATAAAGACAAATATTTGCTAAATTTTGCCATCATACAAACATTTTCTCAAAACTTATATATTCAACCTGTTTCCGTCATTTGAACTTATATGAGAGCTAGGGTCAAATGTGGACCGATTATCTCGAAATTTGGCAATTTGATTACAGTTGTTACAAAAATTATGTATGTAAAAAATAAACTCAAAATTTTCATTATCTTTAGATTTACGAGCGTTTTAGTGATTTTTTGTCTCATTAAGTGCGTTTTTAAAGAAGAATTTGTATGGGAGCTATGGTCAAATGTGGATCGATTTTAACGAAATTTAGTACAGTGATTTAAATTTACATAAGCAGTATTTGTTTTAAATTTCATGAAAAAATATTGATATTTGTGGCCAATATATCAATTCCGGGAAGTGGGACCTATGGGAGGTACCATAAATAATAGACCGATTTTGACCAATTTCAATAGCCATTATCCCATTATCAAAAAAATTATCTGTGCCAAATTTCATCAAATTATCTTTAGAATTGCGACCTGTAGTTTGATTACAAAGTTTACATGGGGGTCCAGCCAGCCAGACGGACGGACGGACGGACATCGCTAAATCGACTCAGAACGTGATTATAAGCCTATTGGTTTAAGACAAATATTTCTATGTGTTACAAACATCAGCACAAACTTATAATACCCTTTCCACTAGGGTTTGCAAAAACCCGCGAAAATGAGAAACCGCGGTTTCGGTTTTAAAACACCCAAAACCGGCCGGTTTCGGTTCGGTTTTCGGTTTTTTTAATAAAACTATTTCAGTTTAAATTTGTAGGAACATTTAGATAAATTCATTAAAACATATTATAATTTAATACTAAAATGCAGGAAAATAATTCAGGTTTTTTAAATATGAGGGATTTCTTAAATAAGTCTTGTTTCTTTTGGAGAAATTGCAGAGCGCCTTTAGCGTGAATAATATTTGCATCCGAGCGGCAAATTGCTTGAATAGTAATTTTTACAAATAGCAACGATTTTAAAGAATTTACAATTTCAAAGTCGATGGAATGAAGCAAATCTAAGGTCGACAGCATTTCTAAACTCTCATGAATACTTTGTTTTAGAAGCAGAAATCTAAGAGTAAACTTAATTCACGATTATGATGCTTTTAAACGCTTGTCTGTAAAATATTATAACGAACTGACGAATTTTTGAAATACCGAACAGTTTTCCTTACAGCCTCTAGGTTCAAATGTATATGGGCAATCGGTTTTAAATGAGTCAAAGTTCCACGTCGCCGTTTTCAAAATTGATTTTCAGATACAAATTTGATATTGGCTGCTGCTCCATCTATAGTACATGCTACGATGTTTGTATCAAGTGAAATATTAAACTCTATTAGCCTTTGTCAAATGGTTCCTTGCGTTTGCTTGAAATTACACGTTCCTAAAATACGGCACAGGTTATAAAATTTACCATGAGAATCGTGAATATTTACGTTCATATACCGTCTTCCCCTTACACCTGTCCATTCGTCCATTGTAAACACCTTTTGCTTGTTTAATTCTTCTGCTTCATTAAATAGACAAATTATGTGCAAATTTATGATAAGCTAATGTTATTTCTGAATAATACCAACAAAAAATTATGAAAAATAAATAGCTAAAACCGCGGTTTTTTCTACGGTTTCCGGTTTCGGTTTTGAGGCATAAAAAACCGAGGTTTCGGTTTCGGTTAAAACCGAACTGCAAACCCTACTTTCTACCTATGGTGGTGAAGGGTATAATAAATAGCTAAAACCGCGGTTTTTTCTACGGTTTTCGGTTTTGAGTCATAAAAAACCGAGGTTTGGGTTTCGGTTAAAACCGAACTGCAAGCCCTATATTATACCACCCATAATAACAGATGGTGTAACATGGTTCGTAACACGTTGGTGTGTTAACACACGACATAGATTCTTTCTACCGTCGAAATCGAAAAAATCGATTGAAGCATTCAAGTTTTTCTTCCTATTTCGTCTTCTTCTGCATTTGTTTTAACATTTGGACCCAAGTCGTTGTTCTACGAAATAGACACCACACTTATGGGATGAATCCACTTCCCTCTAAATTTGAATTTCGTCAAATCCAATACTACAAAATTTGAAGCTCGTTTTCGCCACTTTTTATTTTTTTCGCATATTTTTTGGCCGTCTCAAGGAATTCCAAAAAAATAGATAAGGATTTGTAGATCCTTCAGTTTCGCATCGTTTGATGTATATCTCATTAATGTGCTCCATATAGATATTACATACGACAGGTGTAAGTGACGAAAACTTAAATTTTTCAAGATCACGGTTTTTCGTGGAGCACACTCGCAAATATGTATGAAAATTTCCAAACTACCGCGTAAACCGAGCTTTTTGCCATTTAGTATCTAAAAGCAAAAGCCCACCAAAAAATTATTGTTTGCTAAATTTTAATAAAGATTTTGAAAATCGTGCAAAAAAGTGCATATTGCTTTTAATGGTTTTATATAGCAAGCTGAGACAAAATCACATAAGGCATGAAAGCGATGTCATTTATAACCGATAATCATAAAACCCCAAAAAATATTTAGTGTGCGATCAAAATTTTTTTTGAATTTGTTTAATTCCGAAAATTAAAACTATTTGATTTTTGCCCACATATATATATAATTCCCCGACAACATTATAATTGGAACAAATGGTACTTCGCGCTTAACAATTGGCTGGGAAAGCTACACGCCAACAACAGAAAGAACTTTGGCTTTAAAGGGAACTGATAGCGCAACAACATTTCGAAAAAGATGCTCTGAAACGGCTGGCAGAAGAAGCTCATATAGAAGCTGAAAAATTAAAACTGTCCGAATAATTAAAGTTGAAAGAGGAAGATCGTCAAAAGCGTGATGTGTTGACACTACAGGCAAAGAAGGCCGCTAAAGAATTTGGTGACATCATGGCAGGTATGCAGAGTTATTTAGAGGACCCCAATCCAGAGACTCTTTTGCAAAAAAATGAGGAAATTTCTGAATTTCGATGTGGCGATACAAACATGGAAGATGCCGAACGTCCCGGACACAAAGTTGAAAAACATCACGATATGGTTTAAGCCGATCGGAGATTAAAAGTGAAATGGATTGTGGATGCCAAAGTAATGTAACATGGCTCAGTGGATTTAATTTTCAATGATTTGAGAAAGCTTGTTCGCAATTACCCACAAACGGGACCGTTAGCTTTAAAAGCGATTTGCAGGCGGATAGCGGAAAAGCCAGGAAATTGGTTAACATCTTTCTGACTAAGGAGAGTACCAGATTAAGCAAGTTTATCCGTAATAATATTGCCAGTCACTTTATTATGACTGAGTATCTACAAGGGTTCAATATAGCAATGTCTCCTTATTTCATGAAAGCCTGACTGTCGATATCAAAATAAATATCTCTGTCGTATATTCTCTAGTATTTGCTGCCTAGTATATGACCTATATCTCAGAAATCAGGGAGCTTGAAACATATTTGCTTTCTTAATAGAGGGATGAGGAAGACCAAAGCCTCGATTTGATAAACATTGTTCGGACAATGATCCTGGATCAAGAAACGAACATTTATTAAGATCTAAATCGTTTCCGTGGTCATTAAGAGGTTGCCGATCGGAAATTAAAAGTGAAATTGATTGTGGACGCCAAAGTAATGTGACATGGCTCAGTGGATTCAATTTTCAATGATTTGAGAAAGCTTATTCGCAATCAACCACAAACGAGACCGTTTGCCTTAAAAGCGATTTGCAGGCAGAGAGTACGAGATTTTGCAGGTTTATGCGTAATAATATTGCCAGGCACTTTATTATGGCTGAGTATCTAGAAGGGTTCAATAAAGCAATGTCTCATCATTTCATTGAGAGATAGACATTAGACAGGGATTTTATGGATGCCTGACTGTAGATACCAAAACGAATAACTCTGTCGTATATTCTCTAGTAGACATTTTTCTAGCCATTTTGCTGCCTAGTATACGAGTATGACCTATATCTCAGAAATCAGGGAGCTTGAAACATATTTGCTTTCCTAAAAGAGGGATGAGGAAGACTAAAGCCTTGACTTGATAAACATTGTTTGGACAATGCTCCTGGATGATAAGAGCAAGAAACGAACATTTATTAAGACTTAAATCGTTTCCGTAGTCTTTACGAGGTTTCCAGTGGTTAATGTTATATATGAGCCAGTGGCGAATTATGTCGATCAAACTGATGTAGTTTTACATTCTTATATTAGCATCGTTGAATGTGAACCGATCTATTTAAGCATATGAACTTTTTAGCCCAACTGTTACTTTAATTAAAAACTATAGAAGCAGCCAAATAGAATGTATGCGATTTATGTTGATTTTTGGAATTTATGTTCATATGTTATTTTAAGTTTTACCTTTACTATTTAAAGCAGCTTGAGGTGTTATAAATTGGGATGTGGTTTGGCACAGTGAAGTCCGCCCAGGACTTTGGCGTTTCATTCGCGAATTAGGGCCCTTCTCCACTCCCATAATATCCCAGAGATCCATATTTAAAGATACATCACGTGTTGGTGATGATTTTGTTGAAGATTCTTCTTCCTCTTCCTTGTCCTCGTCTCCCTCCTTTGTATCAATTATTAGAGGCGGTTTTTCGGTATTTTGATCCGAATGTGATTTATTGCTAATGTCACGTACAAAACGCTTCAACCACAACGTTGGATTGTTGGGTGTGGATTTTGAGGTACTGCTGGCAAATGCCGTAGCTTGATTTTTATTAAAATTTAAACGTTGACCTGCGGATGATGTGTACAAAAGAAATCTAACAGAAATAAAGGTTAAGAAATATAAAACAAATTCAAAAAAAGCAATTACTTTAAGATTTATTTTTCACTATAAAAATAATAAGGTTAAAAAATAAAAAAAACACTTTAATTATTACTTACGTGGGACCTTCAGTAGTTGATGACTTTGTGTTGTATTGATAAGGATCATCATTGTAATTTGTATTGCCATTCTCATTCCTACTTCCATATGGCGGCGTCTCATAGTTGTAACCATTAAAATCTTTGCCATTATTTCGCTTAGGAAATATATAGGCTGGATCATAAAATACGGGTGTGTCATGCCACGCAACTGTTGCAAAATCATCCCACGTTTCATCAATCAGTAAATTTTTGGCCTCGTAACCCCATTTGTGTACGAGATGTTTGATAAGATATCTGAAATAATTAAATTTTGTTTTTAAGCCGTTTTAATTTATGTATTTCAAATTTGTTTTTTTGTTGTTTTCTCTAATTGTTAATTCCATTCATATAATTTTTATAGAAACAAATATAAAGTAAACTTAATATAATGAATCATTTTATAAGAAAAACTTGATTAAATCTTTAAAGGTGTATCACCGCTTAAGACGAAAATTTCGTTCCCACAGTAGTTGGAAACATTAAGATTCCAACCGAGGATTTACACTTTTGTGATACTAAAATGAGAACTTTGACCCTCCATATAATCCGAAGCTAAACTAATTTAAACTTTTTGAAGTGATAGGAAAATTAATTTGTCTTAGAATCTCGTTGTCCCATATGCGACATTTGATCAAAAAATTATTATGACGGACTAAGGCGTTCTTCATTTTCGTTTAATCGATCGATAAAAGATCGATCATTAAAATAACAAGTAAGAAAGTGCTACAGTTGGTCAAGCCCGGGCATACGATACCCTTTGAGGTCAAAGGTGTTCTTTTTCCTGTATAAAGCAAATATTTGCTAAATTTTGCCATCATACAAACATTTTTCCGTCATTTGGACTTATATGACCGATTATTTGGCAAATTGATAACATTTTTTACAAAAATTTTGTATGAAAACAAAAACTCAAAATTCTCATTATCTTCGGATTTACGAGCGTTTAGTGATTTTTGTCTCATTTTCTCACGTTTTGACAGAAGAGTTTGTATGGGAGCTATGATTAAATGTATACCGATTTCAAAATTTCGAAATTCAGTACAGTTGTTTTAGTTTACATAAGCAGTATTTGTTTTAAATCTCATGAAATAATATTGATATTTGAGGCCAAAATATCAATTCCGGGAAGTGATACCTTTGGGATTGACCATAAATAATGAACAGATTTTGACAAATTTCAATAGCCATGGTCACACTGCCAAAAAAAATTATCTGTGAAAAACTTCATCAAATTATCTTTAGAATTGCGACCTGTACTTTGATTACAAGGTTTACACGGGGTCTAGCCAGCCGTCCAGACGGACTGACATCGCTAAATCGACTCAGAAAGTGATTTTAAGCCTATCGGTTTACGAAAAGGTGTGTCTAAGACAAATATTTCTATGCGTTACATACATCAGCACAAACTTATAATACCCTTTCCACCTATGGTGGTGAAGGGTATAAAAATGGAACAGGTTGGTTACACAGAAAAAACTTAAATTTTTTATAGCCGTTTTTTAAGGGTGAATCTTTTAATAATTTTTTGTTTTCGTGTATCAAAAAACTACTCCGCAGTTGTTTTGTTGGCCCACTGAAGCCAATGACCTATTTGATCTTGATGTACTGATTGTGAAGGAACGTGCTGGTCCTTTATGATTATTTTAGATTTGATTTTACAAAACTTTTTCGCCAACTTTCAAGCGCAAATTAACATATGGAATGTCAGCAATGACCACGCCTTCTTTAGTAAAAAATATTTTTTTCTATAATTAATCCACAAAGAATTTTCAACGACGAAAACAAGGAAATTCGAGTTTTTTTTTGCGTTTGTTATTAGTCAACGTTCGTGGCCCTACGTCATTCCAAGATTTGCGAACTATAAATGGTGAATTGTGTGACACTTATAGAGAAGCGTGTCGATGGTTGCGATTATTAGAGAATGGCACACATTGGGAATACGCCCTCGGAGATACGGTTAAATAATCATTAAATACGATCATAGTTTTTGATAATTAATCCTGAAAAAGCTGGACATAAGGAAAAGAAAAGCTTGACAATCCAAAAATTAGCTGGACATTTGTAATTTTAATAATTTGCTTCGATGATAAACCGAATTGCGAATACAGTAAATAACAGCAGCGATATCGAAAAAAATGAAATCGTTTGAGATGATGCAGCTAATACATCTAAAACAATTTTCAACACATTGATATCATGGCACGCACATTGCGCGATTTGACTGTCGCGTTTTCAAATATCGAAAAGGAATCTAATAAAATGGATCTAGTTGTCAATGAATCAAAACAAAACTGCTGGTTTTTGCAAGCAGGCAATTCTCAAGAATTGGACCACATGTGATCGTTGAAAACTATAGCTACGAGGTTATAAAAGATTTTGTTTACCTGTTACCACCGTCAACATAAATAACGACATAAGTTTCGAAATCAAACGTACAACAGATGCTATTTTAGCATAAGCAGGCAGATAAGAAATAAAGCTTTCTCTGTAAGACCTTAAACTACGTTTTACAAACAACTTATATTACCCGTATAATATATGGTATTGAATCATGGACACTTGCTCAGGCAGAGGAAGCTATTGGCGTTTTTGAGAGGAAGATCCTACGGAAAATTTTTGGAATGAACTCGTAAAAGAATAAAGCCTATCTGCTAGATGATATTTTACGAGTCCTGAACCAGCTTTTTTATAAAGTTAGAGTTAGAGGATTATTGCCATCTTAAAGCATAAATTATATATAAGTTAATATATACATATGTTTAAAACTACGAAAAATTGACATAACGGCCATCTGTTTGTTTTCCTTCAGCAGCTCTAAAGACACAAGATCTGGACGAATATATTAACTCCTCCTTTGGAGTTGGATTTCATTCACGTCAGTTTCTTTATTTTATGTGGTAGTATTTCCAACGGATAAAAAATGAAAAGCAAACAAACAAACACCTACAATGTAAGCAGATCGCTGAACTTCTACACCCAGCAACAGCCTTTGGGAGACTACCGCTATACAAAAGATGAGAACAAAACAAAAAATAAAAACTGGTTTTAAATTGAAAAAAAAAAATTCCGTCGTCATTTTGACGAAGGATGACGTTCTAGGGTTAATCAACGCACAAATCGCTTAAGTGAAAAAGAAAAAAATACAGTTTTGCAAAAGTTTTTATTGCGTTCTTTTTCATAATTTTTCACCTTTCAGCTGGACAAATTTAATTTAAGCTTGACACTGGACAAGCACTAAAAAAGCTGGACAATCCAGTCGAATCCAGCCTGACTGGCAACCCTACTTCGCACCCTTATCTCAGTACTCACAGGACCCTGTTTAATAGGTTAGCATGCTAGAAGACTTAATCTTCAAAACAATGACTACTGCAGTAGTTGTCACAACGTTGAGGAGGAAGAAACCATCACTCATCTCCTCTGTCAGTGCCTAGCCCTTGCTTCATCTGGGATTCCCATTTTAGCAGAGATCTCGAACATCAACATTCGTAAAATAGGCTCTTTTATTAGTGCATCCGGCTGGCTCTAACTGAGCCTCTTATAAATGGTAGATTAGAAATTTCACTTGGACTCAAGTGACGCGGACCTTATGGTCTGTCTCCTGCCTAACCTTGCCTAGGCATGAAAGCTTCGAATCGTTTTATGCATGATTCATTATATCATGAGCTGCAACGAAAAAAATAATATAATTGCGATGCTTTGAGGGAATCAGTTCGAACTAACGTTCCACTATTGAATCGACAACAAAAATATGTGTAAGATACTCTTATGAAACTTGTAAAAGATGGAAATTGAGGGATTTTCTTTTTGGACGCTCCTTGTGGATCTAGAAAAAATATTTGCGCGCCAGACAATTGTCATTCGTATTCATTCAACTATAGGCCAAGCATGTTGGAGATCAATGCCAAGAGGCAAATCATAAACGATACGTTAAACTCCGAACTATCTACAATATCCAGTTGGGGCAGTTTAAATAGCGTAGATTTCAACACTCGAAAGAGTCTTAGCACACAAACGCTTTATGGACCATGTTTCTTAATCTGTAATTATGGGTGGTATAAATATTGAAAAATCAGAAACTCTCGATGTTCTAGGCGTGAACATTTAGTGTAATGCCAGTTGGACATGTTTTTCAAGTGTCAAAAGAAGCATTTAAGTGTCTCGTTATATATTTGACCGAAATGGAATACAACTCTTATGCCGTTGCTTCGAAGTCTTTTTTGGAGTTTCTCGACTGTGTACAAGAGATGAAGAAGGTTCTCATCGGTGACAGTAGGTTAGACAACTCAATTGACTCATTGGAGCATAGTCTCAAATTAAAATCATCCTCAATTTGAGAATAAACCCATTTTCTTACTGGGTTCATGCACAACTTTATTGTTTAATTTCTGAAATTTAAATTAAGTGTTTAATATTTTTGTATTATGCAGAGAAATATTTGACAAACAGTATATGTAACTGATGTCACAGAGAAAATTGACAGCGAATCTTAAACATTGGTTTGAAGTAGGGTTTGCAAAAAACCGTGAAAATGAGAAACCGCGGTTTCGGTTTTAAAACACCTAAAACCGGCCGGTTTCGGTTCGGTTTTCGATTTTTTAAATAAAACTATTTCAGTTTAAATTTGTAGGAAAATTTAGATAACTTCATTAAAACATATTATAATTTAATACTAAATTGAGGAAAATAAATCAGGTTTTTTAAATATGAGGCATTTCTTAAATAAGTCTTGTTTCTTTTAGAGAAACTGCAGAGCACCTTTAGCGTGAATAATATTTGCATCCGAGCGACAAATTGCTTGAATAGTAATTTTTACAAATGGCAACGGTTTTAAAGAATTTACAATTTCAAAGTCGATAGAATGAAGCAAATCTAAGGTTGACAGCATTTCTAAACTCACATGAATAATTTGTTTTAGAAGCAGAAATCTAAGAGTAAACTTAATTCACGATTATGATGCTTTTTAACGCTTGTTTGTAAAATAACTGACGAATTTTTGAAATACCGAACAGTTTTCCTTACAGCCTCTAGGTTCAAATGTATATGGGCAATCGGTTTTAAATGAGTCAAAGTTTCATCGTCGCCGTCTTCAAAATTGATTTTCAGATACAAATTTGATATTGGCTGCTGCTCCATCTATAGTACATGCTACGATGTTTGTATCAAGTGAAATATTAAACTCCATTAGCCTTTGTCTAATGGTTTCTTGCGCTTGAAACTACACGTTCCTAAAATACGGCCCAGGTTATAAAATTTTCCATGAGAATCGTGAATATTTACGTTCATATACCGTCTTCCCCTTACACCTGTCCATTCGTCCATTGTAAACACCTTTTGCTTGTTTTATTCTTTTGCTTCATTTAATAGACAAATTACGTGCAAATTTATGATAAGCTAATGTTATTTCTGAATAATACCAACAAAAAATTATAAAAAATAAATAGCTAAAACCGCGGTTTTTTCTACGGTTTTCGGTTTCGGTTTTGAGGCATAAAAAACCGAGGTTTCGGTTAAAACCGAACTGCAAACCCTAGTTTGAAGATTTAAAGAGATTCTAATGTACATATGTATGTATGTGTACATCACGCATTTTTAACTGATTTTCGAAAACTTAATAATACTCATTAATTTAGACGAATTTCGGTCAATGCTGTACGTAGAGTGAATGTTGTACTGATTTAAAATTTGGATTAAATAAATCCCCATTCTCTACGAACCCACAGAGGGGAATTTACTATTTGCACATACATATTTTTTTGGACACATAAATCTGCCTGACGTAGATTTTTGTTGCTTCAAAAGCCTTTTTAAGCGATTCGACGAAAACCAAACCTTACCCAGATTGTGAAGACTAACTTAAAAATGAAACTTAGGTTTAGGGTTAAACAAAGATTTATTTTTATTATAATGAATTAGATTTAGGAATTCCTATTAGGGTTAATAATTTATAGTTTTGACAATTTCACTTAAATTATTTATGTCAAAAGTTCATAATCAATCTTGTTCGTTTTGCTAATTGAATGTTTGACCTAAAAAAAGGTTAATTAAAAATATAAATGTCAAGGTCATATACATAAATACATACTCGTATGTACATACATACATACGTATGTAAGTATGCAATTGATGATTATAGTGGGTATCAGTGATTTCGTATCAAAGTTAGAAAGGTAATATTGCTTTATTTAGTCATGGACAATCACTTTTAAATCGATACTTAGTTTTTTTTCTCTGTTTATTAAAAATTACGGAAACATATTAATTATTAAAAAACCGTCTGACAATATTTTGAAATGAGGAATACCCCCAAATGGTTGCGTTATAACATACGATATACATATGTTTGTATGTATTTACATATTTCGTATTCAAACACAAAAAGACGTAATTCTATCATAAACATATTAAGCCATTTATATCATAAAATATAAAAAAGATCATTCCAGTCACGTGCCATAAAAAGTTTGAAAAGAAAGTGAACATTTTAAGCCGGTAGTTGAATAATTTAAAAGTTTTGTTGTTATACAAAAACTAAAAGTAAAGTCAACTTTAGTAGAGCCTATTAACAGAATTTCTTATCAACGAATGGGTGTATAATAAATTAGTGTAAAAACCAATAACCGGCGCACAGTGAAATAAAATGAAAACAAATTGGATATATTGAGAAGAAAAATAAGTAAAAAATGGGGGTCCAAAGCAGGTACCCCAAAGAGTGGACGGATTTCAACCACAATTTTTTTTGGCAACTTTTTTTAGTTTTTCTTATATAACTGCCAAACTAAATTCTTCCGAAAATCCGCACATGCAAATTTAGACTTTTTTCAAAATAAAATTATCGTTTCTACATATTTTTCTTTAAGTGTATCATTAATTTTTTATTCTGTTAAAAGGAAACGTTCCTAAGTAACTGCTCAAGTTAAAAAAAAATCACCTCGTGGCATAATAAGAAAAAAAGACGAAATTTGTTACCAACAGAAAATATCGCATTTAAGAAAACACTATGTATTTCAGGAACCGCGAAGGCTAGGACGAGTCTATTCAGCTTCTGGTATTGCCAAATATTTATATTCTCTAAACAATGAGTATGATTACATTTGTATATCTTGAATTAGAAAAACAGGCTTTTTGATAGGTTTCTATAAATTTAAACAAAGTGTTCGTGAAAAATCCGCCGTGGTATAGCAGGTTAGTCATCCGCCTAGCATACCAGAGGTCCGAAATTCGATCTCCGGCCAGACTAAAGAAGTGGAGGTTCACCTCATAACTCAACTGAATCCTTATAAAATTCTAAGACGATTAAGCGATAACCGTCTTTGTATCTGTTGAAAGCACGATAGGGCCTAAACGAAAGAAGGTAGGTCTTTAAAACTTGACAGAGAAATTGGGCTAAATCGGCTTACATTTGACCATAGCTCCCGTATAACCTTATCTAGGCTTATTTGGCAATAAATGGCAAACTATAACGGCAATGATGATAAAACTTAGTATAAGAGAAGTTTTACATAAGCACTAGACATCATATTAAATTTTATAGAAATCTGTTCACAAAACAGCCTAAATTCCACCTAAAATACACTTAAATGCCAATATGTAAATGATAAACTATAATAGTTTATGTCAATACCAGTCAATGTACAAAATTTTGTCACAATCGGTTACCATTTAACCAAATTTGGACATTTACAAAATTAACTGAAACACATAGCACACTATAGCTTTCATATAAACGCTGGCCCCGGAAACCACTGAAATGCCACAAAGGCCTGTTAAAAGCTATTAAATTATAAACTATAACAGCTACGGCCTCTAAGATTGCAAAAAATAGCTTTAATAATTACCAGCCAGTGTGTAAAATTTTGTGACAATCGGTCACCACTTAACTGTAGCTCTTCCATATCCAGTTTTTATAGCTACAATAGTTCTTACATATCCCCTTTTTATATCTACAATCAAAAAGATTTGCAGGTACATTCAGTATATTAAGATTGCACCTTCGAAATTAGATAGCTATCAATTAATTTTAAGTCCAGACTTTATATACGTTGGATGCATTAGGAACGCCTAACAAAATATATGGACCTGCCTTATTATTTTCAACGTGTTTGGCCTATCTATTAAGGACAACAGAAAGTATTTAACTACTTATTAATCTACGCAGTTATGAACTAATTTTTGTGTAAAGTAAATAATAGGGAAACCACTTAGATACTTATAAATGTTGAACTACAAAGCTACTGTAACCGAATTTAGTCCAAGACCATACGATACCCTTTACCTATAAGGTCAAAGGTGTTCTTTTTTCTATATAAAGACAAATATTTGCTAAATTTTGCTATCATAATAACATTTTTTTAAAACTCACAGTTGTGTGCAAAAAAATAGGAGTGCCCTTAATTAAAAACAAAATTTTAATTTTATATTAAATTAAAAATATATTATATATTATATTAAAATTTATAATAATAATATATTTTTTTATATAATATATTATTATTTCATATTTAAAATGTTTACAATATGTTCCTCCATTTTGCATTTGGCCAATCGATGTATTATGTGCAAATTTTAAACCTGTAGTTGCCTGTTTCTTTTTTTATAACGTCACCTTTCGCGGCATTTTGCAAACATGTTATTTTTGATCATGCGTCTACGAACCGTACAGATAATTACGGCAAGTTTTAGCTCTTTTTGGATTTTATTTGAGGACTATCAAGGGTCTCCCTTGCTACAACGTACAATTTGGCGGCCATCAACCTTTGATGTTTTGCGCTTGCAGCCTCGTGTTTCAACATTTTTCTTATATTTTAGTTCAATTGCTACCATTTCATCAATTCCAACCAAAATTTCCCTATTTTTTTTAGGTTTTTCTTTTTTTTTTCGCAGATTTTTAATTAAATTTCGTTTTTCTCCAGAACAGTGCTTTCCTTGTCCCACAGTAAAAAAAAATATACAAAAAATTTTTTAATCATTAAAGTAACATTTATATTATTTTCCTACACATAATTTTTATTTCTTTTCTATTTTTATACCCTACTTAATTAAGTATTTTTAAGAAATGGATGACTCTCCTATTTTTTTGATCAAGACAGTTCAAGCTCAAAAACAGTTATTTCGAGTTAACCTTTTGTACTTTACTTCTTACTTACCGCTGTAATTACCGTTAGAATAAAACTTGTTTTACTAGTTGATACACTAACAAACTTAATTTATGTAAATGTTATGTGGCAGCACTCCTATTATTTTGCACACAGCTGTATATATTTAAGCTGTTTCCGATATTTGGACTTATATGAGAGCTACGATTATCTCGAAATTTGGCAAATTAATTACAGTTTTTACAAAAATTATGTACTTTGATTACATGGTTTACATGGGGGTCCAGCCAGCCAGACGACTCAGAAAGTGATTCTAAGTCTATTGGTATACTAAAAGGGTCTAAGACAAATATTTCTATGCGTTACATATGTACATCATCACAAACTTACCCTTATACCCTTTCCACCTATGGTGGTGAAGGGTATAAAAACGACATGGTGGATCTATAGTCTATATGTCGATTATGATCAAGGAAAGGGAGTAAATGATCTGTCAGTACTCAAATGTCGAGTATAGTAAGTATAAAGATAAAGTAAGTTCAAAATTAAATCTTTATTTTTTACAAAGCCAAATGGCTTTACTTCCATAGTATCATCCAGATCCCTTTGCGATTCTCGCCGTTAACTGTGCGGTAAAATTAAAAATTATAATTATAGTAAATTTATAATATGTATATAATAATTGAAATACTAAGATCTCTGTTCAGAAGTCCAATGAGACCCTGATTTTCCCCACATAATTCTTGTCACCTCATCAGTTGCAACTCTTACATTACTTCACAAAGTGCTGTTTTGACATCGATATCGCAAGTTGTTTCGAGAAGAGTTTTCTTCACATTAACATTCTGAATGTCAGTAGACTCGCCGAGAGCTAAACCAAATACTACACAAATTTGGCCAATTCGACGCTCAGTTGTGTAGACTGATATAGAAATCCGTACGTGCATTTAGCCCTAGCAGTATAAAAAAATAGCTTTGTCGACACTGTCGACTAATAACATAACATAAGTTTTTATGTTATGTTATGACAATTGATGTTCTAGGCATGAAAATTCAGTGTGATGTCCGCTGGACTAATCACGTTTTCCAAGTGTCGAAAGAAGCATTCAAGTGTCTCGGTTTTCTAAAGCGGTGTAAGACATACTTCACTCCAACTGATCTCCTTAATATCTATACCACATATATCCGACCGAAAATGGAATACAACTCTCATGTATGGGCCGGTGCTTCAAAGTCTATTTTGGAGCTTCTCGACCGCGTACAAGAGAGGGCGAAGGTGCTTATCGGTGACAGTAGAGTAGCCAACTCTATTGCCTCATTGGAGCATCGTCGTAATGTGGGTTGCGTTTCACTGTTCTATCGCTACTATAATGGGATGTGCTCAAATGAAATTAGAGATCTTGTTCCTGAAACCCGTACATTTCTTCGTAGCACACGCAACTCTACAAGGGTCCATCCCTTTGTAGTCGATTTTTCAGTGGATCGCACGACGCACTATAGAGAAAACTCGTTTTTTAGCCGTACAGCGCGAATGTGGAATAAACTTCCTGCATCAGTCTTTCCCTCTAATTATGATATCCTAAGGTTCAAATCAAATATCCACAAACACTACTCCCTCTATCCTCCTTCCCACAACCTATTTTCCTAGTTCCATCACAATGCATATGTATATGTAGGGGTCATCCCCTGAGTGTTGGTCCAATACAAAAAAAAAAAAAAAAAATTTATGTTATGTTAGGACAATACGACAGGGAAAAAACCGCCAGTAGTTATTTAGAGATCCACAAAAATAAAATGCTTCCATTTGCGCAGAAGAAAATGCACTTAAAATGGCAATTTATGGGGGACAATGATCCCAAACACTCTGCCAGAAGTGTTAAATCGTGCTTTGTCGGAAATGATGACCCGGGTTTAGAGTGGTCATCGCAGTCACCAGACTTAAATCCTATTGAGCATCTTTGAGGAGCTCCAATAAAGCAAATTATAGGCTTCAAAAGTAAAAAAAGGGATGAAATGTAGAAAAAATTCAGAAAGCTTGGTATTCCATTTCACAGAGCGTTTGCGCAAACCTTGTGGGCTCTGTGCCGCTGAGGTGCCAAGAAGTGATAAAAATGAAAGGAGCTTCAATCAAATATTGAAATAAAACTAGAATTTGATAGTATTTTTAAACAAAAAATTAATTATATTTTGCAAAATATAAAAAGTTCTTATTATTTTTTCCAGGCACTTTTTCAAAAGATCCAAATAATTTAAAGAATTATGCAGAGCTGCTGTATGTTTTAATATTTTTAGAAAGTACAATTGAATTTATTGAATTGAATTTAACGTAGTTATTCTATTTTATTTATGTAGGAGTAAAAAAAATAAGAAAATATGTAATTCATATTATTTTTTCCACCAGTGTACTTTTAAAATTAAAGCAAGTATTTAGTCGAAAAATCCAAAGAATAAAATATAATTGATTAATCTCGATACATAAAAGGCAACACTCGCAAAATATTTAAATAGAAAACACAGGCATGAACAAATGTTAATATTGTCACACGGATACACGGCTGCCAGATTTGGGGTTTAGGCCCCAAAGTTGGGGATATTTAATCTTCAAAAAGGCGAACAAATCTGGTTTGGGGCTTGGGGATTTCGTTGGGGATTCATTCAAATTTGTTGGGGATTTTTTGGGGAAATTTTAACTTGTGAATTTAAGACTACATATTTAATAAATAAAGGAAAATATTTTGTAATATAGGATGGTTCTTTTCTTGATATATCCGATTATGGGTCACAACTCGAAAAAGAACTACCAAACTGTAATCTGTCAAGTCAAAAAAGGTACATTTAAATATTTTCAAGCAACAAATACTTTGACTTGCAATGTATAAACCCAATATCTCTGCCAAAATTCAGTGAACGAGAATACTCCCAATTGATGTCAACGAAACTCAATGGAATAAACTTTCTTTTACAAATTGGAATACCATATTCGAAAAAATGCCGTCAATCTTAATTGAATTTTGGCCAAAAGTTTATAAATTTCAAGATATTGCCTGTACACATCACTATAAAGAAATTGGTCGAGCAGTTTTGAATATGTTAGCGGTTCCTACAAGCAGTGCCTGTGTAGAGTGAGTATTTTCAGTTATGAGCTTAACAAAAACAACAAAACATAATAATAACAAAATTTGTTGTCAAGAATTTTAACCGACAACTGAAATTCAATTCAAAAAAGTTAGTGCTGTTCACACACATCAGATTTTCTTGATCCGTTTTTCTTACACATATCTTTTGAATATGCATTCCGATCGCACACGAACATTTTCTTCATCAGCTTTCGTTTTATTTTCCTCAAATTTCATACGAATTTTAAAAATTTCGTAAGCTTGTTATCAATTTCAATTCCATTAACTTTTTGTGATACAAACTTAAGACTTCATGAGCCAAACTTGACTTGTGTGAAAGTAGACTTATGTTTAGTTTTACTTATCTAATTCTCAAGAATTTGATGATTCTGAAGCTAACGAAATACTAGATTTCTAATATTTTATTATTTAAACTTGTAATGATTGCAAGTATACAAAACTATTTTTATGTTAATAAAATCGATCTCTTCATTTAATTGAATAAAAAATGTAAGCAAATAGGCTTTTTATGATTTGGAAATTTTTGGGGCTAAAATTTTTTAAATTTGGGGATGGTGACCAAAATGTATCTGGCAGCCCTGTATGGATAAAAAATAGCAAAGGGGTTAACTTCTGTTTTGTTATTAGTATTAGATGCTCATATAAAAATGACATTCAAATGCACATAAAACAATGAACAAAAATTCTTCGTACAATATCAACACAAAATAAAACATAAATCAAGACAAAACATAAATCAAAGAATTCATATAAATCGTAAAAATATCGCTTAATAAAAACATAAAAGAGATTAAAATAAAAACTAAAAAAAAGTTTTGAAGTCACAGAAAACTACAATAAATGATTCATAAACTAACAAATTGATCGGTAACAATTAATACGATTTTCAGTTTCTTTGGTTTTGGTAAATTAAAAAACTGGTTCTACAAATTAGAGTCTCTTCATCTCTTCGTGATTAAAACAAATGCCTTTTAGGTAAAAAAAAAATAATTAACTAAAATAATAAATTATATTTTACCAAAAAAAAAAAAAACTTAGAAGGAGAAAAAACCCAGAAACATACTCGTATACTTAAATATATACAAATATTTTGAAAAGATTTTTAAGCTGTCACTTCAAGTTTAGTGGGTCAAGGAATTTCTGGCTTCGTGCCGCGACTAAATGAAGAACGACCGCTTATTTGATAACGAAAAAAATAAAAATAGATGCTAACTTAACTGAAAACCACCACTAAAACACGAGGTATGTATGCAAATTTATTGGCTTCTAAAGTATATTAAATTTTTTACTTTTGGTAAATATTATACAAATTTGTTGTCTAAAATGGTAATAAAATGTTGTGTTTGTTGTCAGTAACTAGTTTTGTTTTGGCCATTTATCAAATCGAATTAATGTCTCTTCTTGTCAAAGACACGAAACAAAGTAACCAAAATAGACTTGGAACTGTTATTAGCGCTAATGGATGTTGCGCTTTATTAAATAGTTTCCGACTCTATTACAAAAACCACTTGTTGTTTTGTGTGTTGTTGTTGTTTTTGTGTCTATATCTCACAATATGTGGGAGATACACGTAATTTTTGACACAACAATTTGTAGAAATATGTACTTATTGTTTCCAACTGATGACTGGTTTGTTTCCAAGTAAATTTGAACATAATTTTTAAGATTAAAATTAAAATCTCCACCTTCATAAAAATTTTTACATTGATTGTATACAAATTTAAGAGCATTCAGTTATAAATAACCACAAATATTTACATAATAATGAGATTTGAAATATTTTTGTTTTTTTTTTCTGTCTGAGTTCATTTAAGAATAGACTTACGTTGGATAATTTTCTATTTGCTCGCAGTAGGTTTTACCTGGTCGAGCACATGAAGGCGTCTGACCTGGTGGGGCTGGCAAAAATTGACATGGCGGTGCTCCATATAGTCCACATGGTGGCGGTGATGATGTCGCCGAGCTAATAAATAATGTTGTATAAGCTAATATCTGGAATGAAAAGAAAGTAATGATAATGGTTAATGAAAAAATATTTAATACTGTAAGAATTTGCTTTGATTTAGTCTAAATCACTAAAATTCTAAAAATTTAATTTGATCACGGAGCAGCACTTCAAAACATATGTCATATGTCTAGCCTTAGAGTAATGTTAATAGAACATATGGGCATTTCCATGAAATGGTCCACCGTTAGGTCAAAAATCTAAACGCTCGCATAATATTTTTAAGAACAGAAAATTGAAAAGAAATTATTAAGATTTTACTACGTAAACAAATTTTCAGCCTATCATAATCTTAAATGCAAAAAAATGGTATGTAAAACGAAAGGCTCTTTAATTCAATTTAAAAGCTTTAACATCCATTATTTGTCATTGCTGCTGACGAAAATAATATATATGTAATATTGCAGTTTGGTATGTAAGTAACTGATAACTGATGAGAGCAAACTGTGCATCAATAACGGAATATTTAAATGTTTTTTTCGGCAACATTCCTTTGTCACGTGCGTAAGGCAAAAGAACCACATAATGCCACTAGTTGCTCATTATCAGTTCAAGTGTCTTGTTGTTTAGTTTCTAAAGCAAGTTTTTTGTTTGCTTAAATAAATTATTTAAATTAATAAACTTCTACAAAAAGTATTTTTTTTTTTTGGATTTTTAAACTTTGTCACGTGCGTAATAGTAAGTACGAAAAATTCAATGCAGTTCATTTATGTCCATTTGATAAATTTTATTTTAATTTAAGACAAGTAAGAAAGTGCTATAGTCGGTCAAGTCCGACCATACGATACTCTTCACCACTAAGGTCAAAGGTGTTCTTCTTCCTGTATAAAGGCTAATATTTGCTAAATTTTGCCATCATAGAAACATTTTCTCAAATCTTATATATTTAAGCTGTTTTTGTCAGTTTGGCTTACATGGGGCCTAGGGTCAAATATGGACCGATTACCTTGAAATTTAGAAAGTTGATTACGGCTTTTACAAAAATTATGTATGCAAAAAATGAACTCAGAATTCTCATTATCTTCAGATTTACGAGTGTTTTAGTGATTTTTGCTTCATTTAGTGCGTTTTGACAGAAGAGTTTGTATGGGAGCTATGGTCAAATGTGGACCGATTTCAACGAAATTTTGTACAGTGATTCAGTTTTACATAAGGAGTATTTGCTTCAAATTTTATGGAAAAATATTGATATTTGTGGCCAAAATATCAATTCCGGGAAGTGGGACCTATGGGAGGTACCATAAATAATGGACCGATTTCAATAGCCATGGTCCCAATATCAAAACAATGATCTGTGCCAAATTTTTTCTTAAAAACTTCTGAAAATATATGTTAAATTACTAAAATATGTATTAAGGTAAAAAGTGTCACGTGCGTAATGTAACGTGCGTAATGAACAAATTTGTTTTTTCTTAGCCAACCAATGCATACTTGTTTTTGAACAAAACATGATTATAAAGGTCCATTAATAGCCTTTATAAAAACATTTTTTCTGAAAAAAAATCTCCTATAATTCGCTTACTTTTACAATATTCCTTACGGCTCTAAAAGGCACTTACTTATTTTGTCACGTGCGTAAGTCAACTTTGAATGCATGGAACTTGGGTACTCAGTGCTCAATTTTTTAATATATATACTTTTTAGAAAGAACTCATCACATATAATGTACGATTCTAAAATTCATTCAAAAATTCCAATCCATTTTTATTTCCACAATATTCAAAGACAATAAAACGTGTACAAATGTCACGTACATAACCATGGAAGTACCCATATAGATTGGTAAAGTAAAGCTGTTTAAGTTAACTCTTAGCTTGTTTCAAAAATATTAAAACAAAAACTAAATTTATCACTTAATAACAAAATATACGACACTTATAAAGACTCCCTTCGTCGCCTCTTACCTTCTGTGCCGCACATCGACACTTTGGAAGACATTGATCTAGCTGTTAATACATTGACCAATGCTTTTGAGCAGGCTACTAATCAAGTTTGAAAGAAAATCACTAGGAAATGTATGCTTCCCTGGTGGTCTCATGACAACGAAGCCAAAAGGACTTCCAATTAAGTCCCCTACACAGCCTTAGTAAACAGATTCAAAAATGTCGTCAGAAATGCGAAAAATTTCTGTAGCTGCGTGGAAGGATCCTCCGAGACCAGTAGACTTCGCAAAATCTTGACTTCCTCTACCTCTGTCACTGGCTATATTAAAAAAAACTGTGGTAACTTGACCACCAGTAGTAACGAAACCCTTGAGGTTCTTATGGACACTCACTTCCCTGGATGCAGTGCTCTTTACCATGAGCCTGTGTCCAGTAACCCGACTGTATTTAAATCCACATCCATCCTTATTGATAGAGGAAATGTCAAGTGGGCTCTAGACAGCTTCAAACCGTATAAGTCAGCAGGCCCGGATGGCATCATCCCAGCAGACCTTCAACACAACGCTAACATTATAACTCCCTGGCTCATCAGGATTTTTATGAGTTGTCTCAGACCCTCATACATGCCTGAATCATGAACCAGATGTGAGGCAGTATTCATCCCTAAAGCGGGTAAAGCGAAGGATTTCAAACCAATTAGCCTTATTTCCTTTCTTCTCAAAACTAATTTACGTTCATCAATCAACACGCGTCTTCTCTCTAAATCACAGCTCGCCTACAATAACGGCAAGTCTGTTGAAACAGCACTCCACTCACTTGTCAGTTCTTTAGAAAAATCACTTGAGTTCGGCAAATTTTCACTAGTTGCCTTTCTAGATATTGAGGGAGCTTTTAACAACATTAAGCCTATATCGGTTATATCGGAGTTGATAACTCTATTATCTATTTCAGAGGAAAACTTCTTTCTTATAGAATCATTTTTTCAACCTTGAGCAAAGCTACGGTATATGAAGTAGCACACCGGGGTACTCTTCAGGGCGGGGTTTTGTCTCCCCTGCTTTGGAACCTTGCTATTAATAAACTGGTAAGGGAATTGGACTCTCTGCGTTTCAAAACCATTGTTTATGCAGATGACGTCACTATTGTTGTTTTGGGCAAGTACTCGAACACTATTTTGCGACTGGAAGTCGCTCTAGCCACACTAACTGAATGGAGTGTTTCCAATGGCTTGGGAGTTAACCCCGCCAAAACGGAAAAAAAATTTCCCAGTTCAATCTCCAAAAGCTAGATGGATCATGCCAAATATCTGGGAGTGATTCTGGACTCTAAGCTGTCCATGAACTTAAATACCCAATATAGGGTGTCTACGGCTTCCATTGCACTATACTCGTGCAAAAGAGCTCTAGGCAACACGTGGGGCCTATCTAATTTTAATACCGTCTGGCTCTTTGAAATGGTTGCTAAACGCTCTTGTCTGGTGGCCTGCCCTTAATAAGGCTAATCAGCGAGGATCTTTTGCCAAGATTCTCAGATCAACTGCCCCTATGATTACGGGTGCTTTAATTACTACACCTTCAAATGCACTCTTTGCTATGCTAAACTGGCTCCCGGTTGAGCTAATGGCCCAATTCGTAACTTTTAATTCCGCAATTAGGTTAAGAACTACCGGTGATTGGTCTACTTTATCCTTAGGCCACTCTACTATTCTGGATAAACTCACAAATCTCCCCGAAAACATTGACTACTGCATTCCCTCACCCGTTTTCGAGCAATCTTTCTCTGTGGATATCTCGGGAGCTCAAATCGTTTCTTGAGTTGGGACCCTGGAAATCTACTCGGAGGGATCGCCTATAAAAAATGTCATTTACGATCATGTTTATGTAAGGGCCCGATATTATCTTCATAAATAATGCATTTTATGTAATTTACTTTTTCTTTTATAGTTATAACTTATAACTTAATAACTAGTCTATATTTTCCATTGATCCCAACAAATCATTTATTCTCTCGCTTTAATCATCTTTTTTCAGTCATTATCAATAACACAGGGCAACAGCAAAAATATGCTCGAGTAACCACTATATACATTTGATGTATCATGGCTACCTTAGTACAAAAATGGTAAAATTTTTAAATTCTAATGCAAGATTTAAATTTTTTTTTTTTTAATTGCAATTTTTTTTATACATTTCTTCAAATAATTAATGATAACTCAAAAACTACTAGTCCGATATTATTAAAATAAAATCAGAAAAATTAAGGTTTACATAGCCTTTAATCGTCTATATATCACGTTTCAATCGGATCAATAGTATCGGAGTATATAATAAAAAACTTAAGAAAAAAATATATTTTTTACGTAAATATGGCAAAAATTTTCGTTTTAAAAAAATCATGAAAAATCGAAAACGGCAAAAAACTTCCAAAATGAGATATCGACCATAAAAATCGATTGATTTTTTTTTCGAATTTATTCACAATTTAGTGAATTCCCTCATTTTCACAAAATTTTAGTTTTTTGCTTGATATACGTATACAGGGTTTTTCAAATGTGAGAAAAAATAGATTTTAGAATTTCAGGGAGTGCCGGTAGGATTATTGTGAGATTTGGTGAGGAACTTTCACCCACAAAATTTTAGCCAAATTGGACAACGCTAACACGTGTGTGCAGGTCCAGAAGAAAGTATCATACATATCTAAAAAAATGTCTCCTGAACTTAAAATCAAAAACAAAGAGTTATGTTGAGTAAAGTTAGTCTTAGACACATGAAAAATTAAGATTTTTACAAAGTATAACACCGTAGTACCACGGTACTATTTGGGTTTAAAATGTATCAAAAATGTACAATTGTATCATGTTTGCTATCAATGTACTAACACTTTATAGAAACGCAATACTTTAGCCCGAAGGCAGGCAATAAACGAAAAAGATCTTTTGGAAAAATGTTTATGCAAACTTTATGATGGCGGTTCTTCCTTTTTGTCCCTAAAAAAATTCAACAAATTAAAATAATGTTTTGACCTTCTACTAATAAACAAAATACATTATTTATTTGATACTTACCACATAATTAAATTTATTTCCATTATAACTAGAAAAATGACGAATAATACTCTTCATTGTTTACACACGTGTCGTTGTATCTGCATTTGTATTAATTGCGCGCCTAAAGCACCTGAAAAGAAAAATTCAAAACAAAATTAATCAGTTATATTTTGGCATTTAATGTCAATCGAAGTGATCAGACTCGTAATTCATTTATAGATGAATAGATATTGACAGTTAAAATTGACCAAATGCACAAGAAAAATTTATTGCTTTCAAATAATAAAATCGTAAGCCATATTCACATAAAATAAATAATTAGTTATGTCTAATCCAATAAACACCCTCTGCATTTTTAAAGTAAAATCGAGTGTTAATATCGATCAACGATCAATAAAAAGAAAAAACAAACTTTTCGAATATTTTACAATTTGATTCGCTTTGATGTTGATACACAAACAAAATAAATTTTGAAAAATAAAAAAGCTTATAAAAATGCAAATGATCAAATCATTTAGTCGTTGATCTATGAATTCATCCAAACAAGCGAAACTTTAATTTGGGTCTTTCAGAGAAAGTTCATGGTAGAGTAACGTTGGGTAATATGGAATACCCACCTACTAATATTTTCAAAAACAGCTCGTTTGGTAATTTCCATTAAAAATAAAATAAGTTTTTAATAAGTAATTGCTGCGGTTTTTGGAATATTTGCTGAAATTTAATTTTTAGATAGTTACATATATAAATTAAGATTATATCACTAGTTCTAGACCAGTTCTATAAATTAGAATAGGTTTACATCGAGATTTAAAAAAACCGTCTTAAAAGCATTAATTCTTTACAAATTATTTTAAAGGTAAAGAGGTAAAAACCGGAAAAATCCCTCAACTAAATAAGAGAAATAAGTTAGATGATTAGAAAATCTACTTTAGGTTAACCCTAGAACGTCATCCTTCGTCAAAATGACTACGGAAAATTTTATTTTCAAATTAAAACAAAAAAAGAGGTCTATAATATGTTAAGTTTTTATTAATAATTAAGAAATAAACAAATGAATTTATTTAAAAATTTATTAAAAAGAGTCTATTAATACATAAGAAAACTATTTTGGTATCCATTTTTGCTCACGAAGAGTTTTATAGTCTCTTGAAGTATACGTAGTCAAAATGACGAAGGATGACGTTAGTGTATGTAAAATAAGGTGACTTTCCAGGGTTAAGAAAGAATCCAGCAATGCGGGTGTTCTCAATACCAGTATCAAATAACCAGGTTATACTAGAAAGAAAACAAGTGCTATAGTCGTCAAGCAAGACCTAATAATACCATTTTCCACTCAACTTAAATGTTTTTTCTTTTTGCATAAAAACATTTACATACATACATATGGGCAAATCCGAAAAACATTAAACCAAGGACAATGTTTTAATACAGTCAAAATCATATATTTGTGTTAATGGAAAAATTAACCACATATTGATCCTTTAGAATATATAATGGATACAATTTTCGATTACTTTCTTGTTGAATGGCAGGTCTTTATTTGCACACATCTCGAATTTTTATAAATTTTTTAAAATAAAAGGTTTTTTCAAAGTTCATAAAAATCGCAAAAACATCAATTAGTTATCAAGTTTTTGTAGGGGCTCAAAGTCTGCTTAATTTCATACAATTGGATGTAAAAAACCTTATCAAAAGTAATTGGAGTGATATAAATAACGTCAAGTAAGAAAGGTGTAGCGTCCGTCACAGAAATAAAGGTTTTTTAATTTGACTAGTACAATTTGTTGCCATGTAGGCTGCATTTATTTTCGGCCTCATCATACCAAAAGGGGTTTTGAAACCAAGTGCCGAATTTTCAGCGGTTTTAGAGCGTTGGCAATATGTTGCCACTGTTTGTTAATATCATTGGAAGTGGAAGTATGGTCTATTTAATTTTTTGTTATTTGGTCTGATGACACCCAAGTTGCTTTGTGGATGTAAAGGTGTTTAAACCAAGTGCTGCTCACTATTATATTTCAAGCCGCCGCAAAGGAGATCAACTTCATAGCATTGTCGTCTTTCTCTTCTGTAAAAGCGGAATGCGAATTGTAGCTGACCTTTCGTTTACTGGGGCGGACTAAGAAACGAAATTTCCCTCGAAATTTCGGATTCTTTTGCTTACCATGAAACCGCAACCAAAGTAATGTTTACTATCATAACAGCTATAATACAGGTCCCCTTTTAATGTCTTAGTGACGCCGTAGCCATTCCATCTAATCTCCTCACATTTGTATTTATCGAGTACATCCATCAACTGGATCAGGGCACCTCCTCTGTAAAGAGTTCAGATGTGACAGGTTCGTATGCGGTGGTCGTCAATATTAGGGGTTCCTTTTTTATTCTAATTTGTTGCTTTTTTATAGTAGGAGTTTTTTCCAGGAGTGGGTTACTGGCCCGACGTCCTAACCCATATTTTTATAGTTCATACGGGAAGCATTAACAGTACTTGTTAGCTCACTACTTTAACTGGTGTAGCTTACCGGGTAATACTACGAAGAGGTAAATGTCCACAGTTGAGATGAGATGACCAAGATAAGTATGGGCTTTATAAGTTAAAACCGATCAGAATCGTTGCTTGGCATTCAACACCAACTATATCACCCAAGAAAATAATCCAATGTGATTAAATTGGCCAATTAATTGGTCTATTACGTGAGTAAATCAATTGCAGCGCCCGCTCTGTAGTACGTGGCTCCGTCCTGTTGGAACCACGCATCAGCAAGATTAATGCTAAGGTACGTAAGAATGTTGAATCATCAAAGTGCACCAAATAATAATTTTCTGTGGATGTAGTGGTATTTTGGCAAAAGTTCGTGGATTCTTCTTAGTTCAAATGCAACAATTATGCTTTTTACGTACCCTTTTAAACAGAAATGGGCTTCAGTGTCCAAATTGGCGGCGGTGTAAGTAGACTTATAATGAAATTTCAAATGACTGGACACTAGGGCGTCTCGAAAAAATAAAGTTCGCCGTACACCATCGAATATAAAGCATTCCTGTAAGGCAGTTTCGACAAAACAAGGAATTTCTTATTTTGCCGCACATAGGGATCGCCAAAATACATTTTTCGTTATAACTTCACCATTTTCAGTCGGATCTTAAAGTGTAATATATCGATATTTTTGTCTAACGAAAGCCAATGTTTTTGTTATTTATTATTGACCTAAAATAGTATCTACCCAAGATATCTTAACTCATACAACAAGAATTATAAAAGTTTTAAATCTTTTAATCAATTACACAGCACAACAAAATAAAAAAAATTTCATGTGCTCTTAACACCACTATACAATTTTGATGTATCATGACTACCTTTGTACAAAAATAGTAAAATTATTAAATTCTATGGCAAGATTTTTTTTAAATTTGTTTTTTAAATTGCAATTTTGTTTAGAAGTTTCATCAAATAATTAATGATAACTCAAAAACTACTAGTCCGATATTATTAAAATAAAATCAGAAAAATTAAGATTTACATAGCCTTTAATTCGTTTCAATAGGATCAATAGTATCGGAGCTATAATAAAAAACTTAAGAAAAAAATATATTTTTTACGTAAAAATGGCAAAAATTTTCGTTTTAAAAAAATCATGAAAAATCGATAACGGCAAAAAACTTCCAGATTTATTATTTTATCGCATAGCAACATATAATAGCAACAAAATGAGATATCGGCCGTAAAAATCGATTGATTTTTTTCGAATTTATTCACAATTTAGTGAATTCGCTCATTTTCACAAAATTTTAGTTTTTTGCTTGATATATATTATTATAGCGGGTTTTCAAATCATCAAAAAAATAAATTTTTCAATTTCAAGGGGTGCATGTCGGATTATTGTGAGATTTGGTGAGAAAATTCCACCCGCAAAATTTTAGTCGAATTGGACAACGTTAACACGTACCGCATAGTCCCCAAATCTGAAAAATAGCGCTTAAATCGAAAAAATCGACAATTTTTCAGTTTTTGCAAGTGAATTCAGGTTCATAGTGCAAACGCAATGATTTTTCCAATAAGCTACATGTCTTTAAAATCGGTTAAACGGTTTTCGAGTTATTACAATTTTCACTGGTCATTACATGACCTTGAGGACTTGCCGAAGACAATTTACAAAAATATTTTACTTAGTTTAAAATTTTTTCTTTTTTAACTTTAACTTTTATATATAAACAATAAAATATAAAATTTCGATAAAATTGACTGATATCTTCCTATTACACAATGCAACAAAATAAAAAAATTAGATGCTTTTGAAACCACTATACAATATCCAGGTCCTGCCAAAGTGTTTTGGATGAATGAGAAATGTATGGCAAAACAAGTACGCGAAATACTGTTTTGGGCGTTGAAGAGATGTTAACTCACTTCCAGAATCTTGGATACAACATGAGCATCAAGTTACATTACCTTCACAGTCACTTAGATCGTTATCCTAAAAATCTAGGAGATTTAGGTGAGGAACAGGGCGAACGATTTCACCAAGATATTCGGACAATGGAGGAAAGATACCAGGGTCGCTGGGATGCACACATGATGGCAGATTTTTGCAGGAGTATTCAGAGCAACACTTCGTTATTCAATAATAGAAAATTAAATAAAATTTTATAAAATTTTTCCGATATAAACTTGATTCGTCAGCTTTAGGACCTGGGCGACACGTGTTAGCGTTGTCCAATTTGGCTAAAATTTTGTGGGTGAAAGTTCCTCACCAAATCTCACAATAATCCGACCGGCACCTCTTGAAATTCTAAAATCTATTTTTTCACACATTTGTAAAACTCTATATACGTATATCGAGCAAAAATATAAAATTTTGTGAAAATGAGTGAATTCACATCAATCGATTTTTATGGTCGATATCTCGTGTTGTTGCTATTATTTGTGGCTTTGCGGCAGAATAATGAATCTGAACATTTTTTGCCATTTTCTATTTTTCATGATTTTTTTAAAACAAAATTGTTTGCCATTTTTATGTAAAAAATATATTTTTTTCTTAATTTTTTTTGTATAACTCTGATACTATTGATCCGATTGAAACGCGATATATAGACGAATCAAAGGCTATGTAAATCTTAATTTTTCTGATTTTATTTTAATAATATCGGACTAGTAGTTTTTGTGTTATCATTAAGTATTTAAAGAAACTTCTAAAAAAAATTGCAATTAAAAAAAAAATTAAAAAAAAATATTGCCATAGAATTTAAAAATTTCACCATTTTTGTACTAAGATAGCCATGATATATATATATATATATAATTCCCCGACAACATTCCAATTGGAACAAGGGGTACTTCTCTCAGACAATGGGCTGCATCCGATTCTATTTTTATACTCATTGAAAGGGACCTACGTTTTTACGCCGGCTCCGAACGGCAAATGCATTAGTTAGAGAAGTTTTACATAGCCTAATACTCAATAACCAGTGGCTAGCTGAGTTATGAGGTGAACCGCCGCTTTTTTGAAAATTTATTTTTTCAAGTGAGTCTGGCCAGGGATCGAACTTGGGCCTCTGGTATGCTAGGCGGATGACTAACCTGCTATACCACGGCGGTTCACAAGATAGCCATGATACATCAAATGAATATAGTGGTTAGTCGAGCACATTTTTGCTGTTGCCCTGTGTAATGTTTTGAAACGATCTAAGTTTGCTATATTTTTGACGGCTCTCAAGCTCAGAAAAAATGTGGCCCATGCGTTGCTCACCAGTGACAGTCATGTCAGATTAATGTACTACATGAACAAAACGTTCAGTGTTTTGTGTAAGGCATAGATAAGGTGTGAAAATAATTAAGTTCAGCAAATAAAACAATCAACAGAAAGTATTTTCCTTATGTTACCTGGTAATTCGATTACTTCTTTGGAAAACTGTAATGCTTCCAGCTGTTCTTGCATTAAGAATTGCAAACATGGCGGCTTAGTCAATTCAAATTTTTTCCAATTGATCATATCGAAATATGAGTCTCTATCGAAGCTTATAAAATTCTGAAATTGTGGACCGGGTGGATAAAGTTGACGTTATTTTCTATGGGCAGACGAAGCATTTGTTGGATGTCGTCCGGCAATTGACGAACCAAAGATATATCATCTATTGGAAACGTGGTGACTTCCATGAATTGCTTGAGGTTGGTTTTTCACAAGATTCAGATTGGCGGATAAACTTTTAAAACAAACTTAGCCAGTTTTTTCAATATAATCGAGGGTTATATTTATTTAAATTAATTTTTAATAGTTTATAATTAAAATTAACACAATACGATTAAATGTTACAAAAACAAACAAAATTTTTACATAATATTTTTTCATAGTTTTTAATAAATACTAGAACGGATATCAGAGACCAATGATTATTAAAGCAAAATATTGGCCACCTCAAAAAAAGTACCAGAGGAATGAGGTCAATGATTATTAACTCAAAACATTGACCTTCGTTAGACAAAAACATCGATATATCGCACTTTAAGATCCGACTGTAAATGGCGAAGATATAACGAAAAATGTATTTCGGCGATCCCTATGTGCGGCAAAATAAGAAATTCCTTGTTTTTATACCCTTCACCAATAGGTGAAAGGGTATTATAAGTTTGTGATTCCGTTTGTAATTTATTTATTTATTATTTATTTAATTAGTGATCGTAGACCCCATAAAAATTATACCGATCGAATCAGAATCGGGAGGAGAATCGATTAAGCGATGTCGTCTGTCTGTCTGTTGAAATCAAGTTTCGGACCTACATAAATTATATACCAGATTTTAGTTTTATAAACACCGAAAATATCGAAAAAATACCAAAAATTATACGAAAATTTTAAAATTTTTGATTGATACACACTTTCAAATAACAAGAGAAAAAAGATACTCCTGGTGTTTATCAGATTGTAGGAAATGGTTCCCCAAAGCACTCTGTAAAATTTTATCGGTCCATAAACAAGAAATAGGAGAACCATCCTCCTGGAAATTCCCCCGCCAAGCACATTATTAAATTGTATCAAAAGCGGTCAATAAACAACTGAGATATCGCCAAAACTCTACTTGTGATGTACAGCAAATTGCCCAAAGTACGTGTCTAAGAAATTTTGTTTACATTTTGTAAGTATTGTTTCAGCGATATCTCAAGTGTTTATGCACCGATTGTGGGAGGATTTCCTAAAATCTGATATATATAAACTCCACAAATCTGATTATGAATACTATTCAAATTGTACCGATCGACTCAGAATCGGCAGGAGAATCGATTTCGCGACGTCCGTCCGTCTGTTTGTCCGTCCGTCTACCTGTCTGTCCTTTTTTCTGTAGTAGTCAAGTTTTTGGAGCTCCTGTTTTTTCGATATTTTAGATGTTTATTTTGATCAAATTTAATTGCGTTCTTCTCAGCGGATTACCTAAATTCTGATGCACTCGGTAATTTGTGGTAGATATAATTTAGTGTTTGAGCGATATTTCAGGTGTTTTGATCGACAACGATGAAATTCAAGGTGGGACGATATCCTAAAATTTTGTGTAAAATACATATGGGTATACCTTCCACGAGCTCCACAAATCTGATTTTAGCAGACAGACACACTGTATCTCTTAGTAGCTAATAAATGACAAATTATAATTATCTTTATACTAAATGTCTTCATCGTATCTATTATAATAGATACGATGATGACATTTAGTATAAAGACGTTGTACAATATCGTTATTCTGTGCGATAGCGCCTAAAATTAACTTTCTAGAGGGACAACATTTGACAAAAGTATTTCTGATCTCTGAAAAGTTCGGTAGGAAATGGGCGAGCTCGGTTCACATTTACTGTTATCTCCCATATAACCCAGACCGGGAATCACTTTAATGCTGATAAATTAAATCACATTATAATTGCACAAAGAACTAAAGCAAAACTTTCCACACATCCATCGGACAGATCGAAAGAACAATACATCCCAAATATTATTGTTGAAGTATTCATCTTAATTAGTTAACTAACTTCATATTAATAAGTAAATCTTCAATAAATTTTCCGCCAAAGCTGATATCCATTCATTTAAAAGCTATATATTTCACGTACTCGTATGTATCTAAAACTAAGAGTGTATACCTTATAATTATAAGCTTGTATACATTGACAATCATTGTTAAAGCTTTGACCTAAATCGGTCCGCTAACTTCAGTGTTTTACATAACTAATAATGAACTTTTAATAGTTGGATAGAGTACACAACCCTCACTGGGCACTGTGTTTATGGGTTGCATGCCAGAATACTTAATCTTCATCAAATCGATGTGCAAATCTAAGGGCATCTACATGGGGCCAAATTACGGCATCGATCAAAATCTTAGATATTTTCAAAACATTTGTGTAGCATACTTTAAGGATAATCAAAATTATTTAAAAAATGCACAGTTTACTATATTTTTTTTAAATGTAATTTACTTTTGGAACACCATTGGTGAAGGGTATCCAAGATTCAGCAAAGCCGAATATACCACTCTTACTTGTTAATAGATCGGTTTGAAAAATCTAGAAACTTCCTTAGTAAAAGTTTAACGATTTTTTAAGAGCTTTAATTTTCTAATATTAGGGTGGTAGGAACAGAGGTCTGATAGATAAATACTAGAACCGGATACCTGAGAATAATGACTATTAAAGCAAAATGTTGGCCTCCTCAAGACAAAAACATCGATGTATCACACTTCAAGATCCGACTGTAAATTCCGAAGATGTAACGAAAAATGTATTTTGGAAACTGCCTTACAGCAATGCTTTATTTTTCTCCATATAAGTCGAGACGCTACTGGACACTTAAAAAAAACACCCGAATAAGAATTAATTTATTGATTTATTTGTCACAAACTTAGTTCTATTGCTATTTTAATAAACAAAGGCTCTTTTATATAGAACAATTATCTTCTTAAATATTAAGATAATTATCTGCATTATAATTGCTCTGGTTAATTATATGTGTAATTACATACATATATAGAGGAAATTTTTGTCAAATGGTTAAATTACATAAAAGACACGAAGAAGGTTAAGATTTACTAATAGTTAAAAATTGGAAGGTTTAAATTGTATTATTTTTTTCTTTACATAAGAAAGCGATAACAATTACCAATTGGCTACAAACTTCAATAATTGTATTTGTAATTAACTTTAAATTACAAATGCACTAAAAGACATGTATTTACAATAATTTAAAATCATAGTTGAACTACATCGATTTAATATTAATAAAGTGATAATTATTAAGAATTTTTCAGAACAGATTTAATCGTTAAATGATGTAAATAAATGATCAATTCATTAATTATTTATGTATTTTTAATACAATTTTGCATTTAACAATTCTAGCTATAAATTATTGTGCTTAGCACGCTTTTCAATTATTTTTTATGTGATTGAAAAAATAATAATACAATAATAATGATACAGGGCGCCGCATTGTTGAAATGTGCAATCAGCAACTGAAAATGTCTTAGAATCAGGGGCGGACTATAGATGGGAGGGTTAAATAAATTGATATAAATATACAATATTAAATTATATAATATGCTACAAATGTTCTTACTAGGCAGTTGATTTTACTAGAACAACAAATTTTCAGGATGTTCCATTAAATTTTCCAGCCGCTCTAATGTATAGCACCTGTATATTTATATACATACATATTTACTTAGTAAGTGTTGATTGAAGACAACCATGCATCATCGTTTAAATAATAATCATTAAATTAAATTGATGACTATTTAAATTGATTTATACTGCAATTGAATTGTGTTTAAAGTGTCAATCAAATGAGCTGTTAAATTCAAATGGGTGGAATACTTGTACACTTGTAGTGAAAAGTGTAAAATTTATAATACTAGACATTTAGTTGTGACAACATTTTACTTGTCTATTCATCTATCAATTATTTGTTTAAAATACTCTTATACAAATATACAAACAATTTGCATATGTAGGAGGGGTGATCACATTATTATGCCAATTTTTATCACGATTGGTAGTTTATAGAAAGGTATGCATTTAAATCAAATTTACCGTCCCAAGCAACGGATCTGGTTGGTCTTAACTTGGTAAGGCTAGGCTTATCTTGGTTATACTTCATCTCAACTGTAATTATTGACCTCCTCCCATTAGAACGATTAAAAATAAAGGTTAGGACGTCGGGTTAGTTACCCATTCCTAAAAAAATAACTATGAAAATAATTATGAAATGTCGAGGATCAGCACCTGGAATATACAGAGAAGGTGCTCTGATCCAGTTGATTGATGTTCGTGATAAATATAAATGTGATGTGACAGGTTAAAAGATAAAATGGTCACGGCGTCGCCATGACACCAAATCCAGCCTGGGTTCGGTTCCCAATTTGTGTAATTATTAATTTCTTACTGCATCTTCTGTCGGCAGTAAGCCTATAGTAATAACACGCCGTCGACGAAAAATAAATAAAACTGACTGTAGAACAAAAACCCTAAAAACCCGTCTAAATAAAAATATATATGACGTGCAATTATAGTGTTGAATAATATAAAGCTTTATCTCTCCTTTTCAATATCTTTCTATGATTTCCTTTCCAAAGAAAGTAACGCAATTCGTATATACTCTATTAACAATTGTATAGGCAGTATTTGCCTAAGTGTTATTTCTCTTTAAAACAAAATATGTTAGTCTGTTTACAAGTTTTTTCGACCATTAATGGAAAAAAGACAGACGTCGCCATTCCTATGAACAAATGAAGTAATATTGAAAATGCTATATGTATTCCCAACTCCTCATGAAGGTGGAGATGTACACTTTATAGACAAGCTTTTTCTTAAATGACTTCAAGCAGCTTTGAGGAAGATGGGTGAGGTATTCCCAGAAGAGGCTCTGGATATTTTCAACTAATTTGACATGAAATAGTTAAACAGGAGTGCTACTGCAGTCAAAAATTTTCTAGCGATAACATGCGTGTTTTTTAGGTTTCGTCATTTCTAAATTACAAGAAATCTGCTCTTAGCATTTTCAATGAGTGTAATCTTAAGTTACCACCTTAATCTTGAATGTTAGTCAATTGGATGAGGCTGATTGTTGGCACTTAGTATTTATCATACGCCCAATTAAGTCCCGTTATATCCATGGACTTGCTTATATATGAATTTTAAGAAACTTAAGTAAAACTTACGTTTTTTCACCTACTTTTCTTCTCAATGTACAAGTCGCAATTCTCAACAGAATTTGATGAAATTCAATTATTCAAAAAAGAGCTCTATTAATGTTGGCTAAAATTAGACCGCCCTTAGGGGTACCTGTCTTGGAACTCCATTTTTTATCTAATTTTCTTTTATGTACAATCCGCAATTCTTAACAGTATTGTCTATAAGTTGATCTAAAAAAGAGGTCTACTTATTTTGGTTGTAATCGGTTGACTACTTGGGTGCCTGCATTGGATGCCCATTTTTCACATAGTATTATTTTCAATGTATAAACCAGAATTCTCAACAGAATTTGTAAAAAATGTGTCACTCGTCTATAAATTTATAAAACAAAGAGCTTAACCAATTTTGGTTGAAATCCGTCCACTCCTTGGGGCACCTGGTTTGGACCCCCATTTTCACACGAAAACATTGAATTTTGTAAAGCTTTTTAATTTCCTGATATCTCCTAAATTATATACGGGATAAAGTTATTTTATTTTGCAGACTAAAACCTAGATTCTGTATCTTAATCGAATTGACATCAAGATTAAACCTGTAGCTCTATATACGATTCATGAGCTACTGAGTTTGTAATAGAACAAAACATTATGCTATCTCAGCAGTAACTTTTGGGATGTCTTCGGAGAAATCATCCAAACTTTAACATCACATAAATAGTTGGCATCTCCCCTAGGCATGTCAGGAAAGATCTTTGCGTGTATTAGGTTATTGCATAAATGTCGCCCACCGCAGAAAACAAGAGTCGTTTCGGCTGAACTGAGATCAGTATTAAGCAACAGATTGAACATCTTTTGGTGCGGCAAAGACCGATCCTTGTCCGACCTACGCCAAACTTGTGGTCAGGGTCCTCTTGATACCCCCAAATTTTCAATTGTACCGTCAACCCTACTTTTCTAAGTCCTGGGGATTTTTGGACTCATCCAGTGGAAGTAGCACAATTTCTTGGTCTTGATCTTCAAGCTGATCCCCCGTAAACAACAAATTAATAATTTTGTAAATGTTAGAGCTTGCAACAGAATAAGAATACTAGTGCCCATAATGACTGGCTAGATGACTTATGAACACGGGTCGGCGCAAAGAGAACAGAACAGAAAATTAGTAGGCAGAGTTGCCGTTTATTATATTTTAAACTAAAATAGGTGTTTTTTTCATTGTGTAGTTCTTACGTTTTAAAAAGAAAATATTTCTACTTAATTTTTTTTTTAATATTTTTATCAAAATTTTTCTATAAACTGGATTTTGATTTGTTTCTTGCCTATTTTCTTTTTGTCTTTTCTTTAACAAAGCGGCACCAACTCTGTTAACATCCTAGTTTCAACTGAATGATTTTAATAATTTATTAATGATCATGGTCTTTACGAAAATTATATAAAATTAATCGGGTTCTGGTGGTCTGCCTACTCCTGCTTATGAATCGTGGGCAAGCAATCACTTCCGAGGTTGTGATAATATAGTCGACGAATCTTCAAAAATCACACATATTAGAAAAGAAATGTACACTTCATAAAAAAGTGATACAGCCAAGTCCGTTATTTTCCAGTCCAAATGTGTAATGATGGTTAACATTTTTGATTTGACATAGAATATGTTTATACACCTACCGTGGTTTACAATATTTATGCAGTGATACCAGAGACCGGATGTTAATACTTTTAAAACAATATTTTCATATTTAAATCCATAAAAAAACAATCATCGAAGTTTAAAAAAATATTAAAAATCCCTCACGATTTTTATTTGTTCGAAATATTTTGTTTCTTTTTCCAATCCGATGAAAATAAAATATAAAAAAATCGTTTGGGATATTTATCAGTACAGTTCAAAATAATTTTAATCTTTTTTCATCCGATGGAAATAAATTTTGATAGAAAAATTCAAATTTTATTTCTGTATTTGTCCAGGTATAAATCAAGTTTAGGACGTTTAATTAACAATAAATTCAATTATTGTTGGAATGGGTTTGGGCAACAAATGGTCGTTGTCTAAATGCGTTTAAAACGTTTAAAAGTTATTTTTTTTAGAAATAGCGACGCGAATCAAAGAAACCACCCATTAAAACTATTATCTTTAACTTCGATATACTAAAACATTCCAATAACATATTCATACATTCATTGTTGAAAATTTTGAAATTTCATAAAAATTATATTTTTTTAAAGCCAAAACTGAAGTTCAAAAATAAAACAATCAATAAAATTATTTTCTGTTCGCATATTTATCGTTATAGATATTTAAAATTTTCATCATGAGGGATATTTATATTTCAAATATAAATCCCTCTTTTTTAATTTTCGATCGAAATGAAAATAAATTTTCATCGGCAATGATATTTATACTTGATGGATTTAAAAAATAAAACGATCTCCGGTCTCTGAGTGATACTCCATCTCCCTTTTTGCACAGTGTTACTATCAAAATCGAAAGTTGACAAAAATTAAAGTTGTACGTTAACTTTTTTCTTTAACTGTATATTAATTGTTTCATAAAATTGCATAAGAAAATATTAGTAGAAAGTGAACGATTGTTATGATGCACTTGTTAATTTATTTCATAAATAAAAAGATACTAAAGTCAAGGCAAAAAAAAAAAAAAAAAAATTGCGATATGTTTTTTTAAGTAACAGGTTTGTTCACATGTACATAAATATTTGCAGTATTCAAACGTCATTTGCAAATATGTTTTTTCCTATACCTGATCTGTATTTCGAATACAATTTTTTTAAGATATGACTCGATTGTTATTTATTTAAATTTGATTTTTGAACAGTTTGTTGTCATTTTCATATTTTTGAATTTTGGCTTTAGTTGCAGATTCTTACTCTTTTTTGGTTGTTTTATAGTCTTACGTAGTTGTTGTTAGTACATTGAACTCAATTTATATACATATATTTTTTATGAAATTTTGCTATTTTTTTTTTGTTTCTATAATATTTTTGTTTTCATTTAGTAAAACTTGTTTGACGATGATGAGTAGCATCAAGTACTTGAATGTGGCTCATGCTGTTAATTTTAGTACAAACTCATACATACTCATATGTACATAAGTATCTACTCATGCCGCAGTATTTGATTCGATCTTCTTTTTTATATTTTTGTACCATTGGGAACTTCCTAGTTTTGATGGGAACGATCATTGTGTTTCGTGCTGTGTGACGAAACGATTTACATAAAACAAGTTTGCACTTTTCCCATGAATCACTCACAGGTCATAGATAAAATTTTTTATTTTTGATAATCAGCTGAACTAACCGACTGCTCATGCCCAGGTACAATTGTTAAGATAAATAAGTAAATGATTTCGATCTGATAAATTAGCTGTGAAAAATTCAGAAACGAGTTTACTATTAAATAATATTTATTAAATTTCCTGTACAATTTATTAAAATTTTATAAAAAGTAAAAAAGTTAAGATATGATTTAATAAGGGAAATCACGCTTGGTAGAATATTAACAAGCCCAGAACAGATACAAATGGCTTCAGCCAACGGAAAAACTATTTATCATCTGTATATTAATAAGATTTAGTGCACTTATTAATTAACTGAGATGATGAATGTTTAAGTCATTATCAAAAAGTTGACGATAGGAACCCATTTCTATAGAAAAGTTGACGAAAGCTGGCCTTAGAATTAATGTAAGCAAAAAAGACAATGAGAATGAATGGAAATGTAAGCTGAAAGTTTAAAGTCAAGGACAACATTATGGCAGACTTTACCCACTTTTGCTACTTGGCATCTTAAAAATACTGGTGGGTCCTTAATGGATACTGAGAATCGCATACAAATGTCTACAATTTTATGTGTGGAAATCGCGATTTCTTTCTAAAAACAGAAATTTTAAAGTATTGAATTCAAACATTAAAATTCACAATCATCTAAAAGAACTGATGATTGTGAATTTTGAAGCGCAGCAACACGAGATCTCAACGCTGTACAAATGTTTGCGGGGGTTACTAAAAACATTCTGGCTAAACGTTATATCAAATAATGTACTATGGAAATAAACACGCCAAAAATGTTACCTATCGAGCGAGAAATCAAAAAACAAAATAGAACTGGGTTGGTCACACGCACGAAAGCTATCGAATGGAACCTGCAAGGTATTTGAAGAAGAGGATGGCCCGCACATAAATTAGGAGAAGCCCTTGTTGACCTGTCTTTGCGAAGTGAGGGCCGTCCTCTTCTCAACTGCCTTGGGGATTCTATTATATAGCTTTCGTGCGTGTGACCAACGCAGTTACATTTTCGTCTTGTCGAGACATTAAAAAGCTAGATGGAAATTAACTGATAGATCAAACTGAATCAAACATTAGTAATAGAATTTTTGAATAAAATGTATATTAAGTAGGGTTTGCAGTTCGGTTTTAACCGAAACCTCGGTTTTTTATGCCTCAAAACCGAAACCGAAAATGGTATATTTTATAACCTGGGACTCAGACGTATTTTTGGAACGTGTAATTCCAAGCAAACGCAAGGAACCACTAGACAAAAGCTAATGGAGTTTAATATTTCACTTGATGCAAACATCGTATCATGTACTAAAAATGGAGCAGCAATCAATATCAAATTTGGATCGAAAAATCAAACACTGTTTTAGTTATGGTTGGCACACGGAATTCATTTTGCAGTCACTGATGTTTTTTATGAAAAATTTCATATAAATCCAAATGTGGATGAATTTTAAAATGACGAAAGCGAAGACAATTTTGAAGATGGCGACAATAAACTTTTGAATCATTTAAAACCGATTGCCCATATACGTTTGAACCTAGAGGCTGTAAGAAAAACTGTTCGGTATTTCAGAAATTCGTCAGTTCGTTATAATATTTTACAAACAAGCGTTAAAATGCATCATAATCGTGAATTAGGTTTACTCTTAGATTTCTGCTTCTAAAACAAAGTATTCATGAGAGTTTAGAAATGCTGTCGACCTTAGATTTGCTTCATTCTATCGACTTTGAAATAGTAAAATCTTTAAAATCGTTGCTATTTGTAAAAATTACTATTGAAGCAATTTGTCGCTCGGATGCAAATATTATTCACGTTAAAGGGGCTCTGCAGTTTCTATAAAAGAAGCAAGACTGATTTAAGAAATCCCTCATATTTGAAAAACCTGAATTATTTTCCTGAATTTTAGTATTAAATTATAATATGTTTTAATGAAGTTATCTAAATTTTCCTACAAATTTAAACTGAAATAGTTTTATTTAAAAAACCGAAAACCGAAACCGTCCGGTTTTGGGTGTTTTAAAACCGAAACCGAGGTTTCTCATTTTCACGGTTTTTTGCAAAACCTAATATTAAGGTGACAATTTTTTGGATAAAAGAAAATGTTTTCGAATTTTAAACCTTTTTCAACGGAATATTGTAACAACAGATCTAAAAGTTTAGTTCTGAGTTTGAGTCAAATCGGTCAACGTTCTACGGGCGCGCATCGGGTCCAAAAGAAAACTAGCACTGCTTTGTTTCAAATAGTCAAAAACAAAAATCCATGAAGTAGTTTTGGAGTTATTCCATTTAAAAATTAGACATAATTTATCATTAAATGACTCGTTAGTATTGAAAAGATCAGTTTTGCTTAAATATAATCGTGTTTACTTAGTTTTTTCCATGTCGGAAAATGGTACATTTTTCTTAGGTCGGATTCAAAAATCATGTTTTAATTTTTCGAATATTTTGTTCAACAAAAATTACAAATTTAGATTTAAAGAGAACTAATACAGCTTTATTTTAAATAGTCAATAACAAAAATCCATGAAGTAGTTATGGAGTTATTGCAATTTTCCCCCGAAAATGCATGCCTCTGAAAACGCGCCTAAGGATATGCACCAATATATTTTTTTTGTCCAAAGTCGGACATGATTTATCATTTAATCGCTTGTTAGTATTAAATAATTCAGTTTTGTTAAAAATTAATCGAATTTACCTATTTTTTTTCATGTTGGAAAATGATACATTTTTCTCAGGTCGGTTTCAAAAATCATTTTTTAATTTTTTGAAAATTTTGTTCAACAAATATTACAAATTTTGAATTTACTCATCAGTGTATTAAAGCAGACAAATAAGAGAATAAAACTGGAAAAAGCTTAGGTCGATATCTTGCACCGTTTCACCGTATCCGTGATTTGAAATCGTCGAATTTCGCGGAAATGTCAATATTTACTTATAATTTCAGTAGATCCTTAATAAGTTTAAATAAATATTTTTGCTGAGTCTATGAAAAATCTATACAGGAATGTTTTTTTTTTTGATATTGGAGAAGCTTAACCCTTTCGTTCCCGGGGACAAATGTGAAAGTATGGATGTTTTAAATTTTTATGAATCTATATAAATTTTGTACCAAATTTTGACAAAAATGTGGAAAGATAAAAAGTAATTTACCAGGATTAAGATTTTTATAATAAAAACAATATTTTAACCCTAAACAAACACCAAATTGCAATAACACCAAAACTACTTCATGGATTTTTATCTTTAACTATTTAAAATAAAGCTGTGTTAGTTCTGTTTCATATTCTATAATTTTTTGTCTACAAATTATTTATTTTTGGTCAAAATTTACCCCATACAATTTGACTTTTTGAAATAAAGCTGAGTTGGTTCTCTTTAATATTTCATAATTTTTTCAGCTAAAAACTATTTACTTTTGGTTGAAATTTCTCAAAAACTAAAAAATAACCCATTTTACCCATACAAATGGGCTTATAAACTTTGGACCCGATGCGCATAGAATGTTGTCCGATTTGGCTCAAACTTTCAGAACTGAACTTTTAGACCTACTGTCATAATATTCCGTCGAAAAAGCCATAAAATTCGGACAAAATTTTCTTACATACAAAAAATTGTCACCCTAATGTACATACATATTGCAAAATATACTTTTTCTATTTATACTTAAAAGTAGTTTTTGGCCAACTTTGTCTAAAAATTAATTCGAGCAAAACAGTCCAGTAAGAGTGAAATTGAAAAAAAAAATTGTTTGTTAAATCGATTCAGATTTAGCGATTCTGAGTCTATCGGCATTTTTGTAGGTTTGTAATTCCAGAGTTTTTGAAATAACCTTTTTTAAATATTGGCCCTAAATTAATTTTTTGTTTTGCAAATTACGGTATTGCGGTAATAATTAGATAACCTTTATTTTGTCTGTTTTAAATGCTAAACATGCAAATTTAATTATACAAAAATTTTCGAAAATAAAAAACGTATTGCACTCATTTACACGAAACCGGATGTAAAAATGTTTTCAAACTGTAACACAATATAAGTAATGTAAAGTAAATAAAATACAAAAAATTCAAATCAGATGTAAGTATGTAAATCAAATCAAGTGACATAAAACATTGAGATAAAAAACTTAAACTATAACTGAAACTATAAATTGCATATGAATTGAATGGGAGCGTTAATTGAACGTTATTATGATGTTTCCAAGTGTCACAATGTCTACGCGTTTATATAGAAGCTTAATACAATTTGTTTTATCGCTAGAATTAAACTATAAATGGTTTGAAATATGTTTATTCAACCTGAAGTTAATTGCAACACTTGCTAAATGGAGGGACGGACAATAACATATTGTAAGTTTTAATCTGTTCCTATGAGCATTAAAATGCAAACTTCTATTCAAACAACTTTTAAAAATATTTTTTTTGCAATATTTTGCCATAAATATTGCTTCCATTTGACAATAAACTACATATACAAGGTTTTTTCATCTTAAATCCATTTTTAAGAATAACTGAACTAGAGCTCAAAATTTATGAATGTTTATAATTCAGCTGCAACAAAAATACAGTTGTGGGCTTTGATTTCGAATACAGCTGCAGATTTGAATTATTTGAAAATTTCCTTGTTTCTTTGTATGACGCACTTTTATTTGTACTTTCATATTTACTTTATATACATATGTATAAGTATAAAGAGATTCCCTTACGTCTTACCCAAACATATAACGAAATCTCACTTTCTCATTTCATTGTTTTAATGTTAATCTTTTGATAAAGGAAATATTTGCGTAGAATATTTCCTAGGCGCAAACTATTTCAATGCCAATGGGGGGTATATTGAGATTGTTATTCCGTTTGTATTCAGTATATTCTGAATCCTTATGAAATTCTAAGACGATTGAGCGATGTCCGTCTGCCCGTCTGTCTGTTGTCGGCACGATAAAACCTTAACGAAAGAATATAGGTCACTGAAATTTGGCACAAATATTAGCTCCCGTATAACCTCGTCTAGGCTAATCGCTTATTTGCTAATAAATGACAAATTATAACAGCAATGATGACAAAATTTGGTATCTAGAAGTTTTATATAAGCACTAGGCAGCATATATCGAAATCGGTTCACATTTAACCATAGCTCCCATACAAAAAACTTACGGAAACAGCCTAAATTCCACCTGAAATACACTTAAATGTCAATAAATGATAAACTGTAATAGCTTTGGCCACTAAATTTTACACTTGGCCACTTAATTTTACAGCCAGTGTGCAAAATTTTGTCACAATCGGTCACCATTTGACCATAGCTCCCATATAAAAAACCCATAGAAACACAAAAATACAAAAGAAAAGAGGGTTTATGTCCGTCTGTCCATCAAATAAAAGCACGATAGCGCCTTAACGAAAAGGGCTACAGCAACAAAATTTTACAAAAGGAAGTATTATGTGAATGCCAGCCAGTGTGCGATAGCTCCTTAACTACAAGAACTAGAGAAGAAGTTGTGTACTAAAAATGGGCGAAATCGGTTCACATTTAGTTAGAGCTCCCATATAACCCCGCCCCGGGAAACACATGAATGCTGATAAATTGAATACAATTGTAATAAATAGCTATGACGACTTAATTTAGAATAGAGAAGTTTTATGCATCTATTGGTCAGTATATCAAATTTTATAGGAACCGGCCCATATTTGACTATAGCTTTCTTACAAAAAACACTCCAGGAAGCCAAAAAATGTAGTAAAGGCCAGTTAAAAGCTATTAAATTAGAAACTATGAAAGCTATGGCCACTAAATTTTGCAAAAACAAGCTTTATAAGCAATACCAGCCAGTGTGAATAAAAGCACGATAGCGCCTTAACGAAAAGGGCTACAGCAACAAAATTTTACAAAAGGAAGTATTATGTGAATGCCAGCCAGTGTGCGATAGCTCCTTAACTACAAGAACTAGAGAAGAAGTTGTGTACTAAAAATGGGCGAAATCGGTTCACATTTAGTTAGAGCTCCCATATAACCCCGCCCCGGGAAACACATGAATGCTGATAAATTGAATACAATTGTAATAAATAGCTATGACGACTTAATTTAGAATAGAGAAGTTTTATGCATCTATTGGTCAGTATATCAAATTTTATAGGAACCGGCCCATATTTGACTATAGCTTTCTTACAAAAAACACTCCAGGAAGCCAAAAAATGTAGTAAAGGCCAGTTAAAAGCTATTAAATTAGAAACTATGAAAGCTATGGCCACTAAATTTTGCAAAAACAAGCTTTATAAGCAATACCAGCCAGTGTGAATAAAAGCACGATAGCGCCTTAACGAAAAGGGCTACAGCAACAAAATTTTACAAAAGGAAGTATTATGTGAATGCCAGCCAGTGTGCGATAGCTCCTTAACTACAAGAACTAGAGAAGAAGTTGTGTACTAAAAATGGGCGAAATCGGTTCACATTTAGTTAGAGCTCCCATATAACCCCGCCCCGGGAAACACATGAATGCTGATAAATTGAATACAATTGTAATAAATAGCTATGACGACTTAATTTAGAATAGAGAAGTTTTATGCATCTATTGGTCAGTATATCAAATTTTATAGGAACCGGCCCATATTTGACTATAGCTTTCTTACAAAAAACACTCCAGGAAGCCAAAAAATGTAGTAAAGGCCAGTTAAAAGCTATTAAATTAGAAACTATGAAAGCTATGGCCACTAAATTTTGCAAAAACAAGCTTTATAAGCAATACCAGCCAGTGTGAAAATTTTGTTACAATCGGTCAACATTTGGCTATAATTCTTATATATATATATATATATATATATATATATATAACATCCCCTTTTTATTTCAAAAAGATTCGGAGGTACAATCAGCCTATTAAAATTGCACCAATCTCCAGACTTTATATACAGCATTAGGAACTCCCAACAAAATATATGGACCTGTCGTATTACTATCAACATGTTTATCCTAACTAAATATTTAGTTAAACGAAAAGTATTTAACAGACTATTAATGCTAAACTACACCAGGTTATACCAGATTAAATATTGTGCAAAGTAAATACTAGGGAAACCACTTACACACTTTTAAATGTTGAACTATAAAGCTCCTGCCACCGAATTTAGTCCAAATATTTTGCTAACAATTCCAACTAGCGTAACAACATTTTTCGAATTTGGTCCACATTTTGAATTAGCTGCACCCTCGTAGATATATGAGAAATATTTCTAAATTTAACACAACTTGATGATGGGTATATAAGATTCGGCACAGCCGAATATAACACTCTTGCTTGTTTCAAGCTTTATTCAAATTGGTTGAACTACTAGTAAACATATAATCTTGTTTTTAGACTACACTAATACTTAGGCTTTTGAATGGATTATTGGTTTGGCTATTGATCGGAATATTAAATAAACTATTGATTATAGAAATGTTCATATTTCTCATTTCGTACACTAAAATTTGAATATCGACATGTATCGTCCGGAATCCTTACGTCAAACCTTAGTTTGGATAGCGAATTTGGTTTGATGAATATTTATAACATTACTACGAAGGGTTTGAGGCCTTATGCTCCACTGGGAGTCAAGAAAAACAGAAGAAAACGACGGGGTTTCTACTAGAGCTATTCATTTACTTTTAATTGGTGAGGTTTTTCAGCCAATCAAAATCCTCCCATAGTTCTAAAGACTGAAATGTGTATCAGAAGTAGGGAATTTCGGGAATTGCAAAATCCCGAATCCCGGGATTTTTAAAAATTTTTCCTGGGATTTTTACTTTCTTGAGTTCGAAAATCAGCGTTGTTTTTATCTAATAAATCAGCGTTGTTTTTATCTAATACAGCAACTTTGCAATTTTTAAACATAAAACGGTGAAAACAAGTGTAATTTCTTTGAAAATTTTTCTTACTTTTTTAATTGTATAAAACTATGAATTTTGAGGAGCATAAATCAAAAAATAGTGATACAAACTCTGTTTGGAATCATTTTTTCGTTGAATGTAAAGGTTCACCACATGCACAATCTAAATTATGCAAGAACGTTTTAAAGACTGGAGGTGGATCAACAAAAGGCCTTTTAAGTCACCTTAATGATGTAAGTTAAAATGAATATTTAATGTATATAATACAACAATGAGCTATATTTTTAGATCCATAAAATAATGCTAAAAAAAAATGAGATTACGGATAATTTTCACGTGAGACCCGTAATTGAGAAAGTAAGGAAAATAGTAAAGATGTTTAGAAAATCTCTAACAAAAAATGATATCCTCCAGAAATATGTAAAAGAGGAAAAAGGAAAGGAATTGATGCTACTCCTAGATTGTAAAACAAGATGGAACACTTTGTTTGAAATTTGTCAGCGATTTTTAGAGCTAGAGACTCCTCTGAAAAAGGCTTTGATCGACTTAAAATCAGAACAATTCTTGGATGAAGAATTTTCTTTGATTAAAAAAATTGTTGATGTATTAAGTCCTATTAAAATCACCCTCGAGGCACTATGTCGTAGGGAGATGACTTTGGTTAAAGCTGATGCTCCCTGTGTTTCATGTTAAATGAAATACATAAAATTAATTGTGACTTGAGTAAAGATCTGTATAAATCTATTCAATAAAGAATTAAAGAGAGAAGAACAGTGTACTCAATACTCTTAAATTTTTTACAAAATCCTAACGTCAAATCCGATTTTGATTTGAATTAAAGCAAATAATATCAAATAACAAACAATAACACAAGAAAAGCGGACCAGATCTATATATTATCGGACGAGGAAACGGAGGATATTTCTATTGCCCAAAAATTACAAAACGCAATTGAAAAATGCAAAAGTCCTATAAAATTTCGAAAGGATTGCAACAATGATTTCAATATATAACTTTCAAAAGAAAATGACATTTTTACTTCTACTGGGCAAGAGGAAATTATTTACAATCCTGCTATAATTATTTACAAACAATATTACCCACAAGCGTAGAATGCGAAAGGTGTTTTTCTACGGCAGCATATGTTGGAAACAAAATTCCTTCAAGATTGGCAGATGAAACTTTAGATGCCATAGTTTTTTTGAGAAGCTACTTAAAATGATAAATTTGATATTACTCTTGTTTTTCTTAATAAAAAAATGTAATTAAAAATGTAAATTAATGCTTTTTATTCTTATAAGAGTTTTGATGTATACCATTCTTACTTATATGCAATGGAAATAAAAATGGAAACTTTTTATTTGAAGAATATACAAAACATAACAGATTTCAAAAATTTTTTTAGAGATTTAAAATTCCCGAAAATCCCGAAATCGGGGTTCCGGGAATTATTAAAAATTCCCGATTCCCGGGAATTGGAAAAACCTTTCCCGATTGGCATCCCTAGTCAGAAGTCGTCCCCTTAGTTTGACAATAATATAGTTTCTTTGATTTGATGTCTTTGAAACTTCGGAAATTATCGAATTTAATACTTTAAATTCGGAATCTTTAAACGAATCTTCGTCAACCAGATCTCTCAGACCTCAAAAAAAAAAAATAAGTAGAGTTAAGCTGAATTCCTCCACTGTTTCGGAACGAAATTTTTGTTTTGAAACATGTTTACTCTTTTGAGAGATTGTTCTGAAGTGATTCACCTACTTCGAACAATTGTTCTGGAAAAACGAGGCTGCCATATGGAATATTTTTGGAAACGAGGTTATACGGGAGCTGTGGTCAAATGTAAACCGATTTTGCCCCATTTCAATACCAAAATTTGCTCATAGATGAAGCTCTTTTCGTTTAGGCGCCATCGTGATTTCAACAGACAGACAGACATACATACATACGGACAGACAGATGGACATCGCTCAATCGTCTTAGAATTTCATAAGGATTCAGAATATATATCGTTTTTGAGCCAATATTAAGGAAATTACAAACGGAATGACAATCTCAATATACCCCCGTTCTTTTTGATGGTGGGTATAAAAATTTGTTTGTGCCTTTTTTATCTTATATTCTTAAACGAGCAATAATTGTATATATATATATATATATATATATATAGAATGGCTATCTCGAAAACGGCTCTAACGATTTTGATAAAATTTGGACAGTGGGTATCTTTTTTTATGTATAGGTCGAAGAAGAAGGGACTTTTGGAACTTTTACCTCTAAGAGGGTAAAAACGGGTAAAAAGGGGAAAAAATCGAAAACGCTATGTCTCCTAAAGTAATAGGTATAGAAACAAAATTAAAATTAAATTTTAAACAGCTTTGAAAATAAGCGGACAGGTGTTTGGTACTTTTTTGAAACTATGTCCTATAGGGGGTAAAAAAGGGTGAAAATAGTTTTTTTGGCACCTTTTTAACCCACTCTTATATTTTAAACTAAAGAATATAGAAAGAAACTTGGTACTGCAATCAATAGATGTAAAAAAAACATGAAACACGTATTTGGTACTTTTTTGATTTTGGAGAAAAAATGGGTAAAAAAGGGATAAAATGATAACTTAACATCTCCAAAGTAATATGAATAGGAACATTATACATTATGTTAAATGCGTTTTAAAAAAATTCAATTGGCACCAAAAAAGTACCAAATATACATATGGAACTTTTAGAAATTAGGGAATAAAAAGGGGGAAAAATTAGTATTATTTTAAACAAATGAATGTTTGTATGTATGTATGTTCTTTATAGAATAGTAAACTGTGAATTTGATTGTGTTATGCTCTTTAGCGAAGATGTTGCGAATAAGCCGGCGAAGGTTTTAAAGGTGATAAGACTAATTTCCGACAGATGGCGCCACTGAAAATTACTAAAAATTAATTAAATCGTAAACTGTACATTTGATCATGCTATGATCTTTAGCAAAGTTGTAGCGCATGAGCCGACGATGGCTTTTTAGTTGGTATGAATAATTTCCGACAGGTGGCGCTACAGAAACTTACTCAAAGTCAATTTAATCGTAATCTGTACATTTAATCATGCTACAATCTTTAGCAAAGTTGTTGCACATGAGCCGACGAAGGTTTCTTAGTTGGTATGAAGAAATTTCGACAGGTGGCGCTACTGAAATTTACTCAAAGTCAATTTAATCGTATGCTGTACATTTAATCATGCTGTAATCTTCAGAAAAGTTGTTACAGATAAGCCGAAGAAGTTTTATGAATTGGAATAAGCAAAGTCCGACAGGTGGCGCCACAGAAAACTACTCAAAATGAATTAAATCGTAAACTGTGCATTTGATCAGACTATAATCTTTAGCAAAGTTGTTGCGCATGAGTCGACAGAGGTTTCTGTTGATATGAATAATTTCCAAAATTATTCAAAATGAGTTAAACTGTAAACTATGCAAACTATGTGTTGGTCGGACAAAATAAATCAAATAATTCAAAATTAACTGAATATTTCTACAATGTCTTTCCTCTAAATTTATTTAAGCACTTTATAATATAAAATATATAAAAACTTTAAAATTTTCCTCAAAATGCTTATCATAAAGCTCCGAGCAAGGCTCGGTCTACCAGGTACTGATCTTAAAAAGAAATGAAGAAATCGATTCCGGGTTTCATTCGTGTCTTGCCCTATCTTTAATTGTCTTGGTCTATAAGTGAATAAATATATAGCAAATTATGTGTTATCCCTAATCTGGAAACATAATAACCTTCCTAATAATTATAGCGGGGGAAAAAGGTAATTTAAGAATTTGAATTTTTTAATGCAAAAATGCTATATTCGTGTGCACAACTGTATTAAGGTGTGAACTTCATACATAAATTCAATTTAATGGTAATTTTTTATTACTAAACACTTTATGGTCAATTCTCATACGGAAACATAAAACTAGACAATCTTACACCGCAAGCGGTATAGGAGTATGTGCAAATATACTACAAATGTTGCGAACAGGTATGGTCAGTCGATCATGTCTTAATCCGGGATCAATTGGTAACAAAAACCTCTAAATACTGGCAAAAAAAAAAAAAAAAAAAAACACACACACACACACACAACTCAATGAAGTTAATTCACAGAAAACAAGAATCTTTGTTATGTTTCTTTTACTTGTATTTTAATGTTCCGAGTTCTTTAATTAATCAATCAAAATCGAATATGTATCTGTATCATTTTTGCTTCATTTTAATGGAATTCTAATAGCGACCAAGTGTTCATGCATAAACATTTCTATTGTGTTCCACGAGACAATTAGAAATAAATGGGAATTGAAACTTCTGTAAGTGATCAAGTTCGAAGAGGAAAAACAAAATCGATCGACTTAGAATTAAGGTGGGTTTCACAGTCAATTAAGACAAATACATAAATAACATTTATTCATTATTAAAACAATTTTTTTTTGTTATTTTGTACTGTCTCATGTGTATTTATTTGGTTCAATTAGTGCGACTGTTTCGTTAATTAAATTCATTATTAATGTACATGTTATTAATAATTATCATTTGATTTTTATAATTCTATTGTATGAAATTCGTTAAATTAATTAGAATGTATACGTGTTTTATAAACCCTACACCGACTTACTTGAAAAGGCAATTAGATGTTTATTCTGATGTTTGTAACGTATAGAAATGTTGGTATACATTTGTTCAGACAATGAAGAAACTTTTGAAGACTCAAAATGTCTATATAACGAGTCGTCCGCCTTAAAGTCCTATTGATATCATTTTATTCCCGAAAAATCAAAATAAATAAAGCCAACGTTTTTCAGCATCTGCTAATTTGGAGATATCTCAATCAGAATAAAAAAAAAAAAAACAATGAAATTAGACGAAACAAAAACTATAAAAGATAATGATCAAATTTTTGACAAACATTAAAAAACCTCAATTTGGTAATTTTAATGATTTTTTTCAAAATCCATTAAAAAGAGTTTCAATAAATTAAATAATTTAAATAAGAATGCGGAATAATTTTTTTCTTGGAATTTTATTATATCATGAGATAACAAATAATATCAAATCAATTTCTACGTAAATATAATTGAATGAATGAAACATCCTTGTTAGCAGATCTAATGCCTTGGGAAAATCTAAATGTTTTTATTAGCGAAAAACCCCAAAATACGTTAGCGGAAAAAAATAAATTTTATATTTTTTAAATGTAATTCAAAGTTTGTGTTAACGCTAAACTGTAAATATTTCATTGATAATATATTCATTTTTGTTGCAACTGAAAAAATTCCAAAGGTTTTGCTAAATTAATTCAAGTTCATTATCAAATTGAATCTTAAAAAATTTTAATTAATGAATTGTATTTTTTCTAATATTTACTCTTGATTCCTATTGGAAAAGCAATTTTGGCAAAAGAGTCCTAGATATTTCTAAGGTGTTTTTAGAGTGTGGCACGGATCACTTCTATTTCAAAATTTTGCTTTGGCATAAACGCATCATTTGTAGTGTAACTATTAATAAATCAGATTCTCTTAATTTTTTGGGTATAAAATGAGATCAATAGCAAAAAATGTACCATGACATTTCTAATATGTACATGACGTTGCTTAAATGTACATTGACGTCTCTAAAATGTACTTTGACAGTGCGCGATCAGTCTATTTGTATATTCTATAGTTCTGGGCATAGAAAATCATAGAAGGGAAAACCTGTCAAATAAACCTGAATTAGCTGTCAAAAAAACCTAAATCTATCATTGTGTTTGAAATTTTTTTTTTTAGTAGTGTTAGTGAAAAATGAAATCCACACAGTTGGTTTTTAAGCACAGTTGTATTAAAAGTTCTGAAAAAATAGGTACTTTTAATGAAACATTTGTATATTATTTTGAAGATATAATTAATATTTCAATAGTTTTAAACAAAATATAAAATATGATTTAAAAACCAAAGTTTTTGAAAATTTCCTATAAAAAAATGACCTATGATAAGATTTCTAAAATGTACCATTTTTATATAAAAAATTAAAAAAAATACTATTTTTATAGGAAATTTTCCAAAAATTTACTATTTTTATAGGATTTTTTTTAATTTACTATTTTTATAGGAAAATTTTCGAAAATTTACTATTTTTATAGGAAATTTAAAAAAATTTACCATTTTTATAGGAAATTTTTCAAAAATTTATTATTTTTATAGGAAAATTTTAAAAAATTTACTTTTTATTCAAAAAATTTTTTAATTTACTTTTTATATAGTAAATTTTTAAAAGAAATTACTATTATTATAGGGTTCTTTTAATTTACTATTTTTATAAGAAATTTTTCAAAAATTTTTTATTTTTATAGGAAAATTTTCAAAAATTTACTTTTTATATAGGAAATTTTTATAAAAGAAATTGCTACTTTTATAGGTTTTTTTTTTTAATTTACTATTTTTATAGGAAATTTTTAAAAAATTTGCTATTTTTAAAGGAAATTTTTTAAAGATTTACTATTTTTATAGACAATTTTTTAAAAATTTACTTTTTTATAGGAAATTTTTTAAAAATTTACTACTTTTATAGGAAATTAAAAAAATACTATTTTTTAAGGAAAATTTTCAAAAATTTACTTTTTTATATAGGAAATTTTTAAAACAAATTGCTATTTTTATAGAAAATTTTTTAAAAATTTACTATATTTATAGGAAAATTTACTATTTTTACAGAAAAATTTTCAAGAATTTAATATATTTATAGAAAATTTTTCAAAAAATGAGTACTTTTATAGGAAATTTTTCAAAAATTTTACTATTTTTTAAGATAATTTTAAAATTTTTTTATATTTATAGCATAATTTTTCAAAATGACCTAAAAATTAGTAGGAAAATTATTATTTGTAATTTCTAAAATTAATAGTAACGTGCTAGAAACTTCACTATTCAAATTTCCAAACTGCAAGGTACGTTTAGTTGTACGATCTAAAAAAAAGTAGTATATTTTTGAAACTAAAAAAAGCAACTCAGTTTATTTTCATTTCTTAATAAAAAAAAACGTTAAAAATGGAAAAAAAATTATTTGTTTTATAGAAAACAAATTATATTTCAGTTAATAAAATATGACCAAAATGTTTAAAAAAATTATAAGAATCTTGTTTTTGGAAAATTTCTGCTGTTGAAGCAATTGATTTTGTGTAATTTAAAGGAAAATAAAATGTTTGTATTTGTTTTGATTTTCCATTCTTCAAGATGGCGGTAGTTACACACAACCTATACGTGTGAGTTGTCATATGGAACAGCTGATTCTTTCCTATCTATTTATAATCTATGGTTCTGGGCTTGAGTATTTGGTGAGATGTTCGTTGGACTAACCAATTTTTCTGATCCGTTTTTTGCTTTTATTTTCTTAAATTTGACATTTACGGCTTTAGCCGCAAAGAACCATAATAAAAGTTCGTAGCCGAGTACTTTTCCTTTTTTATTTCCCTCACCGCAAACTGAAAAAAACCTCCAAAGACTCAAGAACTGCGCAACTTAAATTGCCGTGTGTGACCCTAGACTAAGCAAAGAGGAATTGCCAACTACATCATAATAGCGGCCATTGTCTCCGGTAGTACTTATGAGCAGCTAAAAGGTTTTTAGATGAATACAACAAGTGGAAGATTGAAATAAGTAAAAAGCTTAATGAATTAATTTAAATTGAAAAGGAAAATGCAAGCAATTGAAAATGGAAATGTTTCATTTGCAAAAGCAGTAACTGAATTGAAAAAGGAATTTGTTCGTACCGGTTTAGCAATTTTGGAACCGATGCATAAAAAAACGTATTAAAAAAGTCAATTAGAAATTCAAAAGTTTGACTTCGAAAAGAAACAAAAAGTCGCTTTTCACACGAATCAGGTTTACTTGATCAGTTTTTCTTTAAATTTCTTTTGAGCCTACATTCACTTTCACACACGAACATTTTCTTCATCAGTTTTCATTTTATTTTCCTTTTATTTCATACAAATTTTCAAAATTTTCAGTTTTTTTCTTATACAAATTCAAGACTTGATAAGCTAAACCTGACTAATGTAAAAGTAGACAAAGAACCTAAAAATTATTTTTTTACAATTTTGTTGAAACTATGTTCCTTACATGATAAAAGAAATTAGTAAGGTATGACCGTTCTCTCTTTTGTCAGTCATATTAACTTTCTGACGTTTGATCGAATTATTATTTTCTTATCTCGAATTATGCTGCCATACTACTTTTGAAAATTCCAGTTTGTGTTTGCTGTTATGCTATAAACACAATCACGACTGCAGGCTACGGGCTACCACCGTTGTAGATGTAGCCAAAAAAATACATAAATTTTATATACGATATAGTATATATATTTATATACCTCTAACTCAATAGAAGTAAATGTTTATGCTGTCATAACTAACACGCTACATATGCTAGAGCTAAGTGGTTTAGGTTATAAAAGCCCAGTATGTCCTGTATAAAATGCATTATATAAAAGAGCATACTTATGTCAGATATTTATAATTTCTACCACTTTTTCTGGCTTATAATGTTATGTGCTTATTAAGCAACGAAATCGACTTTTAATACTCCAATTGTTCTCTCAACTATATTTCGAGCTAAAAAGTGAACCATAATGTATTCTTTAGAGATCCATACGGTGTCAAGGTTCAAGACCATATCCACAATCCTCAAGTACGATCACCGACTCGTACATTGTAACAATATGGTGTCTGGCGCTAAATTTGTTCCACACAAATGCGCCGCCATCTACCGTACGAATATTCATTTTACCATCACAAAACTGAGGTTCAATAGGTATTTTTTTAGAAATATAGAATTACATACATACTACCATGACATTTATACCGTAGTACCCCATTTTATTGAAGTATTAATGTTCGTCAACACTAGGTTTTATAACTTTTATGTGAGTCCTATCAATCTAAGAAATTATTGACGGTATTTTATATTTGTTGTAGAAATAGTCTCTTGACCTACGTTCTTTTGACTTTTGATATTATCCTTCTGCTAAAAAGTAGCAAAATTAGCAGAATTTTCGTTCGCGACATATGTTCTTTAATAGTATCAAGTACCTTACGAAATGCCTCTTTGTTTTGCGATAATTAGAAACAAATCTGTAAAAACTAGTCAAATAATGAGTACAGGAAACTTCCTCCTGATTAAAAAAAAAAACTTCTTACATTGCTTCCGTCACTTGATTGAGAGGTATTCGAACATTGGTTTTTATTTATGTTCGAAATTAACGAAACCAACATTGGTTTTCCGAGCAAAATACTAAGTCGAGTAATTTTAAATAGAATGTTCGACGCAGTTTTCTTTACATTGTGTCAATAGAAGCTATATTTGGAAAATCGTAACATGCCAACGAAAATTCTGAACTGAATTCGGGCAACGTACGTGGTTTTTAAATTTCGAATTCTACACAAGAGGTAAGTTGTCAAATCCGAACGAAGTCACTACTGCAGTAAGGCAAGGATGCATCTTGTCACCTTTAATTTTTATCTTTGTCATCGACAATATAATGCGCACGGCTTTAAATGGTAGACGCGGTATCCAATGAACACCCTTAAACAACTCGAGGACTTCGAAAAAGCTGATGACGCATAAGCTCAGGCCACGTTCAAGAAAATACTAACGCTATCACTGTTGAATCTCGGGCAGCTTTGCTGGAAATCAATATTTCCAAGACAAATATTATGCCTGGAGGCTATGGCGCAAGCTCCTCAACACACATCAAAATGGATAACTAGGTTATTGGATGTGTAGGTAATGGAAGTTTGGTACCTACAAAAGGTGGCGCCAACAAGACAACATCTGCATTCGGCATTCTCCGAGCTATTTGGACATCTCGGCAATATCAATAACAACGAAGTTACGAATATACAACTCGAATGTCAAGTCCATCCTGTATTACGGCTGTGAAACTTGGAAACGCAAAAATGCCATTGATAAGCGACTACAAGCCTTTGAAAACAAATGCTTACGGCAAATCGTTAATATATGGTGGCGAACCGCATAAGAAATGAAGATCTACTTAACGCGACAAATCAAATCCCTGCTCTAAAGAGTTATGTCAACGAAAATGGCGATGGTTAGGCCACATACTTTGAAGACCAAATACCAACATTGCTCTACAAGCGCTTTGTTAGAATCCACATGAAGGAGGCCTTCGTATTGGTGCACCTGCTAGAACGTGTAGAAGGTCAATTGATGTGGAGTTGCAAGCAGCAAACTATTCTTGGAATGACGTGGGCCTAACATCTCGCAATAGAGTCCGATATAAAAGGATGGTTAAAGCCCCATGCTCAACTGGGAGTCAATGATAGCAGAAGAAACTAGTACACTTTTCAAGGATTGGGAATCATTTCGATTCGGCTTTTTTAAATTCATTAAAATTCTTAAAGGTGAAGCAGGCAAGTGGATAATCAATCATCGAGAAATAATTCTGTCAATACCATGAGACTTACTTTAATTAAAGTAAGGGAAGACAGAAATGACGTTGTCATCTATAATATAAGGGCTTATATCGAGTTATCCATTTCGTGGTTTCAAAAGTATAGGACTAGAATTCGACATCTGTCAAACTAAGTTATTATACCAATTTTTTTATTTTCTGTTGAAAGTCTGACATTGGCTAAAATGGATCGCTTAAGTGTCACACAACGCATAAAGATGATCAAAACATGCTACAAAAATGGTGATTCTGCAACAGCCACATATCGTGCTTTAAGCGGAGATTATGGTAGATAATCGTCTAACAGATTTGAAGACCCGAATGTGTCGTTCTCAGGAATTAGGACTGTCTTACGGCACATTATTGAAAAGTACGACTTGGAAAATATGTGGTTTTGACAAGACGGTGCCGTACACACACGACAAAGTGATTATGTTCTTATTGCAAGAGACAATTTCCTGGCCGCGTGATTTCTCGTCGTGGCGATATTAACTGACCACCAAGATCATGCAATTTGATAAAATTAGATTTTCATTTGTGGAGCTACGCGAAGACCTTGTTTAGGCAGATAAACCAACATTCGTCAAGTTATGGCTGAAATACCTCCCAATATGTGTCAAAAAGTGGTCGAAAATTAACTCAAAAGAATCAATGCTTGCAACATTTGACGTGTTGGTCATTTTAAAGACGTAGTGTTTCACACATAATGTCAACGTTGTAAACTTCATAATAACAAGTAAGAAAGATTATACGATACCCTTCACCGCTAAGGTCAAAAGTGTTCTTTTTCCTGTATAAAGACAAATAATTGCTAAATTTTGCCATCATACAAACATTTTCTCAAAACTTGTATATTTAAGCTGTTTTCGTCATTTAGACTTATATGAGAGCTAGGGTCAAATATGGACCGATTATTTCGAAATTTGACAAATTGATTACAGTTGCTCATTACCTTCAGATTTACGAGCATTTTGATGATTTTTGTTTTATTTAGTGCGTTTTAACGCAAGAGTTTGTATGGGAGCTATGGTCAAATGTGGACCGATTTCAACGAAATTTAGTGGAATGATTTTGGTTTATATAAGCAGTTTGTTTTTAAATTTCATGAAAAAATATTGATATTTGTGGCCAAAATATTAATTCCGGGAGGTACCATAAATTAAAACCGATTTTGACTAATTTCAATAGCCATTTCATCAAATTACACTGTGTGCCAAATTAGGGGTCATCGATTTTTTCCTGAATGAGACCAAATGAAGATGATAGAAGGTGATTAGTAGACCAAAACCTTAAATGGGTTTTGAAAAGTTAGCTCGAGTTTTGAAGTTACAGCTATTTGAAGTTTTGTTATTTGGGTACAAAATTTTCAATATAAGTTTCATGTAGAATAAATCAGTGAATAAATTTAACAGTTAAAACTACATATTAAGACTAAAATACAATTACAATTTTATAAATTACTTTTTATAGTTTTTGTGAATTTGTATTGTACTTTATTCCCCATTTTTCCATATTTATTTTAAAATTAGGTGAAATTTATAATATCGAGTATTTAATTTTTTCCTGAATCTAGTATTTCCTATTTTAATTTGTTAAGTTCGTGTTGAATTAATTGTGGAGGGATCTTATGTAGTTCCTATTTAAAAGTAATGTACTCCAAATTTGCTAATCAGAATCGATTCTGAAGACAAAAACCGGGTGAACTTTATATGTTTTAATGTGTTTTTTCCTTTTATTAAACATGTTTTCATTTTAAGAATAAAGTCTAATCCCTCTAATTTATAAACGATTAATAAAATTATCAAAGCTTTATAGTAAGAAATTTCTATAGCAAATTTGATTAACAAGCTTGTTATACATATTAGGAGTTTACACTAAAGACAAAATTTTATAATTTTATGTCATTTTCTTAACAAAAAAAAAGAGTCAATACATGAAAAAATTGGTCTTAACTTGGTAAGCCCAACTTATCTGGGTCATCCTTCATCTCAACTGTGGACACATACCTCCTCGAGGTACCACCCGGGGAGCTAGTTTAACACCCATTAATATAGTGAGCTAACATGTACCGAGAGTTGTCCCATAAGATCGATAAAAATGAGTTAGGATTACGGGCTAGTAACCCTCTCTTGAAAAAAAAAAAAATGCTACGAAGAGGATAAAATTAGAATGTCCCACCACCTAGTGTTAGAGAAAGATGTCCGAAACTTCGATAGAAAGACCAAGTAGAGGAACTTTTTCACAGCTTGACAATAAAATTGGAGAATATTCGCACAAGATCGAAATCCATGGACTTCTAAAATATGCTCGGACTTTAACCTTAACAGGTTGTAACTATAGGCCATTTAAGTAAGTAAGAGTCAATCGTATGTAAAAACTTATACAAAAAAGAAGATTTAAATTGTTTAAGTTTTAAAATAATTGAAAAAATACTTCTTTATTGTTTATTAAATGCATTAAACATTTACAAAAAATCTTATAAAAATATTTTTCCAAAAATTACAACAAAGCAAAAAAAGCAGGGAAAACAAAGTTATTATCACATGATTTTGGATCTAAAAATAAAAATTGTTTATATTAATTATAAGCTGCTAAGTTTTCAACATATGAAGTAGCTCAGTGGAAGAGTCTCTGCCTCGGGTCTGGGTTCGAGCCCCCATGGGGTCGTAAAAAAAAAAAAATTATATTTCGTTTCAAAATATATTTTTTTAAATACAACAACAAAAAAGGTTTTTGTTGTTTTCCAATTGCTTACCCAAGTCATTACTTTTCTGCAATTGGTAAGTACTTGCCTCCAATGACATCCCCATGTTAATGTAATGACTTAAACAGTGAATGAGTAAGTAGTTCGTGTTCAATAGTTTAGCTGTTTAACTCATTACTTGGTAATGAAAAGTTTTGCTGGGTAGCCTCCTTTCACTTACAATTGGTCTCATTCGTTAAAAAATTCCTTGGCGCACAGTGTTATCTTAAGAATTGCGACCTGTACTTTGATTACATGGTTTACATAGGGGTCCAGCCAGACTGACATCGCTAAATCGACTCAGAAAGTGATTCTAAGTCTATTGGTATACTAAAAGGTGGGTCTAAGACAAATATTTCTATGTGTTACAAACATCAGCACAAACTTATAGAAACCTTTTGAATGGTATAAAAAATAAATATTATGGAAAAATATTTACCTATAACCCTTTATTTAAGTTTGTTTCGCTTAATGTGAAAACCTTTTCTAAGTGATTAGCAAAAGTATCAATATTTTTACATGGGTCTCTTGCTCTAGTATCGTTTTCTAACTTAATTAGAGATTCATATTCAAATGTCCCTATGTTCCAGCTAGTCTGGCAAGGGCCCTTAAATTCAACCAGTCTTTTTTGAGCCGCTCTAATCTAAATACGTAAAACTTACGTGTGGCGCCTTGCAATGAGGAATGCATAAACTATTTTAAGTGATTAAAAAGTAACAGTTATATTTTTTTTTGTGCCAACACGAGCCTGAGAAATTTTAGCGCAAATATCGAACAATGACCGTTGTATTCAAATTAATCTTAAACTTACCGTTTTTTTATTTTCAGCAAATCGTCTTCAACATTAATCTATTGAATGCTAATAAGGGAAAAGCTACGATTGATCTATTTAAATTGTAACTTTTTGTTAAAATTTTTTTAGGAATATTATTACTTTTATTACTTTTTTATTTAATTTAATTTTAAAATGCTGACTTGCTTATTAACTTGATACAAATTTTAATCCAATTTGCAGACAATCAAATACTTGATGATTTTTATTATAGATTCTTTCACTTTTTTACTTTAGATACTAAAATAAGGTAGATTTTTTTTTTTTGAAAATTGAAAAAAAAAACAAAGAAATGTGACAAAGTTTTAATTTATCATAAAACGGAGCCCGTGTGCATTGATTTAAAACCTAAACACGTTATTTTTCAAAAACCGCACGAGTAACATAAAAAATTTTGTATTTTATTATTTTGACAGTACGAAAGTATTTATGTATTATTTTTGTTTCTTTCTTAATTCAAAATTTACCGATTGTTAAAGCAGTTGATTATGATTATGTTGAGTGTTTTCTTTACGTCGTTATCTTACGATATTATCTCTTGTACGTCGTTTGATTTGAAATTATTTTCAGATTCGTATTATATTTTCAAATAAGCGTTCAAGCGCAGTGCAATGTTTACCGTACCGATCTTCAAATGAAACTGAATCTATTTTGGCCAAATAAATGTTTGAGCCATGTTTAAGTGTTTTCTATTAACTCTGATTTTGTTGCCATTATTGCTCACGGTTTTCTCTATGAACCGACAAGTACCCCTACAACATTTAACACACATACAAATTACCAGACAAATAAATGTACTCATAAATCGCTAGATGGAGTTAGATACTAGATACGAGTACACAGCAGTTGGTTCAATGGTTGTTTGACAGGTCGTATGAATAGACGACTGACTGTTAGTTTAATACTTTGTTGATACTTGTTTGGTGAAGCAGCTTTGGCACATGTGTTGGGCGACTCAGTCAGCCAGAGTCAGAGGGCAAACTCGATTAAATATTGATATAGTCGAGAGCGCAAGTGAGAGAATGCGCTCAAACAAACCGAATATTTTTGAATTTTTAATTTCTGAAATGCCGGTTTTTATTACTTAGTCAGCTGTTTTAATCATTTCATTTTTTAGATTCGATTGTTTAAAATATTTATTTTTAAATTTATTTCTACTTTATTTCAAATTTCGAGACAATTTTTTTTAGACTAGTTATTTTTTTGTCGTATGATAATTATTAAGATTTTTTAAAAAAAGGCAACTTTGTATCTAGTTGAGACTGGTGTCAGTTATTTTAATTCTGGTTTAAAAATTAAAAAAAAAATAAGTATTGAAAAATAATATTATAGGTCTACTAATATGTCACACTTTAGCAATTAAAAGATAGTGTTAACTTGTCGATCTATTTAAGTCGAGAGTGAGCAAATGCAGCTGTTCGGTTCTTTCACTGCGGCTCTTTGAAAATTCTTCTATTGATTTTTCTCATTATTTTCTTTTTAAATTTTTTGCTGCATTTATTTCCTTTCAATAAAAGCCAATCACAAAAAAAAAATCGAATAACTACACAGTGCTGCACTTAAATCTTGAAATAATTAAGAGAGCCTAAATCTAAAAGCTTATGATAATAGAACAAAAACCCCAGCTGGGTTTTGAATTATTAGTTAAGTTTTTTTAATTCTTTTTTGAAGTTTTCAAAAAACATGTACTGATTCTTAGGTCTATACCTCGTGAACTTTCGAAATATTGCTTTTTTTTCTTCAGCAAATTTTTACCTCTTAATTAGATCTAAAAATTTTGCCTTGAGATAAAATAAAAAAAACAAGTAAGAAAGCGCTATAGTCGGTCAAGCCGACCATACGATACCCTTCACCACTAAGGTCAAAGGTGTTATTTTTCCTGTATGAAGACAAATATTTGCTAAATTTTGCCATCATACAAACATTTTCTCAAAACGTATATATTCAACCTGTTTCCGTCATTTGGACTTATATGAGAGCTAGGGTCAAATGTGGACCGATTATCTCGAAATTTGGCAAATTGATTACAGTTGTTACAATTATGTATGCAAAAAATAAACTCAAAATTTTCATTATCTTTAGATTTACGAGCGTTTTAGTGATTCTTTGTCTCATTTAGTGCGTTTTTGAAGAAGAGTTTGTATGGGAGCTATGGTCAAATGTGGACCGATTTCAACGAAATTTGGTACAGTGATTTAAGTTTACATAAGCAGTATTTGATTTAAATTTCATGAAAAAATATTGATATTTGTGGCCAATATAGCAATTCCGGGAAGTGGGACCTATGGGAGGTACCATAAATAATGGACTGATTTTGACCAATTTCAATAGCCATGGTCCCATTATCAAAAAAATGATCTGTGCCAAAGTTCATCAAATTATCTTTAGAATTGCGACCTGTAGTTTGATTACAAGGTTTACATGGGGTCCAGCCAGCCAGACGGACAGACGGACGGACATCGCTAAATCGACTCAGAAAGTGATTCTAAGTCTATTGGTATACTAAAAGGTGGGTCTAAGACAAATATTTCTATGCGTTACAAACATCAGCACAAACTTATAATACCCTTTCCACCTATGGTGGTGAAGGGTATAACTACATCTTAATCAAAACAGTCAAAGAACTTAAAATTTCGTCATAGATTTTTATTTGTATAATTTAAAATAGATACTTAGAAAAATTAATATTAACATTTATAAGTATGAAGCACAATTGGAACGAACGACCAATTTTTCGGAACAAATATTCGTCGTTAGAAATGGAAGATATGGGCTTATATGAGTATGAGCACAATTGATGCGTACGACGAAATTCGTCGTATGTATCGATATATTTAATTCTATTTCATACGCAGACAAAAATTATTTAATTCAAATAAAATTATTTAAATATAATAAGCTTGCGTAATAATAAAAGAATAAAATAAAAGATAAATTGCAATTGTTGTGAGTGCGCGATATGTCCGAAAGTATATGTAATTTGTGGAAATAAAAAATCAACAAAAATGGCGTTAACAACGTTTATTCGTCCCAAATGTATTCAATGGACGAATTTACAAGACGAAATTTTAAATCCGATTTCGTCGTGCTGGACGAAATTAGTCATTCGTTCCAATTGTGTTTCCTTTTGGTATTGAAATTGGGCAAAATCGGTTAACATCTAATCATAGCTCCCGTATAACCTCGCCTAGACTAATCGCTTAGGTCCTTATAAATAACAATAATAGCTATGATGATAAAATTTGGAATATAAAATTTTACTTAAGTACTAAGCAGAAATCGGTTCACATTTAGCCATAGCTCCCATACAAAACACTTATGAAAACAGCCTAAAATACACATAAATTCCAATAAAACTCTAAGAGATGTATTAACTAAATTTAGCACAAGGAAGTGTTATGTCAATGCCAAGGAAGTCTTATGTCAAGCCAGTGTGCAAAATTTTGTCACAATCGGTCATTATTTGACCATAGCTCCGATATAAAAAATTTACGTAAACACAAAATAAAAAAAAGGAAGGGGGTTTCTGTCCGTCAAATCAAAGCGCGATAGCTCCTTAACTACAAGAGCTAGAGAGACAAAATTTAATTTAGAAGTTATGTACTGAAAATGGGCGAAATCGGTTCACATTTATTTAGAGCCCTCATATAAATCTGCCCCGGGAATCATATTTATACTGATAAATTAAATACAATTGTAATAGCTAGTTCATCTAAATTTAGAACAGAGAAATTTATGCAACTATTAGTCAGTATGTCAAATTTTATAGAAATCGGTCGATATTTAACTATAGATTTCATATAAAAAACACTCCCGGAAACCAACAAAAAAATGTAGCAAAGGCCAGGTAAAAGCTATTAAATTGGAGACTATGACAGCTATGGCAAGAAAAAGCTTTATATAAATACCAGAGAGTGTGTAAAATATTTTTACAATCAGTCAACATTTGGCTATAATTCCTATTTATTTTATATAATTAATTTATATAACATCCCCTTTTTATATCGACAACAAAAAAGATTCGGAGGTACAATCAGCATATTAAGATTGAACCATGGAAATTAGATAGCTATTAATCAATGTTAAGTCCAGTCTTTATATACTGTATTCTCATAACAAAATATTTGGACCTGCACAACGAAAAGTATTTAGCAGCTTATTAATGTAATGTGACTATACCCGGTTATTGGGTTGCCAGTCAGGCTGGATTCGACTTTAGTGTCCAGCTTAGAGCTGCAAAACTATCGATAGACGCCCCACTCGATAGTTTCGATAGTCGATAGTGGTCACATTCGATAGTTTCGATAGTCTGTCATAAAACTATCGATACTATCGATAGTATCGAATTCTAAAAATTGCATGCAGAAACAATTGTTTACTTTAAGTACATATATCTACAAATATTTGCTTTAAATTATAGTACCTGGGTAACCGAGCCTTGCTCGGAATTTTATAATAAACATTTCGAAGCAAGTTTTAAAGGTTTCATATATTTTTTTTTATGAAGTACTAACAAACTAAAATAAATTTAGAAAAAAGACATTACACAAATATCAAATTAATTTTTAATCATTTCATTCATTTTGTCCAATCAACACATCAGATCAAATGCATAGTTTACAGTTCAATTCATTTTGAATAGTTTTGAAAATTGATCATACCAACTTAGAAATCTCCGTCGAGTCATATGCACGAACATTGCTAAAGATCATAGCCTGATCAATTCAATTTGAGTTATTTTCAGTTACGCCACCTGACGGAAATTAGTTCTACCAACTAAGAAGCCTTCGTCAGCTCATGCGTAACAACTTTTCTAGAGAGTAATTTTCAGTGGCGCTACCTGTCGGAAATTAGTCATACCATCTTAAAAACCTTCGTCGGCTCATTCGCAACAACTTTGCTAAAAACCATAACATGATCAAATACATAGTTTACTATTCTATAAAGGTCATACAAACATTCATTTGCTTAAAAGTTATAACATTACCAATTTTTCCCCTTTTTATCCTAATTTCAAAAAAGTTCCATATGCATATTTAGTACTTGATACCATTTGGATCCGGTATATTTTATAAAAACGCAGTCAACATATTGGTCAATGGTTCATATTACTTCATGAGGTGTTAAATTATCATTTTATTTCATTTTTTACCCATTTTGGACCCCAAAATCAAAAAAGTACCAAATACGTGTTCAATATCTTTTCGCATTTATTGATTGCATTACAAAGTTTATTTCTATATTCTTTGGTTTAAAAGATAAGAGTGGCTTAAAAATAGTACCAAAAAAACTAGTTTCACCCTTATTTACCCCCTATCGGGCATAATTCCAAAAAGTACCTGTCCGATTATTTTAACATCTGTTAAAAATATAACTTAAATTTTGTTTAAATATTATCACTTTAGGCGATATAGAATTTTCGATTTTTTCCCCTTTTTACCCTCTTAGAGGCAATCATGTATCGCGTAGGTAACTCCTGGAGTAAACTATTGTATATGGCTTGTCTTTTAATTGTTCGAAACATGGCAAAATGTCTTTTTTACTATAAATCGCATGCTTTTATCATTTTACTGTTTTTATCAGCAACAAATGATGCTTTTTCCTTTTTCCGTTACACCTGACATTGCAATATTTTCCGCATTGTAATTATACCACCATGACTTTCGATATAAGTAGCCAGTTTTGATCATTTTTTTCTTGAATATATCACTTACTCAAGTTAACATTTGCTGAACTAAAGATATAATTTTAGTCTTATTGATTAATTTCATATTTATTTTAAAAATATCCACCGACACCAAAATTTTTCCTAACAATCAATTTAAAATATGCCGCCAACCTATTTTTGTCGATAGTATCGCTATCGGAAAAAAACAATCGATAGCACACTAAAAATAAAACTATCGATATTATCGATAGTACCATCGATAGTTTTGCAGCTCTAGTCCAGCTTTTTTAGTGCTTGTCCGGTGTCAAGCTAAAATTAAATTTGTTCAGCTAAAAAATTAGGAATTTAAATTTTTTTTAAATTTTTAAAAATTATTTTTATGAAAAAGAAAGCAATAAAAACTTTTGCAAAAGTGTATTTTTTTTCTTTTTTACTTAAGCGTTTCATGCGTTAAATAATCGATTTCTTGATTAAGTTAATTTTTGTAATAGAATTACCCTCCATCAAATTACCCCATTATACTTACTTTACTTAAATGGCCTATATCAAAAACCTGTTATGTGCTCATATTCTCCAATTCGTAGGTCAAGCTTTGAAAGATTATCCTCTACTTGGCCTTTCCATCGTATTTTCGAACGTCCACTTTTACGAGTTCATTTTATTACTGGAGTATTTTAATACATTCGTACAATATGCCTCAGCCAACGCAGCCGATGTCGATGTCAACGTATAACTCGTACACTCAGAATATTATGTGGGTAAAAATAAATGAAAATGTAATTTAAAATGAATGAATTTTCATTTGAAAACCGGTTGACTACATTTTCATTCAAATTTGAAGAAAAATTCATTTAAATTTAAATGTTAAAAAAACAACTTTTAATTTCGGTATAAATAAATGTATGTTAAAATTAATTTGAAAATTTTAACTGCCGGAAAAACAACTAGCAAATTTTTTAAATCAAACTAATTTTTCAGTTATTTTCAATTTTTTGACTATCAAAAGAACAACTGTAAAATTTTTAAAATCGAACTAAAGTTTCCGTTATTTTCAATTTTTTAACTTACAAAAAATAAACTACAAACTTTTTCAAAACAAACGAAAGTTTCAGTTATTTTCAATTTTTTAACTGACAAAAAATAAACTACAAATATTTTCAAATCAAACTAAATTTTTGGTTATTTTCAATTTTTTAACTATCGAAAAACTAACTGTAAAATTCTTTAAATTCAACTGATTTTTCTTTTATTTTCAATTTTTCGACTGCCAAATAATAAAATTTCAAATTCAGTAAAATTTAATGATAATTCAATTTTTTATTTAATAAATAAACTTAATTTTAAAACAATACTCGTTTAATATATAGGTATATATATATATATATATATATATATATATATATATATATATATATATATATATATATATATATATATATATATATATATATAATCAATTATTATAATAAAATGTAGATGTTATAAACTATATATAATTAATTTAAATTTAAAATTTATATCTAATTTTTCTTTATAAATAATTTGATAACATAGTACAAAAATTAACTAAGAATTAAAAATAAATAGGGATTGACTAGTATATAAGATTCTTGCTAACAGCGATTGTTGCTCTACTTGTGAATACCGTGACTTAAATATAATAAAACAGCACATTTGAATCTGAAATTATATATATATTATTATTATATTTTTATAAAAGTTTAGATTTATATAAAAAAATTTAATTTGTATAAAAAGTTAAAATTTTTATTGAAAATGAAAATTTTTATAAAATTTTTAATTTTTATAAAATTTTTTTACATACAATAAATTTTTATAAAAGTTTAAGTGTTTATAAATTTTCATATTTTTTTTTAATTTACATTTTTATAAATTTATAGATTTTTATAAAAATTTAACTTTTTATAGAATTTCAAATATTTATAAAATTTTAAATTTTTAAAAGATTTTAATTTTTCTAGAATTTTAAATTTTTATAAAATTTTAAATTTTTGTAAAATTATTATACATTTTTTTAAGAATTTACATTTTTATTAATTTTCAGATTTTTATATATATTTAAATTTTTATAAAAATTGATCTTTTATAGAATTTTAAACTTTTATAACATTTTTAATATTTATAAAATTTTAAATTTTTATAAAATTTTTAAATTTGTAGAATTTTAAATTTTTATAAAATTTAAATTTTTAATTTTAATAAAATTTTTAACGTAATGTAAATATTTGAGCGGTTTATTGTGACAAGATAATGATACGATTTATATAGCGCTAAATCAATTTGCATTACCAGTATAGTTTTGCATACAACTTTAGTGTTAAACAACAAGAAATCATTTTTAATTATGACAGTTTCTTAAGAATTAAGAGAAACAAATAGTTAATTTTTTTAAGAAATTTAAGTAATTATTTAATTTTCATAAAAAAGAAAATAACTACAATTAATAACTGTAATGGATTATCAATAATTTTGTGTAGTTTGTTTTTTTAAATAAATAACCAAATCAGTTGTTATTAGATTTTCATAGATTTTCAAATGTTTATTCATTTAAAAATGATTCAACTGAAAATTTTTAAAACAAACTACAGTCAGTTACTGTTATAATTTTCTGAGTGTACAGCTCATTGTTTATTGTTGATGCAAAATGGTCCAAATATTTTTCGTAGAATCTTCCTCTCAAAAATTGATTCAACACCATATAATAACACGGGTTGTATAAGCGTTTTGTAGAGCGTAGTTTAAGCTCTTACAAAGAGTTCTTTATTTCTTATCTGCCAGCTTGGATTGCCTGCTTGTAGGAACCAGCAGTTATTATTTGATTCATTGAACCATTTTATTAGATTCCTTCTTGATACTTGAAAAGGCGGCAGTCAAATCGCGCAATGTGCATCCCATGATATAAATGTCATCGACAAACGCGAGTGGCATGTGTTTTCTGTTGAAAATTGTTTCAGATCTCGAACGATTCGAAATTCGGTTTATAAAAAATATAAAGATTCAACGAAGCAAATTATTTAAGCAAGTTTTTTATTGTAAATGTCCAGCTAATTTTTGAGTTGTCAAGTTTTTCTTCCTTATGTCCAGCTTTTTCAGGATTTGTGTCTGGCAACCCTACCCGGTTATGAGACCAAATTATGTGCAAAGTAAATAGGAAGACCACTAAGATACTTTTAACTGCAACCGAGTTTAGTCCAAATATTTTACCAATAATACAAGAGTAACAATTTTTTTAGAATTCGGTCCACATTTTAAATTAGCTGCACCCTCGTAGAAATATGAGATAAATTTCTAAATTTAACTCAACTGATGGTGGGTATATAAGATTCGTCACAGCCGAATATAACACTCTTACTTGTTGTATATAAATTGAAAAAGAATACGATTTTTTGTTTAAATTGAATATTTACCTGAATTAAATACATCTTAAAAAATTATATTTGTATAAATAAATATAGTTTTTGCATGATTTTGCTAATATTTTATTTTTTGAATGAGTTCCAAACAAAATGCATTTCTTGTGTGATAAATAGCGGGAAACGATGACAAATTTTAACTGTATTTATCAAAAGTTGAACCAATAAAACAATCGAATACAAACAAAAAATAAACTAGAATATAATACACAAAGAAAAAAAAAACCTGGAAAACAAATAGACAAGAAAAGACCGGAAGTTAAACTAAACAATAGAAACAAAAAAGTTAAAAACTTTAATAAAATCAATTTATACGAAATATCAAATAAAATATGAGCACAATAAATATTTCTATGGTATATCGATATTGTCGCGATATTAATTGATCGTTTTATTGTTAAATTTACATTTTGTCTTTTAACGTTCAAATTGTAATAAAATGAATAAATTTCATTTGTCTTTTATTTTGTTAAACGCACAAACGGGTATTTATTGTATTTGTTTGTTTTATTTGTTGTCAGAGTCAGAGGCGTCTCTTTATTGATTATATTGTTGACGTTGTTGTTGTTTATTGGGCTTTAATGTTTTGATTTTATTTTTGACAATTATTACTTGTATCTGACAGTGAAGGTCGTTTGTTTAGCGCTTTTAGCAAGATTAAATGAATTGCTGTTGTTATTGTATAAAAGAGGGCTTTGTTGTCTTTGTATGCCGTACACCACCATAGGTGGGAGAGGATATTGAGCTTGTGTTGATGATTGTAACGCATAGAAATATTTGTCAGATCGACTCAGAATCACTTGTTCAGTCAAGCATTAAGGCACGTCTGTCCAAACGACAGAAGACCAAGAAAGCCTGATTCATCAATATTAAGACCACATAAGGTTATATCAGATTTTTGCAATTTTCGTGGGTTAAGAATGATTTTTTTCGGTGTATGCACACATTTGTTATTATATGAAACCCAGGCATCCAAATATGCTGATCCATAGGATTTTCATATCCCTGGGTATCATCTTCTTTTAATTTTCATCGGGGACTTGTCATGTACACTCGTGATGAAGTCGCCTTCCAGTGCCATCAATCTTTGAGCACATATGATGTTGAATATAGCTGCCTTTGTGTTAAATTCACAATCAGGAAGTACTTGTTCCTTTACAGGAGCCCAAGCGCAGGAAGGGATGCAACATTCTCCGGTTTCGACACCCTTTCTGACTCCATAACAAATATCCTCGAGAGTTGTTCGTTCAATGAAATCGTTGTTGCTGACGATTTCAATGTTCACAACTATTCTTGGTTTACCCATTCGGGTCACACAACTCCAGAGGGACAATATGTTGAGCTGTTCGCCGCGCACAACCATCTTGCGCAATTAGTGAAAGATCCGACATAAATCGCATATGTCCCAGGGCACCAGCATAACATTCTCGATCTTTTTTTACTTCGCACCCTGAAAAGTACGAAGTAGATGTCATTGCAGCTCTCAGTAACTCCTATCACTGCACTATTTCCGCCATCTTTCCGTTCTCTAAACTTCGTAACGTTTCACCAATAGCTACGAAACATAAGATTTTTATCTACGGGAAGGCACGTTGGGCAGAGCTCAACGATTTCTTTCGCCATTTTAATGGAAAACTGTGTCTTCTAGACAGTGATGTCAATGCCATGGCGAAAATGGTGGAAAATATTATTAAGTTGCAAATGAATACTTTCATACCAACAAAAAAGTCTTCGATTAAGCTGCGTCACAAAACGTGGTTTAATCAGACGTGTAAAACTGCTGTCAGATCTAGATAGGAAGCATTTAGAATCCAGTATCTCTGTACGTCGTACCAAAGTTCTTACTTTTACTTTTTTTGTATTTCGTTAAAAGATTAAGGAATAATGATAGAGTTTGATAGAGTGTGACATGGGGCACTTCTATCAAAACTTATTGCTTTTGGTGTAGGTAATTACTATGTATTTTGAATAAATAAATATTTTAAATAAAACAAAAAATGCTAAATATAAATATGATTGGAAAATGCTAAAGAAAAATGTCAAATGCAAAATAGAAAATTTACAGCTAAAATAAAAAATGATTTAGCATTTAGCCGCAAAAATGCCAAAATGACCACACAGATAATAACTCATCGACTGAGCACGGTATAAACCAGAAGAGTAAAATACCGACGCAAAAAGCAAAGAGTTTTAATAAAAATACACCATATAGCACCCTATGGAACGCCTTAGTAATAGCTAAAGCCACAAATTTGCTTTCGCCTACATCTGAATCGATCTGCAAAGGTATTTGTTGATTAAGAACTGATAAACGGTTTTAGGGTAATTTGTGACGCTGAATCCAAATCTTATCTTAGTTTTTTCGGTTACCTCTAGTTTTCGAGATATAAATATATTTATTTGCAAAACTAAGGCATTGCTACATATATTGGAATAACTTGAAACAAACAAATAAATTAATAGCCTGTTCCACGATTTCGAAAGAAAATCTAATCGAAAGAAAGTGAGTAACTCGAATTCGAAATAATTTTGGTTTCACTACTTCGAAGCCTTTCATTCGTTTCTATTCGAAAGCAAAATATCAAGTGACTCATTTTGACATTTGCTTTCGCATTGCTGGTAACTTGTTCGAAATAGTGGAACAGAAATTTGTACTAAAATACTTACGTTTTCTTTCGACTTGTTTTTCGACTTATCTTTCGCATAAAATAAAGTTAGTGAAACGAAAAACAAATTTCTTTCATTTAGGATAAGAAAGAAAACACTCTTTCGAGATCGTGGAACAGGCTATAAATGCAGAATTAGGGATAATCCTCCTGATGAGATGGCCTAACCAACCATCGAAACGCGCCGAGGAAAGGTTTCCCCACCAACATTCTTTTGGTTTTATCAAAAAACTATTTATTACAATAATAAATAATTGTAATAAATTGGGATCTTAGTGCAATACACTACAGTAAAACTTTTTAATTAAATGTATTGAATTTTATTCCATATTTTTAATTGTGAAACCTATAATAGATAATTCGATATTTTTAAATTGTAGGGTTAACCAAACTGTGTACGTTCTTCTCCATATTCCTAATATCGGCAAGAAGTTTGTCATAATCATTTCCAAAATTTTGGTTATTTGATGTTGAACCAGGTTCCAAAAGAGATCGTGTGTAATCAGAAATGCTAATATCTTTAAACAAATTTGTAAAATCTGGTGTTGATGGCTCTGAAAACACTGGAGAAGTTGATTCTGGATCCGATTCGGAAGTTGATTCTGGATCAGATTCGGAAGTTGACTCTGGATCAGGTTCGGTAGTTGATTCTGTATATAATGGAAAATTGTAACCATTAAACCAAATATGTGAATAAACTGAAGGAGTTGTTTCTGGATCAGTTGAATGTGTGTAATCGGGATCTTTTAAATCATTAAATATATTTGCAAACACTGGATCTTCGGTTGTTGTTGTCGTTGTTGTGGGCATTTCCGTACTCTGTTTTGTGTAGCTTATTACCTCATTCAAATTATATGTATCCACAGGACTTGCGGTAGTGGTGAACTCTTTATTCCTAATTCTGTCTGGATAAGATGAAATACCATTGACCACATTGAATATAGAAAAGAAATCACCGCTTAAGGCTCGTGTCAATGAATATGGAACTTCATAATTATTCATATCTGAAATAGAAGCGATAAGAAAATACAAAATACATATTTAGAAAAACAGAATTTAAAATATGTATACATACTTTTTTTTACATCCTCTGGGATTTGTTCATATTGTTCTGTTGGTGTATAAGAAGAGCTATCATAATGCCCACTTGGTTCATTATATGTGTGCGTATGATGTCTATGAACGCTTACATAAGAGGGTTGATAGGTGTAATGATAGGGTGCATTGTGAAAGTAACCATGAAACCAGCCACCGCCATTGTGGTTGTATCCACTATTGTAACCACTTCCATGGCTAGTACCATGACCAATGCTACCACCATGACCATAACTGCTACTACCATGACCATAGCCACCACTGCCGCTGCTACTACTACTACTCTTTTTACTGCCACCAAAACTAAAAAATCCTCCTCCACTGGAACTACTTCGACTACTACTTCTGCTGCTACTTCTTCCACTGCTTCTGCCACCTCCTCCACTTCTTCCTCCTTTGGCTTCTGCCGTTGAAAGCAAAATCATGGCAATTGCCATATACATAAAAACGACCTCCTTCAACATTGCGCTAATAATAAGTGCACTAATATATTTTTTTTATATTCACAATTAAAAATTGAATTTCTAAATAAAACAAATCGTAATCTTATTTCAGAACGACCTTTTCACTACGACGTTGTGTCTTTAAATGATAATTCTGTGTTTTGAATTCTTCAATTATACGAATTAATGTAAGTCCTATGGACTTATTTGTTTGTAAAATCGCTCAATGAAGATAAGAAATATTTTTGATATTTTTATTGCAAAAACATGAATCTCTTAATCTATTTTTTGAACCAAACAGAATTTTAATCAAATTAATTTAATTTTCTGTGAATGTATGGGAGTGTATTTAGGAACAATGACGTACAATAATTAGTTTATAAGATTTTTATTTTTATTGGATTTTCCTCTCATTAACACAACAATATTTGCTTCTAGGAAAAGTAAACAATCTCATTTGGGAAATCATGCAGAGATAGAACACGAAGTAGAATCAAAATTATTCGGTAGAGGATCTGTTAAGAAAATGTATGTAAAAAGTAGGGTACATAAGTATTATCACTACGCGATATGCATCAATGAGTAAGTTTCAAAAATCAAGATTCTATATTTTGCTTCATTTTAGCAAAAAACTTTACATTTAATGTTAATTTAACTTACATTAGTTTTAACAAGTAAGAGTGTTATATTCGGCTGTGCCAAATCTTATGTACCCACTATCAAGTTGTGTTAAATTTAGAAACATATCTCATATATCTACGAGGGTGCAGCAAATTCAAAACATGGACCAAATTGGAAAAAAGTTGTTACGCTAGTTGGTATTGTTGGTAAAATATTTGGAATAACTTCGGTTGCAGTAGCTTTGTAGTTCAACATTCAAAAGTATGTAAGTGGTTTCCCTAGTATTTATTTACTTTGTCGGAGTAAGGAACGATAATGGAGAAAGACTGATCGAGCTATGCTGCAAAAGAAGCTGGTAGCGGGTGGCACTATTTTCCCTCATAAATTACAGCATAAAATAACCTGGATTTCACCGAATGGTGAATCAAATCTACCATATTTTAAAAAACTCTAAGCAGCGATCATCTTGACTTGATGCACGTTAGAGGCGCGGAGCAGATATAAAAAGCGACCATCATTTAGTAATGTGCAAAATTCTACTAAAGGTTGCTGCTCTAAAAATAGATTTAGGAAACTGTTAGATTTATTTATTACTTCCATAATGAATCGGCTTTCAGATGTAATAAACAACAATTAATGGAATTACACTAACGTACTAGATGTATCACACTAACGTACAAAAGGAAAACTTGGATAATACATACAACATGGGACTTGGTGGAACAATGCAATGTTAAATGAAAACGGAGATGATGAAGTCCTCATTGCAACATATGGTGATATATCCAATAAAATAAAGAAGTCTGCAAGAAGGGACAAGAGAATGTGGATAGACGAGCAAGCGAACCAAGCTGCATCAGCTGCAATCACACCTTATATAATATAGGGCGTTGTGTTGCAAATCTACTTACACTTACAGTTCTTGAGTAGTAGTTGCACACTCCTTTCAACTCCGGATGAACAACTAATACGCTATTTGGAGCACTTCAAGTCAACACTTAACAACCCTATTGGATTAACACCACTGGCTGAAGTGCACAATAAAACCAACCGTGACAGTACATTCAATGGAATTTCTGTCAGTCCGCCAATAATACAAGAAGTGAAGAACGCTACTAAAAGCCTTTAACACAACAAGGCCCCGGGCAATGACAATATCACAGCGGAGATACTTTTATTTGATGTTGAAGGATCATCGAGATTGTGGCACCCATTTGTGCGTAAAATATGGGAAGAAGAAGCTCTACCTCCTGGAATGAGGGTATAGTAGTCAAAATACAAAATATAATACTTCTTCCAACTCGGAGCAAGATACTAAGTCGAGTTATTTTGAATAGAATATCCGACGCAGTTTTTTCTATACTCCGCGAAAATCAGTTTGGGTTCAGAGAGAACTGTTCTTGTGTTGATTTAATCAACACAGTAAGAATAGTACTGGAGCAATGTTATGAACTCCGCATTCCTGTTTACCTAGCGTTTATCGACCTTATGAAGGCCTTTGACAGTGTCAACAGAAGCTATCTATGGTAAATTTTAGAAAATCGTAACATGCCAACGAAAATTCTGAACTTAATTCGGTTAATGTACGTGGATTTCAAATGTCGAATCCTGCGCAAGGGTAAATTGTCAAATCCGTTCGGAGTCACCACTGGAGTAAGGCAAGATCGATAGTATAATGCACACGGCTTTGAAGGGCTGATGCGGTTTCAAATAGACACCCTTGAAACAACTCGAGGACTTGGATTATGCTGATGCTGTATGTCTTCTAAGACAAAGCCTACAAGACAATACTTACGCTATCACTGTTGAATCTCGGGCAGCTGGACCGGAAATCAATATTTCCAAGACAAAGATTATGCCTGAGTATAATGAGTACCTTTAATTACCTCGGAAGCTTTGTATCTGCAAAAGGTTGCGCCGACGATAATATTGAATCTCGTATTAATAAGGCAAAATCTGCATTCGAGCTATTTGGAAATCTCGGCAAATATCAACAACAACCAAGTTACGAATATACAACTCGTATGTCAAGTTCGTCCTGTATTACGGGTGCGAAGCTTGGAAATGCCATCGATAGGTTCCTGCAAACTTTTACAAATAAATGCTTACGGCAAATCCTTAATATATGGTGGCCGAACCGCATAAGAAATGAAGATCTATTTAACGCGACAAATCAAATTCCTGCTTCTATAGAAGTATGTCAGTGGAAATGGTGTTAGATAAGCTAAACACTAAGAAGGCCAAATACCAACATTGCTCGACAAGCGCTTCGTTGGAATCTACAAGGAAGAGGCCTTCGCGTTGGTGCACTTGCTAGAACGTGGAGAAGGTCAATTGATGCGGAGCTACAAGCAGCGAACTATTCTTGGAATGACGTATGCCTAACATCTCGCAATAGAGTCCAATAAAGAAGGATGGTTGAGGCCCTATGCTCCACTGGGAGTCAAGGATAGCAGAAGAAGAATAAAATATAAGATAAATGAAAGATTAAATATTTTTTAGGTTTTATAGATGTACCTATCTCGCACTTGTTCAACAAGAGGATATTAACTCAAAATTTTAAAATTTTCACTTTTTAAAAGAAATTGGTGTCTTATCTACCCACTGTAAAAACCTGACATAATTTTCACTATAATTTCACCAAAAAAACTACAGTTGTACCCCTCTTCCTTATATGAAAGTAGAAGTAAAATAAAATAGTTTTTTGACTCTACTGAAAATTTAAAAATTTTGAGTTAATACCCTCTTGTTGATCAAGTGCGATATGTACTTTGGCTTATGCTGGGTTAAAGTCATATTAAGTTCAGAAAGTTACAGATCACAGTTCGGTAAAGAACATACAATATAAAAAAAAAAAAAAAAACACAAGAGATTGTTACTTTATAAAAAAATAAAGTTTATTACATGATACTTTGTTTTGGTGTACCAAACATGTTGGTTAAGTTATACCCATCAAAAGTCGCAATTACTGTAATTCGGAATTTCTAAAGGGAAATTAAAACACAATTTGTTCACACCTTTAGTTAGAATATACAAAATTAAGAAAACTTTCAGAAATAGGCAAATAGTCACAGTAAACATTATTAAGACAACATTTAAGTGCTATTAAAACTCAATCATATAAAACTCTGAGTTCGACTCAAATACCTTTAAAGGGTATTATAAGTTTGTGCTGATGTTTGTAACACATAGAAATATTTGTCTTAGACCCACCTTTTAGTATACCAATAGGCTTAGAATCACTTTCTGAGTCGATTTAGCGATGTCCGTCTGTCTGCCTGGCTGGCTGGCTGGCTGGCTGGACCCTCATGTATACCTTGTAATCAAACTACAGGTCGCAGTTCTAAAGATAATTTGATGATATTTGGCACAGATCATTTTTTTTTGATAATGGGACTATGGCTATTGAAATTTGTCAAAATATTTATGATACCTCCCATAGGTCACATTTCCCGGAATTGATATATTGGCCACAAATATCAATATTTTTTCATGAAATTTAAAACAGATTCTGCATATTTAAACTAAAATCACTGTGCCAAATTTCGTTAATATCGGTCCACATTTGACTATAGCTCCCGTACAAACTCTTCTTTAAAAACGCACTAAATGAGACAAAAATTACTAAAACGCTAATAAATCCTAAAATTATGACAATTTTAACTCTATTTTTTGCACACATAATTTTTGTAAAAACTGTAATCAATTTGCTTAATTTCAAGATGATCGGTTCACATTTGACCCTAGCCCCCATATAAGTCTAAATGACGAAAACAGCTTAAATTTATAATCCTTAAGAAAATGTTCGTCTTTTGACAAAATTTAGGAAATATTTATTTTATAGATGAAAAAGTACAACTTTGACTTTAGTAGTGAAAGGTATCGTATTGTCGGGCTTGACCGACTATAGCACTTTCTTACTTGTTTTTTTTTTATAAATGCAAAACGTCTTAAAACTGTTCAAAAATTTTACCAAATTAGTATCTTAATTGGCATTAAATCAAAAAAATTAATGGAATTTTAAAAACAAAAAAAACTTAAAATGAAAAGTTTTTATTTAATTTCACACTTATCAATGGAAAAACCCTATTTCGAAACTTTTTTCTGGACTAAAATTAGTGTAGAGGTCAGTAATACAATAACAAAAAATTAATACAAAATAATACTAATAAAATTACTATATATTAAGTTTAGATGGATAGAAACTTACATATTTATTATTAATATGGTTGGATGGATGAATGGCCGCATACTCAAAAAGAAACCGGCTTCAAACATTTAAAAAAGTTAGAAATTTGGCTCCATCAATAAATTGACCTCCCTCATTTATCACAAATGGTAGTCGCACTATAGTCGTTACACTAGCACCAATATTTGAAATCTTAAACAAAAAAGCCTAAAATTTATAATGAATGAGTTGTGTGTTGGTATTGCCAAACAATCGATTGTAACTTTATCACAAACCAGGTCTATTGATCATCGTTCCCTGTAAATATAATTACCGTGTTAAATGATGCTTAAGGCAAATTGATTTGGGTTTGTTTTGTCAGAAATTATTGTGTATCCATTATGTTTTATATAATTTTGGGACATTGATAGCGCAATACAATCTGTTATTTAATATAACTGAGATTGGTTTTTAAATTTTTAGTGCAATTTTAAAGAAGATATATTAAAAAGTCTATATGAATTCTATATTTTAAAGATTTAAATATTATTTTTATCTTATTCTTTCCTTGTTTTTTACCCTTAGCTCCCTTTCTCTGTGCCCGCAAAATAACCTTAGGTCCCTTTCTCTATGCGCTGTAGCATATACCGTTCTTCTATATTTAAGGTTCAAGTTAGAAGAAAAGGTTCATAAGTTTGACGTTCGTAATAATAATATACACTAGTCGGCATATTTATTCTGACATTCTTCTTCTTCTGTTATCCTTGACTCCCAGTGGTTGAGTGGGCCTCAACCATCCTTTTATATCGGACTTTATTGCGAGATGTTAGGCATACATCATTCCATGAATAGTTTGCTGCTTGTAACTCCACATCAATTGATCTTCTCCACTTTCTAGCAGGTGCACCAACACGACGGCCGTTTTATTGTGGATTTCAACGAAGCGCTTGTCTAGCAATGTTGGTATTTGGTCTTCGAAGTGTGTGGCCTATCCATCGCCATTTCCGTTGATATACCTCTGTGGAAGCAGGGATTTGGTTTGCTGCATTAAGTAGATCTTCATTTCTTATGCGATTCGGCCACCATATATTGAGAATTTGTCTTAAGCATTTGTTTGTAAAGGTTTGCAGTCGTTTATCGATGCCATTTGTGCGTTTCCATGTTTCGCTGCCGTAATACAGGATGGACTTGACATTCGAGTTATATATTCGTAACTTAGTTGTTGTTGATATTTGCCGAGATTTCCAAATAGCTCGAAGAATGCCGAATGCAGATTTTGCCTTATTAATACGCGATTTAATATCCTCGTCTGCACCACCTTTTGTAGTTACTAAACTTCCCAGGTAATGGAAGGTATCTACACGCCCAATAACCTCGTTATTCACATTGATGTGTGTCAACGGGTTTGCGCCATAGCCTCCAGACATAATCTTTGTCTTGGAAATATTAATTTCAAGACCAGCTATACTAGATTCAGCAGTAATAGCATTAATATTCTCTTGAAGGTGGTCCGAGCTTTGGCTTAGAAGACATACGTCATCGGCATATTATTATTATTTTATTATTTTATTTTATTGATCTAGCACAACAGGATGAATATCTTTTATATTATAGTGCTAGTGAGTAATTAAACAATGATACATACATACTTTATCAAAAATTAAATAGAATTATATCGTAATTAAAAAAAGAAAATGGAATACGTTTACATAATAATACATTAAGTAAAAACAAAATGGTAATTTTGAGGTATACATATGCAATAACACAAAAAAAAAAAAATAAAGTTTAACTAAAATGTTTTAGTAGCTCAGACTTAAACCTTTTTGCGTTGTTTATCGTTTGAATATGGTTTGGAAGAAGGTTCCAAAGACTAGTAGTATATACAAAAAACTGACGCTGGGATACTATTAAATCGACGTTGAATTAATTTTTTCCCCCGATTAGATCTCGCAAACTGTATTCGGCTATAGAGAGAGGTTGGTTGACTTGAAATAATGATTCGATGCATAAAAATTAAACTTTTGAGTTTCAATAGATTCGAAAAACTTACATTGTTGATCTGATACGAGAAAACTGATATTGAATCCAAGTCCTCAAGTTGTTTAAAGGGTGTCCATTGGATACCGTGTCTACCATTTAGAGCCGTGCGCATTATGTTGTCGATGACGAGGATAAAAAGTATAGGTGATAATATACATCCTTGCCTTACTCCAGTAGTAACATCGAACGGATCTGATAGTTTACCCTTGTGTAGGACTCGACTTTTAAAATCAACGTACATTGCCCGGATTAAGTTGAGAATTTTCGTCGGCAAGTTACGATTTTCTAAAATTCTCCTTAGATAGCTTCTATTGACACTGTCGAAGGCCTTCATAAAGTCTATAAACGCTAGGTAAATAGGAGTGCGAAATTCATTACATTGCTCTAATACTATTCTTACTGTGTTGATTAGATCAACACAAGAGCGGTTTTTTTCTAAACCCAAACTGATTTTCGCGGAATGTAGAGGAAACTGCGTCGGATATTCTGTTCAAAATTACACGACTTAGTATTTTGCTAGGTATTGGGAGAAGTGTTATACCCCTGTAGTTATTGCAGTCTTTAGGGTCACCCTTTTTTGGTATCTTGACTAGTATACCTTCTTTCCAAGAGGTTGGCAGAGCTTCTTCTTCCCATATTTTACGCACAAATGTGTGCCACAATCTCGACGAACCTTCAACATCACATAAAAGCATCTCCGCTGAAATATTGTCATTGCCCGGGGCCTTGTTGCGTTTAAGGATTTTAATAGCGTTCTTCACTTCTTGTATTGTTGGCGGACTGTCGGAAATTCCTCTGAATATACTATCATGGTTGGTTTCATTATGCACTTCAGACAGTGGTGTTAATCCAATACGGCTGTTAAGTGTTGACTTGAAGTGCTCCATCCAGCGTATTAGTTGTTCATCCGCAGTTGAAAGGAGTGTGCCACTACTACTCAAGATAGGACTGTCTGTTACTGTAAGTAGGTTTGCCACACAACGCCCTATAATATATAAGGGTTCATATCGCTTTTGCTTGCAGCTGATTCAGCTTGGGTCGCTTGCTCGTCTATCCACATTCTCTTGTCCATTCTTGCAGACTTCTTTTTTTTTTTATTGGATAGATCACGATATGTTGCATTGAGGGCTCCATCATCTCCGTTTTCATTTAGCATTGTATTTATTCTGACATACCAGTTGTTTTTCTTCTTTTTTTTTAATTCCGGTCTTATGCAATTAAAAAATAAATTAAAAATATTGAAAATAGTAAAAACATATTGTAATTTATTAGAAAAGAAAATATGTAAATGGAATGCAGTTGCTGCTTGGGTTTCCTGCTAACAGGTAATACCTGTATTCAATTCCTACATACACCTCCTCTTGGTACATCCTGGAAACCTGAGCGCCCTAGTTGAAGATGCGGTAAACAACCCGAGTGATATTCTAGGTCAGAGCTAACGTGAGAGGGAGTTATCTTTGATCCATTCCGACGTATTTGGTCTAAGGGTCTAAGATAATTGTACTTGGTAAAGTACGAAACTGTAGCGTTTGTTCAACATGTTAGTTGCGGCTTCAAACGTGGCTCTTGTCTTTGGAATCATCACCTATCGACTTAGCACTTACGATGTTTTCAGCATGGAAAGAAACAACACTACAGAATATACTACTCCAAGGGGTAATCATGCGAGAAATCTGGCACAAGGAATTTGGAGGTACCTAATATATGCAAGAACACCCTGATGAATGAAACCAATTCTATCCGAAGAAATCGGACTATAATACCTAATATAGGCATGAAAAAAAGTTTAAAATTTGCGACATGGAACGTAAGCACACTATACGAAACGGGGAAATTAGAACAACTAAGACGAGAAATGTTACGTTATAAAATTGATTTGTTGGCGGTGCAAAAAGCAAGATGGACAGGGCAAGGGGAGATACGGAATGAGAATACTGTGTTTCTTTACTCCAGCCGCCCGGAAGGCGATGATCATAGTAGAGGTGTGGGATTCCTAATATCGAAACAAAAATGGTAAGTCCATGATAGCGTGGTATCCTATCAGTGAAATGCTCATGGCAATAAAAATCAAAACTAAAGCTAGCAATTTGATAATTATTAATGTCTACGCTCCGACTGAAATGCAATCTGAAAATGATAAGGAAGATTTGTATGATTTTTATGCAGTTGGATGAACAGCAATGTACATAACTGTGATACTACTATGATACTTGACGACTTTAACGCCATGGTAGGTTCAAACAATACCGGTTTGGAATGTTATATTTGTAAACAAGGTGTCGGAGTAAGGAACGATAATGGAGAAGGGTTGATCGAGCTATGCTGCAAAAAGAAGCCAGTTGTGGGTGGCATTATTTCCCTTCATAAATTACAGCATAAAATAACCTGGATTTCGCTGAATGGCATCACTAAAAATCAAAGCGACCATATTTTTCTTTACTTGATGTACGCTCGAGGCGCGGAGCAGATATAAATAGCGACCATCATTTAGTAATGTATAAAATTCGACTAAAGGTTGCGGCTGAGGTCTGATACGGCGAAAGTAGATCGGAAAATAGATGTCGGGAAACTAGAATCAGAAAGTCATCGGAATGCCTTCATTACTTCCATAAGGAATCGGCTTCCAGATTTAGTTGCGGCTACAAGCGGGCGTCTGTCACTGATCGAGCGGCTCACTTTACAAACGTGGCTCTTGTCTTTAGACTCATCATCCATCGACTTAGCACTTGGGATGTTTTTAGCATGGAAAGAAGCAACATTACAGAATATACTACTCCAAAGGGTAATCATGCGAAAAATCCCCCTGCTACGGCAGCTGGCACAAGGATTTTGGAGGTGCCTAATGTATGCATGAACATCCTGATGAATGAAACCAATTCTATCCGATGAGGCCCTATGCTCCACTGGGAGCCAAGGATAACAGAGGAAGAAGAAAGTAGTGAGCAAACAAGTGCCGCGCGTTCTCCTATAAGAACGATAAAAACATGGGTTAGGACGTCGGGTTAGTAACCCCCTTAAAAAAAAAAAAAAACATTTCTTTGAAAAAGCCAAAATTAAGAATTAAAACGGGCCACCTTATGTTGACGAATATGATAAATGGAAAAAGGACCATGATTTAAGGATCAGCACCTGGAACATCTGAACTCTTTACAAAGGAGATGCTCTGATCAAGTTAATAGATGTTCTTGATAGAAGTTGGCACGAATTTGGTTTTGGTTTTATGGTGAACAAAAGAATGTAAAATCTGGTTTCCAGGTTTACCCCAGTAAGCGAAAGGATAGCGACAAAACGTGTCAAAGCTAAATACCTTCACTTAAATCTGATTTGCGCCCACGTACCCACAGAGGAAAAAGATGATGTTAAAAAATCCATGTATGCTCAACTTGAGAAAGTCTATTATAGATGCTCCAATCATGACGTTAAAATGATACTGGGTGATTTCAACGCAAAGTTAGAACGCGAAAGCTGCTTTGATCCTATTGTTGATAAATTCAGCCTTCATGGTGAAACGTCTGACAATGGTATCAGGTTGATCTCCCTTGCGGCGGCAATGTGGTAGTGAGCAGCACCAGGTTTCCACACCCTAAAATCCATAAAACGACTTGGGTGTCACCTGACCAAAAAAAAAAAGAAATCAGATTGATCATGTTGTTGTTGACGAAATACACTCTTCAAGTGTTTTGGATGTGCGCTCAATTCGCAGAGCTAATATATAATTTCCTTGTTGTAGCCAAGGTGAGAACATAAGTGGCCCAAAGAAAGTTTGACGTCACAAAGCTTAGATCTCATCAAATTGCTACCGATTTCTCGCAACGAACAGCTTGGCAAAACAATACCAATTCTATGAAAGCAGCTGCAAAATATGTACTATATGTTTCAAAAACCCTCAACCAAAAAACTCGTGGTATGACGAGGATTGCCACAATGCCACTGCTGAGAAAAATTAAGCCTTCAGGGCAACTTTGCAATTAGTAGTTCCGCGTCGAACCGCAGAAAGAGAATCGAGAAAAAAACTGCAGAAAGAGAATCAGAAGAAAAAAAAAGAAATGGAGAGTCATTTGGCATCCCTACGAGGTTAATAATACTATGTAGGATGACATTAACTGGTACAACTTTTGCAGTTAAAATAGGTAAGAGCCTATCGGAGTCTTTCAAAACTAAACGGGGATTCAGGCAAGGCTATAGTTTGTCATGAGATCTTTTCAACATTATATTAGAGAAAATCGTCCGAGATGCTGCAGTTAATTCAACTTTAACAATTTTCACATTGATCGATGACATTGATATCATTCCGCGAGGTAACTGCCACCATTTCAAGTATCGAGAAGGAATCTAATAAAATGGGTTTAGTTGTCTGTGAATCAAAAACAAAATAAATATAAACAGACAGTCCACAAGAGTTGGACCACATATGATCGTAAAAGCATTTGCTTACGTTGGTACCGCCGCCAACATAAATAACGGTATAAGTTTCGAAATCAAATCGAATTATACGCCAACAGATGTTATTTTGAATATATTTTAAAAATAATTGATTTAAATGTACGTATTATAAAAATTTTCTTCACAAAAAGAGTGGTAAAAAATGTGACTCGGTTTTCGCAACAGCCAAAATTTTTATAAGTTGCGTTAAGCGAGGTTGCACTGTATGTTAGTTTTCAGTTGACCAATGGTCAATTAAAAAAATTTAATTCTAGTTTTTACTTTAATATTAAATTAATTTTATCTTAATTCTTATTTTAATTTAAATAACTCCTATATTTGATTTAATTTTATTAACTATGTTAACCTTTTGGATGACCTAAGGCCGTTTATAAAATTTGATTTAATTTTAAATAAAATTGTATTATTTTTTTTTTCTTAAATTAACTCATAGTGTAATAATGAAAGTGATATCAAGAGCCCAGCTGATGAATTCGCCTGGAAATTTAATGAACAAAAATTTGACAAAATGTAAGCAAACCTACAAAAACAACATGGGGTTTCATTTTGTCATGTTGTATTTGTTGTATTCTTACCACCACCTGTAATGAATTCGCCTTGAATTAACTTTAAAATCTGTGTCAGTAAGAACAAAAGTTGTACAAATACTTTTTTTGCTTCATTTTTGTGTGAACATTGAGTTAAGACGAGAATATCATAGTTGACATGTTATTCGTTATTAGCCCCTGTTGTGTTTACACATTTATTTTTGCATTTTTTGAGTCATGCTGTAGCGGTGGATGTCTGTGCTAAACAAAAAACTTAAAAAGCTTTTATGTGTCTTCAATACAAATTATTTTGACCATATTCACCAAAAGTAAATAAAAATCTATTTTATGTGTGTGAAAATTAAAAACACTGACAAAAGCTAAACCATCAAAACAAACTTAACTAGTTAAGAATCAAGTTAGCCTATGGAAAACTAATTTAAACTGTTTTTTAAATGAACTCAAAAATAAAATAATAACAGCCTGTTCACAAAACTGTCATACGTTAGAAGGCAATCGAATACTAGCCTAACGATTAAGCTCTAAATTGAGTTCATTTTCTTTTTTCGTTTGGAAATAAAAGCTTCGTAATGAAATATCAAATAATTGCCATGATATATTTTATTACTTTTCTGAAAGCTTTTCTTGTAAAACTTAAGACTTTTGTAAAATGATGTTAACCCTAGAGTTGAATAAAATCAAAAGTAAATAAAAACAAAAAATAATAACATTTAAAATTTTTTTCAAAATTAAATGCAAATTTGTTTTAAAATAATAATTTTATAAAACGATGTTGTAAATATGTTGTTGCGTAGTTGACAGCCCTTGGCCGGGAAACTTCGGGTCATTCCGGTACATAGAACCGGCTGTCGCGGAAATGATAAAACGATTTTCTGGGCATGGGAATTCAATGTGATGTCTGTTAGACAAATAACATTTTCAAGTAAGAGATACTTACTTCATCTGACCTCCGTTCTATTTACACCACCTACACATATCCGACCGAAAATGGAATACAACTCTCATGTATGGGACGGTGCTTCAAAGTCTATTTTGGAGTTTTCGAGCGAATGCAGGTGAGAGCAAACAGTAGGTTATCCAACTCTATTCCTCCATAGTTACTATTTTGAACGAAATCAGGGAACTCGTTCCCGATACTCGAAATTCTTACCCAAAACATATGCTAGAGCGCATCCCTTCGTAGTCGATTGGCCAGTAGATAGAACAACAACACTACAAAGAAAATTCGTTATTTAGCCGTATGCGGAAATTGCTTTCCGCAGAAGTTTTGCCAGTCAGTTGTAATATAGGGAAGTTCAAATCAAATGTCCACAAAAAACTTTTCCACCTATTCCCCCTCCCACAACCTTTTCCTAGCTCCAACACAATGCATTGCATAAGTAGGGTCATCAACTAAGTGCTGGTCCTGAATAAAAAATAAACAAACGTATTTTTGTTTCCCAGACGATTAGAATTATTCAATTGCCTAATTTGACATTTACTTTCGTCTACACATTTCATATACGAACCAACATTTTAAAAGCTTTTTCTCGTTTCACTCAAAAAAAAATTTCAAAAACCAAAAGTAAAATTTTTTCGCCAGTTGAAGTACAATTTGAAAAAATAGTAGTTTCAAAAACAGGTTGTAAATATTTTTCTTTTCTGTCAGTTAATTTTGAAAAATTTGTTAAGCTTATTTAAAAATTTCACAATTTGTAAATAATAATTTAAAAATTTGCAAATATGTTATAATTTAAAAATATACATAAATTAAAAAATTTCAATGATTATAACAAAAAATGAAAAATATCGCGAAAAATAACTGTGTTCAAGAAATATTGCCAAAAATAACTGATGTAAAGAAAGTTGAAGATTTGGAAAGCTTCAATAACAATATAAGCGGAGTAAATCGTGCAATTTGTTATTAATAATGGTTTTGTATGAAATATCAATCCCTTCAGACTAGTAGTAAGTAAGGATCCTTACTTACTACAAGTCCTAATTAAAGGGAAACTTCACAAGTCCCTAAAGAACATTTTTTCTGTAGAACTTTTTTTTCTGTTAGAACTTGGAAATGTATCACTGAAAAGCTTCAAAATGCTATTTGATAAATTAATAGGTATGATATTATACACTATACTTTTGATAGTGTTCCTCATAACTTACTGATAGTGTTCCTCATAACTTACTGTTAAAACTGTGGCAGTGGTCTTCATTAAATGGATAACCCTTTAAAAAGTAAATTTTTGAAAAATTTCTATTAAAAATAGTAAATTTTTGAAAAATTTCTATTAAAAATAGTAAATTTTTGAAAAATTTCTATTAAAAATAGTAAATTTTTGAAAAATTTCCTATAAAAATAGTAAATTTTTGAAAAATTTCCTGTAAAGTAGTAAATTTTTAAAAAATTTCATATAAAAGTAGTAAATTTTTAAAAAATTTTCTATAAAAGTAGTAAATTTGTGGAAAATTTCCTATAAAAATAGTAAATTTTTGGAAAATTTCCTATAAATATAGTAACTTTTTAAAAAATTTTATATAAAAATAGTAAATTTTTGAAAAATTAAAAAAATTTCCTATTAAAATATAAAATTTTTAAAAAATTTCCTATAAAAATAGTAAATTTTTGAAATTTTTTTATAAAAATAGTAAATTTTTGAAAAATTTTCTATAAAAGTAGTAAATTTTTAAAAAATTTCCTATTTTTATATGAAATTTTTGTAAAATTTCATATAAAAATAGTAAATTTTTGAAAAATTTCCTATAAAAATATTAAATTTTTGAAAAATTTCCTATAAAAATAGTAAATTCTTGAAAAATTTCCTATAAAAATAGCAAATTTTTGTAAAATTTCATATAAAAATAGTAAATTTTTGAAAAATTTCTTATAAAAATAGTAAATTTTGGAAAAATTTCCTATAAAAATAGTAAGTTTTTGAAAAATTTCCTATAAAATTAATAAATTTTTGAAAAATTTTCTATAAAAATAGTAAATTTTTGAAAAATTTTCTATAAAAATAGTAAATTTTTGAAAAATTTCCTATAAAAATAGTAAGTTTTTGAAAAATTTCCTATAAAAATAGTAAATTTTTCAAAAATTTTCTATACAAATAGTAAATTTTTGAAAAATTTCCTATAAAAATAGTAAATTTTTGAAAAATTTCCTATAAAAATAGTAAATTTTTGAAAAATTTCCTATAAAAATAGTAAATTTTTGAAAAGAATTTTATAAAAATAGTAAAATTTTAAAAAATTTCCTATAAAAATGGTAAAATTTTTGAAAATTTTTTGTATAAAAATAGTAAATTTTTGAAAACGTTTCTATAAAAATAGTAAATTTTTGAAAAATTTCCTATAAAAATAGCAAATTTTTGTAAAATTTCATATAAAAATAGTAAATTTTTGAAAAATTTCCTATAAAAATATTAAACTTTTGAAAAATTTCCTATAAAAATAGTAAATTTTTGAAAATTTTCCTATAAAAATAGCACATTTTTGTAAAATTTCATATAAAAATAGTACATTTTTGAAAAATTTCTTATAAAAATAGTGAATTTTTGAAAAATTTCCTATAAAAATAGTAAATTTTTGAAATTTTTTTTTATAAAAATAGTAAAATTTTGAAAAATTTCCTATAAAAATAGTAAATTTTTGAAAAATTTCCTATAAAAATAGTAAATTATTGAAAAATTTCCTATAAAAATATTAAATTCTTGAAAAATTTCCTATAAAAATAGTAAATTTTTGAAAAATTTTCTAAAAAAATAGTAAATTTTTGAAAAATTTCCTATAAAAATAGTAGATTTTTGTAGAATTTCCTATAGAAATAGTGAATTTTTAAAAAATTTCTTATAAAAATAGTAAATTTTTGAAAAGTTTACTATAAAAATAGACAATTTTTGAAAAATTTCCTATAAAAATAGTAAATTTTTGAAAAATTTCCTATAAAAATAGTAAATTTTTGAAAATTTTCCCATAAAAATAGTAAACTTTTGTAAAATTTCCTATAAAAATAGTAAATTTTTAAAAAATTTCCTATAAAAATAGAAAATTTTTAAAAAATTTCCAATAAAAATATTAAATTTTTAAAAAATTTCCTATTAAAATATTAAATTTTTGAAAAATTTCCTTTAAAAATAGTAAATTTTTGAAAAATTTCCTATATAAATAGCAAATTTTTGTAAAATTTCATATAAAAATAGTAAATTTTTGAAAAATTTCCTATAAAAATAGTAAATTTTTTAAAAATTTCTTATAAAAATAGTAAATTTTTGAGAAATTTCATATAAAAATAAATAAAAACAAATAAAAATAGTAAATTTTTGAAAAATTTCCTATAAAAATAATAAATTTTTGAAAAATTTCCTATAAAAATAGTAAATTTTTGAAAAATTTCCTATGAAAATAGTAAATTTTTGAGAAATTTCCTATAAAAACAGTAAATTTTTGAAAAATTTCCTATAAAAATAGTAAATTTTTGAAAATTTTCCAATAAAAATAGTAAATTTTTAAAAAAATTCCTATAAAAACAGGAAATTTTAAAAAAATTTCCTATAAATATAAGAATACGAAATTTTTAAAAAATTCCTATAAAAACAGTAAATTTTTGAAAAATTGCTTACGAAAATAATCAATTTTTGAAAAATTTTCTATAAAAATAGTATTCTATATAAAAACAGTAAATTAAAAAAAAATCCTATAAAAATAGTAAATTTTTATAAAAAAAATAGTTGATTTTTGAAAAATTTTCTAAAAATAGTAAATTTTTTTAAAAGAATTTCTATAATAACTGTAAAGTTTTTGCTACAAAAATAGCAAATATTTGAAAATTTTCTTAAAAAAAAGTAGGTTATTTGTTAATAATTTCCTATAAAAATAATAAGTTTTTAAAAATTTTCCTATAAAAAAAGGAAATTTGTTGAAAAATAAAAAAAAAATTGAGAAACTTCATATGAAAATAAAAACAAGCTTTTAAATTTCCTTTAAAAAAGAAAATTTGTGAAAAATTTCCTTTAAAAGTTAGGATTTTTGTTTATTTTCCTGCAAAATAATTGCTCCATGATTAACAAAATGTTAATTTTCTCAATCTTCTATATAATACCAATACAAAGTTAAGTATACAAATTCTTAATTAAATATACAAATTTAAAATTAAATAAAAAATATAATCATTACCATTACTTTTTCTAATATAATACCTTAATTTGCTTATTTACGAAACCTCAATTTTGAATCTTGTATCGTTAAAGAGATATTTGACTTTAAAGTTCTCTCGGGTACCCAGGTGCCCGTGTCAGGAGTGTTAGGGTTAAAAGAAGTAATGAATAAGATAAACAAAACAGATCCTTATGTTGCCAGCATAAGACATCAACCCCATAAAAATGTTTTGGAAGCTGATGATGTCGTTAAAGAATGATAGAAGATGAATAAAAGTCTATATTTCTTATAAATTTTATAGTTTTTCATTTGATGTTTTGGAGAACATTAGGGGGAGATGGGCGTGGCAAATTTTTTTTAAACTTTGTATGTAAATAACACTCATAATTTGTGCTAAGTTTTATAACTTTTGATGAAAATATAAAAATTTTGAAAGAACAAATATTTTCGGCTTATATGTGCGGTTGGCGTGACAGATTTTCAGAAAACTTTCTTTATATTTTAACTTTGTAATACTGATTATCCATGCCGAGTTTAGGGCTATATGAGCGGGGAGCGATGGGGGTGGCAGATTTGGATGAAACTTTACACAATACGATCGGTTAAGAAACAAACATTTAGAGTGAAAAAATATTTTCAACCTATATATGCTGAGGGCGATGGGCGTGGTCAGTTTTAATAAAATTTTAAAATTTTCTTAACAAAGTTGATAGAAGCATAGTATGTACAAAATTGCAATGCTCTATGAGTCCTCCTTGTATTTTTTGCCAAGGAATGTATGAAACATTAGTAACCCACTCCTGGAAAAAAAACATTTACATACTATTAAAAAGCTAAAATTAAAACAATGACTAAGTATATGAAATTCTTTCAAAGCTTGGACTACGAAATATAAAAATATGCGCTCGGCCTTTGACATTAACAGGTAGTAACTATCAGGGACCGTAACTGTTATAACTTTTATCGTAAAAAATCAGAAAATACATATTATTTTTCCAGCAGAAATAAAAGTTATTTTTTGAGCAAAAATAACAGTTATTGTTGACTTTTATTTTTTCGAGCAGAAATAAAAGTTATTTGTTTGACTTTTATTTTTTCGAGCGAAAATAAAAGTTATTTTCGTTAAAATTTGTGGTGATAAGTTCATTATGTTTATTAAAAAAATTTTGTCAAAGATAATTTTTCAGTGAAAATAATTTGCATATGCTCAAAAATTAATGGAGTTCAGTTTTGCAATCATAATTGGGGTTGAAAACAAAAAAAATAACTTTTATTTCTGCTCGAAAAAGCATAAGTAAAAAAAATTTATTTCTGCTCGAAAAAAATAACTGTTATTTGTGCTCGAAAAAATTAAAGCAAAAAAATAGCTTTTATTCTTGCTCGAAATAATAAAGAGTGTTCTAAAAAAAATATGCATTTACTATTTTAGACAAAATTTATCCATAATGCAAGAAATAATTTATTTTTTGATCAAGTTAGTTTCTATAGATATGTCAGATACTATTATTATAGAAATTATTAATTTTCAATAGTTATTTCAATCAAAATGGACTGCGAAAAAAAAGTTCGTGAAAATATAATTAAAACTTTTCAAAAAAATCCGTCATGGACTTTTAAAAAAATAGCTAAAAATTTGAAAGTTGACCCTCGAACGGTTTCTAATGCCATCAGACGGTATAAGGAAAACCTGAGCATTGAAAGAAAACCTGGATCAGGGAGGAAAAAAGGTCCTACAGATATTTGTAAGGCAAAAGAAGTCGAGCGACTCTTTCGAAGAGCGCCTAACACTTCTTTAAGAAAAGCAGCTCGTACGGTGAAATGTTCTACGAATTTTGCACATAGAGTCAAAGCTTATGCTGGACTGAAGACATACAAAGTCCAAAAGGTTCCAAATCGCAATGCTATAAAGAACTTAGAAGCAAAAAAACGAGCGAAAAAATTGAAGTCTGATTTTATAAAAAATACACCTGTTGTGTGATGGATGATGAAACATACGTACTGGCAGACTTTTCTCAACTTCCTGGTCAAGATTTTTATGTTGCTGATAAACGGGGCAATGTTCGGCAAGAGTTTCGCACAAAAAAACAAACAAAATTCCCTAAGAAGTTTCTCGTGTGGCAAGCTATTTGCAGTTGTGGCAAAAGAAGTAAAGTATTTGTGGCATCTAAATACACAGTACAATACAATAAACACACAGTACAGCACAATAAACACAGAAATTTATATAAAGAAGTGCCTACAAAAACGGTTGTTACCCTTTTTAAGAGAGCACAGAGTGACTACATTTTTTTGGCCCGATTTGGCATCATGCCATTATGGAAAAAAGGCACTTGAGTGGTACTCAAAGAATAATGTCATTTTTGTACCACGAGAGGCAAATCCACCTAACTGTTCAGAACTTCGGCCTGTGGAAAGGTATTGGGCTCTGGTAAAAAAGGAATTGAAGAACACAGGAAAGATTTCCAAGAACATGTCCGATTTTAAGCGCAGGTGGAACACATGCTCCAAAAAGGTATCAGAAGCAACTGTAAAATCTTTAATGGGAGGGTTTCCGAAAAAAGTCGATAATTTTGCAAAACCCGAGTACTAAGTAAACATTTTAATGCTAAATGATTTTGTATAATATGTCATTATATTTGCGTATTTTGTAGAGTTTTTATATTAAAAGGTTTGATTTCTATTTAAGAAAATCCAACTACAAATTTTATTTAGAGCACTCTTTAAATGTAAAAAAATAACTGGTATTTTTGCTCGAAAAAATAAATGTTAAAAAATAACTTTTATTTTTTCTTCTTCTTCTGTTATCCTCGACTCCCAGTGGAGCATAGGGCCTCATTTGGCTCGAAAAAATAAAAGTTAAAAATAACAGTTATTTTGCTCAAAAAATAACTGTTATTTTTTTGTCTAAAAAATAAAAATCAGATTTTTAAAAAGCATCGCATTTTATGAAAATTTGGTCCAAGACTATCAAAGTGGTAAACTTGGTATTATTCTCCGACATTTTCTTAAGGTTGCGTTTTTAATTAAAAATTAAAAAATAACAGTTATTTTCGGTCCCTGGTAAATAAAGGCCATTTAAGTAAGTATGTATCATTGTTTACAATATTTATCCATTTTCGATGATAGATAATTATTTGTTTTTTTTTTTTTTCTAAAAGCTGTTTCTCGTGTCTACAAAAGGTACAATTTTGTCATGTAAAAATATTTATCCGCCTCTAAGCACATTTACTGAACTGCTTAAATTGAATTTGTGTAAGAAAAATCATCCTAAAGTAATGTGTTGAAATGCCAAAAAGTAAAATGAAAACAAATAAGCAGAAACGAAGAATAACAATACAGAAAGCTAGAAAATGGGCACAAAATAAAATACGACAAAAACATTAACATGTGTACGAGTATGGTCCAAGACAAGACTTCGAAAGCTTTTTCCACATGTTAAACTGACAGTAAAACAATTGTTAACAACAACGAACGCATAAAATATAAACGAAAAATGAAAATAGAAAAAAAAACACGCACACGAGTAGGAAAATTTACAGAGTGGCAAAAATGAAAAACCAAACAAAAAATGAAAACAAAAAACAAAACAAGTAAATCCAAACAGAGCGGAAGGAAATTTTGTGTGTGAAAATTCACTAAATACCTAACAATAAAATTAACACTGTGCGCACATGCTAGTGCAGGGAGATATGTGGACGGACGAACGGACGGACAGACGGATACAACACCACTCGTTAAGGCGCTCTTCGGAGAGAAAAAGTTTTCTGAATCAGCCAAAAAGAAAAACCATAACGACGACAACAACAAATTAAATATTTGACGAATGCAAAGTTTTCATTGGAAAAGATTTTCACTTTTCAGTGGAGTAACGGCCACAGTTGAAAACGGACGTATCGATTCGAATACCTTGTGTACGTGCGCGTTAAAAGCGCCCAAATAAAATTGTATTTTATTATTTTTTGGCATTACCTTGAAACTGGGTGAAAATATATACTAAGTGGCAACTAAATTCAAGAAAAAATTGAAAAAAATTTTCACTATTCGAATAAAAAAGTTGAAGTAAAAAGTGAAATATTTTAAACAAATTTTATGTAAATTGTTCTTCTTGAAGTGAAAAAAGATGTAAAATCGAAAAAATATAAATAAAAAAGAAAAATAAATTAATGATAATAAAAAAAAAGAATCTTCTAAGAAATTGATTTTAAAATAAACCTAAATCAATACTAATTTATAGAAAAAAAGATAAAGAAAATATAGTACAAGCCTAAAATTTCAAATTTATCAGAGAATATCAATCAAGTGATGAAATAAATTTGGTGAAAATAAAAGAAAATTTTGTTGTGGTGTTTTAAATTAAAGAAAACCAATGAAATTGTAAAAAATATTAAAAAAAAAAATAAATCTTTTGTTCAAAATAAAGTCATCTTCAGTTGAGAGAAACTGAAATTGGAAACAAATTTAAACAAATAAATTATTTTCACGCAGTGGTTCTATTCTTCAAACAATTTTTCTTCAAATCTTCAGTCTACAAATTGATTTCGGCAACAACTACAACAAAAATTCATAACCAAAACTGTGAGAAAATTTTTACAAAATTATTTCAAATCCTCTTGCTTATAAGTATTTCAAAGATACTATCTACAATAATACCTAAAACAGATACTACACATGTCCATGTCCATTTCCATACCAAAAAAAAAAAAAATATTTCGATTTTCTACCACAAAACAAATATTTATTTAAATTTCTTCTCATGTTCTTAATTCAAATTATAATTTTATTTTATTATTGTTGTTATTATTGTTATTATTTTACCCATAAATTTTAATATCAATTTGTGTTCTTTTTTTTCTTCTAATTTGTACAAACATTAAATTTCTTTAATATTTGGAAAAAAAAAATATATAATAAGTAGAGACAGTGAAGAATAAGAAGTGAAAAAAATATTAAAACTACGAAGAAAAAATCAATCAATATTTAGGCTTGAGAAAATAATAAATATATTTTCATTCTTTTCCATTCCCAAATTTATCCAAACATTTATTCTGACAAACGCTTTTTATACGAGTACATATGACTCTATATAACATAACATAATAAAACATTTATAAATTTGTTCGTTCTTGAAATTCTGAAATAAAATAAAACCACACTTTTTCGTTAGTAAAAGCTACAATAAAAAATAATGACAATTATTAGGATAAACATTAAAAGAAATGTCAAAAGGAATAAATAAAATAAATAAAACTAAATACATAAAAAAAACCCCCAAAAATCCACCCTCAAATACTTGAGTATATTCAGATGGTCACACTACGAGTATCTTATGTTTCCTTATTCGAGTACTAAATTTGTTATCGGAGTACGAAATTACAAAGTGTAATGTCAAGTTGGTACTTTGTTGTATGTAAAGTGGTTTTGGCTTGTCATTGGCCTATTCCACCACTTTTGTACTCACTTATGCTTTTTTAAACATTAACATAATTTCAAGTGTAATACAAAATATTTGGACATTATTCAAATTTTATGATTTCAGAAGAATATTAAGATGATTGATTGAAATATTAACTCATTAATATAGACAATTTTTCAAAAACATGGCTTCCATTTTTGAATTTTTTTTATTCATTGAATTATAATATATAGCCAATTTAAATCCTTACTCTTCTGTAGGAACTGACGAAGACCATATATTTTGTAATGTTTTTATACCAGAGTCTCTGTTAGGAATCGAACCTACAACCACGCACAATCAGCCAAGGATACTAGCCAGCGTACAACTGGGGCACCCATTTTTAGATAATTTCTTTTCAAATATTTTGTCAAAGTTGTCAACAATCATATCTGTGGCAATATGGAAAAAAAGCTTAAGTCGATATAATTGAGTTAAGGCGTTTGATTCATTACAGAATAAATGGCGCTTAATTGTGTTTAGTCCGTTTTAAAAAATTCTGGTTTTAATCAATATTATGTACGTTTACTTTTTAGCTTAAGTTTTTTTTTTAATAAATAATGCATTGATCAAAACAACTTATGTGCACATAATTGTGTGTACATATTCCATTTTTCTTTTATTATATAACGGGTTCGCTAAACTTCACTTAAGCTTTATAAATGTTGACCTTAAAAAAAGTCATTATTTCTAAATAACGTATGCTTACATAAAACTACACAATACATATCTGTGGCAATATGGAAAAGTAGCTTAAGTCGACATAAGAGAGAATTGAGTTAAAGCGTCTATTGCATTGCAGAAGCAAAGGCGCTTAAATGTGTTTAGTCCGCTTAAAAAAATTATGGCTTTTGGCAATGTTATGTACGTTTACTTCTTAACTTAAGTTTTTTGAATTAATAATGCATTTATCAAAACAACTTATGTACACATAATTTTGCGTATATATTCGGATTTTTCTTTCATCATATAAGGATTTCGCTTAACTTCACTTAAGCTGTATAAATGTTGATCTTGAAAAAATAAAGTCATTATTTTCAAACAACTTATGTTTATATAAAACTACACAATAGGTATATATTTTTTATTTAAACCGAACCGATTAAAGTTACTTAAGGTTCGGTTCAACGCAAATTTCAGTTTCAAAAAAGAGATAGAAAAAAACGTAAAATCTTCTGAATTTAACAGTATTAATATTCTTCATTCTTCCTTAATAAGCATGTTACCAATATATTAATTCATAAATTGTTCGCAGAAATCAAGAAGAAAAAAAATTACACAAAATTGATGATATCTCAAAACTTCAATTTTCGACTTAAGCTATTCTTCCATATTGCGACAGATATATACCTTTATTTAAACCACTTAAGTTACTTAAGGCCCAGTTCAACTAAAATTTCAGTTTCGAAAAAGAGCTTAAGTAGAAAAAACGTAAAATCTTCTGAATTAAAGATTCTTTTTAAATTCATCCTTCTTCTCTAATAAACATGTTACCAACATATTAGTTCATAAATTATTAGCAGAAATCCTGCAGAAGAAAAATAACACAAAATTGATGATATCACAAAACTTAAATTTTCAACTTAAGTTCTTTTTCCATATTGCCACAGATATACTTATACCCTTTGTACTCTTATAAAATTATTTACTATAACCTACATAGCACTATGAACTATACCTTAACTGGTGATTGGTTCATATTAATTAAGAATTTGTAGAAAAAAACTTACATTAATTCAAACTACACAAAATTCTTCAATGTGTGCGTAGTAGGGTGCACCTTATTTCACAAAAACCCCAAATCTCAATTTAACTCTCCCCAGAAATGATGTACGTAACAGAAAAAAAAAAATTATGAAACAATTTAGGTAGATAGCTTCAAGGGAAGGCGTACCACATCCGCCTACAAACTGTACTCTGATACACAAAAAAACAAGTAAGAAAGTGCAATAGTCGGTCAAGTCCGACTATACGATACCCATCACACTAAGGTCAGAGATGCACTTTTTCCTGTATAAAGATAAATATTTGTTAAATTTTGCCTTCATAAAAACATTTTCTCAGAACTTATATATTTAAGCTGTTTCCGTCATTAGGACTTATATGAGAGCTAGGGTCAAATGTGCACCGATTATCTCGAAATTTGACAAATTGATTACAGTTTTTACAAAAATTATGTATGCAAAATTTTTTTTCCAATTGTCTTTTTATTTATTGGATCTTTCTTTTTCAGAAATTTACAATATGTATTAGAATCTTAACCTATACATAGTAAAATTTGATAATTAAATATTAATCTATCTGTTCAGATCGAACGTTCTCATCCTTCTTAAGCGTCTGTGACCCTCTGGTGTTAGCAATGCCCTTGCAAGGGGATTATGCAAAAAATAAACTCAAAATTCTCATTATCTTCAGATTTACGAGCGTTTTAGTGATTTTTGTCTCAGAAGCGTTTGTATGGGAGCTACAGTCAAATGTGGACCGATTTCAACGAAATTGGGTAAAGCAATTTTGGTTTACATAGCAGTATATGTTTTAAATTCTGGGAAGTGGGACCTATGGATGGTACCATAAATAATGGACCTATTTAGACGAATTTCAATAGCCATGGTCCCGCTATCAAAAAAAAAAATGATCTGTGCCAAATTTCATTAAATTATCTTTAGAATTGTGACCTATAGTTTGATTACGTGGTTTACATGGGGATCCAGCCAGCCGGACGGACGGACGGACTGACATCGCTAAATCAACTCTAAAAGTGATTCAAAGTCTATGGGTATACTAAAAGATAGGTCTAAGACAAATATTTCTTTGCGTTACATACATCAAAACAAACTTATAATACCTTTTCCACCTATGGTGGTGAAGGGTATAAAAACCAGGCGTGGGTTGTAGACCTTATTGCGTACATACGTGCAAGCTTAGGAGTTATACGAAAAAAAAAATATTTTAACGAGGTTCTTCAACTTATCGACCCGTAACTCAGCCAGTTTGAATGCGATTTTATTTTTTAACAGCAAATAAAAGAAACAGATTGCGCTTCAGAATATCATATGGCATATAATTTTTGATATATTTGTAAATCAAAAGTATTTTTTCTTAATAATATCTAAAAAAAAAATTTGTCCACTTTTTTTTTACTTTAAAAGCTTTCTATTGCTAATTCTTAAATAAAAGCTCATAAAAGTTTATTTTAATATAACAACACATTTCCTAATAAAAATGTGGTTTTACTAATAAAACAAAATAGGTTTTTATAGAAAAAAATTGAAAAAATTGCTTTTGAATTTTAAAGATTATGAAAAATTTGTGACACCGTGTTAATTGTATGGCGAAGAATGAGAGTACTTTTGGTTATATCAACATTTTAAGTTAATTTTTTAAAATTTTTTTTAATTTAATTATTTAAAAATCCTTAATAAAATATAAAACAGAACTAAAGTAGTCATATTTTAGGTCATCAAAATAAAAAAAATTCATGAAGTAGTTTTGGAGTTATAGCAATTATCCCTAAAAACTCAAGTTCATGACTACATGCCTAAATATATATAGCAAAAAAAAATACTTTAGAATACAGAAATTACAAAGTAAGACAAGATTTACAATTATATGTCCTGTAAGTAGGGTTGCCAGTCAAGCTGTATTGTCCAGCTTTTTTAGTGCTTTAGTGGATTGTCCAGCTTTTTTAGTGCTTGTCCAGTGTCAAGCTAAAATTAAATTTGTCCAGCTGAAAAGTGAAGAATTGAAATTGTTTAAATATTTTTAAAGAAAAACAATTTTTTTGAAAAAGAACGCAATAAAACTTTTGTAAAAATGTATTTTTTCTTTTTTACTTATATTATTTATGAGTTGATTAATTGATTGCTTGATCAAGTTCATTTTGTAATAAAATTACTTTCTATCAAAATTCTCCATTGTACTTACTTTACTTAAATGACCTATATCAAAATCCTGTTAAGAACGATTTAAGAATTCTATGTGCTTCAATCATGTGCGCATATTCTCCAATTCGTAGGTCAAGCTTTGAAAGATTTTTCTCTAATTGGCCTTTCCATCGAATTTTCGGACGTCCTCTTTTACGAATCGTTTTCGAATATTTTTGTTGCTGGAGTATTTTCATACATTCGCACAACATGTCCCAGCCAACGCAGCCGGTGCTATTTAATGCGTTTTACCATGTCGATGTCAAAGAATAACTCATACAGATGATTGTTCATTTAATGTCGACATTCATTGTTAATTCCAAAGAGTTTTCATAGAATCTTCCCCATGATTTAACACCATATAATAACGCGGGTAGTATAAGCGTTTTGTAGAGCGTAGTTTAAGTTTTTTCAGAGAGAGCATCTGTTGGCAAGTATGATTCTATGTTTAATTTCCAAACTTATGTCGTTATTCATGTTGACGGCGGTACCAAGGTAAACAAATTCTTTTATAACCTCGTACCTATAGTTCTCATGTGGTTTAATTCTTGACGATTGCCTGCTTGTAGAAACCAGCAGTTTTTTTTTTTTTTTTTGATCGATTGACCTATTTCATTACATTCCTTCTCGATACTTGAAAAGGCGTCAGTAAAATCGCGCAATGTGAGTCCCATGATATCAATATCATCGACAAATGCGAGTAGCATTTGTTTTTTGTTGAACATTTTTTTAGATCTCGAATGATTTCATTTTCTCTCGATATTGCTGCGGTTAATTACGGTATTCGCAATTCGGTTTATCAAAAATTTAAAGATTTAACGAAGCAAATTACTAAAGCAAGTTTTTTATTATTAATGTCCAGCTAATTTTTGTCAAGCTTTTTTTTCTTTATGCCCAGCTTTTTCAGGATGTGTGTCTGGCAACCCTACCTGTAAGTACCAAATAGTTCAGTTTTGTCAAAATATCAAATTTACTTAGTTTTGTTTTCATATAAGAAAATTATACCTTTTTTCTCAAGTCAATTTCAAAAATCATTTTTTAATTTTTAAAATTTAAGGTAAAAATTCGTTTAAAGGCGCCTTTTTTTACTTTATGATTCAAATTAACCCTTGCATACTCATGGGCTAAGCATTTGAACTATTTAAAGCCCATTGGTATGCAAGGGTTAATTTGTATAAAAATGTAATTAAAGACGCCTTTGAACGATTTTTTTAATTTTCATGGAAATATAACAATAAAAACATGTAATTTTGAGCACATTTTTGAAAAAATTTAATATTTTAAAAATTTTACTTTTGACCCTGGTAATAAAAGGGTTAACGAAATCCGATTTTAACCAAATTTCTGATATATATTTCTGCCCATTGAAGCAAAAATAATTTAAGTTCTCAAGTGCATTTTTTATAACTTTGGTGAAAAATTGGATTTTTTTTATCGAAATCCTTTAATTTTAAGTCGCAGGTATGGCTAAACCGTTCTTGTGGTATTGTTACTAACACTCTAATTTTTGTTTACTCTTTTTGAATTTCTTTAACAAGCTATTGAAAAAACAAGAAAGCTCATTGTAGCAAAAATGGGTATTTAAATATCATGAGGTCTCAAAAAGTAAAATAACTTTTTAAAATTTTAAAAATAATAAATTTTTGCATTGCATATGCTCAGAAGAGTTTTCAGGGATATAGAATATTTTGGAAAATCCTTAATGATTAGAAAAGCTTTCAACCGATTTTTTTTTTGAAAATGTATTCTAAGTAAACATATTTTTCAAACATTTGAAGAAACGCCTTATTTGTCCCATATAACTGGAATATCCAAACTTTGGCGTCAAGTCGGTACGCTTTTCCGATATCCGATCTGAATGAGACTTTATATTTATATTATTAGGATCTAGTGTAAAAAAGTTGGTGTGTACGTCTCCTTGTATAACAAAGTTTAATTTTCTCTATACAAAGATGTGGGCGGCCTTCCCCTGATGCAATTTACCTAAAAATTCTGATAACATGTTTTTTTTGTTACGTTAAACATTTCTTTGGGGAGCTAAAGGTAAGATTTCAAACTTTTGTAAAATAAGGTGCACCCTAGTGCGTAGCTACACATTTTTCTTATGTGTTAAAAAATTTTAATTTTCAACAACTCAACACATTTTTAGCTTATTAAGTTATTAAAAATTAAAGAGAAAAAAATTGCTCCTTATAGTTAAAAAAATATATTGAACCAAATACATATACAAATTTTGCAAATATTAAAAGAAAACAAATTTAAATTGTTCTAAAATCTTTATAGTTTTTATATAAACTTAGATTTTTAGTGTTGAATAAAACAATATAAAGATATATAGTTTTATTCAATACTACCTTATAAAACATTCTGATCTCTGATAATTTTAACTTTAAAATAACCTTGAGAACCCTGGACACTCTCTCCCCTCATCCGAATGAGTTCAAATTTTTCAGGAATTTTTGTTTAGCAATTCAACTCAATCTGGGGGTGTTGCCGTTTAGGGTTAAAATATTTTGTTTTAATAAAAAAATACTTAATATTTATAAAAAAAACATACTTTTTGCATTATAATTCGATAATATACTTTTAATATTTCGATATTTTGCTATGCAAAAATAAAAAAAGCAAATTTTGACCCCGGAAAAGAAAGTGTTAAACTGTTATAATATCAAAAGAAAAAAACATTATCGTATATCTGTGCCTTGGTGCTAAAAGGGCCAATGTCAATTTTTCGCTGTTTTGAGTTAATTATTGCATTAGATTCTCTTCTTTACCCTATTTTATTTGGCTCCAACAGCTAATCTCTAGCTTAACTCTGAACAGATTTATAAGGGTTTTTCTGGACAACGTTACTATGAAATTATATGGAAAATAAAAACCAAATCAAATTTTCTCAAAACTAGTTTTTTTGACATTGGCCCTTTTAGCACCAAGCCACAGATATATCTACACAAACTGAGTAAATACATTTATTATTATTTTTATTAAAATTAAACTTAGGTACAATTTAACAAGCATTTAATAAAACAAGTAAGAAAGTGCTACAGTCGGTCAAGCTACCATTCACCATTAAGGTCAAAGGTGTTCTTTTTCCATGTATAAAGACATTTGTCTTTATACATGGAAAAAGAACACCTTTTGCTAAATTTTGATATCATACAAACATTTACTCAAAACTTATATATTGAAGCTTTTACGGTCATTTAGACTTATATGAGAGCTAGGGTCAAATGTGAACCGATTATCTCGAAATTTGACAAATTGATTACAGTTTTTACAAAAATTTTGTATGTAAAAATAAACTCAAAATTCTCATTATCTTCAGATTTACGAACGTTTTAGTGATTTTTCACTTATTTAGTGCTTTTTGACAGAAGAGTTTGTATGGGAGCTATGGTCAAATGTGGACCTATTTCAACGATTTTTTTACAGTGATTTTGGTTTACATAAGCAGTATTTGATTTAAATTTCATGAAAAAATATTGATATATGGCCAAGATATCAATTCCGGGAAGTGGGACCTGTAGGAGGTACCATAAATAGGGGACCGATTTTGACCAATTTCAAAAGTCAAATGTCAAATTTCATCAAATTATCTTTAGAATTGCGACCTGTAGTTTGATTACATGGTTTATATGGAGGTCGAGCCAGCCAGCCGTACAAACGGACGGACGGACTGACATCGCTAAATCGACTCAGAAAGTGATTCTAAGCCTTTTGGTATACTAAAAGGTGGGTCTAACACAAATATTTCTATGCGTTACATACATCAGCACAAACTTATAATAAAAACAAAATTATGACCGAAAAATTGCATTTTCGCGAAATTCTAAGATTTTAAATGGTAGATAGGGCAAAATACTTTAAGATATCGACATCATTTTTTTTTGTTTTATGAAACGATTGTTTATAATTTGTTATATTTGTTGAAGAAAATTTTGAAAAAATCAAAAAATGATTTTTAAAACTGTTCTCAGGTCAGTACAATTTTCAAAAATAAATAAAACTATGTACATTTGATAATATTTGACAAAACTAAGCTATTTAGTACTAACATACCACATAATTTTTTTAAATTTTGGGCATGTCATGGGCACAATCTGCCTTTATCCGATTAAGCTCAAATTTTTAAGGGTTAATTTGTTTTAGAAATTCGAGCCAATCTGATTGTTGACCTTAAACAAATTCCAACTTTGAAAAACAACTGGCACCCTAATCAATAAATATTTTGACTTTTGTAACAATTGGTCCAAATATGACCTTTTTTCTATTCATTATTTGAAAGAAACATTTAAAATTCCGATATTTGTGACATTGTGTGATGCATTCGACTGTATGTAAACACTCAAAATCACAAAATTATCATCAGAGCTGAGAAATTCGTTGACATTGTTTCTTGCGACACCTTATAATGTTGACATGTGTTAAATAAAGCATTTTTTTCTTTTTATATGATTAGTATCGAATTACTTCAAATAAGCTTTTCTGAGTTATGCCTCTTTTGTGCGCAAAGCAGCGAATGTATTTCAAAATAATTCTCGATGATTAAGAAATAAATTTCGTTAGCAAAGTATTAGCGTCTTAAATCATTTGTACTAAGAAAAAAATGTAATGACATAGTGTTATGAATTGTGAAGGTCAAAAATAGGCATTTGTAAATACTTTTAAAATAATATGAACAAACTTGTTTGTTTTATTATTTGTAAAGCGCTATTCAATATGAAATTAAATATGCAAAAATTAAAAATCAAAAATACTTCTCAAATATATTAGATCGATCCAATAATACATTTTAATTTTTGTATCTATTAGGGTTCGTTTTGCACCTAGTTTCTGTATTTCTCGCATTAAGTAATTTCTCACATCGAACAGTGAAAAAATTAGTTGGCGAGAAATACAGAAACTGATTTTAAATAAAATTTGATATCTAAACGTTTGTTTGTCAAAACATTTACTGAATTCATAAAGTGATTATAAAAAAGTGATTATAAAATGGCGATTATAAAAATTATTTACATAAATAGGATAATATATGAAAAGAATACCTATCCTACGATACATGACTTGACAAAATCGGATATGTCCTTTCAGAGATAGTGGGTTCATACTATGAGCTTAAAACCAGATTTTGTATGCTTCTAACAAACCTACAGAAAAACTCTAAACATTGAATATTTTTATAAAAAAATTACGAGTTCTTGAATAATATTAAATTTTCAGATTTTAAAATTTTTATTGCGTCCACAATAATGTGACCACCACCTATATAGTTAAATAAATTATACAAAAGTCATTTAAAATTAAAAATTTTGTTGTTTTTTATCTTTATATATAAATTTTGCATAGAATTAGAAAGGAAACTAAAGAAAATGGCATAAAAATATTACATCAAGCCTATATTTCACTTCAAGTAGTGATTTTTTTAGCGATAAATTGCAAAAAATTGTGAAAAAAGGGTGTTACTAAAAATGTTATAATTCTTGAAATGGGATGCAAATGGATATGAAATTCATTGGGCTTAATAAAGATTGACTTCAGCTATTAGAGAGTGTTGGGCTTCAACCTCTAAAAATCTCTAAAAAAAATTCGCGGTCTATCAAACTTTGTATTCAAATTATTTTTTTTTAATTTTTTATGGTTGTTTTAACCGCTAGATTTCTAGATGAAGCATAGGTCAAAAGATATTGAAATAAGCGCTGTTGATTAGTAAAAGCTATCTACTTTTTAATTTAAGAAAGAAAAAGTCAACATTTTACACGTATTCTAAAATTAAGCGAATTTTATATATGCGTTCAAATATACAAATAATTTTATTACGAACATATAAACAAATATTCAAACTTTGAGGAATTATTACAGCCTTAGCAGGCAATGCAGTATGGTAAAAATTTGGGATTACATGTTTTGAAATGTCAGCTCTAATCTGATACTAAAATTTCTCAAAAAAAATTAAAAACATTTTTGGGGGTTTTGGCCGTAATTTCCTACTGTGCACTGGTAATATTAAGGTAGAAGGCCAATGCACGCGGCAAGCGGCTGCGGGTGGCAATTAGCTGTGTTTTTTGATATGTCAAATTTGAAGCGGCAATGTAAAAAAGTAGAACAAAGTTCTACTTTTTCGCACGGCAGATTTTTTCAGTGCTGCCAGATTTAATTATATCCTACTTAAATATTTACACCCTTCGCCATCATAGGTGGAAAGGGTTTTATAAGTTTGTGCTGATGTATGTAACGCATAGAAATATTTGCCTTAGACCTTTTAGTATACCAATAGGCTTAGAATCACTTTCTGAGTCGATTTAGCGATGTCCGTCCGTCCGTCTGGCTGGCTGGACCCCCATGTAAACCTTGTAATCAAACTAGAGGTCGCAATTCTGAAGATAATTTAATGAAGTTTGGCACAGATCATTTTCTTGATAATGGGACCATGACTATTGAAATTGGTCAAAATAGTTTTATTATTTATGGTACCTCCCATAGGTCCCACTTCCTGGAATTGATATATTGGCCACAAATATCAATATTTTTTCATGAAATTTTAATCAAATACTACTTATGTAAACTAAAATCTCTGGTCCACATTTGGCCATAGCTCCCATGATATTATTAAGATCTCATTGTGATACCACGAAAAATAGTGAAATAAAAGCTTTAAAAAGCCCTTAAGTCGACAGAAATCAATACCAGCCAGATCGTGTAGGTCGCTTAAGAAAAGTGACATCAAAGTTAATCCCCTACGGTTCGCTAGGGCAGGACAAGTGCATAGAATATGTTTTATCGATTCCGTCTCCACAGCTTCTGCAAATGAAATTAGTGGTAACCTTCAGCCTAATTGCGTATCTTCCAATCAAACAGTATCTGGTTATAATGGACACGAGCAATGAGACTTTGGGTCTTGATAATGACAGCAATCTGTGAGAGCGTTGCCTATCCAAAAACGGCCACATCTGTTTGGAGTAAATACAACCACTAACAGAGGCCTACCTATCATTTGCTACAAAGTTAGATCTCTTTCGCAGTAGAAGCTTGCATGTGGCTAAAGGTACGCCCACGGACTCCAGTTCAGCTGGAATCGGTAAGGTAGTCTCTAGTCTTACAAGCTCGTCTCCTCTGCAATTGTCTGTAATATTTCTGTAGGTTTATACTGAACTGCTGGGCCATCATATTAAAAGATTTGCGCAACTCAGGGCTGATGTTGAATTCAGGAAGACAGGGTCCAGAGATTAAATGTCAGCTTAGCTGTCAGAGAATTTATTAATAAGTTTTGAGCTGTCAGTGTAGAAGTCTATATACCAGGAGTTCTGCCGTTCCTTATCGAACAATGGCTCGGTCAAAGTGTAATCAATGATTCCCGGTATGACAGAAATCGTGTTAAGGATTACGCTATGACCCGGTCTTAGATATTGAGCTTGAAATCCTGCTTTTTGTGCAATATAACACCGAGGTACTTTCACAGTCTGCGAAAGGAATTTCAGTACCGCCCAAGAAGATAGGTTCAACTGGTGGGATCTTGTACCTCCTTGTGAATAGAATGAGTTCGGTTTTATTGGGGTTTACCGAAAGTTTACCCAATATCCGCCCGCCCACTTTGCCAAGGTGAGAAGGGCTCTTTGAAGTATGTCCCTAAGTGTACTAGGAAACTTACCTCTAACAAATAGTGCCATATCATCTGCATATGAAACAACCATGACGTCTTGAAGAGAGAGGTTCCATAGTAGGAGTGATAAAACACCACCTTGCTGTGTGCCCCTGCAAACAAATCTTTTTACTTCCGATGATCGCAATTTGGCATTGATATGTCTCTTTGTAATAAGATAGTGTACAAATTTCCTGATACTAACGTCCTATGTTTGATAATGAGGCAACTATCGCATTTGGAGTCTCATTAATGAAAATCTAGAAAGGCTGCCATGGTATATTCTTTGACGGCGAGTGGACATTCAATGAATGCGATCAAATCACGCAGGGCTGTCTCAGTGGACTTACCCTTGCAATAGGAATGCTGTTTAACTGATAATAGCCTTTCGTCTATGTTTGCTCTAAGATACATGCCAATGAGTCTCTCTAATGTCTTTAGCAGAAACAATGACAGACTGATAGGCCTAAAGCTTTGGGTCCCGTGTGCGAGGATTTTCCAGTTTTGGGAATAAAGACTATCTTGGAATCTTCAACATATTGTGGATATATGTTAGTTCGACACACCCGATGTAGAGCTATTTGAGCCATAGAGTTAGCGTATCGGACACCATTTGTGGTCCACCTAATGAGACCATCCGGATTAGGAGATTTAAAAGGATTTGGTTTCAGTTTTCTTGGCAACATCCGATGGTTGACTTCTTACGAAACTGTCGGCGGTTGTTTCATTTCTATGCCAGAAAATGTATAACTAGAACAACTGTAGGGATTCCTTACTTAATGTCGTCCAATCTCAATGGAAGGAGGTCAGAATCCTCCTCAGCCCAGCGCCTACTGAATTCACTCCAGGAATTGTTCTGCGTCTTCCTTAATGAACTTTTATAATGTTTGAGTTTTCATTTATAGTTGTTCCAGTCTTGAGAAGCTCTTGTGCACTTAGCTCTATTAAAGAACTTTCTGCAGCATTTCCTGAGGTTAGTCAGATCCACCGACCATTTCGGTCATTGTTTACATCAGGATTTGGCCCAGCGCATGAGGCCTTTGTAACCAGCTCTACCGACCAGCTCAATATCCTCAGTATTTTTGAAATTTATTTTAGATATTTCTGAAACGATCCTGTTAAATCTCTCCCTGTAATTACCGCAGTCTGCTTTTCGAAAATAAAGGGGGATGATAGAGTGTTTAGTACAATTTACCGCAGATAAACTGAAACTGATTTAACGATGATCAGAAAGACTGTTATGTATAAGAGCTTTCCAGTTCTCAATTTAAGTAGTTAATTTCTCGGAAACAATGGTTACATCTAGTAGGTACTTCTTGCCTAACCCTGGTGACGAATGTTGATTCATTACCCTTGTTGTAGGTTAGTACTTATCACATATTCAATAAGGGCCATAACCCTAATATTTATGTCTGTGCTACCCCAGATTTAATGGCGAGCATTGGCATCACTGCCCACTATCAGACTACGACCTGATTTTCTTGTGCCATTTACCAGTGCCCTAAAAGCCTCTGACGGCATCTTAGTATCATTGTTTCCAATTGAATTGCCTAAAAAATCGTCCAACTCATTCCATCGTGATTTTTCATAAATTTGAATAAGTATTATTTTGAGATACACTGGCTTCAATATCTTACTTGTTGGGGTGTGAAGTTATCTAGAATTGTTGATGGGTGCTCTAAAAACACGAAGTGCAGGTTCATTTTATCACTAATTGCTCAAGGTGAATGTTTAGGTATTAGAACAACTTATTTTCCTTATGAAGTTGTTTGGCTAAATGGCTGATCCAAAAGATTTTGTAAACATTTTTATAACCAGTTATTTGCAGAAAACGGCTCATTATTTATAAAGTAACTGGGTAGATTAAGGGTTGTTTTTAAAGCTCCTAAGGCATCGCAATGGTAAATATGTAAGTTTTTATACAATATATATAGGCTAAATATACCCTTCGCCATCATTGGTGGAAAGGGTATTATAAGTTTGTGCTGATGTATGTAACGCATAGAAATATTTGTCTTAGACCCACCTTTTCGAATACAAATAGGCTTAGAATCACTTTCTGAGTTGATTTAGCTATGTCCGTCCGTCCGTCTGGTTGGCTGGACGGCTGGCTGGACCCCCATGTAAACCTTGTAATCAAATTACAGGTCGCAATTCTAAAGATAATTTGATGAAATTTGGAACAGATCATTTTGTAATGATATGGGACTATAGTTGTTGAAATTCGTCAAAATCGGTCCATTATTTATGGTACCTCCCATAGGTCCCACTTCCTGGAATTGATATATTAGCCACAAATATCAATATTGTTTCATGAAATTTGAGACAAACACTGCTTATATAAACCAAAATCAAAGTACCGAATTTCGAATCGGTCCACATTTAACCATAGCTCCCATACAAACTCTTCTTTAAAAACGCACTAAATGAGACAAAAATCACTAAAACGCTCGTAAATCTAAAGATAATGAGAATTTTAAGTTAAATTTTTGCATACATAGTTTTTGTAACAACTGTAATTAATTTGCCAAATTTCGAGATAATCGATCTACATTTGACCCTAACTCTCATATAAGTCCGAATGACGGAAACAGCTTAACTAAGTAAAGTTTTGAGAAAATGTTTGTATGATGGCGAAAATCAGCAAATATTTGTCTTTATACAGATAAAAGAACACCTTCGACCTTAGTGGTGAAGGGTATTGTATGGTCAGGCTTGACCGACTATAGCACTTTCTTACTTGTTTTGGATTAGTTCTAGTCTCCTTTAGAAATTTTTACCTCTGTATAGAAAGAGGACAATTACTGTCCCTTTTGCCGGTCTACTTCTATAGCACAAGTGAGGATGTCTAACACTGGAAATCCCAATAAAATGTTGAATGTACAAAAAATATCCCTGGGTACAAAATACATTTTTATAACTTCGGGTTCAAAACATGTGTTTATGTGAGAGTGAATGTATATGGCTGTATGCTCATTTGTACCCACGACATATAAAAACAACAAAAACAATTCAAATAAAAACAATAATAAACAAGTAAGAAAGTGCTATAGTCGGTCAAGATCGACCATACGATACCCTTCACCATTATGGTGAAAGGTGTTCTTTTTCCTGTATAAAGACAAATATTTGCTAAATTTTGCCATCATACAAACATTTTCTCAAAACTTATATATTTAAGCTGTTTTTGTCATTTTGACTTACATGAGAGCTAGGGTAAAATGTGGACCGATTATCTCGAAATTTGGCAAATTGATTACAGTTGTTACAAAAATTATGTATGTAAAAAATAAACTTAAAATTCTTATTATCTTTAGATTTACGAGCGTTTTAGTGATTTTTACCTCATTTAGTGCGTTTTTAAAGAAAAGTTTGTATGGGAGCTATAGTCAAATGTGGACCGATTTCAACGAAATTTGGTACAGTCATTTTAGTTTATATAAGCAGTATTTGATTTAAATTTCATGAAAAAATATTGATATATGTGGCCAATATATCAATTCCGGGAAGTGGGACCTATGGGAGGTACCATAAATAATGGACCGATTTTGACGAATTTTAATAACCATGGTCCCATTATCAAAAAAATGATCTGTGCCAAATTTCATCAAATTATCTTTAGAATTGCGACATGTAGTCAGCCAGCCGTCCAGCCAGCCAGACGGACGGACTGACTGACATCGCTAAATCGACTCAGAAAGTGATTCTAAGCCTATTGGTATACTAAAAGGTGTTTCTAAGACAAATATTTCCATGCGTTACATACATCAGCACAAACTTATAATACCCTTTCCACCTATGGTGGTGAAGGGTATAAAAAGAGTAAAACGAAGCACATTTCGGTGGTGCCTGATGTTATTAAAGTGCGTTCGTAAATTAATATATAGATAGATATTATTTTGTTTTTATCCTCTCTCTCTCTCTTCACAAGATAACACGAGAAAGGGCGGCTAATGTGAGAGTATATATATACTTACAATAGAGATTGCTATAACAGTTACGTTTACTACTTCCAAATTGAGGAGGGGTGAAAGAGCATGAACGGGGTTTCGAATCCAAAGACATAACCATTCAATATTGGGGTATCTAACAATTTTTTACTTTAATGCTTTTGTTCGTTTAGTTATTTTACTCTATCGCAATATCTAACAATATCTAACTACATGTTATGAAGATATTAGAATAAAGAGCAAGAAGAAATAAGTACTTAAGGAATTTTTTATATGCAACGTTCTTTCTATTGTATTTTTCTATGGCTGGAAAATTTCTTTTCTACTAAATTAGACACGCAGGATAACAAAAACTTGTATAATGTGACCACTTATTGTCACAATGACAATATAAGTAGACAAGAAGAAGAAACACCAACGCCAACACCAAAAACACAGATACATACATACATACATACATACTCGTACAAACAAACATAAATATTTAAAAAGACAACAAGGAACCAACCAGTCAACCATGTAAAAAGTATCTATGTAAGTATCCATGTAAGGATATTTAAATTGTATGTCGCTGATGATGGGTTTGTGTGTATGTGTTCGCTATGTTCGTGTGTATTTTGTAATTTTGTTTCCCTTGTGGGTCATATTCCTCGGAAAAAGGCTCAGCTAAATAACGATGTCTTTTATTTTATTCGTGAGTTTAGTGCTTTCAAAACAAACAAAAAGGAAGAGAAAAGACTTACGAATAGTTTTATGCAATTTGCTAAGTTTCATTAAAGTGAGGATGTTTACGAGTACCTGACCGTATGTAATTTCTATTTAAAATAATTGTAGTTTTTTTTTGACAAAGTTGTGCACACATGTGTAATCATTTAGTACACTTTAGTTTAAAATTGTAGCACATATTTGCTTTTTTGTGAAAATGGTTGTGGTAACAAATATGGAAATCCTAGACTTTACTGGGGCGGCACAATCAGCCCCCAAAGTTGGTCACCTCAGACTCATAAAACGATATATAATTGTAATTTTCAACCGATTTCAAAAATCATACTATATAACAAATATATTGGTCAAGATCTACAAGAAATAAGTTCGTAACTTCTAAGCCGTTGGGCGGATTATAAAAATATATATAGGTCAAGATTTACAAAAAACATCGCTACATGCATATGGTATATCTTATGGTTTTAAAGATAATTAAATTAAATTCGGCGCAGATACTTTCTTCGGTATGATATGCTATATTTTTCGGATGGGATTATTACCTTCTATAGAACTCTCTTCCCAGAATAGAGTTTTAGGCTCAGCATACTTATTATACCCTTCACCAATAGGTGAAAGGGTATTATAAGTTTGTCGTTCAGTTTTAAATTTTTTTTTATATATATTTAATGTTTCAGTCATTTAGACTTATATAAGTGGTAATGTCAAATGTAGACTGATTATCTCGAAATTAAGCAAATTGATTACAGTTTTTACAAAAATTATGTATGCAAAAAATAAACCTTAAATTGTCATTACATCCAGATTTAGGAGCGTTTTAGGGACTTTTGCCTCATTTAGTGCATCTTGGAAGAAGAGTTTGTATGGGAACTATGGTCAAATGTGGAATTTTGGTACAATGATTTTGGTTTTGATAAGCAGTATCTGTTTAAAATTTCACGAAAAAATATTAATATTTGTGGCTAATATATTTATTCCGAGAAGTGGGACCTATGGGAGGTACCATAAATTATGAACCGATTTTGACGAATTTCAATAGTCATGGTCCCACTATCACAAAAATAATCGTGTCAAATTTTATAAAATTATCTTTAGAATTGCGACCTGTACTTTGATTACATGGTTTATATGGGGGTCCAGCTAGCCAGCCGACCAGCCTTGTTAAAATGTTATGAATTTAGTGGCGAATTTAAATCAAAATTAATAAAAATAGTTATTTTTAAGAATGTTTATATTGTTTTATTACAAATATATTTTTTAACCCTAAACAGACATGTGGACTAAAATGTTCCACATTTTTTTCCCCAAATGCTGCTAGCGACTTGAAGACCTTATTAGTAATGTATAATTTCTCGCAAGTTATATGTGCTAAATATGAGTATAAGCTGTCATTCCCAAGATTTTGGGGCGGGTTTTTGTGGGTATTTTTACATCATCGACTAAGACGTTCAGTTTCAGCGATACTTGCTTCGTCCATGTGGTAAAGATCGTCCACCCTGTGAAACTTCTTGTTTAACTCTACGGGGGTTTGTCTTCAATACAAATAGTTCACAACTCATCTTTTGATGGAATTAGAAAGACTTGAGTTGGCAATATCTTCAAAGATACCATATCTAAAATAACGAAAGCGCTACCAGTAGTTGTACTGTGTTATTAACGGGATCCATGTTGATGTGATGGAGCTGGCAGATGTCGCATCAGCCTCGGAAGGAGAAGGGCCTCTAGTGTCTTTGCGACAGGTGACATCAAGGAGTATGATTCTATTTGATTGGCATTTTTAAGTTGGATTTAAGTACTTGATTGCTTGTTGTCGAGGTCGACCGCGAACCACTCGGAAATCCTAGAAGTTATACCTTATTACTTCGTCAACACATGCCATGACAGTAGAGCATACATTGTTATGTAAAAACAAGGTCCTTAAGGCACTTACTAGCAGTACTTGTGGAATGGATAAAGAAATCTTGCTATCTATCTATAAAATGATTGGTTGGTTTGTGTAGTTAAGTGACATTCAGTGGAGAAATATCCAATGCTGCAGGAATGCAGCCTGGGTACCAGAAAATTACCACGAAGAAGCGAAATTCCTGTCAGTAAAGAACAACAACATCATGTTATCTTAGAACTTTGCTTGTAAGAAGAAAGTATGCAAAGTTATGTACATGACCCCTAAGATCGAGCCTCATATGTGGCAGTGTTGGGCAACATGCATAGGGACGCCACCAACTCTGCGATTTGAATTTAAAGGTCGAATTTCGAACTTTTCATTTTTAAGTTTTTCTAAAATAACGAAATTGTGTGATAATCGATTCACATTTGAACTAGCTCCCACATTAGAAATTTGGGACTCGAGATTGTCATTGACAGATTATAATGTTTTTTTTATATTTTACAACATCAACGATGACTCAACTTAACATTGGTTTTTCTTTTAGCATTTTAACATTTTAACAGCTACCCAGTAGTAAAAATGCCATAACATAATCGCTGATCTAAGCGATATTTAGTAGCCCTTAGTGATGATACCTTTGCTCAGTCCCTCCCTAAATTAACCAAATACTTGTCATAGGCTGGTTAATTGGTGCGCTCTCCATTACAATGTAAGCGACAATGTTGCTTTTAATCATGCGTCCTTGATTAAAAATTAAGCGACGATGTATTCTCATTATTCCTGATGCGCTCCTGCTTAAAATGTAAACGAAAATGTCACCTTCCAGAACACACCACGCTTACAAGTTACACAGAATCTGAAGATCCTCTAAAGATGATAAAGTATATCAAATTGACGAAGCTTCATATGAATTGATAAAAACCAATTTGTGCTATCTGCTGGTAATGCTTCTAGAAATAAAGCTACTTAATCGGGGGCTACACGTTACAAAAATATTTAATCTGCCCGAAATTCGATCTTGAACTTATACGATTTTTTTTTTATACGAAAATAATGGTATTTTCCCATATTCAGACAGTACCCGAGTCCCCGTTTACACCATAATCGGAATTGTGGATATTCCACATGATTAATCTATTTAATGACACATGACTTAAAATCTAGGGACTCAATTTCTTGCTTCAAATATCATGCAAATCCGATGACGGTTTCAGTCAAAGAACTTTGTTTTATTGTCGCTGAGTGACTGAATATTATAATCGGAGTAGTTGAAGTTGCGCATGATTATTTAGATTACGAGATGATTAACAACATTTTTTCTTAAACGCTCGCTTAAAATGTCATGTTAACCATCACTACATGTTAACCAAGTACATACTCTAAGTAATTAAATGTTCGCTTAAAATGTCATGTTACCGTCATTAGTTGTTATCTTAGTTCTTCGTTTCGTTCTACCTCATTTACCACTGGGTGGTTCATATTCAATTAGCTTTTGACGTCAGTTGTGTTGAGCATCATATCGTTAGGCTTCTTACATGTAAAAAAAATAAGTTCTAAAATATAAATTAGAAAATAAAATCTCTCAATAAATTAAAAAGGCAATTTCTGTTATTCATAATTTACCCATTGCATGTTTAAAATAAGTGTCCATTTTTCTACACGTTTAAACGATATTTGTAATGCAATTAACATTTCACTAATTACCTCTTTTTAAATGTTAAGCTTTTAAAAGCAAAATAGAAAAAGTACAAAATTACGAATTATAAAAAAGTGCTTAAGCTAAAATTATCTCAAACATTAAAGGTCATATATTTTTGAGTACTTGCTTATTTTTGTCATAAAATTGAACTATAAATCTCTAGACAAAACGTGCACCAAATTGTTTACTGGGTTAATACATGTGTACAATATTTTCATGTTGTTTTTGTCTAAGGTCAGCCCGAAAATTGCTTGGATAAAGTACTCAAAAATTTATTTCATTTTTATTTTTAGCATAAGCATTTTTTTCCTTTTTAATGTAAATTTGTTATTGTTTGAACTTGGTGCGTTATTGATGTGTCGTGGTTTTAAATTTAAACAAAAACATGATGTTTATTTAAAAAACATTTTTCAAAATAAAATACACTAAAACAAATGTAAAATAATATGTTAAACATTACATCAAGATTTAACAGGAAGATGTCAGCAATGTCAAAAAAACTGTTGAATACATAAATATGTGATTATTTTCTGAAAATTATTAGATCCGTTTGTATATCTTTTGCTTTTAGAAAAAAGTAAAAAATGTAAAAACTAGCAGACATTCGAAGAGACCTAATATATCGCTTATTTGCTGCAACGTCGACATAAGCCAAAAATATTATTTTGTATAATAAAATAACTTAACTTCAAATTACAAGGCTTAAAGTTACGTTTTGTGACTTTATACTTAGGCAAAATATTTTAGTACTCAGTTCAAAAGCTCTTATTATTTACATATGTACTTACGTCAAAAGGTGAGGGATTGGTAATAAACTTAGGAGTGTTTTTCGAATCGTCTCTCTCTTATAAAGACACGAGGTATAGCTGTTCTTATGTGGGTCCTACACATATAATTTGTTATTTATTATTGATTTAAAGTTATTAAAATCCAAGAAGTAGTTTTGAAGTTATTGCAAATTTTACTCAAAGTTTCGTGTCCTAGGCAACACACAGTGGTTAGAAACCAAAAAAAAGTGGTAATAAATCTGTATCTTCTAAACTGCAAGTTTGATTGCATCAGTTTGTATGAGAAAATCGTTAAGGAGGACCCACGCTTGCTTAATTTTGGATTTATGTTTACCCCGTGCTTACACAGGGTGAGTCATTGGGCGTCAAAGTAGGCCACCTCAGAAACAAAAAAACTTTTGGATCGTGTAACTCTTTTAATTATTGTCTAATATGGGCAAATCCTGCGTGACGAACGATACATTTGTATGGATTTTGTTGTACTTAAATGTATCCCATTGCCGTTCTACATTAGATATCTTTGCACAGATTTCCGATAATATTAAGCCATCGATTATGCTATCGAATGGCATCTGGTAATTTACATACTTCTTTTGGAGGAAAAAGATATTTGCTTTTTAAGTGCTGTGACGGACGCTAAAAAAATGGAAGTGACTTTTTTTCAACACGTGTTTCTGTAATTTTCATCAAATTGGTCATATTAAAAAAAAATTGTAAATACATTAAAGATAGAGGAAAATCAGAGGATTACAAAACAGCTTTTATAAAATATTTTAAAGTTTCCAGTTTCACCAAAAATCCATAAATGAACTGTTGCGGACGCTACATGACGGATGATAAAGTTTTTACTTGAATGTTTTTATTAGGAAAAAATTCATATTTCATATTTTTTTAAGCATTCGTTAATCAGTGAAAATAATGGTTTTATTTGTTCCCGAATTTCATCTCCTTCCACTTCATGTTCGCGGTTAAAATGCGATTTTTGGGCACAATTTAATATTTCACAAAACGGCTACATACATATATCTATTTAAAGTTTTCACTTTTTACATCTTATTTTTCGTCGAAAGAATGCTGCGGCTAGCTGTTAGAAAGTCCCAAAAATAAAAAAAAATCAAATTTCAGAAACATCAAATTTGCCTCACTGTACATTTTTTAACACCTAATATCTTAAATTTATTCTGTGGATATAGACAGTGTTATTGCTTTATGAATAAGACATACATGTGCTCGTTAAATGTTGTATTTAATAAATATCATTTTGTAAAAAATATATACTGTGACGGACGCTACACACTTTCCTAAACATATTATTCTGTAAAATGCAATATAAACATCTATACATTTTTAGCCTAATGTAAAGTATACTATAACTTCTCTTTACGAACCAAGTTCAATTGGAGAAAAAAGAATAATTGCACAAGTCAAATTAAAAAAAAACCTTTATTTCTGTGACGGACGCTACACACTGTAAGCCCTTTCTTACTTGACGTTATTTATATCACTCCAATTACTTTTGATGGGGTCTTTTGCATCTAATGGTATAAAATTAAGCAGACTTTGAAGTGACTACCTGAACGGATGTTTTTGCAATTTTTATGAACTTTTAAAAAACCCATTATTTTAAAAAAATTATAAAAGTTCGAGATGGGTGCAAATAAAAACCATACGCGAGGAGAGCAATCAAAAATTGTATCCATTAAATATTCTAAAGGGTCAATATATGGTAAATTTTTCCATAAACACAAATACATGATTTTGACTGTTTTAAAATTTTGTCTTTGGTTTAATGCTTTTCGGATTTGCCTATATGTACTGACGTCAAAAGGTGACAGATTGGTAATAAACTTAGGAATGTTTTTGGAACCGTCTCTCTCATAAAGACACAAGGAATACGTGTTCTTATATGGGTCCTATGCATATAATTGTTATTTATAATTGATTTAAAGTTTTTAAAACCCAAGAAGTAGTTTTTGAGATATTCCAAACTTTACTCAAAATTTCGTCTCCTAGGTAACACACAGTGGTTTGAAAACAAAAAACAGAAAAAAGTGGTAACAAATCTGTATCTTCTAAACTGCAAGTTTGATTAAGAGTACCCAAGCCTTCTAAATTTTGAATTAATGGTTACCCAGTGCTTACACAGGGTGAGTCATTGCGCGTCAAATTAGGCCACCTCAGAAACAAAAAACTTTTTGACCGTGCAGCTCTTTTAATTATTGTCCAATATGGTTGATTTTGGAATAAGCTTTAAAAAAACAAAGAAAAGCCATACTTACTTTACTATACTAACTGTTATGGGTTTTAAGTTCATTTCGATTTTTTTTAGTTTTTGACCCACTGTGCATTCGAATTTAAACTTGAAATTTAATATTTTTTTTTCAGATTTTTGAGTTTTTTTTTATGATTTCTGACAAATTTAAATGACTTTTAGATATTTTTATTTAATAGGAGCTACGTTTAAAAAAGGACCGATTCCAAGAACAATTAAATTAGAATAAATTTCCCGGAAGTCAGTCTTATTGCTGGTACCTGAAAATAATATTGCTTCCGAATTTCATTAAATAAGCTAGTGCAGCCAAGCAGATGGACATCTAAGTCTATTGGGATAAATAAAGATGTGAGTTAGTCCAATAATTGTTTAATAATTTTTTAAAGAACAAAGAAGAATAAGTGAACATAAACATTGACGCTTTTAGCTCGTGCTAAAATATAATTTTATTAGGTCTGAAAATCGTTATAATTGTAGCATAATTGACATCTGGGTACACTATATTAACAAATTTGTGAACTTTAAATTTGTTTTTTGTAGTTGAGCTCCAAAAATTCTAATGAATTGGGTATGTTTCACACAAATTTCGATTTCACCTAAGCTATAATATATGGGTTAATTCCAAAAGTAGTGTACATGAGCATTTTTTTTTTTAAGGTTGAGGAATTTATTCTCTGAAATTGTTTACTTGCATTAAGATTTGTGCAGATTGCGAAATTACTTTTAGTTTCTTTAAAAAAAATTTGTTTTGCTTTTTTATTGCATTTTGGTTAAATATTTTCCGGAATGTCACTTTTTACAAAAATTTACAAAACTAAGAAATTAATGCAAAAATGTTAGAACAAAGCCTACTATCGCATTCGTTCACTTATTATTTACCAGCTTTGGATGTTTTTCTTAAAAAAAACGGGTTTAGTAATAGCAAAAAGTTATTTTTCGAAGAGATTCCAATATTTTTTTTTTATAATTCAAGAATTAAAAAAAAGTATTTTTTTCACAAAAATTCGTTTTTGTGCAGCTTACATTTAAAGTAACAAATTTGCTTCAAACAATTTGGAAGAAATTGTTGTATTTTGCTGGAAACTTGAAAAAATAAAAAGTGACAGTACGGAATTTTTTGTGACAGTAAAGAAAATCCAATTTAAATTTTTGAAAATTTTCCTATAAAAATAGGAAATTTTTGAAAAATTTCCTATAAAAATAGGAAATTTTTGAAAAATTTCCTATAAAAATAGGAAATTTTTGAAAAATTTCCTATAAAAATAGGAAATTTTTGAAAAATTTCCTATAAAAATAGGAAATTTTTGAAAAATTTCCTATAAAAATAGGAAATTTTTGAAAAATTTCCTATAAAAATAGGAAATTTTTGAAAAATTTCCTATAAAAATAGGAGATTTTTGAAAAATTTCCTATAAAAATAGGAAATTTTTGAAAAATTTCCTATAAAAAAAGGAAATTTTTGAAAAATTTCCTATAAAAATAGGAAATTTTTGAAAAATTTATGCCAAATTTTTAAAAAATTTCCTATAAAAATAGGAAATTTTTGAAAAATTTCCTATAAAAATAGGAAATTTTTGAAAAATTTCCTATAAAAATAGGACATTTTTGAAAAATTTCCTATAAAAATAGGAAATTTTTGAAAAATTTCCTATAAAAATAGGAAATTTTTGAAAAATTTCCTATAAAAATAGGAAATTTTTGAAAAATTTATGCCAAATTTTTGAAAAATTTCCTATAAAAATAGGAAATTTTTGAAAAATTTCCTATAAAAATAGGAAATTTTTGAAAAATTTCCTATAAAAATAGGAAATTTTTGAAAAATTTCCTATAAAAATAGGAAATTTTTGAAAATTTTCCTATAAAAATAGGAAATTTTTGAAAATTTTCCTATAAAAATAGGAAATTTTTGAAAAATTTCCTATAAAAATAGGAAATTTTTGAAAAATTTCCTATAAAAATAGGAAATTTTTGAAAAATTTCCTATAAAAATAGGAAATTTTTGAAAAATTTCCTATAAAAATAGGAAATTTTTGAAAAATTTCCTATAAAAATAGGAAATTTTTGAAAAATTTCCTATAAAAATAGGAAATTTTTGAAAAATTTCCTATAAAAATAGGAAATTTTTGAAAAATTTCCTATAAAAATAGGAAATTTTTGAAAAATTTCCTATAAAAATAGGAAATTTTTGAAAAATTTCCTATAAAAATAGGAAATTTTTGAAAAATTTCCTATAAAAATAGGAAATTTTTGAAAAATTTTTCAAAAATAAATAAAATAAATAAAAATAGGAAATTTTTGAAAAATTTATGCCAAATTTTTGAAAAATTTCCTATAAAAATAGGAAATTTTTGAAAAATTTCCTATAAAAATAGGAAATTTTTGAAAAATTTCCTATAAAAATAGGAAATTTTTGAAAAATTTCCTATAAAAATAGGAAATTTTTGAAAATTTTCCTATAAAAATAGGAAATTTTTGAAAAATTTCCTATAAAAATAGGAAATTTTTGAAAAATTTCCTATAAAAATAGGAAATTTTTGAAAAATTTCCTATAAAAATAGGAAATTTTTGAAAAATTTCCTATAAAAATAGGAAATTTTTGAAAAATTTCCTATAAAAATAGGAAATTTTTGAAAAATTTCCTATAAAAATAGGAAATTTTTGAAAAATTTCCTATAAAAATAGGAAATTTTTGAAAAATTTCCTATAAAAATAGGAATTTTTTGAAAAATTTCCTATAAAGATAGGAAATTTTTGAAAAATTTCCTATAAAAATAGGAAATTTTTTTGCTATAAAAATAGGAAATTTTTTTGCTATAAAAATAGGAAATTTTTGAAAAATTTCCTTTAAAAATAGGAAATTTTTGAAAAATTTCCTATAAAAATAAGAAAAATTTCCAAGAAGAAAATTTGTTAAATTTTATTTTCACTTACCAAAAAACGTGAGTAATTTATAAACCGAATTAACAACTGCTTAAATGCAACAAAATAACAAAAGGAAAAACCATCATGTTCCCCCTATTTATAGGGGGATAACGTTTCTCGATAACATTTTGCTCTTTCAGCTCCCGTCAACTTTGCCTTTGTTTTAACCTTTAAGATTTTAGAAGAATAACAACAACAATAGCCATTCAAAGTAATATAACAAATTATCTTTACATCAAAAGAACTACAGTATTGAAATCAATCAGAATTTTCGAGAAATAAGCTTTTAAAATAAAAAAACCTTTTTACTTAAAAGTGACAGTAAAGAAATTTGTGAAATTTTGTTTTGTTTTTTTCTTCTAAAAAGTTATTTCACGGAAAATAAAAACAAGAAAAAGTGATCAAAACTTCGTAATATATTAATATACATTTTTATTTATTTTTTACGATTTTTTATTAAATAACTGTGTGACAGTACGGAAATTTTTAGCTGTACTTACCATCGTGCGATTATAAATTCACTTGAAAACACCAAATAATTGATTTTATTATTTTATTTTTTATCTTAATCAATTTATCACTTCTTGCACTTTTTAATAGCGATGCATATAAAGCAAACGAAACAGCTCAAGTAATGATTATGACTAAATTAAAAAAATGTGACATTACGGAAAAAACGCAGAGACAAAGTAAAATTAGAACGTCAAAATGACATTGATAACATTTTTCAGGTAAAACCAGGAAAAAGCGATAAAAATAAATACAATCATTGAAAAACAGTTGAATTTTTTATTATTGTTCTATTGTTTTCAACTCTTTTTCCATGTTGCTTAATGAATAACATGTGTGGAGACAGGCATATTTGTATGTAATAGGCATGATATACAGGTACAGCACCATTTGCACAATTTAGGAGAAAGTTTTACAATAATAACAACTACTTTTGTTTGTTGCTAATTATTTTAGAGCTTACTTGCCGTTTTTGTTTTATTATTTTCTTTTACATGAAAGAAATAAAAAGCTTGAGACGAAAAAAAAAGCATTGTGTTTGGAATTAACCCATATGTATATCTTGAACCAATTAAGATCCTCAAAATCTGAAAGCTAAGGTTTTTTTCTTGTTTAATTTCTGAAGTTTTCGACTGGGAGATGGTTTTAACTACAATTTCTAAAATAAATCAAAATATTGCTTTTTCTCATCAGGATTTTTTTTCTTTTATTTAGATCTCAAAATTTTGCCTTGACTTTATGTCAAAAACCAGAATCTTGCTAAAAACAGCAAAATTGTGAAAAAAGCGTATAATTTCGTCATATATTTTTATCCATCAAAAAGAAAGGGGGGTATATTGAGATTTTCATTCCATTTGTAATTTTCTTAATATTAGCTTCAAATCCTTATGATATTGTAAGACGATTAAGCGATGTCTGTCTGTCTGTTGTCGGCACTATAAAACCCTAACGAAAGGATATAGGTCACTAAAATTTGGCATAAATATTCTTCATTTCTTGAAGAATATTTTTGGTATTGAAATTGGTCAAAATCGGTTCACATTTGAACATAGTTCTCGTATAATCTCGTCTAGGCTAATCGCTTATTTGCTAATAAATTAAAAATTATAATAGCTATAATGATAAAATTTGGTATATATAAGTTACCATAGCTCCCATACAAAAAACTTACGGAAACTGCCTAAATTCTACCAACGAGTAAAATACGCTTAAATACTAAAAAATGATAAACTGTAATATCTTTGGCCACTAAATTTATCACAAGGAAGTCTTATGTTAATGCCAGCCAGTGTGTCACAATCGGTCACCATTTGGCCATAGCTCCCATATAAAAAACATACGGAAACACAAAAATACAAAAAGAAAAGGCGGTTTATGTCCATCTGTCCGTCAGATAAAAGCGCAATAGCGCCTTAACGAAAAGGGCTAGATGGACAAAATTTTACAAAAGTATTTTCGATATGGGCAAATCCGAAAAACATTAAACCAAGGAAAAAATTTTAAAACTGTCAAAATCGCGTATTTGTGTTTATGGAAAAATTTACCATATATTTTAATCTTGTATAATATGTAATGGATACAATTTTTGATTGTTCTCTTCGTGAATGGCGGGTCTTTATTTGCACTCATCTCGAATTTTTGAAAGTTTTTAAAATAATAGGTTTTTTAAAAGTTCATGAAAATCTCAAAAACATCCATTTAGATATCAAGTTTCAGTAGGGGCTCAAAGTCTGCTTAATTTTATACAATTAGATATAAAAAATCCCATCACAAGTATTTGGAGTGATATAAATAACGTCAAGTAAAAAAGGGCTCAAGGTGTGTAGCGTCCGTCACAAAAATAAAGTTTTTTTTTTTTTAATTTGACTAATGCAATTTTTCCTTTTTCTTTAATTTAACTTGGTTCGCAAAGAGAACTTATAGTATGCTTTACATTAGGCTAAAAATATATAGATGTTAATATATCATTTTACAGAATAATATGTATAGGAAAGTGTGTAGCGTCCGTCACAGTATATATTTTTTACAAAATGATATTTATTAAATAGAATATTTACGATCACATGTCTGTCATATTCATAAAGCAATAACACTGTCTATATCCACAGATTAAATTTATGATATTAGGTTTGAAAAAAAAACCCAGTAGGGCAAATTTGATGCTTTTGAAATTTGATTTTTTTGGATTTTTGGGACACTCTAACAGCTAGTATTCTTGGGACGAAAAACAAGATGTAAAAAGTGTAAAACTTTTAATAAATAAATGTATGTAGCCGCTTTGTGAAATATTAAATAGTGCAAAAAAAAGCGCATTTAAACCGCGAACATGAAAAGGAAGTAGATGAAATTCGGAAACAATTAAAACCATACGAATTCTTAAAAAAATATAAAATATGATTTTTTTTCCTAATAAAAAACATTCAAGTAAAAACTGTATTGTCCGTCACATAGCGTCCACAACAGTACATTTATGGATTTTTATTGAAACTGGAAACTTAAAAATATTTTATAAAAGCTGTTTTGTAATCCTCTAATTTTCCTCTATTTTCAATATATTTACAATTTTTTTTTATTATTATGACCGATTTGACAAAATTTACAGAAACATGTGTTGAAAAAAGTCACTACCATTTTTTTTGTAGCGTCCTTCACAGCACTTTAAAAGCGAATATCTTTTTTCTTTAAGAGAAGAATGTAAATTAACAAACGCCGTTTGATAGCACAATCGATGGGCTAATATTCCCTGAAATCTGTGCAAAGCTATATAGTGTAGAACGACAATGGGATACATTTAAATAATACAAAATCCGTAGAAATGTATCGTCCGTCACTCAGGATTTGCCCATATGTATTTTTTACATATGGAAAGTTCACGTCAAGTGACCGAACTTTTGAAATCGTTGTCATCCAATTTGGATGAAATTCACACCAAGTTTAGTGGTATGGTAATAGTAGTTTAAAAACAAATTTTCAGCAAGATCGGTAGAACAGTTTTTGAGTTAAAGGGGGTCAATTCAAAATTGTTTCTACAAATGCCATGGGATTTATAGTAGAAGTAATGCTAGGAATATTCAATTCCTAATACAGAAGATGCAGGGAGGCATTTGGAACTCATTGGTCTCAAAAAACGTATGTGTTAAAAAATTGGAGATGTGACCTTTTCGAGTTTGACCATTCATATGAGTTTTACTTTATTTGTCGATTTTAGACCACTGTGTGTTGAAAAGAAATTTAAATTTGAGTTAAACCACAATTTATATACTTTTTCAAGATTATTGAAGAGTTTCTACTTTTAGAATTATATTAATTCCATATCAATATGTCACGAAACAAGATTAAACTTTAGCAAAAAAACAACAATAAGAAAATAAAATAAAATATAAAAAAATACTGAATAAATTTTTATATATTCTTGTTCTTTGTTTTTCTTCTTTTTTTTGAAAATAATGTAGGTCAGTGTTAAAAGAAAAGTTTAGAAAACGAACGCATGAAAAGAAAAATGGGTTCAGGAAAAAGAAAATCATTAAAAAAGAGGAATATAGAAAGAAGCAGAGGAAAAACTTAAGTAAATGAATTAAGTTTTGGGCTTACACAAACACACGCACATTTTTAAAAATTTATACGCACACAGCTCACACTTATACTCACATACTCTTAAAATTTTTAGAGTTTTCATGAAAAAAAGGAAAAAATAATAAACAGGAAAATGTGAACATGCGACATCCCAGCTAGCATTTTTGGAAAATTTTAATCAAATATGAGTCTTTTTTGAATTCATTGCACGATTAAAATGATCATTTATGACATCACTTATGAGTCAAAAATGATATTTTTGTGTGAGAAAATGGTACCCTTCATGCGACTTTTCAAAACGAGTCTTTAATGACTCGTTTTGCTGATTAGAATATGACTGAACACATTTTGCTAGAAAAAATAAAAAAGAATAAAACTCAACACAGTATTCTATCTATTGTATCTATCTATTTTTACCATTACCCATTTTTAGAACAGTGAAGTTGCGTTAATAATTATAGAAATTAATGTTGCCGAGACCGAGTATCGAACCTAGGCTGCTGAAAATGATATGTTATGCCTAGTAGTCGATGCGTTAACTAACTAAGCCACATCACCCATAATGAGATCAGAGTCTTTTTGCGGTATTTTTTTATGACCTAAAAAAAGTTATATTACGCACATTTTTCAAGATTTTTTATGCTATTTTTAACTAGTCGCTTGCTAAGCGTCTATGAGTCTTTTGCTTTCAAATAGTCGCTTTCAAGGTATTTTCTGAGTCTTTTTGTGGTCTTTTTTATAACCAAACTGATAACAATAACAAAAAAACAGTCGTATTAGAATCGTTTGCACGATAAGACATTCTGCAAGAATTGTTTGTGCTTTTGTATACTAGTCGTTTTCTAAGCATTTTAATGAGTCTTTTTGGAATCTTTTTTAGATCACCAAGCTGATTAATCAGTTTTTGATCATCTGCACGAATTCCAAAAGACTCATTTTGCTGATATTATCAATAATAACCAAATTGCTAGCTGGGATGCTGATAAAATAAAAGCCATACATTTTATTTTAAAATTGTGTATGTATGCATGTGTTAAAAACTATGTATGTATGTGAGTATCTTTGTCAGTGTGTTAGTGGTTCTCATTCGACCTTCCTACTTCAACTTTAATTTTTTTTCCAACACAACAGCAACAAAAAGAATGAAGAAGAATGCAAAAGAAACCCACAAAATTGCTCATTAAATTCAAGTATTTACAGGACATTCAAAACTGTTTTATACTCTCATGAAGTTGACAAAGTAAACGAGACGAAGAGAGGGAGAGAGAGAGAGAGGAAATGTAGTAAGGCAAGAGAATGATACTTAATATACTCACAAACAGCTAAAAACTTGAATAGTAAACAAAAATTCCTAACTTATTTGGCCGAAAATTATTGAAGAGTGAATAAGAGAGGGCGAATGTAAAAGGCAAGACTTGGAAATCTGAGAAAAACTCTCATTTCTCAGAGAGTTCTTGTGATAATAAAAGTTTCCAAAATTAGCTTTTATGCTTTTGCGCTTTTATTATTCTATCACAGTCAAGAAAATCATGAATTTAAAATCATTGCAAATAGTTCCAACGAACACGTCAGATAGTGAAAAGCGTATAACAAATTTCTTGTGAAAGAAAATTTAAAAAATATTAAATCAAAGCTTGACATATAGAAAAAAATCTTAAAAAAGTGAAGGATATAAAAAGTATAACTAAACCAAGAAATTTAAACTTTTTAAATAAAATTAAAGTTAATAAAGAAACTAAACAAAAAAAAGATATAGAAGATATGACAAAAAGTGCTAAACTATTCTCATTAAAATTACTTGTTCAATAATTAAAGTGAGTTTTTTTGTTGTTGTTTTAATTAAATACAACTTTAAGAAAGTTCGTTTATTTTTCTATAAAAAAAAATCGTGGTAATTTGTCACATGTTACATGAGTACAAATTAATTTCAAATTGACATGAAATAGTACATACGAGTACATTTCCATCTACTTTTGTATAAATAATAAATAATTCAAAAAAATAAAAGAAATATTAACAAAAAATAGAACCTAAAACGAAGTAGAAATATAGGATCTAAACCAAAGTGAGTTTTTCAAGTTTATGTTTGCTGAGTATTTACCATCTGCGTTTTTTTTTCTTCTTTTTCGTATCCTGTACCATATTTTATTCTTATATTTCGAGTATTTTTACTGGTAAAATTTTCTACACCCTGAAATATTTGTAAACTCAGTTCCAGAATTCAGTGGGATCGTTTTGATTTTAAAAAGAATGGGGGTATATTGATATTGTTATTCCTTTTGTAATTCCCAAAATTTTGACTTGAAAATGATGATATTTTATTTTTCGGAGTTAAAAAAAATTTTAAAAATATTTGATCTCACACTTTTGGGGTTTTTTTAAGGGAGCTTAGTAAATGTAAAATCCGTTCGCGTCAACAATTTCAAAAATTAATTAAAAAACCATTTTATTTAGTTTTATGTTGATTTGGACACAACTTATGTATATATTTTTAGGTATTTTGTCAATTTATGGTATTATGGCAATTTATACATGTCTTAACACGAAAAAATAATGCATGTGAAAAAAACAAAATTTTTTAATCGCGATTTTCGTGAAATTTGACAAAATGTTAGTCTTTGTGAAATTTTGCTGCCTTAACTTTTGTATAAGTATAATTAAATGGTTAAATTCGAAAAGGTCACATCTCCAATTTTTTTACATATACGTTTTTTGACATCAATGAGTTCCAAATACCCTCCTGTATCTACTGTATTAAGAATGGAATATTTCTAGCATTCCTTCTACTGTTAATCCCATGGCATGTCTAAGACTAAATTAAACAAGTAAGAGCGTTATATTCGGCTGTGCCGAATCTTATATACCCACCATCAAATTGTGTCAAATTTAGAAACATATCTCTTATATCTACGAGGGTGCAGAAAATTCAAAACGTGGACCAAAATGGAAAAAAGTTGTTACGATAGTTGGTATTGTTGGTAAAATATTTGGAATAACTTCGGTTGCAGAAGCCTTATAGTTCAACATTCAAAAGTGTGTAAGTGGTTTCCCTAGTATTTATTTACTTTGAAAAAAATTCGTTATCGTAATCGGGTATGGTTTTACATTAATAACTTGTTAAATACTTTTCGTTTAGCTTAATATTTAGTTAGGATAAATAAGTTGATAGTAGTACGACAGGTCTATATATTTTGTTAGGAGTTCCTACTGCATCTACCATGTACATTATCTTAATATGCTGCTTGTACCTTCGAATCTTTTTGATTGTGGACATAAAAAAGGGGATGTAATATATATATATCGGGTGTTTTTTATTGAGGTATAGAACTTTAAGTTGGCATCACTTTTTTAACTGGCGGCCATTTTGTCAGCTGTCAAGTGATTAATATTTAGTTTGGTTTGCCATTTCATCATGAACAGGTTGACAAAAGAACAACGCTTGCAAATCGTGCAAATTTATTTCGAAAATAATGGTTCAGTTCGCGAAGTTTACCGCAAGCTCCGTCCATTTTATGGTCGACATAATCGTCCATCAGAGCAATTAATTCGGTTAACCATGGATCGTTTTCGCACTACGTTTACTCTATGTGATAATACGCATCCGCAGCGACGTCGAACAGTGCGCACCGAAGCAACAATTGCCGCTGTAGAGCAAAGTGTTGAAGAGGACCCGAATGAATCGATTCGCCACCGTGCATAGCAATTGGAGCTTTGTCCATCAACTTTATGGAAGATTTTGCGCAAAGATCTTGGCTTGCGACCTTACAAGATCCAGCTTGTGCAAGAATTAAAGCCGCGAGACCATGCAATGCGTCGTGATTTTGGTGTATGGGCCGAAAATGAGATTGATCTCGATGCTGATTTTCATCGCAAAATTTTGTTCAGTGATGAGGCTCTTTTTTGGTTGAATGGCTACGTCAACAAGCAAAATTGCCGCATTTGGAGTGAAGAGAATCCACATGAGACCCTTGAGACGCCATTACATCCACAAAAACTGACTGTTTGGTGTGCTCTATGGGCTGGTGGAGTCATTGGGCCATACTTCTTCCGAAATAATACTGGAGAGTCAGTTACCATAAATGGAGACCGGTATAGAGCCATGGTAACCGACTATTTTGTTCCCCAATTGGATGGCATGAATGTGGATGAGTTGTGGTTCCAACAAGACGGCGCTACATGCCACACAGCGCACGTCACAATTGATTTATTGAAGGAAACATTCGATGAGTGCATAATTTCGCGGAATGGACCTGTCAATTGGCCACCAAGATCGTGCGAGTTGACACCACTGGATTATTTTCTTTGGGGATATGTGAAGTCGCTCGTCTACGCCAACAAACCAGAAACGTTAGGGGACTTGGAAGCCAACATTCGTGGCGTTATTGCCAACATACGGCCCCATATGCTCAAAAAAGTAGTTGAAAATTGGACCTGTAGAATTGGCTTTATTCGAGCCAGCCGCGGCGGCCACATGCCCGAAATCATATTTAAACATTAATGGCATAAAATTATCCTTCCAATAAAGCCAAATTGATGGACATTAAAAAGATTTTCTTGTGTTTTATTTCAATTCGAAGTTATATACCTCTAAAAAAAACACCCTTTATAAGAATAATAGACAAATGTCGACCGATTGTAACAAAATTTCACACACTGGCTGGCATTTATATAAAGCTTATTCTTGCAAAATTTAGTAGAAATAGCTGTAACAGTTTCTAATTTAATAGCTTTTAACTGGCCCTTGCTAAATATTTTTTTGGTTTCCGGGAGTGTTTTTTATATGAAAGCTATAGTCAAATAAGGACCGATTTCTATAAAATTTGATATACTCACCAACAGTTGCATAAAACTTCTTTATTCTAAATTTAGTCGTCATAGCTATTACAATTGTACTCAATTTATTAGCATTCATGTGTTTACTGGGGCGGGGTTATATGGGAGCTCTAACTAAATGTGAACCGCTTTCGCCCATTTTCAGTACACAACTTTTGTTACATATCAAAAATACTTTTGTAAAGTTTTGTCTCTCTAGCTTTTATCTGACAGACGGACGGACATAAATGTCCTTTTCTTTTTGTGTTTCTGTAAGTTTTTTATATGGGAGCTATGGTCAAATGGTGACCGATTGTAACAAAATTTTGCACACTGGCTGGCATTCACATAAGACTTCCTTGTGCTAAATTTAGTGGCCAACCCTATTACAGTTTATTATTTATTGGCATTTAAGTGAATTTCTGGTGGAATTTATGCTGTTTCTGTAAGTTTTTTTTATGGGAGCTATGGTTAAATGCCAAATACCAAATTTTGTCATTAAAGCTGCTATAATTTGTCATTTATTAGCAAATAAGCGATTAGTCTAGACGAGGTTATACGGGAGCTATGGTCAAATGTTAACCGATTTTGCCCAATTTCAATACAAAAATTTTCTCATAGATGACAAATGTTTCTACTAAGTTTCAATGATTTCAACAGACAGACAGACAGACAGATGGACGGACGTCTGTCATCGGTCAATCGTCTTAGAATTTCATAAAGATTTAGAATATATATCGTTTTTGATTTGTGAGCCAATATTAAGAAAATTACAATCGGAATGACAATCTCAATATACCCCCCATTCTTTTTGATGGTGGGTATAAAAAAACATTTTTTGACCCCCTCTAACTCAAAAACTGTTCTATTGATCTTGCTGAAAATTTCTTTTTAAACTACTATCCAATAGGACTAACCTTGGTGTGAATTTCATCTTAATTGGAAGACATCGATTTCGGCCACTTGACGTGAACTCCCCCATATATAAAATAAATACATATGGGAAAAACTCAAATAGTTTTAATTTTCGAAGTTAAAACACATTTTTGATAGCACAGTAATTTTTTGTTGGGGTTTTATTAAGGAGCTTAATGAATGTAAAATCCGTTCGCCTAAATGATCTGACGCGATGCACGCGGAAATTATGACAGTTAAAATAAAAATGTCTAAAATGAATTTAAAAACGATTTTATTTTTATTAGATTTTTGGTGATTTTGACACAACATATATGTATATTTTTAGGTGTTCTGTCTTTTCATGGTATTATGGTAATTTAAATATACCACAATATTTTTTATACCCTTCACCAATAGGTGAAAAAACTTATAATAAGTTTGTAATTTTTTCATTATTCGTCATAGACCCCATAAAAATTATACCGATTGACTCACAATCGCCAGGAGAGTCGATTTAGCCATGTCCGTCTGTCTAGGTTTAAAGATAATGTAAAAATAATTCTAAATTTTTTTTATTATTATTTTTTATTATTATTTTTTTTATTTTTTACCACGCCTACAAATACCGCCCTTATTGTATTTTGTTAACTGTGTCGCCATCTTTAGTCCGATTATAACACTTTATACATTGATGTTAAGGGCTCTGTAAGGGCTACATTTCTCTCTTTGATAGTTTTTTACAACCTCGTCAATTTCTAGTCATACAGGTATGTGATGGACATTTTTCGTTTTCAAATCGATCGATTTCAGACATATTTTTTTAGCTAATTTTCGGTTATTTCCCACAAAAAATGAAAATTTTGGCTTTAATCCTTTTGACTGATATTTAATCTTTCATTTGGTTTGAATTTTTTGGGAAAATAACCGAAAATTATCTCAAAAATATATTTGAAATCGATCGATTTGAAAACGATCGTTTTCCATCACATACCTGATAACTTTTTAAAATTCGAGTTGCACCCACCCTAATCAAATTGAGTAAAAATCTAGTTTTTAAAAGTTATGACTATAAATTAACGTGGTAGTAAAAAACTATCAAAGAGAGAAATATAGCACCGGGCTTAAAATGGCGACACTGTGAACAAAATACTAAAAGGTAGGTATTTGTAGGCGTGGTAAAAAAATATTTTTTGGAATTGTTTTAACATTATCTTTAATCCTAGGGGGTGACTGACATAACTTTTTTTTTTGTATGGAAGGCGAACCGCTCTAGGGTCCAGCCAGACGGGCGGGCAGGACATCGTTAAATCGACTCAGTAGTGATTCTAAGGTATACTTAAAGGTGGGTCTATGACCAATATTTCTATGCGCTACATATAGCAGCACAAACTAAGACTACCCTTTGCACCTATTTTGGTGAGGGGTATAAAAACTTGTTTATTGTTTATTAAATGCATAAAACATTAACGAAAAATCGTGTGGAAATATTTTTCCAAAGCCAATAAAAAAACAGGAAAAAAACAAAGTTATCGTCACATCGTTTTGGATTGTTGAATTGTAAGCTGTTAGGTTTTCAATATAGGAAGTAGCTCAGTGGAAGTGTATGCGCCTGGCAGAAGTAGGGAGTTGAGTTCAAGCCCCCATGCGGTCATAAAAAAAATTTAGATTTTATTTAAAAAAATAAGTTTTTGTTGTTGTTTTCCATTGCTTACTTCCCTACTTTTCTGCAATTGGTAAGTACTTATCTCCAATGACATCACCACGTTATCCTTGACTCCCAGTGAAGCATAGGGCCTCAAAGTAAGTAGTTCGAATTCAATAGTTTATCTCTTTAACTCATTATTTGGTAATGAAAAGTTTTGCTGACACTAAAATGTGTGTTGTAAGAATAAACCTATGGTGCTTAAATTCAAGCATTAGAAAGAGATTTAAAAATGTTGTTAGCATTCGGCCCTCATATAACCTACGTTGTATATTGATGGGGTTGGCATTAAAATGCATTAAAAAACTGTTGATACTTGGTTGACATTTGACAACATTAGATGAGGGTACCACGGAGTGAATGACATTAAAATATTCTATGCATTTTTAAACAAATTTAATACAAAAATATTTGTTTTATATTTAAAAGTTTTAATTAGAAATATACATAAACCATCATTTCTAAAGCAGCGAATAGCCCTAGGCTTTGCTTTTATGGGTATTAACCAACGCCATAATTCGCCTTAGAGAAAATCATTTCGTAATCTCGTCAAACAAAATTTTCTCACAATCTCTTACATTTTCCTTTTTGGCTCCGACAATAATACCCGTGTATTTTCGTTATTGGTTAAACTACATACTTATGTATGTGTGTATATAAGTATGTATGTCGAGGGCATCCCCGGAGTGTTTGTTCGGACGCCTATTGTGCGTATGATTAAATGCTCAATTAAAATTTCTGTAATAATTAAATACTTGAACAAATACTTTTTGTTTTTCAAAAAAGAAAAAAAAAACTTTTTAAAAACACCTGAATTTTTTACCGCTTTTAGTTCAATTGAGTGGAAAATTTTAATGTTTTTTCATTCGAAAATTTGTACAATTTTTAATTTGTTAATAAATTAACAATGTATTTGTGTACAAATGTCGTTGGATGGTAAGAACAGTGATGTCAATTAAAGAATTTTCGAATTGTTTATTATTTTATTTAGTTGATAAATTAAAAGTGGGTTAACAACAAAAGTTGAAGATTAAACTGTCTTTTATTCTTCTTTTAACCAAGGTTCGAGAAGAAACTGTACCTTATTATGCTGTACTGAACTTACGCTCAAGTTATTTTAAAGTACCTAACTAATTCGGAAACAAAGTTAAATACCAAAGGCACAATAAAAATGAACGGTACCTTATAATAACGTACCGTTCTCTAGGATTTTAGGGTATTTTTTAGTTAACTTTAAATTACTATAAAGTACTAATTTACGAATTTTTAGATAACTTACTTGTGGCTGCGTTCGTCATATTTTGAAGAAGTATTGTCGTTGTATATTCATAACTAACACATATATTTTCAATAAAAAAACCCCAACCGTTCCTTACCTACTTTTTGGTAAGTAAATTACTTATATCAAAGCGCTGTCTAATGGCTGAGGTAAAAGCGATAATTAACCTATTCGAATCAAAAGTACATCTTTAAATCTTCAGGCATTTTACCAACTTGGAAACAATTCATCAATTTACATGCATAATATGTCAATTGTGTTTGTATTCGTGACACGATTTTTCTATGATAAACACAAAAATATAGCAAGTGTTACCATTTGAGGGGTTTCCATAATAAAAGATATTAAAATTTTTATTTAATTTCACTTTTGGCAACTTTTTGGCACTTTTTAAACCTTTTGACTGATATTTAATCTTTCATTTGGTTTGAATTTTTTGGGAAAATAACCGAAAATTATCTCAAAAATATATTTGAAATCAATAATATGTCAATTGTGTTTGTATTCGTGACACGATTTTTCTATGATAAACACAAAAATATAGCAAGTGTTACCATTTGAGGGGTTTCCATAATAAAAGATATTAAAATTTTTATTTAATTTCACTTTTGGCAATACTGATTTTCTCATTGTTATCAGTTTCATAAAAGTTCGTGAAAGTACTCAACAAAGTACATTATAGTACTCAACGAAGTACGTTATTTTTAGAGTACTTCGTGAAAGTTCGTTATGATAAATATTGTGTATTTTAACAGGTACTCTAAAATTTTAAGGTACCTATACTTAAAATGAACACTTTGTTGCGTATGTGACTATGAACCGAACTTGGCTAAGTACAGTACGGTACCTTAAAATACAGTATTTTAGAGTATTTTTTCGAAACTTGCTTTTAACTCTGTTTAATTCATTAATATTTTACTCTTCAAAAAAATTTTATTTTTATTCCAATAAATTATACTCTGATTCACTAAAAAGACCCGGGAAACGACCTAACGTGGGTTGTAGGCCTTTTTGAATACAAGACAAATCGTGCAAAAAATTTTAGTAATACGTCCAAGTTTAGGAGTTATACGCAAAAACCCGAGGTTTTGCCAACCCGTATCTCAGCCACTTTCTATCCGATTTTATTTTTTTGAACATCAAAAAAAGCAAACCGATCTTGCTTTACAATTGCATATCATTTTTGATACTCTTGTAAATCAAAAGTATTATTTTTTTTGTTGAGAATATCTAAAAAACAAAATTTGTCCACTTTTTTGACTTTAGTAGCTTTTTATTGCTTATTCTTATATGAAAGCTTATAAAAGTTTATATCAATATAAAAAGAGAATTAAGTTCCTAATAAAACGATCTTTTCATTTGTTAAATCAGATGAACAAATCTAATAGTTAATAAGCTTTTTATAAACCTACAAGGCCATGTACTACGTCTTCTTCTGTTATCCTTGACTGCCAATGGAGGATAGGGCTTTATAGACTACGTACCACCATAGTAATACGGCATATGTAAACATTTTTACCAAAACTTCATTATAAAAAGTATCGGGTTTTTCGACAGGGACAGCAGACGACACCATATTTCTTGCTGCTCTTTTGACATTTCTCTTCAGTAAGGTCTGCCATTTCATGATGAAAAGATATACAAGCCACAAACAACTAGAAATTATTAAAATTTACTATCGAAATTCGGAGTCAGTGGCCTCAACAATAAGAGTGCGAATCATCTTCAGCGATGAGGCACATTTCTGGCTGAATGGCTTCGTCAATAAACATAATATGCGTTATTGGTCAGCCAGCAATCCACACGTACTCCATGAATCATCATTTCATTCCGAAAAATTACGGTTTTGCGCGGTTTATGGGCCGGCGGCATTATTGGGTCGTACTTCTTCTATGATGATCAAGTCCGGCACGTTACTGTGAATGAAAATCGCTACCGTTCAATGATAACCGAATATTTTTGGCTCCAATGGATGATATGAACTTGGAGAACATGTGGTTTCAACAGGACGGCCCCACAGCGAATATCACAATCAATTTATTGAAAACCAAGTTTAAAAAACAAATTATCTCACGAATGGTCATTAGACTAATGTGGGGCTATGTCAAGTCTATGGTCTATGCCAACAAGCCAGCTACGTTTGATAGACTTCGTACGAATATCGAACGTGAAATTGCAGTAATATCGGCCAATTTATGCTTGAAAACCGTCGAAAATTGGCTTCAGCGTCTGGACTTCTGCAAGCGTCCGACTGGCAGTAAACGTGCTTTTACATTAATAAAAAAATTGCACTGATATCCAAAACCATTTGTGTTTTATTTAAAACAATTTTGTAGCACTTTTATTAAAAAACCCTTTATTTTGTTTGCAATCGAAAAATGATAACTTTGGAAAAATTTAAATAACTTTTGTAAAAGACTGTCACATAAACATAATAGTGTCACAAATTTTTAAGTTATCCGCCCCATTGTGCAAAGTTTACTACTTATGATTCTTCTCCTAGTTTTCAAGAATGTTTCTGTTTGTGTCTGTAAGCAGAACAACATTTTTCTCTTAATGTTTTGCAGTAAGAGTGGAGCAGTATTTTTCTCTATATCTACACTCTGTCTGTTGCTGTTAACTTCAGATAATCTATTTGTACAATGTATGTGCGTTCTTGATCATGTGAGAATGTATTGGAACATGCATGAACTTTCGTAAGTCACGTTGTTAGTGTAATCAACTACAGCAGCTCTTTGTTTACGTTTGCAGAAAATGAATATTTTGTAGACAGTTTTAATTGAGACGCGTATAAGAGAACAGTGTGACTATGAATATTTATAAAGCAGTTTTGTGAAGTTTGTTTAAGTGACTAACTCTAAAGTTAATAAAGATATAATATTGTAAAACGACATAAAGTGTTTCAATTTTCTTTTCAGTTGTTTGCAAAAATAATTCCTTTCACGAAAAACGTAAAAATAGGTTTTTATAGAAAAATGTTGAAATAATTGCTTTTGAATTTTAAAGATTACGAAAAAATTAAAAACAAAGTGAAAATTTTGATAAAAACTTACCTAATTTCTTAGAATATAAGCAGAATTATTAAAGCTTGATCCCTTGTCTTTCCAAAACTTTTTCAAATTTTACAATCGCTCTTCAAATCTATGAGTTGGAGCTACTTAAATACTATTACCTTCCCAAAAACAGTTTTTTGCGAATATCTCAAAATTTTGTACGTGTTTCAAAATCTTTGAAAATGTTAGGCCTGTAACCCTCACTAGGTATCTTTTCTAGTTTTTACAAAAGTTATTCATTTGTAACACCGTGTTATTTAATAAATGTAAAACCAAATATTTATATCTTCTTCTTATTTCTTTACTTTCAGCTTCTCTTAATCGGAATTATCCTTTAAAATAATAATCAGCTTCAAAATAATAAAAATAATTAAATAAAAAAAGTGAAATAAGTAAATAAAAAATATCTTTAATTATTGATAAAATTAAGAAGTGATACTTAAAATTATTCTACGTTCTTAAGCAAAATGCTAATAATCTTTACTCCACTCTGCTCCTTTCCTCCGCTCGCTTAAATCAATATTAAAAAATATTATTATAATTATTATAAATAAAATAAAATTAAAATCAACTAAAAAATAATAAAATAAAAAAAAATAGTTTAAACAAATTCAAAAGCTTAATAAATATAAAAAAAGAAAAACAAAAAATTATAGCTAATTTTAAAAAATTATATAAAAAATAATATAATAAATATAAATAAATTTACTTATAAAAAATATAATTCAAATTAAAAAAAAAAAAAAAAACTTTTAACAAAATTATTCATTTCTACGTAAAAAGAAAAAAAGGAAATTAATTAAATTCATTTGGCTGCTTCAAAACAAATATCGTGCATATTTTTAGGTAAGTGGAAAACTGAAATTATTTTTAACAAACATTACAATAGATATGGGACAAACTTAGGGTTGCCAATCAGTCTGGATTCGACTGGATTGTTCAGCTTTTTTAGTGCCCGTCTAGTGTGAAGCTAAAATTAAATTTGTCCAGTTGAAAGGTGAAGAATTGAAGTTTTTTTGAATATTTTTAAAGAGAAACTATTTTTATGAAAAAGAACGCAATGAAAACTTTTGCAAAAGTGTATTTTTTTTCTTGTTACTTAAGCGATTTATGAACCGCCGTGGTATAGCAGGTTAGTCATCCGCCTAGCATACCAGAGGTCCAAGTTCAATCCCTGGCCAGACTCACTTGAAAACAAAAATTTTCAAAAAAAAAAGCGGCAGTTCACCTCATAACTCTGCTAGCCACTGGTTATTGAGTTTTAGGCCATATAAAACTTCTCTAACTAATCCATTTGTCGTTCGGAGCCGGAGTTAAAATGTAGGTGAGCCTAAAAATAGAATCGGATGCAGCTCATGGAATATTGTCGGGGAATTATATATATATGGATATATACTTAAGCGATTTATGCGTTGACTAATTAATTGCTTGATCAAGTTCATTTTTTAATTGCCCTCTATTAAATTTCCCCATTGCACTTACTTTGCTTAAATGGCCTTTTTTAAAAAACTTCTAAGGGGAATATGCTCGGCCATAATTTAGAATTCTATGCGCTTTAATCATTCGTAGGTGAAGCTTTGAAAGTTTTTCCTCTACTTGGCCTTTACATACAATTTTCGGACGTCCTCTTTTACGAGTTCATACGGGATCGTATTCGAATACTTTTCATACATTCGCACAACATGTCCCAGCCAACGCAGCCGGTGTATAACGTATAACTTATTGTTCATTCAATGTCGATATTCATTGTTATAGCATCTGTTGGCAAGTATGATTCTACTTTTGATTTCGAAACTTATGACGTTATTTATGTTGTTGGCAATACCAAGGTAGATAAATTCTTTTACAACCTCGTAGCTATAGTTCTCAACCATCAGTAAAATTTCAATAACTCCTACCAACTCGCTCTGTTAGATATTCTGACAATGGAAACCTATAGAAAACATCCTCAGCTACTCCCCGATACCTCATTTGTCTCCTCACGTTGCCTTGTTTCCAAGGAATCTGGAATCCTCTCTTAACATAGTCCCACATATGAAATTTTTAAAAAATCTCAATAAATCCTACCAACTCGCTCTGTTAGATACTCTGACAATGGAACCCTATAGAAAACATCTGTAAGTACTCCCCGATACCTCATTTGTCCCCTCACGTTGCCTTGTTTCCAAAGAATCTGGAATCCTCCCTTAACATAGTCCCGCATATGAAATTTTTTTAAAAAATGCTAATAACTCCTAGCAACTCGCTCTGTTAAAGGTTCTGACTACAGGAGCTCATAGAAAACATCCTTACCTACAACCAGATACCACATTTGTTCGCCCACGTTGTCTTGTTTTCTGGGAACTTGCAATCCTCCCTTAGCATGATCTCACATTTGATATTTTGGAAAACTTTTAACAGCGCCTAACAACTCACTCTGTTATTGATTCTGACTATGGGTATCCATAGATAACATCCTCGCCTACAATCTGATACCCCATTTGTCCGCCCACGTTGCCTTGTTCACTGGTAATTCGAATTCCTTGTGTATTCCCTTTATTTTTGGTTCTTAACATATCTATGTTAACTACATAACAGAGCTCTGTTAAAAATATTGGTTTGTGTCTAGGGTTTTAAATTTAAAATTTAACTTTACACACATAAATGAAATTGCAAAGAACAGCATGAGAACAGCGGAGCTTTAGTTGATGTCTAGACAAACAGTGCCTAGTTTCTGTATTTCTCTCATCGAATAATTTATCACATCGAACAGTGAAATTGTTATAAAAATAATGTGTGTTGGCAACTAATCGTTTCAACTAACATTGCTTTTTGCATATTTTCACTGTTCGATGTGAGAAATTACTCGATGTCAGAAATATAGAAACGAGGTACATGATAAGCAAAAAAACAGCATAACTTTTAAACTAAATGAAATATTAATTCCAAATTTTGAAATTTGGTCAGCAATGCATCAGCAGAGACCTTCCTGAAAACTTAAATGACAAAAAATTAGTAATTTTTAAGTAATTGCGAAAAAAACAACAAAGGCTTAACTACAAGCTGAATATTTTCTGAAACCAAAAGGGCTTAACTACAATACAAATTTTGAGCAACATTTTAAACCTTTGGTATTTAGTGAATAAAATCCCTGTTTTTGGCCGTACGCATGAAAAATTTTCAATTGTAATTTTTGTATTAGTTACGCCCTTTTGCATTTCAAGTGATTACATTTCGAACCCTTAGATACATATGATCGTAAGCGACATCCGTTCAAAAATTTTTTATAAGCGAAATTAAAACGCTATGACCGAAAATTCGAAAATTTCAAAAAATATATATTGCAAATACTTTCAAATATACAGCGGTTAAGATTTTATAGTAAATGAATGTCTATGTTTTTTAGAAAATGATTCGTATCGTTAGCGACAATATTTTTAGAAATCGTTATAGTTTTTTAATTGTCAAACATGTTACCCAATTTAAATAAATACTTGCACACCTATAGTGGTTGCGCATGAGACGACGACTAAGTTTGTATGACCAAGTTCCGACAGGTGGAGCCATTAAAAATTACTCAAAATTAATGAAATCGTAAACTGTGCATTTGATCATGGTATGATCTTTAGCAAAGTTGTGGCGCATGACCCGAAGAACGTTTCTAAGTTGAAGCGACGAATTTCCGACAAGTGGCGCCACTAAAAATTGCTTAAAATTAATTAAATCGTAAACTGTGCATTTGATCATATTAAGATTTTTGGAAAAATTGTTGCGCGTAAGTCGAGGGAGGTTTTTAAGTTGGTGCAATAAGATTCCGATAGATGGCGCCACTGAAAATGATTCAAATTGAATTGAAACGTACATTATGCATTGCAATGCATATAATACATATTGTTTTTGTATTTTTTTCAATCTAATTATAAAAAAACCTATACATCTACAATAAAATGCAAAAATTGATCGTTTTATTACATAAAAAAACATAAAAAGAAGGTATCGTAAGCAACATATTTTATAGATGTTTATAATTTTATGTAAAAGAAAATAGATCGCAAGCGCCATAACTACTGCTAAAGAAGTAAATATAATTGTTTTTTTTTTCAATACTAACCACTAGTCAGGACAAAAATAATCTAAACTGCATCAAAACATTTCACATTTTACCCATGTAATTGAAAAAAATAAAAAAAAATTTTCTCCTGTAAAGTAAGGTATTTGTCGTTTACGATCAATCATATCTAAGGGCTCGATATATTTATATAAGAACTATATTCAAATGGTATCCCATTATCACAAAATTATATATTAAATTATGCAAAATTTAGTGGTCATAGCTTTCATAGTTTATTGCTTAACAGCTTTTAACTGGCATTTGTGGCATTTTAGTGATTTCCGGGAGTTGTTTTTATATGAAATCTATAGTCAAATATGGATTGATTCCGATAAAATTTGATATGCTAATCAATAGCTGTATAAAACTTCACTATTCCAAATTAAATTGTCATATCTTTTATAATTAGATTTTTTTATTAGCATTAATGGGATCCCCGGGCAGGGCTATATGGCAGCTCTAACTGATTGAGAACCGATGCCGACCACTTTCAATACACAACTTCTTCAAGATTTCGAAAATACTTTTGTAAAATGTTGTATCTCTAGCTCTTTTAGTTAAGGCCCCCTTCCTTTTTTTATTTTATATTTCTGTAATTTTTTATATGGGAACTATGGCATTGACATAAGACTTACTTGTGCTAAATTTAATGGTCAAAGCTTTTATAGATTATCATTTATTGGCATTTAAGTGTATTTTAGGTGGAATTTGGGCTGTTTCCGTAAGTGTTTTGTATGTTTGGAAGCTATGGCTGAATATGAACCGATTTCGATGAAATTTTATATGCTGCCTATTGCATAGAAAATTCCATTCCAAATTTTATCATCATAGCTATTATAATTTGTCATTTATTGGCAATTGCGTGATTAGCCTAGGCGAGGCTATACGGGAGCTATAGTCAAATGTGAACCGATTTCGCCCAATTTCAATACCAAAATTTTCCAAGAAACAGAGATTTTTGCCAAGTTTCAGCGACCTATCTCCTTCCTTTAAAGCCGCTTTTAATAGACGGACACACAGACTGACATCGCTCAAGTACCTTAGAATTTCATTAGGATTCAGAATATATGTCGTTTTTGAGGCAATATTAAGGAAGTTACAAACGGACAATCTCTGTATATCCCCATTCTTTTTGATGGTTGGTAAAAAAAAGAAACTGGTGGTTACACAGAGAAAAATTACTGCGTTTTTTTGTAGCAGCTTTCATCAGCGACCATGTGCAATATGTTGCGGATTAAAATGGCTCGAAAAAAAAGTTGAGTTAGTCACCCCTAGGATTAAGGATGATGTAAAAATAATTAAAAAAAAAAACATTAATTTTTTACCACGCCTACAAATACTGCCCTTTTTGTATTTTGTTAGCTGTTCACCATCTTTAGTCCGATCATAACACTTTTTATATCGGTGTTGTAAGGGCTACATTTCTCTCTTTGATAGTTTTTTTCTACTACGTCAATTTCTAGTCATAATTTTTTAAAATTCGATTTGTACCCTAATCGAATCGAGTACAAATCTAGTTTTTAAAAGTTATGACTATAAATTGACATGGTAATAAAAAAACTATCAAAGAGAGAAATGTAGCCCTTACAGAGCCGTGAACACCGATATAAAAAGTGTTACGATCGGACTATTACTCATTATATCTGTGGCAGTATGGAAAAAAAGCTTAAGTCAAAAATCGTTGTTCTGAAATATCATCAATTTTATGTAATTTTTCTTCTGCATGATTTCTGCTATTAATTTATAAACTAATATATTAATTGTGAGCCGCCGTGGTATAGCAGGTTAGTCATCCGCCCAAATTCGATCCTCGGCCAGACTAACATGAAAAAATAAATTTTCAAAAAAGCGGCGGTTCACCTCATAACTCAGCTAGCCACTGGTTATTGAGTATTAGGCTATGTAAAACTTCTCTAATTAATGCATTTGCCGTTCGGAGCCGGAGTTAAAACGTAGGTCCCTATCAATGAGTCGAAAAATAGAATCGGATGCAGCTCATTGTCTGAGAGAAGTTCCAATTGGAATATTGTCGGGGAATTATATATATATATATATATATATATATATATATATATATATATATATATATTAGAGCGTCTCGACTTATATGGGGAAAAAATAAAGTTCGCCGTACGCCATCTAATATAAAGCATTGCTATGAGAGAGTTTCGAAAAAATTTTTTTTAATTTTTTTCGTTGCACATTGGGGTCGCCAAAATACATTTTTCGTTATATCATCGGCATTTACAGTCGGATCTCGAAGTGTGATATATCGATGTTTTTGTCATTAATCTTGGGTATCCGGTTCTAGTATTTATCTATCAGACCCCTGTTCCTACCACCCTAATGTACCACCCTAATATCAGAAAATTAAAGCTCTTAAAAAATCGTTAAACTTTTACTAAGGAAGTTTTTCGATTTTTCAAACCGATCTATTACAAACAAGGAATTTCTTATTTTGCCGCACATAGGGATCGCCAAAATACATTTTTCGTTATATCTTCGCCATTTACTGTCGGATCTTAAAGTGTAATATATCGATGTTTTTGTCTAACGAAGGCCAATGTTTTGCGATATTAATCATTGACCTTAAATACATTCTTCTACATAGTACCTACCCAAGATGACTATTAAAGAAAAATGTTGGCCTCCTCGAGACAAAAACATCGATATATCACACTTCGAGATCCGACTGTAAATGCCGAAGATATAACGAAAAATGTATTCTGGCGACCCCAATGTGCGACGAAAAAAATTGAAAAAAAATTTTCGAAACTGCCTCATAGCAATGCTTTATATTCGATGGTGTACGGCGAACTTTATTTTTTCGAGACGCCCTAATATATATATATATATATATATATATATATATATATATATATATATATATATATATATATATATATATATATATATAATATATATATATAACATGTTTATTAGAGAAGAAGGATGAATTAAAAAAAATAAATTCAGAAGATTTTACGTTTTTTCTACTTAAGCTCTTTTTCGAATCTGAAATTTGCTTGAACTGGGCGAAATCATTATATGATGAAAGAAAAATCTGAATATGTACACAAAAATATGTGTACATAAGTTGTTTTGATCAATGTATTATTGATTCAAAAACTCAAGCTAAGAAGTAAACGTATATAACATTGACAAAAACCCAATTTTTTTTTTTAAACGGACTAAACACATTTAAGCGCCTTTGCTTCTGTAATGCAATAAATGACTTAACTCAATTATCTTTTATGTAGACTTAAGCTACTCTTCCATATTGCCACAGATATATTGTCGTATAATATTAAAACGAATGTTTATAGAGAATGACTAATAAAAAAATTTACTGAAAAAATTTTAAAACTAAATACATATTTAAAATTCAAAATCAACAACAACAAAAACTATTAAAAATAATAGATACAACAAAAACAAAAATGACACAACCACAACCCGCATTTTTGGGGTTCAATTCCTTTTTTGTTGGTAACATTATTTTAATAGGTTTTTTTTTTATAGACTTTTTTGTTTTTATTTTATAGATGAAATTGTTTTTTGTTGTCGCTTCATATATTTACGAGTATTTCCAGGGAAAAGTAGTAAGAAGAAAAAATAATAATATTTATGCTTACGAAACCTTATTTAGTTGGCAAAATTTATTCCCTATAGTAATATTTGTCCGTTTTTTTGTTTATATACATTTCTTATATCCTTCGAAGTCGACGAAGTCCTTAGACTTTTACATGGATGTCATTTTGTATTAGTAAGCAAACTCTATCATTATGTCTATGTGTGTGTATGAGGAAATATGAAACATCCCTGCAGCTTAAAATTAAAGTACTTAAACCTCAAAAATTACAAGATACTTAGTGAATTAAGGCAGCAAAAACATTTTATATGCATTGATGTCTAGAAATTATCGAAATTTCGAGTAAGACCTTATGTGAAATGAAAAATTTACCGATTTTTATCAAATATTTAAGAATTTTGGAAGCATTGTCTAAAAAACTTGATCAAATATAAAAACCAAATATCTTGTACTTCTACGAAAATCATATTTAGACTGATTTTAAAACAACTGGGCTACGAGTATTTTCTATGCTTTCATTATTACATACATATTTTAAACATTACAAGGTACTCATAGCATTCTTTAGCCATTTGGGTAAAATCTATTTATCTATTAAATGGTAAAAGTTGTTATAAAATGAAATACAATTTTACTTATGAAAGTTTTAAAAAAAGTTTGTTTCTTGTCCTTATAGTTAGTAGCAGTAAAACTTTAAAACACAAAACTTCATTATTATAAAATTAATTAATAAATTCTTGGTTTTCTGAAGTTTATGAAGACCAAAGTGTTTATTTGCCAAATTCACTTCCCATTTATCAATAAATAACTAAAATCTTTTTAAACTATTTTTGGGATTCTTTATCCCAAACAGTTTAAATTGCAGCAAAAGTAAAACTCTAATCGAATACTAGTGTTGAACATTAAACAAAACCAAACGATTATTAAAGGATACAGATACATTTTAGTCCATTACAATATTAAGGCGTAGTCGTTTGTTACGTTGAATGAAGCGAATAATTGTCCCCTACTTTTTTTTCCTACATATGAATGTCTTACTTTTTTCTTTTTTGTTTGTGTTTCATGTGTTTCTATATGTTCGGTTGAGTGACCAAATTGTCTCAGTATTTCTAAAACGGTGATGAATTATAGGCTACATTTATATACACTAGAGGGTCCCAAAAAAATTAAAGTTATTACATATAACCCTCAAAAAGAAGTGTATTTGCATTTGATCCCAAACCTGTTACATTTATTTATTAATGTAACAGATCAATTTATTGATAAAAAGCCAAAAAATGTTTGCGGAGAAACCAAATTCCTCGACGCGTTTCGATGGTTGGTTAAGCCATCTCTTCAGGAGGATTATCCCCAATTTAGACAGATCGAAAACCTCGCATTATTACTAAATTTACAAACATAACTATTAAGAATTATGTTCATAAACCAAAAGTAAAAGCGTAGATTATCGACTGAACAAAAACAAACATTTTTCAGTTTTCATCTACCTTCACTTCCCACATTCTTGCTGTAGCCGTCGGCTACTATATGCAGAATGATGTGAAGAAGGGGGGGGGGGGGGGGGGGGGTGTAAGATGTTTTAAAATAAACAAGTTTATTTTAAAAATAAGCTGAATGCATGCAGTTTTATCAAAAAATAACAAATTAGTCGGAATGTAAATATTATTCAAAAAGAAGTGTATTTGCATTTGATCCCAAACCTGTTACATTTATTTATTAATGTAACAGATCAATTTATTGATAAAAAGCCAAAAAATGTTTGTTTTACATATAACCTCTAATTTTTTTAGGAATGATATCAAAACTACTGAGAAATTTGATGGGTCTAAGGCCATGTGAAAAATTGGAACTTTTTTGTTTTAGAGAAATTTTAACTAACAATGATTTAGTTTTACAAAAGAAGATAATATAATCTAAAAAGAACAAATACAGCTTTCATCAAAGTCATAAAAATAAAATATCTAAGGTGTAGTTTTGGAGTTCTTGCAGTTTTCTCTCGAAAATTTGTACCTTGGCGACATTCCTAAAATTGCAAATAATTAACTACTTCAAGACTTGTAAGTTCTAAATAATTCAATTCTGTTAAAATGTAATTAAATTAACCAGCTTGGAAAATCGAAAAATTTTCTCAGGCCAGTTTCAAAACTCCTTTTTTGATTTTATTTAGAAGTTTTTTTTAACAAGTATTACAAATAATAAAAGAAAGCTGTAACTGCCAAAAGTCGAAAATACGTTTTTTTTTGTATAAAATTAATCAGAAAAAAATGCTGCGTCGATTGGCCCCGGTTCCATACTTCTATGATGAAATAAAATTAATTTACGCCGTCTGCGTATTGAAAAATGCCAGTCGTAAGCCTAATAAAAACTAGTTTTGAGATATAGCCAATATATAAAGATATAGCCAATATCTAAAGCGAGAAAAAATAGAAAATCATGTTCCTAACTTGTATAGTTTTTGAGATCTCAATTACTTTTTCATACAGGTTTTTTGCCTCCGGTGGACATTTTATGTTTTGTCAGTTACAGAATTATTTAATCCTTGCGTCGATATAAATAAAGAAATAAAAGCTAAGCAATTTGAGATCGAAATCTTGCACAACTTCGCCGTACCTGGCATTTGAATTCGCCGAATTTCGCGAAATTGTATTTCTTTTTGTCATAATTTGAGAGATGCTTGGTAAATTTTACTCATGTACAAAATTACCAAAGCTGGATATAGGGTAGAAGGGGGAGCATTTGCCACTTTTTTTAAAAAGTTCTCTAGGTTTCTTACCGTGAGAGTTATCACATTTTTGTTGTTCTTCATAGGTACATATATATGTTAGCTTTCAATTGTGCAGATTGGCTACCGCTTTTTTTTATGTATCAAATTTGAAAAATAGCAAACTAACTAAAAGTGGCCAATGTACCCCATCCATGGGGCACATTTGCCAATAAGTTTGGTACAAAAAAGAAGTAAGAAAACTGTTGTAATAAAGTACATTTTTATTTCTTTAAAGCTCTAATATACAAAACAAACCAAAAAATTAATTCTAATTCATTTCACATGGATAAATTAAACAAAACAGTAAAAAATTCAGAGATCAAACTTTAAACTATTGGACCTCTGTTAACATTTTACTGTGACATATCAACATTAAAAAAATGTTAAGATGAAAGATGGATTGGGCCTTGCAACCAAAATACGACATTCTTTTTAGGGATATTACAAAAGTCGGTCTAAAAAAATGTCGACGAGTTGCTTTGTTATATGTGTATGGCAAATGTACCCCAGGTAGAGTCCTTAGATGTAAATAACTATTTTTCACAAAAGAAATAGATTTGTTGATAAAAATTTAAAATATTTGTTCCCTATACTATTTATTAAACTAATGAATAATTTCTTAGGATAACAAAAAAGGAAGGAAAATATTACAAAAATACTTGTAGCAAAATATTTTTTCAGGATCTGCTGAAACAATAAATCACGCCTGATGTTTTAAATATGAAAGCTACAGCATTCAAAATTTGAGATATAGAAAATCAATGATAAACGAATATAAAATCGATTACAACATCAAAAAAGATAAGTTAGTTTTCAAGAAAATTAGTGGTGGCAAATGCGCCCTTACAGCAAATGGTCCCCCTCCTACCCTACTGAAATTTTTTTCGAAGTCAAAAGTTGGAGTTTTTACTTTTTCATGGCAAAATTACGAACATTTAAGAATATGTTATATGTTCCTTAAGAAATTTTTTTAAATAACTAACAATACTTTTTAATGTTTTTAAACCCACCATCAAAAATTATTGAGATTATCATTCCTTTTGTAATTTCCTTAATATTGGCTCAAAAATCAAAAACGATATATATTCTGAATCCTTTGAAATTCAAAGACGATGGAGCGATGTCGGTCTGTCTGTCTGTTGAAATCACGATAACGCCTAAACGAAAGGAGCTAGCTCACTGAAACTTAGTAAAAACATTCTTCATCTATGAGAAAATTTTGGTATTGAAATTGGGCAAATTTGGTATCTAGAAGTTTTAAATAATCACTTGGCAGCATATAAAATTTCATCGAAATCGGTTCACATTTAACCATAGCTCTCATATAAAAAAACTTACGGAAACAGCTTGAAACACTTGAAATTCACTTAAATGCCAATAAATGATAAACTGTAATAGCTTTGGGCACTAAATTTAGCACAAGGAAGTCTTATGTGAATGCCAGGAATGTGTGCAAAATTTTGTGATAATCGGTCACCATTTGACTATAGCTCCCATATAAAAAACTTACGGAAACACAAAATTACAAAAAGAAAAGGAAATTTATGTCCGTCTGTGCGTCAGATAAAAGCGCGACAGCTCCTTAACTACAAAAGCTAGAGAGACTAAATTTTACAAAAGTATTTTTGATATATAACATAAGTTGTTTACTGAAAATGGGCGAAATCGCTTCACATTTTGTTAGAGCTCCCATATAACCCCGCCCCGGGAAACACATGAATGCTGATAAATTGAATACAATTGTAACAGCAATGACGACTAAATTTAGAATGGAGAAGTTTGATGCAACTATTGGTCAGTATATCAAATTTTATAGGAATCGATCCATATTTGACTATAACCTTCATATAAAAAACACTCCCGGAAACCAAAAAATATTTAGCGAGGACCAGTTAAAAGCTAAAATAAAAAAATAAGCTTTATATAAATGCCAGCCAGTGTGTGAAATTTCGTTATAATCGGTCAACATTTGGCTATAATTCTTATATATATATATTACATCCCTTTTTTTATATCTACAATCAGAAAGATTCGGAGGTACAATCAGCATATTAAGATTATGTATATGGTAGATAAGGAACTCCTAACAAAATATATGGACCAGTTGTATTACTATCAACTTCTTTATTCTAACTAAATATTAAGCTAAACGAAAACTATTTAACAACTTATTAATGTAAAACTATACCCGGTTATGATAACGAATTTTGTTCAAAGTAAATAAATACTAGGGAAACCACTTACATACTTTTGAATGTTAAACTATAAAGCTTCTGCAACCGAAGTTATTCCAAATATTTTACCAACAATACCAACTATATAGCATAGCAACTTTTTTCAAATTTGGTCCACGTTTTGAATTTGCTGCACCCTCGTAGATAGATGAGATATGCATGTAAATTTAACACAACTTGATGGTGGGTATATAAGATTCGGCATAGCCGAATATAACACTCTTACTTGTTTTTTTTTTAACTTTAAGCACTTATTCAAAAAGAAGTGTATTTGCATTTGATCCCAAATCTGTAACAGACCAATTTATTGATAAAAAGCCAAAAAATGTTTGCGGAGAAACCAAATTCCTCGACGCGTTTCGATGGTTGGTTAAGCCATCTCTTCAGGAGGATTATCCCCAATTTAGACAGATCGAAAACCTCGCATTATTACTAAATTTACAAACATAACTATTAAGAATTATGTTCATAAACCAAAAGTAAAAGCGTAGATTATCGACTGAACAAAAACAAACATTTTTCAGTTTTCATCTACCTTCACTTCCCATATTCTTGCTGTAGCCGTCGGCTACTATATGCAGAATGCTGTGAAGAAGGGGGGGGGGGGATGGGGGTAAGATGTTTTAAAATAAACAAGTTTATTTTAAAAATAAGCTGAATGCATGCAGTTTTATCAAAAAATAAGCACTTATATCTTTTTACAAAGTAAAGCTTTTAATAAACTTATTTCTTATAAAATATTTTAAATTTCGGTTTACAAGTTACGGACTTATTTCCATTCTATTTATCCACCATCTCAATTCGTATGTCCTAACTGCATTTATACCTTTATATAACACCGACTTGTAATATTTGTTGAGCAAAATTTAAAAAAGTTGTTTAAAAAGGAACTAAGAAACATGTTTCACTTTCGGGTGAAATTTCAATAACTCCAAAATTATATGACTATATGGAAAGCTGTCTTAGTTCCGTTTTCGGAACAATAAAATTACCTTAAAGCACCGCCAAACTAACACAAAAATGGCTTAATGACAACGGCTACAAAGTCCTTGACTGGCCGCCCTAGTTACCCAATCTGAACCCCATCATCCACCTCTATGGAGTTCTTAAGAGAGGTGTTGTCGGAACCCCTGAAAATTTAGATGAACTGAGGGCAGATGTAAAGGAAGCTTAGAACGGCATTGATCCAAGTGATTGTAAATTAAAAAAAAAATTTAAATAAATCCAAGGTCAAAAAACCGTCCCAACAAAAATTTGCTTTTATTTTATTTTTTTAATAAACAATAAGCCTCACAATGATGTTTTTTATTTAAAGTTATCAGCACGAATACAATATATAGTAATGCCAAATACCGGAGAGATTGAGACAATAGCTTTTTTGTTACACTCATATTCGTAACGGACATAAAAACATTGGGACAGTAATTTGAGTGACTGTATTTCCAAGGTAAAGAAGTGATTTTCTATTGTGAAAGTAAAAGCGTGGAAGTTGACAAACGTTCTGGACGCCTTGTTGCACTTATATTCTTAAACAACTTAAAAACATTGGGACAGTAATTTTAGTGACTATAAATGGTGCAGAGTCCCCTTAATATTTAACTCCGCAAAAATACTAATAAATAATATTTACTTATCAGATATTATTTTTTGAGGTAATTCACTTTTTTCCATTTTCTTCTCAAAAAGCATGTTAGTCTACCGTCAACGACCACAAAATTTAAACTAAATTCAAAAAGTCAAGAAATTTTTATTTTAGAATCTGTTCTAATGAAATTAGGGATTTAATTCTCTAAATTTTAATCTAATTTCAAATTGCAAAGTTTCCTTTTGAATATTGTAAAAAAACCAAATAATGTAAAATCGACCAAAATCATTTTCAGAGGGTGACTAGGGTAATTTTGTTTTGTTAAACTAGTCTCATATACTTATACAACCCAGTAAGAACAGTGTCAAACGTTTGAAATATGATGACTTTTACATTTGATATCAAACGTTTTTTTCAAACCTGAACATATGTTTGAGATTCATATTCATTTTCAAATGAGGGTTCATTTGACAATAAACGTTTGAAAAATGATAGTTTTTCAAATTGAGAATAAAGGTTATTCTCAAATCATTATCAAACCCTAAGATGATTTGAGAATAATTTGAAAAATGGTGTTATACAAATTTGATATCAAACCTTATTTCAATTTTTTCTCAAACATTAAAAAAAAAAAATAATTTATGTTAAATAAATTAATGTTTAAGATATTTTAATGGAATGGCATTGCATTTCAAAGAAATTCGTTATTTCTTTTGGATTCTTTAAAATTGATCCATATTTGACCTTGCTTAACAAATTTCAAGATTAAAAATTCAATAATATTCATATGCATAAGTAAATTTTCTTTGTTTCTTAAAATTTTTTTTACCCAACAATAAAAAAATTATATTTTAAGCAAAAGAATTTAAATATGATGCACCGTTTTCAAAAACAAAATAAGCAAACTCATAAATATCAAAAATACAACGCCATTTTATTTATGTTCCACATGTAGATGATATCCACATTTGAAAAACCTTTCAGAATGAGGTTTGATAATGATTTGAGAATAAAGGCATTTCTCAATTTGAGAATAAAGTCCCCTTTTTGTTGAGAACGCTATTATTCTTAAATCAGTATCAAATCAATATCAAACGTTTGACCTTTGAAAAAAGATTTATTTTCAAATCATCCTCAATTTGAGAATAAACCTTTTTTCTTACTGGGTATGTATAAATATTTATGTTTGCCTGTATTTGTGTAATTTTTCTTTTCGGATGTTCAGACATCCGTGCAATCCCTACCAAAACAATGTCTAAGTATACAGAGCTTTTTATATTCTTAAAAACTTAAAAGAAGATTGCTCTTATTTTTTCCGTTGTTTTCTTGCTTTTATATTATTTTCTAAGATTATGTTTGTTGTTTTATTTTTCTTCTCCTTTTTTTTGGCCAACTTTTTTGTTGTCATGAAAAAAAGTGAAAAAAATGAAATACAAAAATAAATAAAAAGAAGATAAAAATAACAAATAATTTTATGAGTTGTTATCATGACTCAATGCTAACGAGATAAATGCGGGTAATAGTCCGAATATATACAAATACACCCAAAAACAAATACATCCATATACTCTTGCATTTTATATACTTAAACATATAATTATATATAATTACTCTTGGCTACTTTTATTTGTTCACTTGCGTATCCGAAATTACTGGAATATTTTTTTAGGAAAAACAATTCATCATTTTTGATTTTCTTTGGCAAGAGAATATAAATTTAAAAATAGCCAACTACATTCTTAAGTATTTCAATAAAACTGTCAGCACCACAAAAAAAAGCTTTGGACAGTTAACATTTTTCTTAAAAACATAAATCTTTATGAAAAGTTTATTTGAAGTGACCGAATAATGTTACAAAGAAAGTAGATTTTCGAAATTTTGTTTCTATCTAGATAAATAAATTCTAAGATTTAGATATGCATGTGTTGAAAGTGTATGTTTTACCACAAATAAACATTTGTCAAGAGTATTCGTACGTACACTTGATAGAAATTACGCATATTAATTATACGCAATCATGTCATTCATATCCAAGGAAAATAAAATATTTACATAAATATCAGATAACATAGTTACTACCGGGGCAAGTTTTTGAAATAATTTATGTATAAAATAAGCTTTTGCATATTTTCATGATTCTTTCAGAAACTGAATTATACGAGGCTGGGTCAATAAGTCATTAACTTTTTGAACTTTCCACCTGTTAATATGCAATTTCACACAATGCACGATGGGCCGGCTTGAAGAAGTTAAGGCGAATAAACTAATTTTCTTAAATCGTTTAATGGTAACCACTCAGTTATAATCACCGGTACTTTTGCTATATTATGTCATAAAAAATTAACAACTTTCGTTGTTATCTTAGGAGTATGTCAACGCCAAAAGTAACAAATTTTTCGTTTCGTTTTTTGTAGTCTTACAATTTTTCGGGGATTTCGACAACTTATTGAAAGTATATTTTACATTGGCATACATTGTTGTTTCCGCACAAAATATATATCATTCCTGCTGACAAATTTGGTTAGTAAATGTTATTTGTATGAGAAAAAATTCGTTGAAGTTGAAGATTTTTTTTTAACGAAAATCTTAAATATATGAAGGAAAATAAAAAATTGCAGACGATTGCATACTTTGCAAACCACTAAAAAAGTTAAACCATTTAGTGATGTTTAAGATAAAAGAAACAAATTTGAGTCAGTGCACAACTTAAGGTCCATTTATAATACTTTTCAGAAATATGACAGAAATTACTTATTTGAAAAATGTTTTAAATTTAAGCATTTAACCTAGACTGAATATGTTGAATTACTGGAATTAAATGTTTATAGTACTAGAAGCTCAAAAATCCAGGATATATCTTATACTCTTAAACGAGCAATAATTATATAATTATATATATATATATATATATATATATAACGGCTATCTCGAAAACGGCTCTAACGATTTTAATAAAATTTGGACAGTGGGTACCTTTTTTGTTGTATAGGACTTTTAGAACCTTAAGGGTAAAAACGGTAATAGTAAAAAGTAATATTAATAGGAATTATGTTAACTGCGTTTTAATAAAATGTACCGAATTCAATTGGTACAAAAGAAGTACCTAATACGCATATGGAACTTTTTGAAAGTAGTGGATAAAAAAGGGAAAAAATTAGTAATGTTCAGGGGTGTCATAGAAACCAAGTCAGTTTTTAAATTTCTCGGTTTTGAAAACCAATACTGGTTATATTTCGGGTCACGAAACCAAGTCGGTTTTGTTATTATTGGTTTTAAATGAAACAAAATGTTCGAATCAATTGTTTATAATTTCATTTGAAATTATTTTGAAACATCAAAAATCAAATAAAAAAATTAAATAAAAATTATTAAAGAAAATTATTTGAAGAAAAATTTTCAGTTTTTTGCGATGTTTGTGGTATAGGTATAAAGAAAACGCTGCTATTTGGACAAATGAAGCCTGTATACCCCAACATCATGAAATGACCGAATTGCGGACTGGAAAAAATGTAATCTACCTACACCAAGAAACAAACCACAGCCAATCAAAGGACGATTGTCACTTACATGCGATATTCATTAAATTGCAAACAAATATGTTGACATGCATTTGCTTCGCCAGTACCTCCACACAAAGAATATTCTAGCCTTACAATTTTTTATGTTTGTCGATACGGTTCATTGATTCCGAAGACAAAAGCCAAAAAGTACCAAAACTTGCTCTTATCTTATTACATGATAAAAAATGCTATGTAAACTTTTCACCCATCTCTTTTTATTTGAAAGTAAAAGCTAAAAAGTACCAAAAACATTTTTTCTCTTTTTCTCCCCTTTTTTCGAAAAGTACTTACCACATGTACTGTTATTTTTTATTATTTTTGTAACTGAACCAAACTCGATTTCAATTTTGGTTCTATTGTTTTTAGTTTGGGAATTATAGCGTTATTGAATTTTCCCGTTTTTATCCCCCACAGGGCCAAATTTTCAAAAATCTGTTCTTAGTGGATCTTTAAATCGAAAAAGGAACCAGTTGGCCAGTAACGCCTTTGTTTTAAATTGATAGACCAATTTTGAAATGAAATCTGTTAACTGTAAGTTGCTTGGTTTATTTCCAATACTAAACCAATAATATTATTTTCTGTGACACATAAAACCAATAGAAAACGTAGCTCGAACATTAATATTGGAATTCATGACACCAATTTAATTTTTTTGTCGTTTTCAAAACCAATACCAATGAAATTGGTTTCTATGACACCCCTGGTTATAACTTTTAAACAAGTGAATGTTTGTATGTATGTTCTTTATAGAATTGTAAACTGTGAATTTGATCATATTATGCTCTTTAGTTTTTTAGTTGGTGTGAATTTAATCATGCTATAATCTTTAGCAAAGATGTTGCGGAAAAGCCGACGAAGGTTTATTAATGGAAAGCAAAGTCCAACAGGTGGCGCCACTGAAAACTGCTCAAAATGAAATAAATCGTAAACTATGCATTTGATCAGGCTATAATATTTAGCCAGCTGCTATAGCAGGGGGATTTCTCGCACGATTACCCCTTGAAGTGGTATATTCTGTAATGTTGTTTCTTTCCACGCTTAAAACATCGTAAGTGCTAAGTCGATGGGTGAAGGGTCCAAAGACACAAGCCATGTTTGTATAGCTAGCCGATCGATCCGAGACAGACCCTGGTTACAGCCGCAACTAACATGTTGAACAGACGCTGCATTTTCGTACTTTACCAAGTACAATTATCTTAGACCCTTAGACCAAATACGTTGGAATGTCTCTAAAGTAACCCCTTCTTATATAAGCCCAGACCTAGAATCCCACACGGGTTGTTTACAGCATCTAAAACAAGGTTAGAGTGGAAATTGGATACAGTTCTTACCTGGTAGCTGGAGACGCCAGGCAACTGCTGCATTCCCCAGGCCTATGCTCCACTGGGAGTCAAGGATGACAAAAGAAGATTTGTCCTGATATAAAAAGTCTTTAGGACGCTTAAATAACAATAAATTAAATTATTGTTGCAAATTTTATGTTAAAATAGTTTTGCGAATCAAAGAAACCACCATTAGTTCCATTAGGACTATTAGGTTTAACTTCGATGTCCTAAAACATTGCAATTAATTGGAAACATATTTATACATTCATTATTGAAAATTTTTAAATTTCAAAAATATTTAATTTTTTCAAAGTCAAAACAGAAGTTCAAAAATAAAACAACCAATAAAATATTTTTCTGTTCGGATATTTATCGTTAAAGATATTTAAAATTTTCATCATGAGGGATATTTATATTTCAAATATAAATCCCTCTTTTTTATTCATCGATCGAAATGAAAATAAATTTTCATCGGCAATGATATTTATACTTGATTGATTTAAAAAATAAAACAATATTCGGTCTCTGATTTTAGCTTTTACTTAAACTATATTAACCCTTGGATGATTTTTTTTACAATAAATGTTGCGCATTCACGGTGGAAACGCTTTAAAATCCCCCCTTTATATGAAGAATTTCGTAAAATTAGAGGTGAAGTTAATCGGGTAATAAAACAAGCAAAAATGCATTATTATGCCGATCGATTTAAAACTGCTATCGACAGCAAAAAAAAGTGGAAAACTATACGCGATATTGGTATTGGTAAGAAAAACAGAAATATTGAGAGTGATTTATCAGCTGATGAGCACAGCATAATTTTTTCTTCAGTTCCCTCATCTAATGATAACTCACACACTAGTAATTACATTAGTTCTTTACAAACAATTGAAATAAATAGCGAATTTAATTTTCGTTGCGTCAATAACTATGAAGTTTTCACTTGTCTGAAATCCGTAAAATCTAATGCAATTGGCTATGATAACATTGACCCAAGGTTCGTAAAATTACTCTTACCAAGATTATTAGCTATTTTAACACAAATATTTAACACAATATTTACCACCAACGTATATCCGAGTACCTGGAAACATTCCAAGATTATTCCTGTTCCCAAAAACAACTCTGAGTTTAGGCCTATTGCGATTCTCCCATATTTTTCAAAAATAATGGAAAAAACTTATGTATTTACAAATAAATGAATACATCGAAAGACATAATTTACTCACGCCTCATCAGTCTGGTTTTCGCGCTAAGCACAGCTGCATCACAGCTTTAGTAAATCTCAGTGAAGACATCCGACAAAACATCGATGTAGGGAAAGTAAATATTCTGGTACTTTTAGATCACTCGAAAGCTTTCGATACAATAGATCATTCGATGCTTTACCTTAAACTTCAAAAGCTGTTTGGCTTCGCAGGCACTTCAAACAATTTACTTAAATCTTACCTGAGTGATCGCTATCAATCAGTATATGTTAACGGCAATTACTCATCTGCTGTCCCCAAGGATCAATATTGGGACCTCTTTTGTTTTCGCTGTATGTTAACGATCTTCCTCAAATTTTAAAATACACTAAGTTACAATTGTAGCCGATGATGTACAAATTCATATTGGCAGTTCTGTAGAAGATGTTGAAGAAAGTGTTGTAAAATTAAATAAGGATTTGGATAGTGTATATAAATGGGCTACAGCAAATCGACTTCTAATAAACCCTCAAAAATCTAAATGCATAATTATACACAGGAAAACAATACGTCTAAATGTAAATGTTGATATTATTCTTAACAATAAAAAAAATTGAATGTGTGCTTTCAGCAAAAAATTTAGGAATTATCTTCAATAACAATTTGGACTGGTCTAACCATATTAGTAAAACGGCGTCTAACGTTTACTTAATGTTACAGGAACTGTGGCCTACCCAGTATTTTACTCCCTTGAAAATTAGAATAATAGTTGCAAAAACTTATCTAATGCCACGACTTCTATATGGTTGTGAGTTATTCGCAAACTGTGATTCTCGGAGCAAAAACATATTGCAAAAAACATTTAACAATATCATAAGATACGTTTTTGGGTTACGGAAACACGATAGACTTTCCCATTTTTCGAATAAACTTTACGGCATGACACTGAAGAACCTAATGGATATGAAAGACCTACAAATGTTGCACAAAATAATATTTACAAAAATTCCACCATATTTATACAACAGATTAATGTTTGCAAGGTCTAATAGAGGGAACAAATTAATTTCATTCTCACACCGCAGCTTGGTGTCTGAATATCAATTTTTTTTTATTCTGTACGCCTTTGGAACCTACTTTCCAACAATGTACAAACAAACAGCAATGTTAACACGTTTAAAAAATTCTTACTTAATTATTTCGCAAGCTAAAATATTTACGGTCTTATGTTAAAAAAAATCTAAAATATTGCTTAAAGAACACGTTAGTTACCAAATACTTTAAGGCTAACAAACGATTGTTAAAAAATAGTATCCAAAAACAGTTCTTTAACTAATGAATACGTCAAGTCAATTTTACATGTTAATGCTGGCAACATCGTCATTCTCTCTTGTCTCTTTATAGTTAAATATACAAAACAAGGAATTAATTATTCATTGTTTCCTCCGGGTAGTCGAATTTCTAAATAATGTTTTGTATGTTTTTAATATAAAATAACATTTTTCTTCTTTTCTTACTGTAAAATTATGTTTATGTTATATAAAAGCATAAACTAAACACATTTATAATACAGTAAAATAATAAATAGACAAATTTTTACTAAGGGTTTAAACCGATTATTTAAAAATCGAGTACTTTTAACTCATGTTGAATATATATACATCACTATAATGTTTTTTGTAAATTTCATCTGTTTTTTTGTTGAAAACACGAATTTTTTGTTAAAAATTAAAATCTGTATTATCAATTTTTTTGAAAAGTTTGGTTTTAGTATGAAATATGTAAAATAGAGTATGAAATATCATGGAAATTATATTTCATAAATTCCCCACCCCCGAAACCTTTTATATGATAAAAAAATAGCAAATTAGAAAAAATATGATAACTAAATTTAGCAAAAATATTATTTTCTATTAGATAAGTCTGAAAACTTAAATATTTTCTTTAAAAGTTTTCAGGAAATATTATATATCAAAACAATAAAATATTTAATGTAGCTTTAAATTATGTAGACAGCTACTTTAAATTACTCGATGTTAACAAAAGATTAACATCGGTTTGTTAAGCTAATAATCATTTTAGGATAATATTTTAAGAAATTTTGCTTAACTTTAGTTTATCAATCGTTGTTAAATTTCTTAGCATAAGACCGTTAGTAGTTACCTTTTATAATATCTTGCCAGCAAAGCCACTTTTTTAATCATTTAAGCTAATTATGTAATTTTAATTTTAGTTTTTTCTTTGCTTTTTTTTTATTTATCAAATTTTGTAAAAATTTTTACTACTTTTATTTTTACTTTTTTTTCTTTTTGTTTTTTTAATTGTCCTTATATATGTTTTAAACAAATGTAATTCCTTCACTATAACTACAAGATTTATATCTTGTTGTGTAGGATAGTCGAATAAATAAATCATCCTTAAATTTGGATGATTTATGTCATCCTAAATCATCCTGAAATTCGGATGATTTAAAATTTGTATAAATATTGATACTGTAATACTAACTAGGTACAGTACAGGCGTAATTGTTCGGAAAACTAACGCAATTCTTTTAATTTCAAAACAAAAAAAAACGAATCTAGTACAAAAACTTATGATTTTACACTTTTTTCGGACTTTGAACTCAAATCTTGCCTAAATACTATGTAAAATTATAAATTTTGTTATGTCAACTCGTCTAATTTCGAACAATTTTTTATTTTTGCAAAAATAATAACGAAAATGTGTTTCTATTCTGTTCTAATAAAAGGGATAATAATAGATAATCAAAAACGATACGCTTAATCATACAAAACCCAATAACCATAAAACACCACCAATAGGGGGAATTGTTTGGTATTGTTGAGCATGTTTTATATTAAATTTACATAATTCCCAACCGGAAGGTGACAGATAGGTTAAAGGAGATAATATGTAAATTTAAATGTATGATTTTGTCAAAAGGCTTGAATAAATTCAATTCCACATAATCTAAAGCAATAATTTCTTAAGTTATACAACTGTAAAGGAAAACGAAAGATCAGATAAACTCTTATAGCGATAAAAAAAATTGTATATCCATAATAAAATTCTTTGTAAGCATTTGAAGTTTCATAACTTTTTATGTTTTCTTTAAGCCTAAAATTGTGACCCAAAAATACTGCCATCATATCTGGCTCCAATAAACTGACAATAAGTCACTAAAATGGAAAAAAGTATAAAAAGAAATAAAAGAAAAAATAAAAAAGAAAGAATTCTGAAATAAAAACCTACTACTTATGTGACGTAATTGCCTAAACTTTTTACTCTATTTTAGGCAAAACTACAAAAATAAACATTTAGAAACGGAAAATTCTTTATAAAAAAGCTGTTTGTCATTTTGTAACAGTTATTTTTACATTTCACGGCAACAAATAAAAAAAAACAGAAAACTCAAAAGAAAAGAAGGTGGTAGTGAGCACAGAAATTGCAATTTAAACGACATAAAAACTTAAACTTAAAAACGTCATTCAATTCCAAATTGATACTAAAAAAACTAGACCAAAAACGAAATGAAAAAAGGAAATTTTATTGGTATTTCCTTTGAACGCCTACAATTTTGTTACGAAAATTATTCGTTTTTTTTTTCAAAACTATTTTCAGTTTTCTTTTTTTTATTTTATTCAATTCGATTTTATTCCATTCAGTTTGTTTGAGTTCATTAAAAAAAAAAGTTATATACTTAACTTAAAGGCTCTGGCCGTATTTGAAAGTTACAATTGCAATTGGAATGCATGTCAAAAGTTAATAGTTTTTCTTTTAAACTCCATACCAATACTCAAGCACATGCCTATGACTACATTTCTAATTGCAATTGTATGAGTTTGTATCTGTATGAACTTTTCACACTTTTTCAAATGGATAACAGTAAATAATTTGTGCAAAACTTTTGTTTACGTGCCAGATAGAAGCAAAATTCTAATATTTTGAATGTTTTCTTCGTTTCTTTGGATAATTTTAACAAATCGTTTTGTCAATCGAACTATTTGTTACAGAAAATCCTTACAGTGGAACACCTTTACAACGAATGTTTTAAATATTTAAAGAAAGTTTGAAGCGGTGACTTTAAATAATTACTAATTATTCTTAAGAGTTCGTTATGATCAAGTTCGGCTGTAAAACTTTGTAAACCATTTTAACAAAGAAAATTGTGTGGTATTATAATTGAAACCTTAATTTCAGTTTTTTTTAACACTGTGCATTATGCAAAAAAGTTATAGTGATACCCTTACTGAAGTGCAATGACTTCTAATCGTACTTGTTATTTTATTACTAGCAGCAACTTTCCATAATCATAATATCCTATATCTTATATCTTTAAACGAGCAATATCGGCTCTAACGATTTTGACAAAATTTAGACACTAGGTACCTTTTTTGCCGTACAGTTTGAATATGAAGGGACTTTTGGAAGTTTTACCGCTAACTGGGTAAAAACGGGAAAAAGGGGAAAAAATCGAAAACGTTACATCTCCTAAAGTAATAGGTATAGAAACAAAATAAAAATTATGTTTTAAGCAGCTATGAAAATAAGCGGACAGGTGTTTGGTACTTTTTTGAAACTATGTCCGATAGGGGTTAAAAAGGGGTGAAAATAGTTTTTTAGGTACTTTTTTAATCCACTCTTATTTTTTAGACCAAACAATATAGAAAGGAACTTTGTACTACAGTCAATAGATGTGAAAGATATATTGAACACGTATTTGGTACATTTTTGATTTTCGGGCCAAAATGGGTAAAAAGGGATAAAATGATAACTAAACATCTCAAAATGTAATATGAATAGGAACATTATGTTAACTGCGTTTTATAAAATGAATTCAATTGGTACTAAAGAAGTCCCAAATATGTATATGGCACTTTTTCAAAATTAGGGGATAAGAAGGGGAAAAAATTAGTAATGTTATAACTTTTAAACAAATGAATGTTTGTCTGTATGTATGTTCTTTATAGAGCGGTAAACTATGCATTTGATTTTGTTATGCTCTTTAGAGAAGATGTTACGGATAAGTCGGCGAAGGCTTTTAAGTTAGTAACTCTAATTTCCGATAGGTGGCGCCACTGACAATTACTAAAAATTAATTAAATCGTAAACTGTGCCTTTGATCATGCTATGATCTTTAGCAAAGTTGTAGCGCATAAGCCGGCGAAGGTTTCTTAGTGCGAACAATTTCCGACAGGTGGCGCTTCTGAAAATTACTCTAAGTGAGTTTAATTGTAAACTGTGTATTTGATAATGCTATGATCTTTAGCAAAGTTGTTGCACATTAGCCGACGAAGGATTGTTGGTATGAAGAAATTTCGACAGGTGGCTCCACTGAAAATTACTCAAAATGAATTAAATCGTAAACTGTGCATTTGATCAGGCTATATTATTTAGCAAAGTTCTTGCGCATGAGTCGACGGAGGTTTCTAAGTCGGTATGACCAATTTCCAAAATTATTCATATTAAACTATGCATTTGATCATGTCTTGATAGGACAAAATGAATAAAATGATTTAAAATTAATTGGATATTTGTGTACCGTCTTTTCTCTAAATTTATTTTAGTTGGTTAGTACTTTATAAAATAAATATATGAAAACTTTAAAATTTGCCTCGAAATACTTATCACAAAGCTCCGAGCAAGGCTCGGTGCACAACTGTCTTTTCTCTATTAATATTTTTGGCTTTTTGGACCCAATTCTGACCCTGAGATTTCTAAATTAGATTTTTTCTTTTTCAGAGTTATTAAGAACCTTACTACGTCCCATTTTGAATAAAAACTATTTAAACTGTCAAATTTAAAATTCTCTAGCCGTTTTTTTTATTGAAATCTTGAATAAAATTAAAAGAATTTCTTATTCAAGTGACACACGAAATAGCTAAACCACGTTCCTTCCAATATATTTCGTCATGACAAACATAATCGAATCTTCCTATTCATCGAAATGGGGCCGCATCTGTCTCGAATAAAAACATCTTTAGTCTGACGGCCACATAAGATTTGTTAAGTGGTATCCATTCTCTTTGTATTTTTGATTCTAGTTGATATGAATATTGTTAGGTCACAGATCCCTGATATGGTCCTTAGAGTGTCGTTAGTGTAAATGGGGAAAATTTCTTGAAACTGTACGTTCGGGCCAACCCCAGGTTTTTTCGAAATGCTACAAAAAATAATCCCTGAAAATTTGAGGTCAATCGGAGAGGGGAAAAGCGTGCCAATGGCCCCCTCAAAATTTGCAAAATACCTGATTTTTTACTTTGATTTGATTAAATAATTTAATTAATACTTTAGAATAAAAAAATGCAAAGTAAGGCATGGTTTACAATTCTATGACCTGTAAGTACTAAATAGCTGAGTTTTGTCAAAATATTATAAAATATACTTTTTTCATATTAGAAAATTTTACTTTTTTCTTAGGTCGGTTTCAAAAATCATTGTTTGCAAATTTGTTCAAAAAATGTTACAAAAACAAATAAGATAATAACACGCTGAAAAAATGGTGTCGATATCTTGAACCGTTTCACCCTACCAACGATTTGAAAACTTAGTATTTCGCGATAATTTAATTTTCTGGTCATAATTTGATTATATGCTTGTCAAATTTTATCTCATTTTCATGGGATTATTTTTCAAGGGATTATTTTTTTAGCATTTCGAACAAATCTGGAGGATGACAGCGTACAAATTCCAACTTTTTTACTAAACTAAATCTCGTTAGAAGATCAGAGGCAATTTTTACTCAACTAAATCTCTTTAGAAGATCAGAGGCAATCTAAGTCGAATGTTGAATTTAGGAAAACAGAATCTAGAACTTAGTGGAATTTTGTACCTTCTAAAGGATATACATATTTAGGAGTATCTTTAAACTTCACATCACATCATCTACATAATTTTCATCGATCTTCTCTAGAATTAGATAAATCATCGACTTGTTATATTCCTATACAAATAAATATGTTCAAGTCAGTAGAAGAAGATCTTCTAAATACTAATACGAACTTCTATATACTAATACTAGCTATCGGACTAATGTTGTTACATGTGCTTGGAAAGTGTGCCAGCGTGTGAATCAGACTCACTAAGACTATGAAGTTCTTTGACTTACAGCTTTGAGCTATCCAGATCGCTTAGAAAGCTACCCAGAACGCCTAGGTAACAGTGCAGAGACAGTCTATTTTTGTATGACAGGGAAGGGCTAGTGTAGAGAAAATATTTTATGTTCTGTCGTAAAGGACACAAGTAAAAATACATCGGGTCTTAATAATGGCAGTAATGCATTCTTGTATAGACGAACATACATATTTCAAACTTTTATATGAAATGCTGTCCCAAGTTATGCTAAGCCTTCTGTTCTACAGGTCACTGGCACATCCCTGTGGCACGGCACACTGCTCATTCCAAAATGTATAAAATCTACCATATCGGACAAAAATTTAAACAACTACACGGTAGAAAAGCTTTTTTACTTTTAAGGTGGTCTACTTTACCGCCCCTGTATAAACATATTGTAACCATAAATCCAAAATTTAGAAAGCTTGGTTCCTCCTTAATAATTCTTTGATATATACTGATTCAATCAGACTTACAGTTTAGAAGATACATATTTTTTTATACTTTTTTATTGTTTCAAACCACTGTGCGGCACCACATACACTCACGGTCACCAGAATAGGTGCACTTTTTTAGTACTAAATTTAAGCTTGCTGCTCTTTAGATAATTCATGAATAGAATTGCGATGTTTATTTCCTGAAAGGCCGACAAATTTAAATAAAGAGTGTAAATAAAGAAACTTTGAACAAAATTTGACAGTTGAAATATATGCCTCTTTTTGTAATTGGTAGAGAAAATATGAATTATTTTTGCGTCACTTGAATAGGTTCACTAAATAAATTTCAGTTTTGTGGTTATCTGTGGAAATTTTGAGCACAAAAAATAAGCATTTAATAAAATAGAACTCTATAAGTATTTTCTATAGGTTTTATTTAAATTTGGTCCATGGTAATTAATAGGATATGGAAGAGAAAACAAATATTGATGACAGTAAAGATTAAGGAATCTACTTCCGTGAAATTTCTACAAAAATTAAAAAAAAATTACTGCGTTGTAATGATTCACTCAAAAAGTAAAAAAATATGAGGAAAAAACTTTCAGCGAAAGCAAACTTTGGCCCCAAGATTCACCAAACGGCAAAATTATAGTGATCTTCGTTTAAAAATAGGAGAAAAAATTGGTTTTAGTGGTAGTATTTCTACATATAGAAACTAATAAATAGACGTTAACTCCCAATATCAACTAATCTTCGGAAAAAGTCATAATAACTCCAAAAAACACGGACTTACGCTTGAATTTTTGTAATTGGTACAGAAAAATATGAATTATTTTTGCGTCACTTGAATAGGTTCACTAAATAAATTTCAGTTTTGTGGTTATCTGTGGAAATTTTGAGCACAAAATGGGTCTCATGCATAAAAACAAGTAAAAGCGCTGAGTTGAAGCAGGTGAGCAATTGCTCATGAAGTCGAGTTCTATCAAACATCAACAGCTTTTGCTCAATTTCGTATGCATAAAAAAGAGTTCAAACCAATTGCAATTACTTGAGCAAAGGGTGTTCAAACGTGTAATTGTTAATGAAGTGTAAGTGTCATTGATAAGGATATAATCGTCTTTTAAAAAATTAGCTATGTTATGCAAAATGAAACAACTGGCTATTACGTAGGGCGCTAACTCTGTCGATACACTAATTTTGTATTAAATCTTTGCTTCAATTGCCCAAAACACCGATCTATAATGACATGTTCCCTTGTAAACACTTTGTTGAATGTTTTTTCTACGTCAGTTGTTGGGTTCCGGAATGGTGTCATTAGCCGTGGGCTTATTCCATAGCCCTCATCCCCGATAAGTAATGCATCGTTTGTGACATTTTGCATAATTCTACATAACTCGTCATGAACTGAACCAGGCCAGGATATGTCAACGCTTGTAAAATTTTATTTTCCATCACAAGTTGGCTGCACATTTATAGAGTGGAAGCCTTTTCTACAAATATATTCATCGTTTTGATTTGAGGGTTTTTAAATTTCTATATGCGTACAATCGATCCCCAATTGCAAATGGAAAGCAATAATTTGCTTGCCATTTCATTTGAGCATCTTTTATTTTATCTGCATTTTTCGGGAATTTTACCCACTCGCTTGCTTTGGCAGATATAAGTTTCGCAACTTCCGCAATAGTTCGCGACACAGTTGATTGATGAACTCCAATATCTGTGGCTATACCATTTTGGAATCCAGGATCGGCACAAAATCTTAAAAACTGTTTAATTTTATTGTAGTTGCTGAGGATACCACTACGTGTTTCTTCTGACTCCTCAAACAAGTAATTAGCCAACCAACAGATGCTACTATCATCAAACCTATGTATTTATCATTTTATTATTAATTAAATAATAAAAAAAAAAATAATAATTACGAATACAAACCTGTACAATTTTTTATCCTCACTTGCTATATTTTTTTTAAGCTGTTGATAACATTTAGTATTTCTTTGCGGTACAAAATATTCAGCCATGATTCCTTTTTAGTGGACGCGAGTCAACTATAAGGCATGCTCAACAAAATTTGAGCAAGAACTCACAAAATAAAACAAAAGCTTGTTTTTATGCCTATGAAAATGAGCACATGCTCATCTAACTTAGTTCAAACCGAGAAAGACGAGTTAAAACGTAAGCAGTGAGTAAAAGCAAATTCATCAAATTTTATTATGCATGCGACAAGCACCTTTTACTCAAAAAAACGAGTCAGAGCTGAAGCTCACGTTTTATGCATGAGGCCCAATATCTAAGCATTTAATAAAATAGAACTCTAGAAGTATTTTCTATAGGTTTTATTTAAATTAAAAAATTATTTAAATTAAAAAATGGTAAGGAGTAAAGTAGTAGTAGATATAAAAGAAAATTAGATTTTTATGGATCCGATGTTTAAACTACCATTTTTATGATTTGAGGAGAGCAATACATTTTTTAGCTCTGATTTGCAAAATTTAAAAACACAGGGTCCATAAAATTCTAATCTTTTTCACATGAAAAAACTGCCTTGCTCCTTACCATTTTTAATCGCATGTTCTTTGCACAAATTTAGCCGTAAATCTGTATTTTTTGGACTTTTTATGACTTTTTTCTAAAGTTAAGCTGATATTAGAAGTTTAGGTCTATTTAATTGTTTCTATCTGTAGAAATACTACCACTGAAACCAATTTTTTCTCAGATTTTTAAACAAAAATCACTATATTTTTGCGGTTTGGTGAATCTTAGGGCCAAAGTTTACTTTCGCTTAGAGTTTTTTCCTCATTGTTACTTGTTATGTTTTTAAATTTTTGGAGAAATTTCAAAGAAGTAGAGGCCTTAATGTTTGTCTTCTCTTCCATATCCTATTAGTTATCATGGACCAAATTTAAATAAAACCGATAGAAAATACTTCTAGAGTCCTATTTTATTAAATGCTTAGCTATTTTGTACTCAAAATTTCCACAAATAAGCACAAAACTGAAATTTATTTAGTGAACCTATTCAAGTGACGCAAAAATAATTCGTATAAAAGAGGCATATATTTCCACTATCAATTTTTTTTCAAACCTTCTTTATTTATACTCTTTATCTAAACTAGTCGGCCTTTCAGAAAAAGTACAGCACAATTCTATTAATAAACTATCTTAAGCGCAGCAAGCTTAAATTTATTATTAAAAAAGTAAACCTAATCTGGTGACCATGAGTGTAAGTTATTGAATGCTTCTTCTTAAAAACTAAAAGATCAAATCTATTTGTTAAAAAAGAAGTCGTTATTTATTTCAATACTTCGAAATTTGCTAATAAGATTTTGGTCCATTCATAACCACCGTGGTTTGACCGACTATATCACTTTCTAACTTATTTTAACTGACATCGTGCATAAGTGAAGTGTACTCATACAAAAACTTAGATAGTTACAAAAACTGTAATCATGAGGTTAATTGTGTGCGACTCAAAATCATTATTTAGGCACATGATAACTATATATTTATTACAATTTTTAGGCATTTCCTAAACTGTTTTCACTAAAATGTAATAAAGCGCAAGTCGTAGTTGATTTTAAGTGGCAAAAGCCAAACGATTATAAAATATAAAAATAAATCGAAAAGCTAAAAGTACTAAAATTCGGATCTTTGCCAAATATTGATCCAAACAAAGTTGTTGTTTTTGTTTGTTTTTATATGTCATTTATTTATAATATTTAAGTATGTATTAGTATGAAAATGCAAATATGTATTTACTCGTATATACTTATAAACAATGTATTCAAATATTTACTATTTACTTAATGAGCTTTTACATGATCTGCTCTTGTCGTATGTATTGACCTTTTGGTATTTTTGCAGAATTTTGAATAAATGTAATTATCTAAGAAAGTTTCGGGTCAAGTAAACTCATAAAAACATTCATTTAGTGAATTTTTGGGAACAGGGAAAACTTAGAAATTAGTTTCTCATTTTCGAAATCTAAAAAACTATTTTACAACATATACTTTATAGGAGAATATCATACAACCTAATAGCAACTGAATTATTTTAATAATTTTTAGTAAGAATGAAAAATTTTAATGTAAAAAGTTTGCTAAATTACATAAAATTCATATAATAAGACAGAAAACTTAACAGATAACCTTAAGTGTGAGGACTTGGAATATTTTAAATAACATGGTAACTGATCCGTTACCATATACATTACTGAAGTACTTTCAATGAAATAGTAAATTACACTTAGGTCTTGATTAGCGAACAAATAGTATTAGGTCTCCAAAACGAGCAACAAAAGTTATATATTTGCCTTTTTTTCGGAAAATCTGTATCAAAATGATACCCATTGGTTTGCAAGACTTGAAATATTAAACTTGATGTATGTAAAACTACACTAACATTAATAATACGGCCTTCTAAAGAAAAGTTTTCGGAACAGAAAAAAAAAGCTTCTAAAGTTGCTTCGCATTTAAACAAACGTGTATTGACATTCATGGATAATATTTTGATACGTTCAAACATCATGTTTCGAACTTACATTTAAAATGCTGATAATGTATGATAAATTTGTATCATACTGTAAATTTTTCAGTAATTATATTAAAAAAATCAAAAAAATCAGTAGAAGACATCATACACTCAGAAAAAAGACATGTACTAAATTTGAGGAAAAATAATTCCTTGAAAATAGTAAAAAAATTTCCTTATTCAGAGTAAATTTTTACTCAAAACTAGGAAAAATTGTTACATTCTAGTAAAAAATACAACATTTAAATAAAAAATTTATAGTTTATATACTAAAAAATAGTTAACAAGAAGACATTTTAACTTTTACTGTAATCTCATTAAAAATGTAGCTGCAGAATCAGCCGTTAGTGTTTAAAAATATTCCTATTTGAAAAAAAAAACATGAATATTTTTTAATGTCTTTATTTTATGTGACATTATGACATATTTTACCACAATTATTACAGTATTCTTATCATTTTGGTTTTGTTGTAGAAAACAACATGATAATATGCATTTTATATTTCACATTTACACAAATTCTATTAAAATCTTAAACAACTACACTCAAATATTACTTACATATGTATACATATGTAGACACCCAGTAAGAAAAAAGGTTTATTCTCAAATTGAGGATGATTTGAAAATAAATCTTTTTTCAAAGGTTAAACGTTTGATACTGATTTAAGGTAGAAGGCCAATGCACGCGGCAAGCGGCTGCGGGCGGCAATCAGCTGTTTTTTGATTTGTCAAATTTCAAGCGGCAATGGAAAAAAGTAGAACTTTGTTCTACTTTACCGCGCGGCAGATTTTTTCAGTGCTGCCAGATTTAATTATATCCTACTCAAATATTTCTTTATATGAACATTTTTGTAAACAAGCGCACATTTTATGTACTGGCAATACTACGACCGCCCGCAGCCGTATGCCGCGTGTATTGGCCCTGTACCTTTAAGAATAATAGCGTTCTCAACAAAAAGGGGACTTTTTCTCAAATTGGGAAATGCCTTTATTCTCAAATCATTATCAAACCTCATTCTCAAAGGTTTTTCAAATGTGAATATCATCTACATGTGGAACCTAAATAAAATGACGTTGTATTTTTGAGTGTGTTTATTTTGTTTTTGAAAACGGTGCATCATATTTGAATTGTTTTGCTTAATATATATATTTTTTTATTGTTAGGTAAAAAAAAAATTTAAGAAACAAAGAAAATTTACTTATGCATATAAATATTATTGAATTTTTAATCTTGACATTTTTAAGCAAGGTTTTATGGTCAAATATGGATCAATTTTAAAAAATCCAAAAGAAATAACTAATTTTTTTTTGAAATGCAATGCCATTCTATTAAAATATCTTAAGGTCCAAGGACAATACACGCGGCATGCGGTTGCGGGCGGTCGTAGTGTTGCCAGTACGTAAAATGTGCGTTTGTTTACAAAAATATTCATATACAAATATTTTTGAGTAGGATATAATTAAATCTGGCAGCACTGAAAAAATCTGCCGAGCGGAAAATTGAACAAAGTTCTACTTTTTTCCATTGCCGCTTCAAATTTGACAAATCAAAAAACAGCTGATTGCGGCCGCAGCCGCTTGCATTGGCCTTCTACCTTTGAACATAAATTTTTTTTTCGACAGTAATTATTTTTTTTAATGTTTGCAAAAAAATTTAAAAAAGGTTTTATATCAAATTTATATAACACCATTTTTCAAATTATTCTCAAACCATCTTAGGGTTTGATAATGACTTGAGAATTACCTTTATTCTCAATTTGAGAAACTATCATTTTTCAAACGTTTATTCTCAAATGAAAATTAATGTGAATCTCAAACATCTGTTCAGGTTTGAAAGAAGTTTGAAAAAAAGTTTGAAAAAAACGTTTGATATCAAATGTAAAAGTCATCATATTTCAAACGTTTGACACTGTTCTTACTGGGCAGAAACAACCCTGTGGAAAAAATAGTACATGCAATAATTAAACTTATCTTTTTGCTTTCGCAAGCGGTAAGGAGAATTTTTCTTTTTCTCTTAGTACTTGTGCACTTAAAGGGCCTTTCTAAAGGCCTGCCGAAGTAGACTTCATGGTTTTCCATTTAAGCTATTTACTTTCTTTTTTAAATTCGTTCAAAAAGGTTTTAATTTTAAAGTTCTTTCAAGAGCCCTCTTAGGTAGACACTTTTGTTGGAAAAAAAAGTGACAAGGTCCAACCAACATTAAAACACCGCCAGAAATGAGTATCAGTTGCACAAAATAAAAACTGTACATATTTCTCGCAGGGTAAAATGTATTTAACATACATACAAACTAGTAAGAAAGTATGATACCCTACACATGAGTAACTTCTGGTATTGTGAAATAGTCTGGTAATGTTGAGCCCTGCTGTAGAAGTTTTGCAGTTATTGAACTAAAAAACACGAAATTGTTAATTGTGTTAATTGTTTAACTTTTGAAATTTTATTGAGATTTTTTTTTAAATGTACTGATTGGAAAATGTACAATACCTAAAACCGTATTCCACATTACCCGATTACTAATTAAATGTTTTTCTTTATAACAGAAAATCTTGAGTCATGACAAAAAAAGGACCAATAAGAAACTGACATTCGGAAAACATGAAACAAGCCGTCCAAAAGGATAAAAACAATAAAATGAGAATGTGGAATAGTGTTCCACATTACCCACCCACATTTGGGAAGCATATGTTCTTCTTAATAATTTTCTCATATATAGTCATACAATTAGACTTACAGATGCAGATTTATTATGACTTTTTTATACCCAACATCAAAAAAAAAAAAAATGGGGGGTATATTGAGGTTGTCATTCCGTTTGTAATTTCCTTAATATTGACTCAAAAACCAAAATTGAAGCATATTCTGAATCCTTATGAAATTCTAAGACTATTGAACTATATTCGTCTGTCTGTGCGTCTGTTTGTCCGTCTGTCTGTCCGTCTATCTGTCTGTTGTCGGCACGATAAAACCTTAACGAAAGGATATAGGTCACTGAAATTTTGCACAAATATTCTTCATTTCTTGGAAAATTTTGGTATTGAAATGAGGCAAAATCGGTTCACATTTGACCATAGCTCCCGTATAAACTCGTCTAGGCTAAGCGCTTATTTGCTAATAAATTATTTATTTATTTTATTTATTTACACATTTATTATAATTAAATTACAATAAATTAAATCATAAAGCACTAGCAACAACGGCTATCGGCTCTTAGTTAATCATAAATTATGTTATATTAAATAATGTTAAATTTTGTTTTGTAAAGAGAGATTTTGCAAAAATGAGAAGACTATATTGATGTTGTTTTCGGATGGAGTTTTCAGCATATTGATGATACTTGATGAATTTGAGATGGAGTTACGAAGTTCAGCAAGAGCCGGACAATTGTCTGCTATATGTGGGACAGTTAAACGTGAGTTGTTGCAGTATGAGCAAACAGGCGGGGGCAGTTGTTTTATACGGTATTCATGAGTAAGCTTTGTGTGAGATAGCCGGAGTCTTACATAACATTTATAAATGTTATGCTAATAAATGAAACAGCTATGATGACAAAATTTGGTATCTAGAAGTTTTAAATAAGCACTAGGCAGCATATAAAATTTCATCGAAATCGGTTCACATTTAGCCATAGCTCCCATACAAAAAACTTACGGAAACACAAAAATACAAAAAGAAAAGGGGGTTTATGTCTGTCTGTCCGTCAGAAAAATAAATGACAAACTGTAATAGCTTTGGCCACTAAATTTAGCACAAGAAAGTCTTATGTGAATACCAGCGTTGTGCAAAATTTTGTCACAATCGGTCACCATTTGACCATAGCTCCCATATAAAAAACTTACGGAAACACAAAAATACAAAAAGAAAATGGGGTTTATGTCCGTCTGTCCGTCAGATAAAAGCGCGATAGCACCTCAACGAAAAGGGCTACAGCAACAAAATTTAACAAAAGGAAATCTAATGTAAATACCAGCCAGTGTGCATTTACAATTTTGTTACAATCGGTCACCATTTGATCATATAAAAATCTTTCGGAAAACAAAAAGAAAAGATGGTTTATGTCCGTCTGTCTGTCAGATAAAAGTGCGATAGCTCCTTAACTACAAGAGCTAGAGAAACAAAATTGTGCAAAAGTATTTTTGATATGTAACAGAAGTTGTGCACTGAAAATGGGCTAAATCGGTTCACATTTAGTTAGAGTTCCTATATAACCCCGCCCCGGGAAACACATGAATGCTGATAAATTGAATAAAATTGTAATAGCTATGACGACTAAATGTAGAATAGAGAAGTTTTATGCTTGTATTGGTCAGTATATCAAATTTTATAGGAATCGGTCCATATTTGACTATAGCTTTCATATAATATATATACAGTGGTGGTCACATATTTAGCACACTAGTTATGCGTTGTTTTCAAAACTGTTTATTTTTCTGTTGGAGTAATAATTTTCTTTTTTTTTTGCCACGATGTGCAGCTTATAGTGTGATCGACAAGTCCCGTTGCTTTGTTATTCCCTTTCCTCAATTGCTTCATATATAATTTATTTATTGGTAATACGTAATTGGAGCTGGACACAAATTTAGCACAAATATTAAACATTTTATATTTCTGTTAGTTTTTGAATTTTGAATTCATTTTTGGCAAATTTTTCATCATATTGTGTACAGTTAAAGGTTTTTCAGAAATAAAATATTTATTAGACATGGCCAAAAATAAATGGTGCACAGATGCACAACGACAGCTGATTTGTGAAATGAATTCGAGAGAATGTTCTGTAAGTGAAGTAGCAAGTATTTTAAATTGCTCCCGAAAGATGGTATATAATGCTTTGAACCATATAAAAGCACACGGAATAATTAAAAATGGTACACGGGCACCTAGACCAAGAAAAACGACAACAAAAGAGGATTCTTTAATACATAGAATGTCAGTGGCCGACCCTTTTAAGAGCCCCAGTGAAATAAATAGTGAAGTGTCATCAAAATACGGTATTGATGTCTCCGACAGGACGATACAAAGACGCCTTAATGAAAAAAACTTGCATGGCTGTATCGTGCAACACAAGCCACATATGTCAAAAAAGAATTTGAAGTCACGAATTTCTTTCGCCCGATAGCATTTGGAAAAGCTATTAGATTTTTGGAAAAACATACTTTGGAGCGACGAATCAAAGTTTTGCAGATTTGGATCTGATGGAAAGAGATATGTATGGTATCTTCCGAACATGCAGCACAACCCAAAGTATTCGTCAAAGACTGTAAAACATGGTGGAGAAAATGTGATGGTGTGGCTTGCATTCTTAGGGCATGGAGTTGGTCCAATACACAAAATTGACACACGTATGGATCAACACGTTCATAAAAATATCCTAGCCGATATCATTATACCATATGCAGAGGCAAAGATGCCAACTAGCTGGCGCTTCATGCATGACAATGACCCTAAACACACTTCACGTATTGTGAAGTGTTGCTTGGAGGAGAGTCAAATAGATGTTTTGAAATGGCCAGCTCAATCTCCGGATCTCAATCCTATTGAGAATCTTTGGAATGATATTGAGAACTATATAACAAGCGTAAAACCTAACAAATTAAATGATTTATGGACGGAAATCCCAAAAATACGGCACGCTATCTTAAACGAGCGATACCTGGCTCTTGTGAAGAATGTGCCTAAAAGATGTGCGGCTGTTATACAAAATGAAGGATATCCTACAAAATATTAGGTTCTTTTTAAGAAATTGAAATGAATAACTTGTTTTTGATTTTTAACAAATATTGTTTTTAATTTGTGCTAAACATATGTCCAGTATTTTTTATGGGTAAGTTTTAAATAATTGCAAAAATAAATATAATTTTTAAAAAATATGTATATAAAAGGAATACGACTTCATCTTCGCATCACGTGTAATACATTACAAAAAAAGCAGTGAAAAAAATTTAATTAGGACTTAATATATCCTATAAGAGATAACACGTACCATTTGTGCTAAATACGTGACCACCACTGTATATATAACATCCCCTTTTTATATCTGCAATCAAAAAGATTCGGAGGTACAAGAAGCATATTAAAATTGCACTAATGTCCAGACTTTCTATATGGTATTAGGAACTCCTAACAAAATATATGTTACATATACCTGTTGTATTACTATCAACATGTTTATCCTAACTTAATATTAAGCGAAACGAAAAGTATTCAATAGACTTTTAATGCTAAAGTAAATACTAAGGAAACCACATACATACTTTTAAATCTAGAACTATAAAGCTCCTGCCACCGAATTTAGTCCAAATATTTTTCTAACAATACCAACTAGCGTAACAACTTTTTTCGAATTTGGTCCACATTTTGAATTAGCTGCGTCCACGTAGATATATGAGAGATATTTCTAAATTTAACACAATTTGATGGTGGGTACATAAGATTCGGCACAGACGAATATTACACTCTTACTTGTTTTTGTTTGAAACCACTCTGCGACGTAGCGCCATCAACTCCCATCCATTTGTAAACATGCTCTATTTTCCACTAACCAATCAGCCTGAAAAGGTTATTTTATTTTTTAAGGTTGGTTTAAGTCTAATATTTTCAGGAGTTACAAAGATCTACACAAACTTATAATAGCTTTTTAGCAAAGTTGGTGTAGGGTACTGTAAATATTCTACATATAAAAATACATTCTTACATATAAGAATGACATCTTCTAATGTCACATTTTCTTATGATGAGTACTTATGTTATAACGAGTAAATAAGTAAAAACATTTAACGATTTATCTTATTTTCATTATAACTGATTCTCATTCAACACGAGCCAAGAACAAACAGTCAGTCCGTCAGTCATGACAGACATAAGTAGAAAAAGTACTTAAAAGATAGTTACACAGAGACTACTTACATTAGTTCTAAATTAAAAAAAAAAAGTTATTTTCTTCTGCCGTTTTGCTATAGTAATACGAGTAAATAAATGTATAGTAATAAGTATTTTCTTGAGTCATCATTAATTTAAATCAATCTGTTTACGTTGAGTTTCTTCTCTAAAGCTCTTTCAATTTTCTTAGTTCTTTTTTATTTTTTTTTAAATAATGGAAATATTTTTGTTCTTGTCATTAAGAGTTTTTCATTTTGCAACCATTTCAAAACCAATAATTATTACTACTGACTTAGTTGGGTTCTGGTAGGGGTGGTCGTCGAGATAAGAGCCCTTATAAATGTTATTTGTCTAGAGTTTAAGGAAAATTCTCTTTGAATCACTTTTAATAAAATTGTTAGCAATAATGAAAATGTCTGAGATGATTTGTAAGGATTTCTTTTGTCTTTTTGAATTTTCATTTTCGGACACATCGTCCTTTGTAGTTAAAACTAAATGAAAACAGGACGAATTTAAATTAAATTTTGAGAATGTTTAGCTTTTTAGCCATATGTTGGTTTTAATCAAGATAAACAGGACTGCAGTTATGGGGAGAAGAGCTGATTTCTAAATCTATGACTTTAAATAGGTGAATAGCACATTTACACTAAAAAGACATTTATTAGTTAACCTCGTTTCTGTTAACCTCTATATTCATTTAATTATCGAATTGTAAATCCAAGTTTAGCTGTTGACATTGACATCTCTAAGGACTTACTCGACAAACTAATTAAAGTTGCTCCACTCAAAATGCTATATCTCACAAACTAATAGCCCATTGTTTACTCTTTCGTTTATAAAACAACAGACAAATTAATTTTTTTCAATTACTGGTTATAAAAAATTAACCGCAGTGGTATAGCAGGTTAGCCATCCGCCTAGCATGCCAGAGGGCCCAAGTTCGATCCCCGGTCAGACCCGCTTGAAAAAAAAATAAATTTTTCAAAAAACGGCGGTTCTCCTTGTAACTCAGAGAGCCACTGGTTATTGAGTATTAGGCTATGTAAAACTTCCCTAAATAATGCACTTACCGTTCGGCGGCGGAGCTAAAACGTAGGTCACTTTTATTGAGTCAAAAATAGAAACGGATGCATCTCATTGTCTGAGAGGAGTACCACTTGTTCCAATTGAAACATTCTAATTCGTGGAAACACACTTTTTAAAGGGAGAACACATTAATCGGTCTTTAAAATTTTCTCTGCTGCTACCAGTACAATGGGTATACACCACCACTGGTTTATACCCAGCTAGTATTTTTGGAAAATTTTAATCAAATATGAGTCTTTTTTGACTCCACTGCATGATTAAAATGATCATTTATGATATCACTTATGAGTCAAAAATGATCTTTTTGTGTGAGAAAATGGTACCCCTCATGCGACTCTTCAAAACGAGGCTTTAACCTCGTTTCTGTTAACCTCTATATTCATTTAATTATCGAATTGTAAATCCAAGTTTAGCTGTTGACATTGACATCTCTAAGGACTTACTCGACAAACTAATTAAAGTTGCTCCACTCAAAATGCTATATCTCACAAACTAATAGCCCATTGTTTACTCTTTCGTTTATAAAACAACAGACAAATTAATTTTTTTCAATTACTGGTTATAAAAAATTAACCGCAGTGGTATAGCAGGTTAGCCATCCGCCTAGCATGCCAGAGGGCCCAAGTTCGATCCCCGGTCAGACCCGCTTGAAAAAAAAATAAATTTTTCAAAAAACGGCGGTTCTCCTTGTAACTCAGAGAGCCACTGGTTATTGAGTATTAGGCTATGTAAAACTTCCCTAAATAATGCACTTACCGTTCGGCGGCGGAGCTAAAACGTAGGTCACTTTTATTGAGTCAAAAATAGAAACGGATGCATCTCATTGTCTGAGAGGAGTACCACTTGTTCCAATTGAAACATTCTAATTCGTGGAAACACACTTTTTAAAGGGAGAACACATTAATCGGTCTTTAAAATTTTCTCTGCTGCTACCAGTACAATGGGTATACACCACCACTGGTTTATACCCAGCTAGTATTTTTGGAAAATTTTAATCAAATATGAGTCTTTTTTGACTCCACTGCATGATTAAAATGATCATTTATGATATCACTTATGAGTCAAAAATGATCTTTTTGTGTGAGAAAATGGTACCCCTCATGCGACTCTTCAAAACGAGGCTTTAATGACTAGTCTTTGATGACTCGTTTTGCTGATTAGAATATGACTGCACACATTTTGCTAGATTTGTATAAAAAAAGAATAATATATAAATACTTAACTCAACACAGTATATCTATTTATAGAACACGTCAATATCTATTTTTAGAACAGTGAAGTTGCGTTAATAATTACAGAAATTGATGTTGCCGAGACCGAGGATCGAACCCAGGCTGCTGAATATGATATGTTATGCTTAGTAGTCGACGTGCTAACCAATTAAGCCACATCACCCATAATCAGATACGAGACTTTTTGTGGCATTTTTTTATCACCTAAAAATAAGATCACCTAAAAACAAGATTTTTTTGTGCTATTTTTGACTTGTCGCTTGCTAAGCGTCTGCGAGTCTTTTTGTACACTTTTTTGATCATCAAGGTATTTTCTGAGTGTTTTTGTGGTCTTTTTTGATCACCAAACTGATTCAAATAACATAAAAAACAATCGTATTAGGATCGTTTGCACGATAAGATTTTGACTGCACACATTCTGCAAGAATTGTTTTTATTTTTTTAAACTAGTCGTTTTATAAGCGTTTGGATCACCAAGCTGATTAATCATCTATGCGAATCCAAAAAGACTCATTTTGCTGATATTATCGTCATCAATCACCAAATTGCTAGCTGGGTATTAACTTAAAGTTATCAAATAATATTGTACATATATGTACATTAGCAAGTTTTTTTTTACCAAAGGTTTGTTATACCCTTCACCACCATAGGTGGAAAGGGTAGGCCGTTCTATTTGTTCCACAAATTTTACAGCATCAAAACTAAAAAGTGAAAAATGAACCGTTTCGCCGTACCTGTGATTTGAAATCGTCAAATATCGCGAAAATGCATTTTTTTTGTTTCTGGAAAAAGCTTAACCCTTTCTTTACAAAAATGTTGAATTTATTAATGCAAAATTGTGCATAATTATATAAATGTTGTTATATAAATTTTGTTGCGAATTGGAACAGAAATGATAACAAATAATTATGATTGCCAAAATTTATTTTTTATGTATTGAAAAAAATATATATATATTAACCCTAAACAGACAACAAAAATGTGGGTCAATTTAGTCCCCACGTCTGTTTAGGTTTAAAATATTTTTCTTTGATACAAAAAGCTTAATCCTGGCAAAAATGAATTGCTTTTATAAATTTTTGACTAGATTTTCTACAAAAATTATAAAATTCTGTGATTTTGCCATAAAAAATTTAAACATCTAAATTTTAACTTTTGACCCCGGGATTGAAAGGGTTAAACTTTTCCAACATAAAAAGCATTTTTGTATAGATTTTTCAAAGAATCAGTAATAATTTTCATTTAATTTCAAATTGAACACAAGTAAAATTTATCTATTTATAACAAGTAATTATGATTACAAAAATTTATTTTGAATTATAAAATTCTGTGATTTTGCCATAAAACATTTAAACATTTAAATTTTCACTTTTGACCCCGGGAATGAAAGGGTTAAACTTTTTCAACATAAAAAAGCCTTATTATATAGATTTTTAATAGACTCAGCAATAATTTTCATTTAATTTCAAAATGAACACAACTAAAATTTATCTAGAATCTACTGAAATTATATCCAAAAATAGTAAAATTCCAAGAAAAAGTCAATTTCTTGAAATTTTACTATTTCAGATTGCAGGAAATAGTTCCAAAAATCATTCAAGGGAACTACTTAAAGTCCATAGATTCACAGATTTGTATATAAATGTATTTAAAAGCCCCTTTGAACGATTTTTTGTAATTTTAATTGAAATGCTATAATAAAAACATGTAATTTCTGGTACTTTTTAAAAAAAAAATATTTAATGTTTTAAAAATTGTATATTTGACCCCGGTAAAAAAAGGGTTAATGATATCCTATTTCAACAAAAATTCTAATATATATTTCTACTCTTTAAAGCAACAATTATTTCAGTTCTTATAAAAACTGCTAATATATAACAATTCACGTGCTTTATTTTCGAAACTGAAATTTGTGTTAAACTGGGCCTTAAGTAAATTAAGAGGTTCTATTTGAATAAAAAATATGTATGTATGTATGTATGCACCATTTTCAATTGGAAATGAGAAATTTCCACATTGAATTGAGAAATTTTCATTTGAAATTGGGAATTTGCATTTGAAAATGAGAAAGTTCCAATTGAAATTATTTGAAAATGAGAAAGTTTCAATTAATATTGAGAATTTTCATTTGAATTTGAGAAAATTCCAATTGATATTGAGAAATTTCATTTAAAAATGAGAAATTTTAAATTGAAAATGGGAACTTTCCATTTGTAAATAAAAATTTTCTATTTGAAATTGAGAAAAGTATAATCGAAAATGAGAAATTTTCATTTGTAATTAAGAAATTTTTATTTGAAATTGAGTTTTCCATTTGAAAATTAGATATGTATAATTAAAAATGAGAGATTTTAATTTGTAGTTGAGATGTTTCTATTTGAAATTGAGAAATTTGTAATTGAAAATGAGAAATTTCCATTTGTAATTGAAACATTTTCATAGGGGTTTTCTAAATTTCAAATAAAAATTTCTCAATTAAATACAAGTGAAAATTTCTCATCTTTAAATACAGATTTCTCAATTTCAAATGAAAATTCCTGAATTAAAATTGAAAATTTCTCATTTTCATTTATACTTTTTTTTCAATTTCAAATGAAAAACTTATTTTCAAATGCAAATTTCTAAATTTCAAATAAAAATTTCTCAATTACAAATGAAAATTTCTAATTTCTATTTGAAATTTTCTCAATTACAAATGAAAAATTCTCAATTTCAAATAAAAATTTCTCAATAACAAATGGAAATTTCTCAATTTTAATTGTAATTATCTTAAATTCAAATGAAAATTCTTAATTTCTATTGGAAATTTCTCATTTCCAAATGGAAATTTCTCATTTCCAAATGGAAATTTTCAATTTTAATTTGAATTTTTCCATTTTCAAATGAAAATTCTCAATTTCAATTAGAACTTTCTCATTTTCAAATGTAATATCTCATTTACAATTGGAATTTTCTCATTTACAATTGAGTTTTATGTTTATTTTTTCAATGAAAGCTTAAGTGAAGTTAAGCGATATCGTTACATGATGAAAGAAATCTCAATATGGAAACAAAATTAAGTACATATACATAAGTTGTTTTGATCAATGCATTATTGTTTAAAAAAAACTTAAGCTATAAAGTAAACGTACGTAAGTAACATTAATAAAAAAACAGAACTTTTTAAAACGAACTAAACACATTTAAGTGCCTTTGCTTCTGTAATGTACCAAACGCCTTAAATCAATTATCTTTTATGTCGACTTAAGCTACTCTACCATATTGCATATGCTTAGGATGCAGTGTTGCCACTTCAGGTGTAATTACACATATCATGTGTAATTTTTATTTTTATGTGCAGCCGATGTGTAATTGGCTGCATGTGCAATTCATGTGTAATTTCAATTTTTGTCATTTTTGGGTACTAACAGTTTTCAAAACTTGCATTTAAAAAAATAAACTTATGCGCGTCCTATTCGAAATCGAAATAGTGCATATAATGCAAACTTTTTATTCTAACTACATAAAAATGTATGTTTTAAAATCCCAGTGCTTATGGGAAATCAACCATTCACAATCTCTAATTCGGGAAAAAATTATACTTCATAATTTTCGAGAATTTTATATTCGTTAAATTAAAATAATATTTAATTTAAGTGACGATATTTATTCAATTGCGGATATTGTTGATCACAAAATTGCCCAAACTTTACAATCATTATATGTGACCTTTTCCGAGAAAAGGAATCTAGTGTGTCAAAAAACGGGTTTAGAGTTAGCAGTGGATTCTGGTACCTAAAAGGGTTTAGAATAAGATGAAATGAGTTAGATTTCTAATAAAAATTTATTTGCCATAAAGACATACAAAACGAACTTGGGAAAATCGATAAAAATGAAAATAACATTAAAATTGAATTTTTTTAGTTTTTCTCAAAACTTTATTTTCATACACTAGGTCCCTTTTCTCGGAGAAGGTGACATATATGTTTAACAAAAAGATTTTCATTCTTTAATGTCGATTTGCAAACTCTTGACATGCACCTTTCGATTTTGAAACTTTCGGGCTTTGGAGCCAGAAGATTATTAGATAAAAGTTTTTGATTTAAAGAATTCCTTGGAGATAGATTGTTTCCTACTTTGCAAAAATTTATTAATGGTGGACCAATTTTTGAACCTACACAAAAAATGTTAAACAAGAAGTGGAGGATTTTCAATATAAATAGTCGTTAGGTATTTAATATTTTGAAATCGATTTGAAATAGTATAAATTAATTGTTTTCTTTTCAAGCGTTATGGAATAAAAAAAAAAGATGAACATTAATTTAAAAAACTACAAATCATTTGTTTTTTAATTTTTAACAAAAAAAAAAAATAATAATTAAAAACATGTTATTTTGCCAAATAAAAAAAATCATGTGTAATTCCTAATTTCATGTGTAATTTTGGCACGATCCATGTGTAATTTAATATTTGGTTGGTGGCAACACTGTTAGGATGTAAAATATTTTGGAAAACCCTGAATAAATAGGAAATTTTTTAACCGATTTTAAGAAAATATATCTCGTTGGAAAGCCTATTTAGTTCTCAGTACCATGCTGTAAAATACTTTTTTGAAAATGAATTGCAAGTGGAAATTTTTTTCAAACATTTGAAGAAATCCCCTATATTTCCCATATAACTGGCATGTCCAAACTTTGGCGTCAAGTCGGCACGCTTTCCCAATATCCGATTTGAATGAAACTTTAGATTTGAATTTTTGGGGTCAAATATAAAAATGTAAAATGACTTAAATTTTTAGGGACACTCTAATATGTAGCTAAGTATGATTTCATTTCGTATTAAGAGTTACATTCATAAGTATATTTCCACATAAAGCATTTTCTGTATAATAAATTTAAGATTTTGTTTATCCTTTACAAATAAAATCTAAGATAAGGCTTAAAATTTTTATAAGATTTATTTTTTTCACTTTGCTAATAAATAAAGTCGCGCAAGTGAGAAGTCGTGTTAGGAAAAAATATATCGAAGTACCAAAATGACTTACAAAAATACATACGAGTACTTTTTTTGGCAGACTTAAAGAAATTGAATATAACAAAAAAAAAACTGGATATAAAAAATTTTTCTTGCTTTTTAGGCAAAAAAGAATAATTTCAAATAAAGAAGAAGTGAAACGAAGTATAGAAAAAGTATGAAATGTAAAAAAGCTGTAAGAAAAAAGACTTAAATAAGAAAAATATTTCTACTTTTCTTTATTTCATAAGAAATCAATAATGTCACATATCTACTCTAGAAAGGCCACTTAGATACATATGAGATATGTATTCGGTTTCGGATACGAGGCAAACATCTAGACATGGAGGTATGTATTTAGACATTCACATGAAAAGACCGAGATTCTTAAAGTATGTTTGTAGGTAATAAGATTATTATTAGTAGTAGTAAAAGTAGATATTTGTATAATTTTGTTATTGTTGGTTCTTTTGTAGTATCATTTCAGATTTTTTAATACTGATAAAGTGAAAAGTGGCTGAAGGTGGTGTCATACAAATTTAGAGATACTATAGAAATACAAACTTAAATATGTACGACTACGTAAATGTAAGTGAAAAGAAAAAGTAAACCAGAGCAAATACAATTTGGCATTTGTAAAAATCTTTACTTGAATAAATATTTTAGATTCTATTTTGAACTGAAAACAAGCACTTAACTATAATAATAAACTATATCTAGACGACAAAAAGCTAAAAGTTTATTGATTTATGTAAATACTTTTCAAACCAAGGAACTCAGAGGGCACTAAAAGCTAACAAAAATTGTATTAAAAAAATAAGATAAAAAGGATTACAAAGGAAATGAAAAATTACAGTATTAAACAAAATTACAGTTAGTGTGAAATATAAATTTCATACATACGTAACATTGCATATCAAGTTGGTACTACCAGCTAAAAAGTCAGTTACAGTTAAAGGTATTAAAATGAATCTAAAACAACCAACTAGACAAAACCAATCCTTTTTTATTTATATTCTAATTATAATAATGGAAAATAAGTAGAAATAGAATGCGTTTCTATGTAATTACATGTCATTTACATTCCTTCGCCCAGACACACTATCAAATACTTATATACAGTCACTGAAAATGAAAACAGGCGTTGATAAATTTTTTTGAAGAAAAATATTTTGTATATTCTTTGTATATAACCATAAGCTAAAATGAACTTTTTAATTTTGTGTCAGTTGAGCCCATTAACATATGAGGTTATGATACAAACATACCAAATGGTCAAAAATGGTTGTTTTTTTTATATACGTACATAATTCCCACGACATTTCAGTTGGAACAAAGGGTACTTCTCTCAGAGAATAAGCTGCATCCGATTCTATTTTTAAACTCATTGAAGGGGACCTACGTTTTAACGCCGGCTCGGAACGGAAAATGCATAAGTTAGGGAAGTTTTACATAGCCTAATACTCAATAACCAGTGGCTGGCTGAGTTATGAGGTGAACCGTTTTTATACGCAAACATCAGCACAAACCCAAAATACCCTTTCCACCTATAGTGGTGAAAGTTGGAAAGGGTATATTGGGTTTGTGCTGATGTTTGTAACGCATAGAAATATTGGTCTAAGGCCTACTTTTAGTATACCAATCGACTTAGAATCACTTCCTGAGTTGTTTTAACGATGTCCATCCGGCTGGCTGAGAGGAATACTGACTGGCCGGTTATCCATGTAACCTTGTTATCAATGTACAGGTCGTAACTTTAAAGATAACTTGGCACAGGCTCATATTTTGGCCCAGGAACGATCCCTATACATTTTAGGTAAAATCGGATTACTATTTCGGGTACCTCCCATAGGGATGCCTTTCCGGAATAGATTTGTTGGTTCTTTACAGCCACAAATTTAGTTATATGTTAATAATATTCAGCACAAATATTGATAAGGATAACCTTAATCAGTGTACCCAATTTTGTAAAAAACATCCTGTATTTGACCATACCTCCCATATAAGACACATTCTCAAAAGACGTTTGTATACACATAAAAGCACAAAAACGTTTATAACTCTAAAGATAAACTCATTTGATTACTAAAACTTTGCCAAAAAGCAAAATTTGGTAACAATCGATCCACAATAGACCCTAGCTCCCATAGCCGAAAATGACATAAATCTCGAAATTTTGATAAAGTAGCACGTATTATATGTATGCATGTCTCTAAGACTTAAGGAAAACATTTTAAATTATTGGTCCATATATAGTCTTTTCTTTCTTTTTTTTTTTTTGAAAATTTATTTTTCAAGTAGGTTTGGCCGAGGATCGAGCTTGGGACCTTTTAGTGTGCTAGCGGATGACTAACCTGCTATACCACGTCGGTTCACAATACTTTTAGATTTGACACAAAAATTTTGAGGTATATATGAAATCTTCATTTATTGGCCAATATCGCACTTTAACATTGGCTGACAAACTGCCATGGTCTTATATGTATTTATATGCGAGTCTTAACATATCCCCATAAAAATGGTTTAAAGGGGTAAAAGTGCACGATCTAGGCCGCTTAACGACAGACCCCAACAGTGAAATAAAATGTTTATCGAAGTCGACTCTCAATGGGGTCAATGTGAGACATCATCTTTTTGAAACCACATCTAAATTCTGCTGTTAATTTTGAGGAAAAAAACTGATCAAGCCTTTGTAATTTTTGGAAATAATGGATGCATTGGCTTCTACAAATACTTCAAAAATCACAAAATGTTTAAGTTAATCAAATTTGTATGGTAATATTTTATTAATATTTGTGTAAACATAAATCGTCTTGTAAAATTTCGTGATAAATTTGACCCTAGCCCATACTAGACCATCTTTCAGAAATGATAAAAATGGTGATAACAAACATCGCATAAATGATAAATATTTACGCTTTCGTGACCAACAGGCACTAAAATGACCCCAACAAATTAATAGACAAAAATAAAAAAATAAAAATAAAAACATAATTAAATTGTTTGCGGTCCTTTTGGTCCCTGTTAGTCACGAAAGGGTTAATATTTATCGTCTGTGTGGTCTTTGGGTTAACATTTATCGTCTATGCGGTCTTTGTTATCAACTTAATATATTTTTAGAGGGCTTAGCAAAGGAAATGTTGTTTAAACAACAGCAAAAGCTTAGATATTCCTAAAAAGTGGAAATTTGTACAAAAATTGATTTTGACTCCGGTAACGCAAGGGTTAAACATTTCCAATTCTGGTAAAACTATATCTACTGATTCTACATGGTATTCATCATAATTACTTAGTGTATTTTTGCTAAAAATGTAAACAAATATAGAACTATTAAATGTTTTTAAAAATTTCTCAATCCTTTGAGTTTCTGAAATCCTTTGAGTTTAGGTCAGAGGTACGAAAATACGAGATAGCTATCGACCTAGTTCGAAGTGCAAATTTCCAAAATTTGTTTAACAACATTTTTGTAAAAATATAAAAAGGACATTTGCAAATCACACGAAAAAATCGCAATTTTGCGTCATCAATGATAATAGGCCCGTATCTTCGTATTATCATTGATGACGAAATTCTATATTTCATTACTTACAGGTACAATATAAGTGAAAAATTATAATAGTAGAAAATAATTTAAACCTAGCACTTTTTTTGGTTTAATTTGTCTTTGTATGCGTCAATTACATGAAATTCGCTGAAAAAGCACTACATCTCTAAAACCATTTGAGAAATTTATAAGACTTCAAAAGAAAGGTTTTTAAATTTTATATTACAAATCAATGCTTACGTCAAGGTTTTTTTCGCTACTTGAGCTAACTTTTATAAAAAAAATAGTTAGCGCAAATAGCGAAAACAAGACACGTTTTTCCACTTGTAAACGCATTTTTCAACTTAAGCGCCTCGTTTTAACGTTGTCTGATTTGGCTCATATTTGCAGGGTTAATGTTTCCCCCCAAATGACACAATAACCCGACGGGTGCTCCTCGAAATTAAAAAAGTCAAAAAACCACCCTAATACAAATTTTCATTAGAATTGCAGATACTAAAAAAAAATTTAGTGAAATAAGGTTCTTCATAAAAACTAATCTATTTATTGTATTTTGCGACTTTGTTTCGGAACACTTTTGCTTGTTTGAGATCGCTCGAAGAAAAAAGTTGTGACTTCCAAGGTGTAATAAAATTAAATAATTTTGTTGTTTTAAGTCTTTAAATGGTAAATTTGGTATTGCTATTAAACTGTTTTTCTAAAGTTTGACTATTTTGCCATGTATTCTTTATTTAAATTTCTAAAAAAATTATAATTATTCGAAAATTATTTAATTGGTTTAATTTTTGGTGTTAATATTAAAATTGACATACATCCAACTCAAAAGTAAAAACATGACCCAGCTTAATAAATATTAAACAGTAAACAGGCCACGTAACCACATGTTTTTCCTCCTGGGTATATATAACATATTTACTTTCCATTCCTTTAAAAGTTCCTTTAATACATTTCATTTTAAATTTAACATTTTTATACAAGAATTACTTTTACAGTGTGTGAGTGTATAAGAGAGCCTGCGTGTGTGTGTATGTTTGTGTATATATAAAGTGGAAAATATTTTCCATTGTGGAACACACCCACAAATTCAATAAAATAAAAGATGTGTACATATTTTTAATGGGGCATAGAAAATGTGGAAAGATATTAAGTAACAGTTAAGTATAAAATAATAGTGAAATTTTTAAAGTTTTGAGAGTTTTGTTTATAAATTCAAATATGTGGGATCTTTGGTTTCAGAAACACGATCCCTAATTTCGTACATCTATCTATATATATAAAAAATAAGAAATTGCTATAGTCGGTCAAGCCCGACGATACGATACCCTTCACTTCTATGGTCAAATGTATTCTTTTTCGTGTATAAAGACAAATATTTCCTAAATTTTGTCAAAATACAAACATTTTCTTAAGACCTATATATTTAAGCTGTTTCCGTCATTTTGACTTATATGGGGACTAGGGTCAAATCTTTACCGATTATCTAAAAATTATGTGAAAAATAAACTTGAAATTATCATTTTTTCAGATTTATGAGCGTTTAAGTGATATTTGTCTCATTTAGTGCGTTTTAATACAAAAGTTTGTATGGGAGCTATTGTCAAATGTGGACCGATTTCAACGAAATTTGGTACAGTGATTTAAGTTTACATATGCAGTGTTTGTAACCAAAATATCAATTCCGGGAAGTGGGACTTATGGGAAATCAAATTTGAGAAACAACAACATCAAATTTGGGAAACAACAACATCAAATGTGAGAAACAAATTGCTAGATGCTCAATTTTGTTTTAAAAAAATTTGATCAAATATTTTTTGGGAAAATATTTAATCTTCAGTGTGACCTTATTTATGGTCCGTCCGTCTGGCTGGCTGGACCCCCATGTAAACCTTTTAATCAAACTACAGGTCGCAATTCTAAAGATAATTTGATGGAATTTGGCACAGATAATTTTTTTGACAATGGGACCATGGCTATTGAAATTGGTCAAAATCGGTCCATTATTTATGGTACCTCCCATAGGTCCCACTTCCCGGAATTGCTATACTGGCCACAAATATTAATATTTTTTCATGAAATTTAAAACGGATACTGCTTATGCATACCTAAATCACTGTACCAAATTTCGTTGAAATCGGTCCACATTTGACCATAGCTCCCATACAAACTCTTCTTCAAAAACGCACTAAATGAGACAAAAAATCACTAAAACGCTCGTAAATCTAAAGGTAATGAAAATTTTGAGTTTATTTTTTGCATACATAATTTTTGTAACAACTGTAATCAATTTGCCAAATTTCGAGATAATCGGTCCACATTTGGCCCTAGCTCTCATATAAATCCAAATGACGGAAACAGGTTGAATATATACGTTTTGAGAAAATGTTTGTATGATGGCAAAATTTAGCAAATATTTGTCTTTATACAGGAAAAATAACACCTTTGACCTTAGTGGTGAAGGGTATCGTATGGTCGGCTTGACGGACTATAGCGCTTTCTTACTTGTTTTTCGTATTTTTTCTGTATTTTATCAAATAAAAATCGTCAAATAAATGTGCACGTGTGACCACAAATTTTTTATTATATTGTTTTGACAATATTTTACTCAAAATATTTGATTTAAATGTTTAATGTATCTGACCGTACCTTAAGATTTAATAACCAATTTCTAGCTGAGTTTTTTTTTGAAAATTTATTTTTTTAAGTGGGTCTGGTCGGGGATCGAACTTGGGATCTCTGGTATGCTAGGCGGATGACTAGGCTGCTCTAACACGGCGGTTCACAAGAAGATCAGTTGGACTAAACTTTATCTTACACCGCTTGACCTAGTCTATTCTCCCTTTGAAATTATAACTTTCACTTTTGGGTGGTCTGTGACAAAAGACGTGAATTGAAAGTCTTGTCTATTCGAAGGCTACGTTTCAATTTTATATAAGATAGATACAGGATTTTTACTATACGGACATGATTCCATCAGTTTTTGAATTGATTATTGATATCTATGCGTCTTAAAGTGGAATACGAGTATATGTAAGACTAGTCACATCTTTTCAGAGCAAATGAGGTACTGAAGCTTTCATTTGCTTTTAAATTTTATTGTTGTTACATCTTACAGCACACTCTATTTGTACAGCTAACATTTTCCCCATTACTAAAAGCTCCCTCTCTGCGAACCCTGGCGTAAAGTGATAAAAACAACACTACGCAATTAACAAAACATTTTATCGGCATGACATATAACTTAACACTCATGGCAATTAGTTGATGAAGGAAAAAAAAAATTGAGTAGACCTCATCATAAAAAAAAAACACCTCGTTTTCCTTCTCCATATTCCATTGTCACTTTTAACAACCACAAAAAACACACATACACAACTGATGACGATCACTGTCGGCTGTCAGCAGTTGACAACATGACAAAGTCGCTCATCTTTATCTACGAGTACATGTTGGTTCCATCATCATCGCATGGGAAATGTGTGAGTGTATACATATTTGGTCTTTATTAAGAGACAAAACAAAATGAACATTTTCACAGTTTTTAATCGATAAAAGAATCGAACCAAAATGCCATAATAATAAAGAAAAACTTTAAGCCAATTGTTATTAACCCACATGCTTAGAAGGCGACATGCAGATTGTGCACGAGTAAAGATTCTAGATATATTTGTTTATACCTTGGCTGTTTTTAACAGTGGCAATCTATAACCAGCTTTTGTCATCTCTTTGTAATCATCATCAACATCCTCGTCATTATCAACAGCAGCTGTGAATTTAGAACAAAAGGAGCGGGGGCAGAAAAGTGTTCACAAATTCCACTCTTGCCAATCATAGTCAGAAAATGATACATAAATACAAAATTTTTACCAGTAACCGGCATGTTTCGACATATCCTGGAAAAAAAAACTAAAGATTACATTTCTATAGAAACGTTGGCTAACGAGAAAAAAATATTTAGATATTTTTGTCACTTTGCTTTTCAAATATTGCTATAGCCTAGTGAAAGGCTTAAGTGGTTTCGAGAAAGGAAACGGAGGCATTGCAATTAGCAGTGGAATACGATTATTACTGTATACTGGCACTAGATAGTAAATACTAATTTTCGAGTACATTTTTACTAAGAACCTACTTGCAAGTACTTAGCGAAAATATTAAAAGGGTAATAAATATTTCTTTTTTTTTAATTATCTAAATAAATAGTAAATAATATTATCAACAGTTCAGAAGATAAGAGTAACATAGATATTTCTTAGTTTTATAAACAAATTCTACTGGTTAGTAATAAATGACGATAGTCCAAATATATTTTTAACAGAGTAGCCCTTGGACTTTGAAATTATGCAAAAAAAGGTTATAGGAAATGTACTCATAGATTCCTTCAGTACAATGGGGATAGACCCTATATATATATAATGCGTTGTGTTGGAACCATGAAAATAGGTTATGGGAGGTGGCATATATGAAGTAGTTATTATGGAAATTTGATATGAACTTTCCTATAATGCAAGTGGCAGGAAAGACTTTGCTGGAGCGAATTCCACAAGGGAAGTTGTATGCCATTTCTAATTGCGTATGAAGTGAAAAAAGCATTGAAGTGTTAAAACGGTCTTAAAACCCGAAACACTTCAACTTTCAAAATATGGAAAATGTGGTAAGTCCAATCTGATTAATCAATATTATCTTCTTCTTCTCAATATTATCTACTACCCATTAATGTAGATTGGTCTGCCTCGCATTTATGCGTAAGCTTAAAGCATTGAGTTTTCCGCTCATTTAAATCAGCCCTTTTCGAACGTCACGACGCCATCTTGAAATTATTCCTAAATCACTGTTTAATGATTGATTTAGCTTTAATCGTAGAAAGGCTTCATCTATCATTGAATGAATACGAATTTCAAATGTCGCCATCATTTGCTAAAAAATTTATAGGATTGGAAGTTTTTCCTTTAAAAACGTGGAAAGAATTCTTTTTGCAAACAACCGTAATCAAATTAAAACACTTGTAGTATGTAGTTTTACAAAGCAATACTTTTATTAACTTTAGAGTTAATCACTTAAACCACACTTTCACAAATACTGTAAACAAACTTCACAAAACTGCTTTACAAATACTCCTAGTCACACTGTTCTCTTTATACGCGTCTTAATTAAAACTATTCCCACAATACTCGCCCATCGGCCTTATATAGTAGAGAAGAGAGTTTCTAGCAATTTCTGCAGACGTAAACAAAGAGCAGCTGTAGTTGATTACACTAACAATGTGGCTTACGAAAGTTCATGTGTGTTCCACTACATTCTCACATGATCAGGAACACACTCACACATACGTTGTACAAACAGATTATCTGAAGTTAACAGTAACAGAGAGAGAGAGAGAGAGAGAGAGAATGTAGATAAAAGAGAAACATGTGGATATGCTCTTTACTGTACATAAGAGAAACATGTTGCTCTGTTTATTGGCATAAACAGAATAACAACAACACCAACAGAAACATCTAGAAAGCGAGGGGAAGAATTATAAGCAGTGAACTTTGCACAATGGGACGGATAAGTTTAAAATTCGTCACAATAGTAATTTTGAAATCGTTTACTGAGATTCCTTTCGTAACAATTCTTATAGTGCTATCTCTGAAGAAGCTCGATATAAATCGATAGCAGTTATTACCGACACCAAAAGCAATAAGTTTTGATAGAAGTGCTTTGTGCCACACTCTATCCAACGCCTTGAAAATATCCACAGCTACTACTTGACTTTTGCCATAACGTTGTATTGAATAACGCCATTTTTACAAAAGAAAGTCTAGCAGGTTTCGATTAGCTTAGTAGGTTGTTAGTAGAGTTTTACTTTTCCCGGACTTTTGCATTTACCGGGATCTTGGGAATTCCTGTTTAAGACATTTACAATTGGCCTAAATTTTACAAAAATCCTTTTTTAAATACATGATAGAAGATCTCATTTAATGTCAGAATTTAAGTACTTTTATGAAATAGGACCTAATTTCATTAGGTTAAGAATATTTTTTTTGGCTACTAAAGATATAAAAGATTGGCTATGATGTAATGATATCAAAATAGTGGGGGTAAACATATATTTTGGCTGTCAAGTTGCCATTACGTCTCTAAATTCTTTCATTCCGTATTATACGGGTGCCGGGTGCGAACGAGCTACTAGGAAATATGACTACCTTTTAAATTCTATATGAATTATAACACGTGGGTGTCTGTCGAGACCTGATTTATCCTTAGTAATGCCCGTTTGAACATGACCTTGCCTGATTGAAAGGCATGTGGAAAGGCTGAATGTTGCAACGAGAGACTTTTGTGGGAGCTGTACAGTTATCCTGTACTGTCGTAAGTCTATGTCTGTGCTCATATTTGTTAGAAAACCTGGGCTATTCAACAAAATTTGATATTGGCCGACTCAAGAGTATAAATTGAATTAAATGGAAGTATTAAATCTGTTTTAGTCATCCGCTTGGCATAATCTAAGAATATTCCGAAAATGGAATACAAAATCTACCGAGTGCTGGAGTGGGCAAAATTGCTCATTGGTAGTATATCCAAATTTATTGATTCACTGGAGCACCGTCGCAATGTTGGCTGTGTCACACTGTTTTATCGTTACTACTTTGGAATGTGCTCTAACGAAATCAGGGAACTCCTTCCCGAAACTCAGACTGTTTTACGCAATACACGTCATTCTATTAGAGCTCATTCCTTCGTGGTCGATTGGCCGGTAGACCGAACAGCACACTACAACGAATATTTGTTCTTAAGCCGTACAGTTTGTATGTGGAATTCGCTCTCCGCAGAAGTTTTCCCTGCCAGTTGCAATATAGATGAATTGATAAAAAATAATGATGACGAAAAAATCCAAAGAATTCCGGAGAAAATTCTTGATATTTTTTCTGGAAAAACATTGGCAGCAATGGAAAGCTTTTGAAAAAGTTAGCTAATGGACGCTCAATTTTCGAATAGCACTGCTTAACCCTTGAGCTGAAATGTCATCTGGTCCTGGAATGACCAGAAACTCTTACTAGCCTGGGGAGCAGCAAGAATTTTAGCACGAGGGTAGAGCTTTCAATTCTAAATACTTTGACACATATTAAAATATTTTTTAAAAGAAATTAAGATTTTCATTCCCAGCTTAATAATATTAGAAACCATTTCAGCCGAATCACTGACATTATTGTCGACGATACTTTGTTTCCAGTGCTTATTAAGTTTGACATTTTTCGTATAAGAAAGTTAACAATTTCGTAGCCGTTTGTAAAACGTTACAAAATGAGAAGAAAGAGAATGGGGCGGAAAAGGCAACAAGTGTAAATTTTCCTTACTCTAGTGATTACACTCTGACACACTAAAGAAAGTAAAACGACCTAGCGTGGGTTGTAGGTAGGGTTACCAGGTCCGATTTTTTGAAAAAGCTTGTCGTTGTCGAAAAAAATAACTTAAACCTACAGTAAAACAGTAAAAGCTTCTGGTCATTCGTTAAAAGGGTCAAGGATAATGCTAGTTCTTCAATTCCTACTCTTTTAAAGATTGACCAATCTTTCAGTAACCCGGTTGATAAAACAAACCTCTTGGCTGAATTATTTGCAAGTAAATCATACCTTCCGAAAGTCGTTCCAGTAGTGGTCTTGAAGCAGTTCTCTTCGACAGGCTAATAACCCCGAAAATAACCGCCCAATAGCAATTTGTTGTGCACTATTCAAAGTAATGGAAAGTATGGTAAACTACCTTTTGATATATATCTGAAGTCTAGTAACTTACTAAGAGACTGGCAGTATGGATTTCGTAGACTTGCTAGCTTTCTAATCTAAAAAATGGTGTCGTTCTATTCACCGTTTTGGCGAAAGTAAAGTTGTAGCTATAGATATTTCCAAGGTAATTGAAAGAGTGTGGCATGCTGCACTTCTAGCAAAACTTATTCCTTTTGGTGTCGGTAATGACTTCTATCAATTTATATCGAGTTTCCTCAGAGATCGCTCTATAAGAGTTGTAATAAATGCGATATCATCCAACGAGTTTAAGATCAATTCAGGAGTGCCGCAAGGCTCGGTTCTTTCTCCTACCCTTTTTCTTATTTTTATAAATGACTTTCTATATCAAACTTTCAATCCTATCTACTATTTTGCAGATGATAGCAACATTTGTCATTCATATTCATTCAGCAAGAGGCCAAACCTCTTAGATATAGAGGAAAATAGGCAGAACATGAATAAACTCTTAATTCGGACTTAATTTCAATTTCTGAATGGGGAAGTATGAAGAGGGTTGATTTTAATGAAAGAAAGACTCAATGCTGTACAATAATACACAAGCGTATGGCTGACAATGTTGCTTCATCTGTTACTATGGGTGCGATAAATATTGAGGAATCAGAAGCTCTTGATGTTTTGGGCATGAAAATACAGTATGATGTCCGTTGGACTCAACACATTTTTCAAGTGTCAAAGGAAGCATTCATGTGTCTCGGTTTTTTTAATCGGTGTAAGTCATACTTCACTCCATCTGAACTCCTTACTATTTATACCACTTATATCCGACCAAAAATTGAATACAACTCTCATGTATGGGCCGGTACTCTAAAGTCTATTTTGGAGAAAAGTTCGAAGGTGTTTATTGGTGACAGTAGGGTAACCAGCTCTATTGACTCACTAGAGCATCGTCGCAACATGGGTTGTGTTTCACTGTTCTATCGATATTACAATGGTATATGTTCTAATGAAATCAGGGACCTTGTTCCCAAAACCCGAACTCGTATGTCTTCAAGGACTCATCCATTTGTTGTCGATTGGCCACTGTCCGTATGTGGAATAAACTTCTCTCACAAATCTTTCCGCTCATTTATGATATCAAAAAGTTTAACTCGAATGTCCACAAACACTACTCCCTCTTTCCTCCTTCACGCAAGCTTTTTTCCTAGTTCCATCGTAACGCAATGCATACGTTTGGGTCTTCCGCTGAGTGTTAGGTTAGGTTAGGCAGGATTCAGTCCTTGTGGTCCGCGTCACTTGGGTCCAAAAAGAGGTCCCTTTGTAAATTTCTGCATGGGAAAGAAAATAAAATTTCTAAACTACCAATAAATTAGAGGCTCAAACTAGAGCCATCCAGTAGCACAAATAAAAGAGCTTATTTTACGAATGTTTGTGTTCGAGATCTCTGATAAGTCATGCAAAAAAGGGTATCCCAGATGGAGTGTCCTAATATCAGCAAGGGCTGGGCAATGGCAGAGGAAATGAGTGATATTTTCTTCCTCCTCCACGTTTTGACAGCTTCTGCAGTAGTCATTGCTTTGAAGATTAAGTCTCCTAGCATGTAAACCTATTAAACAGTGTCCTGTGAGTACTGATATGAGGGTGCGAAGTCTATGGCGCGGGAAGCTGACCAAGATTGCAGAATGCTTACAGTCGTAAGTTGGCCATGTGAGTCTGGAGATCGAACAGGTCATTTCTGTGGACCATTTGGTCTGTGCGGTATACCGGTATGCGGTATACCTATAAATTGGTCGATGTGCTCCTGACCAAGGAGAGCACCACCTTTTGCTAGGTTATCCGCAGTTATGTTACCTGGTACATTACCCAGAGAAGTTCGATGTTGGAATGTGTCGCCATCTCGTTTAAGGATGCCCGGCATTCATGGATGAGAACGGATGTCGTGTAGACCGATGATAGAGAGTGGATTGCGGCAAGACTATCCGTACAGAAACGAATATCGTTAGAGTATATTCGGTGGTACGTGAGCCACTTAATCGCCCTATAGATAGCTTAGATTTCAGCTTGAAGAGTACTACATTGTTTGGGGAGCTTGAATTTTACTTTTATCCCAAAAAGTGGGATAAAAAAGCCCCCTCCTACACCGCGTACCGGTTTAGATCCGTCCGAGTAGATATCCAGGGTCCCTTCTCTGGAGTCGACTTGAGCCTCAGAGATACCCACAGAGAAGGATTGCTCGAAAACGGGTGATGGAATGCAGTAGTCAATATTTTCAGTGTTGGTCAAAGTAAAAAAAAAAATTGCACGTGTTTCGAAATCTTTGAAAATGGTATTTGTATATCCTTACCTAGGCCTATAACCTCCGCTAAGTAGCTTTCTAAGGACTAATAGTTCTGAAGTTCTTTGGTTGGTGCATTACTGTTTATAGTTCGGAACATTTCCATTCGATTATTATATTTACAACTTTCTACATGGGTTATATTTTGCATATAAACTTGAATAGATCATCATGGACCAAAATATATCGATAGTTTACTGAACTAAGTCGATAGTTTACTCAACTAAATCAAGGATAAGTTTCTTTAAAGTTGTCGAAAATCGGTTGTATATGTTGTAAGATTTATTTATTCTTCAAAATTAGTGGGGCCATCATGTTTTCAATATTGAGTGAACATTTGACTGTAAAAAGGACTTGTTTGTGTTAAATTGGTTTTCACAATCGCCTTAAATAATGCTTTAAAATATCCTACTTGAAACTTTAATTTGGGAGAATATTAAATACTTTTAATTTTTACTAAATAGTGGTCACCCTAATGTACATAAATGCGGTGGGCACAATTTTGTCTCATACAAATATTATTCTTTGTTCTAAGTTTAAATGATGCTTGTTTTAAGCTTTTAAGAGTCGACTTGAAAGTGTCACAAGTGTTATAATTATGGTTTTTCTACGCGAAGGCGGTTTCTTTTTGTAGTGAACGCTAAAGCACACTTTAGAAGCGAAAATTAATATATAGTTTCGACTTAATTATGTACGAGTATTAAAACTTTTGATAAACCCACGTTATATTCTTATAATACATAAATGATATTAGAACATTCTTGAATACAAGTTTAGTTTATTAAGGGTGATACTTTTTTCCAACTTATAGTAGGAATCAGATTCAATCTTTTCCTTTATTCGTACTAATTTCTGTGGGCTTAATTTTCCTTAGTGTGAAATTTGTATATAAAAGATTGTAAAAAATAAAAGATTCTTAATAATTTATTATTTTGTTAAATTTAACTCTGTAAAGAAATATTCACATTATTTCTCGCATTTGAACTTGAGGTGATAATAATTCATAGAAAATCTTTTGCGCAAATTAAATTTTGTTTTTCTTAAGAAAAAAATATTTAAATTTTTTTTTATTTTCTTAACTTAAAAATTCTTTTTAAATTATAGTATTTTAAGGAAATGCCCGGAAAACACACTCACATACTTTGTATTTATATACAAAAAAAAAGAAAAAAAAAATATTGTTTAAATTTTAGTGGCGGAAATATTAGTATATTTTTTCTTTTCTATGAATTATTCTTTTTAATAGTAACATACATATTAAATTTTGTTTTGAAAGTTTTCATAATGTTTGGATTTATTTGTTATATTTATGGGCACGAAAAACATTTTTTTTTTATCAATAAAAACATAAATTAAAAATTCTTAAAGTCTTAATTTTAGTTATAAAATGAAAACATATTTGTGTTGGTTGGAAAATACTACTTACCCAGTAAGCAAAAATGTTTATTCTCAAATTGAGGATGATTTAAAAATAAATCTTTTTTCAAAGGTCAAACGTTTGATACTGATTTGATACTGATTTGAGAATAATAGCGTTCTCAACAAAAAGGGGATTTTATTATCAAATTGAGAAATGCCTTTATTCTCAAATCATTGTCAAACCTCATTCTCAAAGGTTTTCCAAATGTGGATATCATTTACATATGGAACATAAATAAAATGGCGTTGTATTTTTGAGTTTGTTTATTTTGATTTTGAAAACGGTGCATCATATATAAATTCTTTTTAAGAAACAAAGAAAGTTTACTTATGCATATGAATATTATTGAATTTTTAATCTTAAAATTTTTTAAGCAAGGTTTTATGGTCAAATATGGACCAATTTTAAAAAATCTGAAAGAAATAACGAATTTCTTTGAAATGCAATACCATTTCATTAAAATATTTTAAACATTAATTTTATTTAATATAAATTATTTTTTTAATGTTTGAAAAATCAAATTTATATAACACCATTTTTCAAATTATTCTCAAATCATCTTAGGGTTAGCTTAGGGATTTGAGAATAACCTTTATTGTCAATTAGAGAAACTATAATTTTTCAAACGTTTATTCTCAAATGAACCCTCATTTGAAAATGAATGTGAATCTCAAACATCTGTTTAGGTTTGAAAAAAGTTTGAAGAAAAACGTTTGATATCAAATGTAAAAGTCATCGTATTTCAAACGTTTGACACTGTTCTTACTGGGTATGTACATATAAGAAACAGCATGAATAATGAACACATAAAAAGTCTCAAATTTATTTTCAATTACATATACATATATTTATGCACTAAGACCAGCGAAGGGTACCTTGTTGCTATACATATAAATTACAGTTGTGCTGCCCTTCACTGATTTAGTCCTATACTTGCCCTGAGTTCTTTAGTATATATAATGATCTAGTCAATAGATGTAGCAAAATCGTCAAATACTTATTTGTAGGAAAAGACTGGGGTAACAATAATGTAATTAGGCGCAAGTATCTATCGGTTCCCGCTTGTTCTCTACGAGCTTCTGAATGTTACAAAAAAAAAACTATTTATATCTCAGAAATATGTTCTGCGATAGTGAAATAGTTTACCTACATATATGCTTTGGAAAAGAGACGTATGATCACTTTAACCGTGGCTAGTTTTAAGGCATGGGTATTTTTATACGTATGAGCATTAATATATAAAATGGCTATACAAGTCTACAGATCAAATGTTTCACCAATTTCAGATAGCAGGTGACAGGTTCCATGATGTTGAAAAAGGCATTAATTGTCCCTGATTGTACATGCTGTACGAAAATTTTAATCGCTTTAGAGAGAAATATTTTTTGTCTCGACTGGAGCATATAAGTTTTGTGTGCTAGTTAAAATTTACCACAATATCGCCATATTCTTTATAGTGATAAGGGACCAGAATATTGTTAAAAGGTTTTATAGTAACCGACCCAACCAACTAATTATTTTCAATTTGGGCTAAATACGTCTCTTTGTAAACTAATCGTTTGCAAGCTTTCTAATACTATTGGATCTTTAAATATTTATAGAAAAGCTTTTGGTTCGAGTTTCCCTATGATATGCTGTCAATTTCCAATGTGTTCAGGAAAAATGAAAATATGCTGATTAGTTAATAAACTTTCGAACAAGTGTGATAAAGGTGACGTAGGGAATGTTGGGTACAAAGCAAAGGTTCTGATTGGTCTTAACATGGTAAACCCAGACGTATCTTGGTTTTCCTTCACTTATCTAGGTTTTCCTTCATTTCAACTACCTAACATCAGTTAATGTAGTGAGCCAACATGTGCCGCGAGTTCCCCCATAAAAACTATAAACGTCGGGCTAGTAATACACTCCGTCAAAATCCTCAACGTTCTATGGGCGCGCATCAGGTCCAAAGTTTAAGAGCCCATTTGTATGGGGAAAAATGTTTTTTTTTTTGTTTTTGCGAAATTTAGACCAAAAATAAATAATTTTTACAAGAAAAAATAAAAGAATATTAAAGAGAACTAACACAGCTTTATTTCAAATCGTTAAAGGCGAAAATCCATGAGTTAGTTTAAAAGTTATTGCAGTTTTCCTCCAAAAATTCATGTCCTTGAAAACGCGCCTAAGGATATGCACCAAAAATTGTATGTTGTAAATAAAAGAATTCCAAAGTTAGACATGATTTATCATTTAATGGCTTGTTACTTACTAGTTACAAGTAGTTCAGTTCAGTTTTGTTTAAATATAATCAAATTTATTTAGTTTTTTTTCATGTTGGAAAATGCTACATTTTTCTCAGGTCGGTTTCAAAAACCATTTTTGAATTTTTTGAAAATTTTGTTCAACAAATATTACAAATTTTGCTTTCCGGTGTGTCAAAACAGACAAATGGGAGAACAAAATCCAAAAAAAAATTAGGTCGATATCTTGAACCGTTTTGCCGCACCTGCGATTTCAAATTAAAGAATTTCGGGAAAATGTAAATTTTTGGGCCAAATTCGAATAAATTCTCGGTAAATTTTACTTGTATTCAATTTTAACAAAAAAGATAATTTATATTATTGCTTCGTTTATGGAAAACCTATGCTAAAGTTTTTTTTAATATTGGACGAGATTAACCCTTTCTTCACCGCGGTCAAATGTCAAAATTTGGATTTTCTGAAAATTTTCATAACGAGATTACGGAATATTAAGAAATAATTAGCGAATTGAAAAAAAATATGAAAATAATTGTTTTTGGCAAGACTTATTGTTTTTATTACAAAATGCTAATCTATATTCTCTAAAAAAAGATTTTGATTTGTAGATTATATATGCAAAACTAACAAATCAATGTTCGTATTTGCTTTTTTTTAATAAAAAAAACTTAATCTTGCCAAAAACAAGTATTTTCATGCTTTTTTTACATTTGCTAATTATTACTTAATATTCCGTAATCTCGCTTTAAAAATTTTCAGAAAATCCAAAATTTGACATTTGACCGCGGTGAAGAAAGGGTTAATCTCGTCCAATATTAAAAAAACCCTTCAGCATATGTTTTATATAAACGAAGCAATAATATTAATTATCTTTTTTGTTAAAATTGAATACAAGTAAAATTTACCGAGCATTTACTCGAATTTGGCTTACGAATTTACATTTTCGAGATATTCTTCAATTTGAAATCCCAAGTACGGCGGAACGGTTCAAGATATCGACCTATTTGTCTGTTTTGACACACTGGAAAGCAAATTCTAAATTTGTAATATTTGTTGAACAAAATTTTCAAAAAATTACAAAATGATTTTTGGAACCGACCTAAGAAAAATGTATCATTTTCCAACATGAAAAAAACTAAGTAAATTTGATTATATTTAAACAAAACTGAACTATTTACTAGTAACAAGCCATTAAATGATAAATCATGTCTAACTTTGGAATTTCTTCATTTACAACATACAATTTTTGGTGCATATCCTTAGGCGCGTTTTGAAGGACATGGGGGAAAACTGCAATAACTTTTAAACTAACTCATGGATTTTCGCCTTTAACGATTTGAAATAAAGCTGTGTTAGTTCTCTTTAATATTCTTTTATTTTTTCTTGTAAAAATTATTTATTTTTGGTCTAAATTTCGCAAAAACAAAAAATAACCCGTTTATCCCCATATCTCTCCCTTATCTCTTAAAGTTTTGAGCCGATGCGAGTCCGATTTGGCTCAAATTTTCAGATCTAAACTTTTTGACCTAGTGTCACAATATTCCGTAGAAAAAGTTATAAAATTCGAAAAATCATTTTCCTTTATACAAAAAATTGTCACCCTAATGTACATATTGCAAATGGACACAAGTAAAATTTGCTTTAAGTTGTAAAATATGACGTTTGTGTTTTCTATTTAACGTTAAAAGAAACCCAGCAAAACGTTTCATTGTCATGTAATAAAATAAAAAGCTAAAATATTGAATACGTACTACTTACTTATAACTAGATATTTAAGTCTCTGTCAGATACCCCCTTTTTAAAAAATGTTTCTGCTTTTTTGTCAAAAATTTTTCTATAGAAATTTTTTTCATCAACAATTATTCTATAGAAAATTTTTTATCGAAAATTTTTCAATGGAAAAATATATTTATTGAACAATTTTCTACAGAAAAATATTTTTATTGAACATTTTTCTAATGAAAAATATTTTTATAGTAACATATTTTCATCGAATATTTTCACATAAAAATATTTCTATCGAAAAGTTTTCTATAGAAATATAATATTTTCTAATGAATTACTTTATTCAGAATGTGATAAATCAGGATCAGCGTGAAGTTGGCTGCATTCGACATTTTGAATTGACCGCGTTGATTGCAGTAGTACTGCATTTGAGAAGAAGCGTTTCAACCCCTTTACTAATATACTACAGAAAAAAATGTTTATAGACAATTTTTACAGAAAATAAAAATTCTCTTTAGAAAAATATTTTTATCTAAAAAATCTAAAAATCTAAAATTGTTTAATAGTAGTATTAAATTTCGTTTTAAACAATGTTTACAAAAATCAATAATTGCTATAAATTGGATTTTGATTTTGTTTCTTGCCTATTTTTTATTTGTCTTTTATTTAACAAAGCGACACCAACCGACTTTTTTAACTTGGTCTCAATCTAGAAAATATTTTTTAATTACTAATTATTTAAATAACTTACAATTTATTCGGAAGGTATATTGTAATCATTACAAAGTAATACAATATAAAAAACATCACATTACCAAAGTTTTGCTGTGTATCGAGTTTGATGAAAAAGTACCTAGTTGACTGAGCCTTGCTCGGAGCATTACGATAAGCATTTTGTGGCAAATTTTAAAGTTTTTATATATTTTATTTTATAAGTAAATTTTAGTGGCGCCACCTGTCGAAATTTCTTCATACCAACTAAGAAACCTTCGTCGGCTCATGTGCAACAACTTTGCTAAGATTGTAGCATGATTAATTGTACAGCTTACGATTAAATTGACTTTGAGTAAATTTCAGTAGCGCCACCTGTCGGAAATTATTCAAACCAACTAAATAGCCTTCGCCGGCTTATGCGCTACAACTTTGCTAAAGATGAGATCACGGTTGCCACTTTGGTGCAATTGAACCAAAAATGGTTCTTTTTTTTACGTTTGGTTCGCTGGTTCATTTTTTTCTTTTATGGTTCGCTGGTTCATTTTTTTTTCTTTTATGAAAAGTTAACGATTATAATATAAACAAATTTCGAAAGTTTTATTGTGCCTGCAAAAATGTATTTACGAAAATTACTGTTCACATGAAGTAAAAGATTTGATTCGTTTACAACACTTGCTAGTAATCGGTTATTACCTACCCATAGTAGTAAGTCAAAAAGCTATATTGGCAATTTGAAAAGTATTGTGTTCTCTGTGCAAAAGTCAATCTAATAAATAATTTCCCATGGACAAGTAAATTAAAGATTCATAGAAATTTAAAATTTTGCATTAATATGTCTATACATACATTTATTATTTTAGATTTTTGATAAAGAAGGCGAAGGTGGCAGAACAAGAGGATCACCCGCAGTCAATCGAAAGTGATAGCAGTGAAGAGTAATAAAGACATACTTATTTCATGAAAAAACATGTAATTATTTATTCATTCCATATTTAGGGACACAGCTGGCGAAAAAAAGGATTCAAGACGAAAATTTCGAGAAGAATGGCTAAGCGAATTTAGCTGGCTTAAAAAGCAAAATGGGAGCGCATTCTGCATTGCTTGCGAAAAGTCCATGGTAAACCATATAGGCAATCTAAAAAGACACTCAGAGCAATCAAGTCATGTTCAAAATGTAAACAAGAAGAAGGGTCAAATGAAGTTAGATTATTTTCTTAAAGAACAGAATGATACTTTAGAAAAGCAGATCCGAAACGCAGAATTCAATTTAGTGATGTTCGTTATGGCACATAATCTTCCATTTACCCTCATGGATTATTTGCCACAATTGCTAGCCGTGTGTTGCCCGGACTCAAAAATAGCTCAGTCTATACGCTGCGGCAGAACAAAATCAACCCAGCTAGCAGAACTTTTAGCGAACGAATCAATGAACAGAATAATATCTGTTCTCAGAACGTGTAAATTTTCTTTGATTGTGGATGAAACCACGGACTTGTCAACAAAAAAATGCTTGGTTCTCGTTGTAAGGTATTTCGACAAGTTATCAAATACTATTCGCGACAGATTTTTGTCACTAATTGAACTTAGCAAATGCGATTCTGATACAATATACCAAACGATAAAGTCATTTTTTGAAAATCACAGTGTGCCTCTAAGCAATTTGATAGGACTAGCAACTGACGGAGCCAATAAGATGGCCGGTGAGTTTAATGGGCTGAAAACTAAATTAAAAAATGATACTAATATTTTTTACATCAAATGTACTTGCCACTCACTACATTTGTGCTCAAGGTACGCCTGCAAACAGCTACCAGCGAAAATTGAAGACTTATGTAGGAACATATACAAATTTTTTTCACACAGCCCAAAGCGAATTAGCGAGTTTAAGGAATTCCAGGATTATTGTGGTGTACAACCACACAAAATACTTGGAGTTTCTTTTACTCGTTGGCTCGCTCTGGAAAGTGTTATTAAACGGATTAATGAACAGTGGGAAGCTCTTCGGCTATATTTTTTATCCTCATGTCTTGAAGTAAGTGGCATTAAAGCAATAGAATTAGCAAATTTAATGTCTGATCCAGAACTAAAAGTTTATATGTTGTTTTTGGCCTACGCATTAAAAATAATTAATACTCTGAATAAAGAGTTCCAATCTGAAAGAGTTCGCTTACCATTCTTGTACTCCCAAATAGAAGCACATTTTAAACTATTTTTGAGTAATTTTATGCATAACGACTTTGTAAAAAATATCGATTGTCTGGAAAATTTTAATATAGACGATAAAACGAAGTATCTACAAACAAAAAATATTTTTATAGGTAGTAGAGCAGAAAAATTTCTTGAAAGCGATAACTTTACGGATTCGCAACGAATCACAATTAAAACAAACATTTTAAATTTTTACGTTGAATTTTTAAAACAAATTAAACTACGGTTTGACTTTGGAAGAACTGATTTAAAAAAATTATGCATAATTACTCCCGGCAAAGTTTTATCTGATAAAGAAACTTCAATAATACCTTTAGTAAGTAATTTTTCTCATTTAATTAAATGTGATATAGATATTATTATAACACAATGGAAACTCCTAAGACTTTTAAATAGCGATCTGAAACCTGATATGGACGTTTGCGTATTTTGGGACAAAGTCAGTTTATATAAAAATGGTATGAATGAGAAATGTTTTCAAGAATTGACCGACTTTATTTATGATTTAATGATCCTTCCACATAGTTCGGCGGCTGCAGAACGTAAATTTTTTGAACTATCTCTTATTAAAACCAAATTAAGGAATAAATTAGAGTTCAGTTCAATCAATAATATAATGCTGTCCAAAGAACTTTGTACGCAAAAGGCAGGGCCACATTACGTTTGGTCTGTAAAAGACATAGGCTGGGCATAGGCATATTTTATTACTAGTTATTTATGCATTATATACATTTATATACGCATATAAATATATGTATATTACATATATGTATATCTATTTATTTTTCAATACTATGTATTAAATTTTATTGTTAATCTGTTTTATGAAAATATGTGCAAATTGAATTAAAGCACTTTTAGTTATTGTTTATTAAATCTTTTTCTTAACTAGTTTTATGCAAGTATGTGCAAATTGAATTAAAGAACTTTATGTTTTTGTTTAGAATTCTTGATGATTAATTTTTATGTACATACGTTTATTTTTTGTTAAATAAATGCTGGTATGCAAATAAAATTGAAAAAATTGGTTCCCTTTTTTTTATTTTGGTTCTTTTTTTATGGATTTTGGTCCCGAAGAAAAATTTAGAGTGGCAACCGTGGATGAGATCATGATCAAATTTACAGTTTACGATTTAATTAATTTTTAGTAATTTTCAGTGGCGCCATCGGAAATTAGTCTAACCAACTTAAATACCTTCGTCGGTTTATCAGCAACATCTTCGTTAAAGATCATAACATGATCAAATTCACAGTTTACTATTCTATAAAGAACATACATACAGACAAACATTCATTTGTTTAAAAGGTATAACATTACTAATTTTTTCCGCTTTTTATCCCCTAATTTCAAAAGGTTCCATATGCATATTTGGTACTTCTTTGTTACCAATTGAATTCGGAACATTTTATTAAAACGCAGTTAGCATAATGTTCCTATTCATATTATTTTTGAGAAGTTAAGTTATCATTTTATACCTTTTTTACCCATTTTGGCCCCAAAATCAAAAAAGTACCAAATACTTGTTTAATGTTTCTTTCATATCTATTGATTGCAGTACAAATTTTCTTTCTATATTCTTTAGTTTGAAATATAAGAGTGGGTTAAAAAGATACAAAAAAGAAATATTTTCACCCTTTTTTACCCCCTATCGGACAAAGATTCAAAAAAGTACCAAACACCTGTCCGCTTATTTTCATAGCTGTTTAAAACGTAGCATTTTCGATTTTTTCCCCTTTTTACCCGTTCTTGCCCTCTTAGAGGCAAAGGTTCCAAAAGTCCCTTCTTTTTCGACCTAAACATTAAAAAAGATACCCACTGTCCAAATTTTATCCAAATCGTTAGGGACGTTTTCGAGATAGCCATTATATATATATATATATATATATATATATATATATATATATATATATATATATATATATATATATATATATATATATATACATACAATTATTGCTCGTTTAAGAATATAAGATTAATTGTTTGCAATTATTAAATTATTAGACAGTTTGGCATTTTTTTGTTGCCAAGTGTTATTAGACTATTTGCTATAATAATGTGAAACTAATTTCCCTAAATAAAGTAAATACAAATAGTTCGTTTCGTGTATACTATTAAAATACATTCTTACTAACACTTCATTACACTCAAATACATACATACATACATAACTACTAATGTATCAAAATAGTACATACATACATAAATACTTTATCAGTAAACAATTTTCATACTCTACACCATGATAAAAGAAATTAGTAAGGTATAACCGTTCTCTCTTTTGTCAGCCATATTAACTTTCTGACGTTTGATCGAATTATTATTTTCTTTTCTCAAATTATGCTACCATACTACTTTTAAAAATCCCAGTTTCGGTTTGCTATTATACTATAAACACAATCACGACTGCAGGCTACGGGCTACAACCTGTTAAACTTAGAATACATTCATTCATATAGAAATCATTTTTTTAAGCGTCGACATAGCCACACGACTACCGAATACCGTTGCAGATATAGACAAAAAAATATATACATTTTATAAAATATATAATATAAAAATGTATATTTAATAAATAAAATTTTACTTCTATTGAGTTAGAGTTATATAAATATTATTTATATAACTCTAACTCAATAGAAGTAACATTTTACGCTGTCATAACTAACTCGCTACATATGCTAAAGCTAAGTAGTTTATGTTATATAAAAGCCCAGTATATCCTGTATACTTATATCTATATTATTTTAAGATATGCTCATTTTTATAAACAAAGTCGGTTGTAAAAATATGTTTTGAGTATATGAGCTCTTAATCTTTATAAATCGGAAGAATGATATACATTTGAATGATACTTTCAGTAGCTTTTGTTTGATATACCAGTTTATATCGGATAAAAACTTCTAAAGTTATGCCGTATAATTTTTGAAATTTAAAAAGCCCATAATTCTCATACTATAAAAGATCACACCAAAATCTATCTATAAGAACATATTTGAAGATACGTTTTTAAATAAAATTTTGGTGAAAATAAAATTTTCAATCCCAAAAAGAAGCTGAAGAAACTGTAACATAAATTATAAAAAAAATATGTTACAAAAAATACTTTAAATATATTATAACAAAATTTAATTGCCTTAAGTCTTTTTTTCCTTGTGCAGGATCCGCTAAACTTTATAAAATAAGTTTTAACGAAATGTTTACAACACATTACACATTATACGTTCAAAATTTCTTGATAATAATATTCCCATTTCTCACATGTGGCAACGACTTTTATAATTGTTTACAAAAAACAAATTTCAAATATTTCGCATTTACTTCAAAATTTTTTTTTGTAAGAGAGAACGGTTGTACCTTACAATTTTTTTGCCATGCTCTACACTATGTTTTATAAAAAGCTTTAAGTCTTAAATGTTTGTGTTGAAATTTTTAATCCATATAACAAGTCATTGGTCTGAGAATAATTTTGTCAATTTTTGTTAGAAAATTGTGTTAACATCAGACTTTTTAGATTTATCAAAGGGCTTTACCATAAACTTCTGAAAACGCTGAAATGTTTGTAGCTTTTGAAAGAACTATGATCAGCTGACGATATTACACATAAGTGTAGGGTATCATTTCGTCGAGGATGACCGACTATACTTTCTTGTATATTTTATTTACTCGAGCATTTTTATTTCTTACTATTTGACTTTCTCTATTGACAAAAGACACAAACAGTCGTTGCCGTCTGCTTTTTTACATAAATATTCTATAGACAATGAGAAGCGTCAACGAACTGATACGCCCATATCAAAATGGAAATCATTAAATAAATATTTATTTAAGCTCGAATAAATAGCAAAACATGCAACTAAATATTTAACTAAAATACAATAACGAACACTCAAATGCTCATTCATTAACCGCCTGAAAGGAAGAAGCTCAAGTATTAAATGGATTAATCTTCTTTGATGTAGCAAAATAAACGGAAAGGGAAATATTTAGGCAAAATAATAAATTATTTCAATTAAATAATCCCCCGTATGATTATATTAATACCGAATAGTTAATCGGTGTTAAGAATAACTTTTAGAATATAGAATACAAAAGATAAATACAAAAGAAGAACTTATTAGTAAAGCGGGATTATTATAATCCTTTAAATATAAAAACAGAAATATGTACTAAAAAAAAGAGTGATAAAGTCAACTGGTAGGTTTCGCAGGAACTTTTAATGTCAATAGTTCATAACATTGACTAGGACAAAATAGGGAAGTAGTACTGGAGATATTGTCAATAGAACCAAAATATTATTTATCTGCCGGTATTGACCCCCAGTAAAATTTTGTCATCAGATAAACATTTTCCTGAATTTTTTTTTTAAACATAAGAACAAACTCATGCATTAAACACATAGACAACAGCAGGCTACGGGCTACAACCTGTCAAAATTAGAATACATGCATTCAAATAGAAATAAATTTTTTAGAGTCGACACGGCTACACGACTACCGACCACCGTTGTAGCTGTAGCCAAAAATAAACTATTTTCTATTTTTGTTGGCGACAATAAAAGATTTAGTGCTGTCAACACCATATAATATTGAAATAAATGAGCGATTTAAACCACCACAAATACAATGGGGAGAATTTATGTAAACAATTTACATACTTATCAAATATTTATATATTTAATGTATATAATAATATCTAATAAAATATTATGTAAAAATTTATATTTATATAACTCTAACTCATTAGAAGTAAAATTTTAAAAAGTTATTTTTTAAACTGTAGCTCTAGCACGCAGCGTGTGAGTTACACGCTGCGTGCTAGAGCTACGTAGTTCATTTTATATAAAAGCGTAGTATTCATTATATAAAAGAGCATACCTATATCTATATTGTTTTAAGATATAAATTTTTATAAAAAAAAAGTCGGTTGCAGAAATAAGTTTATAGTATATTAGCTCTTAATCCATTATAAAGAATATTATGTAGAATATATAAGAATATAAAAGATATTTTCAGTAGCTTTTGTTTGATACCAAACAAGTTAATATCGGATATAAACTTCTAAAGTTATACCGTATTATTCTTGAAATTTAAAAAGCCCATAACTCTTAAGCTATTAGAGATCACACCAAAATCTTTCTATAAATTTTTTTTGATATAGACATACTATCAGGTACAGGAAAACCGTTGATTTCGGAGGTTAATTAATAAAATGAATTTATGTCGTTTTTATCAAAATTTAAATTGTTATTTTGTCCATCTTATAAACGCGATATTGGCACCACTCATAAACAGGTGTTTCGAAATGTAGCTGCCGTCTTAAATGTAGCTGCCGTCCCCAAAATAATTAAGTAGCTGACTACGAGGCGACGATTGCAGCCAACGACTTTTGTAGTCGGTGTTCGTGTAGCCTGCTGTTGTCTATGTGGTTAATGCATTATGTCTAACAAATAAGAAAGTGCTATAGTCGGTTAAGCCCGACCATACGATACCCTTCACCACTAAGGTCAAAGGTGTTGTTTTTTCTGTATAAAGACAAATACATATTTGCTTAATCTTGCCATCATACAAACATTTTCTTAAAACTTTTATATTTAAGCTGTAGCCGTCATTTGGACTTATATGAGAGCTAGGGTCAAATGTAGATCGATTATCTTGAAATTTGGCAAATTCATTACATTATATTTTTCCAAAAATTATCTATGCAAAAAATAAACTCAAAATTCTCATTATCCTCAGATTTACGAGCGTTTTAGTGATTTTTGTTTTTGTCTCATTTTGTGCGTTTTGAAAGAAGAGTTTGTATGGGAGCTATGGTCAAATGTGGACCGATTTCAAATTTGATGCGATGATTTTGGTTTACATAGGCAGTATTTGTTTTAAATTTCATCAAAAAATATTGATACTTGTGGCCAAAATATCAATTGGGACCTACGGGAGGTACCATAAATAATGGACCGATTTTGACGAATTTCAATAACCAGTATCAAAAAATGATCTGTGCCAAATTTCATTAAATAATCTTAAGAATTGCGACCTGTACTTCGATTAAATGGTTTACATGGGGGTTCAGCTAACCAGCCAGATGGGCGGACGGACAGACTGACATCGCTAAATCGACTTAGAAAGTGATTCTAAGCCTATTGGTATACTAAAAGGTGGGTCTAAGACAAATTTTTCTATGCGTTACATACATCAGCACAAACTTATAATACCCTTTCCACAATATGGTGGTGAAGGGTATAATAAGCTCGCCTCTTCTAGTGATGTAGGTTATAAGTAGAACAAAATGTGTTGTACAAATCTACAAAAACAAAAACTTTAGAAAACTTCTTAACATATTTTTGTTTAAGTCCTCTTACTAATCATCGTGATTTTGAAAATATTATTTTACCTTTCATTTTAAATTTAAATTTTGTCTTGATTTTCAAATCATATTCTTCATACATACACAAATATACATATAATACAAGTGACTTAAGAAGAGCTGAATTTAATACATATTTAGTGTTGTAGCTGTGATGACATAGCATTTGCGAATTCTATTGGTGCCTGCTGACATTAAAGGACGCAATTCAACAAATGTCACATAAACTACATCACGAACAAAAGCAACGACAGCAGCAAAAACAAGGAATTCCTAAATTACTCATACTCACTAACACGTCTGTTTTTAGGGTTGCCAACTATTTTTTCAATGTGATAAATATCAAATGGGTTTTTCCTAAATTTGTATATGTGGAAAGCACGAATTCTATTTATTCGATTGGTATAAAAAGATTAACATATAAACATTTAAATATATCGACAAAAACTGTTCAATATGACATTCGTTTTTCGTCATATTTATACGAGGTTTTCTAAAGAATGTTAATAAAGCATATAACCTCACTATTTCTCTTTCACGCTTAAGTTAGCGATCAAATCCAAAATTTAATTTTCAAACATTATACTAGGGGAACTATAGTTAAAATGTTTAAATTACTTGTCATATGTGTTAGTAAATGTGATACGACTGCCTATAATTTTAAAACAACCATCCATATGAATTGAGTTAACTGTCCAGGTTAAAAACGACCCAAAAGAAATTTCTATGAACATGGAATAACGGTTTTATTGCCACTCCGCAGTACTTGTATGTATATATATTTAAAGACATCCTTACCGAATTGTGAGCATACAATTTTAAGGTAAACGAACACATTTTGAGAAACTAACACCGAAATAATTTTATTTATATATATTTTATCAATTTAAATTCAGAGTAATTTAGTATAGCGATAAACAATTACATACATATATAGGAAATTTCACGTCAAGTGAACAGTTTTGACCGCTCCTCAATGATTCGAAGAGGGGGATATTATAAGTGTGTAACGCATAAAAATATTGGTCTGATCGCCTGGCTCTCAATATATACTTGTACTCAAAAGGCACATTGGAATTTAGTAAGAAATTTGACTTATTTATCAAATATATTTCTTTTCGTAGTGATATGTATATCAGCGTATTATTTCGGGTGCCTGTTATAGGACTTCCCGGAATTGTGGTTGCAGTCGTATACAACCAGAAATAAAATTTAGTCACATAATGTGACAAAAATCAGAGACCGGAGATCGTTTTATTTTTGAAATCCATAGAGTATATAGTAAATATCGTTGTCGGTGAAAGTTTATTTTTTTATTTAGATCGAAAAAAAGAGGGATTTATATTTTCAAATATAAATATCCCACATTATGAAAAGTTTAAATATTTATAATCTAAAGAGAAAAATTATATTATTGATTGTTCTATTTTGCAACTTTTGGATGGATATTTTTTTTGACCCTACAGACATTTTAGTAAAGCTATTGCAACTTTGAAATATAGCTTTGTAACTTTAAATTAAAGTTTTTTAACAATTTAAAAATTCCGTAATACAAGGGCAGGTCCATAACTTAGTGTTTCTAAATACAAGGCTTGTTTTTATGTGAAAAAAATTAATTAAATCTATTTTGAGTTCTACATTTTCGACCAAAATGGTTTTTAATGGAAACGTGTTCCTTGGCTTATTTGTCATATGTCATATAAATTTTAAGGAAGAAAAATAATTTTGAAACATTTTTTTTTATAAATTGTGTTTGTGCTATCTACACATAATCAAAAAATAGTGCTATCTACTTTAAAAATATTTGTGGAAATAATAACAATTGTTATAAAATATACATTATAATTTGTGATAAACCAACAAAATGGACCACAATTCCCTACAATGTACAGTAATCATGGATTTCTAAAATATACTCGGCCTTTATCCTTAACAGATTGTAAATAATCGTCATATAAGAAAGAGAATACCTTGAATTCTATTGACATATTTATAATAAATCTTGTTTTATTAAAAAAACTTATTATTTTAATTAAAATTCGTGATATTTTGATAAAAGCTTCAATTTTTGTTATATTTTATTTTTGTTTTTCTGGTTAAAATAATGCTATCTACTTGCTTTTGTACTTGAAACGATAAAATTTTAACTCGTAAAAAGTGTTATCTATTATAGAACCGAAAATATAAGGAGTTAATAAAAAAACTTAATTTGTACAAGATCTTAGCCACAATTTGTATGGTATTGTAAAACAAAGTTTATTTACTTCTCTTATAGTTAATGGCAAAAGCAGTTTTTTCGTTCTCCTGTAAAATTGTAAATTTTTAAATAGCACTTTTTGAATATAAACCCTCGATATTTATTACTGGAATTTTTAATCGTTCCCAAAAATATGATTTTTTTAGATAGGATTTTTTTTAAATAATTTTATCGTTTAAGTCCACTGAGATATTTGTACAAGTTTGAAAATAAGAAATAGTCACTTGGGCTAAATCTAAGAAAATAAGTCAATAAGGCAGCAATTTGTAGCTCCATTTTTTATTTTTGTCATGGAAACTACACATGTGTATAACCTTGCATTTTTTTGATGGAAAATATATTTTTTCTTGTTCTTAATTCCTCATTGAATCGCTATAACTAGTTGGTCTAAAATTCACATATTGATTGTTTGCATCCCAAGAAATGGTCGACATGCCTTTATTGGCTTAAAAGCCCACCTTTGCCTTCTCTGCTTTTTTTGGGTGCTATTAATTTACCGTAAAAAGTTATGTTTTATGACCACACGAAAATCACTTTTTCGATTTGCTTCTCATAACACGAGGTAGTCTTCTTTCAACGGCTGCCAAAATACGAACTATATGAAATAGATTGTTTAAATTTGACTACTACTTTTCTTAATCACTGATCCTGACAACCGCTGTCTGTCTAATTAAGTAAAAAAATTTAAATAGATAATGCGGCAAAGAAAGTTAACGTATTCTCCATAGTTTTATTGCGCCACCTGATAATAGGTATATTAGACAATTTGTTAAGAAAATATTCAAAATTACTATGATTTGTTATAAAACCTACTGTTAAGCATTTTATGTTCATAATATGTTATGTAGGTCGAGGAATTAAAGTTCTCTGCGATAACGGCTGACTAAATAAGACCTAATATTTCTGTTACAAAAAGTTTTCTAGTATTTTAACCCTTAGAGTACGAAATAGGTCCCCCAAAGAAAAATTGGCGTTTGTTGTTTGTATGTTGGCATAAAAGAACCTAAAATTATTATTTTGAAAGTAAAAAACATAATTTTATTAATTTTCAGTTTTTTTTAATATTTCTAAAACTATACTTTAAAATTAACACTAACGAACATAACTAGCATTTTTGTGTGGATAAAAATGACAAATGAAAAAAATAGTAGGAAAATAAGAAAATTCTTACATATCTCTAGAGCTCAACGAATAAAATAAAAAAGTTTTTATATTTGACTAAAGAGGATAATTCACAAAAGTTTCTATACATTTTTATACAGCTTTTCTTCTTAAAATTTTTCGTTAACTTAAGCAAAAATGTTAAAATTTATTCTTTAGTAAATACTAAATAGAACTAACTTTGTCTTTGTTCGTTTCGAGAGGAACCAGAGTAGTAATACTTGATAAATTATCCATTTTAAATATTGGAGGTCCTCAGAAACAGAAACGTAATTTTTGAATGGAACTGAAAACGAAAATCAAATTATGAGATAATGATTGTGTCGTATGAGAAAGTTTGTGCATAAATAAATATTTATTTGTCGATATCTAAAGCATTTCGAATATCAAACACATTCACATTTCGAATGTTAAACAAGTTGTTGTTTATTCAGTTGTTTAGATTAAATTTGTGTTTAGATTGGACCGAAGACGTACATGTATTGTATAAAATGCATATTACTATTATGCGAAACTATAAATGTAGTTGTATTCAATAACAAAATATACTAAGATGGAAAAATGCAAAGGCCTGCCCTTTTGATACCTTTAATAATATATAATAATTTCCACGACAACATTCCAATTGAAACAAATGGTACTTCTCTCAGACAATGAGCTGCATCCGATTCTATTTTTAAACTCATTGAAAGGGACCTACGTTTTAACTCCGGCTCCGAACGGCAAATGCATTAGTTAGAGAAGTTTTTCATAGCCTAATACTCAATAACCAGTGGCTAGCTGAGTTATGAGGTCAACCGCCGCTTTTTTTGAAAATTTATTGTTCAAGTGGGTCTGGTCAGGGATTGAACTTGGGACCTCCGGTATGCTAGGCGGTTGACTAACCAGCTATACCACGGCGGTTGATGCTACCTTTAAATAGACAACATAAAATGCGTTTTGAAGCCTATACATCTTTTTCTTCCAAGCAAATGACTGTAAAGATCGGATTTTATAAAAAAGTTCTTTAAAACATTTGCGAAGCTTTCTTCTTTTACAATTTGTTACCATTCCTTTCTGAAAAGCTTTTATATAGAAACATTTTTATACAAAGCTTCTAGAACACATGTCGTTGTAATGTATTCTGAATATATGTATAAGGCATTCCAGATAAGCGCTTATTTTGTGCATCAATTTAGAAACCATTAAAGCTCACCATGAACTAATAAAAAAACAAGTAAGAAAGTGCTATAGTCGGTCAAGCCCGACCATACGATACCCTTCACCACTAAGGTCAAAGGTGTTCTTTTTCCTGTATAAAGACAAATATTTGCTAAATTTTGCCATCATACAAACATTTTCTCAAAACTTATATATTTAAGCTGGTTCCGTCATTTAGACTTATATGAGAGCTAGGGTCAAATATGGACCGATTATCTCGAAATTTGGCGAATTACAATTGTTACAAAAATTATGTATGCAAAAAATAAACTTAAAATTCTCATTATTTTCGGATTTACGAGCCTTTTAGTGAATTTTGTCCCATTTAGTGCGTTTTGAGAAAAGAGTTTGTATGGGAGCTATGGTCAAATGTGGACCGATTTCAACGACATTTGGTACATTGATTTAAGTTTACATAAACAGTATTTGTTTTAAATTTCGTGAAAAAATATTTTTGTGGCCAATATATTAATTCCGGGAAGTGGAAGCTATGGGAGGTACCATAAATAATGGACCGATTTCGACGAATTTCAATAGCCATGGTCCCATTATTAAAGAAATGATCTGTGCCAAATTTCATTAAGTTATCTTTAGAATTGCAACCTGTACGGACATCGCTAAATCGACTTAGAAAGTGAGCTTATTGGTATACTAAAAGATGGGTCTAAGACAAATATTTCTATGCGTTACATACATCAGCACAAACTTATAATACCCTTTCCACCTATGGTGGTGAAGGGTATAAATAGGCCTTCTGGGCCGCTTCTAATAGACCTAAATTTGCATTAAAGTCACATTAACGCAAATTGAGGAAAGTCTGTAATGTTAGTGTCATTATCCATATGAGGCCATTAAGACTTTGCTTTACCCTCTCGATAAATTTGTATTCGAATAAAATGTTTATTCGTGTGTTATAAATACATATATAGTGGCTTTTAAAATGCATTTCGATTTTGATGTTTGTGCTTATTCGCTTGTTCGTTGTTGGTTCTATCAGGTGGTTTATATTCTTAAAATAAATGAAAACATGACTAAATTTAGAACCATATGCAGATTGGCGGTGGCTGTGTTCCATAAATGTTTATTTTTTTAGTTGCGAGTTTCTTTTTATCATATTTTTTGCCACTAACGTTGGGAATAAATAAAATTTGTTAGCAGATTAACTAATAAACATTTTATGGATTGGGAACAACAAAACAATTTTATTGAGTATTTAGACAAAGGAAACAATTCAAAGTAATGAAAAGGTACTTATTTTGTCTTTGCTGTTGGAAAATATGGAATTTTTCGAAATTAATTTAAAAATTCCAGTATATTCCCGTATGATAACGAAACTACCCCAACCAGTCCGAAGTTACCCAAACCATAGTTGATTATGTTCTAGTATTCTGTATGGTTTGATTCTTTGAAACATTTTGAAAGTAATTTCATTTAATTTCAAACTATATAGATTTTTTCTTTGAGTAAGTTTGGATAACAAAATATTTTCATGAATCTCAATTGAAAACAAACAATTTCTTTGAAAAATTGTTATCAAAAATTAAGCAAAACAAGATAAAAAGATTTCTAAAAAACAAGATAAAAAGATTTCTAAAAGCATATGAATAAGGAAACATGATTTAAAAACTATCGAGTAGGGATGAAACGATACGAATAGATACACTTACTCGATACTTTTCTTCGATAACAAGTACTTTTGTTATCGATACTTTATCACCAACTACAAAGTATTTAGGTATCGGTAAAGAAATGCTTGTAGCGGTCAAAAGTATAGGTTACACACAAAATTCGCGGCGCACAGTGCTAACATCCCATACAACCAATGCACAAAAATCGAAGCAGTTGTCTTATATAAAGAAATTTGGTATGTGCCTTGATATGTTTTCAATACGATCATGTTCGAAATTTTAACAAAATTGATCGAAGGACAAGCCTACCGCCTACAAATTTCTTAATATTAAAAAATAAATGGAATTGACATAACTAAAAATATCTTCTATATAAGTTACTATTGACAAATAAAATTTGGTGCATGTTTTAATCAAAATTTAGTAAAATTTTGACAAAATTGGCCAAAGGATACGCCTAGAGTAGTTGTTGGCAAATTTATAAAAAATAACCAAAAATATCAAAATTCTATTTTACAAAATATTACTTAATTAATGCTGAATTTGAGATCTAAATTTTTGTATTTTTTCAAATACGTTCATGTAACAAAAAAATCAAAAATCTTTGAAATCTTCGAAAAAATTTATTTTTGACGACCTTTTTTGTGAAGCCACCAAAAAAATGTTTTTGGACAACTACTTTTTTCGTCATTTTGCTCAATTTTGGCCCCACCTTGCGGCAACCAAAAAGGACAAAATTAAAAAATTTATTTCAGATATACCGTTATCAATTATATACCGAAATCAATTACATTTAATAAAATTTGCAGCAATAATTATACCCTTCACCACCAGAAAGTGTATTATAAGTTAGTGCTGATGTATGTAACGCATAAAAATATTTGTCGTAGACCCACCTTTTAGTATAGCAATAGGCTTAGAATCACTTTCTAAGTCGATTTAACGATGTCAGTCCGTCCGTCCGTCTGGCTGGCTGGACGGCTCACAGTGATATTTCTTCATACATCTAACTGCAAAAAATAGAAGGAGTGATCCTACAATGATGAAATTTGGCACACTTATTTAGTTTTATATAGATAAGAAAAATTCAGAAAACTTTGAAATCCGTCAACTTCTTCGTTTACCTCCCTTGGACTCCATTTTTTCACTTATTTTTCTTCTCAATGTATAACCCGCAATTTTCACCAGAATTTCATGAAAATCGGCACAACTAAATTATTTGACCCAAAAAAAGAGCTCCACTAGTTTTAGTTGATATCCGTGAACTCCTTGGGTTGCCTCTCTTGGACCCCCATTTTTTCACTTATTTTTAGTCTCATTGTATAAGACTGAAAAGAGAATTTGATTAAATTTGATACACTTCTATTTTTGATCGAAAAATGAGTTCTAATAGTTTTGGTTAAAATCTGTCTACTCCTATTTTTTTCATCTATTTTCCTTCTCAATGTATAACCCCCAATTTTCAATAGAATTTCATAAAATTTCGCATACTTTTATTTTTTTGATCCAAGAAAGAGCCGTACTAATTTTGGTTAAAATCCGATGATATCTTGGGGTACCTCCCTTAGAACCGCATTTTTTTACTTATATTCCTTCTCAATGTATTACCGCAATTTTTAGTAGAATTTGACAAAATTCGGCACACTTTTATTTTTTGATCCTAGAAAGAGCTCTACTAGTGTTGGTTAAAATCTGTCGTATTCTTGGGGTACATGCCTTGGACCCCTATTTTTTAATGTGTTTTTATTCTCAATGAATAAGGCGAACTTCTCAATAAAATTTAGTGAAATTCGTCACATGCCTATTAGTTGATCCAAAAAAGAACTCTACTAATTTTTATTGAAATCCGTAGATTCCTAGAGGTACTTCGTAAATCTCAAGATAATGTAATTTGAAATAATGTTGGGATTAATAACTGCAATTTGATTAACAATTTAAGCCTGAAGGTATGCAATGCATTTTTATTATAAGCAATATTCCTTACTTTTTTTACTAAATTTTGATTTTTTGAAAATATTGACTTTTGTTGAATTTTTTTTAGCTAATTTGAAAGCACGGAGGTAAACCGAGCTAACTGACTTTTTCTCCAACGAAAACAGCCAATGCTGAATTTTATAGGACAATTTTGATGCGCTTATATCTCCCAAACTACGCATGCAATAAACTTTTTTCTTTCTTTTAAACAAAAAGAAGATTTTAGGCTAAAATAAAATTGATTTCCAGTTAAAATATCTTTGATACATAAGTTTTTAAATTTTAATAATTTTACCATCAATTTTTGTTTCACAATATTCAGCTGACTTCAACCGATTTGTTTATATATACAAACACATATCTCTATAAAATGGCATTATTAGATTTTTGAAAAGTTATAGTCAAAAAATAATATTTTTGCAGCAGAAATACCATAGTGCGGCTGGCTGGATCCCCATGTAAACCTTGTTATACATTGATCGAAGATAATTTGATGAAATTTGGCACAAATAATGTTTTTAATAGGGATCATGGATATTTTTTTCAAAATCGGTCCATTATTTATGGTACCTCCCATAGGTCCCACTCCCGGAATTGATATATTGGCCACAAATATCAATATTTTTCATGAAATTTTAAATACTTTTTATGTAAACTAAAATCACTGTACCAAATTTCGTTGAAGTCGGTCCACATTTGACCATAGCTCCCATACAAATGTATGTGTCAAAACGCACTTAATGAGACAAGAATCACTAAAACGCTTTTAAATCTAAAGATAATGAGAATTTTAAGTTTATTTTATGCAAATATAATTTTTGTAATAACTGCCAAATTTCGAGATAATCGGTCCACATTTGACCCTAGCTCTCATATAAGTCTAAATGACGGAACCAGCTTAAATATATAAGTTTTGAGAAAATGTTTGTATGATGGCAAAATTTAGCAAATATTTGTCTTTATACAGGAAAAAGAACACCTTTGGCCTTAGTGGTGAAGGGTGTCGTATGGTCGGGCTTGACCGACAATAGCACTTTTTTACTTGTTTTTTTTTTCATTTTTGTCCACTGATGGTAGCACTGTGCGGCGTCGTTTATAAGAACATTTTATTTTAATTGATTAAAAAAATTAATTGTTACAAATTAAGGGCCTCATTCACAAGAACGGAAACAAGAAGGTTGTATGGAAGATATTCCAAATTTGAAGTTCTTTTCTTACAAAATTTCCTCAACCGACTTGCGTTTTCGTGAATAAGGAGATAAGTTTGTATGCTCCTGATGCAATCTAAATATATAAAATGTTTTATAAAATCTTGGGGAAGTTAAGGTGATATTTAGCATTTTTGTAAAATAAGGTGCACCCTACTGTTCCCTGTGGTGTAAGGTATTATATGGACGGGCTTGACCAAATATAATAATTCCTTACTTCTTACGGTTTATTAAAATCGAATGAAAAATTATTTGATTAATATTTATTTGGATTTCTATTTAGACGATTCTTGTTTGTGATAACAGAAATAATAATTTCATAAATTTTCCACTTCAAGCGCAATAACTTTCTAAAAATAGAGAAGAAAAAAATTGTTAAATAAGTGGCAAATGTGCAAGATGTTTTAATTGAATGCATCACAAGTTTTAAAATAAACATTTAGTCATTTCATCTTGAAAATAACATACATTTTACTAAAAATCTATTTTCTACTTTCTTTTCATTCTTACAGAATCTGTCCATCAGTTAGTGCGTGAGATCAAGCAAAAACAAACCAATTGTGGTAAGTGTAAGACTAAAATTTTAAATAAAAATATTTATTTTCATTTTGAAATTACGTCATTAATTTATATTAACACTAACGCTTTAAATACAAAACTAAAACGAAATATTGAAAACACACTTGTTTTTTGAAAACCAAAGAAAAAAAAAACAAAACAGCACAAATTGTTGGTATTTTCTTTGGGATTTGTTGAATAAACATTTAATACAAATGAAAATGAACGGAAAATTATTTAATAAAAAAAAATGAAAATCTAGCAAACCAAAAATTATTTCAGAGATGATGGCAAAATTGCAAATGATAAAATGATGACGTTATGATTTTATATAGGCTCAATGATTTATTTAGTTATAAATAATACAAGTGTGACTGAAATACTCGTAATTTTTAGATATATTCTGTATCTGTTTGGCTATAAATTTAAATGGGAATCGAATAAAAAATTAATCGTTCCAAAAAAGTGATTTTCGTAGAATTCTATAACAAAATTTATATTTTATTGTGTTATTTTATACAGTTTATGAGTTATCAGCAATTTATTTGTATTCGAGAAATTGTTTATGTTTTTGTCTTGCGACCTTTTTAGTTTCGGGGCTGTGACGTATTTAATACACTTCTTAGCAACAAGACATTTACGCTTATATTAAAATATTTTTTTTTTCTACAAAAATTCAATCGGTTAACCGGTTAATGAACCGCTTGTGGTATTTTATTGGACATATACATCCAAGGTTCTTATGTCAAGATTCGTTGTGGTCTTATAAATTAATGATGTCATAAGATTTTAAGTAGTTACAAATATTCACTATTCACAAAGTTTTACATTGATCTCTGATTTTAACATACTATCACGATTGGAAAATATTTTTGTTTATAAAATATAACGAAAGGGTACTTTAAATCCGACCATACGAACTTCATCTGGGGAAAGTCAGGGATATGATAATTGCTATCTTCCTTGGTAAGACATAATAAACTCCAAAAGTTTCTTCTTTAAACTTTCCCTTTTGTTATAAATAATTTTTCAAAGTTGACTCTAACTAAACAGATTTGATTATAACATAAATAATTAGAATTGATTAAAATATAGTCAGGGTTGACTAAATTATACTCAGAGTTGACCTTAGTATGGACGAACTTGGCTATAGTATAAAATAAGTTGACTATAATATAGTCAGACATGACTGCAGTATAGTCAAAATATAGTTAACTTGAATAATGTCAGAGTTGATAGTGTTATATAGTGAGTCAACAATTGTATAGTCACTGTTTAGTATAAGTAGTTAGAGTTGACTATAGAGTTGGCTTTAGTATAGTCTGAATATGCCATATTATAGCCAGAGTTTTTTTTTTATAGAATAGTCAGAATTCACAGTAATATCGCTAGAGCTTACTACCCTATTCAAACATGACCGGTCATCGGTCACAGGTGTCTAGTCAGTGTTGATCGATATATCGGTCACAGGTAACCGAATGACTTTTGTAGCAAAACACTCGATATATGTATATCCAATTGCAATTCTTTTCATTTTTGTTTCTTTTAATTTTATTTTTAAAAGTTTTTATTAATTTTATTTTACCTTTCGAATTTTCCGCTTTTTGCACCAAAATTCTATCGCTGTTCACAAAGTTTTAATTTTTGACAGTCAATTCTGCATCTCAATGTCTGTATGTAAAAATGAAACAACTGGAACCCAGTCAGCATTTTTGTTATTTTCTGATTATAATTGACTCTTTTTCGACTGCCGCGGACGATTAAAACAATCGAATATGCTTTCATTTTCGATACGAAAAAGACTGTGCCTTCGGGATAAAATGGTATCCTAGGCGCGACTCTCTTGAGAGAATCTTTTATGAGCCATTTTCGAGTCATTTTTGACTCAATTTTGATTATTTTTTCAGTTGATTCAAAAAAAAGTAACATTGCCTTTACAATTGTATATATGTAGGTTTATCAAATTGAGCTACCTTAGAGAGAGAGAGAGAGAGAATAGAGAGATGAAATGTGGTGTAAAATCTATTTTTAGAACACTGAAGAAGTTGCGCTATTTCTTGTTATTTTATTTAATTTTCATAGACGGCCGCGAACTGGGATCGAACTATGGCTAAAAATGGCATCTTATGTTTAGTAGGCGGCTTGCTAACCCACTTAGCTACAGCACCCATTATCTATGCGCGTTAACAAGTATTTCAAAACGAACACCATAGGAGTAACCTTTTTATCCTCTAACTGTACAAAATCTGTTTGCAAAAATAGCGTTAAAAACTATCGAATTTGAATCCCTCAAATGTTTGATTTTTAATGAATATTCTTTTTGTTATTGTATTTTTAAATAGTAAGTAATAATAATAATAGTAAAGCATAAGCGCGAATCTACTTTGACTAGTTTTTTAATCGCGCAGACGACAAATCGTTCTTTGGTCTTCCAAACTAGTTAAAAAAGACTCATTTAGGTGATTTTCCAAAAAAAAAAAAATCTTCTAAATGCTATTATTTGTACCATTTTCTCCCGAAGGAACAGTCTTTTTCGAATCGAAAATGATAGCATATTCGACTATTTTAATCGTCCACGGCAGTCGAAAAAGAGTCAAATATGATCAGTAAATAACAAAAATGCTGACTGGGAGGGTATAGTATTAGTTTTTCATATGATAACAAAGAGTTGACAATATTAAAGTCTGACTGAGGTATTTAAATAGTTTAGTCGGAATTGACTGAGTAATACAAGAACTTGCTATAGTATAGCCATAGTTGACTATCATATAGTCAAAATTAACTGTATAGTAAGAGCTGACTCTTAGTAATATAAGCAGGGTATATTACAACAAAATCAGAGTCTATTATAGTATAGTCATAGAAGGCTATAAAACAGTCAAAAGAGTACTATAAAAAACTTGTAACTACTAAATTTTTTACCAAAATGTTATTTAATAACAAAGTTTTAAGCAAAAAATTTTCTAACCCAACTTTTTTTTTACAATTTTCTATATAAGAAATTTTCTATAAATATATTTGTATCACAAAAATTTTTCTATTAAAAATTTTTCTATTTTTCGAACAAAATATTATCAACACAAAAATTTTTATTAACAAATTTTTCTATAGAAAAGTTTTTATAAAAAACCAATACCATAGAAAAATTGTTTTTACAAAATTTTCTATCTTAACAAAATTCCTATGTTTCTTACGAAAAATTTTCTATAGACTTTTTTTTTTAAATTTTATATGGAAAAATTTTCTTAACAAGCTATTTTATAAACAAAAATTTTTACTTTTTTTTTCTATAGAATTTTTTTCTATAGAATTTTAATTTTTTTTTCTATAGAATTTTTTTTCATTAGAAAAATGTTTATAACAATTTTTGCATAAACATTTTTTTAACCAATTTTTATAGAAAAATAAGAAAAATAGAAAAATTCTCATTACAAAACATGTTCTATATAATTCAAAAAATAAGTTAACATTTTATGGACCGGTCTATAAACTTTTTTATATAAATTTATATTTATTTATGTTCAGCTGAAGAAGAAGGTCATTGTATTTTAATATTTTTTTTTTGACGAATAATGTATTTTTTATTTTGTAAGAATTCAATGCATAAATTGATGCATATGCACAACAATTCGCGGTATGCATCATCGCTGCCATCACAATCAACATGTACAACAGTGCACAGTGGAGCTTCATGTATTTATTTTCTTGGATTTAAAAATTTTGTGAATTTTAAATAGTTTTGTTAAATATTTACTATATTATCAGCCTTATTTTGTAAATTTGTCTTCAGAATTCTGGCCTCAGCCACTCGAAAGAAATTGAACGTCGATAACGATTTGACGAATTTCTTCGAAACCAGTAGTTTTAACGATAATAAATTATCATCCTCTTTTGGCGGTAAGACTTTAGCAATAACACGCCGTCGATGAAAAATAAATAAAATTGACGGAAGAACAAAAACAAGAACAAGAAATGGCGCAATTTAAAATATGGCTGAGTTTTGTCAAAATATTATCAAATTTACATAGTTTTTTCATATAAGAAAATTGATAAATTAATTAATTATACTTTTTTCTCAGGTAGGTTTGAAAAATAATTTTTTGATTTTTTTTAATTTTGTTCAACAAGTACAAGGTTATCCATTTTGTGGTTTCAAAAGTGAACTTTAATAAAACACATATAATGTCTGAACGTTGACATTATCATTTAAATTGCCACCACGCGAAATGTTGCAACCATTGATTCTTTTGAGGTAATTTTTGACCACTTTTTGGCACATATTGGACGGTATTTTAGCCCTAATTTGAAAAATGTTGGTTTTTAAGTGCTCAAGAGTTAAAGGTTTGTGTGCATAAGTTTCCACAGCAATATAGGGGAATATTAAAAATATGTTATCGGATTTTAATGCTATGGGAAATTTAAAAAATATTGACCTTTGACCACAGGTACAATTGACCTTTAACCCCCTTTAACAATTTAACAAGCAAATTATGACCAAAAAATTACATTTTCGCGAAATTTTGAGATTTCATACTCCGGGTAGGGCGAAATGGTTTAAGATATCGAAATATACCTGGGGTTTAACGTGAAACGTATTTTTCTACTATATAAAATAAAAAATGCATTAAGTACCATCTTTTTACGAAAACGAACCACTGTACAATGCGTCTAAAGTCATCACTGCAAATTTGTTTCTGAGTAGGTGGTGGATGGATGGATGGATTTTTGGTTGGATAAAAGCATGTCTGGATATATTAAATATAAATATTGTTTATTCTTTATTGCATCAACAATAATCTTTATATTTTTGTTTGGACCAGTTCCGGATTCAATGGACTGAGGCAAGGAAAGTATTTTGGCAATTTCGCTATAAAAATAAACATGTTAATATTCAGTTTTTAATTTATTACACACAAAGAAATTTTGTTAAATATTCATATATAAAAATAATTTTTTGTTGAATGTTGCAAAAACTAAAAAAACACAATGTTTTTTTTTGAGTGGGCGCTTAATATGTATGTTTGGAAATACAAACATATTTATACATATTTATATATATATAGTTGTCATTATTTATTATACTCGTATTTCAATATATTTTATTTATTTTAAATGTTTGTTTTTGTCCAATTTTTTATTAATAACTCTTAATTGTGAACAGATGCTACAAGTTTTGCAATAATTTTAGTCACAAAATTATCAAGGCTTTATATAATTATTATTTAGATTATTATTTAGAAATATTTTTCTCAAATCCGACTGCCCATTTAGATAAATGATGGAATAGGGATACAATAACATAAAGAAAACAAGTAAGAAAAGCTATAGTCGGTCAAGTCCGACTATATATTTTTTTATATTTGACCAACACTCAGGGGATGACTCCTACGTATGCATTGCATTGTGATGGAACTAGGAAAAAAGTTATGGGAAGGAGAAAAGAGGGAAGGAGGGACTATATTATACCCTTCACTGCTAAGGTCAAATATGGACCAACAATTTAACAAGTTTTTCTTATGTCTTAGTGACATACATGCATATACGTATATAAGTTATTTTTTCAAAATTTCGAGATTTATGTCATTTCCGGCTAAGGTCCTTATATGGGAGCTAGGGTCAATTGTGGACCGATTGTTACCAAATTTTGGTTATTGGTTTATATATACAAAACATTTATTTGTTTTAGTAGTCATATTCATTTATCTTTAGAGTTACGTATATTACGTATGTGCTTTTATGTGTACATAAACGCCTTTTGAGAATGTGTCTTGTATGGGGGGTAAATATGGTCAAATATGGGCCGATTCCTACAAAATTAGGTATGCTGATTAAGGCAATCATAAGCAATATTTGTGCTGAATATTCTCAAAATAGAAATAAATATGTGGCTGTAAAGGACCAAAATCTGTATTCCGGGAAGTCATCCCTATGGAAGGTACCCGAAATAGTAATCCGATTTCGGACCAAAATATGAATCTGTGCTAAATTTTATAAAATTGTCTTTAAAGTTACGACTTGTACAATGATAACAAGCTTACATGGATAACCGGCCAGCCAGGCAGCCGGACGGACATCGTTAAAACAACTCAGGGAGTGATTCTTAGTCGATTGGTATGCTAAAAGGTGGGTCTCAGACCAATATTTCTATGCGTTAGAAACACCAGCACAAACCCAATATACCCTTTCCACCTATGGTGGTAAAGGGTATAAAAGGTATTTTTGATAAGTTCGTTTAACTGTGCCGATCATATGTTCATAGGTGAATAAGTGAGTAAATGAGTTTTGACTTATAACATAATTCTCGTTTGCAAATTTCTGTTAAGCATTCAATTAAATAGAAGATCTTTACTACTGACATTCATCATTAGGAAAGGCGGTGTGCTGAGGAAGTCCAGAGCGAGACTAAAAATGCTGCATTCCACACTATTTTGTGTCATTTTATTTTGTTTTAGCATTCCTATTAATTATTAATCTAATTTATTTGAAGAAAGATAATAAGACAAATGTGCCTTTGGATCTTACACAATTTTTCTTTGTCAAATAATTTTTATAAAAAAATCGTAAATCAACAAGTGCTATCTTCTTTGTTACACTATAATAAGCATTTTCGTTCATAGTTATAAAAAATCAAAATATTTATATAAGTGTCCACAATATTACATCCATCCTCCACCTTGAAACCATTAAAATGCGATTTGTTATCGCTATTTAATGTTTTCTTTTTATAGTATTTTGTACTTTATAGATCAATGGAGGGACGGACGGATGTGAATTTTGTCTAAATAAATATAAACAATACATACTCTTGAACTACTTTGAATTTACTTTAGATGATCTTAAATATAAACAAATTTGAGAAAAAAAAAGCAAAAAAATAAAGAAAATAAAGAAAACTGTTAAAACAAACATCCACCACATAATGACTAAAATAACAAAAATGCATTTAGATGCCAAATTAATGAATGAGATATTGAAGGGTGCCATTGATGTTTAGAAATGAGTGAAATAAAATAAAGAAAAAAAATCTTACTGACTAAATATAGAAAGACAAAAAAAAAATAATAAATGCATGTTTACAAGTAAACAGAAATACAGGGGATGACCAAGTAATAGAAAATTACCATTATTTACATCAATAACGGCACAACTCCAAAATGCCGTTCTGAAAATGGTTATTTCGATATCGATTGAAATGTAAGATATTTCGAAAACATATGTGTGGCATACTTTCAGGGTAATCTAGATAATATATAACATATAAGGTTCACTACATTGTAACTTATTTGATAAAAGTTCCCTGATAATAAAAAAATTTCATTTAAACTAAATGTTTTGACAAATAAACGGATATGTATATGTTTTTATTAAACCTTTTGTGAAGTAAATTATTTTATTAATTAAATCGTAAACTGTATATTTGATTAAATCGTAAACTGTATATTTGATCATGCTATGATCTTTAGCAAAGTTGTAGCGCATGAGCCAGCGAAGGTTTTTTAGTTGGTGTGAATAATATCCGACAGGTGGCGCTGCTGAAAATTACTTAAAGTCAATTTTATCGTAAGCTGTACATTTAATCATGCTATAATCATTAGCAAAGTTGTTGGACATGAGCCGACAAAGGTTTCTTAATTGGCATGAAGAAATTTCGACAGGTTGCGCCACTGAAATTTACTCAAAGTCAATTTAATCGTAAGCTGTACATTTAATCATGCTCATTTAATCTTTAGCAAAGTTGTTGCGGATAAGCCGACAAAGGTTTATTAAAGGGAACCAAAGTCCAACAGGTGGCGCCACTGAAAATTACTCAAAATTAATTAAATCGTAAACTGTGCATTTGATCATGTTATAACCATTAGCCAAGTTGTTACGCATAAGCAGACGAAGGTTTTTTTAGTTGGTATGAACAACTTCAGGTGGCGCCACTGAAAACTACTCAAAATGAAATAAATCGTAAACTGTGCATTTGAACAGGCTATAATATTTAGCAAAGTTGTTGCGCATGAGTCGACGGTTTCTGTTGGTATGACCAATTTCCAAAATTTTTCAAAATGAGTTAATCTGTAAACTATGCAAATGTATTGTGTTGATCGGACAAAATAAATAAAATAATTCAAAATTAACTGAATATTTGCACAAAATGCTTATCATAAAGCTCCGAGCAAGGCTCGGTCAACCAGGTACTGAAATTTAAGGGAGGAAGGAAAGCTATAGTCGGTCAAGCCCTACTATATTATACCCTTCAATACTAAGATCAAGTATAGAACAACAAGTTAACAAGTTTTCCTTAAAGTCTTAAAGCATGCTTATACATTAGGGGGAGAGAAAAACAACTTTTGTTTAAATTCGATACACCCGGATTAAAAATCGATGCTCTATATCCGAAGATGCTCACAAAAAAAATTTTGTCTTCCTAGGCCAATGTCCTGAGGTGGCGCACAGGACATTTATATCTAGGACCCATTTGTATGGGGAAAAATGGAAGTTTTTTTGGTTTTTGGTAAATTTCAACCAATAATGATGTGCTTTGGCAAAATCAATAAAAGGATGTTGAAGACAACTAAATTAGCTTTCATTAGAGTTATAAAAACTAAAAATACATGCAGCAGTTTTTATGTTATTGTAATTTGCCCTAGAAAATTCGTTTCTTTTTCAACACGCCTAAGGATATGCAGCAAAAAATTAATTTTAGAGTACAGAAATTACAAAATAAAACATTCCTTATCAGCTAAAGACTTATAATCGATTTTAATCCAGACGTATGGAATTTCAATAAAAGTTGCTCCATACTATGATACATATGTGTTCTTTTTTTTCAAAATTTTGAGATCTAAGTAGATTTATGTAATTTCCGGCTCTGGGCCTGATATGGGAGCCCTCAGCCGGTTATCTTTATATATATATATATATTTTTTTTATAAAATATTTATCTCTGCAAAGTTTTAGTAAGAAAATGCAATTACTTTTAGATTTATAAGATTTTTTGGGTTTTTCTGGCTATTTAAAGACCGTTGAGAATGTGTCGTATATATGGGCCGATTCCTAAAAAATTAATTAAATTGAATTGATTCTTGAATTAAGTTGATTTCCGTTGTCATAAGCAATATTAATGCTAATTGCTATTTAAATACAATTAAATTTGTGGCTGTAAAGGGCCAAAAACTCTATTCCGGGAAGACATCTCTGTTGGAGGTACTCGAAATAGGAATTTGATTTTGCCCAAAAGGTAGGAAACGTTCTTGGGCCAAAATATTAGGCTGTGAGTTATGACCTGTACTTTGATAACAAGCTTACATGGATATCCAGCCAGCCGGACAGACATCGTTAAATCAACTCATGGAATGATTCTGTGTCTATCGGTATGCTAAAAGGTAAGTCTCAGATAAAAATTTCTATGCATTACAAACATCAGCACAAAACCACTTTCCATGTATAGTGGAGAATGGTATAATAAAGAACGTAACATCCCAACAAACATTTTCGTTTTATTGTGTTTCTAATATTAAAATGCCAAGAGACTGAGGATTTAGTAGTGTAAACTCTACGAGTCCACCCACAACAGTTCAGTTGTTCACACGAACTTGTTTAGATGACTTTGTATAAAAAGTAACCATCCTTATGTACAAGTATATCAAAAGCTCATTGCCTTTTAAATACTTAAGATTAAAAACGCAAAAATTCGATGGTTTGTCTAAAAATTGATTTCAATAAGAGCTGGCAGCTAAAAAATACAAACAATGAGATTTTTAATTTGTTATAAGATAAATTTTAATAAAATTAATAATAAAGAAAACATTGACTGGCCTTGATTTTTTTTTTCGTTTCACGGTATAATTTTCATTTCTAACACAATAAAGCAAACACTTAAAATCGGAATGTTCGAATATTAAGACATTTATTGGTTTTATAATATTAAAAGTGTTAAAATATACATTTTTTCCATAGATCTGTTATTACACCCCGTGTTAAAAGAACTGTTCACTTTTATGAGTTGTTGAGTTATAATTTTATTTTGAAAATATATTAAAACCCAATAAACTAAATATTTGAAAATAAATATTTAGTAATTACCACTTAGTGGTTTTGTGGTAATTTATGATACTCGTTTAAAGTGCTTAAACATTTTATTTATATAGAAGAATTTAAAAAAATCATAAATTTTTTAGAAAGATATTCGTTTCTGAATTCATGGTGTATTACAATGAACTTGTTTAATTTGTTTGCCTTAATTTTATACTCAATAGCATTTCAAATAAACTGTTTCTTTTATTGATTTACTGTAATAAGAAAAATTTATACTCAGAAAAAAATAAGTTTGACTTAAACTTAGTTAAAATTTACTTTAGGAAGGAATTTTTCTTAAAGAAATAAGTAAAATTGTAATAACATAAAACTTAAAAAATATGTGTCATATTTTTCTTTTAGTTTTACCTAAAGTGATAGTTATTAAATAAATAAAAGCAAAGACTATATAATATAATAATGTTGCACTTCTACACATTGATTTGTCGTATGGTCGTTTTGAAAAATCCCATAAAAAAAGAGTATGTCATTTTTACTCAGGGCTGCCAGATTTGGGGTTTTAGCTCCAAAGTTGGGGTTATTCAATCTACAAAAAGGCGAAAGATTTTGGTTTGGGGCTTGGGGATTTTATTGGGGATTCACTCAAATTTGTTGGGGATTTTTTGGGGAAATTTTAACTTTTGAATTTAAAACTTCATATTTTATTATTAAACTTCCTTTTCCAAATTAAAAAACCATATTAAATTATGGCCAAAAGTTTATAAATTTCAAGATGTAACCGGTACACATCACTATAAAGAACTTGGCCAAGCAGTTTTGAATATGTTAGCGGTTCCTACAAGCAATACCTGTGTAGAGAGAGTTTTTTCTGTTATGAGCTTAACAAAAACAAAACTTCGTTTAACTATATTAGAACCTTCAATAAGAATACATTTGTTTTATAATAACAAAATTTGTTGTCAAGAATTTCAATCCACAACTGAAATGTTAACAAATTTGGTTCAAAAAAGTTAATGCTGTTTCATATACATCAGGTTCTCTTGATCAGTTTTTATTTCACATTTCTTTTGGATATGCATTCACGTACACACACTAACATTATCATCATCAGTTTCTATTTTTTCCTTAAATTTCATACAAATTTTCAAAATTTTCGTAATCTTGTTTGTTATCAATTTCAACTCCGTCAGATTTTTCTCATACAAACTCAAGATTTGATGAGCCAAACATGGTGTGAAAATAGACTTATGTATAGTTTAGCTCATCTAATCTTCAAGAATTTGATGATTCTGAATGTTACGAAATATAAGATTATCAATATTTTATTATTTAAATATGTAATGGTGTCTTTTGTAAACATACAAAACTATTTTTATGTTAATGAAATCGATCTCTTCATTTAATTGAATAAAAAATGTAAACAAATACGCTTTTTTATGAATTGGGAATTTTTGGGGATAAAAATTTAAAAATTTGGGGATGATGACCACAAAGTATCTAGCAGCCCTGCTTTTACTCCAATTCGGAAACTACTTATGTAGACGATTATCTAATGAGAGAAAGCTAAAGTACATTCTCGTGCTCATGAAATGTATGTTCGTTTGAGAGTTTATATGTTTTTCATTGTTTTTTATCCACTTTAATTCCACTTTTGACAGAAAAAAATGTATTGGGTCCCTTAGCAAAAGTGTTCTGAAAATAAATAATTTTACTTAAATACAATAACACGGTTTAACAAAATTTAAATTCGTAAATGAACCTGATCCATAATCCCTATGTAAAATTGGTCACTGAATCCAAATATAAAGTAATAATGCTCAAAAGTAGAATAGCTTTCGAGATATAGCAAAATATCTGTTTTTTCGTTTTCGTTATTTCATAAATAAATTTATTATTTATTTTATTTGGTTAAAAGATCTAATCTTCGAAATAAGCACTGATGACACACTGCGACAAAAAAAAAAAATGAAGTAAAAGTTTCTGGGATGTTATACCATTTTTCTGGTAGGTACTGTCGAGTAGAACAACACTCGGTTTTTGGAATTTTCAAAACACCCCCAAAATCTACTTAGACAAATGCCAATCGATTTTATAATTTTTTTAAAAGATATTGAAGATAAGAAGCTTAGCCCTTTTTAACGGTATATAGTTTCTTAAAATATACTTAAGATACATGTGTTTTTTTAACACCAAATATATTTTTTCTGTTTTTTCCCACATTTTTATATTTTAGAGATGTTGTTACACAATATTTTTGTATAAGAACCGTACAATTTATTATCTGATTTTAAGAATATATAAGATTACCAATAATCTGTTAAAAAATTACTGATTTATTTAGCTTAAAAGAAAAACGATTTTTTAAAAATAAACAAAAAATTACTTCTTATACCCTTCACTACCATAGGTGGAAAGGGTATTATAAGTTTGTGCTGATGTTTGTAACGCATAGAAATATTTGTCTTAGACCCATTTTTAGTATACCAATAGGCTTAGAATCACTTTCTGAGTCGATTTAGCGATGTCCGTCCGTCTGTCTGGCTGGCTGGACACCCATGTAAACCTTGTAATCAAACTACAGGTCGCAATTCTAAAGATGTAATTTGGCACAGATCATTTTTTTGATAATGGGAACATGGCTATTGAAATTCGTCAAAATCGGTCCATTGTTTATGGTACCTCCCATAGGTCCCACTTTATGGAATTGATATAATGGCCACATTTGACCATAGCTTCCATACAAACTCTTTTCTAAAAACGCACTAAATGAAACAAAATTCACTAAAACGCTCGTGAATCCGAAAATAATGAGAATTTTAAGTTTATTTTTTGCATACATAATTTTTGTAACAACTGTAATCAATTTGCCAAATTTCGAGATAATCGGTCCACATTTGACCCTAGCTCTCATATAAGTCCAAATGGCGGAAACAGCTTAAATGTATAAGTTTTGAGAATATGTTTGTATGATGGCAAAATTTAGCAAATATTTGTCTTTATACAGGAAAAAGAACACCTTTGACCTTAGTGGTGAAGGGTATCGTATGGTCGGGCTTGACCGACTATAGCACTTTCTTACTTGTTTTTGTGATTTTTTGCTTGTTGATCAACTAAAAAGAGAAAGTCCAAGCAAACATTTTTGATCGAAATCGTTAAAAACTATTTATTTGTACAAATTTATTTTTCTTTTAAGCTGAATAAATCGGTTATTTTTCAACGGATTTTTAAATATGAAGGCTCATTTTATTGGCTATCATATATATTTTTGAAATCAGATTATAAATAGCGCGCTTCCCATACAAAGATGTTGCGTAACAACGTCCCGAAAATAGAAAAATGTGGAAAAAACCGGAAAAAATATATTTGGTGTTAAAAAACACATATGTATCTTAAATATATTTTAAGAAACTATATACCGTGAAAGAGGCTAAGCTTCTTCTTTCAATATCTTTTAAACAATTTAAAATCTGTTGGCATTTGTCTAAGTTACAGGGTGATAAGTACATACGGGTATGAAAAATCGGGTTTTTACCCGTTACTCCAGATTTTAGGGGTGTTTTGGAAATTCCAAAAGCAGAGTGTTGTTCTACTCGACAGCACCTACCAGAAAAATGGTATAACATCCCAGAAACTTTTACTTAATTTTTGTAAAAATTGTTTGTTTGAGTTGCAGTTTAATAAAGTTAAACTTTTACAAAAATGTTCGAGACTTTTTTAGTTTTATGAAAACGCAAGAAACCATTAGACAAAAGCTAATGGAGTTTAATATTTCACTTGATACAAACATCGTAGCATGTACTATAGATGGAACAGCAGTCAATCAAATTTGGATCTGAAAATCAAAATCAGTTATTGTTGTCACACGGAATTCATCTTGCAGTCACTGATGTTTTTTATGACAAATTTCTTATAAATACAGGCTTTTGAAGATGGCGACGATGAAACTTTGAATCATTTAAAACCGAAAAACTGTTCGGTATTTCAATAATTCGTAATAGTATTTTACAAACAAGCTTTAAAAAACATCATAATCGTGAATTAAGTTTACTCTTAGATTTCTGCTTTTAAAAGAAAGTATTCACAAAAGCTTAAAAAAGCTGTCTACCTTAGATTTGCTTCTATCGACTTTGAAATTGAAAGGGGCTCTGCAGTTTCTCTAAAAGAAACAAGGAATTACAGAAATTCATGATATTTAGAAAACGTGTACTCATTTCCTGAATTTTAGTATAAATATGAGCTTTAATAAATATACCTTTACTTTGTTTTAATAAAAATTTCTAAATTTTACTACAAATTTAAATCAAAATAGTTGTATTAAACCGAACCGAAACCGGCCGGTTTTGAGTGTTTTAAAACCAAAACAGCGGTTTCTCATTTTCAAGGTTTTTTGCAAACTCTAGTATAGACCATAGACTTGACATAGCCCCACAGGAAAAAGTCTAACGGCGTCAAATCGCACGACCGAGGCAGCCAATCGTCCAATCGTGTGGCGCCGTTTTGATGGAACCACATGTCCTGCAAGTCCATATCATCAATTGGAGCAACAAAATATTCGTTTATCATTGAACCGTAGCGATTTCCATTCACAGTAACATGCCGGTCTTGATCATCACAAAAGAAGTACGGCCCAATGACGCTGCCGGCCCATAAAATGCATCAAACCGTAATTTTTTCGGGATGCAATGATGACTCATGAAGTACATGTGGATTGATGCCTGACCAATAACGCATATTATTTTTATTGTCGAAACCATTCAGCCAGAAATGAGCCTCATCGCTGGAGATGATTCGCGCTCTTAACGTTAAGGCCCCTGAATCCGAATTTCGGTAGTAAATTTTAATAATTTCGACTAGTTGTTGGCTCGTATATTTTTCCGTGATGAAATGGCAAACCTTACTGATGGGAAATGTCATAAGAGCAGCAAGAAATATGGCGTCGTCTGCTGTCCCTGTCACAGTACTTTTGTAGTGCCCCTGTTAAAAACCCCGAAGTATGGACAAAAATCAAACAGTTTAAATTCATTTGGGCAAAATTCAAACAGTTTTAATTCATTTTCAACTCGAATAATTTTTGTAAAAACGGTTTTGTTCATTAGAGCCACTTTGAAGATCTAAATATTACTTTTTTTATTTAAATATTATTTTTTATTCTTATTTTGCGTGCATAGAGAAAGATGCACGCAAAATACCCTTTGGTCCCTTTCACTTTTCGCTTTAATTGATTTTAGATATCAAACTGATACAAGAGATTTTTAAGATGTTTAAAATAAACAAAAGTTTATTTTAGGAGTGAGTGCAAGCATGAAGTTTTATCAAAAAATATACAAAATTGTCAGGATATTAAAAATTTATTCAAACGAAAAATTATTCGCATTTAATCCTAGTCTATTAAATTTACTTGTTAATGTAAAAGACAATTTATTGATAAAAAGCCAAACGATGTTTATGGGAACAACCAATTCCTCGACTCGTCTCGATGATTGGTTAGACCACCATCTTCAGTTGGAAAATCCTTACTTTTAGACAGATCGAAATATAATAAAATATTACAATTCAAAATCAACACTTCCTAAACCTGTCGAATGTCCAAAGAAATACTGGTTATGTCAAAACTCATCATATATATATTAAATTACATTTTTTATATTTTTAATTTGTCTGAAGAGCAACACGAGAACATAATTAAATTTTAATTTGTACATATTTAAAAAGCATTTAAATTCTGTCATTTAACAGTTTTGTTATTCAATTTTAAATTGTTTAATTAATATGTACATATTTCTGTAGTATGTAATGACAGTTAAAAACAAAACGTTTTTTTATCCTTTGCATGTCACTTGGTTCTTTTTTATATGAAAATAGTTTTGTAAAACAAACAAACATTCATAGATCCTTTGTTCGTGTATCCATTTCCGTTAGTGTATGCGTGTGTGTGGTTGTATGTATTTTCTTACATTTCGTTCAGATAAAGTGACTAAATGGATGATTAAACATGAATTGGGGCGTGTTTATTCTTTATTTAGTTTATACTTTTGGCTGTTGTTCTTATTTATTTTTCAACAAATTTAAGCTCGTGAAATAACTAATGGGGTTTTCCCCTTTTCATCTTGTTTTTATTTCCTTTAAATTAGTTTTTTACTATTTTTAAAATAAATGTTCACTTGTACCGGAGATTTTCAAACACTTTAGGTTTTTATTATATTTTCATATTGATTTTTATAATAAAATTTTTTGTTTTTAAATATTACGGATTGCTACGATCTTCCCATCTAAATGAGTTTACATTTTTTAGGGGTTGTCCCGTAATAACAGGCCGTTAAGTTGACGAGAGAAACAAATTCTTAAATATACTTAAATATACCCAGCAAAACTTTGGTAATGGCAAGTGCTTTGATAACTGGTTACCTTGTAACGACTACAACATACCATCCGAATAAATAATAAATTATTACAGAAGTACTTATTTGTAATTAAGATGGTAATTTAAACTGAATGGCCCGGTTCAAATGCCACCAAGGGCAACATTTTTTTTTTAGTTTTTTTTTTTTTTTTTATTAAAAGAGTCTTTTTAAATGATTTTTGAATTTTAAGAACTTAAATATTATCTTCTGTAAAAAAAATTTGTAAAACTAACTCACGTTAATGAAAAAAAAAAACCATCATGAGTCAATTTTGATTATGTAGGGGATGTTGAATACCAAACACGATTCTAATTGGCCTTAACTTGGTAAGTTAAACTTATCTGGATCATCCTTCATCTCAACTGTGGACACAGACCTCCTCGTGGTATCACCCGGGGAGCTAGTTTAACACCCATTAATATTGTGAATTAACATGTTCCGAGAGTTGTCGCATAAGATCGATAAAAATGGGTTAGGATTACGGGCTAGTAACCCTCTCTTGAAAAAAAATACAATGAAGAGGATAAAATTAGAATTGAAATGTCCCACTACCTAATGTTAGAGGGGGATGTCCGAAACTTCGATAGAAAGACCAAGTAGAGGAACATTTTTTAAAGCTTGGCCTTTAAAATTGGAGAATATTCGCACAAGATCGAAATCCATGGAATTCTAAAATATGCTCGGACTTTGACCTTAACAGGTTGTAACATTTAAGTAAGTAAGAGTCAATCTTATGTAAAAACTTATACAAAAAAGAAGATTTAAATTGTTTAAGTTTTAAAATAATTTTAGAAAAGTTTTAAAATAATTACAAAAAATCGTATAAAAATATTTTTCCAAAAATTACAACAAAGCAAAAAAAAAGCAGGGAAAAACAAAGTTATTTTCACATGATTTTGGATCTAAAAAATAAAAATTATTTATATTAATTATAAGCTGCTAAGTTTTCAACATATAAAGTAGCTCAGTGGAAGAGTCTCTGCCTAGCAGTCGGAGGGTCTGGGTTCGAGCCCCCATGGGATCATAAAAAAAATTTTGTATTTCGTTAAAAAATATATGTTTTTAATAAAACAACAACAAAAAAGTTGTTGCTGTTGTTGTTGTTGCTTTCAAATTGCTTACCCAAGTCATTACTTTTCTGCAATTGGTAAGTACTTGCCTCCAATGACATCCCCATGTTAATGTAATGACTTAAACAGCGAATGAGTAAGTAGTTCCTGTTCAATAGTTTAACTGTTTAACTCATTATTTGGTAATGAAAAGTTTTACTGGGTATTAATACAAATTGACTTAGTAATTCTGACTTAATGTCAGTAATTGGCAAAAACGATGAAATGTTAATTTGTTATAACAAAATTTAATAGTTAAGTTAATTTTTGTTTAGTTAAATTTATGGCTAACTGTTTTTATACCCTTCACCAATAGGTGAAAGGGTATTATAAGTTTGTGCATCCATTTGTTTTTTTTTATTAGTGATCGTAGACCCCATAAAAAGAATCGATTAAGCGATATCTGTCTGTCTGTCTGTCTGTCTGTCCGTCCGTACGTCTGTCTGTCTGTTGAAATCAAGTTTCTGAAGCCCCTGGAGGATGAACCTATATAAATTATATATCAGATTTTAGGATATATAATTTATGTGCAATGAACGCTGTTAAATTTCATCAAAATCAATCCATAAACATCCGAAGCATTGAAAAAATACCAAAAATTAGACGAAAATTTTAAAAATTTTGATTGAAATTTTGATTGAAAAACACTTTTAAATAACAAAAGCAAAAAGATACTCCTGATGTACGAGCAATAATATATTATATATCAGATTTTAGGAAATGGTTCTCTAAAGAACTCTGTAAAATCGTATCTTATAAAATCGATCCATAAACAACTGAGATACCGCCAAAACACTAAATTTGATGTATCGCAAATTGCCCAAAGTACGCATTAGAGAAAGTTTGTTGAAAAAATGAAATGTAGAAATAGGAAAAACCATTCTCCTGGAGCACGGACATACATAAATTATATATCAGATTTAAGGAAATTCCCCCACCAAGCACGTTATTAAATTTCATCACAAGCGGTCCATAAACAACTGAGATATGGCCAAACAAACAAACACTAATTTTGATGAACAGCAAATTGCCGAAAGTACGTGTCTAAGAAATTTTGTTCACATTTTGTAAGTAGTGTTTCAGCGATGTTTGTGGACCGATTGTAATGAAATGTGAAAGCGTCCTTTGTGGAAGGATTTCCTAAAATCTGATTTATAAACTTCACAAATCTGATTGTGAATACCATTCAAATTGTACCGATCGACTCAGAATCGGCAGGAGAATCGATTTCGCTACGTCCGTTCGTTTGTTTGTTTGTCTGTCCGTCTGTCCGTTTGTCTGTTGTAGTCAAGTTTTTGGAGCTCCTGTTTAGTCCATATCTCAGATGTTTATTTTGATGAAATTTAATAGCGTTATTCGCGGGGGATTACGAAAATTCTGACGCATTCGGTAATTTTTGGTAGATATAATTTAGTGTTTAAGCGATATTTCAGGTGTTTTGATCGACAGTGTTGAAATTCGGGGTGGGATGATATCCTGATGATATATGTAAAATGCATGTGGGTATACCTTCCAGACTCCACAAATCTGCTTCTAGCAGACTGACACACGGCATTTATCTTAATTTTGTGTCTGACTTTTGAACATTATGATAATATTTGAGAATGTATTATATTTTCAAATTATAGGTAGTCTTCCTAGCAAGTACAAAAAATTTAGCTAAGTACACGATTTGCATTCAAAACCTACATATCTTATATTCTTAAACGAGCAATAATTGTATGTATTTATATATATATATATATATATATATATATATATATATATATATATATATAGAATGGCTATCTTGAAAACGGCTCTAACGATTTTGATAAAATTTGGACAGTGGGTATCCTTTTTGATGTATAGGTTGAAGAAGAAGGAACTTTTGGAACTTTTGCCTCTTAGAGGGTAAAAACACTATATTTCCTAAAGTAATAGGTATAGAAACAAAATTAAAATTATGTTTTAAACAGCTATGAAAATAAGCGGACAGGTGTTTGGTACTTTTTTGAAACTATGTTCGATAGGGGGTAAAAAGGGTGAAAATACTTTTTTTTGGTACCTTTTTAACCCACTCTTATATTTTAAATTAAAGAATATAGAAAGAAACTTGGCACTGCAATCAATAGATGTAAAAGAAACATGAAACACGTATTTGGTACTTTTTTGATTTTGGAGCCAAAATGGGTAAAAAAGGGATAAAATGATAACTTAACATCTCCAAAGTAATATGAATAGGAACATTATAAATTATGTTAAATGCGTTTTAATAAAATGTACCGAATTCAATTGGCACCAAAAAAGTACCAAATATGCATATGGAACTTTTAGAAATTAGGGAATAAAAAGGGGGAAAAATTAGTATTATTTTAAACAAATGAATGTTTGTTTGTATGTATGTTCTTTATAGAATAGTAAACTGTGAATTTGATCATGTTATGCTCTTTAGCGAAGATGTTGCAGATAAGCCGGCGAAGGTTTTTAAGCTGATAAGACTAATTTCAGACAGATGGCGCCACTGAAAATTACTAAAAATTAATTAAATCGTAAACTGTACATTTGATCATGCTATGATCTTTAGCAAAGTTGTAGCGCATGAGCCGGCGAAGGCTTTTTAGTGGCGCTACAGAAACTTACTCAAAGTCAATTTAATCTTAATCTGTACATTTAATCATGCTGCAATCTTTAGTAAAGTTATTGCACATGAGCCGACGAAGGCTTCTTAGTTGCTATGAAGAAATTTCGACAGGTGGCGCCACAGAAATTTACTCAAAGTCAATTTAATCGTAAGCTGTACATTTAATCATGCTACAAGATTCAGCAAAGTTGTTACGGATAAGCCGAAGAAGGTTTATGAATTGGAATGAGCAAAGTCCGACAGGTGGCGCCACAGATTACTCAAAGTGATCATGTTATAATCATAAGCAAAGTTGTTACGAATAAGCAGACAAAGGTTTCTTATATGGTATGAAAAACTTCAGGTGGCGCCACTGCAAACTACTCAAAATTAATTAAATCGTAAACTGTGCATTTGATCAGACTATAATCTTTAGCAAAGTTGTTGCGCATGAGTCGACGAAGGTTTCTGTTGGTATGAATAATTTCCAAAATTATTCAAAATGAGTTAAACTGTAAACTATGCAAGCTATGTGTTGGTAGCACAAAATAAATAAAATAATTCAAAATTAACTGAATATTTGTACAATGTCTTTCCTCTAAATTTTTGTTAGCACTTTATAATATAAAATATGTAAAAACTTTAAAATTTGCCTCAAAGTGCTTATCATAAAGTTCCGAGCAAGGCTCGGTCAACCAGGTACTGTATGTATCTCACATATCAACGAAGATTTCAATTTTAATTGCAATTGGGAGAAATCCGTTCACGTTTGACAATTGCTTCCGTATAACTTCGCCTAAGGCAATCTCTTAGTAGCTAATAAATGACAAATTATAATAGATACGATGATGGCATTTAGTATAAAGACGTTGTACAATATCGTTTGGTATTGAAAATGGGCGAACTCGGTTCACATATAACCCCGACCGGGAATCACTTTAATGCTGATAAATCAAATCACATTATAATTGCACGAAGAACTATAGCAAAACTTTCCACACGTCCATCGGACAGATCTGAAGAAAAATACATCCCAAATATTATTGATGAAGTATTCATCTTAATTAGTTAACTAACTTCAGATTTATAAGTAAATCTTCAATAACTTTTCCGACAAAACTGATGTATCTAAAACTAAGTGTGTATACCCTATAATTCTAAGGCTTGTATACATTAACATTCACAAAGGGACCACTTTAGAACCCAAGTGACGCTGCCTTCGACATCAGCCACCTGTCCAACCTAACCTTTGGGTTCATAACTATTTTAGATGATGACTCCATCAAAAAGCTTTTTCTGACTATTAATTTTATAGACTCTTTGCATATTATACTAGATAACCAAATATTGCTAGGAATTACATTTAGAATGAACAAAAGAAAATTAATATACATATCAAGCATTTGTGTGGGGCTCAACAAAGTCAGTAATCAGAAACTATATAATTATCAATAAATTCTTACGATTTTGTACTTGACTTTTGGAACACCATTGATGAAGGGTATCCAAGATTCGGCAAAGCTGAATATATCACTCTTACTTGGTATTTAATGATTTTGCTTGAATTGTAACAAAAATATTTTTTTGACACAAACTGAACAAAATTGCGTGCCTGTATCTGCGTACGAATGAGTAATATTTAATTTTATGCTGATATTTAATATTACTCATACGTAATGTGATAAAACCGAAGGAAGTGAGTTCGCATGCTTTATTTGAAAAATTTCTACTCTCATGTGATTTTTTGATTTAAAATAATAAAATTCTATTTAGATTTCAACAAATTCAATTTTAGCATTTTGTTGTTTTTTAATATTTCCTGTTGATTTAACTCTTTTAACAAATTGAAATGATACAAACAAGAGAAAATATTAAAATTGGATTTTTTTTTGTTTTTTTGTAATCGCTAAAATCTAATAATGAAAAACATGTGTGGATTTTGATTTCCATAAAATAAAATCAAATCATGCCATATATCAAAATATCAAAACTAACATGAGCAACTATAACGTGATGGTTTATATTTAACTTCATACATAAAATCATTCAAAATGATTGATATTCGACATAATTTTTTTTGGTTAAATTAATGTAAAACAATAGCAAATATTAAGAAGTAACGAATTGTGTGTCATAAAATCAAAACAGAATGAATGTAAATGTCAAAAATAATTTAGTAGTACTTTGTTTAAATGCTCATAAAAATTTGGGTTAAAAATGAAACCTTAAAAGGTAGTTTAAAGGTATTAGGTCGGTACGAAAAAAAAAATTCTGCTCGCTATAAAAAGTTAAATTTAATTATTCAAACTTTGACAGTTGATAACGGTTATCTGTCAAATAAGTTATCGTTTATTTTATGTCTTTTTAAATATATAAAGGAACTTATAAAGCATTCAACAGCACGTGCAAAAAATATAACTGCCTTAAAAAAGTTATTGTCGAAATTAAAAGAATATCAATCCACATAAGATGTAAACAGTCTGCAATGCATTCCGCAAAAGTCACTGTGGCCTGTCATTTCATATGAATGATGACAAACCGTACCATACAGTCGATTTCTTTAGATGTAATGGTTTTCCGATGACTTTTTATGATTTCTGAGTGCCTTGTATTTTATTTGTTTATATAACGGCCTATTTGAAAATGGGCCTCACCAGAAAAGATTAAAAAACAAGTAAGAAAGTGCTATAGTCGGCAAAGCCCGATCATACGATACCCTTCATCACTAAGATTAAAGGTGTTGTTTTTCCTATATAAAGACAAATATTTGCTAAATTTTGCCATCATACAAACATTTTCGCAAAACTTTTATATTTAAGCCGTTTTCGTCATTTAGACTTATACGAGAGCTAGGGTCAAATGTGGACAGTTTATCTTGAAATTTATCAAGTTGATTACCAAAATTATATATAATAATAATAAACTCAAAATTCTCATTATCTTCAGATTTAAGAGCGTTTTAGTTATTTTTTGCCTCAATAAGTGCGTTTTGACAGAAGAGTTTGTATGGGAGCTATGGTCAAATGTAGACCAATTTCAACGGAATTTGGTACAGTGATTTTAATTTACAAATACTGCTTAGTATTTGTTTTAAATTTCTTGAAAAATATTGATATCTGTGGCCAAAATGTCAATTCTGGCCCAGGAAGTGGGACCAGTGGGAGGTACCATAAACAATGGACCGATTTTGACGAATTTCAATAGCCCACTATGGTCCTAATCGGATTTTTACAGGGACCGTAACTTTTATAACTTTTATCGTAAAAGTCATAAAATAAAAGTTATTTTTTTGACTTTTATTTTTTCGAGCAGAAATAAAAGTTATTTTTTGACTTTTATTTTTTCGATAAAAAATAACAGTTATTTTTGACTTTTATTTTTTCAAGCAAAAATAAAGTTATTTTTTAACTTTTATTATTTCGAACAAAAATAACAGTTATTTTTTACTTTTATTTTTTCAAGCAAGAATAAAAGTTATTTTTTGATTTTTATTTTTTCGAGCAGATTAAAAAGTTATTTTTTGACTTTTATTTTTTCGAGCAGAAATAAAAGTTAGTTTTGTTTGAATTCATGATAAATTCATTGAAAAATTTGTTCAAATAAAGATCATTTTTCAGTGAAAATAATTTGCATATGCTCAAAAATTAATTTAGTTGAGTTTTGCAATCATAATTGGGGTTGGAAACACAAAAAAAATAAAAATCAAAAAATAACTATTATTTTTTTTTTTTTCTAAAAAATAAAAGTCAGATTTTTAAAAAGCATTGCATTTTATGAAAATTTGGTCTAAGACTATCAAAATGGTATACTTGGTTTAATTCTCCGACATTTCCTTGCGGTTGCTTTTTTTAATCAAAAATTCCAAAATAACAGTTGTTTTCGGTCCCTGGATTTTTATGAATCTAGGCCCCCTAGCTAACGTCCTGGCGGATAGGCAAATACTTAACTTTTTGTAAATCAAATTTAGTACAAATTTGTTCATGAATCGTAATGAAATTGTTTTATATTTTTTTGCTTTCAAATTTAGAACGATTCATATGAACAAAATCAATTTAAAAATTTGTACTGAAATAGTATGAGCTGTTTTACAAAAAGTTAATTATTTTCCGATCCCCTCAGGGCCGAGTATTTTGAATTTTATAATTTTATGTCAACTTCATAATCCATATTCGAGAGAAGGGCAAAGAAAATTGAAGATATGCTTTTGAGATATTCTAGAGTCAAGCACATAATTTTTGATTAAAAGAACATGACTGGGTATACCCTGAAATAAATCGTAGATGTTGTGGTTCAGTACATGTTCGAAAATTTTTGTTTTTACTCGTATGGGAAATAAATTATTTAACATTAAAAAAATCTTAAAGGCATACAAGCAAATTATTCATTGATCGTTTCAAAAACACTGACCACTATACTTGACCACAAAATATTTATGTACCGCATACGATTATATTATATACCGATAAACATTTAATTTCATATACCATACAAGAAAAAATTGCCACTTTCTAATGGCGATAGCTCTAAAGTTCTACCTGCTAGGTCCAAGTGATTTGGGATTTTGGCTTTCTATTCATGTGGAAATTTTACTGACCACAGTGTAATAAAGAACGACTGCTCAGTAGGTGTTATATTACCATTTGATAGCCTATTTACTTTTAAACTTCAAATTTGTTTGTAGAAATGCAATTTGTGAAAATAATGGATTAATATACGATCTAATGTTCTAAATGGCTTTCTAAATGTTATTACCTCTGATCATGAACAACTTTTGACAAAAATATCAATTACTATTTATTCCAGAAAAGGTTGAAAAAATCCACGCCTTCGGCTAAAAAGAACATACATACAGATAAATATCACTAAAAGCTTCTTATTCTGCTATCCTTGACTTCCAATGGAGAATAGAGCCTCAAAACTAGGAGATCAATAATTTGGCCATTAAGAAAGTAACAGAAAGTAATGTCGCCAAAATAATAAGTTTAAGTTCATTTAATTTTCAAATTATTAATTTTGAAAATTTGAAAAGTAATTGTGGAGAAAAACTGAAAAAATTATTTTTGAACGCGGCTCAGTGGATTGCAATTTCTGTCCCGCCACAGGACGTCATCAGCACTTAGCGCCCTCGACCACAATCAATTTGACAAATTGCAGAGATAATCATCAATTAGATTTATATTTTTTCTGACATCTAAGTTAATCTGAAATATATATTCCTGAATGGCTCTGCTAACTATATCTGTGGGTGCATTCTACACAAACGTACCATTCTCTGAAATGGGCGGTTTTGTAAACTCCCAAGTTGTCCATTCCATACCTCGCCTATTTTCCTGAGAGCTGCACGGTAGCATTAAACCGAACAATTATCCCCGAAGGCGGCTCTAGTACCAGTTTGCGTTTTCAATGATACTACACTTGTTCTAAGGAATGGTGACGTGAGACCACAAACTTCAGGCATTTTGTGTGCTTGTTTTTCAAAAACGCTTCTGTCTTATTTAAAACACTATATGCTTTTCAAGACTCAGGCTTCTGATATGGTACCAGTTTCAGGGACAGCGGCCTCTCTGCTGTTATCAGCCGGTTAGCTTAAACCTCTTTTCGATTTACAGTTTAATCAAAGACTACATGATTTAAAAATATTGCACTTCCATACATTGATTTGAAGCATGGTCGTTTTGAATAGTCCCACACAAATGAGAGCATACCGCTTTAACTCTAATTCAGAAATAACTAATGTGAACGATTAACCAATGAGGAAAAGCTAAGGCACACACACGTGCTTATGAAATGTATGTTTGTTTGTTTATGTGTTTTTATTGTATAGATGTTGCTTAAGCCGAATTTCAGGTAGATGTTGCTAAAGCTCAATTGCGTTCTAAAGTCCAATTTCTGAAAATATATTTCACAAAAATATTTCTCTGAACAAAAAATATATATGCACAAGACATATAGTTTCATGATTTCATATGACAATACGCCATAAATGGAATCAAAAATAAATATATTTGAAATTTAACTCTAAAGAAATGCTAGTAATATGATGTTTTAGTCACTCTAACCTTTTATTCTCAAAAATACCTAAATCAAGAACAATCAATCATTTTTAAGCCAAATGAGTAGCAAGCAAACCATCACAATATCTACGTTTAATAGCACTTATGTTGAACTAAATTTTGTGTAAATCGGCCCACATTTGACCCCAGTGTTCATTATAACTACAAAGACATACTTACACTTAGATATGTGTATAATTTTATAATTTGCAAAACTTTGCAACTGAAAATGTATAAGATATCAAAATTTTTGCCAAGAAAATTATTTGTCGCATTTTGCAAAACTTTTAAGACAGCGACAGTGATAAGTTATAGCATGATATGTGATATGTTCGTTTTGCCAGAGATGCAAAAGTATCCAAACTATAAGTCAAATTTTGTTATCTGCAAGTAATAATTACAAACTTTTACAAACATATATAGAAAATCTTTAATTAAACATATTTTAAATCTAGTAAAGTAGGTGGAAGAACCAAACAAAATAATTGACAACAAAATTACAGACAATAAGAGGCAACTGAGGTAATTATCTAATTATTTTACAGCACTTTGGTAACATTAAATATTTAACGTATGAAAAGAATAATGTTATTTACAAAAGAATATATGGGCTTTTCTTATTTCCGATGTGAAAACTGTTTCATTTTCGACGATTTAAAAACAAATATTAAAAATATTTTAAAATTTATTAATTATTTGACTGTTTGCCGGTTAAAATCATTTAAGTACTCAATTGGCCTTAAGTCTTAAAAATATTAAATGTCAAGTAATTCTTTTTAAATCGACAAATTCGATTTCGATCGAAATGTAAGATATTTTAGAAACATTTGTGTAGCATACTTTTAGGATAATGTAAATAATATATAATATATAAATTCACTACATTGTTAACTATTTGTCAAAAGCTTCCATGACGTAAAATATTTTCATTTAACTTATGGCCTGTTTTTATAATTGGTTTCACACGGAAACCTTCGCCACATGAGTGAAAAAACTGGTTTTGGTTCATATAAAACAAATTCCAGTTCTCTTTGAGTGAAACGCGTAAGAAATGAAATCTTTGCATAAAATTTTGGTTCTTGTAATTGGATTTCAATCATCTATTGAGCCAAAAACAAAGGACCAGAAAAAAGTAATCGTAGCCAATTTTTACAATGAAATTATGGATTTTTTTTTGATAAAAAATTTATTAGAAATATAAAATCTTTAATTTTATTTAATTTATTTATATTAAAAATACCCTTTTAAGCAAAAAGTAACAAAAAATAAGTTTTTTTCCTATAAAATATACTTTTTTTAAGAAAAAATATGCTTTTGCAATAAAAAAATGTTATTCTTTCAGAAAAAAATAAATTTTTTAAGAAAGATAGTCAAATGTTTTTCTAAATAAAAAATGTTTATTAATTTGTATAAGTTCCATTTTTAAAAACAAAAAACATAGCCCTACGCATGTGCATTTCTCGCTGGTTGAGCGGCAACTGAATAAAATATCAATAAACAATGAGTCGAATGAAAACACTCAACTTTTGTTTTGTCAAGGGTTACCACTTTTTGGTAAAAAATGTATCGAGAAAGTAAGCAATACTTGATATATTAATACGGTGGCAATAAGTAAAATTGAAAAGAGAAAAAACTCACTGAACATAACGTAAGCTAGACGAATCTTTTATATGAACTCATTTTCTTACGAAATCGCCTGAAACAAAACGTTCGCTTAAAAACTAGACTATTTATAAAAACGGGCCATTAATCAGCGTAACCACAGAACAAATTTTAAAGTCGATTTTATATAAAATCGACTTTATTTTAAATTTTTCGTACCAGAAAAAATTTTTAAAATAAGACTTTAAAAATATTTTTAAACAAATACATTCAAACAAATACATTTAAATAGAAATAATAAAATAAAAATTCAAAAAATTCCAAAAACAAAATATTAAGAAAATTTTGTGTTCATTATGCACGCCATACACCCTGCGACTGTTTGTACAATTTTAATTGTAATCGGGTTGTGCTCTTTGCTTACAAACAATACAACTTCAGTACAATCTCAATATACAATTTTATTTTAAAAGGTGAAGGTGTTAGTAAAGATGGCTGTTTGTGCTCTAATTGATGAGGTTTTTTAAAGAGAGTAGATGATCACTTCTCCGCTGTCAGTATGAAAATGAAGAACAATACTGAATAATATTGCACAAACTTGTTCACAAACGTTTCAATTCTGTTGTACAACTTGCAAAAAAATCAAAATTTTTTGATCTTTTGTACAACCAACCCCAACTTACACACAACGACCACACGAACTTTACAATCAGCTTTGCAACAATGTAAAGTTTGACCAACTATCGCAACGTGTGTGGCTTGCATTAGAGAAAACAGCATAAATTAATATTTTTAATTTTCAAATATGATGAAAAATTGTTTGAATGCTCATCAGTTTTTACAAAAAAATGATTTTTTTTTGTGAAATAATAATAAAAAACAACAATTTTTATATGATCCTAACCCGCCTTAAAGAAATTAACTTTAAAATGTATGTAACGACTGAAAATTGTAAAAAATTTCCAATTTCGACTTAACATTATTTTCCAACGGATCACAAAATGAAAAATACTCAAAAAGAAAAAGCTTATTTTAGTTTTTAAAATGAAGTTTTCAAATTTAATTAAATATTTGTCTTTTGGTACGATTTTCAAAATAAAGTCGACTTTTTCGGTCTAAAGTTAACTTTAAATGTTCTGTGGTTAGGCTGAATGTTTCCACAAACAAAGGGATATGTTAAAGTAGATATCAGGTCTTATTAAACTTTTCGAAAAATAATTATTTTGAAAATCCCTAAGATATGTTATATACTATTGGTCTGATTTTTCGATCAATATCAAATACTGCTGGGGCAAAAATATAAACAAAACTTTAAATAATTAAAAAAAAAAATTGAAATGCTCATATGTGACTGTTCGTTGTTTGTTTTCGCTTCAAACATCTAAACAGATTTTTTTCTGAGATGTCTCATAATCTTCTAAATGTCCTTAAGAGAAAAGTGGAAAGATAATTGCCAAAATTTTTTTATATAAATAAAACACAATAAATATGTAACTTAATGTACAGTATTTAAATAATTACTAATTCATAGAAACTCAATTATGTCACATGAATATTGGGTATACAAGTAAATAATTTCGATTTGGGAAACATTATCACATAAATATTTGAAAAAATATTTATGGTACTTTAAAGGGTAAACATCTGTCTTTGTAATTCAGCATTCCATAGACGCTAGAGTGTAATTACACATTATTTACAATCGTTATAATAATACCATATTTTTTGCCTTAAAAAGATATTTTGCTGGCACGTTATAAGTCGTTTTGCTTCGAACTGTTACTAGTGATAAAACAGGAGTACATTACGGTAACCCTAAGCACAAAAATCGCGAAAGCCGTTTATTCATAATGTTCTATATTTGGTGCGATCAGAAATCGGGTCAGACAATCACAAGAGAACTATACTAGAGACAATTGATTACACTCTGATACAGTGAAAATACACTCGGAACGAAACCAAGCTCAACCAGTAGAACTCGGTTAGAAGATCATTTTACCATTTTTAAAATTTTCGATGTACCCTCAAAATCGAAAGTTATCGATAAAAAAACGAATTTTTTGGACTTAGTGGAGAAAATAAGGCTTAACTGAGTCATTTTTACATCGATTTTAAATTTTAAAATGTGTTTCGACAGAAAACAAACAATTCGTAAAGACCTTTTTTTTAACATGATCAATTTATCATAAAAATATTTTCCGCTGAAGTTAAAATTTTATTTTTTTTTCGATTTTTTAAACTTCGGAAGCTTTTTTTTCGTAAAATTTATCAGAAGACCTAATATATTTTGACTTAAAAAAAAATCATGGATTTTTTAAAACAAGAGTACTTTAATTAAAATCGGAAACATATTAACAGAGATATAACAATTTTAGTAAAAAAGGTGAATGCAGTATTATTTGTATATTAAAATATTTTCTATACACGTTAGAGTGTTTTTCAACTTTTTTCGAAAGTAGAGAAATGGCGGTCGAATTATTATGGCATTCAGTGAGAAACTTCAAATAACAAAATTTAATCCAAATCGGACTACGTTATCACGTGGCGCCCAGGCCATGAAGTTAAAAATTGCGTTTATAAGAAAAAATATGGCCAATTTTTTAGTTCTTGCAAAATTTAACTTTTTTAGTAAACATTTTAACAAAGTGTAAATATTAATTCATAATGTAGACTCAATTAGCTTTCTATCTACGTAAGTAGCGTATAAATCGGCTAAAGATTTTTTGAGTTATCGGAAATTTTCATAGAAAGTTGGGATGATTTCAAGACAGTCAAACCGAGAACGGCAATAGAGGCATAAATAGAGCTTGGACATTACGTCGTACTTCTTTGTTTCTATCCTTTTTTAACTTCATTCATAAGTGCGTATAAATATAAGTACTTATACGTATATAGTACGTTAATTAAACTGGCCCTTTTACAAAAAAAAAACTTATATTTTTTTTTAATTCGCTGTTAATTTTAATTTAAATAATCTAGGATCACAAAATATTTAATGCACTTTTCAAGTAAATATAAAAAAGTTTGGCATTTCTAACAAAATACTGCGGAAAACGGCGTCCCAATGTGAAAAAATCGGAAAAAAAAATAAAAATTTAAATTTGTTTGAAAATATTTTTGTGATAATTTGATGAAATAAAAAATCTTATTTAACAAGAAGAAAGCCTGATGTCTTGTCTGTCTCAAACCGTGTTAAAATTTCAAATCGATAAAGAAATGACTTAGCTAGGCCCATTTTTGTTCAAGAAGACCAAAAAAATCGTTTTTTATCTATAACTTTCGATTTTGAGGGTATATCGAAATTTCTAAAAATGACAAACTGATACAATAAGGCCTATCGTTTGATATAGGTTTCCTTAAAAGTGTATTTCTTTTTCCTCAAAATGTATCAGTGTGTTATTAAGAGAATTATCAACAAACAAATAAGAGTATCAGTGTGTTATTAAGAGAATTATCAACAAACAAATAAGAGTGTTATATGTTATATATATTACAATAGGATTTAATATATCAGCAATAATTTGATTCCCGGGGTGGGGTTATGTAAGAGCTCTAACTAAATGTGAAGCGATTTCGCCCATTTTTAACACCCAACTTAACATATCGAAAATACTTTTGTAAAATTTTGTCTTTCTAGCTCTTTTAGTTAAGGCGCTATAGCACTTTCATTTGGCCAGAAAGAAACCCCCTTTCATTTTGGTATTTTGTGTTTCCGTAATTCAAAATATTTTTGAAATAGTAAAAAAATCAACATTTTATGTGTAAAATTCAAAATAGTGTATTCTATTCAAAATTTCGCGGAATTTTTCAATCAAAAATTTGAGTGCAAAAAGCTTTCCTGTTTGTTAAAAAAGCTTTTATTTCGTGTAGGAGTGATTTAATACTTAATGGATCAGCTGACGACCTTCTTTGTATTATTTCTTCTATGCTTTAAAAGAATTATGAAAAATTAACTTATAAAGTGAATGATATTTTTGTCAAAGATATATCGTCACTTTAAATGAAAAAGGGCGTAACAACTCACAAAAATTCAAAATTAATTTTCTGACTGTGTCAGTTTAAATAATCGACAAGTGGGTAAAGCTATTCAAGTACACTGAATCCAGTGGGGCTAACTGATTTTTTAGGTTGGTTCTTATTTTCGAGATATAGCATTGTTTTACCATCACTGAGGAAACTTTTTTAAATTTGTTTTCACTAAATGATGTATTTACCTTCCTAAAGAATTAATCGACCAAAAGCTCGATTTTTATTATTTTGTTTAAAAAAAAAGCATTGAATTATAGTTTATCATTTATTGGCATTTAAGTGTATTTTAGGTGGAATTTAGGCTGTTTCCATAAGTACTTTGTATGGGAGCTATGGTTAAATGTGAACCGATTTCTATAAATTATATATGCAGCTTAGTGCTTATGTGTGGAACTTCTACATATATACCAAATTTTTTCACATAGCTATTACAATTTCTCATTTATTTGCAAATTAATGATTAGCCTAGACGAAGTTTACAGGAGCTATGGTCAAATGTAAACCATTACGAGACAAGAGCGGTTCGCTCACTGTGTCGCCATTTTAAGTCCGATCATAACATTTTATATATTGGTGTTCGCGGCTTTAAGGGCTACATTTCTCTCTTTATATATTATATATTTAGTCCTTTAATTCCTGGTGGAACATAGGACCTTAACATATGTTTTCCATGAAGGTTTATCGGTAGTCAGCGCTTTCATCTCGCTCCGTGATACACCTGAGGGAGTTTGGCTCGTTCTCAGTTTGTCGTCTCTATGTATTTGCGAGTCTACCAGACCTGCTGGAACCTTAAGGATTATATTCGACAGCTTGCCGAGTAATATCAGTGGCTGCTTTTCTCAGTGTGTGTCCTAGCCAACTATATTTTCTAGTGCGTATACTTGTGTGAAGAGGTTCTTGAGCTGTGCGCAACCATAGGTCTTGATTAGAGATTGTGCAGGGCCAGAAAATTTTGAGTATACGTCTAAGACACCGATTAACAAAGGCTTGTAGACTGTTTATCTCACGGCTCGAGATATTCCAAGTCTCACAGCCATATAAAAGCACGGCGTTGACATTGGTGTTAAAAACTTTAATTTTGATGGTGGTTGAGATATTTTGTGATCTCCAGAATTTGTTTAGAATTCCAAAAGCTTGCTTTGCTTTGCATAGCCTGTTTTGGATATATTTTTTGCTGCCTCCGCTTTTTGAAATAATACTCCCAAGGTAGCAGAAAGTTTCGACTTCATCAATGGGTTGGCCAGCAAGATAAAATTTGGTGTCATTTAGTGAGTTTATTCGCATTGACTTAGTTTTTTGATGTTAATCTGAAGACCAGCTAGAGCAGCACGAGAGGCAAAGGTTTGAAGTTTGGATTGCATGCTAGAAAATCGGTACGCGAACAGACAAACGTCGTCAGCGTAATCAATGTCGTCTAGTCTGTCATGAAGACCCCAGGAGATACCATGTTGCCCAGACATCAAGTTATTCAATACAACATCAAGAACTATATTAAATAGCAATGGGGACAGCACACACCCTTGACGGACTCCTACCCTCCTATCACACTGATTGGTTGGCTCTGACAACCTTCATGGAGAATACAGCAGAACGCGTTATTGCAGAGCGTTTTGATGAGTCGTATAATCTTCTCAGGTACTCCTTTGCATCTTAAAGCTTCCCACATAGCGCTGTGCTCTAATGTATCAAATGCACGTTTGAAATCAATAAACAGTAGGTAAAGGGGAGAATGCCATTCAACCGATTGTTCCACAATAACCCTTAAGCTACTGATGTGATCAATGCATGATTTATTTGGTCTAAATCACAATAACCCTTAAGCTATTGATGTGATCAATGCATGATTTATTTGGTCTAAAGCCAGCTTGTTCGCATCTTAACTGTGGTTCGACAATGGATGCTATCTTTGATAATTGATAATTTTACTTCCATGTCAATTTATAGTCACAACTATAAAAAACTAGATTTGTACTCGATTCGATTAGGGTATATGAATCGAATTTTATAAAATTATAACTAGAAATTAACGTGGTAGTAAAAAACTATCAAAGAGAGAAATGTAGCCCTTACAGAGTCGTAAACACCGATATATAAAGTGTTATGGTTGGACTAAAGATGGCGACACATTTAACAAATTACAAAAAGGGCGGTATAAAATAAATACATTTTTTTAGAATTATTTTAAAATTTTCTTTAATCCTAGGAGTGACTGACTCAACTTTTTTTTCAAACCACTCTATACGAGACTAATTAAGTTTTGACTCACCTACCATTTGTTTCGATTGACGTATAACTTCCTAACAAGATTTCTCTTTAATTCAGAACAGTATATAGAAATTGGCTTTATACATTTGCTACATCAAAACCAAGGTAGTTCTTTTTACGAGGGAAAGCCATAGTAATTAGGCAAACTTTTAACCGATATTAAAGTTTTATATCTGTGAACTGCCGTGGTATAGCAGGTTAGTCATCCGCCTATCAATCCAGAGGTCCCAAGTTCGATTCCAGACTCACTTGAAAAAAAAAATAAATTTTCAAAAAAGCGGCGGTTCGCCTCATAACTCAGTTAACTACTGGATACTGAGTATTAGGCTTTGTAAAACTTCTCTAACTAACGCATTCGCCGTTCGGAGCCAGCGTTAAAACGTAGGTCCCTTTCAATGAGTCTAAAAAAAGAATCGGATGCAGCTCATTGTCCGAAAGAAGTACCCCTTGTTCCAATTGGAATCTTGTCGGGGAATTATATATATATAAAGTTTTATATCTCGTTGGAAAGTTCATTTAGTTATCTATAGCATCTTGTTAAACACTTTTTTGAAAATGTATTCTAAGTGGATGTTTTTTTTATATAACTGGCATGTCCAAACTTTAGCGTTAAGTCGCCATTCTTTCCTTTCCGAATGAAACATTGTATTTGGATTATTGAAGTCAAATGTAAAAAATGGGGGTACTTCTTTCTGTATCCTTGACTTCCAGAGCAGTTTAATTTTCTCCATATAAAGGTGGGACACTCTAATGTAAATGCATTTTTCAAGCAAAAAAAAAAAATTAATTATTTATTTATTTTGTTTAAAAATATTTTTGTATGAATTGCAAAAAATTTGTATTTAACAATAAGTCCATTATACTTAATTAAGTTTATTAAATGCATTATTCATTTATCTCTTTATTTTATATTTAAACGTTTTACTACTTATTTCAATCTTTGTATTGAATTGTTTATTTGATTTTTCTTAAAAGTTTAAAACACTTTGATTTGATTGCGTATTATCTAAAGATATAATGAATATTAAATATTGTTCTTAAGTGCAAAAGTGTTTTAGTTTTTGTGATTGACTTCAAAATAATCTAAGAGAGTTAAAATTTAGTTTTTAATTCTCGAAAGTTTTTCCTAAATTTTATTTGTTTGTACTGATGTTTGTAATCGAAATCTAGTACTTACGAGATTTTGTTCAAAATCTAGATGATTTTGACACAGTTTAAAAATATATATTTTTGTTTTATATCAGTCAACTAATTTAGTTATGAAAATAAAATCTAGCTACATCAAAAAATAAAGTGTAAACGATTTAGATTTTGATTGAGAATTGACACAGTTTAAAAATATATATTTTTGTTTTATATCAGTCAACTAATTCAGTTATGAAAATAAAATCTAGCTACATCAAAAAATAAAGTGTAAACGATTTAGATTTTGATTGAGAATTAAAATCAAATCTTCTAGACTTTAGAGTGGTGTAAATTCCCTATAAAGCATAATAATATTAGAAAAATTACACGGTGCAACAAATGAGTAAATTTTGTAAAAACTTGGAAACGACCATTGTAGAACGTGGCTTATGAAAAGCTTAATAACTTTTCGATTATTCGTCTGATTTAAAATAATGAAAACCAAATTCTTTTGTTATACTGATATACACTTTTATTAGCTTTCGTATAAGAATAAGCAATAAAAAGCTACTAAAGGTACAGGGCCAATAAATGCGGCATGCGGCTGCGGGCGTAGTATTGCCAGTACATAAAATGTGCGCTTGTTTACAAAAATGATCATATAAAAAAATATTTGAGTAGGATATAATATAATCTGACAGCACTGAAAAACTTTTTTCCATTGCCGTCCGCAGCCGCTTGCCGCGTGCATTGTCCTTCTACCTTAAAGTCAAAAAATTCTGCTAATATAGTTTTTTTTTAGATATTCTTAACAAAAAACAAATAAGAGTGTCATACTCGGCTGTGCCGAATCTTATATACCCACCATTAAGTTGTGTTATATTTAGAAACATATCTCATATATATAACGGGTGGCTAAATTGTAAGGGCCGATGTTGAGTGTGTGAACCACACCTAAACGCCAAGTTTTTTTCCGAATTTTATTTGACATTTCACTATTTCAGACTTACTCAATTTGAACCATGGAGAGATACACAATCCAACAACGAGATAAAGTTATCCAGACTTATTATGAAAATGGGCGTTCAAATCAAAATGCATATCGTGCACTTCGTGATTTTTTTGGTCAATTTGTTCGTCCAAATGTGCGTACAATCGCAAAAATCGTGGAAAAATTCGAGCAAACAGGGTCTGTAGAAGATGTGAGAACACCAGTGCATGCTCGTACAGCTCATACTGCAGAAAATATTGCTGCTGTTCGCGATAGTATGGCTGAAGAGCCGTCCACCTCAACTCGTCGTCGTGCCAAACAATTGCACCTCTCACGTTCGTCGTTGATGAACATTATGCATAAAGACTTGCATTTACACGCTTACAAGATGCAATTGGCTCAAGATCTAAAGCCTCTTGACCATTCCAAACGTCGTGAATGGGCAGAATGGTGGCAAGAAATGGCAACAGTGGATGGTCAATTTTCGAAGAAAATCATCTTCAGTGATGAGGCACATTTTCACCTCAGTGGATTCGTCAATAAACAAATTGCTGCATTTGGGCGAATGCGAATCCAAGAGTGATTGTCGAAAAACCAATGAACCCACAAAGAGTGACTGTTTGGTGCGGTTTATGGGCTGGCGGCATCATCGGGCCGTATTTTCTCCAAAATGAGGCCGGTCAGGCAGTTACTGTGAATGGTGTTCGCTATCGTGAGATGATAACGAACTTTTTATGCCCCGAATTGGAAGATATGGATGTGGACGATATGTGGTTTCAGCAGGACGGTGCCACTTGCCACACAGCTAACGAAACGATGGCTATTTTGCGCAACAAATTCAATGGCCGTGTTATATCACGTAATGGCGATGTCAATTGGCCGCCAAGATCATGTGATTTGACACCGTTGGACTTTTTTTTTTGGGGTTATTTGAAGGAAAAGATGTTCGTCGATAAGCCAGCAATAATTCAAGAGCTAAAGAATGATATAATTCGGCACATTAACGGCATAGAACCTCCATTATGCCTCAGGGTCATCGAAAATTTGGACCATCGGATGGAGGTGTTCCGCCGTGTTCGCGGCACCCATTTGGCCGATATTTTGTTCCATACATAATTGGGTAATACTAATACATCACAATAAAATAAAATTACAATAATTTCCTAAATAGTTTGTGTTTTATTCAAAATCAACATCGGCCCTGGAAATTTAACCACCCGATACAAGGGTGCAGCTAATTCAAAATGTGGACCAAATTCGAAAAAAAAATGTAACACGAGTTGGTATTGTTGGTAAAATGTTTGGACTAAATTCGGTTGTTGTAGCTTTATAGTTCAACATTTACAGGTATCTAAGTGGTTTTCCTAGTATTTACTTTGCACAAAATTTAGTCTCATAACCGGGTATCGTATAACATTAATAAGCTGTTAAAAACTTTTCGTGGCTCATAATATGTAGTTAGGATAAACATGTTGATAGTATTACTATAGGTCCATATATTTGCTTAGCAGATCATAATGCATCTACCGTATATAAAGTCTGGACATTGATTGATAGTTATCTAATTTCCAGGGTGCAATCTTAATATGATGATTGTACCTCCGAATCTTTTTGATTGTAGATATAAAAAGGGAATTTTATATATATATATATATATATAAGAATTATAGGCAACTATTGACCGATTTTAACAAAATTTTACACACTGGCTGGTATTTATATAGGGCTCATTCTTGCATTTAGTGGCCATGGTGGCCATAGCTGTCATTGTTTCTAATTTAATAGTTAGTACCTGGTAGACCGAGCCTTGCTCGGAGCTTTATGATAAGCATTTTGAGGAAAATTTTAAAGTTTTTATATATTTTATATTATAAAGTGCTAAAATAAATTTAGAGGAAAGACATTGTAGAAATATTCAGTTAATTTTGAATTATTTGATTTATTTTGTCCGACCAACACATAGTTTGCATAGTTTACAGTTTAACTCATTTTGAATAATTTTGGAAATTATTCATATCAACAGAAACCTCTGTCGACTCATGCGCAACAACTTTGCTAAAGATTATAGTCTGATCAAATGCACAGTTTACGATTTAATTCATTTTGAGTAGTTTTCTGTGGCGCCACCTGTCGGACTTTGCTTATTCCAATTCATAAACCTTCTTCGGCTTATCCGTAACAACTTTGCTGAAGATTATAACATGATTAAACCTACAGCATACGATTAAATTGACTTTGAGTAAATTTCAGTAGCGCCACCTGTCGAAATTTCTTCATACCAACTAAGAAACCTTCGTCGGCTCATGTGCAACAACTTTGCTAAAGATTGTAGCATGATTAAATGTACAGATTACGATTAAATTGACTTTGAGTAAGTTTCTGTAGCGCCACCTGTCGGAAATTATTCATACCAACTAAAAAGCATTCGTCGGCTCCGCGCTACAACTTTGCTAAAGATCATAGCATGATCAAATGTACAGTTTACGATTTAATTAATTTTTAGTAATTTTCAGTGGCGCCATCTGTCGGAAATTAGCCTTATCAACTTTAAAACCTTCGCCGGCTTATCCGCAACATCTTCGCTAAAGAGTATAACACAATCAAATTCACAGTTTACTATTCTATAAAGAACATACATACAGACAAACATTCATTTGTTTAAAATAATACTAATTTTTCCCCCTTTTTATTCCCTAATTTCTAAAAGTTCCATATGTATATTTGGTACTTTTTTGGTGCCAATTGAATTCGGTACATTTTTTTAAAATGCATTTAACATAATGAATAATGTTCCTATTCATATTACTTTGGAGATGTTAAGTTATCATTTTATCCCTTTTTTACCCATTTTGGCTCCAAAATCAAAAAAGTACCAAATACGTGTTTCATGTTTTCTTTACATCTATTGATTGCAGTACCAAGTTTCTTTCTATATTCTTTAGTTTAAAATATAAGAGTGGGTTAAAAAGGTGCCAAAAAAACTATTTTCACCCTTTTTTACCCCCTATCGGACATAGTTTCAAAAAAGTACCAAACACCAGTCCGCTTATTTTCAAAGCTGTTTAAAACGTAATTTTAATTTTGTTTCTATACCTATTACTTTAGGAGACATAGCGTTTTCGATTTTTTCCCCCTTTTTACCCGTTTTTACCCTCTTAGAGGTAAAAGTTCCAAAAGTCCCTTCTTTTTCGACCTATACATCAAAAAAGATACCCACTGTCCGAATTTTATCAAAATCGTTAGAGCCGTTTTCGAGATAGCCATTCTATATATATATATATATATATATATATATATATATACAATTATTGCTCGTTTAAGAATATAAGATAACTGGCCTTTGCTACATTTTTTTTTTTGGTTTCCGGTAGTGTTTTTTGTATGAAAGCTATAGTTAAATATGGACCGATTGCTATAAAATTGACATATTGACTTCCCTATTCTAAATTCAGTCCTCATAGTTATTACAATTGTGTTCAATTTATCAGTATTAATGTTTCCGGTGTTGGGTTATATGGGAGCCCTAACCAAATGTGAACCGATTTCTTCCATTTTAAATACACAACTTTCTCAAGATATCGAAAATACTTTTGTAAAATTTTGTCCCTTTTAGCTCTTTTCGTTAAGGCGCTATTGCGCTTTTACGGACAGACGGACGGACATAAACCTCCTTTTCTTTTCGTATTTTTGTGTTTCCGTAAGTTTTTTGTATGGGAGCTATGGTCAAATGGTGAACGATTGTGACAAAATTTTGCTCACTGGCTGGCATTATATACATAAGACGTCCTTGTAGTAAATTTAGTGGCCAAAGCTATTACAGTTTATCATTTATTGGCATTTAAGTGTATTTTAGGTAAAATTTGGGCTGTTTCCGAAAGTTGTTTGTATGGGAGCTATGGTCAAATGTCAACCGATTTCTATGAAATTATATATGCTTTATATGTAAAACTTATATAAAACTTATATATAATAAATTTAATCATCATAGCTGTTATAATTTGTCATTAATAACACAGGGCAACAGCAAAAATATGCTCGAGTAACCACTATATACATTTGATGTATCATAGCTACCTTAGTACAAAAATGGTAAAATTTTTGAATTTGTAAAATTGTATTTTTTTTTTAGACATTTTTCACATAACTAATGATAACTCAGAAACTAATAATCGGATATTATTCAAATAAAATCAGAAAAATTAAAATTTAGCCTTTGATTCGTCTATATATCGCGTTTCAATCGGATCAATAGTATCAGAGTTATAATAAAAATTTAAGAAAAAAATATATTTTTTACATAAAAATGGCAAAAATTTTTGTTTTAAAAAAATCATGAAAAATAGAAAACGGCAAAAAATGTTCAGATTCATTATTCTGTCGCAAAGCCACAAATAATAGCTACAAAAGGAGATATCGACCACAAAAATCGATTGATTATTTTCGAATTTATTCATAATTAAGTGAGTTCACTCATTTTCACAAAATTTTATATTTTTCTTGATATACGTATACAGGGTTTTTCAAATGTGTGAAAATAATAGATTTTAGAATTTCAAGGAGTGCCGGTCGGATTATTGTGAGATTTGGTGAGGAACTTTCACCCAGGTCCTAAAGCTGACAAATCAAGTTTATATCGGAAAAATTTTATAATTTTTAAGTTTTTGCAAAATTAACGCTATTTATTCCCCCTTTTGCAAAAAAGTGGATCCTGTTCCTTAGGGCAAACACAATAAACTTTCCAATAAGCTATAATATAATATCTTTAAAATCGGTAAAACAGTTTCCGAGTTACCACAATTTGCACTGGCCATTACATGTCCTTGAGGACTTACCAAAGACAATTGATCAAAAAATTTGACTAAGTCAAATCGATGGAATAGATCGAAAATGCATTTCATTGTTTTATTCATGTATTTTCTTTTATTTTTCGATTTAAACGCTATTTTCCATATTTGGGGCCTATGCGCTATGTATACACGTTGTCCAATTCGATTAAAATTTTGTGGGTGGAAGTTTCTCACCAAATCTTACAATAATCCCTTTGAAATTGGAAAATTTATTTTTTTCATACATTTGAAAACCCGCTTTAATGCGTATATCAAGCAAAAAACTAAAATTTTGTGAAAATGAGCGAATTAACTAAATTGTGAATAAATTCGAAAAAAATCAATCGATTTTTATGGTCGATACCTCATTTTGTTGCTATTATATGTCGCTATGCGATAAAATAATAAATCTGGAAGTTTTTTTTGCCGTTTTTGGTTTTTCATGATTTTTTTAAAACGAAAATTTTTACCATTTTTATATAAAAAATATATTTTTTTCTTAAGTTTTTTATTATAACTCCGATACTATTGATCCGATTGAAACGCGATATATAGACGAATTAAAGGCTATGTAAATCTTAATTGTTCTGATTTTATTTTAATAATATCGGACTAGTAGTTTTTGAGTTATCATTAATTATTTGAAGAAACGTCTAAAAAAAATTGCAATTAAAAAAAAAAAAATTGTAAAAAATCTATCCATAGAATTTAAAATTTTGACTATTTTTGTACAAAGGTAGTCATGACACATCAAAATTGTATAGAGGTTTTAAGAGCACATGCAATTTTTTTTATTTTGTTGTGCTGTGTTATCAAATAAGCGATAAGCCTAGACGATTTTGCCTGATTTTAACGTCAAAATTGAGTTGATGGAACTCATTTAAATCGGTGTTTTTGAGTATAACTCCTAAACTTGTTTTTTGCACGATTTGTCACGTACTCAATAAGCCATAGAACATACGTTGGGTCGTATCCCGAGTTTTTATACCCTTCACCACCATAGGTGGAAAGGGTATATTGGGTTTGTGCTGATGTTTGCAACGCATAGAAATATTGGTCTGAGACCTACATTTTAGTATACCAATTGACTTAGAATCACTCCCTGAGCTGTTTTAACGATGTCCGTCCGGCTGGCTGGCTGGCCGGTTATCCATGTAAGCTTGTTATCACTCTATAGGTCGTAACTTTACAGATAATTTGATGAAATTCGTAAATATAAACCAATAATCAGAATTTGGTAACAATCGGTCCACAATTGACCCTAGCTCCCATATCAGGCGCTTAGCCTGAAATGATATAAATCGCGAAATTTTGAAAAAATAGCACATAGTATATGTATGTATATCTCTAAGACATAAGGAAAACTTGTTTAGTTGTTGGTCCATATTTGACCTTAGTAGTGAAGGGTATTATATAGTCGGGCTTGACCGACTAAAGCTTTTCTTACTTATTTTTAGTGTATCAGAGCGTTTTTAATTTTTCTAATATTGATTTTTTGATTTTTGGAAAATATTGGAAAATATTGAGAATATGAAACTATGAAAACAATTAAAAAAACATTCTTTAAAGTCGAATTTGAAACATTGAAAAGTCTGACTAAAACTCATATACCCTTATTTACTTATCCTTAGTTACCAATAGATAAATTCAGTTTGTCTTTAAATTCTCCCTGTTTTTTTATAAAAAAAAAATATTCGATTTCTTTTTGTAGTTGTTTTTCATTTAATATTCTTAACTTGACTCCCATTAATTCCAGCTCTTTGGGTACTTTGAAGAACAAGAAGAAAGTGTAATAATAAAAAATAAATAATATTAAATAAAAATATAACTAGCTATAGTCCTTTCATTCCCTTTTAAACACAAACAAACATACATATACAGACAAATACAAATACAGAAACATAAATGTTTTTATGCTTGTTTTTTTCTTTTCGAATCTAGGTCGGTCGTCCTTGTCGTTGTAGTAGAAATGTTTGTGAGTATTTATTGCTTTCATTGGGTTAGGGAAACAAAATCAATGACGTCATTAGTTGCCTATTATGTTTTATATGGCTGTACTTGGTAGTTTGAAACTTTTTGTTTTCATTTATCTGTGAATTGGACTTTAATCCTTTAGAACTTTATTATGATGAGGATGAAGTTTTTGGTAAATCAAATAATTAATCATAATAAAATCCATTTTTTTAAGTTTTTCATTTATATTTTATAAAATTTTTACAAATTTAAGTATTATTTGCTTATATTTTTCTTATGTTTATTTGCAATTTGTGTATTTGCTTTACCTTGTGGAATTTTTAGTTACTTCCAGTGAAATGAGAGTTATAACAGAGATATCCATTTTTTTGCGTCTGCGTTACCATGAGTTTGTAACAAAACGAAAAAGAGCAAAACTTGTTAAACTTGGAGTAAAAACGTAGTGAAGCCATGTGCAAATATAGATGAGTTTCCGTTTTAATACTACGTCTGTACGTATGTATGTATTTAAGATACATATACAATACAATACACATATGTATGTATATGTGAAAATGTGCTCGTATATAGCATATGTTTGAAGGTTTTAATTCTGGGAAATTTACGTTATTTCAAGTATTTCCTTTTTGTCTGTTTATATTACATATTGGCATTCTGTATTATTTGATACTGCTCTTGGTCTACTCTCTTCTTTTATGTCCTGCCAAGTGCTGTTTCTTTTTTTTTGTGTCCTGTATGCTGTTTTAGGCTTTCTAATATAATTGTTATTTATGTTTTTGTTTCATAAACAAAGAAAATATATCCTTTTTTAGAAAAGAGAATTTTTGCGTTACTTGCTTACTTGCCTTACCGCGCCCTATGATAATGTTTTTTTTCTGTTTTCTACTGAAGGATTTGTTTACTCCTTGTATGTCACGGCTATAAAAATTGTTGTATCTGCAAGCACAGCTTTTATTCGGTTATAAGTAAAAATGCGTAGCATATTTTTAGGCTTTTCAAATGTCTGCAGTATTTTAAATCATAATCAAGAAATGAATCGTTCTTCTTAAAAAACTTCTATAGGCTATTTTTTTTTAGAAACTTATTTAATATGTAAACTTTTTAAAACAAAAAAAAAATAAAAGATAAAAAAATAAATGAGCAACTTTTGTAAAAACTTGAAAAGTGACCCAGTGGGGGTTATAGACCTAGATGAGGACATACAAAAGCCATTTTCAAAGATTTCGAAACATGGGTAAAATTTTTAGATATTCGCAAAAGACTTACGGGTAGGTCTCTCACATTTGTAAAGCGGTTTTAAAATTTTAAACAGCTTTGGAAAATCAAGGGATCAAGTTTTTACAAGTTGTTTCGTTTTTGTTATTTAATTGTTTCGTAATTTCTAAAATTCAAAAGCAATTATTTAAAATTTTTCTTTAAAAATCTATTTTATTTTATACATTCTTTTAAAGCTAGTTCTATACAAAAGTTATTTAAATTTTACCAAAGTTAACATTTTTTGATTGCAAACAAAAAATGTTTAAAGTTAATTTCTGGTAAAAATGTTTACATGCCTTACCATATTAGTAAGTAGTATATGGCCTAGTCGGTTTATGAATAGCTCACTACCTATTACATTTTTTGTCTGATTTAAAAATTTAAAACCACGTTTTATTAGGAACTAAATTCTCTTGTTATATTGATATATACTTTTATGAGGTATCATATAAGAATAAGCAATAAAAAGCTATTTACTTATTTATTTATTTATTTATTTATTTATTTGTCAAAAAAGTCAAAAAAGTGCATAAATTTTGTTTTTTATATATTCATGGTTTACAAATATGACAAAAATTATATACTCTTTTAAATCGCACTCCGTTTTCTTTTATTTGCTATTTAAAGCGATAAAATCGGATACAAACTGACTGAGTTATGGGTCGATAAGTAGACGAACCCCGTTAAAATCGGGGTTCGTCTTAAAATTGGACGTATTATTGAAATTTTTTTGGAAGATTTCTCATGTACTCAATGAGGCCTACAATCCAAACCAGGTCGCTTTCCGAGTTTTTTTTAGTGTAACAGAGCAGTTAGAAGAGCTTTCGTTAAACAAATTTTTAAGAGGAAGAGTTTTCTAAAAAAAATCTTCAATGGAAAGAATTTCCAATGGAAATATCTTCAATGGGAGGAGTTTTCTATGGACAAATCTTTAATGGGAAGAGTTTTCTATAGAAAAATCTTTCGGAAGAGCTTTCTATAGAAAAATCTTCAATGGGAAGAGTTTTCTATAGAAAAATCTTCAGTGGGAAGATTTTTCTATGGAAAAATCTTCAGTGGGAAGAGTTTTCTATAGAAAAATCTTCAGTGGGAAGAGTTTTCTATAGAAAAATCTTCAGTGGGAAGAGTTTTCTATAGAAAAATCTTCAGTGGGAGTTTTCTATAGAGTTTTCTATAGAAAAATCTTCAGTGGGAAGAGTTTTCAATAGAAAAATCTTCAGTGGGAAGAGTTTTCTATAGAAAAATCTTTAGTGGGAAGAGTTTTCTATAGAAAAATCTTCAGTGGGAAGAGTTTTCTATAGAAAAATCTTCAGTGGGAAGAGTTTTCTATAGAAAAATCTTCAGTGGGAAGAGTTTTCTATAGAAAAATCTTCAGTGGGAAGAGTTTTCTATAGAAAAATCTTCAGTGGGAAGAGTTTCCTATAAAAAAATCTTCAGTGGGAAGAGTTTTCTATAGAAAAATCTTCAGTGGGAAGAGTTTTCTATAGAAAAATCTTCAGTGGGAAGAGTTTTCTATAGAAAAATCTTCAGTGGGAAGAGTTTTCTATAGAAAAATCTTCAGTGGGAAGAGTTTTCTATAGAAAAATCTTCAGTGGGAAGAGTTTTCTATAGAAAAATCTTCAGTGGGAAGAGTTTTCTATAAAAAAAACTTCAGTGGGAAGAGTTTTCAATAGAAAAATCTTCAGTGGGAAGAGTTTTCTATAGAAAAATCTTCAGTGGGAAGAGTTTTCTATAGAAAAATCTTCAGTGTTAAGAGTTTTCTATAGAAAAATCTTCAGTGGGAAGATTTCTATAGAAAATTATATATTATATATCTATAGAAAATTATATTGAACCAACCGTTTAGCTAACCAAATTGACCTACGTTCCAGTAATTCTATTTGGCTCTCAATTACATATTTCTATGTTTTATGTAAATCATCACAAACTACCCAACTATGGTAAGGTAGGGTATAAATAAATACATACACTCACGTGTGTTTGTTTATCAACAAAACTAAGTTTTTCTTGATTTTCGTTTATTTCCTACTATCTTGTAATGATAATCCATTTTTTATTGACCTGCTTAAGAATTAAGTTAAAATGTATCTTTTTTTATATGCATTCGCATTTACATAAGTATATAAATGTGTGTGTATTTATATAGATATAAATACAAGTATATTTTGTATGTATGCGTAAATAATACGCTTCATTTTTCTTATCCCTTTTTGGCTTTCCTAAATTAAGTATTCGTTTTGAATAGAACCCAAGTTCGAATCTGATATATTAGATTAACTCTAAATCAGCATTTTGATGCTAAACTAACATGTGATTTGTAAGATCTAAATTATACCTTTAAATATTTATTCAAAGCAGATACTTACCATTTCTATCAGACATAAATGATGTATAAAATTTTAATAGTAACAGAATTACCCTAATTCAATATTTAATTTTGTGAAAGGAATCCATAATTTACACTAAAAGTCTTATATTATGTTTATACGTTATACTTACGACTAAAGTGTTGAAAACTGAAAGTTTCAAATCATTATTTATCATTACTGTTATTAAATTATAGTCGAAATTATTAAAAGCAATTTAATTTTTCTGGCTTAGTCATTCTTCTAAATGGATATTATAAATAATTAATTTCCTGGTAACTGTTATCGATTAGAAAAAAGGTTTCCTTTACAAATGTATAATAATTACGGTTAAATAATAAAATAATAAGTAATTATCAGGGTAAGTTTTTTAAATATGTTGATTGTAAAAAAAGCATTTGCATAGTCATAATTTACCATGGAAATTTTTTTTGTAAAGTTTTTTTTTTTTTACTGTGCAACAAGTGGCGACAATTTTCATTAATCTTTCGCATCAAAAAGATTTGGACGATCTTCTTGAACATACAATTTTTAAAGTTCTTCAAAATTTGGAATTTCGCTTTGGTTCAAATTTTATGTCAGTTCAAACAAAGTTCATTGTTGTCAAGTTTTTTTTTTTCAAAATATACCCACTTTATATGGCTATAACATTTAATATGGTTATCAGATTTTTATAAAACAAGGCTCATATTTTAGTGTATGTCCTGTAGTTTCATGTTCTTTTAATTCAAATTTTATCATGTATTGGAAAACAAGGGAGGTCAATTATGTCCTTGAATCAAAATCTATCTCAAAAATCATATCTTCATATTCTTTATCCTTCTCTTAAATATGGATTGGTCCAGACGATGCACTCGGACTTCCCAGCCAAGTATAATCGTTTTCTGGCTTTATCTTGATTAAAGATAACTTTTCTTTTATTGGCCAAAGTCTGTCGCTAAAAATTCATAATCAAATTAAGCAGCCAGTTTACTGCGGCATATTCCCTTTCGAGCACGATCAATTTTTACTTAATGTTATAGCAAATGATCTATTTTATATGATCAGTTATTATCCGCTTTAAAAATGTATTGATTTTGTTTAAATTTATTAAAAGAAAATCATTACTTAAAACCAAATAAGTGATAAATTGTACTATTAGACCAAATAAAATACGGAGAAGTACTAGAATGTGTACAAAATTTTCGGTCTCGGTTTGATCATAACACATATGGGCAAATCCGAAAAACATTAAACCAAGGACAAAATGTTAAAACTGTCAAAATCACATATATTTTGTTTAATTTTATTAAAAGAAAATCATTACTTAAAACCAAATAAGTGATAAATTGTACTATACGACCAAATAAAGTACGGAGAAGTACTAGAATGTGTACAAAATTTTCGGTCCCTGTTTGATCATAACACATATGGGCAAATCCGAAAAACATTAAACCAAGGACAAAATGTTAAAACTGTCAAAATCACATATATATGTGTATGGAAAAATGAAGCATATATTTCCTTTAGAATATATAATGGATACAATTTTTGATTGCTCTCTTCGTGAACGGTAGGTCTTTATTTGCACCCATCTCGAATTTTTATAAATATTTTAAAATAATAGGTTTTTTAAAAGTTCATACAAATCGCAAAAACATCCATTTAGTTATCAAGTTTTAGCAGGGGTTCAAAGTCTGCTTAATTTTATACAATGAGATGTAAAAGACCCCATCAAAATTAATTGAAGTGATATAAATAACGTCAATTAAAAAGGGCTCGCTGTGTTTAGCGTCCATCACAGGAATAAAGGTTTTTTTTAATTAAACTAGTGTAATTTTTCTTTTTTCTCAAATTAAACTTGCAGAGAACATATAGTATGCTTTACATTAAGATAAAAATATGTGGATGCTAATATAGCATTTTACAAAATAATATGTACAGTAAAGTGTGTAGCGTCCGTCACAGTATATATTTTTTACAAAATAATATTTATTAAACACAAAATTTACGAACATATGTCTGTTTTATTAATAAAGCAATAGCACTGTCTATATCCACAGATTAAATTTAAGGTATTAGGTGTTAAAAAAACATACAGTGGGGAAAATTTTATGCTTTAAAAAAAAATGTTGGGATTTTTGGGACACTCTAACAGCTAGCCGCAGCATTCTTGGGACGAAAAATAAGACATATAAAGTGTAAAAATAAGTAATACATACATATGTTTTGTGAAATATTAAATTGTGCCCAAAAATATATGAAATATGAATTTTTCCTAATAAAAAACATTTAAATAAAAACTGTATCGTCCGTCACGTAGCGTCCGCCACAGTTTATTTATGGATGTTTGGTGAAACTAGAAACTTTAAAATATTTTATAAAAGCTGTTTTGTAATCCTCTGATTTTACTCTATCGTCATTGCATTTACAATTTATTATTACTATGATCGATTTGATAATAATTATAGAAACACACCCAGCAAAACTTTGGTAATGGCAAGTACTCTGATAACTGGTTACCTTGTAACGACTACAACATACCATCCGAATAAATAATAAGTTATTACAGAAGTACTTATTTGTAATTAAGATGGTAATTTAAACTGAATGGCCCCTATTCAAATCCCACCAAGGGCAACAATTTTTTTTAGTTTTTTTTTTATTAAAAGAGTCTTTTTAAATGATTTTTGAATTTTAAGAACTTAAATATTATCTTCTGTAAAAAAAAATTCTAAAACTAACTCACGTTAATGAAAAAATACCATCATGAGTCAATTTTGATTATGTAGGGGATGTTGAATACCAAACACGATTCTAATTGATCTTAACTTGGTAAGCCCAACTTATCTGGGTCATCCTTCATCTCAACTGTGGACACACACCTCCTCATGGTATCACCCGGCGAGCTAGTTTAACACCCATTAATATTGTGAGTTAACATGTTCCGAGAGTTGTCCCATAAGATCGATAAAAATGGGTTAGGATTACAGGCTAGTAACCCTCTCTTGAAAAAATGAGGATAAAATTAGAATTGAAATGTCCCACTACCTAATGTTAGAGGAGGATGTCCGAAACTTCGATAGAAAGACCAAGTAGAGGAACATTTTTCAAAACTTGGCCTATAAAATTGGAGAATATTCGCACAAGATCGAAAGCCATGGAATTCTAAAATATGCTCGGACTTTGACCTTAACAGGTTGTAAAATTTAAGTAAGTAAGAGTCAACTTTATGTAAAAACTTATATAAAAAAGAAGATTTAAATTGTTTAAGTTTTAAAATAATTTTAAAAAAGTTTTAAAATAATTACAAAAATCGTATAAGAATATTTAAAAAAAAAATTACAACAAAGCAAAAAAAAAAACAGGGAAAAACAAAGTTATTTTCACATGATTTTGGATCTAAAAATAAAAATTGTTTATATCAATTATAAGCTGCTAAGTTTTCAACATATGAAGTAGTAGAGTCTCTGCCTAGCAGTCGGAGGGTCTGGGTTCGAGCCCCCATGGGATCATAAAAAAAATTTGTATTTCGTTTAAAAATATATGTTTTTAATAAAACAACAACAAAACAGTTGTTGCTGTTGTTGTTGTTGCTTTCAAATTGCTTACCCAAGTCATTACTTTTCTGCAATTGGTAAGTACTTGCCTCCAATGACATCCCCATGTTAATGTAATGACTTAAACAGCGAATGAGTAAGTAGTTCGTGTTCAATAGTGTAACTGTTTAACTCATTATTTGGTAATGAAATGTTTTATTGGGCATGTTGAAAAAAAGTCGCTTCCGTTTTTTGTAGCGTCCGTCACAGCACTTTAAAAGCGAATATCTTTTTCCCCAAATTAAGTATGTAAATTAACAAATTCCATTCGATAGCTCAATCGATGGGCTAATATTCTCCGAAATCTGTACAAAGATATCTTGTGTAAAATGAGAGTGGGATTTATTTAAGTACAACAAAATCCGTACAAATGTATCGTTCGTCAAGCAGGATTTGCCCATATTTGTATTAAAATTAAAACGAGATCTCAATTTTAAACACCCTTTTTAAATGTGAAGTTAGGAAGCAATACCAAATGATATATTGTTTGCAATTGGTCAATAATTGAAACAATTCATCATTTATTTTTTAATTAAGATATTTAAAGCATAATTTGATATTTATAAAGTGTTGACAACTGCCGCTCCTTTAAACATAATAATCAATTAAATTTTATGTCATATTTAGCTAAAAACTTTCACAAATTTTATTCAAAATATATTAGCAAAAAAAAAAAATGTTTAACATTTATTGATCTAACTGAATTCTAAATTAAATTCTAAGCTTAATGAATGTAGTGACGTTACTACATGTCTTATTTTTGTTATATGTATCTTAAAGAGTTTCTCTAATATTTTATATTTTATTAATATTTAAATAGATTTCTCTGAAACAATGAAATAAATTGAAATTTTTTTAACATCCCAGTAAAACTTTTCATTACCAAATAATGAGTTAAACAGTTAAACTATTGAACACGAACTACTTACTCATTCGCTGTTTAAGTCATTACATTAACATGGGGATGTCATTGGAGGCAAGTACTTACCAATTGCAGAAAAGCAGTGACTTGGGTAAGCAATATGAAAGCAACAACAACAATAGCAACAACTTTTTTGTTGTTGTTTTATTAAAAACATATATTTTTAAACAAAATACAAAATTTTTTTTATGATCCCATGGGGGCTCGAACCCAGACCCTCCGACTGCTAGGCAGAGACTCTTCCACTGAGCTACTTCATATGTTGAAAACTTAGCAGCTTATAATTAATATAAGCAATTTTTATTTTTAGATCCAAAATCATGTGAAAATTACTTTGTTTTTCCCTGCTTTTTTTTTGCTTTGTTGTAATTTTTGGAAAAATATTTTTATACGATTTTTTGTAATTATTTTAAAACTTTTTTAAAATTATTTTAAAACTTAAACAATTTAAATGTTCTTTTTTGTATAAGTTTTTACATAAGATTGACTCTTACTTACTTAAATGTTACAACCTGTCAAGGTCAAAGTCCGAGCATATTTTAGAATTCCATGGATTTCGATCATGTGCGAACATTCTCCAATTTTATAGGCCAAGCTTTGAAAAATGTTCCTCTACTTGGTCTTTCTATCGAAGTTTCGGACATCCTTCTCTAACATTAGGTAGTGGGACATTTCAATTCTAATTTTATCCTCTTCATTGTATTTTTTTTCAAGAGAGGGTTACTAGCCCGTAATCCTAACCCATTTTTATCGATCTTATGGGACAACTCTCGGAACATGTTAACTCACAATATTAAATAATGGGTGTTAAACTATCTCCATGAGGAGGTGTGTGTCCACAGTTGAGATGAAGGATGACCCAGATAAGTTGGGCTTACAAAATTAAGACCAATTAGAATCGTGTTTGGTATTCAACATCCCCTACATAATCAAAATTCACTGATGATGGTATTTTTTCATTAACGTGAGTTAGTTTTACAAATTTTTTTTACAGAAGATAATATTTAAGTTCTTAAAATTCAAAAATCATTTAAAAAGACTCTTTTAATAAAAAAAAATAAAAAAAATTGTTGCCCTTGGTGGGATTTGAACCGGGGCCATTCAGTTTAAATTACCATCTTAATTACAAATAAGTACTTCTGTAATAACTTATTATTTATTCGGATGGTATGTTGTAGTCGTTACAAGGTAACCAGTTATCAGAGTACTTGCCATTACCAAAGTTTTGCTGGGATTATCTGTAAATTTTGTATCTCAAGGAAAATTTTTGATTTTTTTTTTGTTATCAATATTAATTTATTTTTTGTTCATTTGTTTTTTGTAAAAATAATGAGAGGATGAAGACTTTAAAATGTCTAAGATATTTCCTTTTCTAAATAGAAATCCCATCTAGATAATGTGATATAAAATTGAAAACAAACTAATGAAACAACATGACCACGTACAAACAGACAGGATATTAACAAAACCACCAACAAGGGCGTTGACTTAAAAAAAAAAAATACTTATCCTGACATTAACACTCATACACTGTTACCTAAAAATATTAAAGCATAGTATGAATTCACAAAATACACGAATTATGCCAGAGATGTAAAGGATTTATTTCTTCAAATTCAGAATATTATGTAAGTAAAATTAACTTAAAATGTAATTTGAAATGAATGAATATTCATTTAAAAACCGGTCAACTGATTTTTCATTCAAATTCAATAAATATTTCATTTAAATTTAACTGACAAATATTTAAACTACATTTTCAGTTTTAAAAACGGAATATTCAGTTGTTTTCAAAAAAATTACTGACAAAAATTTAAACTACATTTTTAGTATAAAAAACGGAAATTTTCATTTATTATTAAAAAATTGAATGGTAAAAAACTACGTAAAATTTCCGTAAAACGGACAATTTTCATTTATTTTTGTAATTAACTTAACATAAAAGACGAAACCATAAAAAGGTTATATCCTTTAAGGCATCAAAAAACCAAACAGACAAAACAAAGTTTGTTGTTTGCTTAGGCCATACCCCGTGATAGGCGGCCAGTATTATAAAAAGTTTCTTCAGTAAGCAAACCTAAGATACTTAAGGAAAAACAATAACTAAACAAATACGAATTATATTTGATACAATAATTGAAAAAATATATAAAAACTAAACAACTGATATTTTCAAATGTTACGGATTTTCAGTATTTTTTTGTAGGTTGTTTTTTAAACAAATGTATAAATATGTTAAAAATTAATTTTCATGTAAATTTAAATGAATATTCATTTGAAAACAACATAAACGAAAACTTCCAAAATAACATACAATCAGTTACTGTAATAATTTTCTGAGTGTATGTGAATACCAGCTGCCAAATTTTGTCACAATCGGTCGCCATTTGACCATAGCTCCCATATAAAAAACTTACGAAAACACAAAAATACAAAAAGAAAAGGGGGTTTATGTCCATCTGTCCGTTAGATAAAAGCGCGATAGCACCTTAACGAAAAGGGCTACAGCAACAAAATTTTATAAATAATTCTATGTGAATGCCAGCCAGTGTGCAAAATTTTGTTACAATCGGTCACCATTTGACCATAGCCCACATATAAAAACTTACGGAAACACAAAAATAGAAAAAGAATAGACGGTTTATGTCCGTCTGTCCGTCAGATAAAAGCGGGATAGCTCCTTAACTTCAAGAGCTAGAAAGTGTACAAAAGTGTTTTTGATATGTAACAGAAGTTGTGTACTGAAAATGGGAGAAATCGGTTCACATTTAGTTAGAGCTCCCATATAACCCCGCTCCGAGAAATATATGAATGCTGATAAATTGAATACAATTGTAATAGCTATGACGACTAAATTTATTTATTATATATATACAAGCTTTGTATAAATACCAGCCAGTGTGTACAATTTTGTTACAATCGGTCAACATTTGGTTATATACATAACATCCCCTTTTTATATCTACAATCAAAAAGATTCGGAGGTACTTTATATACGGTATTAGGAACTCCTAACAAACTATACAACTTTTTTCTAATTTCGTCCACATTTTGAATTAGCTGCACTCTCGTAGATATATGAGAGATATTTCTAAATTTAACACAACTAATGTGGGTACATAAGATTTGGCACAGCCGAACAGACTGTAATTAACTTATTTGTTAAAATTTTGACAAAATAAAAAATACTTTTATTATTTCTTATATAAATTACTTTTACAGTTTGTAGGAGGATACGGCGTGACTTCTCCTGATGTAATCTACATACAATTTTGCATGCCATTTTTTGCGTACAAAATTATTGGGGAGAGTTAAGATGACATTTCCCAGTTTTGTAAAACAAGGTGCACCCTAGTCTTTATATTTTCGAGAGCGCTCTGTAGTTATTTTTATAAATTAACCATGACCTTGGCATACATTTCTTACTTGTTGATTTTACATTGGCTTGATTATTTTGTGTGCATCAGGAATCTTTTCTAATTTCCTTTGGAAATTGATATTTAATTCAAATGCGGTAGGCAAACTTAATGGAAAAAGTTGAGCGGCAAATGTAGGCCTACAAAATCCCAATCAATCAAGTTTATCAAATCAATATTTTTATTTTATAAATTATTATGAAGAGATGCAACAATTTAAAAATGAAAATTCTTTATAAGAGTTAAATGCTTTTATATACGAGTATATGTTTCATTTTAAAAATAAACATTTGCCTGCTAAAGGGAGTAACTAAACATTAGATTAAGTGTAATTGAAATTTCCTTCTTGTATATTAATTAAAAACTTTTTTAATTAAACAACAAGTTTAAACTATTACTTTTTTATTTTTCTTTCACTCGACTTTTTCCCTTTTTGTTTGTCTTCTTTGTCTGTGTGAGTTTGCGTTTCACTGTAACTTGAGTGAGTGAGTTAATTTAATGTCGTTTTTATGATCATGACAATGTTTCTGCTGAAGCTTCTCCTTTATAACCGACAAACAACATCAGAAATTGCTTTAAAAGGATAATTGAGATGACATTTTTCCACTACTTATATACAAAAAAAAAAAAAAAAAACAAAGAAAAAAAGTGTGTGTTAGTATGAAAAAGACATAAAATATTTAATAGTTTTTTACTTGAAAACAACTTGTAGTTTTGAGGTTTTTTAAGTAACTTTTAGTTAGTTATATGTACGATAAAATAATATCTATTTACAAACTGGCAAACAAACAGGACAACAACAAAAACTGAATAAACACTAAACAAACAAAAAGAACATTTTCAAAGAAAGTAAAATAACAATTTGGCAGCTAAAACTTTGTTACGGTCCAACAATATTGTACCGAGATAAAAAAAAAAAATAAACAGCACAACAAGGATAAACATTGTATCACTACAAAAAATAAACCAACGGAAATGAGGAAAAAACAACGATTTGTGACGACAATGAAATTATTACATCAGTTCTTAAACACTGACATATGTATTTGAATCTGTAAAAAGTTATATAATATCGTCTTAATTCCGTCGTAAAGAGGAGTACAACAGTTACAAAAGTTGACAAATTTGGCTGTATTTTGGAACATGAGATTAGTAGATTAGCATCATATGCATACTAGGGTGACAATTTTTGGTAAGAACGAAAATTTTTTTTCGAAGTTTAAAACTTTTTGAACGGAATATTATGACACTAGGTCTAAAAGTTTAGTACTGAAAATTTCAGCCAAATCGGACAACGTTCTATGGGCGCGCATCTGGTCCAAAGTTAAAGAGCCCATTTGTATTGAGAAAATTGCATTTTTTTTTTGTTTTTGAGAAATTTCAACCAAGAAAAAATAATGGAATATTATAGAAAACTAACACAAACTAACTTTAAGGAAATCTAAGTTTTGACATTTGAACCCGGCGAAGAAAGGGTTAATCTCGTCAAATATTAAAAAAACCTTTCAAACTAAGCAATAATATTAATTATTTTGTTTTTTTGGTTAAAAATAAATACTAGTAAAATTTACTGAGCATCTACTAGAATCTGGCCCAAAAATTTTTATTTTCGAGATAAGTTGCAGGTACGGCGAAACTGTTCAAGATATCGACCTACTTTTTTATGAGTTTTATTCTCCCATTTGCCTGTTTTAACAAACTGCTGCGTAAATTCTAAATTAGTAATATTTGTTAAAAAAATGTACCATTTTCCAACATGGAAAAAACTAAGCAAATTCGATTATATTTAAGAAAAACTGAACTATTCAATACTAACGAGTCATTTTATGATAAATTATGTCTAATTTTTAAATTTCTTTAATTACAACATACAATTTTTTGTGCATATCCTTTGGCGCCTTTTCAAGGGCATGAATTTTCAGGGGAAAAATGGAATAACTACTTCATGGATTTTTGGAAAAATGGAATAACTTCAAAACTACTTCACGGATTTTTGTTTTTGACTACTTGAAATAAAGCTGTGTTAGTTTTCTTTAATATTCCATTTCATGTAAAAATTGTATAGTTTTGGTTGAATTTTCTCAAAAATAAAAAAAATAACCCGATTTTCCCCATACAAATGGGCGATGCGCGCCGCTGTCCGATTCGGCTTAAATTTTCAGTACTAAACTTTAAGAAATAGTGTCATAATATTCCGTTGAAAAATATTTGAAATCAAAGAAAAAAAATTTTCCTGTCACCCTAATATATATGGGCAAATCCTGCGTGACGGACGATATATTTGTACGGATTTTGTTGTACTTAAATGTATCCTATTGCTGTTCTACACTATATATCTTTGCACAGATGTCGGAAAATATTAGAACATCGATTGAGCAATCGAATGGCATTTGTTAATTTACATACTTCTTTTGGTTGAAAAAGATATTCGCTTTTAAAGTGCTGTGACGGACGCTACAAAAAATGGGAGTAACTTTTTTCAACACATGTTTCTGCAATTTTCATCAAATCGGTCATAGTAATAAAAAAATTGTAAATACATTAAAGATACAGGAAAATCAGAAGATTACAAAACAGCTTTCTTATTGTAAAGTTTCCAGTTTCACCAAAAATCCATAAATGAACTTTTGCGGATGCTACGTGACGGACGATACAGTTTTTACTTGAATGTTTTTTATTTGGAAAAAATTTATATTTCATATTTTTTTAAAGATGAATGGTGAAAATAATGGTTTTATTTGTTCCCGAATATGATCTTCTTCCTTTTCATGTTCGTGGTTAAAATGCGATTTTTTGGCACAATTTAATATTTCACAAAAAGGCTAGATACATACACTCAGAATATTATGTGGGTAAAAATAAATGAAAATGTAATTTAAAATAAATGAATTTTCATTTAAAAACCGGTTGACTGCATTTTTATTCAAATTTGAAGAAAAATTCATTTAAATTTGAATGTTAAAAAAATAACTTTAAATCTCCGTATGATTAAATATATTTTAAAATTAATTTCCAAAATTTTAACTGCCGAAAAACAACTAGCAAATTGTAAAATCAAACTAATTTTTTAGTTATTTTCAATTTTTTGACTATCAAAAAAATAACTATCAAATTTTTCAAATCGAACTAAAGTTTCAGTTATTTTCATTTTTTTGACTGACAAAAAATAACCTACAAAATTTTTCAAAATGAACGAAAGTTTCCGTTATTTTCAATTTTTTAACTACCAACAAACTAACTGTAAAATTCTTTAAATCTAACTGATTTTTCAGTCGTTTTCAATTTTTCGACTGCCAAAATAATAAAGGTCCAAATTCAGTGAAATTTAATGATAATTCAGTTATTTATTTAATAAATAAATGTACATACAAAAACGGAATTTTCAAAAACAATAATGCCTTTTATAACATCAAATAATCAAATATTATTTTTATAATACTATAATTTATAACTAATTTTGTAAAACATTTTAAAAAATTGCCTACAGTGTTCTGGTAAATGAATATAAAAAGAGGCTTCTGTAAAAAATAATATGTAAACTATTTTTTTATTTTTTTCCATATATTGGATGTTGCTAACTGATTCTGCAATATGCCATTAGTTTTTGATATGAGTTCTAGCTGGAAAATTTAGTTTATCAAATATATTGAAACTGCATCTTTTGAATCTGAAATAATAAAAATAAAATAAAGTACTATATGTGATGAATAATATTAATAATAAAAAGTTATAAAAATTACTTCAATCTTAATTGTCCATTTTTCCTTCGCTTTGTTCCAAACCTACTTTAACCATGTGATTTTCTGAAAATGAAATGGAAATGAAGGATTTTGTTAAAAATTGATTCACTTTTTAAAATTTCAAATAAAATTAAAATTTATTAATAATTAAAGTTTTATAAAAAATTAAAATTATATAAAAAAATTTAGATTATATAATTAAAAAAAATACAATTTTATAAAACAAAAAACTTTATAAAAACTTAAAATTTTATAAAAATTTAAACAATTTTATTAATTTTTTTTTACAAAAATTCTAAATTTTATAACAATTTTATATTTTATAAAGATATTTTGATAAAATTTTTATAAAACTTTGCAATTTATATTAAATTAAGAATTAAAAAAAATGTTAAATATTAAAAAATTTAAATAAAACTATAGATTTTAATAAAATTATAAACTTAAATAAAAACATTTTCAACTTAATAAAAATTGTAAAAATTTATAGAAATTCTACGTTTTATTAAAATTTTTGAATATAGAATTTTATAAAATATTAATTTTTTAAATTTTAAGAAAAATTTTGAATTTTATAATATTGTGTATTTTACAAAATTTAAAATTTTTATTAAATTAGAAATTTTTATAAAATTTAAAATCTTTATAAAATTTGAAATTTTTATAAAATTTGAAATTTTTATAAAATTTGAAATTTTTATAAAATTTGAAATTTTTATAAAATTTTAAGTTTTTATTAAATTTGACGATTTATTTTTAATATATTAAAAAAATGTAAATACATTTTTATTAAATTTGAAATTTTTATAAAATTTGCAATTTCTACAAAATTATTTTTTAAAGTATTAACCAAATTTTATAAAAGATATAAATTTTTATTAAATTTAAAATTTTTATAAAATTTGAATTTTTTATACAATTTAAAATTTTTATAAAACTAAAAATTTTTGACGACTTATAAAATTATTTTTAAAATATAAAAAAATTTTAACTTTTAAAAATTTTAATCAAATTTTTATAAAATTTTATATTTGTTTACAAAATTTGAAAGTTTTATAAAATTTTAAGTTTTTTAAAAAATTTTAATTTTTTTAAATAGTAAATTTTTGCAATATCGTAAATTTTTGTAAAATTGTTAATTTTTATAAAATGTTAAATATTAATAAAATTATTAATTTAAATAAAATTATCACTTTATAAAAAAAAAATTAATTTTATTTAACTAAAAATTTAAAAAAAAAAATATGTAATTTTATAAAAATATTAAATTTTTTAAAAATTCAAAAATTTGACCAAAAATAATAGGGTATAATATTACTATCTATTACTTTTTTAAAATTTAAAAAATTGTAATGTATTCTAAATTTTTAATAAATAAAACATTTAAAATTTATAACATATTAGTTTCTATAAAATATTTGTAAAAATTTGAAGTTTTAATAATATTTTAATTTTGTTTAAAATTGTATTTGTGTTAAAAAATGATTTTTTTTATATAATTTGTATTTTTTATAAAATTTTCCCATAAAAAATTACGAATTAAATAAAATTTTAAGTTTTTATAAAACTTTATAATATTTTTTATAAAATTTTAATTGTGTTTATAATATTAATTTTTAATAAAATTTTATTTTTGTTTTTTATAATATTAAAAATTTTAACTTTAAGAAAATTTGATTAAATTAAAATTTTGTAAAAGTTTTAAATTTAATTTTTTTTTTATAAATATCGAAAATTTTAAATTTGAACAAAATTAAATTTTTGTAAAATTTTAAATTTTTTGTAAAATTAAAATTTTATAAAATAATTATTTTTTAAAAAATTTAAGTTTTTTTTTAAATTTACAATTTTTGGAAAAAAATTTTGTAGAATTTGAAATTTTTACAAAAAATTAAAATTTTTGTTAATTTTAAAGTTTTAATAAATATTGAAATTTTTATAAAATAAACCAAAAAAAGTAACATACCCGAGATGCTGGAACTTTTGTTTTGCGTAAACCTAAATAAAGATTTTTATTAGTATTTTTTTTAATATATAAGAACAAGCTTACCTTTAAGCATGTACACAATCGTAGGAGTAAAACCTGTCTAGTTGAAGAAAGATTATGGGCACCTGCAAATGCTTTCTCTGTAAATATGTTTGCATGTTAGATAAGGGAAGTTTTAGAATGTCCATGGATATTATGACACCAATTAATCGTCCATTGCAATATATCTTACGGAATTTGTTATCGAATGTAGTGTCGTAATGTCTATGGACCTTATGAAATGCCATCAAACATTTAGGGTTTTCTGAGAATTATTTTTATGTGAAATTGAGTGAAAAAAATAAATCAATTTCACACGGACGTGATTTGCAGAACAGTTTTTCTTAAAAAATCACAAAACGTTGAAATTTACTTACCTTCTTTTTTTGTTAAATATTTCAGTATTACAAAAAACTTCAAATAATTTTTTTTTTTCAATTTTTGTTAACAAATAATTTGCCGGCGTCTATGATTTGATTTTTTAATTTTCAAAGTTTTTTTTTTTTATATAAGTAATTATTTAAATTTCACAGAAAAGAAAATAACTAAAATTAATAACTGTAATTGATTATCAATAATTTTGTGTAGTTTGTTTTTTTAAATAAATAACCAAATCAGTTATTATTAGATTTTCATATATTTTCAAATGTTTATTCATTTAAAAACGATTCAACTGAAAATTTTTAAAACAAAATACAGTCAGTTACTGTTATAATTTTCTGAGTGTATATTTATTTAAAGTTGTACACATTTTACATCTTTTTTTTCGTCCAAAGGATGCTGTGGCTAGCTATATATATTTTTAGTCTAATGTTAAGCATACCATAAGTTCTTTTTACGAACAAAGTTCAATTGGAGAAAAAAGAAAAATTGCAGTAGTCAAATTAAAAAATCCTTTATTTCTGTATCGGACGCTACAACTGTGAGCCCTTTTTTACTTAACGTTAATTATATCACTCCAATTACTTTTTATGGGGCCTTTTACATCTAATTGTATATAATTAAGCAGACTTTGAGCCCCTACTGGAACTTGATACCTAAATGGATGTTTTTGCGATTTTTATGAACTTAAAAAACCTATTATTTAAAAAAATTTATAAAAATTCGAGATGGGTGCAAATAAAGACCTGCCATTCACGAAGAGGGTAATCAAAAATTGTATCCATTATATATTCTAAAGCAGGCGCGACCACCGCGAAGCAAGTGCTTGCCAGAAGTTTTCTTATTCTCATTTATTTAGTCGTCATTCAACCTTTGACGGATGCACACGAGTGGAGGCTGTTATAAGTTTTGTTAATTTTTTTGTATTTTTTGTTATTGTTTTTTTAGATACACTGTGAGATTGAATGTTAGAATAATTATTTTTACGCTTAACATTAAATCGTTTTTATAGAAAATATTTCATTTTTTTTAGTAAAAAATACGTTTATATTTTCTTTATAGAAAAATAAACTTAAATTTTTATCTATGTATATAAAAGCACTTTTTTTAAAGAAAAAAAAAAAAAACGTTTTCTAAATAAAAAATACATATTCTAAGGAAAACAAACTTTTTCTTTAAAAATAAAAACATAATAAACCTTCTTAAAGACATGTTTTTTTATAGAAAAAATAAGTTTTTCTATAGAAAAAGTAAGATTTTCTATGGAAAAGGTAAGTTTTTCTATGGAAAAAGTAAGTTTTTCTATAGAAAAAGTAAGTTTTTCTATAGAAAAAGTAAGTTTTTCTATGGAAAAAGTAAGTTTTTCTATGGAAAAAGTAAGTTCTTCTATGGAAAAAGTAAGTTTTTCTATGGAAAAAGTAAGTTTTTCTATAGAAAAAGTAAGTTTTTCTATAGAAAAAGTAAGTTTTTCTATAGAAAAAGTAAGTTTTTCTATAGAAAAAGTAAGTTTTTCTATAGAAAAAGTAAGTTTTTCTATAGAAAAAGTAAGTTTTTCTATAGAAAAAGTAAGTTTTTCTATAGAAAAAGTAAGTTTTTCTATAGAAAAAGTAAGTTTTTCTATAGAAAAAGTAAGTTTTTCTATAGAAAAAGTAAGTTTTTCTATAGAAAAAGTAAGTTTTTCTATAGAAAAAGTAAGTTTTTCTATAGAAAAAGTAAGTTTTTCTATAGAAAAAGTAAGTTTTTCTATAGAAAAAGTAAGTTTTTCTATAGAAAAAGTAAGTTTTTCTATAGAAAAAGTAAGTTTTTCTATAGAAAAAGTAAGTTTTTCTATAGAAAAAGTAAGTTTTTCTATAGAAAAAGTAAGTTTTTCTATAGAAAAAGTAAGTTTTTCTATAGAAAAAGTAAGTTTTTCTATAGAAAAAGTAAGTTTTTCTATAGAAAAAGTAAGTTTTTCTATAGAAAAAGTAAGTTTTTCTATAGAAAAAGTAAGTTTTTCTATAGAAAAAGTAAGTTTTTCTATAGAAAAAGTAAGTTTTTCTATAGAAAAAGTAAGTTTTTCTATAGAAAAAGTAAGTTTTTCTATAGAAAAAGTAAGTTTTTCTATAGAAAAAGTAAGTTTTTCTATAGAAAAAGTAAGTTTTTCTATAGAAAAAGTAAGTTTTTCTATAGAAAAAGTAAGTTTTTCTATAGAAAAAGTAAGTTTTTCTATAGAAAAAGTAAGTTTTTCTATAGAAAAAGTAAGTTTTTCTATAGAAAAAGTAAGTTTTTCTATAGAAAAAGTAAGTTTTTCTATAGAAAAAGTAAGTTTTTCTATAGAAAAAGTAAGTTTTTCTATAGAAAAAGTAAGTTTTTCTATAGAAAAAGTAAGTTTTTCTATAGAAAAAGTAAGTTTTTCTATAGAAAAAGTAAGTTTTTCTATAGAAAAAGTAAGTTTTTCTATAGAAAAAGTAAGTTTTTCTGTAGAAAAAGTAGGTTTTTCTATAGAAAAAGTAAGTTTTTCTATAGAAAAAGTAAGTTTTTCTATAGAAAAAGTAAGTTTTTCTATAGAAAAAGTAAGTTTTTCTATAGAAAAAGTAAGTTTTTCTATAGAAAAAGTAAGTTTTTCTATAGAAAAAGTAAGTTTTTCTATAGAAAAAGTAAGTTTTTCTATAGAAAAAGTAAGTTTTTCTATAGAAAAAGTAAGTTTTTCTATAGAAAAAGTAAGTTTTTCTATAGAAAAAGTAAGTTTTTCTATAGAAAAAGTAAGTTTTTTAAATTGTATTTATAAAAAAACTATACTATTCTGAATATACATTTCTAAAAAGTAAGGTTTTCTTTATAGAAACAAAAGAAAATAATTTTTGTTTATATAAAAACAACAAAAAAAGATCAACACTCCTCCACATGTTCATTTCACGCTGGTTCAGCGATAACTGAAATAAAATAGAAATAAACAATCAAATTTATGTCAATTCTTGCTTCTGCCTGTGTATCCTATCTTTCGCTCACAAATACAATCACATTTCTCTCTTTGGTCATCCCTGTTCTAAAGGATAAATATATGGTAAATTTTTCCATAAACACAAATAACGTGATATTGATAGCTTTGAAATCTTGTCCTTAATATTAATGGTTTAATGTTTTTCGGATTTGCCCATATGTGTCTTAGACATTGTTTTATATGTTTTTAGATTGATTGTCACCTACAAGTATTTTTTAGTACAATGAAACCTACATAAAAATTTTGAATTTACTATAGTCGTTTAAGACGAACCGATTTAAAAACAAGTAAGAAAGTGCTATAGTCGGTCAAGTCCGACTACCACTAAGGTCAAAGGTGTTTTTTTTTCCTGTATAAAGACAAATATTTGCTAAAACTTATATATTTATGCTGTTTCCATCATTTGGACTTATATGCGAGCTAGGGTCAAACTCGACTCAGAAAGTGATTCTAAGCTTATTGGTATACTAAAGATTCATTGTAATACATTTTCTCGATACTCGTATTTCAGATAAAGGAGCTGGGCTAAAATTTGATTGTATCGGTTGGTATGTAAGCAGAACTGACAGATACGTTTTGATTATATATATTTTGAAATTTATTTTTGAAAATGTTCGTCCCCAAAATAGAAATTTATAATTTGAATCTCTTCGATTTTGTTCAAAATAAATATTCTCCTTTTGTCTCCGGATATTATGGTGTAAAAAACTTTAGATTCTATAGGCTCCTAAAGTTGGACGCCTCGGGTATTTTTGAAAAAAATGTACAATGTTTACGACGCAAAAACTTCTGAATGCGCTGTAAGATTTTCTGTTTCTGTTGGATATTATTGAAATTATTTGGTAATCTTAAAAGTATTTTCCTTTTTTTTTTTGAAAACATAGAGTTATACGGTGAATTAGTTCTTATGTTTTCCCATTACAAATAAGCATTTATTGATAAAGATTTATTGAAAAACTTATAAATAATTTACTTTCGTTTATTTGCAGGTACGTAAATGTCCTTATTGAATAGTTAAGTAAGTACAATATTTTAAATACAGAATATTTAAAAAACACACTCTTCTTAGTTTCGACTTACTTTTAATCATTACAACCTGACCTTTTGCCTTTTAAATTTATTTATATAGAAATTTATGTAGTTCCATAGCTAAAAAGTTTTTAACTATAGAAAAAAAAAACTGAAAAAAAGCTAAAAATTTTAATTGTTTTTAATAAAATCAATTAAATTTTTCAGTTTTTAAATTGCCACTTACTCTAAAAAAAATTAGTCAAAAATTATTCCGATTTTGGGAAAATTTAAAAAGTAGGCGCGGTTAATTTCTGTAAATATATTCGATTCCTTGTTGTCTGGATATCTACTTAAAAATATCCTGGTTTAAAATCTATTTTTTTTTTACCTCCCAACTTAAGTTTTGCTAATGTCCTTGCTTGTTAAGTTACCAAAAACTAAAATAAGACAAGCAAAAAAGTCCTATACTTGCATCCTAACGTTGTGTCGCAGCATGTATTCAATTTCTGTGGTTTCTTGCACAAGAAAATAAACAATTTAATTTTGAACATCTTACTAAAAATCTTTTCAAACCAAGAAACACTGAAAAAATTTCGGAAAAAAAATGAAAGCATGTGGCGCACTAAAAGAATAAAATAAAATTTGCCACAAACCACGCACAAAAAAATTTGTTTTTACACTTCAGTAACTTTTAAAATTTAATGTCAACCAAACAAAAAAAAAAAAATGCAAGTTTTTTTCAAGATCGATTAAAAAAGTTGTAAAACTGTAACATTTTGATTGAAAAGAATTAAAAAAAAATAGGGAAAGAATAATATACGTCGCTCACATATATACAACATGAATATAGTTTGAAAACTTTCCTGATTTTTAATTTTTGAAAGAAAGTTTCTGTTTTAGTTAGAATATACAACCTCAGTCATGTTCGCCGCATTCGATAAGGATCGAAATGTAAAATATTTCAGTAACATTTCTGTAGCATACTTTCGGGATAATCTTAGTAATGTACAACACACAAGGTTCACTACAGTGTAACTTATTTGTCAAAGCTCCCTGATAGTAAAATAATTTAATTTAAACTAAATATTTTGACAAACAACGGGATATGTTGAGATATCTTATTTTACACATTAAACTGTTTGGAAAATAAATTATTCTGAAAATCCCTAAGGTATATTTAGCAATATATCAAAAAAAGTAGGTTTTTTAATTTGAAGATAATCACATGAATTTATATACATTTTTTCAGACACATATTCAGCTATCCTTGGTGCTACATAAAATGGCCCAAGCTATTTTGGTTCCTGAAATACAGGGTGTTTTCTATAATTTTGGCTTTTAAACTAGAAGCAAATTTTGCGCTGTAACTTTCTTAATAGGTCATAAATTATACTTTTTTAAATTTGTATAGTTAGATAAGTGTAAAAGATTTCATCACCATAAAAAACAACATCAGTACACTTAGAGAAAGGATATGTATAACAGATAATGCAGGAGTGAAAAAAGTATAAAATTTGTATTTAAAATGGCACAAAAGCGGATAAAGATTTTTCGACCAAGTTTTACGTACAGATAGCTACTATCGATATCTAAAAATTTGATATGGCGCTTCCCGATTAAATGTTTGGTTCTTCGACAAATTGAGAAAAACTAACAAAAAAAATGAAAAAAGGGTCAAAATTCTGCATTTTTAATATTTTTCTTCCTATAACTCATTAACTAAGAAACGCATCGAGAAGCGCCATATCAAAATTTTAGATAAACATGTTCTTATAATGTGTGCAAGTTTTGCAAGAAAAATATATAGCCATTTTTGTGCCATTTAAAAAACAAGCAAGCCTATTTGTGTCATTTTTCATTTGTTCACCTTCGAAAGACACATTGATGTATGATAACAATGTGGTACTTAAAGGTATATTGCTCAAATTCACGAACAAATATCCTGAGGCCTACAGTGAAGCAAAAATAATACGCGATTAAATCGCAACCATTGATTTCCTTCTACATCTTAAAGTGTGTATACAGCCTACATTAAACCTCTTAAATGCGTAAAATGTAACAAGACAATAGTGGCATCTGATCATTTTGTGTTCTAGGAATCTAAAAATTAAATATTTAGTAATATGGAAACTTGCCACCAAAAAAAAAGTCCGACGAAAAAAATGTATTTAATACCTCATTGATTTAAAGCGATTATATTTTTTAAAAGTAGAGATGAAAAATGAAATGGACTTAAAAAACAAATTAAGATATTGAGAAACTAACCAATTTCGCGATAAAAAAAATCTGGCTAACAAGATTTTTGCATATGGATGCTGAAGTTAAAGAAAAGTAAAAAACTTTCACTTTTATATGGAATTTAAGCCATAAGGTAGAAGGCCAATGCACGCGGCAAGCGGCTGCGGGCGGCAATCAGCTGTTTTTTGATTTGTCAAATTTCAAGCGGCAATGGAAAAAGTAGAACTTTGTTCTACTCTTCCGCGCGGCAGATTTTTTCAGTGCTGCCAGATTTAATTATATCCTACTCAAATATTTTTTTATATGAACATTTTTGTAAACAAACGCACATTTTATGTACTGGCAATACTACGACCGCCCGCAGCCACATGCCGCGTGTATTGGCCCTGTACCTATACCCTTTCTTATTACAAAAACATTATTTTTACTTCTAATATTGTAAACAGTGACTAAATTTTACACAAAATTTTAAAACAATCGTTCAAAAAAGTATCAGAATTCGTATACTGTTAACTACTTTTGCCCCTAGAATTCTTATTTTTTGTCGGAATTTCATCGCAGATATCTCTTTTGAAAGTTTTTGAAAGCATCTATTTTTGTGATTGCCGCAAGGCGGCGGTATTGACATGTTTCTTACAAATGTATCAAATACGTATTATTTGGATCTTTTTCGATGTTGGTACATTCAGAAAAAAGTTAGACCAAATACTCCTGAACAAAGTAGCGGAACATTGTCAAACCAAATTTTTAACTTTTAATTATTAAAAATGCGATTTTCATATGTAACCTAAAAATAGCGCCATCTTTTAACAGAATTTAGAAATAAAAAAGTTGTAAAATAAACATTATTTTTATAATCCCAGAGATTCATTTTCTACAATAAAAAAGTTCTTTTTCGCAAAAAGCCGTATATTACACAATATTTACCCTAAAATCTATGTTTTCGAACGATATCGAATGCGGCGATTTAATCCAAGATTTCACTATATAAAAAAATCAAAAAATATACATTTTTCACTTACTTAGGTTATACCAAGGTAGATTATAATGAAGGTAATTTCACTTCAGGTTACTAAATTTAATTTCACTTTCTGACAATTATAAGGGTTCTGACATTTCCATAGAAATAAAGTTACCATATTATTTTAAGTTTTCCCTTATTTTCTGTCGCTGCGCCGACAATATGAGTTATGTGTAAAAATGTAAAAACATTTTATTGCATGTGTATCTTCATATCTAATAGTTAAACTATATTTTACTAGTTAATAGAGAACTAAGCGGGATAGTATATAAATACTATACACATTAAATAAAATTTTGATTAGCTACGTTGATGTTCTAGGTATTTAGGAACAAAAAACAAATAGCTGATATTGTAGTCGCAGGGACCATTTGAAGTTTTATAAATTAATTTTGAAATTTTGAAAATATAAATATAATTTGATAAATATAAAGGTAAAAAATTATTAAAATAGAAAAAATATAAATAATATTTTATATTTTTACAGAAAGGTTGTTGTAATAGTTCTGCTGCTGATGAAAGTTCTTTTCTATAAGATGGTAAAATACAAATTAGTGGGATTTGTGCCAATATAGAGGTTTAAAGCTGGAAAAATTGGGCCACATCTATCGGTCTATGCCATATATCAAATGGGCGCAAACCAGTTGGCCTATTTATAAACAGTTAAATAAGTGTACCGGTTTAAAGTGCCAGAAAGAATACGTTCGCCTTAGCAGTTAAGTAAGCTCCATATGCCGGCTCGAATCTTGCCATTATTATTTTTATATCTGTGCCTATTGGTGCTTAATGCTTAACGTTCGTTTGGCAAATCTGTTGCGCTATTGGAAGTGCCGGTGCGCGTTGGTACAGTCATTGATATTGTGGGACAAGCTGGAAAATCCATGACTATTACCGGTTTCCAAACACATACAACACCCGTACTTTTGGCTATGTGAGAACATGCCGAATTGGCTTCAGAAGAACATATATCATTAACACCAATTATGGAATGCTTTATTTTAAAGAAAAATCCAAACTTTGTCAAGTGAAAGTGATTGAATTAAATATCGCTAATTTATCATTCTATTATAAACTAAATTATATAATTCATTTAAATAATCTGTAATTGGCTCTTAAATTTTAATGTCAATTAACTGGAGACAATAAAATAATGTATGTTTTGTTATAAATGCAAATACCCTTCCCGCGCAGCGGAAAGGATTTCTCCTATGAGTCTGCTTGGCTTCGGTTTTCCACTTGATTCAGTTTGTATCCGATGTATTTTTATTTCTGTTTGCGTATTTCAGTTGTACTTTAGTACTTTATTGGATAAATCGAGCAATTTCGAGAATGAGATTCTTCGGGAGAAAATACGCTGTTTTTATTTTAGTAGCTTTTGATCATGTATAATTTACATTGTACACATTACACATTTTATAAAAAAAAATCAAAAAAAAAAGAAAATACTTTTTTAAAATGTGGTAACGTTATATTTCATATGACGTAGAAAGACAAACTTCAAAAACCCAATATACATATATGCCTTGGGTTATACCTTTATTAACGCAAATGATAAGTATTTAGGTAGAACATATCGAGCCATAACCGCCAAAAGGGCTTAAGCGACATGATGGACCATTTTCATTTTATTATTAAAATTTATTATTCATGATCATTTGCATCATCTCACAAAATATCAGGGCAGTAGATTTTACCGTTATGATTTTACAGCAAAAACAATAAAAAATTAAGTACAATTCACTGTCCAAAGATATTTTAAAAAATGCTTCTCCTATAAATTTTAGTTTTTGGCGCTTGAGCCATTTTGGCGGTTAGGGCTCGAAATGTTCTTCATTCGTGATAACATACGATACACATATATTTATACCCTTCACCACCATAGGTGGAAAGGGTATTATATATTTGTGCTGATGTATGTAACTCATAGAAATATTTGTCTTTGACCCACCTTTTAGTATACCAATACGCTTAGAAACACTTTCTGAGTCGATCTAGCGGTGTCCGTCCATCCGTCCATCTGGACGGCTGGCTGGACCCCCATGTAAACCATGTAATCAAAGTACAGGTCGCAATTCTAAAGATAATTTGATGAAATTTGGCACAGATCATTTTTTGATAGTGGGACCCCATGGCTATTGAAATTCGTCAAAATCGGTCCATTATTTATGGTACCTCCCATAGGTCCCATTTCCTGATATTCATATATTGGCCACAAATATCAATATTTCTTCATGCAATTTAAAACTTATGTAAACCAAAATCACTGTACCGAATTTCGTTGAAATCGGAGCACATTTAACCATAGCACCCATACAAACTCTTCTGTCAAAACGCACTAAATGAGACAAAAATTACTAAAACGCTCTGAAGATAATGAGAATTTTAGGTTTATTTTTTGCATACATAATTTTTTTAACAACTGTAATCAATTCGCTAATTTTCGAGATAATAGGTCGACATTTGACTCTAGCTCTCATATAAGTTCAAATTACGGAAACAGCTTAAATATATAAGTTTTAAGAAAATGTTTGTATGATGGCAAAATTTAGCAAATATTTGTCTTTATACAGTAAAAAGAATACCCTTGACCTAAGTGGTGAAGGGTATCGCATGGTCTGGCTTGACCGACTATAGCACTTTCTTACTTGTTTTTTTTTTAATATTTGTACATATGTTATTGTGTAAAAATATTAAACATTTTTTTTCAACATCTTTTGTATTTTTTTATAAATAATAAATTAACAATTTATGATTTTCCGCGAAAATGAAAAATGAGAAATATAGGAATTTCCATAAAATACTATAATTTATACATAATATTTTATTTATGCGGATGCGTGTGAATTGTTTTGTTGTTTCTTAAATTGATCGTATTAAAAAATTAATATTAACAAAACCAGAAAAAAAAGAAACATATACGTAATAAATTGCTTGTGCTCGAAAAAAATATGCCGGTCTTTTTTGTTGTTGAATATTTTTGTTTATATTATTTGTATTGTTGTATATTTATGAACATATGTATGTATGTATGTATGTATATTCTAGAGTCCCTGCAGTAAATGCCGTCAGAGAAACAATACTGTTTTGCTATTGACAATGTCTCCAGTACTACTTGCCTATTTTGTCCCATCCAATGTTATCTACTATTGACATTTAACATTTAGAGTTCCTACGAAATCTACCAGTAGACATTACCACTATTTACTTTGTATTGACTTTGTAGTTCTTTTGGTCCAAATGGAGACATTGGGATCAAATCGGGGCCTATTGATATACATATATGTTGACACATTCGGTGACAATGTCACCAGATATATACTAGAATAGTTGTCTCTATATATTCACTATTTCAGTACTGAACTAAAATTGGGGACATTTGAATTGATGTTACACAAAGTGTTGACATGGAGACAAATGACCCCAGTTTTACTACAGGGGTACTACAGCTAATACGTTTACATTTTACTAAATAAATATATGATAGAGGATCCTAGAATCTTATATTCTTAAACGAGCAATCTATATATATATATATATATATATATATATATATATATAGATATATATATATATATATATATATATATATATATATATATATATATATATATATATATAGAATGGCTATCTCGAAAACGGCTCTAACGATTTTGATAAAATTTGGACAGTGGGTATCTTTTTTGATGTATAGGTCGAAGAAGAAGGGACTTTTGGAACTTTTATCTCTAAGAGGGTAAAAACGGGTAAAAAGGGGAAAAATCGAAAACGCTATGTCTCCTAAAGTAATAGGTATAGAAACAAAATTAAAATTACGTTTTAAACAGCTTTGAAAATAAGCGGACAGGTGTTTAGTACTTTTTTGAAACTATGTCCGATAGGGGGTAAAAAAGGGTGAAAATAGTTTTTTTTTGGCACCTTTTAACCCACTCTTATATTTTAAACTAAAGAATATAGAAAGAAACTTGGTACTGCAATCAATAGATGTAAAAAAACATGAAACACGTATTTGGTACTTTTTTGATTTTGGAGCCAAAATGGGTAAAAAAGGGATAAAATGATAACTTAACATCTCCAAAGTAATATGAATAGGAACATTATACATTATGTTAAATGCGTTTTAAAAAAATGTACCGAATTCAATTGGCACCAAAAAAGTACCAAATATACATATGGAACTTTTAGAAATTAGGGAATAAAAAGGGGGAAAAATTAGTATTATTTTAAACAAATGAATTGTCTGTATGTATGTTCTTTATAGAATAGTAAACTGTGAATTTGATTGTGTTATGCTCTTTAGCGAAGATGTTGCGGATAAGCCGGCGAAGGTTTTAAAGTTGATAAGACTAATTTCCGACAGATGGCGCCACTGAAAATTACTAAAAATTAATTAAATCGTAAACTGTACATTTGATCATGCTATGATCTTTAGCAAAGTTGTAGCGCATGAGCCGACGAAGACTTTTTAGTTGGTATGAATAATTTCCGACAGGTGGCGCTACAGAAACTTACTCAAAGTCAATTTAATCGTAATCTGTACATTTAATCATGCTACAATCTTTAGCAAAGTTGTTGCATATGAGCCGACGAAGGTTTCTTAGTTGGTATGAAGAAATTTCGACGGTGGCGCTACTGAAATTTACTCAAAGTCAATTTAATCGTATGCTTTACATTTAATCATGCTATAATCTTCAGCAAAGTTGTTACGGATAAGCCGAAGAAGGTTTATGAATTGGAATAAGCAAAGTCCGACAGGTGGCGCCACAGAAAACAACTCAAAATGAATTAAATCGTAAACTGTGCATTTGATCAGACTATAATCTTTAGCAAAGTTGTTGCGCATGAGTCGACAGAGGTTTCTGTTGATATGAATAATTTCCAAAATTATTCAAAATGAGTTAAACTGTAAACTATGTGTTGGTCGGACAAAATAAATCAAATAATTCAAAATTAACTGAATATTTCTACAATGTCTTTCCTCTAAATTTATTTTAGCACTTTATAATATAAAATATATAAAAACTTTAAAATTTTCCTCAAAATGCTTATCATAAAGCTCCGAGCAAGGCTCGGTCTACCAGGTACTTTACATTAATTAACATTTTTTTTTTTGCAATCAAGAAAAGAAGGATCATATAATCCAATTATTTAAATTTACATACACTTAATTTCTTCATGCCAAAACTTTTCCATAGTGCAATTAATAATTTTTTTGTTGTCAAGTTAGCTTTTAAAGATTTTTTCAGATACTATTATTTAAAAACTCATACATTTTTAATTACACTGTGCCCGATTTTGACAACTTTTCTTACCGACAAAAGGGAGATCTAGTGATCAGGTTAGCTCTAGTTTTCGAGATATAACGTTATAAAAAATGAAGGAGGTTGCGCAATAAATATTCGCGTTACTCGAAAACTGTTTATTTTCTTGGACTAAGTAACACAATCTAAATTCGGCAACAAAACTATCTTTCAGGAACACTTATTATTTTTTTTAATCCGAGCAGTCGTTTTGAAAATAATTTCTTTTGTTTGCAAAAAAAAATATTTTTTTTTTTGAAACATCACAAAAATTTTAATTTTCAAAAAAAATTTTTTTTGCAAACAAAAAAAAAATTTATTTTCAAAACGACTGTTCAGATAATTCGTAAGTAGTGTTTCTGAAAGATAATTTTGTTTTCGAATTTCGAATTTTTTACTTAGTTCAAAAAAAATCAATAGTTTTCGAGTTACGCAAATATTTATCGCGCAACCTGCTTCATTTTTTAAAATCGCTATATCTCGCAAATTACAGATAACCTAAAAAACGGTTAGCTCTATTGAATTCAAATACTCGGATTATAACTTGCTCTACTGGAAGTCAGGGATAACAGAAGAATAATCATATAATTATCTTTACCCCTCAGATCTCCCTTTTGTCGGTTTTTTCAACTAGCACAGTGTTATTACTACTATCAAAATTTGTGATAAACGAAGTTATGTTCGGGAAGTATTAATTGGCCCGATTTGTCATGATGTGACTATAGAACAAGTAAGAGTGTTATATTCGGCTGTGCCGAATCTTATATAAATACCATCAGTTGTGTTAAATGTAGAAATTTATCTCATATTTTTGGTAAAATTGTTGGTAAAATATTTGGACTAAATTCGGTTATTGAAGCATTATAGTTCAACATTTAAAAGTTTCTTAGTGGTTTTCCTGGTATCTACTTTGCACATTATTTGTTGTCATAACCCGGTAAGTCACATTACATTAATAAGATGCTGAATACTTTTCGTTGTGCTTAATAGTTAGGCCAAACACGTTAATAGTAATACGGCTGTGCCGAATCTTATATACCCACCATCAAGTTGTGTTACATTTAGAAACACATCTCATATATCTACGCAGCTAATTCAAAATTTGAACCAAATTTGAAAAAAAATTGTTACGCTAGTTGGTATTGTTGGTAAAATATTTGAACTAAATTCGGTTGCAAAAAGGAGATGTTATATGTATATAAGAATTATAGCCAAATATTGACCGATTGTAACAAAATTTTACACACTGACTGGTACTTATATAGAAAAAAATTTAGTGGCCATAGCTGTCATAGATTTTAATTTAATAGCTTTTAACCGGCCTTTGCTACATTTTTTGGTTTCCGGGAGTGTTTTTAATATGAAAGCTATAGTCAAATATGGACCGATTCCTATAATATTTGATATACTAACCAATAGTTGCATAAAACTGCTCTGTTCCAAGTTAAGTCGTCATAGCTATAAATGCCATTCCCGAGGCGGGGTTATGTAAGAGCTCTAACTAAATGTGAATGGATTTCGCCAATTTTCGATACACAAAATATCGAAAATACTTTTGTAAAATTTCGACTCTCTAGATCTTTTCGTTAAGGCGCTATCGTGCTTTTATCAGACGGATAGAATGGCATAAACCCCCTTTTCTTTTTATATTTTTGTGTTTACGTAAGTATTTTATATGGGAACTATGGCCAAATAGTGACCGATTGTCACAAACTTTGGCACACTGGCTGGTATTCACACAAGACTTTCTTGTGCTAAATTTAGTGGACATAGCTATTACAGTTCATCATTTATTTGCATTCAAATACATTTATGGTGGAGTTTAGGCTGTTTCCATAAGTGTTTTGTGTGGGAGCTATGGTTAAATGTAAATCGATTTCGTTGAAATTTTATCCTGCCTAGTGCTTATGTAAGGGTTCTATATACCAAATTTTATCATCATAGCTGTTATTATTTGTCATTTATTAGGCTAATAAGCGATTAGCCTAGACCAGGTTATACGGGAACCATGGTCAAATGTGAACCGATTTTGCCCGATTTCAATGCCAAAATTTTCAAAGAAATGATGAATATTTATGCCAAGTTTCAGTGATATTCTTCGTTAAGGTTTTATCGTGCCGACAACAGACAGACATACGGCTAGACAGACGGACATCGCTCAATCGTCTTAAAATTTCATAAGGGTTTAGAATATATATTTTAGATTTTTGAGAGAATATTAAGGAAATTACAAACATAATGACAATCTCAATATACCCCACATTCATTTTGTTGGTTGGTATAAAAAAAGGCTCTTGAGTGGTATTCAACAAATAATGTAACTTTTATGACACGGCCTGTGGAAAGTTACTGGGCTCTTGTAGAAAAGAATTTGAAGAACACAGGAAAGGTATCCCAGAATATGTTCGATTTTAAGCTTAGGTGGACCACCTCCTCCAAAAAAAGGGTGATAGAAGCAACTGTAAAGTCTCTAATGATTTCCATTATTATTCTGTAATATTACAAACATACATATTTTTTAATGGATAAACTTTGGCTTAAATAGTAAATGCATATTTCGTTCGGACAATCCCCTGCAACATTTATTAATTGTTCAAAATATGTCGCACATGCCATGACTAAGAAAACTAGAATTGAATATTAAGCAATATTTAATAAAGAAGCTTAAGTTTTAATAGTTTTATCGAAATTTTTATAATTTTTTTAATTTAAAAACCATCTCCCAAAAATTTCAGTCAAATCGATCCAGTCATTTTCCAGTTAAATTTTTACAAATATGGACATTTTAATTTTTATACACTCAGAATATTATGTAAGTAAAATTAACTAAAAATGTAATTTGAAATGAATGAATATTCATTTAAAAACCGGTCAACTGATTTTTCATTCAAATTCAATAAATATTTCATTTAAATTTAACTGACAAATATTTAAACTACATTTTCAGTTTTAAAAACGGAATATTCAGTTGTTTTCAAAAAAATTACTGACAAAAATTTAAACTACATTTTTAGTATAAAAAACGGAAATTTTCATTTATTTTTAAAAAATTCAATGGTAAAAAACTACGTAAAATTTCCGTAAAACGGACAATTTTCATTTGTTTTGTGTTTAACTTAACATAAAAGACGAAATCATAAAAAGGTTATATCCTTTAAGGCATAAAAAAACCAAACAGACAAAACAAAGTTTGTTGTTTGCTTAGACCATACTCCGTGATAGGCGGCCAGTATTATAAAAAGTTTCTTCATTACGCAAACCTAAGATACTTAAGGAAAACCAATAATTAAACAAATACGAATTATATTTGATACAATAATTGAACAAATTTATAAAAAATAAACAACTGATATTTTCAAATGTTACGGATTTTCAGTATTTTTTTGTATGTTGTTTTTTTAACAAATGTATAAATATGTTAAAAATCAATTTTCATATAAATTTAATTGAATATTCATTTGAAAACAACATAACCGAAAATTTCCTAAACAACATACAATCAGTTACTGTAATAATTTCCTGAGTGTAACATACGAGTTTTTACATATATTTACAAATAATCCATTGATTATCAGATGTTTAAAAAAGCGATTATAAATCTACAAACGTTTTAACATCTTATCCATTTCCATATTGTATCCAACCATTATGTTGTGTTCTTATTATTTTCCTCTTCTATTGTTGTTGTTGCAACTTTTTGCTGTTTCGTTTTGTTTGGCCAAAATCTCTTAAATAATTTCTGGACATTTGCCAAAAACATTATTTCTCACATACGACTATCAACAAAATGCACAACAGAATCCAAATATATTTATGTGTGTGATTATATTGAAACTGCTAGAAAAGCTACATACGAGCAGTTAAATGAAAAACGTATGTATACTTTTAGTATTGAATAAAAAATCTTGATTTTGCATGTAATGACGTCATTACTAAGGCATCAGAATTTTAAATTAAATAGAAAATTTCTGTTCTAGTGACTTCCTTTTTCACACAACTTAAATGGCAGCAGAAAATGAGCAGAAAATTAATAAAAACAACAAAGAAATTTGTTTATAATATTGAAACTGTATGATGATTTTGTTTAGACTTATTTTAAATGTTTAAGAGTAATACTAATTTCATAGAAAAGGATCGGCTATTGGGTACCCTACCTTTCAGTGTGGAATTTGTTTAGTCTAAATAAATTTAAATTTTAATTATGAATTATAAGTATTTGGTATCTGTGACCTTTTGCTTTATTTCTGGAAACATATGAATTTCTCTTTCAAAGAACTGTTTGCCTTTTAAGGCCAAATTGCGGTTCATCCAACTGTTGAGTTTATCCAAAAGGCCATCTTAATCGTTTTCAGGTTGTTTTTTTGTTAGAGTGTAAACGCTAAGCTTTATTGCCATTAGGCTATCACTGCTAATAAAATTGGTTTGCTGGCGGTGAAAGAATCGAGGTTATCATAAAAGGATGGATTATTATAACCTTAATTATTCTTTAAGATATCGGAAGGTCCCAGTATGCTCATCGCCAACCAGACACGATTACGCGTGTTACATTAATATTCGAACCGTTTACTACTAAAGGTGGGAGGTCCATGTATGCGGCAAGCTACTCATGGTGGTAATCAGCTGTTTTATCAAGCGGCAATGAAAAAAGTAGAGCAATGTTTTACATTTCCGCATGGTAAATTCTTTTAATGTTGCCAGATTTTAATATATCCTACTAAGATATTTTTTATATGAAACAAAGCTACATTTTATGTACTGGTAATACCACAACCGTCCGCAATCGCATGCCGGGTAAATTATATTAAATGAGAGTGCTTAATCTTAAAATGAGAATGAGCACTGAGATTGCATTTCCTGTATGTTTTGTTATTGTAGTATGAATTTTGTTTGTATTTTTTTTTGGAGTACAAGTATAGAAAAAGATTTCTTGTTTAATGTCAATTGTTATTATACCTCTACCACGCAAATAGTGGCCAACCCTGCTGTAGGCTTACCGCCGATATTGGATGCTGTGATCATTAATAGAAATTCATAATTACAAAAATTGATGTAGACTCATAGACTCGATATTATATGTTAATACTTAGTAATCGACGTGATAACCAATTAAGCCACAGTACCCACAATTGATCCGCGCTTGTTCCTTTAATTTTTTATATTACTATTTTGTGGTGTACCAAATTACCTGTATGTGTATTTAAATAGCTTTTAGTTTGATATAAAATATTTTCTCAAATATCTCGAAAATATTGAGTATTAAGTATTTTTTACAAATCGATCCACGAAAGCACAACACATATTTCATGCGGAGAGTTAAATAAAAAAAGTCTTAATTAAACTAACTAATAAAAATTTATTCACACAAATGCTATATCTCAGAAACTAATTGCCCGACAGAAGAGTGTCCCGAAAAAGTTATTGTCAAAACCACGGGTAATCCTGCCGACTTCATCACAAAAATCCATGGACCCATTGGTATAGGAAACAACAGGAGTATTTTTTCTTTTAGCAAAATTCCCACTAATAATGATTTCTATTTCCAAGAAATGATAATAGAGTCCTTAATACCATAGAATATTTTGGAGTTATCCCATTTTTACCCGAAATTTTGTGTTCTTGATGACATGCCTAAGGATATGAAGCAAAAAATTTTAATTTAGGAAATCAAATTGCAAAATAAGACATGATTTACCATTTTAAGACTTGTTTTATTAATATTGGAACCTAGTACATTTTCTCAGATCGGTTTCAAAAGTCCTTTTTAGTTTTGTTCTACAAATATTTCGATTTTTTAACAGTGTGTTAAAATTTATGTCGATATCTTAAACCGTTTCGTAGTACCCGTGATTTAATTCTGCCGAATTTCGCTAAAACCAATTTTTTTATAATAACTTAAGGCGATGCTTGCAAATTGTAGTTACGTTCTATTTTAATAAACTCCTAATAAATATTACTGAACCGTTTTTTGGAGAATGTTCCCCTGAAATTTTTTCGAAACTGGATAAGACTTAACCTTTCCATCAAGGGTCAAAGGTCAAAATTTGTATTTTTTAAACAAATTTTATGAATGTAGTAGCAAACTTCGATAAAAATGCATAAAAGTTATTTCTATATACCAAAATTAAGTTTTGAATTAAAAAATTTTTGAACCCTTAAAAAATACGGGGTCTAAATTTTAACAAAATAATTTTGGATCGTTGTAGATCCCATGTCTGTATCGGGTTCAAAAACTTTTTTTTACAAAATAACTTAAGCTTGGTATAAAACAAGTACTTTTGTTCATTTTTATCGCTACAAAATTCATAAAACTTCGTGATTTTGCCATTAAAGGTAAAAAATACATATTTTTAAATTTGACCCGGAAAAGAAAGGGTCGCCTTATCCAATTTTGAAAAAATGACATTTTAGCGAAAATCGTAACTACTGCGAAACTGTTAAAGTTATCGACCTCAACTTAATATAACCACCATCAAAATGAATGGGACGTATATTGACATTGCCATTCCCTTTGTAATTTCCTTAATATTAGCTCAAAACCTCAATTGAGGTTTATGAAATTCTACGACGATTGAGCGGTGTCCGTAGGATATAGGTCACTGAAGTTTGGCATCAATATTCTTCATTTCTTGGAAAATTTTGGTATTGGTAAAATCGGTTGACATTTGACCATAGCTCCCGTATAACCTCGTCTAGGCTGATCGCTTATTTGCTATAACAGCTATGATGATTGGTATATATAAGTTTTACATAAGCACAAGGTTGCATATAAAATTTCATTGAAATCGGTTCACATTTAACCATAGCTTCCATACAAAAAACTTACGGAAATAGCCTAAATTTTGCCTAAAATGCACTTAAATGCCAATAAATGATAAACTGTGATAGCTGTGACCACAAAATTTAGCACAAGGTAGTCTTATGTCAATGCCAGTATGCAAAATTTTGTCATAATCGGTCACCATTTGACCATAGCTCGCACATAATAAACTTATGGAAACATAAAAATATAAAAAGAAAAGGGGGTTTATGTCCGTTTGTCCGTCAGATAAAAGCGCAATAGCGCCTTATGAAAAAGAGATAGAGGGACAAAATTTTTCAAAATTTTCTTCGATATCTTAAGTTGTGTATTGAAAATGGACGAAATCGGTTCACAGTTAGTTAGAGCTCCCATATAACCCCGCCCCGGGAATCACATTAATGCTGATAAATTGAATATAACTGTAATAGCTAATTTAGAATAGGGAAGTTTTATGCAACTATTGGTCAGTATATCAAATTTTATAGGAATCGGTCGATATTTAATAAAAAAACACTTCCGGAAACCAAAAAAAAATGTAGCACCTATGACAGCTTTGGCCACTAAATTTTACAAGAATAAGCTATAAGTATTTATATAATACCAGCTATTGTGTACAATTTTGTTACAATCGGTCAACAATTGGCTATAATTCTTATATATATAACATCATCTTTTTATTTCTACAATCAAAAAGATTCGGAGGTACAATCATCATATTAAGATTGCACCAAGGAAAGTTAATAGCTATTTATCAATGTTCAGACTTTATATAGGGTAGATGCATTAGAAACTCCTACCATGTCAACATGTTTATCCTAACAAAATATTAAGCTAAACGAAAAGTATTTGACAGATTATAACTATATACATATAAACTATAAGTTTTTAACAGATTATAACTATACCCGGTTATGAGATTAAATTTTGTACAAAGTTAATACTTGGGAAACCACTTAGTTACTTTTAAATATTAAACTATAAAGCTAGTGCAACCGACTTAGTCCAAATATTTTACCAACAATACCAACTAGCGTAACACTCATATTCGTAAAGACTGTAAATGGTTTTCATACTACCCTTTACCTCAAACTTTGGCGTCAGATCGGCACGGGTAAACGTTATTCGTTATTGTAATAATATTTCATATTTCGAAAATTAGGACCAAAGGGAAAAAACTGGAAAAACTGTGCTTCTGAATTCGAAAAAACGCAATAGATGTAGAATTTATTCACTTATCTTTTGGGTTTCAGGGCTTATCAAAAATCATCTGAATTGAATACTACTAGCAATATTTCTGCCCACCTGTTATTCATAATTATTCAAAAATTAATATATTTTCTAAACTATTTATTCATTAAACGTTTGCAATTATTTAAAGAGTTCAAAGTTATTTTGTTTAACGATTTAGGGAGATACACATTTTCTTTATGTCTTCGTTCTATTTCTAATTCAAAATATTTTACTTCTTAAATTTATTAAATAATAAATATGTTCAAAGATACATTCGTTTTTCGCAGATTTTCTATACTTTTAAAAACTTGGAAATATTTATTAAAAATAAACAAATCCCATTTAAAAAATTAATAGCAAAATATAACAATTAAAACATGATAATTCTCTTAAATTTTGTTTAAAAAATTTTTCAAAACACAGGTATTTTGAGGTAATATTTCATTTTATATATTTTTTTTCATTTTGTTTATCTTTAAACAAAAGAAATATAAAATATTTTCATACGTTTTTATGGCAAAAAGAAAGGAAAAGTCAATAATTTCTTTTCGTGTTTAACAACATAATAACAAAATTCCATTAATCTTAAGTATTCGCACTCAAAGATCAGCAAACGAACAAAACTTTTAAACGTCTTCATCTTTTGGATGAATGAATTATTGGGGGATGGAAGGAATTATGGATAGATGGTTGGAATCTGTATGAAAAATAAAATCAAATGGCGAAAAAGAAAATAAGCATATTAGGCCAATATCTACTTGTATCTATTTAAGAAGTTAATACTTGTCCATACACAGTGAAATATGGTTTTACAATAGCTTTTCTATTTACCAAAACTATTAAGATATTTAGTTGCCAAATAAAACAAAAAATGACAAGAAAGTAAACCCAAAAAACAATCTGGGACACTTTGGCACGTGTTACTTGCAGCCAAGGAATGAGTGTCAAATCTTCCATAAAAAAAAACTAAATGTGATATATATGTATGTTTACATTAAGACCACATCGTTAGAAATATATTAATTGAGCCATAATCATCGCACATTTCACAGAAATAAATACTAGATAAAGTTGGCAACAGCTAGAAAAAAATAATTTGTTAACTTTCATTTTCATGATATTTATTTATGGTTTACATATGACCGCAATTTGTGAAGATATTTTTTGTGTTTATCCCATTCTCACATTATAAACATGTACGAGTATATCGTTCTGATATTAATATAATTGATACACCAGATACTTAAATTAAAATTATGAATCTTTTTAAGATTATATGTGTTTAGAATGCAAAACATTAAACACTTTTGTATATATAAGTCAATAAAGACCATTTGATCCGATTTTAATTTAGATTCGATATGACAACTAATGCAAAGTTTCTGTTATTCGTTATCGAGTAAGCACTAGGTTATTTAATCGATTAACCTTTATTCGATTAACCGGTTAATTTCATTTCTTTATTTGATCGATTATTTGAAAATTTAAAAAATTCAAATAACAAATAACCGAATAATTTGTGTCGATCGATTAAACAAAATAGCGTTTTTTTATATGTTAATACATATCTAATTTAAATATATCCAGCTCTGATATAACATCATTTGCAAACATTTTACATAAAATTGTTTAATAAGCATAACATAAACTTTTACCGTCTGTTATTGGCAGGAATACGTTAAAATAGGCATGTTGATAAGGCGCCGGAAAAGAGTCAAAAAAGGACTGAAATTTTAAATATTCTCTTATTACATTTCAGTACCTGGTTGACCGAGCCTTCCTCGGAGCTTTATGATAAGCATTTTAAGGCAAATTTTAAAGTTTTCATATTTTTTTTACTTTATTTATAAAGTACTAAATAAATTTAGAGGAAAGATATTCAGTTAATTTTGAATTATTTGACTTATTTTGTCCGATCAACACATAGTTTGCATAGTTTACAGTTTAACTCCTTTTGAATAATTTTAGAAATTGGTCATATCAACAGAAACCTCCGTCGGCTCATGCGCAACAGCTTTGCTAAAGATTATAGCCTGATCAAATGCACAGTTTACGATTTAATTCATTTTGAGTAATTTTCAGTAGCGCCACCTGTCGGAAATTGTTCACACCAACTAAGAAACTTTTGCCGGCTCATGCGCTACAACTTTGCTAAAGATCATAGCATGATCAAATGCACAGTTTACGATTTAATTAATTTTTAGTAATTTTCAGTGGCGCCATCTTAGTCTTACCAACTTAAAAACCTTTGCCAGTTTATCCGCAACATCGTCGCTAAAGAGCATAACATGATCAAATGCATAGTTTACTATTCTATAAAGAACATATATACAGACAAACATTTATTTGTTTAAAAGTTATCACACTAATACTTTCTTCCCCTTTTTATCCCCTAATTTCCAAAAAGTTTCATATGCATGTTTGGCACTTCTTTGGAACCAACTAAATTCGGTACATTTCATTAAAACGCAGTTAACATAATGTTCCTATTCATTTACCATTTTACCCATTTTGGCCTTAAAATCAAAAAAGTACCTAATACGTGTTCAAAATTTCTTTCACATCTATTGACTGAAGTACAAAGTTCCTTTTTACATTCTTTGGTTTAAAAAAATAAGAGTGGGTTAAAAAATAACGAAAAAAAACTATTTTCACCCTTTTTTACCCCCATCGGACATAGTTTGAAAAAAAAACACCAAACACCTGTCCGCTTATTTTCATAGCTGTTCAAAACGTAATTTTAATTTTGTTTCTATACCTATAACTTTAGGAGATATAACGTTTTTGATTTTTTTCCCCGTTTTTACCCCCTTAGCGGTAAAAGTTCCAAAAGTCCCTTCATATTCTTTCTACACGGCTGAAAAGATACCCAGTGTCTTAATTTTGTCAAAATCGTTAGAGCCGATTTCAAGATAGCCATTCTATATATATATTGATATATATAAATATACAATTATTGCTCGTTTAAACATATATAAGATAAGATACAAATTAACCCTCGAGTTCTCACGGGTTAATCATAGGATCTGTTTGGAGCCCATGGGTACGCTAAGGTTAATTTGTATAAAAATGTATTTAAAGACGTCTTTAAACGATTTTCAAAATTTTTATTGAAATATACAAGAAAAACATGTATTAAAAATTAATATTTTAAAAATTTTACTTTTACCCTGGTAATAAAAGGGTTAACGACATGCTATTACAACATAATTTCTGGTATATATTTTTACCTATTGGAGCAGTTTTTCTTATAGAAACTGCTAATATATAAAAATTAACGTGCTTTTTTATAAGTTTGGTTTTTGTCAAAATCCTTTGATTTTAAGTCGCAGGCACTTATAAGCTATTTGAGATATCGATCTAATTTTTTCTTTGTCGTAATCAGTTTTTACTAGCACTCTATATTTTTTTTCGAATTTGTTTAACAAAACATTGAAAAAAAAAAAAAAACAAAAAAAAGAGTTTTGAAAACGGTTTAAAAATACTTTTTTTCGTCCCATGCAAAAGTGACTTAACGGTTTCAAGAAGTCAAACTCTTTAAAATTTATTATAATAATAATTGGACGGCCATTAATGATTAGGAAAGTCTTCAACCGATTTTGAAGTAATATATCTCATTGGATAGCCCATTTAATTCTCTGTACTATGCTCTTAAACACTTTTTCAAAAATGTATTCTAAGTGCAATTTTTTTAAACATTTAAGAACCCCCTTATTTTTTCCCATATAACTGGCATGTCCAAACGTTGGCGACAAGTTGACACGCTTTCCCGATATCCGATCTAAACAAAACTTTGCATTGGGATTATTAGGGCCAAATGTAAAAAAAGTTGGGGGATACGTTAATTTTTCACAATCAATATTTATTGGTTAATCGAATAATTTGTCATTCTTCGATTATTAACCGATGAAGTTTGAACACCGAATAATTAATAATAACAGGGGTTCTCATATACTAATTCTGTTTTGGGGGAGTCCATGGAGTACGAAAATAGTAATATTTTTTTTTTGATCACTTCCCCAGTAAAACTTTTCATTACCAAATAATGAGTTAAACAGTTAAACTATTGAACAGGAACTACTTACTCATTCGCTGTTTAAGTCATTACATTAACATGGGGATGTCATTGGAGGCAAGTACTTACCAATTGCAGAAAAGTAATGACTTGGGTAAGCAATTTGAAAGCAACAACAACAACAGCAACAACTTTTTTGTTGTTGTTTTATTAAAAACATATATTTTTAAACGAAATACAAATTTTTTTTTATGATCCCATGGGGGCTCGAACCCAGACCCTCCGACTGCTAGGCAGAGACTCTTACACTGAGCTACTTCATATGTTGAAAACTTAGCAGCTTATAATTAATATAAACAATTTTTATTTTTAGATCCAAAATCATGTGAAAATAACTTTGTTTTTCCCTGCTTTTTTTTGCTTTGTTGTAATTTTTGGAAAAATAATCAAAAAATCATTTAAAAAGACTCTTTTAATAAAACAAAAAACTAAAAAAAATTGTTGCCCTTGGTGGGATTTGAACCGGGGCCATTCAATTTAAATTACCATCTTAATTACAAATAAGTACTTCTGTAATGACCTGTTATTTATTCGGAGAGTATGCTGTAGTCATTACAAGGTAACCAGTTATCAGAGTACTTGTCATTACCAAAGTTTTGCTGGGTCGTTAAGTATATTTTTTAACAGCAAATGTAACGTAAAACCATTATTTACGAAAATTTAAAGAAAAAAATCATAACTTCTTTATTTGACAGTCGATTTAACTTTTGTTTTCAATGGATATTAGATGCGAATTCGGCTTTTCTGAAAATATTTTCCGTTTGAAGATCGCCCATAAAATATCTATTTTATAGCGCTTAAAATAAAAAAATGCAATTTTTTCAACAAATTTTCATTTTCTGCCGGATCCCAATTTTTTGTTGGGCAACAAATTTTTGTTTTATAAATTTTATTTAAAAGTACATTTAGTTGGCTTTTTAAAATGTATAAGTAGACTTCGAGTTTCTCATCGAAAGGTTGCGCAATTTAGTATTATTAGTAATAAAAATAAATTAAAAAAATTAATATTTCTTTAAAAATGTGTGATAAAAGTAATAATTTTTTTTTCATTTGTGGACTTTTTGTGGACAAAAAACATAAAATTGATTTATCGGTTAATGAACATGTTATTCCACTATACGAAGAGTACTTTAGTCGTTGTTTTGTTCGTGGATTGTGGTATGTACCCTCTGTTTGCTGTTCATCGTGCTATTCGACACTTAGATCTTGGAAAATGCAAAGTGGCTCCACTGCAATGCCTTTCGTTGAACCCGTTGCTTGGCTTCCACAACGTGTACATAGACTAAATAATTGCTATTTTTGTTTAACTTGCACTAAAGGTTACCACTTTAAAATAAGAAAATTAATTAAATACGCAGACGTTGACCATGTTATTAAATCAGTATTGCGTCAAAATCAAGATTTAATCAAAGAAAACACAGCAGAATTATCACCAGAGTCAATTGAGCCTGAAACATTTCCAACCCTTTATGAAAGGCCAGCATCAGAATTTATCCCACCAGAAGCTGAACTAAGAGAACAACGCTTAATTTCATCAGGAGAATTTCATGACCTGGTACGCGATTTAGAACTGTCAAAGAGACAGACGGAACTTTTAGGATCAAGAATGAAACAATGGAATTTCTTAGATGAGAGTGTCAATATTACTTTTCGTAGAAGTGAAGAAATGGGTTTATTTGGATTCGCTAAACAGTGAAAGCACAAAAAACAGCAATATGGTTTATTGTAATAATGTAAATTCTTTGTTTGATAAGCTAGGACACAATCATATTTCACAAGACTGGCGATTATTCATCGATGGATCAACGAAAAGTAAATATGATTTACACTTACATCGAAAAACTTTTTCAAAATTTCTGTTTTGTATATACAATATATATAAATTTTAGGCCTGAGAGCAGTACTTTTACATAACGGGAACTTATTTCCATCAGTTCCTTTGGCTTACGCTACTAACATCAAGGAATCGTACGAGAGTATGTCTGAAATTTTGAATTTAATAGACTACAATTCTCATAACTGGCAAATTGTTGCTGATTTTAAAGTACTGACCATTTTGAATGGTATGCAAGGTGGCAACACAAAGTTTCCATGCTATTTTTGCGAATGGAACAGCCGTGCAACTGAGCAACATTATATTCAGAAAAATTGGCCTCCTCGTACAGCGTTTGTTGTTGGTGAAAAAAATAGTATAAACATTCCTTTAGTCAACCCAGCAAATATAATTTTACCACCTTTACATATTAAGCTGGCTTTAATAAAACAGTTTGTCAAAGCACTTGATAAAAATGGTTTAACATTTAAATATCTTGAAAGAAGTTTTCCACGAATAACTTGTGGCAAGCTTAAAGAAGGTAAGCACGTATTTTTTGTGATGCAGACATTAAAAAAATTAAAATATATATTCTACAACAGGTATATTTGTCGGTCCACAAATAAGACAACTAATGAGAGACCAAAATTTCTTAGAACAAATGTCGTATTTAGAAAAAAATGCATGGGAAGGCTTTGTTGCAGTGTGCTAAAACTTTCTTGGGAACAAAAAATGTAAAAACTACGAAGAAGTGGTTAGTAAAATGCTTTCTTCCTACCATTCGATGGGTTGCAAAATGTCAATCAAACTGCACCATCTCCATGCTCATTTAAATATGTTCCAGTAAAATTTAGGACAAATGAGCGACGAACAAGGTGAGAGATTTCACCAAGAAAATTTTAAAATAGAACAGCGCTATGTTGGAAAAAACAAAATAAGTATGCTTTCTAACTACTGTTGGTCCATTAAGCGTGATACGAGCACAGAAAATTATAATAAGCAGGTGAAACGCAAGCATTTCTAAGAAAAAACAAAAAAAAAATAAAATTTGCATATCAAAAAACTAAAAATTTTCGGTTCGTTTTTCTTTAAATTTGCTTGTTCTTAACCATTTTGGAAAGCCTATTTAATGAGGTTTTTAACGAAATAAAAAAAATATATATTTACTGTCACACAAAAATATACAGACAGACAGAAAATGAAAATTGATAAAAAAGTTATTTTTGTTTGTAATATAAATGCCAATAAAATTGCCATTTCTTGGCTGATTTTTAAAAGGACATTTTTTTTAGTGAGGCAAGCCATGTATCCTTCAAAATGTAGAAAAAAAATTTAAGTAGTTTTAAAAATAAAAAGTTACGATTTTTTTTACTTAAATTTTCGTGAATAGAGATTTTAAGCTATATTTGCTGTTAAAAAATATACTTAACGAAGTGACCAAAAGAAATTGTTACTACTTTCGTACTCTATGGACTCCCCCAAAACAGAATTGGTATGTGAGAACCCCTGCATTTTTTTTTCTTTACATTTGTATCACAGTGTAATTAATCGCACGATTAATCGAAAAAACAAAAGCCCCAAATAATTGAATACCCTAGATTTGATCAAAAAAGGTACGTTGTCTACCGTCTGTGTCGTTTTCGACGCATATGGGAAAAACATGTTTTTGGTGGGAATTTTTAATGCCATGGTTCTTTTTTGTCAATGACTGTGCTTTTAATAGATGGAAAAGTTCTTTTTGATCATTTTTCTTACACAATTTACAAGAAAAACTAAAAGAAAATGAAAAGAATTAGTACCACAAGCTTCACAATTAGTAAAGTGATACCTCTGTTAGTGTTGTAAAAAATGCTTGCTATCTTTTTACCCTTCAAACCATGAAAATGTTAGGTGTATAACTTTGCTTATGCCGTTTTTTGCGAAATTCGGGGCTTTATTCTAGGGTGCTGTCTATCGCTGATCACTACTATTTATCATCTTTCGGCCAGCGTACTATTGAGTATAAGCTCATGCCAGCAAAAGTGCCAACGTATTGTTTTGAACTAAGTTCAGGACAATGGGTATTTTTTTTACCTTATATGGTCTTCTCGTAAGAAAGATAATTAATACTTCAAAATGCAAAAAAGAGCTTTTTCGTCTACCAAATAAATATAAATTAATTTTCTTAACAGTTTTCTCCCAGATTTTTTAAAACTTTCTACTAAAAACTATGAATAATATCGCATGAGTCGAAAACGACTCAAAGGTAGATAATGTGATTTTTTTTTAGGATCAGTTGAATGTTAAGGCCTCTCACACATATATCAGATAATCCGACAAGTTTGAGTTTAGGGGTACAAATGGCGTCATAGAATAGTCAACTTATAATTTAAAATTTTGATATTTATTAAAACTATTTAAACACAATTTCATATAATAAGAATTCTTTGGAAACACATATTTTTTTTTAATTTTCTCTACCCAAACAACTTAAATTCACATATTTCATTTCCGTTGCTCTTTCCGTTCCACGAATCTTAAAAGATTTTTAATCTAAAAAGTTTAATATAGTTACCACGAATTCACATTAATATTATTTTGAAAAGTTCACTGACTTCCTTGACTCTTAGTGTCTTTTAAACGTTATAAATCATTTCTTCTACACTTAACCGCACTTACTCTGTTGTTGATACTATTATAGGTTTTAAATCTGAATTTTTCACGTAACTATACAAAATGTGTTTATTTGCCTATGATATTGCTGCTTTAATTTTTAATATTATTTCATCTATATTTGGATTTAATTCTAGTTTTAACTCATTCAGGACACGATTTAGTAAAGTTTTATCGCGTGCGAAATAAACAGAAAATCAAGTTAATTTCGCTTTTTAAATCAACATGTCAAATTAACATTGTTCATTCAAATGAACGTGCAAATGATTTTGTCATTATATTAATTTTTTAAGTTTTTTTTTTATTTTTAGTTTACTATTTTGTAAATTATATGATGTCGTGTCGTTGATGATGGTGTAGGTACTGTTTTGTAAACTGTTGCTTTGCTAATTGTTAATGAACTTTACACTAATTAAAAAGAAACTTTTTTAGTAAACAAATAACTTGAAATAACTAATTTAGCAATTAAATTAAGGACCTAGAGCCTAGTCATAGTCTAGTCATAGTCTAGTCATAGTCTAGTCATAGTCTAGTCATAGTCTAGTCATAGTCTAGTCATAGTCTAGTCATAGTCTAGTCATAGTCTAGTCATAGTCTAGTCATAGTCTAGTCATAGTCTAGTCATAGTCTAGTCATAGTCTAGTCATAGTCTAGTCATAGTCTAGTCATAGTCTAGTCATAGTCTAGTCATAGTCTAGTCATAGTCTAGTCATAGTCTAGTCATAGTCTAGTCATAGTCTAGTCATAGTCTAGTCATAGTCTAGTCATAGTCTAGTCATAGTCTAGTCATAGTCTAGTCATAGTCTAGTCATAGTCTAGTCATAGTCTAGTCATAGTCTAGTCATAGTCTAGTCATAGTCTAGTCATAGTCTAGTCATAGTCTAGTCATAGTCTAGTCATAGTCTAGTCATAGTCTAGTCATAGTCTAGTCATAGTCTAGTCATAGTCTAGTCATAGTCTAGTCATAGTCTAGTCATAGTCTAGTCATAGTCTAGTCATAGTCTAGTCATAGTCTAGTCATAGTCTAGTCATAGTCTAGTCATAGTCTAGTCTAGTCATAGTCTAGTCATAGTCTAGTAATAGTCTAGTCATAGTCTAGTCATCGTCTAGTCATAGTCTAGTCATAGTCTAGTCATAGTCTAGTCATAGTCTAGTCATAGTCTAGTCATAGTCTAGTCATAGTCTAGTCATAGTCTAGTCATAGTCTAGTCATAGTCTAGTCATAGTCTAGTCATAGTCTAGTCATAGTCTAGTCATAGTCTAGTCATAGTCTAGTCATAGTCTAGTCATAGTCTAGTCATAGTCTAGTCATAGTCTAGTCATAGTCTAGTCATAGTCTAGTCATAGTCTAGTCATAGTCTAGTCATAGTCTAGTCATAGTCTAGTCATAGTCTAGTCATAGTCTAGTCATAGTCTAGTCATAGTCTAGTCATAGTCTAGTCATAGTCTAGTCATAGTCTAGTCATAGTCTAGTCATAGTCTAGTCATAGTCTAGTCATAGTCTAGTCATAGTCTAGTCATAGTCTAGTCATAGTCTAGTCATAGTCTAGTCATAGTCTAGTCATAGTCTAGTCATAGTCTAGTCATAGTCTAGTCATAGTCTAGTCATAGTCTAGTCATAGTCTAGTCATAGTCTAGTCATAGTCTAGTCATAGTCTAGTCATAGTCTAGTCATAGTCTAGTCATAGTCTAGTCATAGTCTAGTCATAGTCTAGTCATAGTCTAGTCATAGTCTAGTCATAGTCTAGTCATAGTCTAGTCATAGTCTAGTCATAGTCTAGTCATAGTCTAGTCATAGTCTAGTCATAGTCTAGTCATAGTCTAGTCATAGTCTAGTCATAGTCTAGTCATAGTCTAGTCATAGTCTAGTCATAGTCTAGTCATAGTCTAGTCATAGTCTAGTCATAGTCTAGTCATAGTCTAGTCATAGTCTAGTCATAGTCTAGTCATAGTCTAGTCATAGTCTAGTCATAGTCTAGTCATAGTCTAGTCATAGTCTAGTCATAGTCTAGTCATAGTCTAGTCATAGTCTAGTCATAGTCTAGTCATAGTCTAGTCATAGTCTAGTCATAGTCTAGTCATAGTCTAGTCATAGTCTAGTCATAGTCTAGTCATAGTCTAGTCATAGTCTAGTCATAGTCTAGTCTAGTCATAGTCTAGTCATAGTCTAGTAATAGTCTAGTCATAGTCTAGTCATCGTCTAGTCATAGTCTAGTCATAGTCTAGTCATAGTCTAGTCATAGTCTAGTCATAGTCTAGTCATAGTCTAGTCATAGTCTAGTCATAGTCTAGTCATAGTCTAGTCATAGTCTAGTCATAGTCTAGTCATAGTCTAGTCACAGTCTAGTCGTAGTCTAGTCATAGTCTAGTCATAGTCTAGTCATAGTCTAGTCTACTTATAGGCAATAAAATAAAAAAAGCTTTAGATAATGCCTAAATGTTTACCAATCTTCTTCTTCATTTGATATAAATTGCTATTGTTATTTTTTGAATCCCTTAGATACATAAAAATTTATGTTTATTTATTTACAATTGTATATATGTACTGATATGTATATTCTTAACCAGAAATAACACCATTTGTATTTATCTTCTGGCTATATAAAAGTTCAAAAGAAACTTTTTGCCAACAATTTGTTAACAATGAGAAAGCTTAACAAAAGGATGCAATTTTTCTTCCATTTACGAGTAAACAATTGGTGTGTTTTTTGGCCAAGACAATAGTAAGTGGTTCAGAATGATATATGAGGTGCAACTTGTGTATGTGTAAAAATATGTGAAAAACACAAATCATTTAGGTTCATTCCAATAATTTTTGGGCTACCAAACATAAATCCTGAGATCTATTTAAATATGCCACTTATTTGCCAAACCCATTTACTGATTTAAATCTTTGTAATGGAAAAATCACAAAAATATTCTTATCATCGGTCATTGTTGTCAGCACTTTAACCACATGTATTTTAACGAGTTCTCAAAATTAAAGAACCTTTTAAGAAAATATTTTGGTTTAGTATTTGCATCCCTAAAATCAATTATATTTTTCTATTTTTATTAAACCGGAAATTTCTTTAAGGAACTTTGTTAACCTTTTTATTAGTTTTCCTATTTGGTCATTTTTCAACCAAGTGTAAAAGAAATTAATTGTATGCTATCCTTCTTACTTGAAATCCTGTATTGTGACGTTTTTAAAAATGCCTCGTACCGAGTCAAAAATACCAGGAGTTTTTGTAGTTTAGTTATTTATAACAAACATTTTATAAAATTCTAACCACGTAGATACTTAGGCCTTAGATACATTTGTTTAGTCATGATTCTATAGGTATATATTTATTTTTTGCCTAAGGTATCATTATACTTAGTTTGCAAAAAAAAGGAAATGCTATTACAAAACGTCAGACCTTTGGAATAAATATCGCGTTTATAAAGAAAATAGAAACGCCTAAGCACTTAAGTTTATGATAACACAAACATCATCATTTCTAAACGTGTAAGAGTAGTTGTGGCAAAATTAAATACTTAAGCTGCCGAAATTTGAATCCTTGCAAGGAAAATAAAAACAGTTTGCTGTATACATGTATACAGTGGAATATAATTGAAACGAACTCCAGCCGAGCCTAATAAAAAGGGAGTAATGAACCAAAGTAGTTGTCGATACAACATGTGTAGAACGATTTTAAAATCAAAATATGCTTCAGCTCTGAGAACAGGTAAGTCTTGGTGGTGGCAAGATCTGGAGACCTCCATATTCTCGAGGCAATTTAAAGTCCAATTTATATAATTTTGCTGTCTTTTTGAGTTCTGACACAGTGACTTCCTTATTCTTCAAATGTTAAAATTTTCCGCTGTGCAATAACATTTCCTTTTCAAAATGCTGATACTATAAAACTGACAGCTGACTACTTGTCTTCCCACGACTTCGAATCGGTTCAAAATTTGGAATCAACTCGACTAACTATCGTTTGCTCTTCAGTGTTAAAACATAGATATCGTTGTGAAAAATCGTGTTTATTATGATAGAATAGCTCTGAACACTAATCAGAATCATCAATTTGTATTAGTTTTAGTTTTCGAGTGTGAGCTCTTAGCGTTAAAAGAGAACTATCTCATATCAAATTTATTCATGAGAAATCAAAAGCGTTTCTTTAATATCTTTAGAGCAGCAGAAGGACAATTCATTTGCTATACCCAGTCAGCATTTAGAAGATTATTTTTTGAAAAATCACCCAAATGAATCTTTTTTAATCAGTTTGGAAGGCAAAAAAACGATTTGTCGTCTGCGGGATTAAAAAACTAGTCGTAGTAGATTCGCGCTTATGCTTTAAAACTTACCATTTAAAAATGCAATAACAAAAAGCATATTCATTAAAAATCAAACATTTAATTGATTGAAATTCGATAGTTCTTAATGCTTTTTGCAAACAGATTTTGCACAGTTAGATGATAAAAAGGTTACTCCTATGGTGTTGGTTTTGAAATACTTTTTTAAGCGCATAGGTAATGGGTGCTGTAGCTAAGTGAGTTAGCACGCCGACTACTAAACATAAGATATCATTTTTAGCCTGAGTTCGATCCCAGTTCGCGGCCGTCGATAAAAAATAAATAAAATAAGAAGAAATAGCGCAACTTCTTCAGTGTTCTAACAATAGACTTTACACCACACTTCATCTCTCTTCTCTTTCTCTCTCTCTCCGTAAGGTAACTCAATTTGTATAAACACACTCTACATATGTACAATTGTAAAGGTCAGGCAATGTTACTTTTTTTTGAATCAATTGAAAAAATAATCAAAATTGAGTCAAAAATTACTCGAAAATGGCTCGTAAAAGATTCATAAAGGTGCTCATAAAAGATTCTCTCAAGGGAGTCGCGGCTAGGGTACCATTTTCTCCCGAAGGCACAGTCTTTTTCTAATCGAAAATGATAGCATATTCGATTGTTTTAATCGTCCGCGTCAGTCGAAAAAGAGTCAAATATGATCAGAAAATAGCAAAAATAATTAGTCTCAGCTAGCATTTTTTTGAACATTTTAATCAAATATGAGTCTTTTTTGACTTCACTGCACGATTAAAATGACCATCTATGATATCACTTATGAGTCAAAAATTAATTTTTTGTGTGAGAAAATGGTACCCTTTTTGCGACTCTTAAGAAAGAGTCTTTAATGACTCGTTTTTCTGAATTATTTCGATTAGATTATGACTCCACACATTTTTGTAGATTTGTTAAAAAGCAAATGTAAAGCTCAACAACATCATATGGGCAAATCCTGCGTGACGGACGATACATTTGTACGGATTTTGTTATACTCAAATGTATCCCATTGTCGCTCTAAATAGCAGATTTCAGAAAATATTAGCCCATCGATTGTGCTATCGAATGGCGTTTTTAATATACATACTTCCTTTGGATGAAAAAGATATTCGCTTTTAAAGTGCTGTGACGGACGCTACAAAAAATGGAAGTGATTTTTTTCCACACATGTTTCTGTAATTGTCATCAAATCGGTCATAGTAATAAAAAAATTGTAAATACATTAAAGATAGAGGAAAATCAGAGGTTTACAGTTTCAACAAAAATCCATAAATGAACTGTTACGTACGCTACATAACGGAGAAAAAATCATATTTCATATATTTTTTTAAAGATTCGTAAATTAGTGAAAATATTGATTTTATTTGTTCCCGAATTTCATCTCCTTCCTTTTCATGTTCGCGGTTAAAATGCGATTTTTGGGCACAATTTAATATTTCACAAAACGGCTAGATACAAATATTTATTTAAAGTTTTACACTTTTTATATCTTATTTTTCGTCGAAAGAATGCTGCGGCTAGCTGTTAGAGTGTCCCAAAAATAAAAAAAAAACAAATTTCAAAAGAATCAAATTTGCCCCACTGTATAATTTTTTAATATCTAATATCTTAAATTTGTGAACCGCCGTGGTATAGCAGGTTAGTCATCCGCCTAGCATACCAGAGGCCCAAGTTCGATCCCTGGCCAGACTCACTTGAAAAAACAAATTTTTAAAAAAGCGGCGGTTCATCTCATAACTCAGCTAGCCACTGGTTATTGAGTATAAGTCTATGTAAAACTTCTCTAACTAATGCACTTGCCGTTCATTGTCTGAGATAAGTACCCCTTGTTCCAATTGGAATGTTGCCGGGGAATTATATATATATATATATATATATATATATATATATATATATATATATATATATATATATATATATATATATATATATATATATGTATATAAAATCTTAAATTTAATCTGTGGATATAGACAGTGTTATTGCTTTATGAATAAGACATACATGTGTTCGTAAATTTTGTATTTAATAAATATCATTTTGTAAGAAATATATACTGTGACGGACGCTACACACTTTCCTATACATATTATTCTGAAAAATGCTATATATAAACATCTATACATTTTTAGACTAATTTAAAGCATACTATAAGTTCTCTTTACGAACCAAGTTCAATTGGAGAAAAAAGAAAAATTTTACTAGTCAAATTAAAAAAACCTTTATTTCTGTGACGGACGCTACACACTGTAAGCCCTTTTTTAGTTGACGTTATTTATCACTCTAATTACTTTTGATGGGGGTTTTTACATCTAATTGTATAAAAGTAAGCAGACTTTGAGTCCCTACTGAAACTTGATACCTGAATGTATGTTTATATGGTAATTTTTATATAATATGGTTAATTTTTCCATAAACACAAATACGCGATTTTGACAGTTTTAAAATTTTGTCCTTGGTTTAATATTTTTCGGATTTGCCCATATCTATTTTTAGAATAGTAAAGTTAATAATTATAGAAATTGATATTGCCAAGACGGAGAATCGAACTCAGGGTGAATATGATATGTTACGCTTAGTAGTCGACGTGCTAACCAACTAAGCCAAATCACCCATAATGAGTCAAAAAACAGTCATATTGGGATCATTTGCGTTTTGCAAGATTTTTTTTGCTATTTGTAACTAGTCGCTTTTCCAGCGTTTCTATGAGTCTTTTTGTACACTTTTTTGATCACCAAGTAGATTAATCAGTTTTTGATTATCTCCCAAAAGACTAATATTGCTGATATTATCATCAGCAATCTCCCAATTGCTAGCTGGGTTTCAAAGATTACAAACCTCGGTTCAATAATTGAATGTCCTGGTGCGAAGTATTGGTGACATTAAAATTGCTATATTTTACAAACTTATAGACCAAGATATGTTAAATTTGTACAGTTAAGTGTTTCTAAAAAATAGAAGCGATTTATTATAAGTGGTGCCTTCTATGTTTTAGCCTACAAAATTTTATCTAACTATTTTATGTTTTTAAATAAAGTGCAAAACTAAAATTACAGATACAAAAGTTATATAAAAAGTAAACTTACTTCTTTCCTACAGTAAAAATTAATTTTGTTTTAGTAGTTAAAGTTATAATTAATGTGCCTATTTGACCCCATGCACTGTGTGTGAGGAAGACAAAATACAGTACTTGTTACTTAAAAGTACAGCCATTTTTGTAAGTTTACAAAATGCTGTGTGCGTCCTTACATAAATACTCTTATGCAAAAGCATACGAGGTCAACTTTAAAATTATGTCAGTGTTTGCATAAAGGTTAATTGAACTATTAATACCCTTTACCACTTTTGTGCTGATGTATGTAACACATAGAAATATTGGTCTTAGACCCACCTTTAAGTATACTGATAGACTTTGAATTACTTTTGAGTCGTTTAACGATGTCAGTTCGTCCATCGGGCTATTCGGGTGGCTGGCAGGACCCCCATCAAATCCTTGTAATCAAAGTACAGTTTGTATTTCTTAATATAATTTGATAAAATTTAGCACATGCAGTTGTTTTGGCAGTTAGACTACGGCTATTAAAATTCGTCAAAATCAGTTATTTATGGTACCTCCCATAGGTCTCACTTCCCGAATTTAATGTTTTGCCACAAATATCAATATTTTTTCATTTAATTCAAAACAAATACTGCTTATGTTAACAAAAATCACTGTACCAAATTTGAAATCGGTCCATATTTCATCATAGCTCCCATACAAATTATTCTGTCAAAACACAGTAAATGAAATCACTAAAACGCCTGTAAATCTGAACATAATGACTATTTTATGTCTAATTTTTGCATACATAATGTTTGTAAAAAAAAGTAATCAAATTGCTATTCGAGATGATCGGTCCACATTTGACCCTAGCTCTTATATAAGTCCAAATGACGGATAAAGCTTAAATATATTTATAAGACTTGAGGAAATGTTAGTATGATGACAAAATTAATTAAGAAAATATTTGTCTTTATACACGAAAAATAACAGACCTTTAGTGAGTGCTGTGGCTTAGTTGGCTGGCACGTCGACTACTAATCATATTGAGCCTGGGTTCGATCCCCGGTCTCGGCAACATCAATTTCTGTAATTACACTGCTCTGCAAAAATTAATTTTTTGTCTTTCCTTTTAATAAAATTATGCGGACTATATGGATCTTGATGCGCTAAACTCAGATCCGTTGTCGGTTTTTTTCCATCAGATCTGGATTTTTTTTTTATTATAAAAAAAAATCCAGATCTGATGGAAAAAAACCGACTACGGATCTGAGTTTAGCGCATCAAAATCCATGTAGTCCACATAGTTTTATTAAAAGGAGGATTTGGATGCAGAGCAGTGTTATTAATTTCTATTAAAATTATTAATTATCACAGCATCTTCCGTCGGCGTTAAGCCTACAGCAATAACACGCCGTCGACGAAAAATAAATAAAATTGGCTGTAGAACAAAACGCTTAAACAATGCGCCAAAATAACAACAACTGGCGCAACTTCATTATTCTAAAATAGACATGACATGCAATTACTGTGTTGAATAATATAAAGCTTTATCTCTCCCTTCCGCCTCTCTACTATCCCCTTTCCAAAGAAGGTAACCCAATTCGTATATATTTTATAGACAATTGTATAAACAGTATTTGCCTGAGTGTTACTTCTCCCTTTTCCACACTTCGTAATATTTCACAAACAGCCACGATACGCCTTGTACCAAAAAGATTGTTATATTGTCAGTGACGGCGGAAATTTTCTCCAATGTTGTTAAGCTGGGAACGAAATTGTTCATACCTCTAAAAAATATTTCGATTAAACTTAAGTTGATAACTTGGTTCAATCTGATGTCCAAACACGCAGTCAGACTGCTTTTAGAAACTGGCGTAATAACCGAAATCCGGTCACTGTTTGAATTGCAAACAGCCTAGACGATGCGAAAGTGCTCTATACGAGCAACGTCTTCGTGTAAAAGGATGGTCAAAAATTCATAGACCCTGTTTATAAATCTCACCTTTTAGCTCAATTACTAGCAAGTAATTTTCGCGTGCCGTAATATACTTAACCTCTGCCCAAGCACGAAAAAGTACTTGCAGTAAAAGGGGTTTTCGCGTTTCGTAATATATAAACAAGTCTCCAAGGCCGGATGGTATTCCAGAACTGTTACCTAACCTCTTCAGCAACTTGTACCAAGCCGGTAAACTTCTTCGGTGTTGGAAGATTGCTAATGTTATACAAATCCCTAAAAACGGTAAGGCTAACAACCTCGAAAACTACCGCGCAATAGCAATTTTTTGTACACTCTCCAAAGTTATGGAGAGTATGGTGAACCATCACCTTGTTAAACATCTGGAATCTTTCAACCTACTAAGCGACCGCCTGTATGGATTTCGTAGGGGATGCTTTACGAGAGACTTGCTAGCCTTCCAATCGGAAAAATGGTGTCAATAAACCGTTTTGGCGAAAGTAAAGTTGTGACTCTGAACATTTCCAAGGCGTTTGATAGAGTGTGGCACGTAGCACTTTTAGTAAAACCTTTTGCTTATGGTGTCGGTAATAAAATTTCTTGATATATATAGAGTTTCCTTAAAAATCGCACTATACGAGTCGCTTGATATGCTTGCCAATTTGTAGCAGTTAGGGGTGCTTAGTGAACACACTAAAAATAACACCCCGTATTTGGATCATTGTGAGATAAGGCCATTAAGAATGTTACTCAAACAAATCCAAATACACATAGAAATATACGAGTAGTTATATATAAGATCTCATTAAATGAGATTTATTCAGGGGTACCGCAAGGCTGCCCTCTCTCTCCGACAATATTTATTATTTGTATAAACGACCTTCTACGTCAAACTTCTATTCATATATACTCCTTTGCAGATATTTTTTAGTAACATTTGCCATTTATGTAAATGCAATCATAGACCAAGCCTTTTAAAGGTTGGCATTATAAGGCAAAACGTAAATAAATCATTAAACCATGATTTAGAAACAGATGAGAGTTCATTGTGATGTCCATTGGACCAATTATATTTTCAAGTTTCGAAAGAAGCATTCAAGTGCCTCTGTTTTCCAAAACGGTGTAAGATGTACTTCACTTCATCTGATCTCCGTACTATTTACACCACCTATATCCGACGGACAATTCTCCTATATCCGACGGACAGTTCTCATGTATGGACCGGTGCATCAAGGTCTATTTTAGAGTTTCTCGACCGAGTGCAGGAGATAGAAAGTGCTCATCGGTGACAATAGGGTATCCAAGTATATTTATCCACTGGAGCACCGTCGTAATGTGCGTTGCGTAACGCTGTTCTATCGTTACTACTTTGGAATGTGCTCTAACAAAATCAGGGAACTCGTTCGCGAAACTCAAACATTCTTATGCCTTCGTAGTCGATTGGCCGGTATAAAGAAAATTCGTTCTTCAGTTGTACAGTTCGTGTGTAGAAATTGCTTTCCGCAGAGTTTTCCCAGTCAGTTGCAGTATAATGAAATTCAAATTAAATGTTTACAAACACTACTCCACCTATCCCCCATTCATAACCTATTTTAGTAGGGAACATCCCCAAAATGCTGGTCCTCAAACAAAAAGAATCTTATTTAGTTAGCATTGTCAAATTGAAGTTCTTATACATATCATATTAAAACCATGTAGTTATAGATTTAGTCAAAACTAGAATTATTGTCCAAAGTTATGAAATAGAACATATAAAACTTATAAATATTTTAAAGGACTTCCTAAATTGCCCATTTACGTAATGTTGTTTCGTTGCCGACCTTTAACACCGATAGCAACCACTTAATCTCAACACCTACTCAAGCACACCGCTTCTACTAACGCCACAACTTATAATATTTTTGTGTATTTCTACCCAGCAGTTCAAAATTGAAAAATACTTAAACTGCTGGACTAGTGTCAAGTTTTTTAACTTTTGATATATACAGCCATGTCACAGAACTCAATTCCGCTCGGAAGTGGAATGAATTTAGTATTTTGTTGCTATAGATCGAAAAATTTTTTTTTGGAATGAAACCACTTTCTGTTTTTAAAGTGGAATGCAATTTGTACGTTTTTCTTTGTTTTTTTAATATTTGAACAATTTCTTTAATTAATCAGCGTTATTTGTTGATATAAAGATATATTTATAGGTTTCAATTGAAAAAAAAGGTGTTTTGTAATGTTTTAGAGCATTAAACTTTTTTCGGAGTTTATGAAACCTAAAACCATTTCGATCGGAATTCAACTACGGAATGGTCTCAATTATGAACGGAATCTGTGACATGCCTGATTATATGCTTTTGATATAGCCTAATTTTATTTTACTGTAGTCCCCAAGAACCAATTGTTAATCATTGAAGCCAACTAAATATTCAACAAATTTAAGTTTAGGAAGTTATCCTTAAACTTTAAACTGCTAGGTTTTAATGAAAGAGTACCTATCCATTCGCATATGTATGTATGTGTTAATATATGTGGTGTGAAATCAAGTCAAAAATGTACTTCTTCGTATTTTCATGAAAATTGGAAAATTATTGTAATTTTACATGCAAACTTTGGCTATTTGTGGCCTTGGTTATTATTTTTTTTAATTTTATATTTTTGTAGGTTTTCAAAGGTTTCTTAAAATAGTATATATTTCTTTTGAGATTTTCTCTTATTGAAGAAGTTTAAAACATCAAACGTATTTTATTACTCTTACAAAACAGTTCAAATTTGGCGTTCATGTTTATGAGCTTGAAGTGAAGTAAATGTGAAGAGTAAATCCTAACAAATGCATATAAGGGATTTACTACCGATATAAGTAAGTTTACCTTTCGAAGTGTAATTTAAATTTTATTGACCAATTTCATTGCATCCGTTCATTGCCACAAGTCGGAGTAATTTCGTTGTAAAATGTCAAAATATTTTAAATATTGTAGACCATATAACTTAAATACATAGTAAAAATATAATTTAGAAGAAATAATTCACAAAAAATGTTTATAGTATGAATTTTAAATTATTGTTGGTGGCGATGTTCATAACTGATTTGCCTTCGCTATTAGAAATAAGGTATTTCAAAAGACTTGTAAGTGTATTTTACTGTTCTATCGATTTAAGTGGCTTTTGTCAAAAAGTCTTTTATGGAAGCTATAGTCAATGTGGATTAACAGTGATTTTTATACCCACCATCAAGAAGAATGGGGTTATAATGAGATTGTCATTCCGTTTGTAATTTTCTTAACATTGGCTCAAAAACCAAAACATATATTCTGATTTCTTATCAAATTCTTAGACGATTGAGCGACGACCGCCTGCCTGTCTTCTGAAATCACGATAGGGCCTAAGCAGAAGGAGGTAGGTCTATAAAACTAGACAAAGAAATTCTTAAATTCTTGGAAAATTTTGGGGACAAAATTTTACAGAAGTATTTTATTGAAAAAGTTCATATTTAAAATCCCATGTAACCCCGCCCGGAAATCACATTAATGCGGTTAAATTATATCCAATTATAATAGGTATGGGCAAAAAATCAAACAGTTTCAATTCCTTTGAAACTGACTCAACTCAACTCAACTCGAATAATTTTTGTACTCTTAGGAATTCGGAAAATCTATTTACAGATTATGAACTCCCAAGACTTCTGGTATACTGAGCACAATATCTCAGTAGCGCTTCTATGCTTAATTGGAATACAACTTTAAAAAACGTAAAAAAATCGATGGAAGTTTTTACGTTTTTTTTTTCATATGTCGTCTTCTCCTTCATTTCTTTCAACTTTTGGACCCAAGCCGTTGTTCTACGAAATAGACAACACACTTGGGGGATAAGTCCATTACTCTCTAAATTTTAATTTCGTCACTTCTTAAATTACTTAATGGCTGACAAAATTTGAAGCACGTTTTCGCCACTTTTTAATTTTGTTCGCATATTTTTCGGCCACCTCAAGGAATTCAAAAAAAATGATAAGGATTGGTAGATCTTTCAGTTTCGCATCGTTTTATAACATACGACGGGTGTAAATGACGATAACTTGAACATACATTTTCAAAAAACCTTATTTTTTTGGAGCACACCCGCAAAAATGTAAGAAAATGTCTAAACAACCGCGTAAACCAAATTTTTTTGGCGTTTAACACCTAAAAGCAAAAGCGCACGAAAAAATCATTTTCTGCTAAAATTTTATGAAGTTTTTGAAAATCGTGCAAAAAAGTGCATATTGCTTTTAATGGTTTTAGATATCAAACTGAGACCAAATTATTTAAGGCATGAAAGCGATGACATTTATAACTGATTTGCATCAAAAATTTTTCAAACATCTCTTTATTAGCTAAGAACGCGCAGGTTTTATCTAAAAACTTTTCACTGAAGCACATCGCGAATTTAGCACAAAATTGATCAGGAATGGTCTAAAAACTGTTTTTTAATAAAGCTTTACTTTAGATCTGAAGCGCACTTATATTTAAATAAAAAATGCTTTTAAATTAAATTTGTCCATAAATTATGGCAGCAGAATTTCACTTAGACTAACATTTTGTCAAATTTCACGAAAATCGAGGTTAAAAAAAAAAAATAAAAAAAAATTCACCACCATAGGTGGAAAGGGTATATTGGGTTTGTGCTGATGTTTGTAACGCATAGAAATATTGGTCTGAGACCTACCTTTTAGTATACCAATCGACTTAGAATCACCCTCTGAGTTGTTTTAACGATGTCCGTCCGGCTGGCTGGCTGGCTGGCCGGTTATCCATGTAAGCTTGTTATCACTCTATTTTGGTCCAAGGACGATCCCTATACTTTTTGAGGGAAATCGGATTACTATTTCGAGTACCTCCCATGGGGATGCCTTCCCGGAATAGAGTTTTTGGTTATTTATAGCCACAAATTTAGTTGTATTTTAATAATATTCAGCACAAATATTGCTTATCATAACCTTAATTAGTGTTCCTTATTTTGTAGAAATCGGCCCATATTTGACTATACCTCCCATACAAGACACATTCCCAAAAGACGTTTATATACACATAAAAGCACAAAAACGTTAATAACTCTAAAGATAAATGCACTTGATTACTTAAACTTTGTACAGATAAATATTTTATAAATATAAAACAATAATCAAAATTTGGTAACAATCGGTCCACAATTGACCCTAGCTCCCATATCAGGCCCTTAGCCGGAAATGATATAAATCTCGAAATTTTGAAAAAAATAGCACATAGTATATGTATGCATGTCTCTAAGACTTAAGGAAAACTAGTTTAATTGTTGGTCCATATTTGGCCTTAGTAGTGAAGGGTATTATATAGTCGGGCTTGACCGACTATAGCTTTTCTTACTTGTTTTTCACTTGCATAATTGCATTATTTCTTCGTGTTAAGGCATATATTAATTATCATACTACCATGAAACGACAGAACGCACGATGGGCCGAAATTAACAAGAATAAATTCATTTGACCACAGTTCCCGTACAACCTCGTCTAGGCTAATCGCTTATTTGCTAATAAATGATAAATTATTACAGCTATGATGATAAAATTTGGTATATAGATAAGCACCGAAATCGGTTCACATTTAACCATAGCTCCCATACAAAAAACTTACGGAAACACCCTTAATTTCACCTAAAATACACTTAAATACCAATTAATGATAAACTGTAATAGCTTTGGCCACTTAACTTAGTACAATGAAGTCTTATGTCAATGCCAGCCAGTGTCCCAAATTTTGTCACAATCAGACACCATTTGATCATAGCTACCATATAAAAAACTTACCTAGACACAAAAATACAAAAAGAAAAGGGGGTTTATGTCCGTCTGTCCGTTAGATAAAAGTGCGACAGCTCCTTAACTACAAGAGCTAGATACACAAAATTTTACAAAAGTTCTTTCGATATGTTATAGAAGTTGTGTACTGAAATGGGCGAAATCGGTTCACATTTTGTTAGAGCTGTCCCGGGAATCACATTTATGCTGATAAATTCAATAACATTGTAATATCTATGACAACTAAATTTAGAACAGAGAAGTTTTATGCAAGTTTTTGTTAGTATGTCAAATTTTATAGAAATCGACCATAGCTTTTATATAAAAACCGCTCCCGGAAACTACTAAAATGTCACAAACCCCAGTTAAAAGCTATGGCCACTTAATTTTAATAAAGTTTCTATAAATACCAGCCAGTATATAGCATTTTGTGAGATATTGAGACCAAATTTTGTGCAAATCAAGTACTAAGGAAACCACTTAGATACTTTTAAATGTGGAACTATGTATAAAGCTACTGCAACCGAATTTAGTCCAACATTTTATCAACAATACCAATTGCAACTTAACACAATTTGATGGTATATAAGGTTCGTCATAGCCGAATATAACACTCTTACTTGTAGAAATTATAAAAATATATTGAAATTTATGACCAAAACTTCAAATTCGCGAAATTGGAGGTATTATAGGTACCCGAAATAATACTAATATTGTAATTTCTACATTTTTACAATTCCTTAAAAAGACCATGCTACGTTCTACCGTTCGACTGATTGCAAAGTGATTACAAAGAAACCTAATACCTACAGTGGTCGGCATATTTATTTTGACATATTATTTGCTTTTCTTCTTTTTTATTTTTGGTCCATTGCAATTAAAAATAGGTTAAATTGCAACATATATTGTTATTTATTAGAACACAAAACTAAAAAGTCGAAGATTCAGTATAAGGCATAAGTATTTTGACATGTTTTTGCATTGCATATCAACAAATTGGGAACTTCAAGGTCAACAAAAATTAAGAATAATTATTTGGATTAATATAAAATGTATCCACCTTTAGTATTTTATACTTTTTGGAGGCGATTTGGAACGGAATTCATCAAAGGTTGAAAAAACTTCATAGAAATCTATTTCCAAGCTTTTGTGAAAAATTACAAAAAAATTAAAAATGTGAAAAGTGTTTGTGTTCTAATAAATTACAACATTTGTTGCAATTTTAACTGTTTTTACTTATTTTTTTAATAACATTGAACCAGAAGTAATAAAACAAGAAAAAAATGCTATGTCAAAATAAATATGCCCACCACTGTATTTATATAACGTAGTCTGTATTCGTTTAATTATAATGCCAATTGACCAACCCCAAACGTCACATAAACTTTTCACTGATCTAGCGTCTTAAATGGGTCATTGTTTCGCAAAATATTCACAAGTCAGGAAAACGTCAGCTCTTTAATATTGGAATAAAACTTTTAGTTTTGTGAATGAACTTTTATGTGACCTTGTGAGTTTGTAATAGTTTTAATTTAGCTATTGCCGGACTATGTGTATGTTAATAAACATATATGTAATTGTTCATTTTCAGAATAAAAAACATTTTCTCTAGACTGTCCTTGAGACTTGTTGCACGAGTACTTGGGTTTACTTGAAGTTAAATGTAATTCATTCCGTATAAACATATGAGTAATAAAATTAAATTGAATTTAATTTAAATTATGTTAACGTGCATTCAACACTTTGAGAAATTGTGTTGTAACAATTTAAGTGTTTCAAATTTATAGTCATTGTAGATAAATTTCAATGTCTGTTAAAAAACTAGGGCAACAAATTAAAAAGAACTGTCTTATCTACAACAAAATGGTTTGTTTTGCCTTGTATATATCCTTATGGCTACCTTCTTGTGTATGTTCTATATATTTGATAAGTATGTGTGTGTATGTTAATGTACGAGTATGTGTTATTTAAAACTTATTTTTGAAAAACCCAATACATACTTACTGATATACATACATGTGTATATACCAAACTAAATTTTGAAACCATAATTAGTTAAGTGGCATTGTAAAGTTCATTTTATTTAATGGTTGTTGTTATTTTTTATTACTTAACAAATTTTATTGAAATTGTTTCCGTTTTTAAATGGAACAAAACAGTTTAAAAAATTTATTGTTTCGTCTATTTTTTAAACCACAGACATTTACTAAACCCCACAAGGTTAGTTTAGACATACCCTAACAAATTTGACAAAGAAAAAAACAACAACTTAAAATAATAGCAAGAAGTAAAGCTCAGGTCTGATATATTCCATATACTGCACACAGTGGGGTGTTTTTACAAAATTTTGAACTTAGCAGATGAGGGTAGTTTGGATTTTTGATTCATTTTAGCCAACAACAACTCAGGAAATATTACCTACTTATTTAATCCATTATGTTAGAACTAAGTTTATGGGAGGTAGGATAGAGGGAGGTGAGTTTTTTTGTAACGATAGTATTGTATAACACAAACAAGACAGCTATGATCCAGTCAATCAATGTAGATAGATACCATACTATAATTGACTTTAGAGCACTGGATATAGGTCGCATGTTTACTAGAAAGTTTTATTCGATAATTTAAATATGTGACCTTCGAGAGTGTGTCAAAAACAGGTTTAAACTTAAAAGGGTGTAGAATAAGATAAAATGTGTAAGATTTTTGATAAAAAATCATTTAGCCCATAAAAACGTATAACACGAACTTAAGAAAGTCGATCTAAACTTTATTTTCACACACTAGGTCCCTAAATTTAATTTAGTCCAGAAGACACTAAATTAAATTTTTATGAGCTTCTGATAACTTGGTACCATCCATATGTGCAGATGAAACAAGTAAGAGAAGCCGACGACTAGCATACCAGAGGTTCCAAGTTCACCTCTCGGCCAGACTCACTTAAAAAAATAAATTAAAAAAAGCGGTTCACCTCATAACCGAGCTGTTATTGAGTTGTTTGTTTTTCTATATTTTGAATTTTTTTTTTTTTTTAAATTTTAACATTTTTTAAAAGATTTTTCTTTAGGGATAAGTATACAGGTATATGATAGAAAACGATCGTTTTCAAATCGATCAGATATATTTTTGAGATAATTTTCGGTTATTTTCCCAAAAAATGCAAACCAAATGAAAGATAAAATATCAGTAAAAAAGATTAAAGCCAAAATTTTCATTTTTTTGGGGGAAATAACCGAAAATTAGCTAAAAAATATGTCTAAAATCGATCGATTTGAAAACGAAAAATGTCCATCACATACCGGATAAACTATATTTTAATATTTTAATATATACCCTACAACCAGCGGTGGTCGAAAATCAATTTTTAGATAAAACTTGAGTTCAAAACTTTTCTTAATTAAATTGTATTAACTTCAATGTTCTTTATTTCTGTGCAATAATCTGATAGGATCCGGACATAAATGAGGTCGCACCAGTTTTTTCTAAAAAAAACTTCAGTTATCTAAAAGGGTACTCCTCTGTGTTTAAAAATTTTAATAACAACTTCAGAACTTGTTCTAAAATTTATATTTCTAAATTTCTAATAACCTATTTCAAAAATGGTCATAATACCTTTTTTAGTTTTAGAGATTTTTGCGAAAATGATAAGGTAATTAAAAAAAATTATTATCAAAAGTTTTCTCTTCATTATTACACATTTAACAAGTGCCAATTATTTAGGTCTTTTCTGTCCCCAGATTTGATGGTGGGCATTGGCATCACTGCCAACTATCAGATTTTCTTGCGCCATCTGCCAGTGCCCAGTTTTATTAAAATTAAAGTAAATTAAGTAAAATACCCAATTTTGTATTTAGGCCATTGCCGTCATTGAGTTTTATGCCAAATTTCGATCGATTTTCTCGAAATTTTTGTTCAATATCAATTTTAACAAAATTTCATATCGTGATTTGTATTAATATAAGCCATATTTTTTTAAATTATATTAAAGTATACTAATTTTTTTTTGCCTAAATCTCAATTCCGGAAAATCGAGAAATTATTTCCTTTCATAGGTCTAGAAAGGAATTAATTTCTCGATTTTTTGTTTAATTTAGGACCAGCACTCAGGGGATGACCCCTACTTATGCAATGCATTGTGTTGGAACTAGGAAAATAGGTTATGGGAGGGTGGATAGATGGAGTAGTGTTTTTGGACATTTGATTTGAACTTTCCTATATTGCAACTGGCAGGAAAAACACAACACACATTTCGACGGTGCTCCAGTGAATCAATTGAGTTTGATACCTTACTGTCACCAATAAGCACCTTCGCTCTCGCTCTCTCTTGCACTCGGTCGAGAAGCTTTAAAATAGACTTAGAAGCACCGGCTTCAAAGGAGATCAGATGAAGCGAAGTATCTCTTGCACCGTTTTAGAAAACCGAGACACTTGAATACTTCTTTCGACACTTGAAAAATGTGTTCAGTCCACCGGACATCACACTGAATTCTCATGCAAAGAACATCAAGATTATCTGATTCCTCGATATTTTCACCACCTATTAATACAGATGAACATGATTCGCCGTGTGTTTATGCGTGATCCGGCGTGTGTTTATGCGTGAGCATACAACATTGAGTTTTACGCGCATTAAAATCGACTCTATTCTCACGACCCCATTCTGAGATTTCTTCTAAATCGCGGTTTAGTGATTCATTCATGTTTTGCCTCATAGTACCAATCTCTAAAGGGTTTGGCCTATGATTGAATGAATACCAATGGCAAATGTTACTATCATCTGCAAAAGAGTAGATAGAGTAGGAGAAAGAACGGAGCCTTGCGGTACCCCTGAATTTAACTTGAACTCGTTTGAAGAGATCCCATCTACAACAACTCTTATAGTGCGATCTCTGAGGAAGCTCGATATAAATCGATGGAAGTTATTACCTACACCAAAAGCAATAAGTTTTGATAGAAGTACTCCGTGCCACACTCTATCAAACACCTTGGAAATATCCAGAGCCACAACTTTACTTTCGCCAAAACGGTGTATTGAATGACACCATTTTTCCGAAAGGAAGGCTAGCAGGTCTCCCATAGAGCGTCCCCTACGAAATCCGTACTGGCGGTTTTATTTTTGGTTTTACTAACAAAAAACATGCCTGACCAAGTCAAACTTCTTTAAAGTTGAAGCCACCTGCCAAGCACTATCACACAGCAGACATCTCTTAAATATGAAGTTGAAATAAAAAAGATATTTGTTAATGTTTAAGTCATATGCATTTTATTAACAAACTCAATCACTTTTCATTTAAATTTAAAAATGAAAATGTTATTTTAATTTACCAACATGACCTTCAAGGTTTTCTCCTTTATTTAATTGCGAAATGGTTTTTACAAATTGAAAACATTTGGTCAGTAAATTAAGGCTTCTTTTAAGGCTCTGCAGTCATCAAATCGTTGCATTCACATTGCAGTTAAAACAATTAAATTTGAATTTAAATGTAATTTTTATAAAGTATTTAAGGAAATGTCATGTAATAAGTTTTCGACATTTTTACGAATGAATAAATTGCGTTGTTGGATTGAAGGCAAGTACGTTTTTTTTTTGCATAGAAAGACCTAGTAGCTTTACTCGCATAAACTTTATGGCTTTTGGAGAATGAAAACTTAATCGAATACATATTTCTTTTAGTCCAAGATGACCTACAAAATTTACTTAAGTCGTTTAAATGTTAGTACACCTGCAGAAAAGTTTGGCGCAATGATTTTGGAACTATATTCAAATACAAAGAAATTTGCAAATGTAAAGAACCAAAATCTCTATCCCGGGAGGGAGTTCTATTGGAGGTAACCGAAATAATAATTTGTTTGATCCAAAAACAATAGAGACCATCCTTGTGCCAAAAAAATATCTTTGATAAATTTTTCGATATTTTTACGAATGAATAAATTGCGTTGTTGGATTGAATTCAAGAACGTTTTTTTTTTGTATAGAAGTACTTATAGCTTTACTCGCATAAACTTTATGGTTTTCAGAAAATGAAAACTTAATCGAATACATATTTCTTTTAGTCCAAGATGACCTACAAAAGTTACTTAAGTCGTCAAATGTTAGTACACCTGCAGAAAAATTTGGTAACTTTAGTCAAATACAAAGAAATTTGTAAATGTAAAGAACCAAAATCTCAATCCCGGGAGGGCAGTTCAATTGAAGGTAACCGAAATAATAATTTGTTTGATCCAAAAACAATAGAGACCATCCTTGTGCCAAAAAAAATACCTTTGATAAATTTGATCAATATGTCTTTTAAATTGCAACTCTTACCCACTTAAATAAAAAAACAATGCACCTCGACCTTGTGCCTTTTATGTGTTTAAAATACCTTATCTTTTACATTAAAAATATCCTTGTAAGCCTTTGTTTGATACATTTTGATTGATGCCTTATTTTATTTGATATTTTGTTAAGTGTAAAAGAACTTTCTATCAGAATAAACGCAAGTTCAACGTCATCGTCGCCGCTTTTTGTTAAATTTTACAATGGACATATTTTCCTATATATACAAAAATATATTTCGAGTACATACTCGAATCTGACCTTTAAATATTTAAAAACTGAAAAACAATAAATCTTGTGCAACAACAACAACAACAAGACTGTTATGTAAAATAACAACAATTCTTTTCAAGATGTAAAAGGTTTTGATGTGAATACCAAAAACAAAAATGTCGAAACACTTACCTTAAGAAAATACTTGAGAATATAAAAAAAATTCAAGAGTTTTTTTTATTATTATTTAATAAAAACTTGTCTTTTGTATCCATATTTTATTGAAAAGTATACTTTGACTTTGTACATACTAATAGAATGATAAGTTAAAGGACAATATATGAGTTTGAGAAAATGAACATATAGTCAGTTTTCGGATTAAACTATATACTTCATTGTATAAAATTTGTTGACTTGCAAGATATCACGATATGAGCGATGTCCGCCCGTCCGTCTATCTTTTTTTGTATGGGGTGCGGAATCTTCTAAAGATATGAAATTAGTTTCATTATGCGAGATTCGACAAGGTCTTGTGCGTCACCTACTCACTAAACCGCCTTTTCATTCTTCTACCACTCTGCCCGCGGCACTGCCCTCAGGTATTACTTCGCGGGGCTGATTAGCGCTTACGCTACTTCAGGGTTTACTTCAGCTTATGTGCGCTCTTTCCGTATTGCTTCTTCTTGTTTTAGCAAATTATTAATTTCAGTTATAAGGTTACATAAATACTTGTTGCCAATTTCTTTCCGAATGTAGCATTACGTCTATGATGTTGCCAGGTACTATTGCGTATCCTACTTCGCTTTCTAGTAGGAGTCGATTAGCTTCAAATCTGGGGCATTTGAAGACCACATGCTCAGCATCTTCTGGGATTGAGCATATTGGGCAATCCGTCGAGAATCCTCCTTGACCTGATAAAAACTGTGTGAGGTTATAATTCACCTCTCCATGTTTTCGATTGACCCATTTGTTTATTGTTGGAATTAATTTGAATGTCCATCTCCCTTTGCCTGAGCTTTGCCAGTTGGTCATTGTTTTATTTCTTTCCATTAACTTCCTCTCTTGTGCATTTTCAGATCTATTCGCTGTTTAAGCTTCATATATTCTATGTGCCTCATCTGAAGCCAGATCAAGTGGGATCATTTCCGAAATAACTGCTATAGCTTCTAGTGATATTGTCCGATAGCCACTTGCTATTCTTAGACAACTTTGCCTAAAAAGGGAGAGAATGTTCGAGACATACTCCTGATTGATTTTGCCCAAATAGGGGCTCCATATAGTAGTATCGACATTGTTAATCTACATAACAAAGTCCTTCTACTTTGTCTGGGTCCACCGACATTAGGCATTATTCTACTGAGAGCATTGTTTGCAACTGCTGATTTTTTGAACGTATATTCTACATTTGCTTAAAAATTAAGCTTATCGTCTATCATTACGCCTAAGTATTTTATTGATGTAGATGACGAAATAGTTGTTCTACCCACTTTTATTTCTAAAGATTTTTTTCTCCTGCTGCTAATTAAAACTGCTTCCGTTTTATGCTCTGCTAGTTCTAAGCCAACCCTTCACTATACTGATGCAGTCGTTGGCGTACATTTGCACTTCATCAAGAAAGCGTGCACAGACAACAATTGCAATATCATCGGCGAATCCAATAATATTGGTCTCTTCGGGAATATTTAATTCTAGTACTTCATTGTACATAATATTCCAGAGCAATGGGCCCAAAACTGATCCTTGAGGTACTCCCGCTGAGGTCAGATAACATTTCGTTCCTTCGTCGGTGTTATACCATAAGGTTCTATTTGTAAAATAGTCACCGATTATTCTAATAATATAGTTGGAGACTTCTAAACGTTGAAGTGATGTCATTATATGGTTCCATCCCGCGCTGTTAAATGCATTTTTGATATCCAATGTGATAACCATACAATATTTCCGATTTGCACCTTTTCCGTGTATTGCTTCCTCCGCCATTTTCTTTACCATATTTATGGCGTCCACCGTTGACCTAGCTTTCCGGAAGCCGTATTGTCTATCTGAAAGTCCGTTTGACCCGCTTTTGTTTTTTCCAGATCTCTGGAAATTTTCCAGTTCTGAGGCAATTGTTAAACACATTAGCAAAAATATAGGGTTTCTCCTTTAATTCTATCTTCAGTGCTCTGTTTGGTATGGCTTCTGGCCCAGGAGCTTTGCTGTCGCCTATACTAGAGCAGGATTAAATTACTTCCTCTTCTGACACTTCTACTATTGGACTATCAGCATGTTGCACTACCAAATCTTTTTGAATGTACCTCCAAATCTTTTTGATTGTAAATATAACAATTAAGAGTGCTATATTCAGCTATGCCGAACCTTAAATACCCTTCACCAATGGTGTTACAAAAGTAAAGAGAAGGAGTTTTTGGTCAATTACAAGTATGTATGTTTCTGAAGACTGATTTAGGTGAGTCCTACAAAAATACTATATATGTATATTGATTCTCTGATTTGATTTTCTGTAAGTATGTTCTAATACATTTAATTTTTGGGCGATATATGAATAATACTTTAATAAGAGAATAACCTTGTTTTATATTGGGTCCAAAAAACATTATGGAGGTAGATTGAAATACAAACAATTTCAGAAATTACACAACATTGTAAATGGTTGATTTAATGAGAATATTTAGCGGACCTATTTAGATTAAACTTTTGGCAATAACACTTACGTAAGATAATAAATTAAGGCCATCATAATGTTCAAAATCACTTATTTAAGACATATTTCGGTATTTTGAAATCAAGTTTGATGAGCTTCTAGATGGCATACCGACATAACTTATATGTATAGGTATTAGATGTTAATAGTGTCCTACGAAGTATACTATTAAATTGCAACATATAGTTCTACTCACAACTGAGATATAGCCAAAACTCGAAATTCGATGCTAAATTGAAATTTTTTATTTTCTTTTAAACTGTATTTTTTTAATTTTTGTAAAAACCATTTTTTTAAATTCCACAATTTGCGGATATTATACCGATATGAATTATATATCAGATCTTAGAAAATCATCCAAAGCAAAACGATATTCAAAATATTCGGTAATTTTCGTTGTCCCGAAAATTACCGAATTTATTTTTTTTAAATACTATGTATTTGATTTTTTTTTTTAATTTTCGAAATATATATTAGATTTAAGAAAATACTCCAACGCAACATGCCATGAAATTTCATCAAAATTGGTCTATAACACCAGAGATATCGCCAAAATTTAAAATTCGATGAGAATTTAAAAACATTTTTGTTAAAAAACGATATTTTTGAAAAAAAAGGAAACAATTTTTGAATTATATATCAGATTTTAGAAAATACTACAAGGAAACATTCTATTAAATTTCAGCAAAATCGGTCTATGAACACCAGAGATATTGCCAAAATTCTATATTCGATGAGAATTAAAAAAAAAATTTTTAAAACTATTTTTCAAAAAAAAAAAAAAATTAAATTTCGTCAAAAAATTGTATTTAAAAAAAAATAAGCTTTTTGGACTGCATATCAAATTTTAGGAAATCATTCAATGCAACACACTATTGAATTTCATTGGAATCGGTAGATCAATAACCGAGATATCGCCAAAGCAAAGAATATCGATGTGCACAAATTGACAAATTTTATTTTTTTTTTAACAGTATTTTTTAAAAAAATTTTTTTAATTATATATCAGGTTTTAGAAAATACTCCAAGGCAAAATTCTATTAAATTTTATCAAAATCAGTCTATGAACACCAGAGATATTGCCAAAATTCCATGAGAATTTAAAAAAAAAAAAATTTTTAATTATTTTTCCAAAAAAAGTATAAATTTCGGCAAAAAATTGTGCTTAAAAAAAATAAGTTTTTTTGACTGTTTATACAATTTTAGGAAATCATTCAATGCAGCACACTATTAAATTTCATTAAAATCGGTAAATCAATAACCGAGATATCGCCAAAGCAAAGAATATGGATGTACACAAATTTACAAATTTAAATTTTTTTTTTTAACAGTATTTAAAAAAAAAAATTGAATAATACATCAGATTTTAGAAAATACTCCAAGGCAACATGCTATTAAATTTTATCAAAATCGGTATATAAACACCAGAGATATCGCCAAAATTCAAAATTCGATAAGAATTAACTAAACAATTTTTAAAATTGCATTAAAAAAAAAAAAAAAATAAAATTCGTCATCGAAGTTTAGTATTTTAGCGATATCTCGGGTGTTGATGGACCGATTAATGAAATTCAATAGCGTGCTGCGTAGGGAAATTTCCTAAAATCCGGTGTACGAGTATAATTCGTCTGGGTACACCCACCAGGAGCTCCACAAACTTGATTTCAACAGACAGATAGACGGACAGACAGACAGACGGACATGGCTAAATCGACTCTCCTGGCGATTCTGAGTCGATCGGTATAATTTTTATGGGGTCTAAGACGTATAATGAAAAAATTACAAACTGAATGACAAACTTATAATACCCTTTCACCTATTGGTGAAGGGTATACAAAGAGGATGATATATAAGAACTAGAGTTAAATGGTGACCGATTGTCACAAAATTTAAAACACCATCTGATATTTATATAAAGCTTATCTATCTGAAAGTTAGCGGCCATAGCTGTCATATTTTATTATTTCCGGGAGTGGTTTAATATGAAAGCTATAGTCAAATATACTGACCAATAGTTGCACAAAACTTCTTTATTCCAAACTAAATTGTCATTTGTATCACAATTGGATTTAATTTATAAGTATTAATGTGATTCCCGGGATGGGGTTATATGGAAGCTCTAACTAAATGCGAACCAATTTCGCCCATTTTCAATACACAATTTTTTGAACATATCGAAAATATATATATATATATATATATATATATATATATATATATATATATATATATATATAATTCCCCGACAACATTCCAATTGGAACAAGGGGTACTTCTCTCAGACAATGAGCTGCATCCGATTCTATTTTTAGACTCATTGAAAGGGACCTACGTTTTACGCCGGCTCCGAACGGCGAATGCATTAGTTAGAGAAGTTTTACATAGCCTAATACTCAACAACCAGTGGCTAGCTGAGTTATGAGGTGAACCACCGCTTTTTTGAAAATTTATTTTTTCAAATGTGTCTGGCCGGGGATTGAACTTGGACCTCTGGTATGCTAGGCGGATGACTAACCTGCTATACCACGGCGGTTCGAAAATACTTTTGTAAAATTTTGTCCTTTAGCTTTTTCGTTAAGGCGCTATCGCGCTTTTATCTGAAGGACAGCCCCTTTTCTTTTGTATTTTTGTGTTTCCGTAAGTTTTTTATATAGGAGCTATGGTCAAATGGTGACCGATTGTAACAAAATTTGACACACTGGCTGGTATTCATAAAAGACTTTATTGTGCTAAATTAAATGGCCATATCTAGTATAGTTTATCATTTATATGCATTTAAGTATACTTTATTTGTTAGGTTTTCGTAAGTGTTTTGTATGGGAGCTATAGCTGTTTTGAAATTTATGAAATCTTTCTACATTAACAATTAAATAAACTTTATAACTGCAAAAAATTAATTTCTGAAAAACTGCACAAGGAACATAACTTTGTACAGTTTTTCAGAAAATTAAGGTAAATTTTTGCAAGAAAAAAACATTTTTTTATATCTGTTATGAAAAAATACAGGTTTTGTCCAATGAAAATTGATTCTGTGCCAACGTGCAGTGATATACACAAATCCTCAGAGTGTTCGAGCACTAAGACTGATTATTTAATCAAACAAAAAGTGCAGTAATTATGGACAGATTCATTCTGCTAACTATCCCGTACTTTGATGTCTTATGGAACTTACATTATCTCGTAGGCCTTATGCAGATTAATTCCAAAATTCTTATTTCCAATCTTTCCCAAATGTTTTTGATTGCTCACAAATAATTTCATAACGGAAAAATCCCCACCCAAATGTCCTAAAAACTCTCAAAGCTCAATAGGGAAGTATATATTAGAATAGTTAACAAATTCATTTTTTTAAGTATTATATAGAAGTTTGATACATACATATATTTTATATTTGTTAAATAAAGTCCTTGGTATTTCTTTTACTCTAGATCTATGTTTGATATTAACAGGTGTGACTATTTAAAAACACACACACAAAACATTATCTCTTGCTCCTTTCATTTATTAACAAGTCCTAATTTAATTAACACTAAGACCACAAGTTGCATCCACCTACATGCACGCAAATACCCATTTCATTTCATAATTATAACGTTTAAATTTGCATAATGGCTGCACAATTAGTTGAATGTCCTTAACCTACTTAGAATAAAATATAAAGGATTTTTTTCTATTCGTGCAAAAGAAGCATTTAAGTTGAAAATAAAATTAATATAAAGTTCATACAAATGACTACTTGCACAATTTTTGTTTTGATAAGTTTATATGTACATATATTGAAACAAAAGGACACGGTAAAATATCATCCAAAATTTTTTAAATTATTTTTTCATTTAAAAATATTTAATGCAAAACAAAAATATCGTTTACTATAATCACATTACACTATTCAACTTTCAAAATTTCAGTCAAGTTAAACTATATTTTTTTGTGCTATGGTCCTCTACAAAAATTTTAAATTCTATGGATAAGTTGTTTAATTTTTTTTTAATTTTGGTTTTTTGAGAGGCTGTCGTACTTAAGGCGTACTGTCGTACGCCCACTTAAGATTTAAAAAAGATTAACCTATTTTGAAACGTTAATATACTGTCAAAATTTTAGAAAAATCGGTCCGCTCGGTCATCTATATTTGTCATTTTATGTATATAAGTTATATGGGAGGGGCACCGCCCACTTGCGTATTTTAACCGCCGATCAAACCTTACCATACTGTCTTAATTTCAGAAAAATCGGTCAGTTCGGTCATCCATATTTGTCATTTTAAATATTTGACTTATATGGGAGGGGTTACGCCCACTTGAGATTTCAAAAAAAACCTGACCTAGTTTACCCACCGGTTACACCTTAACATACTGTCAACATTTCAGGAAAGTCGGTCAGTACAGTCATCCATATATGTCATTTTTAATATATGAGGGAGGCGCACCGCCCACTTCAGATTTCTGGAAAAACCCCTGCCTATTTTAACCACCGGTCACACCTTGCCATACTGTCAAAATTTCAGAAAAATCGGTAATCTCGGTCGCCTAAATTTGTAATTTTTAATATATGAGTTATATGGGAGGGGTCACGCCCACTTGAGATTTCAGAAAAAAAAAACTCGCTTATTTTAACCACCGGTCACACTTTACCATACTGTCAAAATTTAAAAAAAAATCGGGCCGCTAGGCCGATTTGGGAGGGGTCACGCCCACTTTCAGAAAAAAACCTAGACTTTTTTAACCACCGGTCACACCTTACTTCACTGTTTAAATTTCAGAAAAATCGGTCGGTTTGATCATCCATATTTGTAATTTTTAAAATCTGACTTGTATGGGAGGGGTCACGACCACTTGAGATTTCAGAAAAAAGCCTAGGCTATTTTAAACACCAGTTACATCTTAACATACTGTCCAAATTTCAGAAAAATCGGGCTTCATATATTTGTCAATTTTAATATAAGAGTTATATGGGAGGGGTCACGCCCACTTGAGATTTCAAAAAAAATTTAGCCTATAGTCACCACCTGCCACACCATACTACACTGTCAAAATTTCAGAAAAATTGGTCCGCTTGTTTCGAAGAAAAATCTCAACAAACAACATACAAACAGCAAACAGACGCGGACATTTTTTATAGATATAGATTTTACCAAACATTTTTCGTTTGCACCCCATTCATTATTTGAAATTATATTGCTAAAATTATGCACAGATTACAAAAGTCTTTCGTCACAATATCTCATTATTTGACTCTAGATTTTATATTAGACCCGCTGTGGTAAGGGACACAAATACACCTGCAATTTTTGCTATAATAACGAATTGAAGCTTATGTCAATAATAATTAAGAAAATCTTGTAAATTTGTTAAACATTTGTCCATAAATACGGTGATCCTTTTTAAATAACCAGTCTTATATTTGACACAATTTTGACCTTCTTTTTAATTGAAAAAGTATATATATTTACATATATGGGCAAACCTCAAATAGTTTTAATTTTCGGAAAAATTAGAAACTATTTTATTTTTATTAGTTTTATATTGATTTTGACACAACTTCTATATTTTCAGGTGTTCTGTCGTTTCATTTTATTATGGTAATTTATATAAGCCTTAACACGAAGAAATAATGCAATTATGCAAGTGAAAAAAACAATATTTTTTTATTCTTTTAACCACGATTTTCACGAAATTTGACAAAATGTGAGTCTTAGTAAAATTCTGCATGCCTTGAAAAATTTTAATTTAAAAAAATTTTTATTTAAATATAAGTTTTACTAGGCGCATATCTTTTAAAAATATAAAATTCTTATTTGGTCCTTCAGATCTAAGGTAAAGCTTTATTAAAGAATAGTTTTAAGACCATTCTTGATCGATTTTGAGAAAAATTCGCGATGTGCTTCATTGAAATGTTTTTAAATAAAACCTTCGAATTTTCAGCTAATAAAGGGATTTTTGTCAAACTTTTGATGCAAATCGGTTATAAATGACATCGTCTTCATGCCTTATGTGATTTTGTCTCAGTTTGCTATATAAAACCATTTAAAGCAATATGCACTTTTTGCACGATTTTCAAAATCTTCATAATATTTTAGCAAACAATGATTTTTTGGTGGGCTTTTGCTTTTGGGTGTAAAATGCCAAAGAAACTCGGTTTACGCGGTAGTTTGGAAATTTTCATACAGAAAGAAATGGATTCATCCCCTAAGTGTGATGTCTATTTCGTAGAACAACGATCGGTCAGTTCGGTCATCCATATTTGTCATTTTAAATATTTGACTTATATGGGAGGGGTTACGCCCACTTGAGATTTCAAAAAAAACCTGACCTAGTTTACCCACCGGTTACACCTTAACATACTGTCAACATTTCAGGAAAGTCGGTCAGTACAGTCATCCATATTTGTCATTTTTAATATATGAGGGAGGCGCACCGCCCGCTTCAGATTTCTGGAAAAACCCCTGCCTGTTTTAACCACCGGTCACACCTTGCCATACTGTCAAAATTTCAGAAAAATCGGTAATCTCGGTCGCCTATATTTGTAATTTTTAATATATGAGTTATATGGGAGGGGTCACGCCCACTTGAGATTTCAGAAAAAAAAAACTCGCTTATTTTAACCACCGGTCACACTTTACCATACTGTCAAAATTTCAAAAAAAATCGGGCCGCTAGGCCGATTTGGGAGGGGTCACGCCCACTTTCAGAAAAAACCTAGACTTTTTTAACCACCGGTCACACCTTACTTCACTGTTTAAATTTCAGAAAAATCGGTCGGTTTGATCATCCATATTTGTAATTTTTAAAATCTGACTTGTATGGGAGGGGTCACGCCCACTTGAGATTTCAGAAAAAAGCCTAGGCTATTTTAAACACCAGTTACATCTTAACATACTGTCCAAATTTCAGAAAAATCGGGCTTCATATATTTGTCAATTTTAATATAAGAGTTATATGGGAGGGGTCACGCCCACTTGAGATTTCAAAAAAAATTTAGCCTATAGTCACCACCTGCCACACCATACTACACTGTCAAAATTTCAGAATAATTGGTCCGCTTGTTTCGAAGAAAAATCTCAACAAACAACATACAAACAGCAAACAGACGCGGACATTTTTTATAGATATAGATTTTACCAAACATTTTTCGTTTGCACCCCATTCATTATTTGAAATTATATTGCTAAAATTATGCACAGATTACAAAAGTCTTTCGTCACAATATCTCATTATTTGACTCTAGATTTTATATTAGACCCGCTGCGGTAAGGGACACAAATACACCTGCAATTTTTGCTATAATAACGAATTGAAGCTTATGTCAATAATAATTAAGAAAATCTTGTAAATTTGTTAAACATTTGTCCATAAATACGGTGATCCTTTTTAAATAACCAGTCTTATATTTGACACAATTTTGACCTTCTTTTTAATTGAAAAAGTATATATATTTACATATATGGGCAAACCTCAAATAGTTTTAATTTTCGGAAAAATTAGAAACTATTTTATTTTTATTAGTTTTATATTGATTTTGACACAACTTCTATATTTTCAGGTGTTCTGTCGTTTCATTTTATTATGGTAATTTATATAAGCCTTAACACGAAGAAATAATGCAATTATGCAAGTGAAAAAAACAATATTTTTTTATTCTTTTAACCACGATTTTCACGAAATTTGACAAAATGTGAGTCTTAGTAAAATTCTGCATGCCTTGAAAAATTTTAATTTAAAAAATTTTTTATTTAAATATAAGTTTTACTAGGCGCATATCTTTTAAAAATATAAAATTCTTATTTGGTCCTTCAGATCTAAGGTAAAGCTTTATTAAAGAATAGTTTTAAGACCATTCTTGATCGATTTTGAGAAAAATTCGCGATGTGCTTCATTGAAATGTTTTTAAATAAAACCTTCGAATTTTCAGCTAATAAAGGGATTTTTGTCAAACTTTTGATGCAAATCGGTTATAAATGACATCGTCTTCATGCCTTATGTGATTTTGTCTCAGTTTGCTATATAAAACCATTTAAAGCAATATGCACTTTTTGCACGATTTTCAAAATCTTCATAATATTTTAGCAAACAATGATTTTTTGGTGGGCTTTTGCTTTTGGGTGTAAAATGCCAAAGAAACTCGGTTTACGCGGTAGTTTGGAAATTTTCATACAGAAAGAAATGGATTCATCCCCTAAGTGTGATGTCTATTTCGTAGAACAACGACTTGGGCCCAAATGTTAAAACGATTGTAGAAGAAGACGAAATATGAAGAAAAACTTGATTGCTTCAATCGATTTTTTAACGTTTTTTTTTTTTTTTTAATTTGCATGCCAATTACGCTTAGAAGCGCAAACTTGCGCTACTAAGTATTGTGTTCAGTATACCTAACATTTTGCGAGTTCAAAATCTGTAATTAGATTTTCGGAACTCCTAAGGTTACAAAAATTATTCGAGTTGAAAGTCGGTTTCAAGGGAATAAAAACTATTTGATTTTTGCCCATATACTTTTTAAGAATAAATTTTGTTTGAATTTACATACTTATATTTAAATGTTCAAATTATTGTGGAAAAAATGTCACGTTCAACATTACACATATCGACCGAAAATATTGGTTAGCAGAAGTATACAATAGGGTGCAGTTTATTTTACGAAAGTGCGAAATTGACGTGGGGTATAACACGTGGGGTATAAGCCCACAAAGTGATAAACTTTTTTTTTTTTTTGGAAAAAATGGAAGTATTTTAGGTTTTGTCTAAAGTTTACTAATAAGAATTAAATTATTAAAATTTATTGGAATATAAAAGAAAACTAAAGTAACTTTATTTTAAGTCATCAAAATTAAAAATCTATAAAGTAGTTTCGAAGTTATTGCAGTTTTTCGCCGAAAATTCGTGTTCTTGAAGACACCCTAGGGATATGCAACCAAAAAACTTACTTAAGGATATATAAAGATCAAAATTAAGAGTTTTTTCATTTTTATAGGAAAATGTCTTTTTGTTAAAAAATATATATTTATATATTGACCTTAAACAGGCATAGGGACTAAAATAAACTTAACTCAAGGTTTCACTGAAATGTCCGGCGAGAACTACATTCAAAAAATGGCCAAATTAAGCTTTTAGCTCAATCCATTGACAGCCTATATTGTGATATTTAACTGTATGGAACCTCCGGTTAATCCGGGTTTGAAGCTGGGGAAGAACTTAGTCTCGTCCAGACTTCTTTACATAAAATTTAAAAGAACACTTAAACTCTTTTCTTTTATGGACACTTTCTTTCACTTTAATGTTTTAAGTTTATATTTCACTTTAACTCTTATAGACTAGGTTGTAATTACTAGGTTTTATTGAGTAGCTGGATTGCTGTGTCTTGTACGGAACCAGAGTGTTGGCAAGGCGAGAGAACCAAATCTAGTTTCATACCGAGTGTTTTCTTCCTGGACACGCACTAGTTACTCCTATCTTTTATCTAGCCTACAATATCCTTACGTACTTCCGAGTGAGACTTCCAGGAAGTTAATCTCCTAATCTGGGATTTGATGTTATCAAATTCACATTTTTCTAAATTTGGTCCTATGCCTTAATTCGATGTAATCGAATCCAATATCCCACCTCTTTACTGATTTTAAACTAGTAACTCACTTTCTAAATTGATATAATCAACTCAGTTTTCCACCTTCTGACTCTAGTTTGAAATGAGTATATAACTTTAACTTACCGATATCTCTGTCTTGCCACCACGTCTTCCGCGTTCCGCTGTAAAAATACAAGAGACCTAATCGCTACTTTTACCTGGCTTATATACTATAACATTTTGGCTACAATTTGCAGTTTTGTAGTTATTACTTCCCGCTAGGTGTGAACCGATAGCGGTTGTAATTACTTTACAATATTTATTTCTGTCAAATTTATTCCTAATGATGCAACACGTTTGATCAACATTTTGTTGCAGTTCGCTATATTTTAAATTGGCTTCTACACCTGATCCTCTATTATCGTCTTGGCTTCCACTTGCCTTCCATCTTTTGGCATCACTTGGCTTTATCTTGTCCTTGACATCCATTTGGAATTGCTGAAACGAAAATACTCTTTGGCAGATGTAATCTGCCCCCATCGACATGGATGTAATCCATTGGCACGCTGGATGTAATTCATTGGTCCACCGCTGTGTGTCCTCACAAAACGCTCTTAGACAATTTGTGTGGAGTTATGTTAAGGCTCATACCATGTGGACAAAGGTTTATGCACTTAAATCCAATATTAAATATTGCGGCCGATATTTTGTTGAGATTGTGCCAAAATTGTACAAGATGCATTTCTGTTTTGCTTCCAGTATGACTAAACATTTTCTATTACATTAAAATCTGGACTTTGGGGAAGAAAATTTTGAATTTAAATTAAATTTCGACGATAAATTAATGGAATAAGCATTAATTTTCTAACAGGATAACACTTCATGTCATAAGAGCAAAATGATCACAAAATTTCTACCAGAGGCTGATATTCAAACTCTGGATTGGCTTCCCTTATCCGAGTATTTGACAAGCAAAAAAGATAAAACGGTCATTGAGCTCACAAATGCTTGGAAAGAGATTTCAACGGAGTTTCTATAGTTCTTGGTGGATTCCGTTCCGAACCACCTCCAAAAAGTAAAAACATGTCAAAGCACTTATGCTTTCAATTGAAAATTTCTCATTTTCAATTGAAAATTTCTTATTTTCAATTGGAAATTTCTCATTTCAAATTGAAAATTTCTCATTTTCAATTGAAAATTTCTCAATTTCAATTAAAAAAATCAACCTCATTTTCAATTGGGCTTTTCTCAATTTCAATTGTAGAATTCTCAATTTAAATTTAAAAGTTCTCAATTTCAATTGAATGTTTCTCATTTTCAATTGGGATTTTCTTAATTTCAATTTACAAATTCTCTTTTTCAATTGAAAAATTCTCAATTTCAATTGAATATTTCTCAATTTCAATTGCAAATTTCTCATTTTCAACTGAAAATTCTCAATTTCAATTGAATGTTTCTCAATTTCAATTGAAAAGTCTCAATTTCAATTGAAAATTTCTCAATTTCAATTGAACATTCTCAATTCCAATTGAATATTTCTCAATTTCAATTGAAAATTCTCAATTTCAATTGAAAATTTCTCAATTCAATTTGAAAATTTCTCAATTACAATTGAAAATGGTGTAGTTCAACTAGTCTGGTAAAGGTCCAAGAGCAATAATTCTATTTTAGGGGTGACTGGGTCTTGTTTTTATTTTAAGTCGCATATAATTTATATATATACAAAAAAATCAACTTAACTATTTTTCTGTTTATCTCTTCTACTTTCAGACCAATTTCATCATTAGCATACAATGAAAATAAATTTCAAATAAAACCAATTTTGGCTGCCACAAATATAAATAACAAATTAATATAAAATTAATACCGTTTATTCATAACTACCTGTAAATAATTACATACTTACATTCATTCGTAGATAAAATCAGTTGCAACAAACAAAAACAATGTAATTTCAAACATATTCAAGTATTAAGATCTAATATAGAATATTATAAGAGTACGTAAGTTTTATTGGATCGAACTCCTCCAAAACAAAGAAACTCTACAAAGAAATAAATCTGTGATTTAAGTTTAAAAAGACAGCAACAACAAAAACTACAAATATACAAAGATACATAATTCTACAAAACTCCTTACGCGGATATCAAAAAGGAATTTGAAATTGTTAAGTTTTTTCATGAATTTAATGGCTGGAGTTAACAAGGAAGAGGAACAATAGATGAAATGTAGCGGTAAGTTGAAGGAAAATCTTATTTTCTGAAGGAATAATAGTTAATTTATTTGTTCATTCTTATAGCAGTTCTATGGTCGGCGAACGTGATAGAGACCGTGAAACGGTACGCTGGGAAACGGGTGCATCAACACCACCGACCCAATACAATAATGGAGTATTACAAATGGTGGGGCAATTGCAAGGTGGACAGGCTACAAGCCAACAACAACAGCAGAAGCAGCAACAAACAATACAACGTGATTCACAACAACAACAACAGCAACAGTCACAGTCACAACAAATCATCCAAAAACATAAGCAACTGCAGCAGCAGCAACAACAGCAACAGGAATTTAACTATCAACAAACCAACAACTGGATCGATAACGAAACTCTTGGACGTAACAGTGCAACATCAACTACAACAACGGCCAATATCGGAGAAGGAGGCTGTGATAATCAACCCTACTACGACACCAGTGGTAATGTCGATTGGGGCCGGGCGATGGGAACCGGTGGAACTGGTGCATACATTGGCGGCGATGGATCTATCCCAACAGTTGGCGGTATTAATTATAACACTGGCCAAAGTGTTACAGCCACGCGAGGTGCCGGCATCAATACCAGCGCCTCTGCTGGTGTTAACATGGATTATATTGATGGTAGCAGCATTGCTGGCGCATCCGCCACAACTACGCACACTGTTGGCGGTATGGTGGGCGGTAGTACGGCGAGCGCAGTCGGCTGGTCAAACGATGTCACTCTGGTTGGTGTGCCCGGCAGCACGGCCATTACGACTACCACATCTGGTACGGGCACTGGTAAAGAAGTACGCTACGCTCCATTCCCCATCACCTCACCCACACATTCGAATCCCACTACTTCCCAACTGCAGCAGGGAGCCATCAACGCTGGCGCTCTCCAACGGACACATTCCAGATCAATGTCCTCCATCCCGCCGCCTGAACCTTTTATGATAGCGCAGTCTAAACAGATGAACAGTCGTGTATCCATCAATGTGGGCGGTGTCAAGCATGAAGTCCTCTGGCGCACCCTCGAACGTCTGCCACACACACGTCTCGGCCGCCTGCACGACTGCACGACCCATGAGGCCATTATAGAATTGTGCGATGATTACTCGCTAGTGGACAACGAGTACTTCTTCGATCGCCATCCAAAAAGTTTTAGTTCCATTTTAAATTTCTATCGTACGGGTAAATTGCACATTGTCGACGAGATGTGTGTGCTGGCCTTTAGCGATGATCTCGAATATTGGGGTGTCGATGAACTCTATCTGGAATCGTGCTGCCAACACAAGTACCATCAGCGCAAAGAGAATGTGCACGAGGAAATGCGCAAAGAAGCCGAATCACTGCGCCAAAGAGACGAAGAGGAATTTGGCGAAGGTAAATGTGCCGAATATCAAAAGTACTTGTGGGAATTGCTGGAGAAGCCAAATACTAGTTTTGCCGCTAGGGTAAGTTCGATTGATGTACTTTTTTTTAACTATTTATGAATATTGGAAAATTTACTAAAAAAAACTTATATTTTTGATATCTTAAGTATTTTTTATTATTTAGTTCTTCTAAATCTATTTTTCTTCATTAAGTATTTTTTTAAATTATATTAATTTATTTAATCAATCTATTTATTTTCATTATTTTAAGTTTCTCTAATTTTCATTAAACATTATTTCACTCACTCACTTTTTGAAAATCATAAAGAAAAACTAATTTTTACACTATTTAAATATATAAATTTTCAATTGAAACCTGAATCTAACTGGACAGCAACTTGTAATAGACTTTTGAAAATCGCTTACAAGTTTCCAAACCAAGGCAATTCAAGGTAAAATCAATGGACTTGTTAGGTTCAACAAGTTGATTGGCAAATATTTTATTTCCAAATTGGATAAATAATTTTTTCCTCTTATGCACTTAAGAAAATTTATAATTTGCTCACTGGCATAGTGTAAAAATTACCTAATAAATTTAATATAAATTTCAAATTAAATTTAGACTAAAATAAAATTTCATTCTCTGGTTTTTCTAATGAAAAACCCACCAAAAAAGAAAAATACCAAATGCTGTAAAAACTGCCTACTCTTCACCACAAACACCAAAAAATAAAAAAAATATTTAGTTCAAAATAATAATTTAGGTTTAATTAAACTAAATATTTCTATATTTATCTATATTTAATAATTTCTCTTAATTGTTATTAATTTTTTTATAATTATTGAGTTCAATATTGTTATTACGCTTTGTTGTTTGTTGTGCGAAAAAAAAGTTAACAAAATAATCAAAAACTAATTTAACTTTTTTATCAAATGTTATTTATACTCGTACCATATTGTATTTATACAAACAAATAAAAAAAATTAAAAATTATTATCAATTTTTAAACAAAATCGCTATCACAGCTTTACAAAGATCCTTCAACAATTATGCTGTCGTATGCTGCTGTAAATAGCAACGAAGTTTTAATAAAAAAAATAAAATATTTATAGTTTTTATAATTTGTTGTTTAATATTTTGTTAATTCTTATACTTTTTTTAATTTTATCTAAATAGAAAACTAAATATTTCTTTGCATTCCAGAAAGTACTAAATATTCAATACAATCAGTTAAATCAGAAAATTATATATCCGTTAGTTGGTATTTCTAAATAATACTTCAAAGTCCTAACACCAAACTTTATTAGATTATGGGTTAAATAAGTAGGGTAGGACTGGGACTATTTGCCACAGGGGCGCATTTGCCACCACTAATTTTCTTGAAAACTAACTTATCTTTTTTGATGCTGTAATCGATTTTATATTCGTTTATCATTGATATTCTATATCTTAAATTTTGACTGCTGTAGCTTTCATATTTAAACCATCAGGCGTGATTTATTGTTTCAGCAGATCCTGAAAAAATATTTTGCTACAAGTATTTTTGTAATATTTTCCTTGGTTTTTTTGTTATCCTAAAAAATTATTCATTACCCTACAAGAACATGACCAGTTATTTGACCGATCAACTGACTGATAGTGTTGACTGCTATATCAATCAGCAGTTTCTATCATTTTATTAAGGCAAATATGAAAAAGCTGACCGAAACTTTTGTATACATGTGATTTTGCATCTCTTTCTTACACATGTATTGTTCGGGCTCCAGATATGTATATCCGAACCGCTCACTCTAATACATTTTACTTATCAATGTTGATGTATATATTGATCACAGGTGACTGGTCACTCTTGATGTAAATATCGGTCACAGGTGACTAAGCAGTCTTGATGTATATATCGGCCCCAATTGTCTAGCCAGAAAACAACAAAGGAAAATACATTTACCTGTCCAAATTTTAATTTATTTATTGTATTATATTTAAAAACATTTATCGTTTAGATAAATATTAAAGAAACTATTTGATACAAATCCAATTCATAGGAATAGTTATAGGTGACACTTTCTTATTTGACACAGCACTTCATGATAATTTTGCATAAACTGGAATACGAAAATTAAATTTAGAATTATAATCTATTTTAGAAAACTTATCTTTTTTAACAAGATATTCAGTAAATTTTTCCTGTTGTGGTTGAGCACTTTGCTTACTAAAAAATTTTGATAAATATTTCCCGAAAGCCTGTAATAAAACGTAAAGTTACTGCCCCATAAGTTCCACCGATTATTAAACCGTTTACCTTGAAATGTTTGATAATTAAATATAAACAATATTTTTATTTTATTTTTATTAAAATAATTTCGACGACAATAAAATTTTGATATACAATTTACGAGTTGTCAAAATATATTCTTACATATGTAAGAGCGAAATTATTGCAGATATCTGCAGTTGTTTCACTCTTCCATACAAAAATTGTTTAAAGATATTAGTAAAAAAAATTGCCTATGTGTTAGTTTCGGTCATTCATTTCTTGTAGGGTAGTTTAATAAACAATATAGTATTGAGAACAAACATATTAAGTTTTTATCAATTAATCTATTTCTTATGTGAAAAATAGTTCTTTACATCTAACGACTCTACCTGGGGCATATTTGCCATACACATATAACAAAGCAACTCGTCGACATTTTTTTGAGCCCGACATTTGTAATATCTCTAAAAAGGATATCGTATTTTGATTGCAAGACCCAATCCATCTTCCATCTTAACATTTTTTTAATGTTGATATGTCACAGTACAATGTTAACAGAGGCCCAATAGTTTAAATTTTGATCTCTAAATTTTTTACTGTTTTGTTAAATTTATCCATGTGAAATGAACTTGAATTAATTTTTTGGTTTGTTTGTTTTGTATATTAAAGCTTTATTGAAATAAAAATTTACTTTATTACAACAATTTTTTTACTTCTTTTTTGTACCAAACTTATTGGCAAATGTGCCCTATAGATGGGGCACATTTACTACTTTAGTTAATTTGCTATTTTTTTAATTTGATACATAAAGAAAAGCCGTAGGTAATCTGAACCAACACAGTTTAAAGCTAACATATATAGGTACCTATGAAGAACATAATAACTCTCACGGTAAGAAACCTAGAGCACTTAAAAAAAAAGTGGCAAATGCTCCCCCTTCTACCCTAAGGATCGATTTTTTTCCGAATGAGACCAAGTGGAGTTGATACAAGACTTTTGGTAAACCAATATCATAAAATTGATTTGAAATGTTAGCTCAAATTTTAATGTTATGTCTTTTTGAAGTTTGACTTTTTCGGTTCAAAACTTCCCTTATATTGTTCACTTGGAGTAAATCAGTGAATACAGTTAACAGTTAAAACTATCATGTCATTCTGATTTTGAATCCGTTGACAGGTTCCAGGGATATTTAAGGTTAGGTCAAGCAGCAGGCTGACCATAGAGTCCGCGAGAGCCTATTTTACGAATGTTGATGTTCGAGATCTCTGATAGATTGTGCAGAAACAAGAAGCCCAGATGAAGAGCCCTAATGTCAGCAAGTGCTTGGCAGTGACTGAGGAGATGAGTGATAGTTTCTTCCTTCTCAACGTTAGGACGACTTCTACAGTAGTCATTGCTTTGAAGATTAAGTCTTCTAGCATAAAAACCTATTAAACAGAGTCCTGTGAGTACTGATATAAGGGTGCGAAGTGAGGAAAGGTGACCTATTGCAGAACGCTTGCTGTCTTAGGTCGGCCATGTAAATCTAGAGACTGAGCATGTTGTTTTTGTGGACCAGTTGGTCTGCTCGGACCTATAGAAACTGCTTGCTAGATTATCCGCAATGATGTTACCTGGTACATTGCTGGTACACTGTTCAATATTAGAATGTCTCGCCATCTCATTTAGGGATGCCCGGTATTTACTGGTAAGAACGGATGTCGTATAGACCGATGATAAAGAGTGGATGGAGGCAAGACTATCCGTACAGAAACGAATATCGCTGTAATATATTCGGTGGTACATAAATAAGCCACCTGCTTTCCCTATATATAGCTGAGATCTCAGCCTGAAAAAACTGCAGTGTTTTTCTTCCCAAAAAGTGGGATAAAGAAGCACCCACACTCACTTATTTTCAATTTAAGTCCATCTGTGTCGATCTCCAGGGTCCCATCTTTGGAATCGATTTGAGTCCCCGAGATAACCACAGAAAAGGATTGATCGAATTGGGGAATGGGAATGCAGTAATCGATGTTGTTAGGGAAGTTAATAACTTTTACAGAATGATGGAGTGGCCTAAAGATGATGTAGTTCATTCTCCGGTAGTTCGTATCCTAATTGCTGCGAGTTGGGCCATTTGCTTAACCGGGAGCCAGTTAAGCATAGCAAAACGTGCCTTTGAAGGTATAAAGCCCCGGAATCATTAGGGCAGCGGATCTGAGAATCTAGACAAAAGCCTTACTAAGAGCAGGCCACCAGAGAAGAGCTCCACATATGAGTATTGGTTTTGCAACCATTTCAATTAGCCAGGCAGTATTTAAAGGTGATAGGCCCCACGTATTACGTAGTGCTCTTCGGCACGAGCTGAGTGAAATGACAGCCCTAGACACTCTTGATTGGGTGTTTCAGCTCCAGGACAACTTTGAGTCCAGGACCACAGGCAGATGCTCAGCATGGTCAGTGAGCACGAGTTCAGTCCCGTCGAACTTCAGGAGGGTCTTATATTTCCTTTGAGATTAACTGCCAAGCCATTGGAAACGCTTCTTTTAGTAAGTGTGGCAAGAGCGACTTCCAATTCAAGTACTTGCCCGAAACTGCAATAGCAGCATTATCTGAGCCCGATTCCCCTAGCAGTTTATTAATAGCAAGGCTATAAAGGAGGGGTGACAAAACACAGCTCTGGGGGTACTTTGTAGACCGTAGCTTTGCCTAAGGTTAGAAAAGTAATTCTATAAGATAGAAGTTTACCTATAAAGGAAATAATAGAGATATCTGCTCCTAGCTCTGCCATTGCCGATATAATCGACATAGGCCTAATGTTTTTAAAAGCTGTCTCAACTTATTTTATACTTAAACGAAAGCACAACTTCTGAGCCTGACAAATATTGAAGATCTTCTAGGACCACTTCACACTATTCAACAAAATATCCCAAAAAACTATGTAGATTTCTGGCAAAAATATAAAATGCTCAATATTTCGAAAACCAGACCTGATGAGATAAAAAAAACTGAAAATTACTAATCGACTTCTTCTTTTGTTATCTTTGACTCCCAGAATAGCATAGGGCCTCATCGGATAGAATTGGTTTAATTCCTTTATTCGGTAATGTTGTTTCTTTCCATGCTTAAAACATTGTAATTGCTTAGTCGATGGGTGCTGAGTCCAAAGATACAAGCCATGTTTGTATAGCGAGCCGCTCGATCCGAGACAGACGCTCGCTTGCAGCCGCAACAAACATGTTGAGCAAACGCTGCAAGTACATTTATCTTAAACCCTTAGACTAAATACGTTGGAATAGCTCCGAGATAACTCCCTCTCATATTAGCCCCGACCAAAAATCCCACACGGGTTGTTGCCTCATTTTCAACTAGGAGACGCCAGGCAATAACTACATCCAATTACATTCCACTAAACGTCTGGCAGTATGAATTTCATAGGGGTCGCTAAAGAAAGAAACATATTCAATACCGAAAAAACATGAGCAGCGATTTGAACATGTATTTTTTGGTAAATAAATTTCTTGGGGATAGCAAAGTGATGGCTGAGGTAAAATTGAATATCAACCTACACGAATCAGAAGTACATGTTAAAATCTTCAGGCATTTTGCCAACTTGGAAACAGGCCATCAATTTGGAACTGCTGGTAAATTCTTAAAATTTACATGTATAGTCAATTGTCAATTGTGTTTGTATTGGTGTCACAATTTTAATAACAGAGTACGTTATAGTACTCAACAAAGTACGCTATTTTTAGTGTACTTCGTAAAAGTTCGTTATGATAAAGGTTGTGTTTTTTTATATATACTTAAATACTTAAATTGAATACTTTGTTACGTATGTGACTTTGTACCGAACTTGTGTAAGTACAGGGGGGTTACTCCGTATTTCGATTCGAAAATAAAATTTTTCGAATTTGTATACTTAAAGCATTGGGTTTCGAAAACATTTTCTTTCGAATCGAGATACGGAGTAACAACCCAGTACGATACCTAAGTACAGTATTTTTTTCAATCTTGCTTTAAAGACTTCTGGTGATAAACTCTGTGATTTTATTAATGAATGGTGCCTAAACTGGCTGTGATCATATAGCTATAGCTTAGGGTTGCCAGTCAGGCTGGATTCGACTGGATTGTCCAGCTTTTTTAATGTTTGTCCAGTGTCAAGCTAAAATTAAATTTGTCCAGCTGAAAGGTCAAAAATTAAATATTTTTAAAGAAAAACTATTTTTATGAAAAAGAACGCAATAAAAACTTTTGGAAAATTGTATTTTTTTTCCTTTCTACTTATGTGATTTATGCGTTGATTAATTGATTGCCTGATCAAGTTCATTTTGCAATAAAATAACCCTCTATCAAATTTCCCCATTGTTGGCAAGTATGATTCTATGTTTGATTTTTAAACTTATATCGTGAATTACATTGACGGCGGTACCAAGATAAACAAATTCTTTTGTAACCTCGTAGCTATAGTTCTCAATGATCACATGTGGTCCAATTCTTAAGTTTTGGTTTGATTCATTGACAACTGGACCCATTTATTACATTCCTTCTCGATACTTGAAAAGGCGGCAGTCGAATCGCGAAATGTGCGTCCGTCCCATGATATCAATGTCATCGACAAACGCAAGTAGAATGTGTTTAGCTGCAGCATCTCGGACGATTTCATTTTCTCTCGATATCGCTGCGGTTAATTACGGTATTCGGTTTATCAAAAATTAAAAGATTCATCGAAGGAAATTATTAAAGCAAGTTTTTTTATTTTTAATGTCCAGCTAATTTTTTTTTCAAGCTTTTTTTCCCTTATGTCCAGCTTTTTCAGGATTTGTGTCTGGCAACACTACTATCGCTTTAAGGAATTTGTCTATGACACTTGGCGAAACATTCTGCCTTATTACGAATTTAGTACTACATCAGTTTCAAATGTAAATGAGAATTTACATTTGGAAATTCCAATTGAAATCGAAAATTTTCATTTGAAAATGGGAAAATTAAAATCGAGAATTTTCATTTGGAAATGAAAAAGAAAATCTGAAAAAATGAAAAGAAATCTTTATTTAAAATTGAGAATTTTCATTTGAATTTTAGAAAATTTCAATTGAAATTGAGAAATTTCCTTTTGTAATTGAGAAACTTTTATTGGAAATTGAGAACTTTTTATTTGTAATTGAGAAAATATCAAATAGAAATGAGAAATTTTCACTGGTAATTGAGAAGTTTGCATTTGAAAATGAGTTTTTTATTTGAAATTGAGAGAAGTATAATTAAAAATGAGAAATTTCCATGAGTAATTGAAAATTTTTTTTTTGAAATTGAGTTTTCTATTTGAAAATGAGAAAAGTAGAATTGAAAATGAGAAGTTTTGATTTGTAATAGAGAAACTTCCATTTGAATTTGTGAAATTTGTAAATGAGAAATTTCTATTTTCATTTGAAATTTAGAAAAACCCAATAAAATTTTTTTTCTTATAAATGGAAATTTATGATTTTCAATTACACATTTCTTAATTCCAAATGGAATTTTCTCAATTAAAAGTGAAAATTTTTCATTTACATTTATACTTTTCTCATTTTCAAATGGAAAACTCAATTTCAAATAAAAATTTCTAAAATACAAATGGAAATTTCTTATTTTTAATTTTATATTTCTCACTTTTTAATTGAAAATTTAATTTTAAATGAAAATTTCTCAATTACAAATGAAATTTTCTCATTTTCAATTATACTTTTCTCAATTTTAAATGAAAAATTCTCATTTAGAAATTCCCATTTTCAATTTAAAACTTCTCATTTTCAAATGAAATTTCTCAATTTCATTTCGAATTTTTTCAAATTCAAATGAAAATTCTCAATTTCAATTGGAACCTTTTCATTTCCAAATAAAAATTTCCAATTTCAATTAGAATTTTCTCATAATCAAAAGCAAATTCTTAATTCGAATGAAAATTTCTCAATTCAATGTGGAAATTTCTCATTTACAATTGAAAATGGTGTAGATTAAAGAAATCATAACACGATTTTTTAATCTAGTACGAAACTTTCGTAGTCAAAGATACGATTTCGAAGCTTATAATAAGACTGATTGTTTTGTTTAATTAATTTAATCTACGATAGACGGAAACAAAACTTTTTCGAGATATCCAAATGACATAAATAGATTAATAAATTAGATATATTCAATTTGTCGATTTGCGAAGTGATTCAGTACTTTAATACAAAGAAATATTTAGTTAAAATTTAGTCTTATGTTACATGAAATTAAATTCTTATATTAAATAAATTTCGAGACGAGTGTGTTTTTCGTTAAATAATTGTGTGCATCATATAACCGTTCAATGTTTCATGTTGTAATGGTTTATGAATATTTTCCTTAATTTTTATTTTCATTTCATTTAATTACTTATCTTTTTTCAAATAATTTATTGTTTGTAAATTATTTATTTGAAAATTTCCGTACTAATAAACAACAAGGGCAATCTAAATTCTTGCTACTCTGAATGTAGATAAAATAAATATTTGATTATGAATAAATTAGAAAATGGTATCAGTTTTCAATTTCCATTAATTAAATCAAAATGCAGAAACAAGAACCAATTCAAATAATTAAGAATAAAAACCAAAGCGCTAAATAAGTGCAATTGAAAAACAATGAAAAACTGAATAGATGAATTTCCAGTGGTTTTCATTAAAACAAATGATTAAATCAAATGAATAAATTCTATAAAATGAGTGAATGTAGCGGCAAACAGCAGTAGGACAACAAAATAACGTTTAACGCGTTTCATATCAATTATTAATATGTCAATATTTCAATATTTCACCTCGTTTTGTTGAATTTCATTAAAATTATATTTCTTTATCATTTATGGTCATTTACTTTTATTGAGTTTTTGTTATTTATGAGTTTTTTACTAACAAAACTTTAGTATTTAACGAGTTTTTTTTTCAAATTTAATTAACAAACCTAATAATAAAGTAAAATCAATACAAATAATAATAAAATAATTAGTATAACTTTTTTTCTAGTATAAGTATTTTGTTATATGCAAAAACAAAACAAAAAAAAAATCTAAAATAATTATTTGCTAAATAACTAATCATTTACTTTCTTTCTAACATTAATCAATTAATCAATTTTTAATGCAAAATATTTTTTCCAACCATAACAACAAGAACAATTAACCGAAAGTTAACAAATGAAAAGCAAACAAATAAAAAACCGTATAATCATCGCACACAGTATAAACTAATGAAACGTTCTTTAAATGAACCGAAACCGAAAACCGAAACGTTGCAAAGCTCTGTGTTGTTTGTTAACCAATCGGAGTTTTTAATCTAAAAACTAAAAACTATGAAAATATTTCAAACATCAAGCAAAACAATGTTTGGGAATGGGCAATAAGCGATATGACCAGGCGGCAGGTGTGCTGTAGAAATCCTCGAAATTATTGATGATAGAAAGTTCTCTGGGGAGAAGTGGCCAAATTCGTGTTGTAATACATTTCCATTTAACCATAATTTTTAACTCTCTTACGCCTAACACTTTCAGAGCAATTTAGTTTGTAGGCATCAAAAGCATTTGGCAAATCGATCGAAAACCGAAATTCCAAAGAATTAATTTACTCACAACAACCGCCTTTTACTCAAGCTTATTCTGTTTATGCTGATTTGTATATAAAATGCTTTAGTCTTATTTTTTGGTTTGTTTTTTTGTAACACCCGCTTTGTTTGCGGGTAAGGCCCTTAGAAACGTTGTTACTGCCCTTAAAAAAAAAACAAGGTTCTAGTTTTAAGAACCAATTCTGCCTTTAGGTGCGCCGCTTTTATTCTCAGCTCTTTTTAAATGTTAGTGACCCGAAATGGAAATAATTACAACATATTTGGGGACATCTCCCACAATTTTTCATTTTTTGTTTTTGTGTTTAATGTATTTATAAGTTTGTAAAATTTTTATTTCATTTTTAATATTTTTCATTGATAGATTTCACTGAAAATATTAAAGAAATAAAAAAAAAAATTAAATAAAATCGAAACTAAATGGATTTTTCTCTATTCGAAAAATAAATCATATTGCTAAGGTGAATTTTTGAGCTCCAGTGATAAATATTGAATAAATTTGAGACAGGACTAGATCAGATTTAAAATAGTCTCAATTCCTTTAAATAAGATTTAATTATAATACACATAAATTTTGCTTAAATAAAGCACTTCATTTTAAACACTGCTTCTATATTTTAATGATTTTAGCATATTTTTGGACTCATGCTATTAAAATTCAGTTTATTTTATTAAAAAAGATAAAAAAAACAAATAAATATATCATACTTTTAGGGTTTTACACACTGCTTTTTTACACATTATATTTTAAGCATACCTTTAAGGTTAAATAATTAAAAGATTTTTCTTACTTAAAAGATGGCGTTTTTAATTTCAATTAGTGTAGCTCCGGGATAAATGAACTCAACATAAAATGAATAACAATTATTAACCCAGTTCACAATCCGTTGCAAATAGCATCGTTGCAATAGATTACATCTAAACCTTGTTTGATTGTTTCTTTGTTATCTATTAAATCTAATAATTTCAGGAAAGTTTCGAGTAGATTTTTGCAATATACGAGGACTACATTCGATTTTTTTTTGCGTTGTACGCTCACATCCAATCTTATCATCCAAAGATAGTTTCTGTCTGTGAGACTCAAGTTTCTGAAACTGCAGACCCATAAGAATTTCAAATACCGGATTTAAATTTTATTCCTGCCTTTGCCTCCAACTGAGTCTTATTATGATAAACACGTGGGGACTTATTTCAAGAAATTTAAAATCAATATAATTGCAATGATCCCGAATTTACCACACGGCAAAAATATAATTTTTCACGTTCCAAACATGGAAAAACCTATAACATTTAATAGCTTTGACGCTATTTTCACCACAATTTCAAAAATTTGCTATGACCATCCAAATATAGAAATAATTGTAATGGGTGATTTTAATATTCACAATATTCCTTGGTTGAGGCATTCAACCCATACCTCACCGGAAGGGCAATATATATATATTTATATATATATATATATATATATATATATATATATATATATATATATAATTCCCCGACAACATTCCAATTGGAACAAGGGGTACTTCACTCAGACAATGAGCTGCATCCTATTCTATTTTTAGACTCATTGAAAGGGACCTACGTTTTAACGCCGGCTCCGAGCGGCAAATGCATTAGTTAGAGAAGTTTTTCATAGCCTAATACTCAATAACCAGTGGCTAGCTAAGTTATGAGGTGAACTGCCGCTTTTTTGAAAATTAATTTTTTTCAAGTGGGTCTGACAGGGATTGAACTTGGGACCTCTGGTATGCTAGGCGGATGACTAACCTGCTACACCACGGCGGTTCAAGGGCAATATATAGAACTATTTATTTGCACTCACTTGGTGAAAGAACCTACACATATACCAAATATAACCAGTTTAAAGAAAAAACATTCTCGACCTGTTCTTGTCCTAATTAATTCCGACCACTGATTTATATCATCCAGTTTTTCTTTCACAATCTCAAAATTACTCCAGGACGCCTTCCTTCACGTTCAATATATCTCTTTAAAGAAGTCAATTGGTCCACTTATAAAAAATTTTATAAGAACTTCAATTGGAAATTATGTTTTCTTGATAGAAACATTAACTCTGCCGCAAAAATGGTTGTTATTAAAATCCTGCTGGGTATAAAAATGTACATTAGAGTGGTTCGAAAAAAAGTTAAGTCAGTCACCCCTAGGATTAAAGATAATGTAAAAATAATTTTAAGAAAATTGTTTTTATTCATTTACCACGCCTACAAATACCGCCTTTTTTGTATATTGTTAATAGTGTCGCCATCTTTAGTCCAATCATAACACTTTATATATCGGTGTTCACTGCTCTGTAAGGACTAAATTTCTCTCATTGATAGTGTTTTACTACCACGTCAATTTCTAGTCATAATTTTTTAAAATTCTATTAGTACCTACCCTAATCGAATTGAGTACAAATCTAGTTTTTAAAAGTTATGACTATAAATTGATGTAGTAGTAAAAAACTATCAAAGGGAGAAATGTAGCCCTTACAGAGCCTCGAACATTGATATATAAAAAGTTATGATCGGACATAAAACGGCGACACAGTGAACAAAATACTAAAAGGGCGGTATTTGTAGGCGTGATAAAAAAAATTAGAATTGTTTTAACATTATCTTTAATCCGGGGTAGTGACTGTAATAGTTCCAACAGTTCAGCTCCCCCCCTTTAGAATAAAGATCGCATTATCACATAACCTAAGGAGAAAGCCAATTTCTTCGCATCTAATATTTTCCATCCCGATAGAAATCTACTACCTCCTATACCTTCCAGTGTGGCTTGTACCATATCCAACGTATTTTTTAGAACACGTGCAGTAAAAAAAAATGTTGTCTGAGTTAATTGTAAGCAAATCTTCTGGTCCAGACTGTATACCCCCAATAGTTAAAATAAAATGTTTATCTTCCCTGTCGTGTTCTTCACGTAATTTATTTTACCTATCATACCGGTCCGGTGCTTTTCCTTATTGTTGGAAAATTGCCAACGTACAACCAAATCCCGAAAAGGTGATCACTCCAAACCCTAACAGTTACCGTCCTATTGCCTCATGTTCCACACTTTCCAAAGTTATGGAAAGTATGCTAAATCACCATCTTATTGGCTATAAAGAATCCCATTACCTACTAAGCGATAAACAGTATAAATTTCGCAATGGTCGCTCAATAGCTTTCCTTTCTAAAAGGTGGTCCCATTCAATTCATCGATTAGGTGAGAGCAAAGTAGTCTCATTAGATATCTCAAAAGCATTTGACCGAATCTGGCACAAATCTTTACTTTCGAAGCTTAAAGCTTTTGGAGTAGGTGAAGCATTTTCAAAATTTATTTCTAGCTTCCATAGAGACAGAATTATAAGGGTTGTAATAGATGGTGTCTCTTTACTGAATCCTGTGTCCCTCAGGCTTTGGTTTTGTCGCCAACATTGTTTTTATTATTCATGAATGATTTACTGGAAATTATCTCTAACCCAATTTTCTCATTTGCGGATGACAGTCATATCCGTCCTTCATATTCTTTCGATCGTAGACCACATACTTCCGAGGTCAATCTCTCCAGATTTAAAATGAATGAATCTCTCAGTCGTGACCTTGAAATAATTTAAATAAGATGCAAAGCTTATTTGATTGACTTCAATGCACTTAAAACTCAATGTTGTTAATAAACACATAATCGATTCTTAAACTCACCTTCATCTAACCTTCGAATGGGTGACATAACCTTCCAACAAACCGACTTCCTCTCTATCTTCGATATACAAATACAGTTTGATGTCCAGTGGAACGAACACATTTTGACGTGTCAAAGTGTCATTTAAATGTTTAGGTTTTTTGAGACGATGCAGAAAATATTTTTCACCAACCGACTTCCTCTGGATATATACCACGTGCATGCTTCCAAAAATCGAGTACCTACAATTTTCACGTTTGGGCAGGCGCTGCACGTTTTATTCTTAAAATGTTGATCATGTCCAAAAGCCATTGACCTAATAAGTGATAGCACTATCTGTGATTTTATTAATACACTCAAACATCGTCGAAGCGTAGGATGCCTTTAATTGTTCTAGATATGGTAAATGTTCTGACGACATACGCAACCTTATTCCAAATGCACATACTTTTAAAGTGAAAGGCCGTACGCAGTAAGCGGCTTCGGACGGCAGTCAGCTGTTTTTTGATCTGTCAAATTTAAAGCGCCAATGGAAAAAAGTAGAACATTTTTCCGCGCGTTAGATTTTTTCAGTGCTGCCAGATTTGATTTTATTCTATTCAGATATTTTTTATATGAATATTTTTGTAAATAAACTCACATGCCGTGTGTTTTGGCCTTCTACCTCTAGACGAAACACGCGTTTAGCAAGCAGAGCGCACCCTTTTGTTATTAGTTGCAATATGAGTCGTTCAACGCATTACAAAGAAAATTCGTCTTTTGGTCGAACTATTCGAATGTGGAATTCACTTTCCGATTATGTCTTTACAATCCAATACAATATATAACGATTTGAATCAAATATCCATAAACACTACTCCCTTTTCCTCCTATCCAAACCTTTATTTTAAACATCAATGCAACGCATTTTAAAAAAACGCCGCATTCAATACCTATCAAAATGTAAGATATTTCAGAAACATAAGTGTAGCATACTTTTAGGACTATCTAAATAATATAAAAGATATAAGGTTCACTACATTGTAACCTATTTGTCACTATTTTGTAACTTATTGTCCCGATAGTAAAATTATTTAATTTAAACTAAATATTTTGACAAACAAAATCGATATTTTTAGATATCAAATTTGTTTTAACCTTTTGCAAAATAAGTTATTTTGAAATCCCTAAGGTATGTTTCACAATATTTGCTTAAAAGTCTGATCGATATCAAATGCGACAATTTGGGCACTGTTTGCATTGGAACTAATTATAAATATCCGAAAAGTATGCTTCACATATTCACTTAAAATACACTATTCTTGATCAATTAAATATATTTAAAACTAATGTAACAATATAGGAACGTATGTCTGTACAAAAACAGATTTAGTGGAATTATTTCTCTTAGGAGTGAAGTATTAACCCTTTAAAGGTAGGTACTAAAGCAATATGATTTATTTTAAGAAAATTAAAACGCAAATGTATATATAAAAAATAAATGGAATTTAAAATACACTAAGTATTTATTTGTAAAATTTTTATAATTTCCAGTTTAAGTTCATTAACCCCTGAATCCATTATTTTGAGTTTTTAGAAAAAATGAAAAATTTTCGGAGTTCTTTGCCAGTTGTACCTTTTATGCAAATGTTTAAGTTTTTTTATCTTACTTTTTTGTTTTCTTAATTTCTTTGCAAGATAATGAAAAAAAGCTAAAGAATTTTTGTTTCGAATTCAAACAAATTAATAGAAAGAAAATGAAAGAAAACCAAAAAAAAATCATTCAAAATTGAATCGAAGAAAAAACTAAACAAAAATTTACTTAATTATTAATAATTTTTCTTTTTGTACATTTTTAAGTTTCTAATACACCGCCTAAACACATCCTTTTTGAGAATAAGATAAATATGAGAACCATTTAACAAAAAAATATATAATTATTATTAAAAAAAAACAAAAAACTTATTAAAAAAAATGAAAATATTTACAAAAAACCATTTATATGTTTATTTTTTCTCTTTGCGTTTGGCAGTATCTTTTCTTTTCGTTTCGTCGTTTACGTTCGAAAATATGAATTTTGTTCAAAATACTTATAAATATATCCATAAAATATATAAAATATTTATATAATAAATAATTAATAAAAAAAAACAAAAAAACTCCTCAAACAAAAGACCACCATAAAATTTAAAAAAATATATATTAAATATATTGAATACTCCATTATTTACCACAAAAAAACATGAACTTTTCGTTTCTTTTTCCAAAAAAAATACAAATATTGAATTCCAATCGTTACGTTTATGATTTTAGTACATTCTGAAACTAATCTTTCAAATTTGTTTCTTCAAACAAGTTCCAAAAAACATTATCTGACATCTTTTATCATTTATTCTGAAATATTGTATTTTCTTTTAATAGATTTCATTTGATTGAATTCTTGATCTTGATTTTTATACATCATCTGTATCGCCATTCTTCATTCACTCTATAGAAATACCTTTAGTTAGTGTCATGTAAAACAGATTCTGTAATGTAATGCATACTATTAAAAACAACAACAACAACCAATACTAATACTACTATTTAAAACTAGTACTAGTACTATTATTAGTTAACTAATTATGTACCTACAACTACTACTAAATGTCTTTCTACTGATGTATATAAATGTCTCTTAAGTGTCTTTTGTTTCGTCTTAATAAATTGTCTTCTGTTTTTTTTTAACAAATCTTTAGTTTTCATTATTCCAATTCATTTAGTTTTTTGTCATCATTTAAACGAAACAATAAAAAAGTATTACAAATATAATGAAAATATATATAAAGAAAAAAATCAAACAATAATAATCTCCCACCAAATTACAAAAAAAAAAAGAAAAAAAGGAAAAACTCTTTTATACCATAAAACCACCAACAAAATTGGCCAAAAATTCTAAAGTAAATGCTAAATGCGTCAGTAACTTAAATTTACTCAAACATTTTAAGTTTGTTTTTAGAATACGAGTCGATTTTTAAAAGAAATTATTACGTTATCAAAACAAAACTGACGATCGATATCAGTGTTAAATCGTTGTAGAAACTCAAAACATATAAAATAAATGCTTCAAAATTGAAACTAAAATTCTATTCGGTTTGTCTCGAATTTTGTTTGTTTTTTAGTAAGGTCGAAAAAAGTATGTGAACCCATAAGAAAATACATCAAAAAAATACTTATTCCAATTTCAATATCAAATCCAATACAAATTCGTCAATCCTCCCCTTAGAATCTTATTTATTTTTCATTTGTTTTTCATTTTTCTTAATTAGTTTCCATTTTTTCGTAGTTGTGTATTGAAGGAGTGCCCTTGTCTATATAAAACAAAAAAACATCTAAATTCCTTATGTTTTCTCTAATAATTTCCTCTAACTTAGTTCTACTACTCTTATACTTACATTCCATTTGTTTTGACTAAAATCCTTCATCATCTTTTTTACTTTCTAATCTAATTAAATATTTATTTAATTTCGATATACAAAAAAAGAAATCAATTTTATTAATTGTTATATCTTGTATGTTTTTTGTTTTAAACGTGTATATTTTTATTCGTTGTCACATTAAATCATTAACATCGCTAAAAATATCTATGTGGGTACAGTGAGAGAAATTATGACTACAAAATGTAGAAAAAAAGTAAATAATATTTTTAGTATTTATTATAATATTTTTGCATTAAAAATATCTCAAACTCATTTTCAAGAAATCCTAAGTGGAAACACCTTTAACTTCTTCTTGAGAGCTAACTTTTCTTATTTAATTAAGAGAAAACGTCGATTTACCCCAAAAATATTCATTTTACTATTTTGACTTCCAAACAATTTAAAAATCTTTCATTATTTGTAAGTGTGTAAAACGTTGGCTATTATTTGCGTGCCGAATTTCAAATTTCCTATAAAAATAAGAAATTTTCGAGAAATTTCCTATAAAAATAAGAAATTTTTGAGAAATTTCCTATAAAAATAAGAAATTTTCGAGAAATTTCCTATAAAAATAAGAAATTTTTGAAAATTTTCCTATAAAAATAAGAAATTTTTTAAAAAATTTCCTATAAAAATTAAAATTTTTTGAAAAATTTCCTATAAAATTGAGACATTTTTAAAAAAGTTCCTTTAAAAATATGAAATTTTTGAAAAAGTTCCTTTAAAAATAAGAAATTTTTGAAAAATTTTCTATAAAAATATGAAATTTTTGAAAAGTTTCCTATAAAAATAAGAAGTCTTTGAAAAATTTCTCATAAAAATAAGAAATTTTTGAAAAATTTCCCATAAAGAAATTTTTGAAAAATTAACCATAATAATAAAAAAAAGTGAAAAATTTCTTATAAAAATAAGAAGTTTTTGAAAAGTTTCTATAAAAATAAGAAATTAAAAAAAATCCTATAAAAATAAGAAATTTTTGAAAAACTTCCTATAAAAATAAGATATTTTTGTAAAATTTCCTATAAAAAAAAGAAATTTTTGAAAAATTTCCTATAAAAATAATAAATTTTTGAAAAATTTCCTATAAAAATAAGAAATTTTTGAAAAATTTCCTATAAAAATAAGAAATTTTTGAAAAATTTCCTATAAAAATAAGAATATAAAATTAAGAAATTTTTCAAAATTTTCCTATAAAAATAAGAAATTTTTGAAAAATTTCCTATAAAAATAAAAAAATTTTGAAAAATTTCCTATAAAAATAAGAAATTTTTGAAAAATTTCATATAAAAATAAAAAATGTTTAAAAATATTCCTATAAAATAAGATATTTTCGATAAATTTTCCATAAAAATAAAAAATCTTTGAAAAAATTTCCTAAAAAAATAAGATTTTTTTTTTAATTTCCTATAGAGATAAGAAATTTTTGAAAAATTTCCTACAAAAATAAGGAAGTTTTGAAAAATTTCCTACAAAAAAAGGATTTTTTGATAAATTTCCTATAAATATAAGACATTTTTGAAAAATTTCCTGTAAAAATAAGAAATTTTTGAACAAATTCCTATAAAAAATAAGAATTTTTAAAAAAAAATTCCTATAAAAATAAGAAATTTTTGAAAAATTTCCTATAAAAAAATGAAATTTTTGAAAAATTTCCTTTAAAAATACCAAATCTTTGAAAAATTTCCTATAAAAATAAGAAATTTGAAAAACATTCTACAAAAATAAGAAATTTTGGAAAATTTCCTATAAAAATAAGAAATTTTGGAAAATTTCCTATTAAAATAAGAACTTTTTGAAAAATTTCTTATAAAAATAAGAAATTTTTGAAAAATTTCCTATCAAAATAAGAAATTTTTGAAAAATTTCCTATCAAAATAAGAAATTTTTGAAAATTTTCCTATAAAAATAAGAAATTTTTGGAAAATTTTCTTTAAAAATAAGATTTTTTTTTAAATTTCCTATAAAAATAAGAAATTTTTGAAAAATTATCTCAAAAATAAAAATTTTTTAAAAATTTGCCATAAAATAAAAAATTTGTAGAAAAATTTCCTATAAAATTGAGACATTTTTGAAAAAGTTCCTATAAAGATAATAAATCTAAGTCGCCAAAAAGTGACAAATAAGCATAACATATCAAATTCTATGATCTATGGGATCTTAGTTCGAGGCCCACTGTAATTTCCATTAAAATAATTAACTTCTACAGTATCTTCCATCGGCTGTAAGTTATTCAGCATTAGCACGCCGTCGATGTGAAAGAAAAATATTTGTCTGTGGAACAAAAAGCTTACAACAAATGGCGCTACTTTTCTGTTTTTAAAAGACATATGATGTACAATTACAATGTTGAATACTACAGAGTTTTACTTCTCGTTATCATAATCTTGCAGCTCTCTACTTTCCCCTTTAAAAAGGATATAGCCTATTTTATGCATACGCTATATGAAATTGTATGGTTACTGCCCATTGAGCAGTAGCTATTGAGTTTTACTTTTCCTTTTGAAAAAGAAGAATCCGTCCATTTTTTTCTTGCAAAAGTTAGAAAAAATAATCATAAATACATTTGAATATAATGAGTAACTATATTTTGGTAGCAGCTTTCATCAGTCACCCTGTATGTTGTTTTCTTATTATTTTAAATTTAGATAAATAATTAAAATATAACATTTTAAAATTTAGTAATGGATATTACTTTTTCATCAAAAATCGCGGGCATCTGAGGTTTTGTTACTCATTTATGTTTAAAGTGGCCATGAAGTTCCTGATTAAATAACTTATAATTCAACAGCTTCTTAAGATGAAAGCGGACAATAAGTGAACGTGTTGGCCTGCGGCTGCTATTGGATCCACTCATACTGCTTCTATCTGAGAGGATTTTTATTATCCCATATAAAACTAATCTCAAAACTAATTTGCTTACACGTTACTTAATGGTTTTGAGAACCTCATGGCAAGGTTAAGCAAGTTTACACGGAAACATTATCTATGACCAGACAAAAAAGAGTGAAATTTTTTTAAATATACATAAATACTGTCAGTCAAGTCTTCCTAATCTTGAGTATCAGATATATATAGTAATTTTTAGGTGGGAAACTGTTTCCCAAACCACAGAGTCCATATAATTTCTCTCACTGTATTAAGTTTAAAAAAAAAATAATTTTGATTTTCTTTAACATAAATATATTTGGGCCACAAAACACACAAACACGATCACAAAAAATAAACTTTGCACACCTTTAAATACACACACACACTCTCACACATATATACACGTACCACAAATACGTATGTATGTGTATGTAATCAACCAACCAAGAACTCAAGAACAAATTGTTTTGAATGTCGTTTATTTATTTATTAATTTAATTAATTTGTTTGTTTAATTTGATATCTATTTATTTATTTATTTATTTTTGTAATCGTTGGATGTGTTCCTGTGTTTGATGTTGATGATTAAATAATATTGATATTATTAGTATAATTTGCACGTTTAATAGAAAACATATCAATCTTAAATCCTTGCAACAACATATTCTGCAATTTATTTAAGGATTGTAGTATGTAAATACATATGTATGTGTAGAGGCATATAAAATTGTGTATGCTAAAAAACAAACGCATGTGGCACGTTGGCATGCCATTACAAAAAAAATCACTCTCTCCATTTCTTTATCACTCTCTTTACTTCTCTCTGACTCTAATTACCAGTGTCTGTGTGTAAGTTTTTTATTGTTTAATTATGATTTTTCTTACCGAAAAAAGTTTAATTTATAATCGATTTTTTAGTTTTAAAATATATTTTAAGTTATTTTATTTTTAATTTATTTATGACATTATTGGACAAATAAAAAGGTTTAACCAAAATCAATATTAGTTTTTTAAACTCTTTTATAGTTTTAATTATTTATTAGTAAATGTCATGATTGATTTTACTAGTACATACGTAGTTTTAATTTTGATTTAGAAATAAAGAGCTTTAAAGCATTCTTCTTTACATACATATATATATTTTTTTTTATATTAATTATTCTTTTTTAAGAAAGGTGAATCCATGTATATTATTATACCCAATTTCAGTAAAATTTTTTAATAATTTGATAAAATAACCTTAAACTTTACTTAACATACCAAGAAGGATCTGGTATATTAATGTATGTATGTTTCTAAACTTTAACGAAACAACCCAAACTTACACAAAAGTGTTTTGTTAGAGTACTGAAACAAACATATGTATTACATTTAAAATTTAAAATATTCTTGGTTTTCGTGAACAACAATCAAGTTAATTGTTTATGCTCGTCAATTTCGGTCCATAAATATGACGATTTGAATATAACGTAAAAGTGTTAAAATTGTGAATATATTTTAATCAGGAACATAACAGTTAAAAGATAAACTACGAAACGGTCATATTTAACCATTAATGTCAATGAATTGATGTAATGGTTAAATTTAACTATTAACAAGGAATATATTTTATTTTAGTCATCGTAAACAATTAAAAAGATAAATATGTTTTTTTTGGTAAGAATTAAGCATTACATCAACTAAAAACTTGTTTTGGCCTTTAAAAACCATTATAGTAACCAGCAAAATTTTTTGGTTTAAAATAACCATTATCAAGATTTTTTTGGTTATCTTATATATAAAATTCTAACATGACTGACTGATTCATCATCGCCTAGCCCAAACGACTAAAGCTAGGAACCTGAAATTTTTACAACGGGCACGTTTTTCGATTCATAGATCCATTATATATAATATATATATAATTCCCCGACAACATTCCAATTGGAACAAGGGGTACTTCTTTCGGACAATGAGCTGCATCCGATTCTATTTTTAGACTCATTGAAAGGGACCTACGTTTTAACGCCGGCTCCGAACGGCAAATTCATTAGTTAGAGAAATTTTACATAGCCTAATACTCAATAACCAGTGGCTAGCTGAGTTATGAGGTGAACCGGCTTTTTTGAAAATTTATTTTTTCAAGTGAGTCTGGCCAGGGATCGAACTTGGGCCTCTGGTATGCTAGGCGGATGACTAACCTGCTATACCACGGCGGTTCACTAGATCCATTAAGAAGGGTTTTTTTGAAAATTCGGTCTTAAAGGTGGTATAAAAGGAAAAACCAGTAATGCTGTATCTCCAGAAGTAAATGTGATAGGGCCGAAATTGAGATTGCGTTGTGATCAGCTACAAACATAAAAGAACCCGTATTTGGTCCTTTTTGAAAAATTTGCAAATAGAGGGTAAAAATACCAAATTTGACCCAAAAGTTTTACGTACCCGAGGTGGACAACTTTGGACCACTGTAGAGAACTCTGTGCTACAGATAGATAAATTTTGAAACATTGTTCTAAAAGCCTAACTCCTCTTCCACTGATGTTGAAATTTCGTCAAAATCCATCGAGTACTTTAGAAATTACTGATGGGTTGTTTCATAAATGATAAATAAAAAAAGTTTTTTTTTGGTCATAATAGTTATTTCTAAACTAAAAAAGTTTTTGGTTGAAATAATGGTTATTCTTAACCGAAATATTTTTTTGGTTGATATAATGGTTACATATAACCAAAAAAAAATTGTTCATTGCAATTGGTTTAGGTAACTAAAATAAAATAAATGTGAAGATAATGGTTAAAAATTCCCAAGTGTAGATAGAGGGCATTTTTGCGTAACCTTTTTGCTCTGAATAAAAAAATAACAATTATTTCGGGTCCCTGATTTTAATAAATAACTTTTAAACTGCACATGAGTAAACTACGAGGACAGGCCAATAGGATCGTGTCTTTTTAATAAAACACAGGTTTTTGTATCTACAAGTATTTACTTAGTTCAACGTATCTCCAATTTATTTATTCCTTCCGATAAATATGATATTGTAGAGGACACTAAGACAGGAATTTGTTGTTAGATGATTTCGTGGTAGGTATTTCCTCAATTTTGGGAACAAGTGATAGTAGCTGGTTTCTAATTTTGGAGCATATGGCGGCTAGTGGACAACTTGTAGTCTAATTCATAGATTTGGGGTGCATCCCAAAAAAAAATGCCTTCTTTCACTAAATTTGTAGATAAGCTACTCACCTACAGAGTCATTAGCTCAACCATGGACGCTGCTGCAGTCCATAAGCATGTCGACGTACTCCAGAAGGAGGTGTATTATGCCTTTCCTGTAGGAAATTGCCATAAACAAACTGCTCACTGAACCAGATTCTCTGAGATTCGACATAACATACTTTACCGGAGGAACAGAGCAATATTTTCGAATTGCAGTTACAAGCCTATGTGTTTGTTCAATTGTGCTATGTTTTCTTTTAAATACGAACTGATGATTGGGAATGTATTCGATTTTATCCAAAATTTGTGTTAATTTGGAAACCAACAGTTTTTCAAATAGCTTTGACATATAAGATAGAAGACTTATAGGTCTATAGGATTCTACTTTTAGGTATCATAGTGATTAATGAAACCTTCCATTCTGGAGCATAATATTTTAGATGTAAAATTGCATGAAAAATAACTGTTATTATTCTTATTGCTGAAAAGGGTAGCTCTTTTAGCATTTTATTGCTCACTTTGTCAAATCCAGGTGCTTTTTTAGGGTTCAAATCATCAATCATTGTTCTACGTTGCTGTACAATAGGAGGTAACTCTACCAAGTAATTTGTCAAGTTGGGGGTAAATACATTTTTCAAATGGTTTACAAACAGATTACCGTTCTCTGAGCCGCTTCTTGCCAAGCATCCACCCGTAGCTGAGGAATCGCTTATTCTCCTTTGAGATAGGTTTCCAGTTATTCAGCTCTTTAGGATTTAAGGAATTTCCTAAGTAATTTAATGCAATTTCGGAATCTGTTTTTAGATTGGGGGATCTGTGAATTTGCCATTCTCTTCGAGCTCCTCTTTTTTCAGCTAAAAGCCGCTCGACATCGGCAGAATATATTCTATCACACCTAACTTGTCGAAAAGGGAATGCAACATGTTGTAGTGGGTTGGAGCAGCTTATTGTAAAGGAGTAATGCAGCATATTATCTTGTGGGTAACGTAGCATATCGTTAGCGGGGTAGGGTAACATGTTGCTGGGGGAGTTATGCAGTATATCATCATATACAGCATGGTTCAGGGAATTAATGTAGCTTGTTGTAGGGGGGATATTGTAGCATATTGCCAGGGGGCTAAAGTAGCATGGTGATTGGGGGTAATGTAGCATCTTGCTGGGGATAAGCGAAGCTTGTTATGGGGGTATAATGTGGCATATTTCCGGGGGTTTAAGCGGAGTTTAGTATGGGGGTTGGTGTGACATGTTGCCGGGTGGGATAATGTAGCATGTTGTAGGGGGATGATATTGCATATTGCCAGGGGGATAAAGTAGCATGGTGATTGGGGGTAGTGTAGCATGTTGCTGGGGATAAGCGAAGCTTGTTGTGGGGTTATAATGTGGAATATTTCCGGGGGTTAAAGCGGAGTTTAGTATGGGGGTTGGTGTGACATGTTGAGGAGGGGGGGGGGGCAAATGTAGCATGTTGTCTAGGGGGTAGTATTGTTGGTACTGTTGATTATTGTGCGGTTGTAATGAAGCATATAGATGTGAATAGATGTGACACGTTGACTAGAGAGTACAGTAGCATGTTTAGCGGCCAATTATGGATTTTTTTTTTAAGATATCTATTAAAGAGATCTATATCTTCAGTTGTATGTAGCAGTTAGTGCAGAAGACAATCTTGACAATAACCGCACAATAAATAGTGCACGTTCTTTTATAAGAATAGCCGAGCCGCCGCATGCTCTACCTCTTGGGTTGTTAGTATCATAGAGTACGTAACCATCTATTTAAAATAAACTTTTTGCTAGTTTCCAGAACCTGCATAATGTTGATTTGTTTATCGTTAAGGAAATATTCAATTTGACACCCATTTTTTTTTTGCTTTTCAATGAATCCCTACGCTTTCATCGTAGGAAATTGTTTTTTTTTTTTGAGACTGGCAATAATAATTTTATTTCCAATTTTGACCAGTCCTCTTCTTATCATGCACCAACTCGAAGTTTTTTGAGTTAGTGCATGCTGGTCGTAAGGTTTTATCAAGAATTAATAACTTTCTTCAAATGAAATAAGGTTATCAGACTTCCCAAAAAAAACATGCTTTTAGGCAAAAAAAAATAACGATTAAAAAAATCAGTGTTACCCATTTACGTTTTTAGAATACTGAATTACTACAATAGATGTTTACCCTCCAAAATATCATATTTGCTATTATTGACACAAACTATATATAATTTTTCTGTCATGTGTTGCTCAAAACGACATTATCAACTTCTGCATCCAATACTACATATTTCTTTAAACCTATGTATATCTTTAGCTCTTATATTAGACAATTTTCTCATGTGCAATTTAGGAGTTATACTTAAGCAAGAATATGTGCATAAAATTAAATTTCTGTACTGAAAAAATTTTGAATCAAGACATTAATTGTTTTGTGTTATGTATTATATGGGCAAGATGTTCACGAAATTTTCTTAAAATTAGATGCTTTCACTTTTTTTGCATGGATTTGCCAAAAACTTCAAGATTTTTTTTCCTTTTTCTAGATATTTTTTTTTTAGTTATTCGAAATAATATGATTTTCAATATGTCAATTAAGTTTAATTACATCATTCTAATAAATAATACAAACAATATATAATATATTTATGACATCGTTTTCTAATTTTGTCTCTTTTAACTAATTCCTTTTACATTTCCAAATAGTAAATAATTCAAAAAGATTTACAAAACAGAAAATTTATCTACTTATTATGTAAAAGTCAGCATGTTTCAGCTATTTAATACTAAATCCGTAATTATTGTATGCAAATTCCATACATTCCCCCTTTGAAAACAGAAACCAAACATAAGATAAATTTTATTATTTTATAAATAAAAAATTGGAACTCATTTCAAATAGACTAAAAACCAACAAATGAAAAATTCAAAAATTTAAAATAAGAGTAATTACAAAAAATTCATAGGTGAAATAAATTAAAGATGAAACAGTTTCAAATAAAATTGTTTTCCCTTAAATAAACTGCGTGGTTACGTACAGTGGTATCCATGGTAGATGCGGACACAAATAAAATAAATATTTTATACAAAAAAACAATAAACTTGAGATTAACATATACTCGTAACAAATTTTACGCTTGTGAAATCATGAGATCATCGTTGATGTTTCTTTGTTTTAGGGAGGTCCTTGTTTTTTTTTCGCCAAAGTCCCCTTTAATCATTCATTTGTGTATAACGGAAATGTAAGGAATATTAAATTAAATCATTTTCAAATTCCAAAAAAGTTACCTTTAATGTGTATTCATTTTTTTTGCCATTATTCTATTGTGTTAAAAACAAAATTTAATTTAATCACAATTCGAAAGGAAAAAAAAATAATTAATTATAAATATTTCTAAATGTATTCTTTTATTCAACTGCAATTAGTTGGAAAAAAAGTCAATAATGTTTTGTTAACTTCTCTTCTCTTAGCTTTTGTTTTTGTGTTTTTAATTTATTATAAATATTTAATTTTATTATAGAACAATAATACTCGTAGTTATGGGTTTTTGAAATTCAAGATCAAGACGTTACATAGGGGTTGTTAAAAGTCAGTCTCTATATGATGTACAATATATTGTATTACAGTGGTGATACAACTGTACGGATATATATATATATATATATATATATATATATATATAAATATGCATAAGATTCTTAGCAAACAAACAAATGTAAAACCACAATCATTTTTAAATATTCTTGCATTGATAGGCCGTGGTGTAGGGTATTAAAATGAGTTAAACCCAATCATATTTCACAAAAGTTTTACTCATTTTAATACCCTACACCACGGCCTATCAATGCAAGAATATTTAAAAATGATTGTGGTTTTACATTTGTTTGTTTGCTAAGAATCTTATGCAGCGTTAGCGATGAACTGTAAATGCAATAAACAATGCGTTTAGAGCCAGATTCGAAAAAATTGTACCTTATTTTATTGTACTGAACTTACGGACACGTAAAACTTACTTTTTTAATGTACTTAACTAAGTCAGAAACAAAGTTCGGTACACAAAGACACAATAAAATAACAACACTATGTTATAATAACTAAGTTACGAATTTTTAGATATCTTACTATTTTGGCGAAGTATTGTTGTTGTGCATTCTTAAATAAAATGTTTATTTTCATTAAAAAAAAACCACAACAGTTCTAAGGTGAGGACCAAATGGATAGCGATATGGACATGTACTTTTTCATAAATAAATTACTTGGGGATATCAAAAGCTGACTCATAGCTTAGGAAAAAGCGAATATCAAACTACTCGAATGTTAAAATCTTCAGGCATTTTACCAACTTGGAAACAGTCTTTCAATTTGGAACTGCTTCGAAAGTACTCTAAAATTTTAAGGTACCTGTACCTTTGACTTTGTACCGAACTTGCTTAAGTACAGTACGGTACCTTTAAGTACAGTATTTTTCGAACCTTGGTTAAAAATAATGTAATGATATTAATGCATCAAAATTTTAGCATTGGCAATGCTGGCGGAATAATTTCCTGTGTTTTTGCTGCTTCGTTTAAAGCATCAAAGAGACTTAGTGACATTTCATTGCCCCCTCTTACTTCTAAGAATTGTTCGCGTTGGGTATGTAAATAAGTATTTGTTAAAAAACAAATGGTACTAGGCTCTTAAGTGCTTTGGCTGGAGGGAATTACCCTAATAACCAAATAGTTTTTCTATGGTTTTAATATACAGTGAAACCTCTCCTAACGGACACCTTCCATAATCGGAGAACCGTGATTTTCAACTGTTTTTCATACAAAATGTATTCCCATAACCGGACACTCTAATAACCGGACGCGGACATCAACATTTTAAAATAATGATCTAAAAATCCCTCGTAAGCAGACAAAAGCGTTAAAATCAAGACGAATTCATTAGAAAAAACGCCAAAAAAATATACCAAATAAATACAACTCTTGTTAAGTTACTATTTTTTGCAACTCTGTTTTATATTTGTGTTAATGCCATTAAATTTTGTGATTCTCCTTTTAACACCAATGACAATGAAATTTCTATTTATCCCACTGGCAACGTACACAAATTTAGTAGAGCTGTTCCCTCAATCAAATGGATTTGATGAGTTCTTAAAAATAGATGAAATCGTATTCACTGAAGATGACTGTATAGAAACATTATATCCAAGCGCTGTTATGGAGATAAACGAGTCTGAAGATTCTGAAGATGAGGTGCATGTAGAAATACCTGATCCCATAAACTCTTATGAACTAGCATTAACAGAAATTGTTTGTTTAAAGCATTTTGCAACAGACGACTTTGTCGCGTTCCAACACGTTTCAGATAAAAAATATTGAAAGTCATTTTGAAACTCAACAACTCAAATTGAGCCGGTCTAAATTAAAGCAGTCAAACCTGAATCAATTTTTTCGATAGCAGTAGAAAGCTTAGCATTATAAAATAAAAAGATGTGTTAAAAAAACACCGGACAAAAATGCCGTGACGGTGAGTGTCCGGTTATGAGAGTTTTCACTGTAATTCAAAAATATTTATAAGATCTGTATATGGGCAAAAATCAAACAGTTTTAATTCCTTTGAAACTGACTTTCAATTCAAATAATTTTTATACTCTTAGCTTAGGCTTTGGAAAATCTTATTAAAGATTATTAAATTTCAAGACTTTTTAGAAGTTTGCACTTCTTGGGGTAATTTGCATGCAAAGTTAAAAAAAAATGATTGAAGCATTCAGGTTTTTCTTCATTTATTTTAACGTTTGGGTCCAAATCATTGTTCTACGAAATATACACCACACTTGGAGAATGAATCCATTGCCCTCTAAATTTTAAATTATCACGTCTAATACTACTTAATGGTTGCCAAAATTTTTAAAATTTTTCGGGCGCCTCAAGGAATTCAAAAAAAAGGATAAGGATTGGTAGATTTGTATGTTTCGCATCGTTTGATATATCTTATTAATGTGCTCTATATAAATATAACATTCGACAGTTGTAAATGACGAAAAATTTAACATACATTTTTCTAAATACCGATTTATCGTGGAGCATACTCGCAACTATTAAAAATTCCCAAACTACTGCTAAAATTTTATAAAGATTTGCAAAAAAAAGTGCATATTGGTTTAATACTTTTAAGGCAAAATCACATAAGGCATGAAAGCCATGTCATTTATAACCGATTTGCATAGAAAGCTTGTCAAAAATTTCTATATTAGCTAAGAACTCGAAGGTTTTATCTAAAAACATTTCACTGAAGCACATCGCGAATTAAGAGCAAAGTTGATCAGGAATGGTCTTACAACTATTCTTTAAAAGAGCTTTACCTTAGATCTGAAGTGCACCATAATATTTTAAGGGTTAACGATTTGATGGACCAAATACAAATTTTATATCTTTGAAAGATAATAACCTATTGAAACTTATAATTAAATAAAGAAGTTCACTAAGACTCACAATTTGTCAAATTTCGTGAAAATCGCGAATAAAAAAGAAAAAAATATATAATTTTTGTTAACATGCATAAGTGAATTATTTTTTCGTGCTTAGGAATATATAAATTACCATAATACCAATTACTTTCAGTAAGTTCCCTTATTAACACCAATATTAAGTATCAGATCAAAAAATTTGTTGATTTCTTTTAATTCCAAATATTAAAACTATTTGATTTTTGCCCATATTTATAATTCGCTGCGACCCCAGTTTGTTTTCTTTTATAACATTATTAAATTCGTAGGCCTCCACGGAATGAACTTTATATTTGGAGTATTTTTTTTTATATACAAAAATATTTCCAATTTTAGAATTAAACTGGAATTGGATAAGATATATCGGAATCTCAAAAATCGGGCTCCAAAATATAAAGTACATTACAGTTTAAATGCCTTATTTTTAAGAAAAACATCTACGATTCCTAGCTAATAAGCCATTTATACACAAAAGCCTTACTTTTAGCTAATACATACCATATTTAAAAGTTATAGTTTTTAGCTTTTGCGCCCCTATATAAGCAATTGGGGGCACAGTGCAGCAGCATTTTAAAGCTGCCCTGAACTCAAATTTTGCTTAAGTCGACTAAAACACTTCTTCCTTTTTGCCACAGAAAAACAAAGACTTCATGTTGTAACTGTGTCGTACAGTTCAAATTGTTTGTTTATCAAGATCAGATTAGATTAGATTAGAAAAGAGGACCCCACAGAAAAACTGTGAGACTATGCACAAGACCATGGGTGTTGATCCATAGTGCGTCCCTCAATAAATAGCTTCATTTCCAGAAGCATTCTCAACAGTAAGCACATTTTTTTTTTGTTTCCTTTATTAGTTCACATAAAGCTTCGACAATTTGATATATTTTATCATCTTTAGAGGATGCACGTTCCTTAGATCTTCTAGATTCTGAAAAAAGTAAGAATCAAAAATTGTTAGATAGTGCAACACATTGACAAAGGAAATGGTATGTATCTTCTTCTTCTTCGTTGCACCATCTACATATATCGTCATTTCTTAAACGTATTTTTTTCAAAAAGTACCTTAAGTTATTATGCCCAGTTATGATATATACATACATCCTTAAATCATTTGTATCCATATTTAATATAGTTTTTTGTGTGTTAATATCTCTTGTCTGCCATAAAGCTTTCGGTTGAGTACATTGCTTTGAGTTATTTCACAATGCATTTGATTCAGATTTAAATTTCTTTCTCATATTATGGTAAATAGAGCAGAGCCCAGGGTAAACCCCCTCACGTGCTGCATTTCCATTCGAGTCAGCTCCAGTGCGTGCCAATTCATCTACTTTCTCATTACCCGGTATATTATTTATGACCTGATACCCATCACAGTTTTAAAAAGTGCTGTTCGTTGAGAACCTGTAGCTCTCTGCGACAACGGCTAATTACCTTTGACCTAATAATTCTATTGCATATTGCTTTGATAGCTGCTTGACTATCTATGTAAATTGTGATATCGTTTTTGAATATCGGCATCATAGATATCATACGAGCTGCTTTCAATACATCTCTGCTTGGAAGATGCTACAATCAGTGTTTAATCTAAAACTACTACTTATTCCTAATTTGTCACAAAAAATTTCACTACCAGTACCTTGTTCCTTCTTTGAATCATCAGTGTAAATCGCCATTGTGGTTTGTAACATTCCATCTTTCTCTTGAAGGTATAACAGCCCTAATCTTCTTATCCCATACTATTTGAGGAGTGATGTAGTCTGTTGCTACGTTTCTGTATCCATAGTTAATAATTAATGATGAGTGTCCTCTTTCTTTGATCACCAATTGGCCACTCTGACTAAGTCTGATCTGTGTTCTTAGAGCATATTCTTTAATATGTAGGTACAGTGGTTCCATATTTAAAATTCTACATAGAGCTTCTGTTGCAGTGGATCTTATTGCGCCTGAGATGCTTAGTGAAACTATTCTGTTAACTCTTTCAACAAGGGAGGCATGACATTTAACGTTCATAATTAGCCACCAAACTAGAGAGCCATGTGCTAAAGTCGGTCTAACGATAGCTTGGTATATCCAATAAATCATTCTCGGTCTTAATCCACAAGTTTTTCCTATAAGTTTTTGGCATGAATAAATTGCCACATAGGACTTTTTTATCCTTTCTTTAAGATTTGGTAGCCATTTAAGATAATAATCAAATACTAGACCTAGAAACTTCGCTTGTTTTGAAAGAGATAATACTTTTCCGTCAACCTTTGGGGTCTCAAGTGAAGGTATTCTCTTCCTTGTAAATATTACCAGTTCTGTTTTAGATGGATTAATCAAACTAATTGTGGTCACTAAAAGTGGTCACTCTAAGCTAAATCTAGATAGTGTCAATTTAAAAATGATTTGCAGCTCAATTCATGTATATTTCGACACTTTTTCTGACCAAACATTCTTACGAAATTTTCACATGGTTGCATTTGTCGCAGTTTTTTTTTTTTTTGCAGAGAGCTTTAAGATGATTTTGGTATTTAGCGTTCAGAATTCAATAAACCACTTCATTTACATGGAAATACAGGGTGGCCCAGAAAGACCGAAGTGGTGTGAATTGCTTATAACTTTTTATTTAAGAGATATTTTTTTAATTTTTTTTTTAAATACAACAAATTTATGGGGAATATTTTTGGATTAGTTATTAAAAATGATATCCCGCAAGTGGTGGCCATATTCTGCTTCGCACAAATGTGCTCTTTCCAACACATTTTCCATGACCTTTCGCAAAACTTCCGGTGGTATGTTGTTAATTTCTTCTCGAATATTGGTTTTTAACTCCTCAATAGTCCTAGGCTTATTAACATAAACTTTTCCTTTTAAATAGCCCCAAAGAAAACAGTCTGGAGCGGTTAAATCCGGGGACCGCGGAGGCCAATTAAAATTGTTGTTACGAGAAATTATTCTTTCACCAAAGATGTCGCGTAAAAGAGTCATTGTGGCCCTCGCAGTGTGCGCTGTGGCTCCATCCTGTTGGAACCATATTTGCGGATGGTTTTCCACGGCTGGCCTTACAAAATTTTGCAACATGGCCCGATATCGATCACCATTGACGGAAATGGCGACACCTTGTTCATTTTCAAAAAAGAAATGGGCCAATGATCCTTTCTGAAGAAACGCCGCACCAAACGGTACACTTAACTGGGTGCAATTGTCGTTGATGAAGTACTCTCGGGTTTTTAGTAGCCCATATCCTACAGTTTTGCTTGCTAACGAACCCATTTAGTTGAAAATGGGCTTCGTCACTCATTATTAAGTTATGAATAAAATTTGGATTCTCTTGTGCTTTTTGCTGGAAATAAATTGCATAGTCAAGTCGTTGCTGGTAATCTGTTGGTTTCAATTCTTGGACAAGTTGAATTTTGTATGGAAACAATCCTATGGTGTGCAAAATTCGCTGCAGCGACGTTCTTGAGAGGCCCAGTTGTGACGAACGTCTCCTAGTTGATGTTTCTGGATCCTCCCGAATACTCTCCTGTACCAATTGAATATTGTCAGCCGTGTGGACAGTTCGGTGTCTGCCTTACTGCTCCTTGTTCTCGAAAATTTGCAACCAGACGGTTTATTATTGACTGAGTGGGTGCAACCCGCACATTAAATTGACGACGGTATGCACGCTGAGTCAACACAATGGACCGTTGATTTGAAAAGTAAATTTCAACAATTTGGGCACGTTGTTCAATTGTGTATTGCTCCATTATAAATTATCCAAGTCTTCTTTACAAAATACTGAAAAGAAAAGAAAAAAAAAAAATTATAATAAAAAAGTTATAAGGAATTCACACCACTTCGGTCTTTCTGGGCCACCCTGTAGAAGGTGCAGAGTACCCAAAATATTCATCAAGCTTATTCTTGGTTTAATTGATGAATGAGCGAAATTAACTTTTTTGCCATTTTGTTTTTCTTCTTAAACTCGTTGGTGTCTGCTATCAACGTTTGCCAAATACAAAGAAAATGACCCAGCTTGTTTGAATTTGGACAGGAGTCAACTTACAATTACATAGTAAATGGAGCAATTTGAAATTAAAAGGTGGTAAATTAAAAGTTATTAGTCAAAACAAGAAATACAAGTTTTTTCAAATTGATAATATCTTAATATTTTTACTAAAAGAGAGACTTTACGCTGTAACATTGTAGCATCAAAATTGATTGTTCATAGAACTCATTTTCCTTTCTACTAATCTTTACCTACTCTTGTAATTTCAAGGGTTTTCTATTTTTTTTCTTACAAAACTAAGACGGATAAGTAATATTTGTTTTGGACAAAATACAAATATCGCGCATACGCCACAAGTACTGGTACAACCTTTAACAACATTTTATGAAACGTTTAACCCATTCTTAGTTTACAACCATTTTATATCGTATTATTGTTCTATAGAATATTATAATTTTTAATAATTTTTTTGTTATTACCTTATTTTCCCTTGTTATGTAGTATTTAGAAAATTTTACTTTATCTTTTTACAAAAAAAAAAAAAATATTATAATTTATAGATTTCTTTCTTTATTTTACAAATAAAAAAAGAAAAGAACACAATAATTTAAATTGAATAAGTTTTGTCAATGTTGTTAAATTGAATTTGTTAAATGAGCTGTTTGTTAAATTTGTTTAAATTATACTACATAATAATAGCCTAATCATGTTTATATCTAGAAACTACCAACCTATCTAATCTATTCAATTCTATTCTATTCTACTCTATTTAACTATCCATATACTATATAATGTATTTATATATAACTATTTCTATTTATTACATGTTTTTCTTATGTTTTTAAACATCGAATGTGGCTTTAAAATTTCTTATACTTTTTTTTGGGTTTTTTTACTTAAATTTATTTTGATTCTTTCTTTGAGATGGAATAAAGTTAATCCCCACAATCAGAGGACAATTTGAAAACTTTTTAGTTACGAAAAGTTTTGTATACTTTTTTTTAAATTATTCCTTCACTTCCTTTGTAAATGTTTGGGTTTCTGTACATTGTTTCCTTTCCTTACGTTACATTTCTGTTTGTATTCTATAAATTACTTATCCCTTAGTTTAACCGTTTGTTTTTTGAGAAAAAGTATATTTTTTTCTTTCTACTTAAAAACAATAAAAAACTAAAACAATATAACCACAACAGAACATTAGTATCACCAAAACCCTAAACACTTTTTTCCAATTAAGCAAAACATTATTGTTTTTTTCTAAAATTAAAAAACAAAACGAAAAAACTAAAGAAAAAAGAAATGAATTAACTTAAATCAAAAGGAAAAAAACAACCAAACAAAATTTATAAAAAAAAAAAAAAAAAACTATGAACTAAAATTCAAAACAATAAGAAAATCAAACAATTGACATTAAATCAATGAAAATCATTTTAAGAATCATTAAAAAAATCGACTGCAGACCCGGATTGTAGATGCTCGTTGTAGTTTTCCATTTTTTATTATAGAAATCAAAATTAGCAAAAATTTTTATATTTTTTTACAAAATCCTAAAGATGATTACAAAAAAAAAGACTTTTGAATAATAAATTTTATATTTAATTCGAATGGTTTGAATGGCCAAGAAAATACAAAAATTTTTGCTAATATATTTAGTAGAACTAAATCATCATTTTGTCCTGAAATTAATGTAGATAAAGATCCTTCTCTTCTATTACTTCCTGCTTTCCCCCCTTTTCTACTACTTCTCTTCTTCTATTGATCTTATTAAACTTGAACTTTTTTTTAATATAATTTCAATGTGTTTTAAAAAATAAATTAAACAAATATTTTAGAAATATCATAAAAACCTACCTACTGCCACAAAACTTATAAATCCAATTTTCATTTCTGTAATTTATTAACATTTTATAAAAAAAGAACATAATGTAGACTTTTAACAAATAAAACTAAAAAACCAATTTGTATGACAAAAGACCAAAGCAGACCTATTCAGTTATTCCCTCTACAATTTTAATTTAACTTTTTATTTAGTGATTTCTAATGGTTTATTCTATTTCTTCTATTATTGACTTAATTTTTTGTTTTTGTAAAAATATTATTTGTCCGCTATTATTGTATTGTCTAAAATTGAATCTATTAGGCATGTCATGCTCGCATATTCCAATGGAAATGGTTTTGGTTTCTATGGATTACCAAAAATTTTGAAAACTTAAAAAAAATTAAAATCGATTTTTTCATTGATATCGAAAACTCTATCTTTATTTTAACAAATAATACTTACTATATTGTTTATGTGAAGAAATTTTGAAAATATTGAATAAATCTAGAGAGTCACGAATTTAATTTCACTTTAAAAATAAGTGGATTTATTCAGAAAAACGTTTTTTTTTTCGCTTTTTTAAAGCTTTCTAAAGGAGCTTTCTAAAGAAGCATAATAAAAAAAATTCATACCATTTTCGATGGAGTTCTGTGACATGGCTGTATATATTTCCTAAGTATTTGTCAAAAGTGATGTCAATTATTTTGTTTCCTTTATTTATTTTAACTATATTTTATATTTAGTTTCCAAATAAGTTAATATTTATATTATTCTATTAGTTTTTTAGTCTTAATTTTTTGTATTCCTTTATTTCTAGTTACAATGGACATTTAATTTTAATTTTATAGTACATAATTTAGTTTAAGTTTATTTTGATTTTTATTAAACTAGTATTTGTTTGTATTTTTTTTTTTTTCGTTATATTTAACTTTTAACAACTACAATCAAAAGAAAACCCCCAAAACTATGTTAACAAATATCTTTTTACGAACACTAGTAAAAATTGTCTTTTAACAAGTTTGATTATGACCAAACCAGAGCATACACACTCTTTCCACCATCTTAACTTTATACCACTTTTAGCGCCTACACTCAAAGAAAAAAAAATTTACTTGAAAAAAAGTTTATGTGAAATTTTACACACACATACACAAATATCTCTAAGTGTCGAATCAATATTTTTTTCCAATTTAGTTTTTGTTTTTTTATTTATAAAATGCAAATTACAAAATTCTACTTTTACTTCATAAAATCATTTATTTTTTATTATTGTTTTTTTTAGGAAAATTTGTCTAAAATTAAAATATTATATTCAAATATTAATAACAGACTAAAGTGTTTAAGGAATATTTCATGAGGAATCAACTAAAAATACTTATTGGACTCTTTCAATTTTATGACTTTAAAAATCCTAAAATTATTATTTAATTTTGTAAGGAGTACAAAACATATATAAGCTGTGTTCCAGAACTACCAATACTGTCCAATATTGTACAAGTTTTAATCAGAAACTACAGGAAAGTGTTCCTGTACTGAAAAAAAAATGACTTAATTGTAATTTCTGGTTAAAAATTGTACAATATTGTACAGTATTGGTAGTTCTGGAACACAGCTATAGATTTTTAAACTATCAGTGCTTTAAAAATGGATCTTTTAACTAAAAGAGAAAAAAGACTCCAATACTTTGCTAAGGGGAAGCAATGTCATTTTGGTATTTGATAATTATCAAATTACGAGCTTTTGTCTTGAGTTTGATAGCCATTAGCCTCTCACTGATAGGATACCATGCTATCATGGAATTTGCTATTTTTTTTTTTGGTACGATGAAGCCCATATCCCTACTATTCTCTTTTCCATCCGGGCGACCCGAGTAAAGAAACACAGTATTTTCACTCCGTACCTCCCCTTGCCCTGTCCATCTTGCTTCTTGCACTGCCAACAAAACAATTTTATAACGAGACATTTCACGCCTAGGATGTTCTAATTTTTCAATTTCTTTTAAACTTTAAGCTTTCCTTCATGCCTATATTTGGTTATATAGGCCGATATATGATAGAATTAGTTTCATTTATCAGAATGTTCTCGCATAGATTAGACACATCCAAAATCCCTGTATCAGCCGCCGTAGCAGGGGAATTTCTAGCTTGATTACCCCTTGAAATAGTATATGTTTTAATAATAATATGTATGAAAATTTCCACGACAACATTCCAATTGGAACAAGTGGTACTTTTCTCAGACAATGAGCTAAGAAAAGTACCAGTACCGATTCTATTTTTAGACCCATTGAAGTATATGTTTAAATGTTGTTTATTTCCATGCTTAAAACATTGTAAGTGCTAAGTCGATGGGTGGTGAGTGCAAGGACTCGATCCGAGGCAGACGCTCGCTTGCAGCCGCAACTAAGATGTTAAATAGACGCTACAGTTTCGTACTAGTACAATTATTTTAGACCCTTAGACCAAATACGTCACTTAGATCCAAAATAACTTCTTCTCACGTTAGCCCTGACCTAGAATCCCACTCGGGTTGTTTGCCGCATCTTTAATAACTGCATCCCATTAGCATTCCACGTCGATTACTAAGTATAACATATCATATTTAGCCTGAGTTCGACCCCCGGCCAGGGCAACATCAATTTCTATAATAACACTGTGCTAGTTAAAAAACGACAAAAGGTGGGTAAAGATAATTCGAATGCGCTGAATTTTTTAGGTCAACTCTAGTTTTCGAGATAAAACATTATTAAAAAAATGTAGAAGGTTGCTCAATAAATATTCGCATAACTCGAAAACTGTTTATTTTCTTGAACTTAATAAAAGACCGAAATCCGGCAGGTTATCTTTCAGAATTTCGTTTTTTTTACTTAGTTCAAGATAATAAACATAATTCGAGTTACGCGAATATATATATATTGCGCAACCTCCTTAATTTTTTGAAACGCTATCTCGAAAACTAGAGCTACGCTGAAAACTGTTAGCACCATTGAATTCAGCGTACTTGATTTATCTTTACCCACAAGGTCTCCCATTTGTCAGTAAAAAACGTGATTAAATTCGAGCACATTATCGGCAGTAATCCCACAGCAATAACACGCTGTCGATGTAAAAGTAATAACATTGTCTGTAAAACACAAAAAATGGCGCAACTTCACTGTTCTTAAAATAGACGTGACGTGTAATTACAGTATTGAATAAAACTTAATATCTCCTTTTCACCATCATTTTTCTCTCTTCTATCTCCTTTTCAAGGAAGGTCACCCATTTCGTTTATACTCTCTTTTTTATTAAAAACTATTTTTATAGTGAAATGCCTCGACATCACATTGAGGGATGCCCATAATTTAAGAGCAAGGATAGATGTTATGAAGACGTTAAAAAGTACAAAAACGAAACTGGCATTATATATTGCTTATGCTTACCACTGTATTATAAATACAGCAAGGGTCAGGAAACACAATTACAATTTAGTTTACATCTCTATAAGTTTAAGAGATATGTGGATAATGAGACAAAACATGAATCGGGTCGACTGAACAGTGTCGATTTGAGAATGCTTGGAAAACTCAATATTGTTCACTTACGCAATATCGAAAATGTTCCGGTCACAAAAATTCAGTATAACATTTTAAAAGTGATCAAGTGCCTCGACTTGATCTTCTTACTATTTCCAACACCTATATTCGCAATTGTTATGCATGGATCGGTGCTTCAAGAAATATCTTAAAGCTTCTCTTCCCAGTACACAAGCACTTTAGCGTTTTTCTGTAATTTCTAACTCTATTGATTTAATAGTGTGAGATGTGTTACACTATTCTATTGTTACCACTTCGAAAAGAGCTTTGATGAATTCGTTCCAGAAACTCAAACTTTCATACGCTACACCCGTTGATCTGTTTGAGCTTTTTCGTTTGTTGTTGATTGACTGAATACCACAATACAGGAAAACTAAAAAGTCCACAAAAATGTTTCCATTTATCTCCTTCTCCTTAATAGTTTTTTCTATACATCAAATTCTTGACTTGCGTAAGTAGTTCTCTTCCGCTGATTGCTGGTCCTAAATAAAATAATTGCAGGACAAGAAATTGTAAATTGGCTTAGTTTTACAACGCAAATACCTGGGAATATAAACAAAAGCGTAGATTAAATAATAAATAGTTACGTACAACAAGAGTATATATATATTTTTGACATTTCGAGATAATTGAAATCTGGCAAAACAGTAATAATTCGGAAAATAATAGATGTTTTTAAATTGTGGTCTTTTAAATATTTGGTGAAACATTCAGGCCACTAGCAGATGATATTTCATTTATTTACAAGTGCTTTAATAGCTAATTAATGGGACTCAAAGAACCACGAGGCCACTTCCAGTATATGAATGAAAATCATTATACAATACATTTTTCGATTTTATTTTGTGTATCAAAAAAAATATGCAAAATTGTCCGGATAGTAAATATTTGTTTAGAAGAAAAAATATTTGCACTTAATCCCAGTCTATTACATTTTTATTATTAATCCAAAAGACAATTTGTTGATAAAAGCCAAACAAATGTTTGTGGGGACAACCAACGCCTTGACGCGTTTCCTACTTTTAGATAGATGGAAATTATTACCTATCTTACAAACACAATGATTATGAATTATGTTTATAATCCAACAACGACTAAACAAAAGTAAACACAAACATTTTTCAGTTTCACCTTTCTTTACTTCCCACATTCTTGGCTACTATGTGCAGAATGCTGTAAAGAGGGGGGAAGGAAATTTAAATAAACACAAGTTTATTTAAAACAAATAGTTTATGCTTTTTATACGCTATTTCTATTTCTTTAAAATTGTATTCAGAGTAACAAGTAATCAAAACAACGTAACCTTCATTTACACAATTATTAATGAACAAATTATAAGCTATTATTTTAGTTGATCTTTTGATCAATTAAAATTTGTGCAAGTAGAATTTCATCAAATATTGACCACATATAGAATAGTTGTGAAGAGTGTTATTATGCAATAAAAACTAATGGTGTATATGCGTTTACACTAATGTTTTATTGAGGAGACGATTTTATTACTTATTTTTCAAAACATAGTATATGTGTTGATTTCTCATGAAACAAAACATTTTTTTTAACAATTTTTGTTTTTGTTATCACTTTATAGTTTTTCATAAATAATTTTTAAATAAAACCAATCATCTTTTTTACAAAAACACATTCACTACATAATTCTACAAAAGAAAAGAAAAACATATTAAAAGTAGGGAACTCAAACATATAACTGATCAAAACTAAGTATTTCTGCAAAGGCTATAATTATTTGTTACATTTTGATATAAATTCAAATCTGAAAAAAAATCTCTTAAAAGTGATGATACCCCCCACCCCCTTAACCGTTAGAAAAAAAATATTATGAAATTTCTCCCAAGAACCCTTAACCCGCTTATGTTTACACTCCCTTTCGTGAAAAAAAAAGAAAAAAAAAAGAGGTTTAACAATTAGAATCCAAAAATGAAAAAAAGAAAATAAAATGCAAATGTGATGCAACAAAGTAACCAACAACAATCTTCAGCGCCAAAAAAATAATAATTTTTATTAATCTCTGTCAACCTCTGGTCCTTTCTCAAAACCCTTTAGTCGAAATGTGAATTCTTGAAAAAAGATTAGGTAGGTTTAGAAGACACAAAACCAAGCAAACATTTTAAAGGCGGAAAAAGTGTGTGTGTAGATAAGGAGAGTTTATTTGACAAATTTTATCGCTAAAAATTAGATTTAGTTACGTATTATATAAAATAAAAGCTAAAGTATATCTAATGATCATTACTTATTTAATTAGGTATTATCGTATTTGTTTCATTAACAAACAACAAAATTTAGGAACTACTAAGCATTTTCGTCCTTGTTACTAAAATCTTGAGGATAAGAAAAAGAATTAACAAAAAAATAAAAACTAATGCTGAAAAAAAAAACTTAATAAAATGTTGAAAAACAAAATTGTTTTAAAGTTTCAAAACTTAACTATCTCTCTATCTTTCTCTCTCTATTTTTATATCTCTCTCTCAATTGCTCGCTATTGGGCGCGCGCAAATTAAAAAAAATGTGTGTGTGTTCTAAATGTAACGAAAAATATTAAAATGTGTGTGTGAGCAGGTTATCGCTGTGATATCCATACTATTTATAGTCCTGTCTACCATAGCCCTGACGTTGAACACCCTACCACAGTTACAACATTATGACGTTGATACGGGTACACCAACTGATAATCCACAATTGGCTATGGTTGAGGCCGTTTGTATATCGTGGTTTACGCTAGAGTATATACTTAGGTTTAGTGCGTCGCCAGACAAGTGGAAGTTTTTTAAAGGCGGCTTAAATATAATCGATCTATTGGCAATACTCCCCTATTTTGTTTCCCTGTTTTTGTTGGAGACAAACAAGAATGCTACGGACCAGTTCCAGGATGTGCGCCGGGTGGTGCAAGTTTTTCGCATCATGCGCATCCTGCGAATCCTTAAGCTGGCCCGTCACTCAACGGGCCTGCAGTCGTTAGGCTTTACCCTACGCAATTCATATAAGGAACTCGGTCTACTAATGCTGTTCCTGGCTATGGGCGTTCTCATATTTTCTTCGCTGGCATATTTTGCCGAAAAGGATGAAAAGGATACAAAATTCGTTTCAATACCGGAAACATTTTGGTGGGCGGGTATTACAATGACAACTGTTGGCTACGGGGACATCTATCCCACTACTGCACTGGGAAAGGTTATTGGTACTGTGTGTTGCATATGCGGTGTTCTGGTAATCGCTTTGCCTATTCCCATCATAGTTAACAATTTCGCTGAATTTTATAAGAATCAGATGAGACGCGAGAAGGCGCTAAAACGCCGTGAGGCGCTCGACCGTGCCAAACGTGAGGGTAGCATTGTTTCTTTCCATCATATCAATCTGAAAGATGCCTTTGCCAAGTCAATGGATCTCATCGATGTCATTGTTGATACAGGTAAGTCATTTAAACTTATTTATATTTCTATAATCAAATACTTGTTATCATCTATATACAAAATATATATCTAGATATAAAAATAATGAAAAAAAATTCACTAAGAAAAAAGTACACATTTCTTCTTTTCAAATTAAAAATTATATATTATTCAGACCTAGAGGAAATGTGTATTTTTTATCTTATTACTCCACTACGGATTTGTATTACTAACAAAATTTCATTTGAATTGATTTGATTTTAAACAATTCAAATCTGACAAATATCACATTTATCGTTTAAAAATACTTTTTACTAAATATAGATAATACTTCTTAATACAACTAATTTAATTTTAATACTAAATATTTAACAATTTAACTTTCTCTGATTTTTATTTTGTTCTTTTTAACGCTTTAAGTTTGGCTCTTGATTTTGATTAAACTTATTTCTACTTATTTCTACTAAATATTATATCAAATAACTAAAAAAAGACTCAAAATATAAACAGATTTGTGCTTATTTTTCATCTAAAATACCCAATTGGACTTAGTTACTAGTTAGTTAGTTTGTTAACTTCCTACCATATAACATACGTACATATATTGTATATTTAATGCCTTTAAGATTAATTTTCTTTCTTCTTTCCTTTTGTTTTTGGCAAAAAAGGGCATGAATTATCTATTTAGTTCTATTTGCCGTGTCTTGTGATACAATTAACGCTTTTACTCACGTTACGTTGATCATGGTAGAAAGAATATTTTAAGCCTTTTTTGCTTCTTCATCATCTTCTTCAATTGATTTTTCTTATTCTTTTCTATTTTTCTATAACTTTAACTTTATTTTCTAATATATTTCTTTGCCTTTAATTTTGTATAAGAATCAGTTAATGATAGAAATTCTCATTGTTTCTTATGATTATTATTACACTATAATTTATAATTTTTTATTTATAACTATTAAGATAAAATCAGTTTGTATATAGATAAAAAAACACATCATATTTACCAGAATATTGTTATAAATACTATCATCCTAATTACAGAACAAATTTTAAAGTCGATTTTATATAAAATCGACTTTATTTTAAAGTCGACTTTTTGATTTTTTCGTACCACAAGAAATTTTTAAAATAAGACTATAAAAATATTTTTTAACAAATATATTCATATATTACACAGTACGACAAAATCAAATTTTTTTAAGTACACATGAGTAATGTTAACAGAATATGAAAATAGGCTTAAAATAAAGAAATACGTGTCTCGGCGTTTTGCTGCTTGAGCCATTTAAATGCTTGAGCCAGCTTTGAAAAAATAATAAAATTTGGATCTGATACGTATTTCTTTATTTTAAGCCTATTTTCATATTCTGTTAAAATTTCTCATGTGTACCAACCACTGTCGTACTGTGTTATAAAAGCTTTCTACAATAAATAGAAATAATAAAATAAAATTTAAAAAAATTTAAAAAAACAAAATATTATGAAAATTTTGTTTTTTTAGACAAAACAGCATATCTTAATATTTTGAATTTTTTCATATTATGATGAAAAGTTTAAAAGCTCAAGTAAGAAAGTGCTATAGTCGGTCAAGCCCGACAATACGATACCCTTCACCACTAAAGTCAAAGTTGTACTTTTTCATCTATAAAACAAATATTTCCTAAATTTTGTCAAAATACGAACATTTTCTTAAGGCTCATAAATTTAAGCTGTTTTCGTCATTTAGACTTATATGGGGGCTAGGATCAAATGTGAACCGATCATCTTGAAATTTAGCAAATTGATTATAGTTTTTACAAAAATTATGTGTGCAAAAAATAGAGTGAAAATTGTCATAATTTTCGGATTTATGAGCGTTTTAGTAATTTTTGTCTCATTTAGTGCGTTTTTAAAGAAGAGTTTGTACGGGAGCTATGGTCAAATGTGACCTGTAGTTTGATTACAAGGTTTACATGGGGATCCAGCCAGACGGACGGACGGACATCGCTAAATCGACTCAGAAAGTGATTCTAAGCCTATTGGTATACTAAGAGGTGGGTCTAAGACAAATATTTCTATGTGTTACAAACATCAGCACAAACTTATAATACCCTTTCCACCTATGGTGGTGAAGGGTATAAAAATGATTTTTTTGTGTAATAATATAAAACAACAATTGTTATATGATTGTTATATGATTTAAAAAAATTAACTTTAAAATATATGTAATGACTGAAAATTGTGAAAAATTTCCAATTTCGACTTAACATTTTTTTCCTACGGATCACAAAATGAAAAATATTTAAAAAGAAAAAGCTTATTTTAGTTTTTAAAATGAAGTTTTCAAATTTAATTTAAAATTTGATTTGTGGTACAATTTTCAAAATAAAGTCGACTTTAAATGTTCTGTGGTTAGGCTGTATGCTTTTTACGATAGAGGGAGCAGACATCTTATAAAATTGAAAAATCGTTTAAAGAGTAGTCGGTTTATAAATTAAGAAAATATGTACGATAAAGAATAAAGATTTATATTTCCAAAATTGATCTATACTTCCAAATTGTTGTGGTTTCTGTAGCCATTTGCTTCCAAACCTAAGAGTTTAATGTTACTGCTTTATCTATATCTCGAAAATTTTTTAACCGATTTTTATGATTCCTTTACATGAATAATCTATAGATAGTGTTCTTTTTGGTAAATGTTCTAGTCTATAGTTTCTAAATAATTGGATGCAACCTCTATCGCAGAAATGGACACATATGCATACATAGTGTAATTAAGCATTTAATTTAATGAGATAATTTGTTTTTGGGAACATTTGCGTATCGCATGTACCGAATACGTGTTATATTTTTCTTGTTAAAATTTCTCATAAAAGCGTAGGTTTTCCACAATTTCTTTCCTTGTTATTTTATCACTACATATATTGTAGATATAATAAGGGAATGTGAACCGATTTCTCCCATTTTCAGTACACAACTTCTATAACATATCGAAAATACTTTTGTAAAATTGTCTAGCTCTTGTATTCAAGGCGTTATCACGCTTTCTTGTATTTCAGTAAGTTTTTTATATAGGAACTATAACACACTGTGACAAAAAAAATAAAGTAAATGTTTCTGGGATGTTATACCATTTTTCTGGTAGGTATTGTCGAGTAGAACAACGCTCTTTTTATTTGGAATTTTCAAAACACCCCCAAAATCTGAAGTTACGGGTAAAAAAAGGGTTTTTACACCCGTATGCTTATCACCCTGTAACTAAGACAAATGCCAACCGATTTTAAGTTTGAAAGATATTAAAAGAAAAAGTTTAGCCACTTTCAGCGGTATATATCTTCTTAAATATTTTTGATACATGTGTTTTTTTAACATTAAATATATTTTTTTTCTGTTCTTTTTTTACACATTTTTCTAATTCCGAAAAAAATAAACTGTTAACGCTTTTAACCATTGGATATTTATTAAGATCAATTCTGAAATGATATCCAATAAATCGTATACGCCCATCTCCTAAGATCTTCGAGAAAGGGACTAAAGTCCTTTTTAAAATTTAAAAAAGAAATTTCCCAATAATTTCGAAAAACACAAACTGTTAACACTTTTGACCATTGGATATATATTCAGATCCGTCCTGAAATGGTATCCAATAAATTTTATCTGCCCATCCCCTAAGATTTTCGAGAAAAGAACTAAAGTCCTTTTTTACACTTTTCAAAAGATGTTCATTTGTTGTTTAGTGTAATTAAATAATAAAATGACCTATAGTTACCTGGTTAGATCAAAGGCCCATTTTTCACCTATTATTGTTTTTTATGTATAATCCGTAATTCTTAGCAGAATTTGATGAAATTTGACACACGTTTAGAAATTGATTTAAAACAGAGATCTGTGAACTCCTTGGGTGCCTGTCTTGGACCCTTATTTTCACCAATTTTATTTTCAAATTATAAGCTGCAATTCTCATCAGAATTTGAAAAAAACGGCACACGTCTATTAATTTATCCAAGAAATATTTATACTAATTTTGGTAGAGATCTTTTGACTCCTTAAGATACCTGTCTTGGACCCCATTTTTACTTATAATTGTTCTCCTTGGGTACCTGCTTTGGACCCCCATTTTCCACTTAATTTCTTCTCAATATAAGCCGAAATTCGGCACACATCTGTTGGTTGACCCAAAAAAGAGCTCTACTAATTTTGGTTGAAATCCAACGGGAATTACGCTTAAATTCAACTTAATTAAAAAGTTACGCCTAAACGACTGCAACACTTTTTGCTTAAATTATGCGTAACAATTTATGTGACTTTTTTCAGTAAATTTTGAACTTTGTTTTACGATCGGTAAATTTCGATGATTTTTTTTTCGCTCAATCTAAAGAAGAGACTTTTGCCTTTCACATGGTTATGGTGGGTGCACCAAACAAAACCCAGGCAACTTAGTTTTGTTCAAAGAAAAACGAAAACACTGAATTTTGTTGAGCTTTTTTGATTTCCTGATGTCTTCTTAACTATATAACAGATTAAGTTATTTTCTTTTGAGGATTAAAACCAAGGTTCTGTATCTTAAATAAATTGATATCAAGATTAAAGCTCTTGTCTATAGAACTGCATCATTAGATTTTCCAAAAACGGTCAAAATATGGCTTTTTTGCAGGAGAAATGTCATAGTGCGACGCCCTGTTTTTATCATTCTTATATGGAAACACATTTTGACTCGCTAATTAAACGTGTGTTAACGTAGCTACCCAGGTGATACCACGAGGAGGTGGTGTCCAGAGTTGAGATAAAGGATAACCAATATAAGTCTGGACTGACCAAGTTAAGACCAATCTAAACCGTTGCTCAAACATCACCCAAATCATACAAAGAGGGTATTAGCTCCTTTTTTAAGTAGCCAAAATATGTCTTGCGAAGATTGTTGAAGTCGGTCCATATTTGACCATACCTCCCATATTTAAGAGACTAACTCTCAAAAGTTACTTGAGTACAAAAAAACTCATATAAGGCTTTAAGACTAAAAATAATTAAAGTTTTTTGGATACCAGGAACCAAATTACTATTTATCCCATATCGTGCCGCTACTAAAACCGCTAGAAATTATTGCTGTGGTATTAAAATTAAGCACAGGTATATCACAATTAATTAAAAAAGCTAGAAAATTTTATAAAAATTTGTAAAAAAATTTTCGTACCTTATTTAACTGCATGGGTTTGTGCTGATGTTTGTACCGCATAGAAATTTTGGTCTGAGGCCCACCTTTTAGTGTACCAATCGAATCAGAATCACACCCTGAGTTGTTTTAATGATGCCCGTCCGGGTTGCTGGCTGGAAATCTGGCCGGTTATCCATGTAAGCTTGTTATCAATGTACAGGTCGTAACTAAGGCTCATATTTTAGCCTTTTTTGACAAAATCGGATTACTATTTCGGGTACCGCCCATAGGGATGACTTCCCGGAATAGAGTTTTTGGTCGTTTACTGCCACAAAATTTAGCACAATTATTGCTTTTGATAACCTTGATCAGTGTACCTAATTTTGTAGGAATCGGCCCATATTTGACTATATCTCCCATTCTCAAAAGTAGTTTAAATACCCATTAAAGCACAAAAACACTTATAAATCTAAAGATAAATGCATTTTATAACTAAAACTTTACACAGATTAATATTCGGTAAATATAAACCAATAAACGAATTTTGGTAACAATCGATCCACAATTGACCCTAGTTCCCAAATGAGCAATAATTGTATGTATATATATATATATCTATATAGAGAAGCTATCTCGAAAGCGGCTCTAACGATTTTGATAAAATTTGAACAGTGGGTACCTTTTTTGATGTATAAGTAATATGAATAGGAACAATATGTTAACTGTGTTTTTATAAAAAGTACCGAATTCAATTGGTAACAAGTACTAAATATGCATATGTAACTTTTTAGAAATTAGGGGATAAAAAGGGAAAAATTGGTAATGTTATAACTTTTAAACAAATAAATGTTTTTCTGTCTGTATGTCCTTTATGGAATAGTAAACTATGCATTTAACCATGTTATGCTCATGCAAACAACTTTTTTGTAAGTTGGTATCATTAATTTCCGACAGGTGGCGCCACTGAAAATTACTCAAAATTAATTAAATCGTGAACTGTACATTTGATCATGCTATGCAAATGAGCCGGCGAAGGTTTTTTAATTAGTATGAACAATTTTCGATGGCGCTACTGAAAATTACACAAAGTGAATTAAATCGTAAACTGTGCATTTGATTAGGCAAAGTTCTTGCGCATGAGTCGACGGAGGTTTCTAAGTCGGTATGACCAATTTCCAAAATTTCATGTGTTGATATTACAAAATGAATAAAATGATTCAAAATTAATTGGATACTTGTGTACCGTCTCTAAATTTATTTTAGTTGGTTAGTACTTTAAAAAAAATATATGAAAACTTTAAAATTTGCCTCAAAGTGCTTATCATAAAGCTCCGAGGAAGACTCGGTCGCCCAGGTACTCTACTTAAATCTCGAAATTTTGGAAAAAAAAATAGCACATATGTACTCTTAAACTATTTTAATTGTTGTTCCATATTTTACCTCAGAAGTGAAGGGTATCATATAGTCTAGCTTGACTAACTATAGCTTTTCTTACATGTTTTACTTTGAAATGATTTATATCGTATCAAAGTTGCTGTTGCGAAAACGCTACCAATTCTACCAAATTATCTCTCAAATAAGATGCTTAATTAAAGAAAAACAACAATAAAAAGTAAATATTTATGTATATACATTAGTAATAAATTTATACACATGTAATTAGTATAAATAATTTATAATCGCCTTTTTATTTTAGTAAAATCAAATAGTGATTTATTTATGTAAATACTTAAGTAATACGCAGCGATTAAATTAAAACAAATCCTACAGAAATAAGTAGATGTTTGTTTAATTGTTACCGAATAACTAATGCTCTCATTTACATGGTATTAAAGACATTACATTTAACTTAAGCCGACATAAGACTGATATAAGCCTTTCAAATGAAAAGTATTTTGTTTCCTTTGCGTTCTCAAATCACCTTTTCACAACATTTAAGCAATTTAGTCTAAAACAATGTAGATACGTTGCAAAACACGATTTTTTTTTTCAGAATTTTCATTTCTTTTAAATTCGCATACAAATACAAATAAGCGTAAATAGTATTCAAAGATATCTAATTTATATACTATTTACATACGTTTATAGATATAAGTTAAAGAAAAGCAGTTGTTTATAAAAAAAAAGTATAAAAATAAGTAGTTAGTTAAAGGATATCAGTACTATTTAAACTACACATTGCTGAGCTGACTATATTTAATAAATATTTTTTTCTTTTGCGTTTTTTCTATTGAAATATACTTATTTTTTTGAAACACCCCAACACACTCGAGAAACGTCAACTCGATTTGATTTGCTTCATTTTTAAGTTTAGCCAACAACTAAAGGAAATATTGTATTTTTAACTAGAAAATAATATACATATGTATATAAAGAAATAAATAAGTAAAATAAAGTAATTTTTGATTAAATACAGTAACTAATTTGCTGCAATAAAATGCTTTAATGCAAACGACTTAAGCAGACAAAGACAATTTGCTTACACCCTACTCGTAGAAGCTAAAAACGTTATATACTACGTAGTCTCGATTTTAAGTCAATGCAATTACAATAAAAACAAAATGTGTCTGTATCTCTTTCTCCTTCTTTCTATCTCTTTCTCTATCGTGTGTTTTCTTTAGGAAGCAAACAGACAAATGTCGTCCATCCCAAATGTAAAAACAGACAGTCGGCGACAAATATAGGAAAACCGCCTCTAAGTAAAATTTTGTCAGGTGAATACAAACAAATTACAACAATTTTAATTCAAACAACAACAAACATATAAAACGCTACGTTTGAATAAAAAACAAAAAAACTTTTTAAGTTTTACTAAATCACCATTTTAACAACCATTTTACAAAATTGTAGCATCACACTACACTTTATTACTATCATACACTCAAGGAAAAATTTACATCACATTTCACACTTACACTCAATTGAATTATGACCATAACACGCAATAATTAACATTACACAAATGATATTCTCAACAAACACAACTTGAAGAATCGTTTCCAATACTCGGATGAATGCGTCAAGAATAATAAGGAAGATAATAATCCCTATTAGCTTATTAAACATATTAAAAGTTAAGACTGGGGCCAAATTACGGCATTCGATATCGGTCGAAATCTTAAATATTTTTAAAACATTTGTTTAGCATACTTTATGGAAAATCATCCTCTGAGGACATTTACATTGAGGATGATTTCATACAATTAATTTTACACAACACAAATTTGTATGGGAAGTACTGGGAGTCAAAAACAATCATGAAATGAGTTTTTAAGCTACAAAATGAGTATCCCTATTTCCCTCTTTCGTATTTATCTCAAACATATGTAAATGTATCTCTCGTTCTTTGATGCAAAAATTGCGTGCAACAAAAACATTGTCGCGCAATGTAAATGCCCTCTTTGATCATACGAAAATAGTCAATAATTTTGGAAACGATCCTAAAGAAAATGTAATTATTTGTATATAAAACTTAAAATTTTCGAGTTTGCTTCCTCAATTACAATTTACTTAAATCTAGAAATAAAAGTAATTTTTGACATAGTTTACAAAAACTGCTTAATTCGTAATATTGTAAATATTTAGGCGAATGTAGACATAAAATCCTTTATATTATAAAGGATATAATAAAAAATTTAATATTTTTCTATCGCAAATAACAAAGGAAAAAAACAAGTGGAAAAGTGAAGTATTAAACAAAAATATGTTTGCATTAAACAAAAATATTGAAAATGCAATTAAAATTTCGAAAATTAAACATTAAATCGTTTAAATTTGTTTCTTCTATTTAACACATACCGTTAATGTAACTGTTTACTACAAAAAGTCCTAAAAAAATTGAAGTAAATACATGCATTACAACCACAACAACAATACAAAAAAATATACTTAATTTAAAAGGCGTCAAATAAATGTTTGCGCAATGAGTAAAAATAACATAAAATGTTCTTATTTACCGTTATATTTTTAATTTTATAATGTTTTATGAGTGTTATCCAATTATCCAAGTTATACAAAGTTAGGTTGAAATTTACCTATTGTGCAAACATTTATTTGACACCTTTTAAAATAGGTATATTTCTTTTTGTATTGTTGTTGCTGCAATGTATATATATTTAAAACGATTTAAAAAAGTAAAATTTTTCGTACAAAAATTAGGTTTTAACTTGAACTGCAAATTACTCCGAATACTTAAAGCTTAAAAAATAGCTGCTCATCAACATAAAGGAAATTTTATTTTCTGTTTAATATTTTTTTTTATTGAAAAGAAAAAGTGTTTTAATGCAGCTGAAGTCAGAATAAGTCTAACAAAAATTGTATCGGGTGGTTAAATTTCAAGGGCCGATGTTGATTTTGAATAAAACACAAACTATTTGGGAAATTATTGTAATTTTATTTTATTATGATATATTGGTATTACTCAATTATGTATGGAGCAAAATATCGGCCAAATGGGCGCCGAGACCACGGCGGCACACCTCCATCCGATGGTCCAAATTTTCGATGACCCTGAGGCATAATGGAGGTTCTATGCCGTTAATGTGCCGAATTATCTCGTCCTTTAGCTCTTGAATTGTTGCTAGCTTATCGACGTACACCTTTTCTTTCAAATAACCCCAAAGAAAAAAGTCCACCGGTGTCAAATCACATGATCTTGGCGGCCAATTGGCATTGCCATTACGTGAGATAACACGGCCATTGAATTTGTTGCGCAAAAGAGCCGTTGTTTCGTTAGCTGTGCGGCAAGTGGCACCGTCCTGCTGAAACCACATGTCGTCCACATCCATATCTTCCGATTCGGGCCATAAAAAGTTCGTTATCATCTCACGATAGCGAACACCATTCACAGTAACTGCCTGACCGGCCTCATTTTGGAAAAAATACGGCGCGATGATGCCGCCAGCCCATAAACCGCACCAAACAGTCACTCTTTGTGGGTGCATTGGTTTTTCGACAATCACTCTTGGATTCTCATTCGCCCAAATGTGGCAATTCTGTTTATTGACGAATCCACTGAGGTGAAAATGTGCCTCATCACTGAAGATGATTTCTTCGAAAATTGATCATCCACTGTTGCCATTTCTTGCCACCATTCTGCCAATTCACTACGTTTGGAATGGTCAAGAGGCTTTAGTTCTTGAGCCAATTGCACCTTGTAAGCGTGTAAATGCAAGTCTTAATGCATAATGTTCATCAACGACAAGCGTGAGAGGTGCAATTGTTGGGCACGACGACGAGTTGAGGTGGACGGCTCTTCAGCCACACTATCGCGAACAGCAGCAATATTTTCTGCAGTACGAGCTGTACGAACATGCACTGGTGTTCTCACATCTTCTACAGACCCGGTTTGCTCGAATTTTTCCACGATTTTTGCAATTGTACGCACATTTGGACGATCAAATTGACCAAAAAAATCACGAAGTGCACGATATGCATTTTGATTTGAACGCCCATTTTCATAATAAGTCTGGATAACTTTAACACGTTGTTGGATTGTGTATCTCTCCATGGTTCAAATTGAGTAAGTCTGAAATAGAGAAATGTCAAATAAAATTTGGAAAAAAACTTGGCGTTTAGGTGTGGTTCACATTCAACATCGGCCCTTACAATTTAACCATCCTTTATATGAAAAACATATTTTTTTCTACGCCATTACCAGTAACTAAGAAATTTTCAATTAAGGTTGAGAAATTTTCAATTGAAATTAAGAAATTTTCAATTGAAATTGAGAAATTGAAAGAAATTAATTTTAGCTGAACCAGAATTTATATTTATGGCGAGTCGAGTCGGGCTTAGGTTCATGTCATGAATTATTTTTTTAATTTATGATAGATCATATGGACATAGGTGAAATGAGTGTTAACATAATTCTCGTTTTCCATTTCGCTTAAGAATTCAGTTAAATATACGATCTTAACTACTGGCATCTAACAGTTGGCGACACAGTGTGCTAATTAAGTCCGTAGCGGGACAGAAAATGCAGCATTCCATACTGCTAAGTGTCACATAGTTTTTTCAGTATTCCTAAAATTTATTCATCTAATTAAAAAATCATAAATTAAAAAAATAATTTATGACATGAATCTAAGCCCGACTCGAAGTCACGACCATCGAAATTGAGAAATTTTTAATTAAAATTAAGACTTTTCAATTAAAATTGGGAATTATTCAATTGATATTATGAATTTTCAATTGAAAATGAGAAATTTCAATTGAAATTGAGAAATTTTTAATTGAAATTGAGAAATTTTTACTTGAAATTAAGAAAAGTCTGATTGAAAATGAGAATTTTTAAATTGAAATTGAGTCCGAGTGAAATTGAGATTTTTTAAATTGAAAATGAGAATTTTTATCTGAAAATGAGAAAAGCCTAATTGAAAACAAGGTTTTGTTCTTTTCAACTGAAATTGAGAAAAGCCCATTTGGTAATGAAAAATTTTTCAAAAATGAGAAATTTCAATTGAAATTGAGAAATTTTTAATTGAAATTAAGAAAAGTCTGATTGAGAATGAGAAATTTTAAATTGAAATTGAATCCGAGTGAAACTGAGATTTTTTAAATTGAAAATGACAATTTTTGTCTGAAATTGAAAAAAGCCTAATTGAAAATAAGGTTTTGTTCTTTTTACCTGAAATTGAGAAAAGCCCATTTGGCAATGAAAAATTTTCAATTGAAATCGAGAGTTTTTGAATTGAAATCGAGAATTTTTAAATTGAAATTGAGAAAATCCCAATTCAAAATGAGGTTTGAATTTTATTTGAAATTGAGAAATAAATAGTTAATGCCGTTTCACATATATCAGGTTTACCTGATCAGTTTTTCTTCAAATTTCTTTTTTACCTGCATTCACTGCAATGGGAATTCTTAGTTCGTAAATAAAAAATATTTTCTTTTAAATAAAAAAAAAAAAAAAATTCTCATTTTCAATTGGGCTTTTCTTTATTTCAATTAAATATTGTACCCTTATTTTCAATTGGGCTTTTCTTCTTTTCTTTTTTCAATTCCGATTGAAACATTTACCATTTCAATTTAAAAATTCTCAATTTCAATTAATAATTTCTTATTTTCAATTTAAAATTTCTCATGTGCAATTAAAAATTTCTTATTTTCTGTTTTTCTTATTCTCATTCTCATTTTCAATTGAAAATGATCAATTTTACTTGAATATTTCTCAATCTAATTGAAAATTCTCAATTTCAATTGAATATTTTTCAATTTTAATTGAATATACTCAGTTCCAATTAAATTTTTCTCAATTTCATTAAAATATCGTGGAATCTGTTTTTTTAAGTAAAATAATTTTTGGTCAAACTTTAGCACGCTTGACATCCAACCAGAATCACTTTCTGAGTCAATTTAACGTTAACATGGTGATGTCATTGGCAGAATGTTAGGACAAAAACAAGGTTTTTTTAAGTTTATTAAATTATTTATTTAAAAAAATCCCAAAGATTTTTTTTTAAATCTCACTCTGGGGCTTAAACTTACCTTTCTATGACTGTCAGGCAGAGACTCTTCTACTGAACCACTTCATGCGTTTAATACTGCAAATACTGTGGCAACAACTTTCTTATAACTTCGTCGCTTTATGACTCTTTTCCCTTCAAATTTTTACTGGAAATTTCTTTAAGCAAATATAATGGCTGTGGCTACTCAAAATTTTTCTATTTATTTAATTTCACCTACTTACTTAAATGGCCTATATTTTCAACCTGTTAAGGCCAAAGGGAGAGCAAATTTAAGAAATCTATGCGCTTCGATCTTGTGCGCATATTCTCCAATTGCGTTGGCCAAGTATACCATAGATTTTCCTCTACTTGTTCTTTCCATCGAAGCTTAGGACGTCGTCCTTTAACCATGGACAGTAACTGTTTTAACTTTTATCTAAAGGTCAGTAAATTTTTATTGACTTATATTTTTCGATCAGAAATAAAAGTTATTTTTTACTATTATTTTTTCGATAAAAATAACAGTTATTTTTGACTTTTATTTTTTCAGGCAGAAAAAAAAATTTATTTTTTGACTCATATTTTTTTGAGCATAAAAGTTATTTTTTAACTTTAATTTTTTCGAGCAAAAATTGCAGTTATTTTCGACTTTCATTATTTCGAGCGTGAATAAAAGTTTTTTTTTATTCTATTTTTTCGAGCAGAAATAAAAGTTATTTTTGTTTAAATTCATGATAAATTCTATATATTTATTAACAATTTTTTCAAAGACAATTTTTCAGTGAAAATAATTTACATATGTCCAAAAATTAATGGAGTTGAGTTTTGTCATCATAATTGGGGTTGAAAATTCAAAAATAATTTTAATTTCTGCTCGAAAAAAAAGCCAAAAATAACTGTTATTTGTGCTCGAAAAAATAAAATAAAAAAAACTTTTATTCATACTCGAAATAATAAAAGTCAATAATAACTGTTATTTTTGCTCGAAAAAATACAAGTTAAAAAATAACTTTTATTTTTGCTCGAAATTATAGATTGCCCGAGCGATATGTCCGTATTTAATACACAGATTCCATCTCTAAGTCTCTTGCCATGGGATTTTACAAAAATATTTGTTAATTAGAGCCTGTTCGTAAATGCATCACTGCATCAAGACTTTTAGCGCTGAATAATAAGCTAACTTTAGTGCTTTTCTGCAATTTTCTTCCGCAAATAGAAAGAGTGCTGCTAAAATATTCATACGGATCAACAGAGCATCACAATATTTCATGCTGCTAAGTTTGCGATCGTAATGCAGTGCAGTGATGCATTTACGAACTGACTCTAAGTCCTGTTTCACACGAATCAGGTATACTTGATCAGTTTTTATTTAAATTTCTTTTGAATCTGCATTCACGTTCACGTTCTTCATCAGTTTTCATTTTATTTTCCTTAAATTTCATACAAATTTTCAAAATTTTCGTAAACTTGATAGTACGGTCAGGTTTGCTCAATTTTAATTCTGTCAGTTTTTTTTCATACAAATTCAAGACTTGATAAGCCAAACCTGACTAATGTAAAAGTAGACTAAGTTACAATTCAAGAGAAGTTAGTTTATATATCTAATATTTTCTTACGACCGGTAACAACTAACCGAACTTCAATATTATTCATCTTGTAAATTTTAACATTTCATTTAGACAGATTATGACGATTCTTTATATTAAAAAAATACAAAATTAGGATTTTGTAAAAAAATCATGATAGTTATGATAAAATAACATATATGTAAATAATACAAAGCGGTACCAGTATCCTAAAGGTAGATTATTATAACTATTAAGTTTTATTTTATAAATATGCTAAATTTAATTCTCTAGTAATTTTGTAAAGAAGAATTTTACACTTTTCAAGTGCTGATTATCAAATTATGTATGTAGAATAAATTTTTATATTGAAAATAAAAAACAGTTTGCATAATAAGTTTTCAATACTAGGCAAAATAGTAATGCATGATTCCCAATTTTTTATATTTTCATAGAAATGACGAAAGTGATTTAGAAATCCTTCTTTTTATAGAATTAAGATAGTAAATGCCTGAGTAAAAGCAAATCACTAAAAGCTAAATTACACAGCACGCCAACTCTTTTTTTTAAGATTTCTAACCTTTTTTAAGGTGACCAAATGCAATTTTTCTTAGCTTTTAAGTCGTGTAAAAATCAGCTTAATGTGATTTGTTTTTCAGTTTGATTTTTTTTATTTGGTTGAATTAAATTAGGTTTTATTTTAAGTTTTGGTTATATTTATACATACTTTATTTCAGTTAATACATTTCGGTTTTAAAATTTAATACATAAATGCGAAGCTTCTTAGCATATTTTGTTTTGTTTTTTTTTTTTTGAAATGTTAAAAGTTTATATTTAATTAATTATATTTTGTACATGTATTTTAGAATTGTTATTTTTATGAAAATTATGATTCCAATGATTAGCAAATGTAATTTATTTTGCTCTTATAAATATTTAATTATCAAATTGAGAAAATTAATGTTAATATTACAAAACAAACCAAAAAAAACTATAATTATTAAATAAAATTATAATAAGTTTTTGCAATATGTAAAATTATATTTCTTTTCTTATCTCTTTCCCCTCTTCAAAAACATACAAAAAATATATCTGTACTCTGTGCAAATAATAAAACATCACAATGACACAAAATATTAAAAAATATATAAAATGAATCACTAAACTTTCACCTAAAACACTTGAAAAATATCACGACATGAAAAATCATCATATCATTATCACTGTTTCTACCTAAACATTTGCTATCAACTTAAACACTCCGGCAACACCATTTTAAAATTCGAATCGTTTCAAAAAAATAATTTGAAAATTGAAAATTAACGAAACTCGAACTGACTTTCATAATTATGCCAACAATCATCGTCTCGTCATCATTATCATCTTTAAAATGTCATTATGATTTAATTTGTTTTGTTGTTGCTAAATGTGGATGGTGGAAATGTAGGCGAGAAGAATACATTGATAGAACCGCCACCGATACCATCTTTTGGTACACCACGAAGAAGAGCTTTATCTGCCCGTATCCAGGAACTAAATCGTAGTCTTCTAGAAGAGCGTGATTCCCAAAACCAAAACAGCTACAGTGATGCCGATGACAGTGGATAGAATGTTTATTTAATTTAATTATTTATTTATTTAATTTACAATTGTTTTAAATATAGTTTTAAGTTTTTAGACCATAGAATGATCTTAGATTTTATAGATCACATAGACTACACTTACACTTATACTAAGATACAATTAAAGAAAACACACAACACATACATATATACAAACATACACAGCATACATACATACATACAAATAGTTGAGGAAGAACTATTTCATATTGAGTCTATAATTAATTAATTTATATAAACATAAACAAAAGTTTAATGTTAAAATAAGTTTAGCGCAACTCTGACGCATATAACAGAAAGATTTTGTCCTATGGCATAGGTTATGTTTAGGGACCTCTGTGGCTTATGATTTTTTTCCAACAGGCAAATCCCTCGATATTAATGGCCTGTTAACAAATACTCTAATTAATGTGGAGTGTGACAGTGACCCTTGACGGGATGCGTTTTCACGACAATCGTTAAAAATTATTTTTTGATGCAAACACGGGTCAGACAGAACATCCATTTTCGAAAAAAACGTATTATTGAATGCAATATTTGTCTATGGCGATTTTGCAAAATAGATTGAATTAGCGATAACTAATTAAAGTTTAGATGTCACTGTTAAAAGACACTTTATTTTCATAAATTTTTCTGAATATTAATATTAGATTTCTAAACTAATGTGTTTTTCCTAAAAATGCTGTTTTTGGTTAATGTTGTAAATGGGCCAAATCGCCGCACTCGATATCGATCGAAATGTTAGATATTTCAGAAACATTTGTGTAGCATACTTTTAGGACAATCTAAATAATATATAACATAAGGCATAGACTATAACTAGACTGAGGGCGAACTGTCAAAGTACGTGTTAGAAACGTCAAAGTGCATATTAGAAACATCATGGTACATTTGTTTGGTTCCCTGGTAGACCATATGTTCTCAGTCTTGTTAAAGTCTATGATATAAGGTTCACTACATTGTAACTTATTTGTCAAAAGTTCCCAATTAGTAAAAGAATTTAATTTAAATTAAATGTTTTGACAAACAAACGAATATATTTAGATATCAAATTTTATAAAACTTTTTGCAAAATAAATTATTTTGAAAATCCCTAAGTTATGTTACACAATATTTGCTTTAAAGTCTGAGTTTTCGATCGATATTTAAAGACACGATTTGGCCCCTGGTTAATTAATTGTGTTCGGTACGAAGAATTTGTTGACTGTCTGGTATTTTTTAGGTTTACCCGCTTATATTAAGTCTAAACAACTCCGCTTAAGAGTTATACTTCCTCTAGTCAGTCCTAAGCAACTCAAATTAAAGTAGGTTATACTTCCTCTAGTCAGTCCTAAGCAACTCAAATTGGACCCCAACCCTTTAACAGTTTCATAAGAAGTAGTCAGAGTTTTCAGAACAAACTTTAATAATCCTGATGAAAGGTCAGCGCTCTTACAACACTTAGATGCAAAGAGAAATTGATTAAATAGCTCATTGCGCGAACCTCTTCTCGATTCAGAGTTTGTCTCTACATTCCACTCTATTTATACCCTTCACCATCATAGGTGGAAAGGGTATTATAAGTTTTTGCTGATGTATGTAACGCATGGAAGTATTGGTGTTAGACCCACCTTTAAGTATACCAATTGACTTAGAAGCACTTTCTGTATCGATTAAGCAATGTCACTTCCGTCCTTCTGGCTGGGGTTCCAAACATGTAAACCATGCAATCAAAGTACCGGTCGCTATTTAAAGATAATTTAATGAAATTTGGCAAAGATTTTTTACAGTGGGACCATGGCTATTAAATTTCTTTAAAATCGGGCCATTATTTATGGTACCTTTCACAGGTCATACTTCTCGGAATTGATATTTTGGCCATAAATATCAATATTTTTTCATGAAATTTAAAGCAAATACTGCTTATGTAAACCAAAATCATTGTAATTCGTTATATGCAGTCCACGTTTGACCGTAGCCCCCATACATCTCTTCCATCAAAATGCAATAATACAATACGCTCGTAATTCTGAAAATAATGACAATTTTAAGTTTATTTTTTGCATATATAATTTTTTAAAAACTGTAAACAATTTGCTAAATTTCAAGATTATCGGTCCACATTTGACCCTAGCTCTCATATGAGTCCAAATGAATGAAACAGCTTAAATATTTAAGTCTTGAGAAAATGTTTATATAATGACAAAATTTAGCAAATATTTGTCTTTATATATGAAAAAGAACACCGTTTACTTAATAATGGGTATCGTATGGTCGGGCTTAACCAACTATAGCACTTCCATACTCATTTTGGTTCAGTTCTTTGTTGTTTTTGTATATAGAGTTTATTTTTGTTTCTATGAGTCAAGAAACAGTTGACGGTAACTCCAGACAAAGAGCCGTAAAGATCTTAGAACACAGAACTTGCTTCTTGCAACCTACATATGGAAAGCAACCACCTATCCGACGGCGCTGTAAGTACTTCGAATACTGGTTAGTACTTCGACTACTAAGCATAATATATAATATTCAGTCTTGGTTCGAACCCCGGTCACGGCAAAATTTACTTTAGAAGTATAAATTACCCCAGCATCCTCAATCGGTGGTAAGTCTATAACAATTACACGCCGTCGATGTAAAAGAAATAAAATTTACCGTAGAACAAAAAAGCCTAAACAATGCGTCTAAATAACAACAAATGGCGCAACTTCAACGTACTAAAAATTGACATGATATAAAATTACAGAGTTGAATAATAAAGCGTGATTCATTTAGAGGTTCCCTTCATTTTTTTAAGAAAAAACAATTAAAATTTAATGTTTATTATCATTTGAAAGAACATTCATATGCATTTATTTTTTGAAGATATGATATGTCTATCAAATGTCTATCAAATGCTGCACAGTGGTTTACGGACGCTTTTTTTGGAAATAATTCTTTAACTTTTGAACGACTGGAGATATTTGAATGAAATTTGACATGGTGATAGTCAAGGAGTATTCGAGTTGGTTTTTAAAAGCACTGGTCCATGAGGGGTCGGGAGAGTGATTGATGGACCTTCAAAGTTGGTCACCTCGGGTGTTCGACTTTTTTAAAAATTCGCCAAAAATCCATTTATGTATGGATTGAAAAGAAATTTTAAACTTAAGTTGTCCTTGAGAAGATCTACAAAAAATATGCTTAAATGTGTAGGTTATCTCCTTTGGATTTCGAGATATTTGGGTAAAAAGGAATTTTTAGGTTGATTTTTTACCTCTTTTTTTAAGCTTTTTTTGATCTGGTGGACGCATCTGAGGACCAAAAATTTTTTAAGAATATTCTTTAAATTTGTAATAAAATTCTGAATAATTTTTGTGCAAGTTAGTTATAGAAATCTTCTTTTGTTTAAAAGTTAAAAATATTCAAAGTTGAAACTTACAAAAAATTTCGCTTTTTTTTTAGTTTTTCCCCAAAAGATAGCTATATTTTTTCACTAATAAAAAAATATTTTCTTAAGAAACATAAAAAGATTTTTAAAGTTTTTAAAAGAAAACATAATGAGAATGCGTATAAAACAAATTTCTTGCTAATTGGACTTTTGGTCCTCGCACATGTCCTCTCCAAAAAATGGCAATTTGTAAAAAAAAAATTAGTTTAAACAAAAATTTCTCAAAAGGCAAATCACCGATTTGAAAAAAATTATAATGTTCATATTTTCCAATATATCTGTTATTGATTAGAAAAGTTTTTTCTGAAACGCGCTGCAAATAGAGACAGTGTTGCCATATTTGTAAAAAAACTCATTTTTTGAAACACCTTTTTCCCCAGTTGGGAATTGGGGAATTTTTAAGTTAAAATTGGGAATTTTTTTTAGTCTATTGCTTTTACATCTTATTGGTCTACATTACTACAAAATTTCATTGTAATATCTTTATCCATGTCATTTCCACAGAATATCAAAGATTAAAAATATTTTCCTTAAAAAAGCAGAAAAACAATTTTTTTTTGTTTTACGATACAAAGTGTAAAAAAAGTAACGCACTTAAAAAAAACTTTTACTTAGTGCTAATCTCCTAGTCTTTCCCGATCTAATGATACTAAACATGTATATAAAGCATTAATACCGAGTCTTAAAAAACTCTGAAAACTTTGACCCCCGTAGCATTTTTACACTGTTTATTTAAATATAAGTGATGAATTTGTGCATATAAAATTAATAATCACTCAAATATTTCACTATAAGATGACAATGATCCTTCGATAACAAACAAATATTTTTTTATTTTTTTAAAGAAAATATCATGAGGATTTATGAAATATCAAAATGTAAATAATTTGTACTTATATTAAAAGGTGAAATACATTTTATTGAAGTATTTGTAGTTAAAGTTTAAACTTACAGTTTTTATTACATATTTATATAAAAGTAGTTATTTACTTAATTTTTATTTTCAGTAAAATAATCAGTACAATCTATTATATCAAGAACCTCTTCCAGGTGTTCGTTTTCAGAAGTTTTTGTATAACTGCTCCACCATTTCTTTCTTATCGTTGATAGAGCAGGATCAGAAGACAACAAGAGATAATTTATTAGATCCTGATTTTGCGATTTTCTTGAGCATTTTCTGGTATTAAATAGTTGGATATACTTGAAATCTGAATTCCGCGCTTCCTGGGCCTCTTCTGTCAGTTCACCAAGTGGGTTGATTATTGATTATTTCGTTTGAGCACTTCCTTAAAGGAATCTTTGATTTCAGTATCCGAATGAGTAGAAAGAACTTCGGATAATCGCATTTTTTTAGATCTTTCTCCGAGATCATCATAGTTTTTTAGAGGGGCTCCAGCACCAGAAGTTTTAAGCTCAATTGAGTCCTTCAGCCTGTCTTTAAATTTAGATTCAAATCTTTTTAAACAGTAATTAACCGACTTAATTTTAAGTTCAAATAACTTTACAAATTTTACGACTTTGTCTTCCTCACTATTGAGAATCATGGAGTTAGTTTGACTTTTAGCATATCGCATGATTATTTTAATTTTTTCTGCTCTCGAACTGCTTGGTTGTTCAAAAAGAATATCGCACAACACTTTAAATTCCAATGTTATAGCCATGATGTTTTAACTGTTAATAGCAGTTACATTTAAAACTTTCTTTTTTATATTAAAAAAAAACATTTTTTATATATACCTGTATCCAAAGAATAATAAAGAAATCAATGAATTAATGTATTTTTTACCTCTAAAAATAGGTGCATATATAACTCAACCAATATGTGCGTCTCGTAAAACCTACCTGTATGGAGGTGAGTAACCATATCCTTTCTGACCATTATGAAAAACCCAAGTTGTAACAATTTTTACCTATTGCATTAACTTTCACATTAAAAAACATTTTATAACCTTAACATAATTTTGCAATTTTTTCAAATACACCAATTTTAAATACCGGAAAAATGCCTTTAAATCTTATTTTAAATAAATTGTCACACTGTTACTATAAAAGTACTCTTCTAATTAAACTTTTGCTACAAATTATGGATATATGTATTACCTTTACACTGTTATCAAAATCGGTGCCTTACTCGTACTTACTTATTTAGAATCTTTTACTAAAATTTTATTTTTTAGCTTGGAACAAAAGGCAAAATCGAATAAAATTTTTTTAAGTCATTCTTATAATGTTTTCTTTAAAAAAATAAAAAACTATTTATATCTTTTTGAAGAAAATATTTGTTTATTAGCGAAGGATCATTGTCATCTTAAAAATAGTGAAATATTTGAGTATGATAATTAACTTTATATGCACAAATTCATCACTTATATTTAAATAAACAGTGTAAAAATGCTACGGGGGCCAAACTTTTCAGAGTTTTTTAAGACTCGGTATTAATGCTTTATATACATGTTTAGTATCATTAGATCGGGAAAGACTAGGAGATTAGCACTAAGTAAAAGTTTTTTTTAAGTGCGTTACTTTTTTTACACTTTGTATCGTAAAACAAAAAAAAATTGTTTTTCTGCTTTTTTAAGGAAAATATTTTTAATCTTTGATATTCTGTGGAAATGACATGGATAAAGATATTACAATGAAATTTTGTAGTAATGTAGACCAATAAGATGTAAAAGCAATAGACTAAAAAAAATTCCCAATTTTAACTTAAAAATTCCCCAATTCCCAACTGGGGAAAAAGGTGTTTCAAAAAATGAGTTTTTTTACAAATATGGCAACACTGTCTCTATTTGCAGCGCGTTTCAGAAAAAACTTTTCTAATCAATAACAGATATATTGGAAAATATGAACATTATAATTTTTTTCAAATCGGTGCTTTGCCTTTTGAGAAATTTTTGTTTAAACTAATTTTTTTTTTTACAAATTGCCATTTTTTGGAGAGGACATGTGCGAGGACCAAAAGTCCAATTAGCAAGAAATTTGTTTTATACGCATTCTCATTATGTTTTCTTTTAAAAACTTTAAAAATCTTTTTATGTTTCTTAAGAAAATATTTTTTTATTAGTGAAAAAATATAGCTATCTTTTGGGGAAAAACTAAAAAAAAAGCGAAATTTTTTGTAAGTTTCAACTTTGAATATTTTTAACTTTTAAACAAAAGAAGATTTCTATAACTAACTTGCACAAAAATTATTCAGAATTTTATTACAAATTTAAAGAATATTCTTAAAAAATTTTTGGTCCTCAGATGCGTCCACCAGATCAAAAAAAGCTTAAAAAAAGAGGTAAAAAATCAACCTAAAAATTCCTTTTTACCCAAATATCTCGAAATCCAAAGGAGATAACCTACACATTTAAGCATATTTTTTGTAGATCTTCTCAAGGACAACTTAAGTTTAAAATTTCTTTTCAATCCATACATAAATGGATTTTTGGCGAATTTTTAAAAAAATCGAACACCCGAGGTGACCAACTTTGAAGGTCCATCAATCACTCTCCCGACCCCTCATGGACCAGTGCTTTTAAAAACCAACTCAAATACTCCTTGACTACCACCATGTCAAATTTCATTCAAATATCTCCAGTCGTTCAAAAGTTACAGAATTATTTCCAAAAAAAAACGTCCGTAAACCACTGTGTGCTGTCTATCAAATGCTGGCCGCAGCTTCGTCTCAGATGGTCTAACCGTTGAGTCCAATTTTCGATGACTCATTCGAATATTTCGACTGGTAACTGGGTAATGACATGTGTAATGATTTGCTCCAAGGCCTGAATCGAAGTGGGTTTGTCCTCATTAACTTTAGACTTTACATATCCCTACAGGATAAAGTTTAACGGTATGATATCTCTCGATCTTGGTGGCCAATGGAACGGCTCAAAATGTAAAATTATCTAACTACCGAAGTGTCCTCTCAATAAATCCATTGTTTGATGCGATGTGTTTGAAGTGTCAGTAAATAGTCGGTTATCATATCACGATAACTGTTGCCATTGAAGGTTACTGGCATCATTTTTAATGAAATATAGACCGATGATTTAACCGCTATATGTTGTCTCATCGGTCGAATATTATCTAATAATGAATGATGGGGGTCAACATGGGTGATTGTGTTGCAAATAGTACGCTCAGTAGGCTAATTATGTTGAGCATAAGTTTCGTAATAACGAACGATTTGTAAACATTGTTCAGGCGTAAGTATTTCTATTGTGAAATACCAAACAATACTAAGCAAAAATAACATGACCAGAGACCGGATTTTAATACTTTTAAAACAATATTTTTATATTTAAATCCATAAAAAACAATCATTGATGTTTAAAAAAATATTAAAAATCCCTCATGAATTTTATTTGTTCAAAAATTTTGTTTCTCTTTTTAAATCCGATGAAAATAAAATATAAAAAAAAAATCGTTTGGGATATTTATCAGTACAGTTCATCTTTTTTCATTCGATGAAAATAAATTTTGATAGAAAAAATTCAAATTTTATTTCTGTATTTGTCCGGGTATAAAGCATCTTTAGGACGTTTAAATAGCAATAAATTCAATTATTGTTGCAAATTTTATATTGAAATGGGTTTGGGCAGCAAATGATCGTTATCTAAGTGCATTTAAAACGTTTAAAAGTATTTTTTTTTAGAAATAGCGACGCGAATCAAAGAAACCACCAATAGTTCCCATTAGAACTATTATCTTTAACTTCGATGTCCTAAAACATTGCAAAAAATTGAAAACATTCATACATTCATTGTTGAAAATTTTGAATTTTCATAAACATTTTATTTTTTTAAAGTCAAAACAATTTTTTTTTTTCGAATATTTATCGTTATAGATATTTAAAATTTTCATCATGAGGGATATTTATATTTCAAATATAAATCCCTCTTGTTTTATTTTTCGATCGAAATGAAAATAAATTTTCATCGGCAATGATATTTATACTTGATGGATTTAAAAAATAAAACGATCTCCGGTCTCTGAACATGACAATACGACACGACTCACACTTGATCTGCCAAAAAATGCTATTGCCGTACTCACCCGTTACAAAAGCTTTATTTTCCCTTTCACTAGAAGTACGTCATTAATTCGACTGGGTCAAAAAGTAGAAATTTTATTTAAACGATTCATTTTATATTATGGATTCTTTTCTAATATGTTATTTTCCAGTATAATGACTCAATATGATAAATTTTCTTCTGTAAGCTTAAAACCAAATGTGCGACATAGAAATCACCAACGAAATATTATAAGTATCAGAATAAAACTATAGAATATATTTATACGAATATCGTATGATTTAATGAAAAGAGTTAACAAATATCACATAAAATGATGATGATCCTTATAAATAAATAACTACAAAAAATCTAATATTTAAGAAGATGTGTATGTATGTAGTCTAGAATTTTAATAGAAAAACTAAATTTTAAAACCAAATATAAATTGTGATTCCTGTAATATCTAAATTAAGAAAATCCAAAAAAAAAATATATTTAAAAAAAATCAAAGCATTAATATTAACAAAATAAGACAATTTAAATTAAAATTGAGCTTATTAAATTATTTTACACAAATTAGTATAAGTATTTATTTATTTATCAATTTTTAGTGCTTACGTTATTAATTTAACGAATATAATTTATTTTTTACTGTTACTTTTTTAACTATTATTTGCGTTTTAAAAACTTATTTTGTTTGAAAATTATAATTCTCATTTAGTTGCAAAAGTACATCATAATTGAAATGTAAAATCAGCACTTGAAAATATTTAACTCCTTCGGAAGTCGTAAAAATTAAAGAATTTTAATAATAGTCATATTTAATAGGGTTATAGTTTTAATAGGTATATACTTTTATGACAAATTATAATTATATTGAGGATTGACTTTTAATCTATCGATAATGCTAAACTAAGACGAATAGATTTGTATAGACGACAAAAAACATGAAAAGAAATATTTTTCGTAAATAATTCTACAAAAAATTATTCATAAGGAAGTCTTACGGAGATACTATTTAACTAAAATGATTTGAATTATTATGAATATCGAAATACATTTCAGACGAATACAGGCAGGGTAGCAAAATGTGTCCAAACATTTTAATTTTTTAATTTTATATTTTTGATAAAATTTTGATGATAAGTAACGATAAGCCAACGCGTTGCAACGTTTAAAAAATCCTTGTCTTTCTTACCAGCTGGCAGTTGGTTGGAGTTCCAAGGAAATGTAGATTAATAAATAAAAAGGAAAAAAATCTGTGATGGTTATAAAGTAAAAGAATTTTCAAGTGTCAACTTAATTGTGGTTTTTAATTTCACTTAAGTGTTTAGTTAAATAGATGATCTTAACTTCTGACATTAACACGGCATTTACACATGCAAGTGCAAGTGAAAAAAGCTCAATACGTTTATATTTTTTTACTAACACAATCACACTTCTGCAAGTTGTAGGCTCACTTGCAAGCGATTTTGATTGCCAGTGATTTTTTTACTTGCATGTCAGAAGCAAAAAAGGAGTGTTGCCACATAAAGATTATATATTAATTTAAATAGATAGAATACGAGGAACAATTTTTATAATAATAACAAAATGATTTAATTTCTTGTTATATACCGAAAATAAGATAAAAAACATTAAAAACTTGTAGTTCTATATGTATTATTATAATTTGGTACATACATTTATGAATAATTTTATGAACAAATTATTCATACAATCTGCTTCCCTTATAATTTGCCAATAATAAGCTATGGCAACCCAGCCATTGAAAATTCATCTGAGTATACAAAAAAAACACAAGAAATTAATTTTAAGAGCAAAGCAATTTTCTTTAAAACCATTTTCTTCCTAGACATGAAGAAATGAAATGAATTTGCACTTGTTTGTGTAAACAATCAAGCAAGTTGCAAGTGTTTTCATTACTTTTTTCGGTGTATTGGTTGCTAATACGTATACACAACTTGTAACAACCCAGTAAAAAATATATGGATTAATCCATAATCGAGCAACAAAGGAGTAATAACTTGTTCATCCATTTGGAGTAATAAGCGAGCTATCGAAACTTTTTATTTTGTTTTGTTGTTTATGCCTCGCTTAATACTCCAAATGGATCAACAAGGGATGCATCAGTTAGTTTTTTTTTTTTTTAAAATACAATGTTTTTTACTTTTTTTATTTCGGTAATTGGTGAATTTTTAATTGCATGTTTTAAATATTATATTACGCGTTGTCTTTTCTTTAATTTTCTTGCAGAAGCACTTATAGACACGTTTCCAATATAAATAAAAATTAATAGTTTCTGATTTTTGTAAAAAATAACCAAATTTTTATTTTATATGAATGTTTACTCCCTTTATGCTCCTTTAGGAGACAAAAACGATTACTCCCTCTGTCTTGAAAATGACGACTAAAGGGAGTACTCCATAAGGAGCTTAAAAGGAGTACTCGTGTCTGCGGACATGCTGTGTTAAAAATCCTATGAGTTTCGGAGTTTTATGGAGTAATCCATTACTCGCAAAGGAGCGCTCCAAGAGTACTCTTTGGATGATCCTATTTTTTACTGGGAAGTCACCTACGTGTGTAAACGTACTGTAAACAGTGGGTGAAAAGGTTAATTGAAAAAATATGTTTTTTTACTTTGAAGTGCAAATAAATCTGAACCCGTTAAACATATAAAAAATTAAAATTTTATGAATGTATCTTATATGTCAGCTCTGTAAATTCCAGTCAAAAATAATAGAATAGTAAGTAGTTGCCAAAGACCACACAAAAGTAATACAACTAATTCAATAAGAAATTAAATTATTTGGGTAACTATCGAACAACAAACTTTCGCGAATTTGGTCCGATTATAAAGATTTTTAAATGAAAACTTCTTAAGAGTGGTTCAAAAAAAAAGTTGAGTCAGTCACCCCCTAGGATTGAAGATAAAGTAAAAAAAAATTCTAAAATTTTTTTTTTTATTTTTTTTTACTACACTTACAAATACCGCCCTTTTTTTTTTTTTGTTAACTGTGTCGCCATATTAGTCCGATCATAACACTTTATATATCGATGTTCATGGCTCTTTGATAGTTTTTTACTGCCATGTCAATATAACCCAGTACTGTCATAGTCACTTCCAAGTTCTTATCCTATTTCATACAAATTATTCCTAAAAAAGTCTATTCCGCTTTAAGTTCACTTTTGTTTAAAGGGCTCATTTTATTTGCATCTGTGGCAAATATTACGTGAAAAAAAATTTACATGTAGTCCATTTTAATTTTTTTCAACAAATTATTTGTAAGCCGGTTTTTGAAAGGCTGCTTTAACAAATAAGCAACCAAAGATTACGGAATTCTTGTAAAAAGTGACCAATAAAAAATTTTTATATTTCAAATTTTTATATTTCAAAAATGAAAATGGATCCCAAACTGAAAGTGATTTTATTGTCCATAAAGTGGCTTATAAAAAAATCGGCTATAGTCCAAATGCGCAAAAGTTGTGCAACTATAGCGGTGGTCTAAAGCCGAAAATTACTGTAGTTTAGGAGATATTTGACTCCAAAAATTTGTTTGCGTTTTTTGGCATGACTTCTAGCCGTTTGTTTTTTTTTTTTTTTGTTTGCTTATAAATCATTTTTGGTAAAACCGAAATTTTTTAAAAATAATATTCTAAATGAAGTAGAGAAAAATAATTTTAATTATGTAAAGTTTATGACACAGGAAAATTCTTCAAAGTTTGTGTACCAAAAAAAGCTTGAAAAATTAAATTTAAAAAAAACACTAACTTTTTTCTTTCTATATTTAAAAAAAAATCCAAAAGACTTAACTTTTTTAACTTTTTTGGGTTATACTGTTTTCAAAAATAAGTTTTTAAGTTTTTTTTTAATTACAAAGTAATAATAAAAAATTATACACTTTTTTGACAAAAGTCCTTTTCATTGATGTCTTATTTTGGTAGAATGTTTGTGTATAATTTTATAAAATTCTAAATGAACGAGTGATAATATATGTCTAAAATTTTATTTAATTTGTAGGTGGTTTATTTAAATGTTTATTTTATTTTTAGAAATTATATATTAGTAATCTAACATCATTTTCTAAAAAATTTTCCGTCTTATCATAAATGATTTATAAGCTAAAAATGAAGTTTTCGAAAATGTAAAAATGTTTCGGATCGGACCAAATTGGCGAAAGTTATACTCACCCAAAGGTTTTACATACCCGAGGAGGGCAAATTTGCTCCACAGTTGAGCTCACTGTGCTACCAATAGATACGTTCTACTTAAACTATTTTTAGGTGTTATATATATATAAACATTTGAAATTTGATTGTTTTCATAGATTTTTTAAGAGGTTGTTCAAGAAAGCTTACCATAACATGAAAATGAAAAAGGTTTTAGAGATATTATTGGACAAAACTGAAACAATTGTATTTTTTTGCATAACCGGAACTTTTTTAATTCATAAAAACTACGAATATTTCAAATAATAATAATACTATAAAAACCTATCAATAACTAGTGATTTTATTAGGAACGACCTGAAAATATCCTATAATTAAAACAGGCCACAATTTTCAAGATACTTTAATGGGTCAATGAATAATATATGTATTTTTTGTTACAAGAAGATTGGTAAATATAAACATAATAGTTCAAAATTTTTCTTCCCGAAATATAGTCCTACATTTATCAACGCCACAAATTTGCTTTAATTCTATTAAGTTTAACTCAGACATTTTTTGTCAGTGGATCTTTTGCTATTGAAATTTGAATAAGAAAATATTAAAACATATAATTTGGAATAACAAAAATATTCTAGAATATACAAATTTTTCTATAAAATTATATATTTTTTTTAATATGTATTTTATTTAAAATTGTGCATTTTTTTTTTAATTCGTAAGAAATATGAAAATTAAAAAAAAATTAAGTTTTTTTTAGATAATTATTTATTATTCAAATATAAGAAATTTTTAGAAAACTTTCCATAGAAATAAGAAAATTTTGCAACATTTCCTTTAAAACAAAAAAAAATTAAAAAATATATACAACTTTAAAAAATTTCTTATGAAAATGAGAAACGTCTTATATTTTAAAACATGCCTATTTTATATGCCTATAACTTTTGATACGGTTATTAAATTTTTATAAAATTGGGTTAAATGAAAGTCTTCAAGTTTCAATTAAAGTTTAAATTAAAATTTTGTATCATGTAAGGAAGATACATTATGCTTATGACCCAAAGATATATCAAAAAGCATAACTTCCATTTTATTTATCTTTCCTTGAAAGTGAGTCAACTCAAAATTTTTAAATTTTCAATGAATACAAAAAACTGTTTTATTTTTATAAGAGACAAAACTGTATATTTTTGTCAAAATTGTAGAGGAAACAATGTCAGATTTTTACAGTGGGTGGATATGACCACTGTACATCGATTTTTGCCAAAAAGTGAAAACTTTTAAAACTTTTACTTATCTCTCTTTATCATCATAAAATAAAAACCAAAAAAGTAGGCCAATGGGGGACCGGAAGATAATAACCTGTTGGTAAAAAACTCATTTTTTCCAAAATATATTTTAAAATTTGAACATTTTATAATTTATCATTAGAAATTGTTTATATATTTTTAAGTCAGAACTTAAACCAATTGAAGCATAGCCGCGAATAACGTTTTAAAAGCCTATTTTTACAAAACCTGTTATTTTCAGATTACAGTTAACATGACTCTTTTACATTGCTCAATCACCAAATCAGCCAAAATTATGCACCTTACCGCTATCAATATACAAATAGAAAAAAAAATTATCTATATATTGCCTGCTACTTTAAAAATGTTTTTACGAATTGTGAACAATTTCAATTTTGTCGCTTACAACGTTATTCGCGGCTATGCTTCAACTAATGAAAACAAATTTCAAATTTAAAAAATTTGTATTAAAATAAAATGTGTTGTTTTACAAAAAATCTATCAACTTCCGATCCTCCATGGGCTCACTTTTTTGGTTGTTATTTTTTGATGTCAAAACTATAACAAATTTTTAAAAGAAGGATAAAAAATGGCAGATATGCTTTTTGAGATATTATTGAGTCAAGGACATAATTTATCTCCCTTGTTTCCCAATACATAATTAAAATGTTAAGTTAAAAAAATATGAAACTTCTGGACATACACAGAAATATGAGCCTAATTTCATAAATCCGATAACCGTATCTTATATTATAGGCATACAGAATAGGTATGATTTTTCAAAAAACTTAAAAAAAGAACGAACTTGAACAAAAGCGAAATTCAAAACTTTGAAAATCTTTGCAAATTTAAAAAAAAGTCCTATTTATTATGACCGATGTGGAGAATAGTTTACCAAATTATTGGAAATTCACCCAAAATTTTGCGGAAAAAAGCGATAAAACTTAAACTTGAATCCCAGAAAGTCATAAACCCAAATACTTACTTACTTAAATGGCCTATATTTAGAACCTGTTAAGGTCAAAGGCCGAGCTTATTTTAAGATTAAATGTGCTTCGAGCTTGTTTGAGTGATCTTTTCATCGAAGTTTCGGACGTCCTCTGCTAACCTTAAGAGGTTCGTGTTAAACTAATTTTAGCTTTTTCATAGTTATTGTTTTTTTCAGGAGTGGGTTACTAGTCTCACGTCCTAACCCATATTTGTATAGTTTTTATAAGAGAACTCGCGGCACGTTAACGGGTATTATCGTAGATCTCCGGGTGATACCAAAAAGTATCAGTGTTCACAGTTGAGATGAAGGATAGCCAAGATAAGTCTGGACTTACCAAGTTAAGACCAATCAGAACAGTTGCTTAGTATCCGACATCTTTAACAAACTACTTCTGATAATAGCCCAAATTAAAATCGAGCTAACTTTTAAAAACAAATGGAGGTGAAAGTAGGCTATCACTTTCACATCCATTTGTTCTCATCCGTGAAAAAAATCCTTGGCGCACTGTGTTATTCGTGTTTGTAAGCCCTGAAATATGATTATTCAAATGACAGTATCTTCCATTACAAATTATCCGAATTTTTGAATATACCTACACGAGTTCATCCAAGTGCTGTAGCTGTTTTTCAATTGCTAGCAAAAAATTAGTAACTGCCATTTAAATACAATAACAAAATTTTAGTGTTTTAAGAATACCACAACAAAAATACGATTTTGAATTTAAAATTTGACAGATGACATACACGTATGTATGTACTTTTGCAAACATGTAAATATTTATGAAATTAATTATTACAACGTTAAATTGTTCGGTTTCGTTATTAAAGTTATTTGCCATTTTTTGTTAACAATCATTTCCTCCGTCCAATTAAAAATATTTTCGTTTTCGTTTCTAGCCGAAGCTAAAATAAAGACAAAGTAAAAATTGTTATTAAAAACTTATCTGCAATCTCAATGCAATTATTTATTAATCTACAAGAATTTTAGGTGAATTAATTTAAAGAAATTTTTAAAATGCCTTAATGTGTATTGAAACAATCCGCTTTATATGTTAGTTTAACGGTTACTAAATACTTATGTATCAAACGATTATTACTACTAAATATTTATAAACAATTTAGTATAACAATAATAATGGAAATCCACTATATCTATTATTGTATGTATATATCTGCTAAGGATTTAGTATATAGAAGACAAAAAACTATAAGTTATTATTATAAATATATAGGATTAAAATATTGTAGTTTATGTAGAATAGTTTGAAAGTAATTAAATATAGATTTCCACAGTGAGAAAAGAGAAAAAAAAACAAACAACTATAAACAATTTTAAGAGCTTTTTTGATAATGATTTTTTAATGAGTCCACACACCAAATTAAGTTTAGTCTATGAAAATAGATAAAACTTCATACTAAATACTAATCAGCCAAATTAAATATTAAACAAAATCCTATTAAAAATCGTTTTCGAATGCACAAAAATGAGCTTAAATTGCTTTTATATAATTTACTAATATCGTTTTTAATCTAAAACTGTTTGTTTACTTTACACTGTTTAAAAATCGAAAAAGAGTTTGAATCCTTAACTGTTGAGTTTGAATGGATCTAAATTTATTCTCGAAAGAAATTATTTGCCTATTTTCATAGAACTCTAACTTGGCAAATAATTGTAGGTTTATAAATTCACAATCAGTTTTTTTCCTGTTTAATGAATTTAACTCCCGTTGTAAAAAATTGTGTTATTATCGGAATACAACTCAAGTGCCATTTTTCCATAGTTATGTGATTGCCAAATCGGTCCAGAAATATGTGGAAACATTCTGCTATTTTAGAAACCTTTAAAGTCCGTTATTTTAATTTTTGAGTTTATCAAATCCTTGGCTTTTCAAAGAAAATTTTACAAATTAAAATTTTTTAAAATCTTGGCACAGATGTTCTGAATAATCTGCCAGTACGTACGTCTTATCATCCCTTATACAACAGGTTTGTTTTTTTAATTGGCTAAAATGTATTCATTCAGCAACAAATTATTCGTCTGAGACCCTATTTTAAGTCATCAACCTGTAGCCGACGATATATAATCACTTCGACTTAATGATGTTCATGCAAATTTCTATTTCACTAAACTACAATTCTACAAGTTTACAGGTTACAATTACAAGTCTAATTCTTACAAGTGCTGTTCAATTGTGTTTCATTAAAATTTACACAACAATTGTAGCTATTTGGACTTGTAAACTACAATTTCTACAATTACAATTTCTAAATTACAATTTCTACAATTATAATAAAATAAAATATTTTGATAAATATATGTAGCAATATATCAAAAACGGCTTTTTGCGAAAAAGAACTTTTTTATTGTAGAAAACGAATCTCTGGGATTATAAAAATAATGTTTGTTTTACAACTTTTGTGTTTCTAAATTCTGTTAAAAGATGGCGCTATTTTTTAGGTTACATATGAAAATCGCATTTTTAATAATTAAAAGTTAAAAATTTGGTTTGACGATGTTCCGCGACTTTGTTTAGGAGTATTTGGTCTATCTTTTTTCTGAATGCACCAACATCGTAAAACATCCAAATAATATGTATTTGATACATTTGTAACAAACATGTCAATACCGCCGCCTTGCGGCAATCTTTTGTAACATTTTTAGAAACACAAAAATAAATGCTTTCAAAAACTTTCAAAAGAGATATCTGCGATGAAATTCCGACGAAAAATAAGAAATCTAGGGGCAAAAGTAGTTAACAGTACACCAATTCTGATACTTTTTTGAACATTTGTTTTAAAATTTTGTGTAAAATTTAGTCACTGTTTACAATATTGGAAGTAAAAATAATGTTTTTGTAATAAGAAAGGGTATGGCTTAAATTTCATATAAAAGTGAAAGTTTTTTAACTTTTCTTTAACTTCAGCATCCATATGCAAAAATCTTGTTAGCCAGATTTTTTTATCGCGAAATTGGTTAGTTTCGCAATATGTTAATTTGTTTTTTAAAGTCCATTGCATTTTCTATCTCTATTTTAAAAAAATATAATCGCTGTAAATCGATGAGGTATTAAATACATTTTTTTCTTCGGACTTTAACTTGGTGGCAAGTTTCCTTATTACTAAATATTTAGTTTTTAGATTCCTTGAACACAAAATGATTAGAAGCCACTGTTGTCTTGTTACATTTTACGCATTTAAGAGGTCAAATGTAGGCTGTATACACACTTTAAGATTTTGAAGAAAATCAATGGTCGCGATTTAATCGCGTATTATTTTTGCTTCAATGTAGTCCTCAGGATATTTGTTCGTAAATTCGAGCAATATACCTTCAAGTAACACATTGTTATCATACATCAATGCGTCTTACGAAGGTGAACAAGTGAAAAATGACACAAATAGGTTTGCTTGTTTTTTAAATGGCACAAAAATGGCAATATATTTTTCTCGCAAAACTTGCACAAATATAAAGAACATGTTTACCTAAAATTTTGATATGGCGCTTCTCGATGCGTTTCTTAGTTAATGAGTTATAGGAAGACAAATATTAAAAATGCAGAATTTTGACCCTTTTTTAAATTTTTTTTTTAGTTTTTCTCAATTTGTCGACGAACCAAACGTTTAATCGGGAAGCGCCATATCAAATTTTTAGATATCGATAGTAGCTATCTGTACGTAAAATTTGGTCTCAATAACTTTATCCGCTTTTGTGCCATTTTAAATGCAAATTTTATACTTTTTTCACTCCTGTATTATCTTTTATACATATCTTTTCTCTAAGTGTACTGATGTTTTTTTTTATGGTGATGAAATCTTTTACACTTATCTAACTATTAAAATTTAAAAAAGTGCAAATGATGACCTATTAAGAAAGTTACAGCGCAAAATTTACTGCTAGTTTAAAAGCCAAAATTATAGAAAACACCCTGTATTTCAGGAACCAAAATAGCTTGGGCCATTTTATGTAGCACCAAGGATAGCTGAATATGTGTCTAAAAAAATGTATATGAATTCATGTGATTATCTTGAAATTTAAAAACCTACTTTTTTTGATATATTGCTAAATATATGAAGTCAAATAAAACATTTTTGAAATCGTACTGAACCACACCATCTACGATTTTCATGAAATGCATATAACTTTTGATACGGTTATCAGATTTTTATTACTAGACTAATATTTTAGCATATGTCCTGTAGTTTTATGTCCTTTCATTAAAAAATTTAATCTTGTATTTAAATTCAAAATTTTTACTGAAATATTATGAATTATTTAAAAAAAAAAGTTTTTTGTTTTCCGATCCACCATGGGCTCATTTTTTTGGTTTTCATATTTTGTTGTCTACACTATTATCCACATTTGAGAAAATGATAAAGAAAATGGAAGATATGCTTTTTGAGGTATCCTTGAGTCAAGGACATCATTGATTTCCCTTGTTCTGCATGCATGATTACATTTTCTCCTTAACCACTATAGGTGGAAAGCGTATTATAGGTTTGGACTGATGTATGTAACGCATAGAAATATTGGTCTTAGACCACCTTTAGTACACTTAGAATTACTTAGAATTTATTCCTGAGTCGATGTCAGTCCGTCCGTCCATCTGCCTGGACCCCCATGTAAACCTTGTAATCAAACAAAATAAATAAATGGTCATTAATATTGATTTGATTTTGTGTTAATTTTAACTAATTTTTATTAGTTAAAATAAAATTTGAATTCAATTTATCATTCACTTGTAACTTGTAAAAATTTTTTTGAGAGTCTGAGTCGACCCTATGCTTTTTTTCTACAATTCTACAAGCGTACAAGTACAAATTTAGATTTGTGAAACAAAACCACTTGTAGAAGTAAGACTTGTAAACTTGTGAATTGTAAAAATCACTTGTAGCTACAAACTTGTAATTTTGTTTTAATGAAACACAATTTTTTACAAGTTCACAATTTTACAGGCAAAACACTTGTAATTGTAGACTTGTAGCTTAGTGAAATAGGGCCCAATCTGGTCTCAATCAGGGATGGCAAACATGCTACATATGTACTTTTCTGATACATTTTTAACTTGATTGATACCGTTGGTACAATTAGAAAATCTTAATTAAACTTTGAAACTTTAAATTTTTTTATTTTTGAGTTTTCGGAAGACCTAACCCTAGAAGGGGTTTTCATATTTAGCTCTATCATGCTTAAGTGTGTAACACAAAGATAAATTGGTCTGAGATTAACTTGTAGTTTTTTGATTAATTTTGCATCACTCTCTGGGCTTATTTTTAGCTCTGGTGCAATTTTATAAACATTTTATTTAAATTGGACGAAAAAGTATAGATTATTTCGAGTACTTACTACAGAACCTGTATCCCGGGACTAAGTTGTATACATTTAAGTTGGAATTAGTTCGTAGTTGATCATACCTCCCACTGAAGATCTTTTGAAAATCATTTTTATACCCGTGACCATTACTAAAATATTAGACGATCTGAATAAAATACTTTAAATATACATGGAAGCAAAATATAATACAGATATTTGTCTAATCTTTACAAAATCTTCTAAATTCTGACCTTAGTGGCTATCCCAGAATCGGTAGACCGACTCTAGTACTTCTTTTTAATTTGTGTCTTACAAAAGTGCGTCATTTTCATTTACTCAAATTTACTATTTTATATCTCAACTGGAGGAAAGAATTTCTTATATACGAAATTTATTTTGAAATTTTAAATGATTTTTGGTAGGTTCCGACTAACGGAAACATTTTGAATTTCAGGTTCCTTAGATAAATACAAAAGGAAGAATATGGTTTAGATCCATTGTAGGTATATTTTTGATTAGATAAACGTCAAAGAAAGCATTTTTTAAAGGAAACATTCAAAAAATCATAAAATGTTAACCCATGATTTAATATAAAAAGTTGGATTCACCCATTGTATTTAAAATTTTTGTCCGGTCAAAATTTTAAAGGGAGATACATTATTTTGTCTGAACAACTCTCAGCTTGAATTTTGTTAAGTCCAGTCTGGCCGTTATTTGCGTGTCAGGGGAATAACAATAATTTACATTAAACAAGAAAACTTTTACTTTACTCGGTCCCAAAAACAGAAACAAAAATGCATACTAAAATAACTATAACAAAACAATTTCTCAGAGTATATTCTTTTCAGATTGAATACTCTCATATAAAAACGCTCCTCATTAGGTCAAAGTTGATTTAATTTTATATTTTATCCGGACAAACTTGAACTGAGATGCTAATAGGCTAATTATACCCTTCACCACCATAAGTGGAAAGGGTATTATAAGTTTGTGCTGATGTATGTAACGCATAGAAATATTTGTCTTAAACCCATCTTTTAGTATACCAATAGGCTTAGAATCAAAAAGTGGTACTACCAAGTCCTACTTGGTACAATTTTAAGACATAAATTTTTCCTCAAACTGACTTTTAATGTAGCCTCCATTATTCTGATGTTTCTAACTCATATATAAATTATTCTGAGGCCAACTTGTAGTATTCCGATTGGCCCAGTATCACTATTTGAGTTTATTTTCATCTGCAATTTAATAGACATTTCTATTTATATTTGGTGATTAATTCGGTTCCTAACTTCAGGGTCTGATTCATTCAAGATCTTCTTTAAAAAATTACTTTGATATTGTGACAAAATTTAATATAGATATTTTTATAATCATAAAAAAATATTCTAGATTCGTCCAGAACCGGTCGGGACCGATTCCATCAATTTTTGTGTTTCAAAAATGGTACAAAAATAATTTACTCGAATTTACCATTTTATATTTCAATTGAGGAAAAGTGCCCATAATTAAAAATTTCAATCCATAATATACGAAAAAATTCTTATATGATGATCTTCAAAAAAGTAAATTTTTAACTAAATATTTGGAATTTTAATAGATTTTCAGTGTAGGTTTCGATTAACCGGATAATTTCAAATTTTAGGTTACTTAGTTAAATACAAGAGAGCAAAATAAGATGCTGATAAAATAAGATCCATTGTAGGTATATTTTCGATTAGATATTAGAGTATATAGCATATAAAAAATGTGGTACATTTGTGGCCTCAAAAGTACATTTAGATTAGAGAAAATTGATCCATATTTGACCAACATCCAGAACTGACTAAACAGAGCTTAAAAAAAATGTTGATAATTGGTCCATTTTGTAGCTCAGTGGTAGATATAGTTTGAGTCTGTATGTGAGAGAAAAATTTCCAATCAAATGAGCATTCTCCCCACCCCTTGGTTGGATGCTCGTAATAAACTGAATTTTAAAAACACAATCATCGTGTTTGTGTGATTTGAAAGTAACTACGAATACGTGTGAATCTCAAAAGAGAATTTATATGCATGTGAGGCGCACTCACCCACAATGCCTATATCTGGTCCAAAGTGTAAAGTAAACATTCAGCCTCTAATGCGATCATTTTCTTGCGGTTCAACTTAAAAATGTATATTTTTCAAAATTTTGATTTGAAACAAATAGTTAAAGCAATATATAATTAAATATTGTTCCTAAACTTATTGGTTAAAAAATTAATAGCAAAATGCATTTAAGAATTAAAACAAAAAAAACATCCAACATTAAACCAAAAACAAAAACGCCTTATTTAGATTAAGTTATAAAATGTTAATATTAAAGTTATCATTATTTATCAAAAATTCCAAAAGCGAACATAGTCTTTAAATTTAGCAAAGAGTTATTAACATGAGATTGTGGCTAAAAGGAAGCAATGGAAACTTTTGTATATCTGAGATAAAGGCCCAACAGTGATATTAAACTTTAGATCTTGAAAAAAATCCTATTGTTTAAGCCCAATAAAAGGATCGCCTTAAAATCCAAACACTTTGCAAGATTTGTATGAGAATTTTTGAATTGTTATAATTGTTAAAGTTGTTAAATAAAATTATTTTTTTTTTCCATTTACACATACAAATGGCAAATGATTTTTGAAATGTCATTTTAAAGGTAAAAATTAGCGAATTTTACATAATTTAATACAATTGATAATTTTTAATTTATATAGGATTTAATAACTACATAATAGGAGTTATTTATTATTCGTTTACAATATAAATTTTAATTACGATAACAAAAAAAAAATAATTTTTATTGGTTTAGGCTAAATTAAAAACGCAACAAAGTTGTCTAATGATCCAAAAACAAATTAAAACCAAATGCATATAAAAAAAATATTTAATATATTTAATAACAATAATTCAATTAATTGAATTATAACAGAACAAAAAAAAATATGTTTATAATTATTTAGTTAGTACAAATACATTATTATAAATTTATATACGAGACAAAGGAAAAATAAAAATTTAGCATAAATAATTAAATACAACTGCATACACATACACAACCCAGCAAAATATTGATACTGATTTAATAATATTTTTTATTTATATTCAGTTAATCGAATATCCACAAATACGACTGCCCCATCCAACCTTCTATAACATTTTTTAGTTCCTTTTAGAAATTCTGCCTCAAAAAAGGTGTTCTTAGTAGTTGCCGAACTCTACGATCGAAATGTAAGATATTTCAGAAACATTTGTGTGGCATACTTTTAGGATAATGTAAATAATATATAACACATAAGGTTCACTATTTTGTAACTTATTTGACAAAAGTTCCCTGATAGTAAAACAATTTCATTTAGACTTTATGTTTAAACAAACAGCCGGATATGTTTAGATATCAATTTTTTTAAACCTTTTTGCAAAATAGATTATTTTGAAAATCCCTAAGATATGTTACACAATATTTGCTTAAAAGTCTGAGTTTTCGATCGATATCGAATCCGGCGATTTAACCCCCGATTATTTAGATTTTTCGAACTACTTATTCGTCTTGAATAAGTTGTTAATAAGATTAATACTGTAACCGTATTGGTCTAACTATAAGCAGTAGCATTATATGACTTACCCGTGGTATCCATTCGCTATAGCTTTTTTAGTATATTGCGATATTTATTTCTAGGACCCATTTGTAAATGTATGAAGGAAAATCCACAATATTGTTTTAAAAATAAAAATAAAACCAAATATTTAAATTTTAGAAAAAAAAATTAGCTCGTTTTTGTCCCCATGTCTGTCAAGGGTTAAAAAAATATTTTTAATAAAACAATATAACCATTCTTAAAAATTACTATTTTTATTAATTTTGATCGAAATTCGCCACTAAATTCATAACATTTCTCATTTTTGCCACTAAAAATCCAAATTTTGACTTTTGACCCCGATAGAAAAGGATAAAGCTGACCTAATATCAAAGAAAGTTTTAGTATACGTTCCTCAATAACTGGGCAATAAAATTCATTATTACCTTTATCAAAAGAAAACTTAAATAATGTCCAAAAATTTACTTTTTGGCTAAATTTTACGATTTCAAGACACAGGTACGGCGAAACCATATGAGATATCAAACTTATTATATTACCACATATGTCTATTTTAACATGTCGATCAAAAATTTTGAAATTTCGAATATTTTTTAACAAAATTTTCTAAAACTTAAAAAGTGAGTTTTGAAACGGTCCATAAAAAAAGTACCATTTTCCAGTATAAAAAAAACTATGTAAATTTGTTTATATTTTAATAAATTTCAACTATTTGGTACTTATAAGTCCTTAGATGATAAGCCTTGTAATAACTCTTAGGTTAATTTTTTTGCTGCATATCCTTAGGCGTGTTGAAAAGACACAAATTTTCTGGGGCAAATCGCAATAACTTAAAAACTACTGGATGGATTTTTAGTTTTTACGACTGTAATGAAAACTGATTTCGTTGTCTTCTACATTCAATTATTGGTTTTGCCAAAAACATATCTTTATTGGTTAAAATTAACTAAAACCGAAAAAACGACCATTTTTCCCCATACAAATGGGTTTTACAAAATAAATGTCCTGTGCGGCACCTCAGGACATTGACCTAGGAAGACAAAATTTAGGATGCAGAGCATTGATTTTTCAACCCAGGTGTATCAAATTTCATTAAAGATGTTTTTCACTCCACCCTAATGAGCACATTTGAAGTCCTTTCTACCAGACTATAACACCGTATAAAAAACAGTCTTACTATCTATTCTAAATCATAACTGCCGTGATGAATATTGTAGAAATATAACTAACAATTCGGTAACAACTTTGTATATATAACAAAACCGGAACCCAAAAAGTGATGTTCCAATGGGAATGTGTGAGTTCGTTGGTATGTACTCAAAATAAAGGATGTGTCCAATAATGTTATTGTCATTGGAGGCTATCAATTGCTTCCAAGGAACATTTTGATGTCTTCCATTGGCAAGTATCTTTAAAATCAAATACTTTGAAAGTTAATTTAATATAAAAATGCTGGGTATATGTATAAGTGTATGCGAGTGTGTTTGTAGTTATCACTTTTAATCTAGATCCTAGATTCATGCTTTGTGTGTATGTATTGTATGAATATCCATTATATTTTTTTCCTGTAAAATGAATGAATCTGTATAATAAATGAAGAAAAGAACAACATCAATAAAATATTTAAAAAAAAAATAAAAATATAGTTAAAGTTTATTAAAAACCAACAAAAAACTTCTTCGTTTTTTAATTTTTAAGAGAAATATTAAATTTTAAAGCAGGAACTTTTATTTTATTTATTTGTTATTTAGGTTTTTTTGTTTCGGAATTTCTATCATTTAACTGATTTCTATGATGAAGTAAATTCTACACCTTTAAAACTTGTTTTAAATCGTCATATCAATACATACATTTTATATCTATTTATTGAAACTATAAATTAAAAATACATATACATGAAAATATTTTTTAACAAATAGTGAAGAAACCTTTTCAGGAAAACATTAATAACTGTTTCCGGAAAAGAGCTGTTAAAAATGTTATGCCAAAATTAACTTTTAGGCCAAAAATGATGGTATGGTTTTTTAATTTGGATTAAAAATTGTTAAAAAGTAATCAAGAGCTATTCAAGTGGAACTCAAATCGAAATAAATTATTTCCCGGACATCTTTCAAACAGTCATACATGTCTAAAATTAAAGACTACGAATTTTACGTAAAAATGTCCACATTTAACGGTTAACACGGAGATTTTAACTATAACTGCTGTTTTGACCTTTAGGACATGATACCCCACCTAGCAATTGGGAGATTGTGATGATACTATCAGCAAAATTAGTCTTTTGGGATTCGTTTAGATAATCAAAAAATAGATTAATCAGCTTGGTGATCAAAAACTACCTTCAATTAGTCTTTTTGTACACTTAGCAAGCGACTGGTTAAAAATAGCACAAAAAATCTTGCAAAATGTGAGTGGCCATAATATAATCAAGGAAATGATCGTAATATGACTGTTTTTTATTGATAAAAAAAAAGCCCACAAAAAGACTCGTATTTTATTATGGGTGATGTGGCTTAGTTGGTTAGCACATCAACAACTAAGCATTACATATCATATTCAGCCTGAGTTCGATCCTCGGTCTCGACAAGAGCTATTCAAGTGAAGGGTACCATTTTCCCACAACGATCATTTTAATCGTGCAGTGGAGTAAAAAAAGACTAATATTTGATTAAAATTTTCAAAAAATTCTATTTATGTTCGAGAATTGAGATATAAAGTCACAGTAAAGTCCACTTTCTGAGCAGATGTGTGCGAGCTCATATTGTTGTTGGGGAAAACTAACAGTTTGGAATACTTCTGACAAACAAATGTTTTAAAATGGTCTATTCTACGTAGCACCACTATTACAATAAGGAAGAGATCTTTAAAAACTTTTTTTGAATAGTAAAAGTAGATTTTTTTAAACTTTAAATGAATCGACAAGAAAGTGCATGTAGCCCGTTTACTTGAAAAGTGGCATAACTAAAAAAGCTATTTTTTATGAAAAATGTTTATGATTCCAAAATGATATCCCTTTCCAATTTTAACACATTTTTACAAAGTTAAAAAGGTAGAAGTTTAAAAAAAATTCTATCAAAAATTTTTGTATAGAAAAATATTTCTATCGAAAATTTTTGTATAAAAAAATATTTCAGTCGAAAATTTTTGTACAGAAAATTTTTAAATTTTTCTATAGAAAATTTTTCAATAGAAACATTTTTATACCGAAAATATTTCTATCGAAAATTTTTTAGAGACAAATATTTATATCCAAAATTTTTGTGTCGAAAAATATTTCTATCGAAAATTTTTGTATAGAAAAATATTTGTATCGAAAATTTTTGTCTAGAAAATATTTCTATTAAAAATTTTTTTATGTAATTAAAATATTTTTAACAACGCTCACTTTAACGTTGACATAAAAGGCTAAAATCTATTTTAGGGGTTAATATGCACATTTTAGAAGAAACTAGACGATTTCCTAAACTGTCATAAAAATATTATCAATGTATCCACAACATGTATTTCCTGTTGGTTAACAACTTCTAAAACTTATCCAAATTTGATCTTTGACGCCATTAAAAACGTGTTAATTAGTAGTTGGGATTATATTTTTTAAGAATTAGTACAACAATAATTTTTTTGTAATAATGTGTATTTTTGTGTATTTATTCGGGAAGATTAACCGTGTTATTTCAAAATCGCGTGAAAAAGACCATGTAAAAAAGAGTTGAGTATATTTCGACTGAAATTTTTTTTTTGCGAAAAGTAAAACCATATAAAACTGAAAATTTAGCGTTATCATTGCCCCTATTGCCGTTCTCAACTGAACTTAGTTTCTTCGTCTGCCAGTCGAGCCAACTATCACTTAACCAAATTAATTTTCGATATTGTTAAGTTGGTTAAGTGAAAGTTTGGTCGACTGGCAAACGACCAAACTGAGTTGAGTTGAGAACGGCAAAAGGGGCATATGTTATTCCACTCTTAATATAAATGAGCGATATGCATTTAATAATATCTTAAATAATATACTTATGTATGTATTGATTGAACTTAAGAAATGTATCTTAAAATTAGTGTATGTATTTATGTAAAATAAATCAGACGAAATAAATCTACTTACTAAAGATTTTAAACTAACATTACAAAACTTTTAAGCATGCACTTCTATAAACTAAAAACAAAACTTTCTACCATAATTACGTAACATAAAATTGTCTTTTGTCAAAAATATTTTGTATCTTCTAAATATTTAATCATGGCTTTGTCTTTGTCTACTACTAAAATAATTTTAAGTAGTTTTTTTAGTTAAATTACTAAATAATTTATCTATTTAAATTTTCAAATTGTACAACATTCGTTCTAAATAATAAATATATGTGTGTGTCCATGTGTATGTGTATATAGAAACTTATAAATACAAAAATATTTTACTTCTTCTTCTATATAATAATTCTTATCAAATTTATTAAATACTTGGTATTTAGTTACATCAATATCTTTAAATATTTAAAAACTATTTTGTATGGTTCAATGTTCACGTAATCCAAATTTAAATAGTTTTTCTTTTGTATTCTCATAAGTTTCGTATTATTTTATTTTTCACTTGATTGCGGCTGAAATTCTTAATTCTTTCTACTTTGTTAAAAAAAAAATATATATAATAATATTTTTACATGAATTTTCAAGAAAATAATTATTAATTTTTTTCTCACGAAATTCTAATTTACTTTTTGTGTCCAAGTATATCGTTTAAAGCAGGGCATGAGTTACTCTTTTTGCTACTCACTGTATCTCACTCGACTACTTTTATTTTGGTATAGTGTTTACACTCATTGCAATGTAGTCACTCACTTGCGAGTACTATCAAGTAAATATGTGATTACAATCGTCGAAATAATATGTGAATAATTCAATTTATAAGAAAACCTTCAGGAGCCAAATCGAATTCGATATCGATCGACATATAGGATATTTTAGAAACATATGTGTATCATACTTCTAGGACAGCGAAGGGCGCAATTTCATTTTTCCTATAACTAATGACAGGAGCTGTTGTTGTAAAAATACAATTTGTTGTTGTGCTGCCCTTCACAGATCTAGGATAATCTTAATAATATATGACATATAAGGTTCACATTATAACTTATTTGTCAAAAGTTTCCTGATAGTAAAAGAATTTCGGTCAAACTAAAAGTTTTGACAAACAAACGGAAACTTATCCGTTTTTCAAAACAAATGTAATCAAATTTTTTTATCTTTTTTCATACCCTAAGATATGTTATACAATATTTGCTTAAAAGTCTGAGTTTTCGATTGATATCGAATGAGGCGATTTGCCCCAAATTTTAATAAATTTGTGTAGTGCATTAAATCTTTAGCTTCCAATAGACCTCAGTTTTTCAATTATACTTATTTAAATGGTATATATTTCCAAAAAATTGCATGCGTTTCGATCTTGTGCGCATATTCTTTAATTTTGTAGGCGAAGCTTTGGAAGATTTTCCTCTACTTGGTTTTTCCATCGAAATTCGCACGTCATCTTTTACGAGTCTCCTCAGGATAATTTTCGAAAACTTTTCTTGCTGTAGTATTTTCGTCCATTCGCAAAACATGTCCAAGCCAAAGCAGTCGCTGCTGTTTAATGAGTTTTGCTAAATATGTCGATGTCAGCGTATAACTCATACAGCTCATGGTTCATTCGATGTCGATATTCATTGTTGATGCAAATTAGTCCAAAGTTTTTTCGTAAATCTTCGTCTCAAAAACTCTAAACAAAACTTTATCTGCTTAAAAAGTTTTACTGTAGTGTATTGCACTAAGAATCCCAATTTATTACAATTATTTATTATTGTAATAAATAGTTTTTTGATAAAACCAAAAAATGTTGGTGGGGAAACCTTTCCCCGATGCGTTTCGATGGTTGGTTAGGCCATCTCATCAGGAGGATTATCCCTAATTCTAGACAGAGCGAAAACCGCACATTATGTTTAATTTGAGGGACTGAATAAATACGAATTATTATTATTGTGTCCAACAAATATTAACATAAAGCGAAGATTATCATCCGAACAGAAACACACAAACATTTTTTAGTTTTATCATTTCTTTATTTCCCACACTTTTGTTGTTGCTTTGTTGCCGACTAAGACAAAAGTGCTATAAAGGGGGTTCAAATAAAGATTTAAATAAACAAAAGTTTATTTTAAAGCTTGGCACATGTGTAGCCGTATATTTATTAAAAAGGTTTATCAAAATTTTGGGCATCAATTACATTCATCATTAAATTTATTTAAATCGAGCGTTTTTGGCATCTGATAACAAAAAAGTCTTTGGGGACAGATTTGGAGAAAACGATGGATGCGGAAGCAATTCGAAGGCCAACACACTCTTCTTTTTTAGTTGGGCGACTTTTGCTCCATTTTGTCCTTAAAACTAGCTAATAATGCTATTAAACTGTAGATGTTAACCCTTAAAAGCTAATACTATTTAACTAAACGTGTAAGCTAACACCACTTAAATTCTCAAACTATGAAACTTTTAATAAATTGCTTTAATTATTATAGTAAAATTTGTAATTACGTCACTGGATGCTCGTCTAGCAAAAATATTAAAAAATACATGTTAAGTTTTCGTATGTTAGCCTTCTTGGATTAATGCTCCTCCCTTTTAAAGACAATCGATGAATATTCTTCTTATTCTGTTATCCTTGACTCCCTGTGGAGCATAAGGTTTCAGCCTATAGTAGGTTTATAGTCCGATATCTTCGGACAGAATTGGTTTCATTCATCAGAATGTTATTGCATGGATTATGCACCCCCAAAATCCTTGTGCCAGCTGCCATAGCAAGAGAATTTTGGCATGATTACACCTTGGAGAAGTATATTCTTTAATGTTGTTTCTTCCATTCTAAGTAGATGAGTCCAAAGGCGCGAGCCGCTTGAACATGGACAGACGCCCGCTTTCAGCCTCAACTAACATATTGTACAATTATCTTAGACCCTTAGACTAAATATATTAAAATGGATCTAAGATAACTCCCTCTCATATTAGCCCCAAACTAGAATCCCACTCGGATTGTTTACCGCATCTTGAACTAGGTTGCTCAGGTTACCAGGACGTACCACGTAGAGGTTAGAGTAGGAGTTGGATAAAGTTCCTACCTGATAGCTGGAGACGCTAGGCAACAGCAGGATTCCATTACATACCATGTCTTTTCCAGAAAAATTATAGCGTAAAGTTGTCAACTGTCTTTCTACGTTCTAGAGTCGGTTTATCAGGTAAAGTTCACTTGGCTGACAGTTGATTTGATTCCGTAGTAAAATGATAGAGCCCAGTTTTATAAGTTTGTTTCGTAATTAGAGATTATTTATAGAACAGCTCCAAATACTGCTAAGAATCCGCATTTCATTTTTGGTTTTGATCAATTGTGACCAAAATTTTAATTTTGGATGTTTCCAACACGTTTCTTCGTTTTGTGGCCTTTTTTGAATTCGTTGCCTCTTTGGAGCATCCATACATCGTTCTTGTTGCTAATTACGCTTCGTTTAATTTTGCAAACCATTCTTTACCGTTTGATTTCTCTAGTGCAGGATCCGAATAATGTGTATCAAGCAAAATCAGTATATGTTTGACAAAAAGTAATGGCTTTGCTATTTATTAACACGTGGTATTCCTATTTAACCATTTTTTTCCCGCACCATCAAAAGTCGATTCACTCATGATGATATATCTCGCTAACTAATAGTACGACAGTTGTGAAATATGTACCCATATCTTTTGAACATATTTAAATTAATTCACTCGTTGTATTGCACTCGATTTGAAACACAAAAATAGTTCCATTACCGATATTCGTTCTATATTTTTGACTCAAATATTTTTTCGATCGATTTTATCACTCAAAGCAATAAGAGTGTATTGAAAACTGTACCTAAAATAAAGTGAGTGTTTAAATGTAGTAGTATAAGTGACTCATGCCTTGTTGTAATATCCATATTCTTAAGATTAAATTATGCCAGTGTGTATTATTAAAAAAAATAATTTCTTTTTTGTTGATAATTTTCAAAATCTCATCATGAGTGAGTTAAAAATTTTTAACTTGATAAAATACCCTATACTATAACAACAGCCAACTGAATACTAAAACCAATAAATCAACCAACACCAGAATATACAAATCAATTCCAACATTTTAAGTATTAGAAATTATCTTGCAAAAACTACTTATCCATCACTATAATACGACTATCAAGCATAATTCAGTCATTTGATTCATTTTAAAATCAAATTCCATAATAACTACACCAAAAAAAAAAACAATTAGAATTTTAAAACTTCATTTTACACATTTCCGTGTTAAAAGTAGACAAAGAGAGACAAACGTTAAGTATTGCGAGACAAAAGAAATTGGTATAAGTTGAACGATATCTCTGAAACTACTTAATGGATTTGAAAACGATACCAGAACGACTTGAATATTTTGAAAAAGAACTACATATATCATAATTAAACAAACATATAATGCGAAAATTATTATCTATTATATATTTACATATAATTTTAAAATTTTATTACCAAAGACGCAAAATACAATTAACGGTTAAGGGTGACAAAAGCGAGTATTAATTTTTATTTACACATAATACAGGGTAACTCACAAATATTAAATGTTACATCTTTCTTTCTGAGTAATCAATCTGTATTTTTCTGAGTAATCAGCCTGATTGCATCTGTATGTATGAGAGAATTGTTAAGGAGGACAAAAGCTTTCAGAATTTTGGATTTTTGGTAACCTTTGTGTTTTACAGGGTTAATAGGCAATTCATTTGTTCTTCAATATATTGTAATGACTGATAGGTTTAGCATAAACTTCTGCAACATGTGTGGACTAAGGGCAAATTTCTTCTCTGTTTACGCTCAATTTCTCTTCATTAGCCGGATATTTTTACCTTGACTGAAACATAGGTATCTGAAAATGCTGATCCATACCTGTGTATCACTTAGTATCCCTTTTTCATACCATTTCCGCTTTCCTCACTTCGCAGTATTTCACAAACAGCCGTGAAACGTTTATCTTTTCTATACAAAAAAGGTCGTTGCGCAGAGCTCAACGAATTCTATAAGCATTTTAACTGGAAGCAGTAATGTCAATGATTCGGCGGAAATGGTTTCTAATGTAACTGCGAATAAAAAAGTTGATCCAAATGAAAAATATTTCGATTAAGCCAAAGGTAAAAACTTGGTTTAATCAGACGTGAAAACAAGCAGTCAGATCCCGATGTAAATTTTTCAGTAACTGGCGTAAAAACCAAAATCCAGTTACTGACTTGCAATGCAAACATGCGAGCCGTACATGTGCCACGGTATTAAGACGTGAAAAACTCTGTACGAGCAACGTCTTCGTTTTAAAATTCTTGCTGCTCCTCGGGACAGTAAGAGTTTCTGGTCGTTCGTTAAACGAGTTAAAAAAAATGTTAGTTCTACTATAACGAAACTGACCCGGTTGATAAAGCTAACCTTTAGTTGAATTATTTGAAAATAATTCCCTCTTGCCGGAAGGCAAGCGGGACCTCAGAGGTACCGCAAGGCACCGTTATTTCACCTTTTCTATATCTTATCTTAATAAACGAACTTCTACGTCCAAATTTCAACCTTATCTACTCTTTTTGTAATAACGTTTGCCAATCGTATTCATTCAGTCATAGACCAAACCTTTTAGAGATTGGCACTATGAGGCAAAACATAAATGAATCATTAAACCGCGATTTAGAAACAATCTCAGAATAGGGAAGTGCGAATGGAGTCGATTTTAATGTGTGGAAAATTCACTGTTGTATGCTTACGCATAAACGTACATCTTCATCTGTATTAATGGGTGAAGAAAATACTGAGGAATCAGATACTCTTGATGTTCTGAATTCAATGTGTTGCCCGTTGAACAGGCTACATTTTTCAAATGTCGTATATAGCAATCAAGTGTCTCGGTTTTTTAAAACGGTGTACTTCATTCCATCTGATCTCCTTACTATTTATACCACCTATATCCGACCAAAAACGGAATACAACTCTCATACAACTCTCTTCAAAGCCTAAAGACCAAGTGCAGGAGAGGGCGAAGTTGCTTAATGGTGACAGTAGATTAGCCAACTCTATTGATTCACTGAAGCACCGTCGCAATGTGGATTGTATTAAACTGTTCTATCGTTGGAATTTGCTCTAATCGTTCCCGAAACTCGAATTTTTTTATGCATACACTTCTATTTATTAGAGCTTATCCCTTAGAGCAAATTCGTTCATTAGGCGTACAATTCGTATGTAGAATTTGCTTCCCACATATATCGTGGGATAGAATGTTAGATTTCGACCGATACAATTTTAATACAGTTTGGTAGACATCTCTTTTGATACTACGACCTATTAAAACTGCAAAAATATGTTACTATTTTATGTACCTTACAAAAGACTGACCTCCCGAAATTGAGATTTAGGCCCTAGGTCGCAATTTTGAGATTTGGAAAAGATATTTCTTAATAGTAAAACAAACGAAAATCAATCTAACTCCCGTCATTGGAATCAGTCTAAATATGACTATACTATACAAATCCTTTTCAAAAAGCCACATAAATATCCTGAAAATTACTTTTGAACAATTGCTTTTCATATGCTACGTTTTGGCGCGAGCGAGAATTTTTAAAGCCTTTTTATAACGATTTATTTGCGATTTTGCGATTTTATTTAATGTAACTTTATAGACCAGTATTAAGAGTAAAATTGCATTAATAATTCAATTAAAAAAATGGAATTGTTATGTTTCGGTGCGAATGTTTACATATGATCCCAGTGTTGTATTAATTATTACTTGTTACACGCAGGTACAAAATTCAAAAATTTGGCTGGACACAGAAAAAAAGTAGTATACTCTGGAAGAGGAGCAAAATATAAAATACACGTGTATTGCAGTTCTTCTATGCTTAAAACACATAAGGACACCCTATAAATGTTATATTTAGCTTTTTGTTGAAATTTCTTAAGTTTTCTATAAAAAAAAGACTAGCAGTATAAGTGATATTTAACGCAAGATATATTCATGTTTCTCTTAAAAAAACGAATTGATCTGGAAAAACTGGGAGATACGGGTGTTTTATTTTTCGACGTAGATTTTGAATATATAGGTCTTGCTCTAGTGTCCTAAAGTGTGTACCACGGTGTTATAAGTAAATGAAATATGTATTTTTGCAATAAATTGTATATATAAATTAAAAAAATTTTTTTTATTTATTTCTATGTTGTGAAGTGCAGTTAGAAATATGATATTTAAATATTTTTAAAGAGACCCCACAGAAAACGGGGACAAATCGCTATTTCTTAGCGGCCAATTGACATCACTATTTCATTTATTTAAACAACCACTAAACATTTGACGCAATAAATCGAGTACTCAAGGTTTAAACTATTAATTTCGTTCAGTGGAGATAATATACAAAATTTTGTGATAGAATAGAAAGACATAAGTATTGCCAGATTCAAAATAACCGTTGCACAGTGGCTTGAAACAAAAATTGTGATATTTATTTTTAAAATCTAAAGAGAATATATGGGACTATATAATTGCATTTCAGAAAGTTCTAAAATCGGCTTGACTTTTTTTATAGGTTCAAAAACAAAAAATTAGAAAAATTTCGTTCAATGCTGTAAGGGGAATGTTGAACTGACTTAAATTTTGGTATAAAATCACCCTAGAACCACATTCTCTAGAAATAAATAATAAAACAATAATTTTTAATGAGAAACTTAAAAAATTGATACCAAAAAAAAATCACTTTTTTCTATCAGCGAAAAATATTTGAGTTTGAAAATTTGTTAACATTAATATATATATACTGGCCATATATATATACTGGCCATATGCCAGTATATTTTAAAAAAATATTCGTTTAATATCGAAAAATGATTTTTTTTTTATTTTTGAAATGAAATAACATAAAAACCATAACAGTTATTATAGTAAAGTAGGCATGTTTTTTCTTCGTTTCTTCAAGCTCATTCATATTAAACAATAATTAAAAGAGCTACACGGTCCAAAACCTTTATTACTTCTGAGGTGATATACTTTGACGCAAAATGATTCACCCTATCACAGGGTAACCGTAAAAATGTATAAAATTTGGGTCTTCTTTAACAATTCTCTCACTCAATCAGCAATCAGATGCAATCAGGGGCCAAATTACAGCATTCGATATCGTTCGAAAACTCAAACTTTCAAGCAAATGTTGTGAAGTATACTTTAGGGATGTAATAGTTACTTTGAATACTTTGATGCAAAAAGTTTATTAAGATTTGGTATCTAGTTTGATTCGTTTTTAAAAAGAAATATTTCAATAAAACTATTTTACAATTGGTCATTTTGGCAAATAACTACAAAAAAAATAAAGTAAACTGTGCATATTTTAAATAATCTCAACTATCCTTAAAGTATGCTATACAAAAGTTTAAAAAATAACTAAAATTTCGATAGATATCGAATGCGGTAAATAGGGCCCAGAATTACATTTTAGAATATACAGATTTATTATCAGTTTTTTTTCGTTTGTTTCAAACCACTGTGCATTGGTTAAAATTAAAATCTGCGTGCTCACAATATAATTTTCTTTTTTCCAAAATCTTAATTATGTTTTTGCTTATAGGTTCCGATTATTGTTCTAATGCAGAATCCATTAAGTTTTGTGATTTTTATTTTTACAAATCACAATAATTCTGAAAAAAATCTTCTCAAACGAAAAGAAAAAAGACAGATTGATTGACGTTAAACACAAATCCTAAAATATACATTCCAAAGTTGCAAAACTATTTGTTTTTATTGTTTTTGTTAAACAAAACTATTAAGTGAAAATTAAATTTTTGATTGCCAGACATTTCCTAAAAATAAGTACTTACATAAAGAAGTATATACTAATGTACTTAATATTGATGTGATTTTTTTATTATTATGGTCTTTAGTATTTATTTGATATAAGTGTAATTTTTATTCCCTAAGAAAAAATCCACCATCACTAACATATTTAATTGTGTTTTATTTAATAATAATAAACCTAATTAATACCTAAATAAATACATACATAAGTAATCGTAAATATTCGTATTTTTGTAAATGTATTCTAATCGTTTATATCAAATTAGACGGTTTTTTATAACGTGCTATATTTGTAATTTAACCCCCCTAACCCTAAATACCCACTACTATAACTATTATTACTACCTACCTACCACTACCGCTAATCTACTACTTCTAATACTACTACTACTGCTACAAATCTAAATAAAATACTACTACTACTAAATACTTACTACTGTTGCTACTAAAAATGCGTATATTTACTAAATAATTAATAATCATACGTACATTAATTTCATTAAATAATTGTTGTAAGTTTGTTGTGTTCTTCGTGTGTAAAATTACTCAAAATCTGTGTAAATTGAAATGAAACCAAATCTGGAATTCAAGCAAACTATTTCCCTTTTCTTTTTTGTTTTTTTCTCTCCAAACAATGTACAACACTATAACGTTAACGTTTTCATTAATTGATCCTGGTCAACATCCTCTGAATTCCAAATCTATCAAATTAACCGAAAAACAAAAAATCAATAAAAACGAAAATGTCCTAAATGATCGGCATTATAATCAATCAATCAAACAAACAACCAACAAACGAACAATCAATCAATCTAAAAATATTAATGAAACTGAATTAACAAAATTTAACTGAAAATCTGTCTAAAACCCAACAACTACAACTACAACAACAAAAACAAACATTCTGGCAAATAAAAAATTTCTCATCTTCCAAAACTTAAAAAAAAATCTGATTTTTTCCCCAAATGCAAATTTGAATGGCAAACTTTAACAAATGTCTTGAAAACCCTTAAATTGTGTCTCATAAAATGCGGCTTTTTTTGATGACGAATGATGATTAAATGTTAACGAATGGGTATGATTACGAAAATCATCAATGTTATGTAAAACATTAAAAACTAATAATGAAATTCTACAAAAAATAACATTAAAAATTTTGAAATTAAAAATAATAAACAAATGTGCATGAATTTCATTACATGAATGCATTAAAAATTCATTACCATAAATGTCATTTCTAACAAACAATAATTTCATGCATACAAAAATGTCCTGTCACTAAACCCCTCATATAAACACATTAATTCATACATTCAACAATAACAATAAACTACACATATACTATGTATGACACTAACACAAATACTAGAAAAGCGCGAAAGTCGCAATAGATCCATAAACAATTGGCAACGTTTAACAAAAGCCCTACGACGATCGTTACCCACAGGGCACAATCTCTCACAGACGGATGGGAATAGCACGGAAGGCGATTCGACTAGTGGACGGAATCCAGCTACAACAGGAATTGGTTGCTATAAGAACTATGATCATGTCTCCAATCTCAGAAACTCGAATATCCCACATGTAAGTATGCATTTTGTTCCATTTTACCTTTTGGTATCTTTCTCTCTTTCCATAGTTCTTTATGTCTTCCTCTCTCTATATATCTATATACATATATCTCTTTCTCTATTGACCTAAGTGTCTTTTAATCTCTTTTGTTTGAGTTTATCTCTTTGTTGTAATAATCAAAACGTCATCATACATATGTACTAATAATGATGAACATGTTTCTATGAATTTAGGTTTTATTATCTAAATATTAACAACAGCACAAAGAAATTCATAAAATTATAAATAATTTAAATTTATAAATGTTGTTAGAGTCCCCCGGCATATGCAGAGGGAGCAAGTGTTTCTCTCTTTCTAAATTTAATATTAATATAACTCTTTTTTATTGTCATGATTAGCATCGTTCATCATCTGTACCTGACCACAACGATGCAGTCCCACCATACTCTTTTGAAAATCCCAATGCTCGTCAAACCTCAATGATGGCCATGGAAAGCTATAAACGCGAACAGCAGGCGTTGCAACAGCAGAAACAACAACAACAACAACAGCTACAGCAACAGTTGTTGCAAACAGCATCACCAGCAATGCCGTTATCCTCAAATGTAGTTACTACAAATGCCCCCAGTTCGGGCGCCCTAATACCAGCTCCACCTCAAACATCTGGCCTTGCAACAGATGATGCTGCCGCCAATACCTCACAGGCTGGTGATGAAAATGCTGAAGCATCGCTTATACCCGTCCAAATGATGATAAAGCCAGGGGTAAGTTTCAAATAATTAACTTATTCTAAATTGTAATAGTTACATCTATTTCTTTTTCAAAAGAAGTTTTTATGTTTATCATATATTTTCACACCCATACAAATTTATCACAATACAACGAAAAAAAAAACAAAACGTAAAATTAAAATCCAAAATCACATCACATTTCATTCCTTTTTTCTCTATCTGTTTATCTTTAAATTTTATATTTAATTTGTTTTTAAATATTTGTTAGTTGTAGTTCATAAAAATATAAATACAATAAACAAAACTACATATAAACAAAATTGTAAAGTTATTACCATTTGACCAGTATTACCTCTTCCAAAAATTTCTGTTTATATGATCAATGATAAACTTCATTTATATAGGGCTTATATAACTCAAGCGCCTGACAATTGAGTGAAATTTACATGTGTTTTCTTATTGTAACAAAAACAAAATACATGTAAATTTCACTCAATCGTCAAACGCTTGAGTTATATAACCCCCACATTAATGTTCACAATTTATTTTTGGAAGGTTTAAATGGTAAAATATCAAAAACTAAATCAGTGCATAAGTCGACTTTTATGTTTAATTTCTGAAGAGTTTATAATAAGCTTAGTGCACTAGCTTTTCTAAGTTTATGGGAATTATTGTCAATTTTTACGAATCATTATATGATCACAAAGGATCGTTCATAAACTCGTCAAGGTGGTTTGAGCATGGGAATTCAATGTTATGTCGGAAAAAGTATCAACGGTATTAAAGACGCATCATTCCAGCTGAATATCTACATCACCTATATTTTACCGGAAATTACGTATAGTCCAGTGCTTCAAAAACAAAATCGCGAGCAGAAGGAGTAAAAAGGGAAAGCAGATTTGGATCAATTGAAGCATGTATATAGATACCATCAGGACCCGTAGCTTTATACGGATCGAAACTGTCAATAGCCCATTGAATTCTTTCCCTGTTTAGAGGGATAGGAGTGGACTTAAAGATGGTGTGGTTATTTGCTATATAAGCATTTAGAGGCTTGCAGGCCGAAAAGTGTTTTTTCAAAAGAACCTCAAGAGGTTTAGATCCTCTCGTGGTAAAGTGGCCGCTATCGTTTTGAATGTAGGAGTTCGACTTTGTCAGTATTTTGCGAAGTCTACTAGTATCGGAAGAAACCTCAACGCCGCTGCAAAAGTTCCTCCAAGACCGACTTTTCGTATTTCTGACAAAGTTATTAAATCTGTTAGCAGAGGGTTAACAGGGGATCCAGTTTGCTGTCCTTTTATCCTCGTTAAACGGGCGGCAACAATTCTTTCTGAGTGTCGCAATGATAGAGGACCACCAGGAGGGGTTTATTTTTACCTCTCCTGATGTTGAATCTACAAGTCAGATTCGTGGCTTGGTCTAAGGCGTCAGTTAGTATGTTTACCATCTGGTCGATATCGCCTAGATCGATAATCGGTAGAGGAGGAGGGAGACGATCCAAATAGGCCGCGTATATATCCCAGTTCGTCTTCCTTCTTTTTCGATTAGAAGTGGCTTTCTCTGGTTGTGTTAGGATTTCAAATACAATACAGCGATGATCCGAAAAAAAACAGTCTTTTGACCCCTTCCAGTTTTTGATCAAGGCTGAATACATGGTGCTAACTAACGTAATGTCAAGAACCTCTTGTCTATTAGCAACTACAAATATGGGTTCTGTTCCAGAGTAAACTACCTCTAAATTCTTACAGAGAATGAAATCAAAAATTTACTCATTATCTCCAATGATCAATGGCAGGTTTTGATATTCCAGGTCGGCAACTTTCCGAACCAGGTTTTTTCGTGATGGGCTGGTTTGATCATGTCCCATGTAGCACGAGGACCCTGTTGCTGTCTCCCAAGACACTACTGTTGTGTTTTCATCACTGTAGTCGGAAAGAACTGCCATGGTATAGCAGGTTAGTCATCCGCCTAGTATACCAGAGGTACCAAGTTCGATCCCCGGCAAACCTCACTTAAAAAAAAATACAACTTTAAAAAAAGCGGCGGTTTACCTCATAGCTCAGTTAGCCACTGATTATTGAGTATTAGGCTATGTAAAACTTCTCCAACTAATGCATTTGCCGTTCGGAGCCGGAGTTAAAACGTAGGTCCCTTTCAATGAGTTTAAGAATAGAACCGAATGCAGCTCATTGTCTGAGAGAAGTACCCCTGGTTCCAATGAAAATGTTGTCGGGGAATTATATATATAGTCAGAAAAAATTAAGATATTTAGTGTGTTCTTAGCTATATTGCACGCCCTGGGCCTACCATTTTCATGAATTAGCTTGTAGGCTTTGTGCTTTAGTGCACAGATCCTGTTTCTGTTAACCCATAGCTCTTGGACTAACGCAATTTGCTCCCCACGCTCTGTCATGCAGAGGAGTGATGAGGATTTACTTGCGTTATCTTTATCCTCGGAGAAAGTGAGAGGAATGATCTTGATTCTGATTCTGGTTTTCGTCCTCAGGGTCGGGGTTTAGAAGGGCTTCTTCGTCGACTTCTGTGTCCATCACATCCTCAGCAATTCCAAGAGTCAAGACTATCTAGGGATTGCTTGGGATCCGATGAACTGCTATCCTTCTCACCGGTGACCTTAGCATTTGCGAAAGGATAACAGTTATCCTTCTGAGAGTTACTTCAGGTTTAGAAATCTTAGCTACCTTTCAATCATGGACAGATAAGCAGCTCCAGTATCTCCTTGTTTTCGGACACAAGGGTAGTGGAAATCGAACCTATTTAAACGGCACCAACTGGATATTTTAAATAGCTCGGAATATAGCGTATTATTCAAAATTTTTCTCTTAGCTTATAGTTGTACGAATACGAATGGCAAATGTTGCTATCATCTGCAAAAGAGTAGATAGGATTAGAGTTTGATGTAGAAGGTCGTAAAAAATAGGAACAAGAATAGGAACCGTACATTTGTTATCGATTGGTCAGTGGATTCTATATTGTCCATATGTGAAATAAACTTTCCACTCATTTTTGATTTGATAGATCCAAAAGTCTACTTGATTGTTGAGTAAGGCAGTAATAACTTTCTATTATTATTTTTCCGATAAGAAGAAATGTAGTCAATACTACAGAAAAAGGTTAACTCTAAGAGGAGAATGTTCATAAAGTTCCTTTATGATAATATTGCTCTACAAATATAAAATATCATGAATTGTTAACCTTTGTATGACCATCTATAGATGGTCTCTTTCAAATCGGCTTATGCACTAAATGCACACTACTCTAACAAATACTATAACAAAATAATTAAATAGTACACACACATACACACAAACATACAATTTAAATAAAAATATTATTTTAGATGTTATTAAATTAAAATTGAATCGATATTCGTTTATGTTGTTTTTCACAATTTTATTCTACACATATTTCTTGTTGTAATTGATTTAAATATTTTGTTAAAAAAATCTAAAATCTAAAAAAAAAATTGTTTGTATATGGTTTTAATTTTTTAATACTTTAATTAAATTCAATTATTTTAATAATAATAAATTCGTATTCGAATAGAATTTTTGTTTTGTTTTGGTTTGGTTTAGGTTTGTCTTTCCTTTTGGTTTTATTTCCGTTTCCTTAATTTTCTTTTCACTCTCTCTAACTCTCTTTTACTCTCATGTAGTTTAATTTTAAATCCTTATAGTTTATAAATTGTCTATCAATAACTTTCATAAATTTCATTAAATAAATTAAGAAATTGTTGTAAATTTAAACACACAACCTTTCAAATTATAGATTTTTCTGGGACGGAGTAAGGAGGTATAACAAAATACCTTAAGATTTTTCTTTTACATTTTTTTACTTTTTCTTTTCTTTCTTTTTATTCCTATCAATAAATACAATTTATTGTACTTTCCATTATAATCGATTTTATTTTTTCCTTAAATTTTCCGTTTAGTTTTACGTTTTTAATTTGAAACCTTTTAAACTTGTCTTGTTGATAATAATAATTACTAGAGGCTGTTGTTACAAAAAAAAAGCTAAAAGGAAAGAGTTTTATTTGATTTGAAATAAGAACAAATTTGAAAATTTCTATTGGCACTGGTTATGCTACACTGAAAAAAAAGATAAGAATTAAAATTACTTTTTTCGGTTTGACAACTTTATAGTTCTACATATTTTGAATGAGTTTTTCTTTATTTTTAAACAATTATAAAAATAAATATTTTAATGCTTTTTATTTGTTTATGGAATACAAGTAACAATATACAAATTTTTTAGACAACTTAATTAAGATTAGAATCGACTTTAATAAGATTTCGTAACATGTGTCATATTCTGAGGAGGTCCAAAATATTTAAGTCATGTACATATTACGATAACCGCCGTGGTATAGCAGGTTAGTCATCCGCCTAGCATATCAGAGGTCCCAAGTTCGATCCCCGGCCAGACCCACTTGAACAAAAATAAATTAAATAAAAAGCGGCGGTTTACCTCATAACTCAGCTTGAGTATTAGGCAATGTAAAACTTCTCTAACTAATGCATTCGCCGTTCGGAGCCGGAGTTAAAACGTAGGTCCCTATCAATGGGTCTAAAAATAGAATCGGAAGCAGCTTGTTTCAATTGGAATGTTGTCGGGGAATTATACTTATTAATATACATATTACAATAATCATTAAAAGTTACTTTTTGGTCATAATTTAAATATACTTATGTATATTAGACTGCCAATAGCCTATATGGGGAAACATTTTTTGAAGAAATGAGTTTCCGACCAATCCCCAGATTTGTTCGAAATGCTAAAAAAACATAATGCCTTAAAAACTTGAGATCAATCGGATGGGGAGAAAGCATGCTCATGACCCGCCAAAAACTTTGGTTGTAAATAACTTAATTAATATTTTAAAATAAAAAAATTACAAAGTAAGACATGATTTACAATTCTATGGCCTGTATGCACTAAATATCTAAGTTTTGTTAAAACATCAAATTTACTTAGTTTTTTTTTCATATTAGAAAATTTTACTTTCTTCTCTAGTCGGTTTCAAAAATCATTTTAGGTGTTTTTTTTCCTTTTTTTAATTTCGAGGAGTGCCGACGGATATTTGTGTCATATGATGAGCAACATTAACCCGTTAACAAAGTTAACACGAAGCGCCAAGGCCCTAACGTTGAAAAATTCGTTTACGAGGGAAAAACCTGGGGCCAAATTACCGCATTCGAATTGTGAAGTATATTTTAGGGATTTTCAAAGTTTCGTTGATACAAAAAGTTTATTGAAATTTGGTATCCATTTTGATTTGTTTTTATAAATATATAGTTCAATTAAAACTCTTTTACTATTGGTCATCTTTTGGCAAATAACTTCAAAAAAAATATAGTAAACTGTGCATCTTTAAAACAATTTTGATTATCCTTAAAGTATGTTATACAAATGTTTTGAAAATATCTAAGATTTCGATCGATATCGAATGTAGTAATTTGGCCCTTGGTCTTTTTCTGGTTTTGCCAGATTGAACCTATTTGGCTTAAGAGTGGATTCTGGTACCTAAAAGGTTGTAGAATAAGATGAATTAAGTTAGATTTGTAATGTATTTGCCGCATAAAAACGCACAAAATTAATTTGGAAAATCGATAAAAAATTAGAAAAATATTAAAATTTAATTTTTTATTTTTAATTTTTCTCATGGCACAATACACTAGGTAAAATCACTAGGGAGAGTTGAAGTTGAGAACGAAGTGTGTAGTGACTTTACCTAGTTTTTATTGTACTATGATTTTTCTCAACACTTTATTTTGACACACTAGGTACCTTTTCTCGGAAAAGGTCACCTATAGACTTAACAAGCTTTTTTCGAAGTAATTGTCTTATAAATTGCTCAAACTGATTCTAGAGTTAAAACGTTTTTTCCACGAATTTCATTTTCCTTACGACTTACAAAGACACATTTACCCCAAAAAAAATAAATTTTTTCTACCATATTTTTACTTATCTTAAGCCTGTAAGTAATAAAATGTAAAATTTTGTTAAAAAATTTTCGTAATCTCCTATTACCCTTGATGACGCAAAATTGAGATTTTTTCCTGTGATTTGCCAATGACCTTTTTATTTTTTTTTTTAAATTTTGTCAAGCGAATTTTGGAAATTTGCAATTCGAACTCCAGTGATTTATTATGAATACATTAGGTTTAAAAAACACTAAAAAATGAGTCAATAGCTTATCACGTATTCCCGTGATTAACATTCGACGATTATCCTTTAACTGTTTATAAGGTTAAGACATCTACCAGCGCACAGTGGGTTGAAAAAAATTAGGGAAATAATTCAAAAGCTTTTAAGGTAAGCTCGATTATAATGAAATTTCACATGGCTATTGAGGAGCAGTATTCGTGCAAAAGTTTAGAATTTGAAGTGTGTAGACTTATCAGGAGGGAAGCTATATGCACCTCGAGTTTTTCGAAAATTAAAAACGATACAGAAGTCACATTGATTTGATATAAAAGATTTGTATATGAAATCTGCTGGCTAAGATCTATAACATCGCCACACGTATGGTTTATCTCTTATAGTTTATGAGATCTTTGACTTCGAAAAAATATCAACTTTTTGATGACTTAGGCCTACAGTTTTGCTAATATCGGTTACAATTTGCAAAAATTAAAAAAAAAAACAGTTAGCAGTTATCCGACAATTCCCAAATTTTTTTCAAAGTCCCCAAAAACAATTTTGTTTAGTTTTGAACGAATATTTCTCTTAATAATAACATATAAGGGCAAAAATCAAATCGTTTTAATTTTCGGAGTTTAAAATAGACAAAAAAGTATCTGATCGCACACTAATTTTTTTTTGGGGTTCTATAAAGGGAGCTTAATATAAAACGAGCTTCACATTTTGTCAGCCATTAAGTTGTATTAGAAGTGACGAAATAAAAATAAAGAGAGTAATGGATTTATCCCTGGATTAAGTTCTCTTTTCAAAAATTTTTAATACTCAGGGACCGTAACTGTTATAACTTTTATCGAAAAAGTCAGAAAATAAAAGTTATTTTTTTACTTTTATTTTTTCGAGCAGAAATAAAAGTTATTTTTGACTTTTATTTTTTCGATAAAAAATAACAGTTATTTTTGACTTTTATTTTTTCGAGCAAAAATAACAGTTATTTTTGAATTTTATTTTTTCAAGCAAGAATAAAAGTTATTTTTTGATTTTTTTTTCGAGCAGAAATAAATGTTATTTTTGTTTGAAATTATGATAAATTTATTGAAAAATTTTTTCAAACAAAGATAATTTTTCAGTGAAAATAATTTACATATGCTCAAAAATTAATGGAGTTGTGTTTTGTAATCATAATTGGGGTTGGAAACACAAAAATAACTTTTATTTCTGCTTGAAAAAATAAAAGTCAAAAAATAACTTTTATTTCTGCTCTAGAAAATAAAAGTTAATAAATAACTTTTATTTTTGTTCGATATAATAAAAGTCAAAAATAACAGTTATTTTTACTCAAAAAAAAATAAAAATCAAAAAATAACTGTTATTTTTTTTTCTAAAAAATAAAAATCAGATTTTTAAAAAGCTCGCATTTTATGAAAATTTGGTCTAAGACTATCAAAATGGTATACTTGGTTTAATTCTCCGACATTTCCTTACGGTTGCTTTTTTTAATCAAAAATTCAAAAATAACAGTTATTTTCGGTATCTGTTAATACTATATATAAATATTTCTAAACAGGAGGGTTACTCCGTACCTCGATTAGAAAGAAAATGTTTTCGAAACACAATGGTTTAAGTATAGGGATTCGAACAATTTTATTTTCGAATCGAGATGCGAAGTAACCCCCATGGTCTTTTTCTACCTCAAACTTAAACTTAACTTAAATACATATAATTTTAGTTCGGCTAAAGAAATAAAATAGATTTCGGAAAAATTTGGGTCCGATATTAGGGTGTTAGACCTAAGTCGACAATAAGTTAACTATTTTTTTCGAAGTCGAATATCTCATAAAACCATACGTATAGCAATGTTTTTGTAGATCTCAGACTTTGACCCTATCTGTGGAAATATGGAAGAGTAGCTTAAGTCGACATAAGAGAGAATTGAGTTAATGCGTTTATTGCTTTACAAAGGCATAGGCGCTTAAATGCGTTTTGTCCGTTTTAAAAAAATCGGTTTTTTGCTAATGTTATGTACGTTTACTTTTAAGCTTAAGTTTTTTTAATCAATAATACACATTTATATGTACATATTCATATTTTTCTTTCCCCATATAACGATTTCGCTAAACTGCACTTAAGCTGTATATATTGACCTTAAAAAAATAAACGGTCTTATGCAAAAAAATTTAACAACGATTGGTAAACTAAAGTTAAGCAAAATTCCTTAAAGTATTATCCTAAAACGATTGTTAGCTTTACAAACTGATGTTAATCTTTTGTTAACATCAAATAATTTAAAGTAGCTGTCTACATAATTTAAAGCTACGTTAAATATTTTACTGTTTTGACAAATAATATTTTGTGAAAACTTTTAAAGAAAATATCTAAGTTTTCAGACTTATCTATTAAAAAATAATATTTTTGCTAAATTTAGTTATCATATTATTTCTAATTTGCTATTTTTTATCGTATAAAAGGTTTCGGGCTTGGGCAATTTATGATATATAATTTCCATGATATTTCATACTCTATTTTACATATTTCATACTAAAACCAAACTTTTCAAAGAAATTGATAATACAAATTCTAATTTTTAACAAAAAATTCGTGTTTTCAACAAAAAACAGACATCGGTCAATGAAATTTACAAAAAACATTATAGTGATGTATATATATTCAACATGAGTTAAAAGTACTCGATTTTTAAATAATCGGTTTAAACCCTTAGTAAAAATTTGTCTATTTATTATTTTACTGCATTATAAATATGTTTAGTTAATGCTTTTATATAACATAATTTTACAGTAAGAAAAGAAGAAAAATGTTATTTTATATTAAAAACATACAAAACATTATTTAGAAATTCGAATACCCGGAGGAAAAAATGAATAATTAATTCGTTGTTTTGTATATTTAACTATAAAGAGACAAGAGAGAATGACGATGTTGCCAGCATTAACATGTAAAATTGACTTGACGTATTCATTAGTTAAAGAACTGTTTTTGGATACTATTTTTTAACAATCGTTTGTTAGCCTTAAAGTATTTGGTAACTAACGTGTTCTTTAAGCAATATTTAAGATTTTTTTTAACATAAGACCGAAGTCTTTACATATTCAAAAAGAAGTGTATTTGCATTTGATCCCAAATCTGTTACATTTATTTATTAATGTAACAGACCAATTTATTGATAAAAAGCCAAAAAATGTTTGCGGAGAAACCAAATTCCTCGACGCGTTTCGATGGTTGGTTAAGCCATCTCTTCAGGAGGATTATCCCCAATTTAGACAGATCGAAAACCTCGCATTATTACTAAATTTACAAACATAACTATTAAGAATTATGTTCATAAACCAAAAGTAAAAGCGTAGATTATCGACTGAACAAAAACAAACATTTTTCAGTTTTCATCTACTTCCCACATTCTTGCTGTTGCCGTCGGCTACTATATGCAGAATGCTGTGAAGAAGGGGGGGTAAGATGTTTTAAAATAAACAAGTTTATTTTAAAAATAAGCTGAATGCATGCAGTTTTATCAAAAAATAACAAAATAGTCGGGATGTAAATATTATTCAAAAAGAAGTGTATTTGCATTTGATCCCAAATCTGTTACATTTATTTATTAATGTAACAGACCAATTTATTGATAAAAAGCCAAAAAATGTTTGCGGAGAAACCAAATTCCTCGACGCGTTTCGATGGTTGGTTAAGCCATCTCTTCAGTCTTTACATATATATTTTTTGTTTAAACAGAACCACCTAAAGTTACTTAAGGTCCAGTTAAACTCAAATTTCAGTTTCGAAAAAGAGCTTAAGTAGAAAAAACGTAAAATCTTCTAAATTTAACAAAATTTTTTTGTATATTCATCATTTTTCTCTAATAAACATGTTTCCAATATATCTGTGGCTTGGTGCTAAAAGGGCCAATATCAAAAAAAACTACATAGTTTTAAGAAAATTTGATTTAAAGTTTTTATTTTCCATATAAATTCATAGTAACATTGTGTTGGAGTAATTACATTCACTTTACATTTATTAATTTGTGTAATTAACATTTATTTATTGTAACACCCTTTTGTTAACTATACTTATGATTTTTATAGTAATTGAAGTTACTTAGTTTTAGATTTCAAAATATTCTAAAATATTTTTCTTATATTGTTCATTCTAATAAATCTTTTAAAACTGAAAAGTTCTCGGCTTCTCAACTAAGGATTCAAGTTAGAGAGTAGTTGTAAAATAAAAGAGGGTAAAGAAGAAATTGACATTGGCCCTTTTAACACCAAGCCACATATATTAAATCATAAATTATTCCCAGAAATCAAGCAGAAGAAAAATTACATAAAATTGATGATATCTCAAAATTTCAATTTTCGACTTAAACTATTCTTCCATATTGTCACAGATATATCAGAACAAAAATGTGACTTCTGGATCGTTTTTAATTCTCGAAAAATTCGAGGTGTCCTACTTAAGGGCACCTTAAGAAGGGCTATCAATCTTTTCTACTGTATATAAGGACATACAAATATAAAAATAAAACAATAAATGAATATTTCTAGGTTATTATTTCTCATTTCATCATTTTAAATTCGACGCCAAACATATATAAAGTGAATATTTCTTTAAGTGTAAATTTATTAAGTTTCGAAAAAAATTGTAAAAATATGTGGTCATAAAATATAAATTACATATACAGGTATGTGATGGAAAACGATCGTTTTCAAATCGATCGCTTTCAGATATATTTTTGAGATAATTTTCGGTTATTTACCCAAAAAATTCAAACCAAATGAAAGACAAGATATCAATCAAAAGGGTTAAAGCCTAAATTTACATTTTTTTGGGGGAAATAACCGAAAATTATCTCAAAAATATATCTGAAATCGATCGATTTGAAAACGATCGTATTCCATCACATACCTGATAATTATAATAAATAAATACCATAATAAATCGCAAATAAAATTAATCATAATAAAATTGTTTGAAATTTTGGCCTTTGTACCGCTTCACCTTATGATTATTCTGTGGCGGCTGTGGAAGATGTCTTGTTGCAAGTTGAACCACTGAAGGAATTGGTGTAGGCCTTTCCGCTTCTGATAAGGGTTGTTTTAGTTTTTGCAATAGTTCATTTAGGTTCACCGTCAGTTTTGGTTCTGAAATACCTTCGACTGCCTGTAAGGCAACCATTTGCGATGATAAAGCATCCAAATCTTGACGTGCGGCAAAAAGTAATTGATCGTGGGCGGCAAGTTGTAATTGCGCAGTTTGGGCTCGTATAGCAGCAGAGGCAACTTCTTGCTGAGTGCTTTGCAAAGAAGCTGTTATTGTGCGTACATGATTGGCTGCATCTTCAAGAGTTTGTTGTGCCGAATTGGCAACAGCTTGGGCTTTTTTGATTTCTGTGGCTTCAAGTTGTACCCTGGCCTGTGCAATGTACATAAGTTGTACTAGCTGGTTTAGTTCTTTAGCTTTTTCATCCTTGTCTCCGTTTGTGGCTTGAGGTTTATTATCAGATTGCTGTTGTGGTTCCTGCTGCTGTTGCTCCTGCTGCTGTTGTTGTTCCGGATGTTCGGACTGTTCTGGTTGCTCCGGTCGTGGTGGATGTTGTTGTTGTTCTCCATTTGAAGGCCGGGGATTTATTGTTACTAAAATTACATAAAACTATTTAATAAAATAAAATCATTCTATAGTCTTGTTTACCACATTCTGTTGATGGCTCTGAAGGGTCTATCATATCCGAATGTACTAATCCATTGAGCCTATATTTATTTGACGGATGGGCGATATTTAAGCCAACTGCATCATCTATTTCTGGTTTGAAATCAAGATCATAGTCATAGTTATCAAATCCACTTTTAAGCGTGCTTGTAACATGAAATAGCGATATGACTTTAAGAGATAAAATTTTCTATTACTTGAGATATGGATTTTTAAAAAAATTGTATCTTACCAAACCACAAAATAAATTTGACTTTCATGAGGATTTAAATTTTTATAAAAATTCAAAATTATTATTTTAAATAGAAATTCTAAACAAAACTTCAAAAGGGTTATCAAAAAGTTTTAATAAAAAACTTCATTATATTTAAATTAGGGATGTTCAATCACCTAACCGAGTATGTAGTAAAAATTATGAAAATTTATTCGATTATTTCAAAGGTAAGACTTATAATATTTGTAGTTGAATGAATATTTATCTTCTTCTTTTTCTTCTGTTATCCTTGACTCCCAGTGTAGCATAGGGCCTCAACCATCCTTTTATATCGAACTCTATTGCGAGCGAACCGCCGTTATATAGCGATTAGTCATCCGCCTAGCATACCAGAGGTCCTAAGTTCGATTCTGGCCAGAGCCACCTGAAAAAAATTAAAGGTTTCATAAAAAGCGGTTCACCTTATAACTCAGCTAGCCACTGGTTATCGTGTATTAGGCTTTGTAAAACTTCTTTAACTAATGCATTTGCCGTTCGGAGCCGGAGTTAAAACGCAGGTCCCTTTCAATGAGTCTAAAAATAGAATCGGATGCAGCTCATTGTCTAAGAGAAGTATCCCTTGTTCCAATTAGAATGTTGTGTGGCAACTATATATATGTTGCGAGATGTTGACATACGTCATTCTATGAATAGTTTTCTGTTTGCAATTTCGCATCAAGTGACCCTTTCTACGTTCTAGCACCGACGCTTTCCTGTGGATTCCAACGGAGCGCTTGTCCAACAACGTTGATATTTGACCTTTAAAGTGTGTGGCCTACCCACCGCCAGTTCCGTTGACATAAGTCTTTTAGAAGCAGGGTGCTTAGTAGATCCTAATTTCTTATGCGATTCGGCCACCATATATTTAGGATTATCGGTGGTATCCGTGCGTTTCCAAGTTTCGCAACCGTAATACAAGATGGATTTGATATTCGGGTTGTAAATTCTTAACTTAAATGTTGTTGATATTTGCCGAGATTTCCAAATAGGTGGGAGAATGCCGAATGCAGATTTTGCCTTATTAATACGCGATTCAATATCCTCGTCGTCGCCACCTATTTTAGATACCAAACTTTTAAGATAATTAAAGGCCTACCTACACATCCAATAACCTCCTTATCCACATTGATGTATGTCGACGGGTTTGCGCCATAGCCTCCAAGCATAATCTTTGTCTGGGAAATATTGATTTCCAGCCCAGCTGACCGAGATTTAACAGTGATAGAGTTAGTGTTTTCTTGAAAGCGACCTAAAGATTTGGCTTAGAAGACATACGTCGTTAGTGTATTACAAGTCCTCGAGTTGTTTAAAGGGTGTCCATTGGATACCTTGCCTTCCATTCAGAGCCGTGCTCATTATGTTGTCGATGGCGAAGATAAAAAGTATACTCGTAGGTGAAAAGATACATCCTTGCCTTACTCCAGTCGTAACTTCTAACGGATTTGACAATTTACCTTTGTGTAGCACTCGACATTTAAAATCCACGTACATTGCCCGAATTAAGTTCAGAACTGGCATGTTACGATTTTCTAAAATTCTCCATAGGGAGCTCCTATTGTCACTGTCGAAGGCCTTCATAATGTCGACAAACGCTAAGTAAATGGGGGTGCGGAATTCATTACAATGCTCTAGTACTATACTTACAGTGTTGATTAGGTTAACAAAAGATCGATTCTCTATGAACCCAAACTTATTTTCGCGCAGTGTAGCGGAAACTGCATCGGATATTCTGTTCAAAATTACTCGATTTAGTATTTGCTCGGTATTTAAAGAAATGTTATACCCCTGTGGTTATTGCAGTCTTTGGAGACACCCTTATTTTGGTATTTTGAGTAGCATACCTTCACTCCAGGAGATTGGCAGAGCTTCTTCTTCCCATATTTAATGCACAAATGGGTGCCACAGTCTCGCCGATCCTTCAACATCACATAGAAGAATCTCCGCTGAAATATTATTATTGCCCGGGGCCTTGTTGCTCCTAAGGCTTTAAATGGCGTTCTTCTTCTTCTTCTTGTATTGTTGGTGGATTGTCTTAAATTCCATTGAATATACTTTCATGGCTGGTTTCATTATGCACTTCCGTCAGTGGTTCTAATCCAATAGGATTGTTTAATGTTCACTTGAAGTGTTCCATCCAACGTATTAGTTGTTCATCCGGGGTTGAGAGAAGTGTACCGCTACTACTAAAGATGAGACTGTTAGTAAAGGTAGGTTTGCCACACAACGCCCTTGATATATTGTATGAGGTCTTTATGTCGCCTTTACTTGCAGCTGATTCAGCTTGGCTCGATTGTTCATCTATCCACATTTTCTTGTCCCTTCTTGCATATTTTTTTTTGTTTTATCGCATAGATCGCGGTATTTTATACGGAGGACTTCGGCATCTCCATTTTCATTTAAAATTGGATTTTTTTTGTTGTGTTATCCCATGTTGTGTTGTCCAAATTTTTCTTTTGTGATCTTTAAATTACATTATTATTGGCCAACCTCAATACCGAATATTCGCAATTTAATTCATTATAATTTTCGTTGTTATATTTAGGGTCGTTTTTTCCTGAAAAATGATTTAATTGTAGTTTTGAAAGCAGCTTTTGGTGGAAAATCGCTACTCTTTAGCGCTCAAAATCTAAATTCGATCGAGTGCTTTCAAAAATTAGGCCATCCGAAGTTCGGTGTCTTCGGTTGGAAGGTTCTGGCATTCACTTTATACCTGTATGTGATGAAAATCGATCGATTTCAGATATATTTCCTTACTTTTCGACAAAAAATTCAAACCAAATTAGAAATTTGATATCAGTCAAAAGGATAAAAAGTCAAATTTTATATTCCTTAAATAACCGAAAATTTGTTCAAAATATATCAGAAATCGATAGCTTTGAAAACGATTGATTTCCATCATGTACCAGATAGCTAGGATTTAGTGATTACTACCTATTCCTGTTTATTGTAAATGATTGTGATATTTTAAAATTACTATAAGAAGGTAAAATTTAATTTGCCCTGAAAATGGCAGAAATTTATTGAATAAAATGACGCACTTAGATAGAAGCCTCATATAAACGTCAAATATTTTGACTAAACAAGAGTAGTTTTCTTTACTTTCCCCAAAAATGTAACGAAGAGCTTCAGTATGGTAAAAGGCTGGTTTCATCCGACCGTACTTTCCTATTTGTTTTCAGTTCGTTTATTGAATCCAGAAGTCCTAATCAACTTTTTATTCTTCTATTTATGATTTTTTTTTAACCTTATTAGCACGTTTTCAATTTTTTGCTTAATACATTTTCTTACAACATAATCGAGCAAATCTTACGAAACATTTTGTAGAATTTAGCTTTTGATAACATATTGCACGCTATTTATGATTTTTACATACATACTTACATATATCGCAATAATAACATATTTAGATCAAAAATTCATCATTTATCTAAAAAAGGTCTATTGGAACCGTATATATTTTTTATAACCTCTACTACCAAAGGTTGAAAGGGTATGATTCGATTTAATGGCTATTCTTGAAAGATTATTATCAAAATGCTGTTCACAACTTTAAAGATAACACAGCCTAACATGAAAAACGGTGTCATAATATGTTTAGTAAATTTTTATACATCTTATAAAGGGCTCTAAATCCTCTGTTTCACTTTTTTCGGATCAGCTCTAGTTTTCGAGATATACTTTTTTTTAAATTACGTAGTTACACGATTTTAAGTAAAAAACTGAAGAACAGTTAGTGAAAAAAAAAATTTAGCTATAATTTTACCTTTATATTGCCCTCACATAATATTTACTTCACTTCGTAGTTTTGGAGATATAGCCTAATATATGACAAACAAATATTATTTGAAGAAGTTTTTTGTTTTTCAAAAATTCATCAAAATATTTAAAGTGTGTCCCAACTAGAACGCAATTTTTAAATTTTAAATAAAACACAGATATTTTATTGTAAAACTTTATTATATCGTAAAGTAGACAGAATGAGGTTATGTATGGAATAAGATATCGTGCGGATGGCCGCCGCGGCTTTGCTGGTACACACGCGATCTTTTAATGAAATTTTCAATGACCTTCTTGCATAAAATTATCTTCAGTGACGATACCCATTTCCATCTTGATGGCTTCGTCAATAGGCAGAATTGTCGCATTTGGGGTGAGGAAAAGAATCGAGTGATCACGAGAAGCAAATGCATCCTCAGCGTGTCACTGTGTGGTTTGGTTTTTGGGCTTGAGGAATCATTGGACCTTTTTTTATGAAAATGAGGCAGGTCAAGCGCAAACAGTCAATGGTGTTCGGTATCGTGAAATGATAACCAATTCTTCTTGCCTATAATTGACGAAATGAATGTAGAGGGCATGTGGTTTCAACAAGACGGTGCCACGTGTCATACAGCCAGGGAAACAATTCAATTGCTACATTTAGTCATTTTCCGGTGATATTTCGCGTATTGGAGACCAAAATTGGCCGCCTAGATCGTGCGATTTAATAACACCTTTAGATTTTTTTCTTTGGGGTTTTTTGAAGTCGATTTTTTACGCAAATAAGCCGACGACGACTCAAGCCTTAAAAGATAAAAGTGGACGCTGCATTAATGAAATACCGCAGCATTTATGGAAAAAGGTCATTGGAAATTTCATTAAAAGATCGCGTGTGTGCCAACAAAGCCGCAGCGGCCATCTGCACGATATCTTGTTCCATACATAACCTCATTCTAGTTGGGACACCCTTTATAAATGCAATAGAAAATTAATTTACAAACATATGGGCAAATCCGAAAAACCTTAAACCAAGGACAACATTTTAAAACTGTCAAAATTGCGTATTTGTGTTTATGGAAAAATTTACCATATATTGATCCTTTAGAATATATAATGGATACAATTTTTGATAGCTCTCTTCGTGAATGGCAGGTCTTTATTTGCACCCATCTTGAATTTTTATACATTTTTTAAAATAATAGGTTTTATAAAAGTTCATAAAAATCGCAAAAACATCCATTTAGGTATCAAGTTTCAGTAGGGGCTCAAAGTCTGCTTAATTTTATACAATTAGATGTAAAAGACCCCATCAAAAGTAAAAAAGGGCTCAGAGTGTGTAGCGTCCGTCATAGAAATACAGGTTTTTTTTAATTTGACTAGTGCAATTTTTGTTTTTTCCCCAGTTAAACTTGGTTCTTTAAGAGAACTTATAGTATGCTTAACATTAGGATAAAAGTATATAGATGTTTATACAGTATTTTACTAAATAATATGCAAAGGAAAGTGTGTAGCGTCCGTCACAGTATATATTTTTTTCAAAATAATATTTATTAAATACAAAACTCATAAAGCAATAACTCTGTCTATATCCACTGATTAAATTAAAGATATTAGGTGTTAAAAAATATACAGTATGACATTTAATGATTTTGAAATTTGATTTTGTTTTTTTTTTTTTGATTTTTGGGACACTCTAACAGCTAGCCGTAGCATTCTTGGGACGAAAAATAAGATGTAAAAAGTGTAAAACTTTAAATAAATATATGTATTTAGCCGTTTTATGAAATATTAAATTGTGCCCAAAAATCGTATTTTAACCGCGAACATGAAAAGGAAAGAGATGAAATTTGGGAACAAATAAAATCAATATTTTCATTGATTAACGAATCCTTAAAAAAAATATGGAATATGAATTTGTTCCTTATAAAAAACATTAAAGTAAAAACTGTATCGTCCGTCACGTAGCGTCCGCAACAGTTCATTTATGGGTTTTTGGTGAAACTGGAAACTTAAAAATATTTTATAAAAGCTGTTTTGGAATCCTCTGATTGTCCTTTATCTTCAATGTATTTACAAAGTTTTTATTACTATGGCCGATTTGATCAAATTTACAGAAACAAGTGTTGAAAAGAAAGTCACTTCCATTTTTGGTAGCGTCCAATCACAGCACTTTAAAAGCGAGCATTTTTTCCTCCAAAAGAAGTATTTAAATTAACAAACGTCATTCGATAGCACAATCGATGGGCTAATATTCCTTCAAATCTTTGCAATGCCATCTAGTGTAGAGCAACAATGAGATACATTTAAGTACAACAAAATCCGTACAAATGTATCGTCCATTACGCAGGATTTGCCCATATGTAATTCGCAATGATTGTGTTTGTAAAATAGGTAATCATGCAAGGTTTTCGATCTGTCTAAAAGTAGGCCTAATTCTCCTGAAGATGATGACCTAACTAACTATCGAAACACGTCGAGAAATTGGTTGTCCCCACAAACATTTTATGGCTTTTTTTAATAAATTGTCTATTAAAATAACTAATAAATGTATTAGACTGGGATTAAGTGCGAATAATGTTTCTTTTGTATAGTGATATTTTCAAAACTACTCCATGGAATCAAAATAATATTGATGCAGCATAAAGATAATATTATAGCCCAATTTAGATTTTTTACCTTAACCGTTTATTTGTTAAGTTGCTATAAATCTCAAAAACTAAATCTGATACAAAAAAAGTGAATTAGAGGCCTTAAACACCAAAACTAAAAACCAACAGTAGGTAGTTTGTGAACAGCCACTAAATGTTACTTAATGAAGCCAAATTCAAATCTAATGTATCAAATTTTGTAGGAATCGACCCAGATTTTACCAGACCAACCATCAAAAATCTCTTAAATACTTCAAAAATCATAAAAACGCTTTAAAATGTAGAGATAGTCGATGTTTGTTGCTAAAAATTTACAAAGATAAGTTTCACACATATGTAGTTATAGACAGTCCACATTTGATAACAACTTTCTTGTCAGGGCCTCTGCTGAAAATGATATATGACATAAATATACTTTTATTTCGAGAAATATGAAAAACTTATAAAATTGTTGGTTCATATTTGAGCATGGCAGTAGAGGTTATCAAATAGTCGGGCATGACCGACTATAGCATTTTCTTACATATGTTTTTTATTTAATGTTTATTTTTACTTCAAAATACATTTATTTTACAAATTCATATAATTTTTTACATAAAAGTACATATAAATCTATTTTAAACGATGTCTATGTGAATGAAAATTTCTATCCAGTTATTTTATATCTATATTATTATACGACAACATACATATTCTATCTATGTATGTATGTTTTATTATATATCTGAGTGTATGTATTATATAAATATCGAAACAACAATTTTTGATCTTCTCTTTTGTATGTATATGTTATTTATTGTTAATGTGTATGTTTTAATTAATTAAGTATGTCTGTTTTCATTCTGTTTTGTTGTTTTTTTTTTTTGTCTTTTTTTAAATTATATTGCATTTTTACCTCAATTTCTTTCTTAAAAACTTATTTTAATTTATTAAATAATAAATATTTGAAAACTACATGAAAAAATGACATTGACATGAAAACACATTTTGTAGGAAGTGGCTGAATTGCGTCGCCAGGTGGCGCTTGAAAATTTGCAAAATCAACGCATGGATAATTATGATCAAGATGTACCTGTGGAATTTGAATGCTGTTTTTGCACATCAAAGGTATATAATAACAAATATATTGATATCAATTAACTTTACGCATACACAATGTCAGTGCACCAACAGTTAAGTGCAAAAAGATAGCAGAAATATTAAAGAAGAATAATTATTTTGATTTTAATTTAAACAAATTTCCAAAATATCGAAGTTTACAATTATCTTTTTTCTTCAAAAATGAAAGTGCCAGAATTTTCTAATTATCTTAAAAGTGACTTTAACCTCTTGTCTTAAAAAAGTTCACTTCTATATTATTGCCTCCATCAGGCAACCTTTTTCTCACATTACATCAGGTCAAATTTCTATTATGCTGGAAGATAGCTCATATAACAATATCTAAAGAGGAAGAGCCCAACAAAATAATAGGTCAATTGCAATCAGGCCTGTCAAATTCGCCGATTTATCGGAATTTCGTTAAATTTTGACCTAAAAAATAGTTAAGAGCATATATGCAGATTTTGGCTAGAAAACCAACTTAACATATATGACAAATCAGAGGTTTAAAACGATATAAGTTTTTAATAATTCCGATGCATGTGACAGCGCATAAAGAAAGGGACCTAAGAGTAAAAATAAATGTTTAAATGGCTTTTCTAAACAAAACCGTCTTTACCCTTAGGTTCCTTTCTCTATGCGCGCAAAATACCCATATAGGTCCCTTTCTCTATGTACTGTCACATATAAGAATTTACAGAGTCAAAGTTTGGTTTCTACCAAAAAACTTTCAATTTAAAGTTTTTTTTTTAACGGTTTTTTTTTAAATTTTGTGACATCAAACATTTAATTTTACTGCAGTGTATTGCACTAAGATCCCAATTTATTACTATTATTTATTATTGTAAAAAATAGCTTTTTAATAAAACCAAAAAATGTTGGTGGGGAAACCTTTCCTCGACGCGTTTCGATGGTTGGTTAGGACATCTCTTCAGGAGGCAGACCGAAAACCACACATTATATCTTATTTGAGGGACGAAATAAACAAGAATTATTGTGTCCAACAAATATTAACATAAAGCGAAGATTATCACCTGAACAGAAACACACAAACATTTTTAGTTTTATCTCTTCTTTATTTCCCACACTTTTGTTGTTGCTTTGTTGGCGACTAAGACAAAAATGCTATAAAGGGGGTTCAAAAAAGATTAAAATAAACAATAGTTTATTTTAAAACTTGGCTATAGTGAAATTTTCCATTTAACTATTTTTTTTTTATCGAAAATTTCCTTATATACATTTTTTTGTCAAGAAAAATTTTTCAAATAACATTTTTTGTATAGAAAAAATTTCAATATCAGATTTTTTGTATATAAGAAGCTTTAATATAAAATATTCAATATAAAATTTTTGTATACAGAAATTTAAGGTATGAAATTTGTTCTATAGAAAAATTTTCAATGAACAGTTTTTAATATTCGGCCATAGTTGTGATTTATTTTTGACAATTCCGATTTTTTTGGCGATTTGGCATATTTGGAAAAATATGCCGATTTTTCACGAAAATGTTCTGGCAGCCCTGATTGGTTCTTTTCTCCCTTCAACGATATTAAAACCAAATGTCCAAAAAGAAACTCCTTTTATCCTTTTATCAGGACAACCAATTCCTCGACGCGTTTCGATGGTTGATTAGGCCATTATCTTCAGAATGATCGAAAACCTGGCATTATTACCCATACAAACTTATGTGTCAAATCGCGCTAAATGAGACAAAAATCACTAAAGCGTTCTTAAATCTGAAGATAATGAGAATTTTAAGTTTATTTTTTACAAACATAATTTTTGTAACAACTGTAATTAGTTTTATAATCGGTCCACATTTGACCCTAGCTATCATAAAAGTTCAAATGACGGAAACAGCTTAAATATATAAGTTTTAAGAAAATGTTTGTATGATGGCAAAATTTAGCAAATATTTGTCTTTATACAGGAAAAATATCACCTTTGACCTTAGTGGTGAAGGGTATCGTATGGTCGGGTTTGACCGACTATAGCACTTTCTTACTTGTTTTTTCTTAAATATTTCTGCTATCTTAAAGTGCTCACTTTATGTAAAAATTTATGTATTTTTTGTCCACTTTTAAATCACAGAATAAGTACGTATGTAAATAATAACTCAAGGTATAAAATGATTTTTTTACATAATATTTCGATATCGATTTTTGATATATTAATACAAATAAATTACTTCTAGGATTAAGTTTAGATTAATGTAACTTAAGATTTATGTGAAATAAGTCAAATAAATTCTAAACTAAACGGTCGAGTTTTTCAACAGGCAAGCATTTTGAGACGATTTTATAATCCGATTTTATCAAACAATTATTCTGACTTTTTTATAACTCAGAAATGCTCTTCATTTACTTTTCTTAACGTTCAAAAACGGAGAAGTTTTAGGTGTACGATATTTTTTGACTAAATGTGATATACAAAATTTCATTTTATTCTGAATGAAATTAAAAATTACACAACCTAACACTAAAAATGGTGCCTTTAATTATTTAGTCAATTTTGTATATAAGGCTCAAATACCTCTAACTCACTTTTTTGAATCAACTCTAGTTTTCGAGATATAAATTTTGTTTAAAAATTACGTAGTTATACGATTTTGGGTAACAAACTAAAGAAAAGCTTAACTAAATCAGTGAAAAAAAAGGAATAGCTACAATATAACCTTCATACTACCCTAATGTAATATTGAATCAACACATAGTAGTTTTGGAGATATAGCCGAATATGTGACGAAAATATATTATCAAAAAAATAACAAATTTTTCGATAGTAAATATTATTCAAACGAAATATTATTCGCACTTAATCCCAGTCTATTACATTTATTTATAATTATAATAGCTCCGAAACTAATCAAAGTATTGTTAGTGAATCATAAAGAAAATATTGTAGCCAATTTTTTATTTTTACTGAATGAACCATTTACTATTTACATTATTTTAAATCGCGTGACGAAGTAGTTTTCTTATAAAATTGATATCTCGTAAACCGAAAGAGCTGATACAAAAAAGTGAATTAGGAAATTAAGGCCCAATACAAACTGACTCAGAAATCTAAGGCATCTAAATCTGTTCTGAGTTAAGATTAGCTGTTGAAGCCAAATTAAAAAGGGTAAAGAAGGGTATCTAATACAAGAATTTACTCAAAGTTTGTAATATTTGGAAAAGACGTAGTTTGTTATCATCCGAGAAAATTATATTTCACGTTCGGTATTTTAAAAATCAATATATAAAATTATTACAAAATTTATAATTAATTTGTATACCCACCATCGAAAAGAAGGCATAAAATGCTACAGAGGCTGAACGAAAGAAACATCGGCGACTAAAGATTATATACGAAAAATATTTCTTATTTAATGGAAATGTATGGTTTTGAAATTTTGCTAGATAGGCCCACATTTGACAATAGCTCCCATAAACCACAAGACCGGAAATCACTTATATGCCAAAAAATATTAAATAATTTAAGCTATGAAGATAAAACTTAGTACAGATGATATACATGACCAGCATATATAATTTTACGAGAATCGGTCCATATCTAACCATAGTTCATCTATAAGCCCTGCTTCCAAAAACATCTTCATTACCACGAAAGCCACTTATATGATAATAGGCCTTCAATGCGATATATTAATACAAGACAATATATCAAATTTTAAAACACCAAGTCCGCATTTGATTATAGCTTGTTAAATACAATTTAAGCCCCAATAAATATTATACTGTGAACTGCCGTAGTATAGCGTATTAGTCGTCCGCCTAGCATACCAGAGGTCCCAAGTTCGATCCCCAGCCAGACCCACTTGAAAAAATTAATTTTCAAAAAAAAAATGCGGTTTACCTCGTAACTCAGCCAGCATTTGCCGTTCGGAGCCGGAATAAAAACGTAGGTCACATTCAACGAGTCTTAAAATAGAATCGGACGCAGCTTGTTCCAATTGGAATGTCGTGGGAATTATGTATGTATGTAAATATTATACTGAAGCAGCTTTGATTGCAAATTTGGAACAAAGAATTTAAAAATATATTTGATGGTGGGTATTTTATATTCGGCTCTGCCGAATATATCACTTTTACTTATTTAGTGTTGTTTTTTAAATAAATTCCAAATCGACAAACCAGGAGCCAAATCGCCGAATTCGACATTGATGGAAATCTCAAACTTTTAAGTAAATATTGTATAACATACCTTAGGGATTTTCAACATAACATGTTTTGAAAAAAGTTTTATGAAATTTGATATCTAAACATATCCGTTTGTTGGTCAAAACATATAGTTTGAATGAAATTCTTTAACTATCAGGGAACTTTTGACAAAAAAGTTACAATGTAGAGAACCTTATATATTATATACATTTATATTATTTAGATTATCCTAAAAGTATGCTACACAAATGTTTCCGAAATATCTTATATTTCAATCTATATCGAATGAGCCAATTTGGCCCCAGCCTACGACATACATAAGTCTCAAATTTCAGAAAAAAATCTGAACGATAGAATGTTATAATTCGACTGTTTTTGTAACTAAACAATCAACCAATAGTATCAAAGGAATGAATAAAATTTTTTTAAATAGAGGTAGAGCCACTCTAACACACATTCTCATTATAAAATCATACACACAAGCAATTTTTTTATGTATTTTTGTCTTGTTAATGTTTTTGACATGTCCTTTAATTTATTTAATTCTTTTGTTTTATGTGGGTTTGTATGTGCGTGTTTTTTTGGTGTAATTATTTTGTAAAAACAAAACTTAATTTAATTTTAATTAAAAAAGCAAACATAATTTTTAATTGAATTGCAAATAATATCTTTTATGTATGTAAATAAATATTACAGGAACGCGTTTGTACATTCCATGGCAGAGATTATACAATGTCACAGTTGGCCCGTCCGCCGCCTTCGCCAGAAAATTATAGAATTTTAAAACGTATGATAGAAACTGGCGTCGTAGATATTTATTATCTTTAAGGGTAAAATATCCTTAAAAATATATTTACTTAATATAGAATCCCATAGTTTTCACTTAAAAATAATTTGGAAATTTTGCTTATTGAATAGTTTTCATACTCCACTTTATTAGAATTTCCTATCCAAATTTTGGCTGCAAATTTTACAGAGCCTTACTTGAGCCATTTTTCACCTTAGCTATTTAATAGAACCTTACAATTATAATAAATATTTTTTTCAATTATTAGTTGGACAATTATGTATTTATGGTTTATATTTTTATACATTTTATTAAATTATTAGCTCAAATGTTTTTAAATATTTTGTATGTTTAGGTGTGGAAATATCATTTATAATTTTAACTTTATCTACATCAAAGCGAATCCCTTTATATGAAGGCAAAACAAGTCGTTTTGTTACCCCACTGTAAATTATGATTGGTTTATTTTATGATTGCCCCTATTGCCGTTCTCAACTCAAGTCAGTTTGGTCGTCTGCCAGTCGACCCAACTTTCACTCAAGCAAATTATTTTTTGATGTTGCGGAACTAAAAAACGTTGAGTATCATAATATCAAAAAATAATTTGATTGAGTAAAAGTCGGGTCGACTGGTGGACGACCAAACTGAGTTAAGCTAAGAACGACAATAGTGGCAGATGTTTCCCAAATATTTAGGTTCCATATCACCGTCCCTGATATTAAACTCGTATCGATTTAAAAATACAGCAATGTTCTGATTGGCAAAATGCATCTCGGCTCTAAGCGCTTCAATGGAAATGGTAGCCTGTTTTGAACTACACAATTTTTACTTGAAATTGAGAACATTTGGAATGAAGTTGAGAAAATTTCAAAAAAAAATTGAGAAAATTTCTCTGAATTTAAATAAAAGAATTTCGATAACAACATTGAGGAATATCCTCAATTGAAAAATGTATTCTATAAAAGCCGTACATGTAGAACCTGTCCAAATAAATTAATAATCGAATAAGCAAAAACGAGCGGCAAAATAAATGAGTTGGTAAGAGCAGGAAAGCAAATAGCCGGATCGATGAGACAAACTTTAATTTGTAATGCCGCAAAAAGTATGGTTGGTCCCGAGTTGGATTTCGGAGTATTCAATCGCTTCCAACATCCCGTTGGCCTAATATTGATCTGATAGGTGCAATTGGTACGTCAGGAGTAATAAATTTGGCAGACGTAAAGACTCTTTTACAGCTGACACCTCAAGCAAATGGGTCAGTTGACTTTTTGGCAAGTGGGTAGAATTAGGCAACCAACTTTTCGAACAGGTTGTAATTTGCGATAATGCCAGCTGCCATAGTCGATTAGAACAAATGTTTAAAAATCCTTTTGCAACTCTCATCCGCCCGAGTCCTTTCTAACCAATGCTCAACCCAATCGAAAACATTGGAATGAATATTCCAGCTGTAAATCCCCCAATGTAGGAGAAATTCAAGTTATGTATGTGCAACCACTGGTGAACGCAGAAAAGCTACAACGTGCAACAATATTTTATAAATCTGCCCTAGATTTCAATTTCATTTGAAATTTTCTCAATTTCGTTTAGTATTTCTCAATTTCAAGCAGAAATTCACAACTTTATTCGCAATTTTGTCAATTCCAACGAAGATTCTTCATTTCAATTGAAAATAATTCAACTTCAACCGAAAATTCAGGCAACGTCAGTAAACTTCGGTGCGTTAAAGCAAACACATAAAATGCAAAAAATTGAGATCGATATCTTATTTGAATTCGCCGAATTTCACGAAAACCTAATTGTATGGTCATAATTTGAGGTGATAAATTGTTAATAAATATTATTGTGAATGTACGTAAATGGATAAGATTAAACCTTTCTTTACAGGGGTCAAAGGTCAAACATTGTTTTTTTTAAATAATGACACAATATTACAAAATTTTATGAATTTGGTGTCAAATTTCGATTAAAACGCATAAAAGTCCTTCTTATATAGCAAAATTAAGCTTAGTAGTTAAACAAATATAATTTAACCCTTAAAAGGCATGTGGTTTTAAGTTTGACAAAAAAAATCATTGGGACCATTTTACATCCCATGTCTGTATTGGGACCTTAACTTTTTTGACTTATAGTATATAGTTTTGAGATTTAATAAGATGTTTAATTATTTGGGAATTAATTATTCGAACTTTAGAATTAATTGAAAAATTAGGTTTCATCAGGCTTGAGTTAATTTAATTTTCAAATTATTAATTTTTAATTAATTCTAAAGTTCGAATAATTAATTCCCAAATAATTAAAAGCAAAGGGCACGTTGCATTCACATATACATACATTCATGTAATTTACTTACATATGTGAACACTGTTACTATTCTAAAAATAGCATCAAACCAAAAAGTCTTGTTCTTCTCTACATGCCAACGGCAAGTGAAAAGATCGAGCAAAACAAGTAATAGGAGAATACACAATCAATTAAACGTAGTGATGTTCGATCAAACTCAATGAGTTAAATTGATGATTATCTCTGCAATTTGACAACTCGACTGTGGTCGTGGGCGCTAAGTGCTCATGACCTCCTGTGGCGGGACAGAAATTGCAATCCACTCGCCGCGTTCAAAAATAATTTTCAGTTTTTCTCCATAATTTTTCAATTTTCAAAATTAATAATTTGAAAATTAAATGAACTCAAGCCTGATGAAACCTAATTTTTCAAATTTTTAATATGTAATATTTGTTAAACAAAATATGTGTTATTAAACCAATCTGAGTTTCTAATGAAAAAAATCATTTTAACAAAATTAAACTAAAGGATTAAAAAAATACTAAATATAAGCTATGTTTTATTACATAAATATGTGTGGTTCAAGTAAAATTAAAAGACGGGTTAAAATTCAATCCTTATTATATGGCGTTCATATTGACCTTTACCTTAAACTTTGGCGTCAAGTCGTCACGATTGCAATAATATTTCATATTTCAATTATTGGGGCCAAAAGATTAAAACTGCGTATCTGAACTGAAAAAAAAACTTTTTTTCTTTCTTTATCCGAAAAAAACGTTATATATTGTAACAGTCGCTATTGATGCCTTTTACCTTTTAATTATAGTCTATGAATAGTATATAAAAAGCATTACAAAATACTGAAGACATAACCTTAAAAGCCGGCTTTTCACACTTTGCAGAGCCACACATCAAATTCGGTTTTATTTTGAAAGAACATACCCAACATTATCCACAATCATTATCTCGTTGTTTGTTCTATTTTAATGTGAAGCACCCCACTATGACATTTCTGCTGCAAAAAAAAACAATTTTTTGAGGATCAATATTATGGAAGTCTCTTCTTTAGATTGACCAAAAAATTCACCGAAATTTACCGATCGTTGAACAAAGTTCAAAATTTTTTGAAAAAGTCATATAAATTCTTACACTTAGTTTAAGCAAAAAGTGTTGCAGTCGTTTAGGCTTAACTTTTTAATTAAATTGCATTTAACCATAATAAGAAGAACACCTTTTTTGGTCAACTAATAGATGTGTGCAGAATTTCATCACATTCTGTTGAGAATTGCGGCTTATATATTGAGAACAAAATTAAGTGAAAAATGGGGGTCCAAGACAGGTACCTCAAAGAGTCAAGAGATCTCAATCAAAATTAGTATTACTCTTTCTTGGATCAATTAATACCGGTGTGCCGAATATTTCCAGTTCTGTTGAGAATTGGTGAAAAATAGGGATCCGAGGCAGGTGCCCAAGGACTCAACTGATTTCAACCAAAATTAGTAGCTCTTCTTTAGATGCCGAATGACATCAAATTCTACATTAAGAAAAAAATAAGTGAGAAATGGGGGTTCAGCACCCACATAAGTCGAGTACTAACAGAAGTCGATTAATTTCAACTTAACTTAGTAGAGTATGTTAAATTTCAATTGGACATTGAGACGAAAAATATGTAAAAAAAAATATGTAAGGCATATTTTTTTGAATTTTTCTCAATTATATAAAACCGAACAAGTATCCAATTTCATCGTTGTAGGATCACTCCTTCTACACTGCCCATCACTACTATAACCCCTATCAATGTAAATATTTCAGCTTTTGGTAATGAAAGGAATTAAATATTTTAGTATAAGAGAAAATAGACGAAAACTTATATATTGTTATAAAAATAAATTATTTATTTACTTTAGTTTAATAAATATAAATAATTTCAATACAAACATCTGTTTCATAACTATAACCGCAATTTAAAAAATTTAACAAAATTCTCTACTTAAATTATTATTTAAACTAAAAAATATATTTAATAATGGGCGGGGTCTCCTTTATTCTGAATAAACTCAAAAACTCGATCTGGCATACTTTGGATAAGTTTTGTAATCATATCTTCAGTAATTGGTCGCCATTCATCGATGATTGCTACTTTTACTTCTTTGTATTGTCTATTTTCGGCATAAGCACGACGGGCCAATATTCCCCAAATTTTTTCTAATGGGTTTTGATCCGGAGAACAGGCAGGCCACTCAATAATTGTGATGTATTTTAGTTTAAGCCATTCAATAATCTGACTACTCTTGGGTTTTCTCGCTGAAAAAAATTAAGTTTTTTCAGCCTGGGCTTCCAAGACAGACAACAGTTTTTTATTAAGAATGCTTGTGTATTCTCTGGAATTTATTAGAGTGCTTGAGCAATGTATCGCTGCAAAAAGCTCCCTATAACATTAGGGAATCGCCACCAAAATTTCGCTTTGAGAAATATCGTGGTTCCTTTCGAAAATCCCACCAATATCCATCTGGACCGTCAAGATTACATTTTTTCTTATCTAAGAAAATTGTCTAAAGGAGAAGAATTATAATACATAAAAAAAATAATTTTCTTACCTGTTGTTTGCAAGACTTTCTTTGAGAATTCCATATGGGTTTCCTTGTACTGCATGAGTAATATTGGGACATTCATTAGCGATTGTCTGGATAATGTTCCAGATTCATTTAATATTCTACTTTTTGTGGAATTTGACACTTTTACGCCAAATTCAGCAGAAATTTGCTGAAGGCTTTTCATAGAATTGCTTGCGGCTTTTACAATTCTGAGCCGATCTTTTTCGAATAACTTTCTTTATTGACCTCCTGTTTTATTTTTGTCATGCTGACTTTGGTTTTTGGCAAAATTTCTTACCACTGGGTCCGAACGATTTAGTTTTCTACCGATCTCTCGGAAATTTAGCCTATTTTCTAAAAAGGCCAAAATTGTTACTTTTTCGATATTAATAAGATATATTTCCCTTGGTATTTTATTTTAATTAAAATAAAACGTTAACTTGCATACGAGAAATTTAAAATTTCTTCGCAGTTTTAATTTATTATTTAATTCAAATGCGATGCGGTTATAGTTATGCAACACTAGGAAATGCATTAATCGTTGTGAATTTGCCAATTCAAAGAGTAACTGACAATTTTTTTGTTAGAATAAAACTACCGTTATAATACTATAATATATCGTAAACCCTTTCATGAAAATTTCCTTTTTACGTAGTGCAAAACGGATAATGTAGTGCGGTTATAGTTGTGACTTCGATGTATGAAGAAATACCACTGTGTTTCGCGGCACACACTTTTACCAGAGCATGTGCCAATTAATAATTCACGATATGACCAACAGGTTTCTCTTGGTATATCTTAGAAACTAATAGTCCGACAGCTGTCGAATTTATACGCGTAGCTTTAGGTTTTTACAAATCTTATGGATTTAATACTCGTAGCGATATTTAAATGTCAGCCTATGAACTTTTTAGACCAACTGATAATTAAAAATATCCTTGAGTCAGAAATAGTATGATTTAAAAAAAAAACATTAAATTCTTGGAAAGGTAGACAAAAATTATAGATGCCTATTCCAACTATTGTCCGCCCTTGACTTGGTATTACTCTGATCATTTTTATTTGTCTTGTAAAATTTAAAACTTGAATTTTTTTTTAATTTTCATTGTACTCGTTCTTATGTAGATTTGTATTACATGTGTCTTTTCGTAAATAATTTCCCTTCTTCATCCTTTAGTGTAAAATACATTTAGTGTGTATGTATGTATGTACTGCGTATACAAAATTTAGTTTATTAATTTAAGTTTTGAAATATTATTTTTAATTTTATTTGTTTGTTTATTTTTGTTTTTTAAAGGGTTTGCCAAGATGCCAAGGCGAATGTATTCCATTACGAGCGAATAGTGTTTAACAATCAAATGAAATTATCTCTGATTAGACAGATCCAAATTAATCGCAAACTTTTAATTCCGACAATTAGTTGGACTTAACTAAAATTAACTAAGAAAAAAAAAAAACTTTAAATTAAATGCCTTAAAATGATAACTATTAAAAAAATATATACATAAATAATTGTAATTAACTTTAAAACATTAAAAATACGTATTAAAATATTATAAAAAAAAAAATTATTTGTTAGACAACGACAAACATATTTTACATACATAAATATATTTTTACATACATACAAACAAACAATACCAATACATTCAAATTAGTTAGTTTTCAATTGATAAAAGTTTTATGTTTTAGTTTTTTTCTTTTAGTTGTTTCGTTTTAAATAAATAATAAATTTTAAATTATTTTTTGCTTTTGTTTAATTTGTAGACACAAATAATTTAAAACAATAAAACATTTAGATTGATTTTAATTTTGATTTTTATTAGATTATTTGTTTCGATTTAGTTTAATTTATTTTTTAAAATTTAATAAATTGTAGTTTTAAGAAAATACAGTCCGATTCACTTTAATATACCCACCCAAGACGTCTTAGTAAAATGACTATATTAAAAAATCCGCTGGATTAGATTGGTTTATTTTTATAGGAGGTTTAACATTGTATCTACCCAGTGGTAAATTAAGTATAACGAAACGAAACACTTATTTAATGAGGTTTCATGATATTTTAAGCGAACATTTAAGTAACTAAAGTGTACTTTTTATGTAAACTAAGTTATCGTTCTCGACTTGCATTATGTAAGCGGAGAGTCATCTATCGATTAACGAAGTAAAGTTCGCAAATAAAATATAGTGATAGCATGAAATTATAAAAATGCCCATGACGTAATCGCTGATTTAAGCGATATTTAGTAGCTATTAGTGATGACACCTTTGCTTATTTCCTCCCTTAAATATATCTATATATATCTGTGACTTGGTGCTAAAAGGGCCAATGTCAAAAAAAATAGTTTTGAGAAAATTTGATTTAAAGTTTTTATTTTCCATATAAATTCAAAACGCTTATAAATCTGTTCTGAGTTAAGTTAGAGATTACCGTTTGGGCCAAATAAAAGGGGGCAAAGAATGAGATCTAATGCAATGATTAACTCAAAACAGCTAAAAATTGACATTGGCCCTTTTAGCACCAAGCCACAGATATATAAAAATCAATGCCACTTTTCGTTGTGACTCTATAACTCAAAAATGGACTCACCTATCCAAACCAAGTGTTTAGGCTTTATTTGGACTATTTAGTAGATGGTTTATATACAGTTTGCTCAAATTCCGTCGAGTGGTTCTTTATTTATCACATTTTTGGCAACAAATTAGTGTTTTTTTTTTTGAGTTTATAAAATCCATGGAAATTTTTTATATTTACATACATATTGTATAATATAGTTTCCATATATTGTATAAACTCTATAAATCATCTTCTTTTATATATGCAAATTTGATCATATAATGATCTTTAGTAAAGTTGTTGCGCATGAACCGACGAACATTACCAAGTTGGCATGACCAAGTGCCGACAGGTGGCGCCACTGAAAATTACTCAAAGTGAATTTAATCGTGAACTATTAATTTTATCATGCTACGATATTAAGCACAGTTGTTTCATATGAGCCGACGAGGGTTTCTAAGTTGTTATGACCAATTCCCAACAGGTGGTGACCCAGAAAATTATTCAAAATTAATTAAATCATAAACTGTGCATTTGATCAGGCTATTATCTTTAGTAAAGTTGTTGCGCATGAGCCGACAAAGATTTTAAGTTTTTGCCAGATGGCGCCAAATCTAAATTAATTGAGTAGTAAATTGTGCATTTGATCATGCTATGATCTTTAGCAAAGTTGTTGCGCATAAGTCGATGGAGGTTTCTAATGTCATTCCTTCAAATTTATTTTAGTTGGTGCCGAAGTCATTAAGAGCTTTTAAAAGTTGAACTTTTCACTTAAAATATCATGGAAATCGTCATCGGGTTTAGTCTGGAAACTTCGTTTTATTGTCGTTGAATGTCTCCCATGCCAACATCGCAATCGGAGTAGTGGTAGTTGCTCATGATTATTAAGATTAGAGGTGATTAACGAATTCACTACTTATTTCGCTTGATGACTCTCCGCTTAGAAAATGCAAGTTGTGAACGATAACTTAGTTTACACATAAATTACACTCTGTGTACTTACATGTTCGCTTAAAATGTTAGGAACATGATTTTAAAAATGTGTTTTTTTCTTGCTTTATATATCGGCTGTAAAAATTTCATCTAAAAACTGGTTTTTATCGGGTTATCCATTTTGCGGTTTCAAAAGTGAACGTAAATAATAACATATAAAATATTTTTTTCATGATATTTCTGTTTTTTATAAAGTTTGGACGTTGACATTATGTGTGAAACACTACATCATTTAAATGAACACCATGCGAAATGTTTCAAGAATTGATTCTTTTAAGGTAATTTGAGACCACTTTTTGGCACATATTGGGCGGTATTTTAGCCATAACGTGACAAATGTTAGTTTTTAAGCGCTCAAGAGTTAAAGGTTTATCTGCATAAACACGGTATTTCGCGTAGCCCGGTAGCCGGTGTCAAATCGCATGATCTTGGTGGCCAGTTGATATCGCCACGAAGAGAAATTACGCGAAGAGGAAATGTTTCTTACAATAAACCCATATTCGCTCGAGTTGTGCTTCATGTGACACCGTCTTGTTAAAACCTCATATTCTCCAAGTCGTATTCTTCAAAAGCAGGTAAACAAAATTCGGTTATCATATGACCATAACGCTCCGAATTCACGGAATCGATACATTAGGGTGTTCGGCAACATTTTCAGCAGAACGAGCGAAACGATGATGCACAGCCCTAAATATTTGTAACCGCTCCAGTCTCTTCAAATGTCTTCACAATTTCGCCAATTACTTGCGTAGTTGGACTATTATGTAAACCACAATCTCCTCTTAAACAAAGATACGTGGCTGTTTTTGTCAGTGTCAGACTTTCAACTGAAAAGAAAAAAAAATGGTTTAACAACTTAGCTTGACAGATGTCGAATTCCAGTTATATACTTTTGAAACCACGAAATGGATAACCCTTTATTATATTCCTAATTATTGTTAGTTTACGCCAAACAAAGTTGCAACAAGCTTTGAACCCAAAAATGTGACCTGCTACAACTGGAAGCATACTTCGTATATTTGGTTATTTGAAAAGGGGAATCGTTGTGGGGTCCAGACGGACCAGATTCTAAAAAAATGTTTCGCCCCATGTAAGATTCTGTCACCCTAATAGTCATTTGAATATATAATAAGTCGTTTTTGTTTGGTATATTTAAGTGAATCGGACTGTATTTATAAAAAATTAAAAACATAAAAATTAAATTAAAATTAAAAAAGAACAAAAGACATGCAAAAATTCAAAGAATTTTTGCTAAATCTTTTCTACTTTCTACTTACAAAAATTAAATTTAATTATAAAATTATTTTATACAAAAACAATTTAATTGCAAGGAAATTGAATGCTTTAATTTATGAGTATGAGTAGTTATTTATTAAAAAAAAAAAAAACAAGAAAAAACTTGAAAGTATTTTATAAATTTACTTAATTACATAAATAGTTGTTTTTTTATTTTATATAAATTTAATTTATAAAAGATTCTTGAATTTAATAAAATGTAAATTGGAAAATATATTTATAATTGCACTTAAATATTTTGCAAGAAACACATAATGTTATTTTATTTGAATTTCTTAAGTTGAACTTTAATGCATCCAAACTTTTTAGATATTTTTAAATCAATAAAAAAGTAATTAGAACCATTATCGATGGTAAGGCATAAGATACTTATAAAAGGTAGGGTAAATATTATTTAAAAAAAAATCTAAAATCTTACCTTAACTCCCGCCAGAAATGTTCAAAAACTTATGTTTTTTTGTTACATAGAAAAATTCATAGTACTTTTTGTTTTGCCAAAATTTTAACCAAACTGAATTTAATAACGTAAAAAAAGTAAATAAAAGTAAACTAAAGTAGCTTTACTTTAAGCCATCAAAAGTTAAAATCAATTAAGTAGTTTTAAAGTTCTTGCATTTTTTACCCGCAATTTCGAGTTCTTGATAACATTCCCAGTAAAACTTTTCATTACCAAATAATGAGTTAAACAGTTAAACTATTGAACACAAACTACTTACTCATTCACTGTTTAAGTCATTACATTAACATGGGGATGTCATTGGAGGCAAGTACTTACCAATTGCAGAAAATTAATGACTTGGGTAAACAATTTGAAAACAACAACAACAACAGCAACAACTTTTTTGTTGTTGTTTTATTAAAAACATATATTTTTAAACGAAATACAAAATTTTTTTTTATGGTCCCATGGGGGCTCGAACCCAGACCCTCCGACTGCTAGGCAGAGACTCTTCCACTGAGCTACTTCATATGTTGAAAACTTAGCAGCTTATAATTAATATAAACAATTTTTATTTTTAGTTTCAAAATCATGTGAAAATAACTTTGTTTTTCCCTGCTTTTTTTTGCTTTGTTGTAATTTTTGGAAAAATATTTTTATACGATTTTTTGTAATTATTTTAAAACTTTTTTAAAATTATTTTAAAACTTAAACAATTTAAATCTTCTTTTTTGTATAAGTTTTTACATTAGATTGACTCTTACTTACTTAAATGTTACAACCTGTTAATGTCAAAGTCCGAGCATATTTTAGAATTCCATGGATTTCGATCTTGTGCGAATATTCTCCAATTTTATAGTCCAAGCTTTGAAAAAAGTTCCTCTACTTTGTCATTCTATCGAAGTTTCGGACATCCTCCTCTAAAATTAGGTAGTGGGACATTTCAATTCTAATTTTATCCTCTTCATTGTATTTTTTTTTTCAAGAGAGGGTTACTAGCCCGTAATCCTAACCCATTTTTATCGATCTTATGGGACAACTCTCGGAACATGTTAACTCACAATATTAATGGGTGTTAAACTAGCTCCCCGGGTGATACCATGAGGAGGTGTGTGTCCACAGTTGAGATGATGAGAGGATGACCCAGATAAGTTGGGCTTACCAAGTTAAGACCAATTAGAATCGTGTTTGGTATTCAATTTTCCCTAGATAATCAAAATTGACTCATGATGGTATTTTTCATTAACGTGAGTTAGTTTTACAAATTTTTTTTACAGAAGATAATATTTAAGTTCTTAAAATTCAAAAATCATTTAAAAAGACTCTTTTAATAAAAAAAACTAAAAAAAAATTGTTGCCCTTGGTGGGATTTGAACCGGGGCCATTCAGTTTAAATTACCATCTTAATTACAAATAAGTACTTCTGTAATAACTTATTATTTATTCGGATGGTATGTTGTAGTCGTTACAAGGTAACCAGTTATCAGAGTACTTGCCATTACCAAAGTTTTGCTGGGATTCCTAAGGATATGCAGAAAAAAATTAGCTTTAGAATAAAGAAATTTCAAACTAAGACATGATTTTTAATTCTATAGCCTGTAAGTACTAAATTATTGAATTTTGTCAAAATTGCTTAGTTTTTCGTATTAGAAAATTTTACTCTTTTTCTGGTCTTCTTTAAAAATCATTTTTGATTTTTTGAAAATGTTGTTCAACAAATATTACAAATTGTAAATTGGTGTTGATATCTTGAACCGTTTCGTCGTACCTGCGATTTGAATTTGCAGAATTTCGCGAATATGTAAATTTTAGTTTATAGTAGGATTATAGGGGAAGAATGCAATAACTCCAAAACTACTTCACGAATTTTTTATTTTAGTTCAATTTTATATTCGATTATGTTATTAAATAATTGAATTCTTTTTAATTAAAATTTTTGCAATACAAAAAATGCTCCTATTATTCCCCATTCTTATATTTTTATAGTTCGCTCGCGGATGCAACAAGCCCCCCCAATACAATCTAAATAATATTTTTCAGAACTTTATGTTATGTTTTGTTACGTAGATCATTTGTGGGGGAGTGTTTGTTTAGGTGGGATTTCGCATTTTTGTAAAATAAGCTGCATCCTAATGTGTAGGTATATTTAATAACTTCTATCAGCAAAAATATGTATATTAAATTTTCAGTTTTTCATACATAAACAACTTAGGTACTAAAACTGTAAAAAATTAGACAGTGGGCGATGTATCTTTAAAATTAATGCAAAATTTACACCAGGTCTTGTAACAAGCTTTGCTCAAAGCATCTCATTGCGCTTTAAAACTATTTTTTAAAGCCCCTGTATAATTACACTGTGCTTGAATTTGGAACCTTTTTTTAATAGCAAAGACGAGACATATCTTTAAAAAAAAAATTCGAACACGCTAATTTCAAAAATTCAAATATCTTCCTTATCTGAGCAAACGTAGAAAAATAACAACCACCATTGAAATCAGCTTGCCCGAATCATCTTTGGTAGATATATCTCTTCTCCATTATTTTTTCACACAGTGTTGTTATTTCCTGTGATTCCATCCGGTCTGACTCCTAAAACATGAAACTGGGGATTCATTAAGAGCACACGTGAACTGTTTGACCAACCGCTAAATATCCTCCTTATTTTGAACATTTAGTTTAAAATTCTTTAAAAAGTATTTCAAAATATTTCAGTGTATTTGCTACATTAAGTAATAATGGTGCGCTTTGACATCACTGTCCACTATCAGGTTATGAGTACTTTTTGCAGATTCTACCTAAAGGCATCTCGGTTTCATATTCCAGTTGTTAGATTCCATTTCGGCTACGCTAATGTCTTCGCTAAGGAAAGAGGTTAATATAAATATATAAAGCCTGTTCGTTATAAGTAAACGAAATCTGTGTTTACCTTCACCTGTACTTAGGATCAGCTTAAAACCGGGAGCTATAATCCACAATCCATACCACCACACTTTTAAAGTTAGTAAATAAGGACTTTATCGACTCCTTCTTGGCTCAAATTTCTTTGGGGGCATCATAATATTCCACCATAGTCGCGTCTACATTCTCTGGCTAGTATATGGAAGAAGCTCTTTCCCACAATGCTTTACATTCGTCTTTAGATACATACAATTCTAGTTACTACCCAAGGACTTACTAATAAATCTATTTGAAGAAATCAAAATGAAGGTGTTTATATATATACTTATACCTTCATTTTGGTTTTATGAAATACATTTATTAGTAAGTCATTTGGGATATTCAAAATCATGCGTGCCTACGATCTCCAACCGACTTATCCAACCGATTTTCAGCTGTGAGTTGGCAAGTTAGGAATCTGCTTGATTATTGATTCTGCCATGCATCTGTTAGCATAGCCCCATTATCTGGCTGTCTTTGACAACATCTGTAAAGGGGAATTGTATCCCCATTTTCCAAATTCCAGGTCCCCGTTGGTCCATTTTCAAAAAATTAAAAAAGCGAAAAACTATCCTATGGTATGAAAATAACCACATTTAAAACTTTAATTAATTGGGTTAAATCGTTTTCTTCTTATCTATATATATAAAACTCTAACGTGACTGACTGACTGACTGACTGACTGACTGACTCATCATCGCACAGCCCAAACGGCTAAAGCTAGAGAGCTGAAATTTTGACACCGGGTACCTTTTTCAACGTATAGATCCACTAAGAAGGGATTTTTGGAAATTCGGCCGCTAAGGGGGTAAAAAGGGGTAAAAAAGGGAAAAATTAGTAATGCTGTATCTCCGAAAGTGAACGTCGTAGGACCAAAGTTGAAACTGCGTTGGGATCCGCTGCAAAAATAAGTAGACACGTGTTTGGTACTTTTTATCAGGTGGGACAAATAGGGGGTAAAAAGGGTAAAAATAAAATGTTGGTACTTTTTTTAACCCATGTGTATCTTTTGAACCAATCAACATAGTAACAAAATTCAAAACGGAGACGGTAAACAAGAAAAAAATATTAGACACGTGTTTGGTACTTTTTTGATTTAGAGGGCAAAAAGGGATAAAAACGGGAAACAAAATTTAGGGTAGGTCCATTTTTCTTTTTCTTTGTATTTCACTTGAACCAATAAAGCTACAAATAAAATTTATAAAGAAGTCGATTACCAAGTCCAAAGCATCAAATACGTGTTTGGTACTTTTTTCAATTTAGAGGGTAAAAAAGGGAAAAATCGGTAATATTATATCTCCTAAACCAAAAGCGATAGAAGCGAAGATTAAATTGGTTTAAGATTCGCACTAAAAATTAAGGGACACGTGTTCGGTACTTTTTTGAAATTCGGCCGCCTAGGGGGCAAAAAAGGGTAGAAAAGGGAGAAATTAGTAACATCATATCTCCGAAACCAACATCGATGCAAACAAAGTTGAAATTGGATTTTGATCGGCTAAAAAAATAAATGGATACGTGTTTGGTACTTTTTTGAAAATGGCACTAATAAGGATAAAAAAGGGTAAAAACTATATTTTGGTACTTTTTTAAACCCATATGTATCTTTTGAACTAATAAACATAGAAAGATAATTTATATCGCAACCGATAGGTATTAAAAAAGAACTAAATACGTATTTGGTACTTTTGCGATTAATGGGGTACAAAAGGGCAAAAAAAGGGAAAATATTCAAGGATAGGTTTTTTGGTTTTTAGCCATGGATATCTTTAAGGCTAATGAAGCCAGAAGTATAATTTATTGACTGGTCGATGGACATTGAAAAAAATAAACTACGTGTTTGGTACTTTTTTTTAATTTTGGGGGTAAAAATCTGTAAAGTATATCTTCTAAACCAAAAGTGATAGAAACAAAAACTAAATTGGTCTGAGATCGGCACTTAAAACCAAGGGACACGTGTTCGGTACTTTTATGAAATTCAACCTCCTAGAAGGTAAAACAGGGTAGAAAAGGGAGAAATCAGTAACATCATATCTCCGAAACCAATACAGATAGAAACAAAGTTGAAATTGGATTTAAGTCGGCTAGAAAAATAAGGGGACACGTGTTTGGTACTTTTTTAAAAGTGGCACCAATAAGAATGAAAAAGGGTAAAAACTATATTTTGGTACTTTTTTTAACCCATATGTATCTTTTGAACTAATAAACATAGAAACATATTTTATATCGCAACCGATAGATATTAAAAAAGAACTAAACTCGTATTTGGTACTTTTGCGATTAATGGGGTACAAAAGGGTAAAAAAAGGGAAAATATTCAAGGATAGGTTTTTTGCTTTTTAGCCATGGATATCTTTTAGGCTAATGAAGTTAGAAGTATAATTTATTGACTGGTAGATTTACATTGAAAAGAAATAAGCTACGTGTTTGGTACTTTTTTTTAATTTTGGGGGTAAAAATCGGTAAAGTATATCTTCTAAACCAAAAGTGATAGAAACAAAAACTAAATTGGTCTGAGATTGACACTTAAAACTAAGGAACACATGTTCGGTACTTTTTTGAAGTTCAACCTCTTAGAAGGTAAAACAGGGTAGAAAAGGGAGAAATTAGTAACATCATATCTCCGAAACCAACATCGATGCAAACAAAGTTGAAATTGGATTTGAATCGGCTAGGAAAATAAGGAGACACGTGCTTGGTACTTTTTTGGAAATGGCACTAATAAGGATAAAAAAGGATAAAAACTACTTTTTTCAACTAATATGTATCTTTTGAACTAATAAACATAGAAACATAATTTATATCGCAACAGATAGATATTAAAAAACAATTAAATACGTATTTGGTACTTTTGCGATTAATGGGGTACAAAAGGGTAAAAAAGGGAAAATATTTAAGGGTAGGTTTTTTGTTTTTAGCTATGGATATCTTTTAGGCTAATGAAGCCAGAAGTATAATTTATTGACTGGTCGATTGAAAAAGAAAAAACAAAATACATTTTTGGTACTTTTTTTAATTTTGGGGGTAAAAATATATCTTCTAAATCAAAAGTAATAGAAACAAAAACTAAATTAGTCTGAGATCAGCACTAAAAATTAAGGGACACGTGTTCGGTACTTTTTTGAAATTCGACCTTTCAAAGGGTAAAACAGGGTAGAAAAGGGAGAAATTAGTAACATCATATCTCCGAAACTAACACCGATGTAAACGAAGTTTAAATTGGATTTGAATCGGATAAAAAAATAAATGGTCACGTATTTGGTACTATTTCAAAAATAGTACTAATAAGAATAAAAAAGGGTAAAAACTATATTTTGGTACTTTTTTAACCCATATATATCTTTTGAACTAATAAACATAGAAACATAATTTATATCGCAACTGATAGGTACTTTTGCGATTAATGTGGGACGAAAGGGTAAAAAAAGGGAAAATATTCAAGAGTAGGTTTTTTGCTTTTTAGCTAAGAATATCTTTTCGGGTAATGAAGCCAGAAGCATAATTTATTGGCTGGTAAATTTACACTGAAAAAAGTAAAATAAGTGTCTGGTACTTTTTTAATTTTGGGGGTAAAAATCGGTAAAAATATATCTTCTTAGCCAAAAGTGATAGAAACAAAAACTAAATCGGTCTAAAATCGGCACTTTAAATTAAGTATTCGGTACTTTTTTCTTTAATTCGGCCGTTTTGGGGTTAAAACAGGGAAAAAATGGGAAATATTAGTAACGTCATATCTCCGAAATTCAAAACGATAGGAATAGAGTTGAAATTTGCTTCGGATGGGCTGAAAAAAAAAACGAGAAACGTATTTGGTACTTTTTTGAATGTGGTACTAATAAGGGTAAAAAAGGGCAAAAACTATATTTTGGTATTTTTTTGAACCCATACGTATCTTTTGAAATAACAAACATAGAGAAACAGTAAACGTCACAATTGATAAGTAACAAAGAATTATTAGACACGTATTTGGTACTTTTACGATAATTGAGGTAAAAAAGATAAAAACTGGGAAATATTCAAGGGTAGGTTTTTAACTAATGAAGCCAGAACTATAATTTTCAGACGGGTGGATTCATATTGAAAAAGTATAAGACATGTGCTGTTTAGTGGTTAAATAGAAACAGAAAATGGATAAATTAGTAACATCATATCTCCGAAATTTACATCGTTAGAAACAAAGTTGAAATTGGATTTGGATCATCTTGCAAAAAAAGGGGGACACGAGTTTGGTACTTTTTTGGAAATGGAACTAATAAGGGAGAAAAAGGGAAAAAACTATATTTTGGTACTTTATTAACCCTTATAGGATTAATAAAGTTATTAGTTCTCTTGAACTAATAAACATAAATACTCAATTTACATCACAATTGATAAGGACTAACAAAAATTAAGAAGGTGCTTTGCGCTTTTACGATAAATGAGGCACAAAAGAGTAAAAACTATGAATATCATTTAAACAAATAAAGCCAGAAGTATAATTTACAGACAGGTCTATTCACATTGCAGAAGTAAAAGACACGCGATTGATTCATTTTTTTAATTTTTGGAGTAAAAAGGGGGAAAAATCGGTAACGTAATATCTTCTAAATCAAAAGTGATAGAAACAAAGATTAAATTGGTCTACGATCAGCGTTAAAAATTAAAGGACACGGGTTCGGTATTTTTTTTTAATTTGGCCGCTTATGGTTAAAACAGGCTAGAAAATGAAAAAATCATATAATCGGCTAGAAAAAGAAAGGGACATGTGTTCTGTACTTTTTTTGGAAATGGCACTAATAAGGGCAAAAAGGGTAAAAACTATATTTTTGTACTTTTTTTTAACCCATACGTATCTTTTGAACTTATAAACATAAAGACTCACTTTATGCCACAATCAATAAGTATTAACAAAATATTAAACATGTGCTTGGTACTTTTACGATAAATGGGGTTCAAAAAGGTGAAAACGGGAAAATATTCATTTAAGCTAATGAAGTCAGAAGTATAAATTAGAGATGTGTCAATCAAAGGGGTAAAAAAGGGAAAAATCGATGAAATTATATCTTCTAAACCTAATGGATGGAAACAAACACTAAAATGGTCTAAGATCAGCCCTAAAAATTAAGGGACTTTTCAGTACTTTTTGCAAATAAACAGTTTTGGGGTTAAAATAGGGTAGAAAATAAAAACATTAGTAAAGTTATATCTCTGATACTAATATCGACAGAAAAAAATTTAAATTGGATTTAGATCGAATAGAAAAATAAAAAGTCATGTTTTTAGTAGGTACTTTTCGTAAATGAGCTAAAAATAGGGAATAAAAAGGATAAAAAGTAAATTTTGGTACTTTTTTGACCCATATATAATTTTTGAATCAAATATTATAGAAACAAAATTTATACCGCAATCGAAAATAACAAAAACGGGTCAAAAATTTAAAGATAGGTTTTTTCCTTTCAAACTGTGCATATTGTTTAAATCAATAAAATAATAAATAAATCAATGATTTATGGACTGTTCTATTGACATTGAAGAAATATGTGACAGGTGTTTGGTATTTTTTTCAATTAACAAAAATGGAGTTAAGATCAGCAATAAAAATATTAGGACATGTATCCGGATTTTTTTTTTAATTTGGCTGATCAGGGGTAAACAACGGGTAAAAACGGAAACTTTTGTAAAATATTCAAAATCAAAAGCGACAAGAACAAGAACAAAAATAAGGGAGGCGTGTGTAGTACTTTTTTGAAAATGTAGAGGGTAGGTACTTATTTTTTCCTATATGTATCTTAAGAACCAATAAGTATTTAATTTAATCAATTCAAATGGTGCCGCTAACGAAGTAGCGGGTTATAAAGCTAGTCATCCATATGTGTCATTTTTAATATTTGACTTATATGAAAAAACTAAGCCTATTTTACCCACCGGTCACATACATACAATCAAAATTTTTGAAAAATCATTCATCCATATTTGTCATTTTTAATATATGACTCATATAGGAGGGGTCATGCCCATTTGAGATTTCCAAAAAACTGTAGCCTACTTTACTCACCGGTAACTCAATATATACTGTAAAAATTAAAGAAAAATCGGTCGGCTCGGTCATTCATATTTGTTATTTTTACTATTTTACTTATATGGGAGGGGTCACGCCCACTTAAGATTAAAAAAAAAAAACTGGACTATTTTACCCGCCAGTCTCACCTTAACATACTGTCAAAATTTTAGCAAAATCGATCCTCAGGGTCTTCCATGTTTTCAATATTTGACTTATATGGGAGGGGTCATGCCCACATAAGATTTAACAAACATTTAGCCTATTTCGGTCCGCTCGGTTATCTATATTTGTCATTTTTAATATATGAGTTATGAGGTTATATAAAACCTTGCCTATTTTAACCACTGGCCACACCCTACCATACTTTCTTAATTTCAGAAAAATCGGTCATATATTTGTCATTTTAAATATTTGACTTATATGGGACCTCTCCCACTTGAGATTTCAAAAAAAATTTGCTTATTTTAACCACCGGTCACACATTACCATACTGTCAAAATTTCAGAAAAATCGGGCCGCTAGGTCATCCATATTTGTCATTTTTAATATTTTACTTATATAGGAGTCATCACGTCCACTTGAGATTTCAGAAGAAAACCTAAACTATTTTAAACACCGGTCACACCTCACTACACTGTCTAAATTTCAGAAAAATTGGTCGGTTTGATCATCCATATTTGCAATTTTTAAAATCTCATTTATATGGGAGGGGTCACGCCCACTTGAGATTTAAAAAAAAATCTGGACTATTTTACCCACCAGTCACACCTTAACATACTGTCTAAATTTCAGAAAAATCGGGCTTAATTATCAGCTATATTTTTCAATTTGAATATATGAGTTAAATGGGAGGGGTTACGCCCACTTGAGATTTCAGAAAAAACCCTATGCTATTTTAACTACCGGTCACACCTTACTCCACTGCCTAAATTTCAAAAAAATCGGTCGGTTTGATCATCTATATTTGTATGTTTTAAAATCTGACTTATATGGGAGGGGTCACTCCCACTTGAGATTTGAAAAAAAAAAATCTGCCCTATTTTATCCATCCTTAACATACTGTCAAAATTTCAGAAAAATCGGGACTCTCGGTCGCCTATATTTGTCATTTTTAATATTTGAGCTATATGAGAGGGGTCACGCCCACTTGAGATTTCGAAAATTGTCTATAGTCACCACCGGTAACTCAATATATACTGTCAAAATTTCAGAAAATCGGTCCGCTAGTTTCGGAGATCCTTCCCAATAAACAATATACAAACAGACATACAGACGAGTCTAGACGCGGACATTTATTATAGATATAGATAGATAGATGTGCTGCGATTTATTTTGTTATGTTGGATGAACTGTTGTTTTTAACAAATAGTATTTGCGCTCCCTGTATGATTTGTAGTTAGGGTGTTATGCAATAAATTTTAAACCGCCATATATTCGTAAAATTTTAAGTTTAATAGTGTATAACTTTTAAAGGACGAAAAAGGAACAAAAATCGAAACCATCTAAAGATAGGCAAAAGTGTTTTCTTTTTGCCTATACGAGTATATATTTTTGAAACCGCCCGGACCCGCCATAGAACACTTTTTTATTTTAATGAAAATGCTCAAAATTTTTACATACCAAATTCTATCAGAATTTCTAGTTAATTGCCATAAATGCTAATTGCAAATAGCAAAACGTAGCACGGTGAGATGGTGGGGAAATATAATGGAAATATGTCCACAACTTCTAAGCCATGCATATAGCAAAAGTATTGTTTAGCTTAAGTTTTGAACCTGGATTTTATTGGGTCGGCACAATCGACCCCTAAAGTAGGGCACCTCATACTCATAAATCACTCAAAACGATATATAATTGTCATTTCTAAACCGATTTCAAGAATCATACTATATTATACGTAGATCAAGATCTACAAAAAACGTCTCTTTCAGTTTTAAAGATATTCGACTTCGAAAATAAAAAATTTTTAATTTTTGTTCCATTTGGGCCATTCTAATAAAAATAGGGGCCATCCTAAGGATAACCAAATATTGTCATCCAAGATTGGCTTATAGCCTAAATTTGAGCCAAATCGGTTAAGGGGAAGTGGGTAAATTTCGTTACGACCGCTGCACAGATCTTAATAAAATCTAAGATCGATAAGAATTTAAGATGTTATCTATTGACTAAAAAAAACAAATACAAAATCTATATTAGTTAAAAAGTTTTGGCCAATGAAAAACAATTCTGAACCACTGTAAGCATGTAGTTCTTTTAAAATTCCGCTTGCTCATTTTAGAGTTTCTCTTAGCTTGGCAGTCAAAGTTTTCGAATGTTAAGCTTTAAAGATCAGGGTTTCAGGTAATACACCAGATTCTGAAGAAAAGGTTAAATCACTCAGACAGCGTTTAGAAGTTGTGCTCTAAGTATTAGGTTCCATATTTGGAAAATGTTTTTGTAAAAGATTAAATTAAATTCTTTAGTATGCAAAAAAATAAGTCCAATTCAAATTTAAATTTTTCTTCCATAAGTAGATGCTAGCTTAAATTTTTTTGTAGAAAAACTAGCAAAATTATAGTGAAAATTATACTCGAATTTATATGCGGTTTCCATGAAATAACATGAAATTTAAAAATGAAAGGTAAGTAGATGTACACACATATTTAACATTAATGTACAATAAATAATATGCATAATTAATAAAATATTGTAATTAATTTAGTCGATAAATGTCGCATGTTGCATATGTTTTTGTTTTATTCAATAATTTAATAATTCCATCCTAACTCTAATGAACTCATATAAAATTTAGGCAGAATATCCAAAGTATCTATCAGATACTCCTCAGATTCTAGAAGCTCTTCCCCACAAAGCTCTTTGCTTGGTTTTGTGATGAAGAGATTCCCTACGCTCCCAAGATGATGATTAATCTCCTCAACACCCTCTGCAGGAACTTCAGTCAGATGAAAGATTAGTGTTAATTAAAAATATCTTGAATTTACCTTAAAGTCATCACGGAAACTTCTCTAAATGATCTATTTATATCAGAGTACGAAAACAAACAAAACATTTAAATTTGTGTTATTACTGCCTTTGCAGTGAGCAAAACCGAAACAAAATACAAATAATGTATTTGCCAAAGTGATTTGTTTTTTATTTGTACTCGAACGGAACACAAATGTTATATAAACTTACTCAGCTAGAAAGGAAAACAAACAGAGAACGTTTCGCAAACGTTTGCTGAGTGATTTAATCTTATTTAACAGAGTACGAAGATAGAAATCAGAAAAAAATAAAAGAATGTTATGTTTCAAAAATTTACATATTTACGTTTTTGGTAAAGTTTGTCATTTTTACATATAATTTTACTAACGAACTATTCTTAAACGTCTCTGAATCTGTTTTGTACCTAAACGTACGATTGGTATGGTAAAGTTAAGTAAAGAAGATAAGCGAAAATAATATTGCTTGTTTGTTTAGTTCATGGAACAAAACGTTAAAATACTTCAACAAACCCTTACGAAAGGTTTCGTTTCTTTTCATACTCTGGGTTTTATAATTGGGTTTGATACCCTTTTTCTAAATATTCATACTTTAACGTCCTTTATCACTTGGAAATTATTCTTAGATTTGTAGCGTATACCGCGTTCTATTCATTCTTAGATTTGTTCTTAGATTTATTGGATTATTGATGCTATGTTAACATTTTAGGGCATTTTAGTATTTTATTATTTGATTAGTTGACATGCGGTTTTGAAACCTCAACGCTACTTACATATCGTCGTGCGGAAGATTATGTGCTCTATCCGCCATTTTACACATTTTTAGTTAATGTGTCCTATGACCCTAAATTTGTCAAATCTGCAATCCGTTTTTGGATATCTCGTCTAGTTTCTGAGATAAATAGTGTCTGTTTTGTTCTATATTCATCAAAACAGATTTTTTGTGCTATTTTGCTCTATATGCTAAATATATGGTATAAAAATGTCAAAATTCTATCGTATAGTTTTTTAGAAATATTAACTTAAAACTTGAAGATTAATTTTCTTAAAATGCATTTTTGGCGTATAGAGCACATAAACTTCTGCTCGACGATATTTCTTTCCCGCCTTACAAAGACATTGGAACAAACTCCTATTTGATATAAGTTAATTAAAGTCGACTGTTAACGATTCTTCCTATAACCTACATATTTTAAAAAGTAAAATATTTTTATTCGATATAAATAAATAGGTAATATTTTGAAAAACATACAAATCGTAAAAAAAATATATGAATCCATATCTAGAAAGTAAAAGAGAGCTAAACAAGATATTGTTAATATATTTTTTTTTGTACAGGGTAACACAAATTCTGTGTAATATATGTAAAATTTTTTTAACCAAATTTTAAATATTAATACCTAATAAAACCATTTATTTATCTACTAAAAATAGTTCGCTTCAGATATCTTAACTGTATGCTAAATAACATGCATTATTTTAAATGAGTTTTTACTTCGCGTTATTTCGCCAGAAATTTAATTGATTTACTTCTATTTCGTTATAGGATTTCAAGGAGTTCACAGATGCCGAAGGTGTTATCTCACTTCCAACATCGGACTTCCATAAACCGATCTGTTATGAAATGCGACAAGCAGCTAACCGTGATCTACAACAATCTCTTCCATATGGCCTATTTAATTCAGGGGCAGCGTTACCACTAACGGCTGTCACAACTTTGCCGACTGCACTACAAGTGTCTAGCCAAATGCAACTACAGCAGCAACAGTTGTTGGGTGGCATTATCTCAGCGACGACGGGTACAACACAAACTGAATTATTATATTCTGCCGGCAGCGGAGGTATTATACGAGCTCCAATGCCACACACTGCCACTGGCGCTGCGCCAATTTCACAATCATCCTCGACCTCATCGTCGTACGGTACCACAACATCGACAACAATAGCGCTGCCATTAGATACGCCTCTTAGATATCCACCGTACATAACTAGCAGCAGTATCAGTTCCACTGTTAACAATTTCAATCATAACTACAACAACAACTTCAATACAACATCTCTGGGAACTTGCCATCCGCTGTCAATGAGCACAAGCCAACAAGGTGTCCTACCAACATTGGGGAACAATTACAGCAACAATAATTTAAATAATTTAAATTTCAATAACAACAATGCCGATCTGGCGAGCGTAGACAGTTCCGATACGTATGCCAGTTGTCAAACCCACCCATTTTTGTCGCAAGGCGATCTAACGTCCGACTTTAACGACGAGGTATGTGCCTTAGACATTGATATGGATAATTTGTATATAAATCCGCTGGAAAAAGATTCGGCCGGTAATACAACAACCGGATATATGGTCGGTCTACCGCCCACCCCCTCCTCTGGCCAAATACGAGCTCACGTTAAAAAGAGTGCCTCGGGTGATACGGCTTTGCGAAACTTGGCAGCCGGCGGTCTAAGTCCCATGGATGATGTTTATCAAAGTGCATTCGATGCCCACGATCGTGGCAGTCATATAAGCCTTAACGAGAATCCAGTGCCAAAACATCGAAAAACGCGATTCCAGCAAAGTTTCACCGTAGCATTACCACCACATTCCATCAGTTCATTAGCTCAGCCAACTGTCAAACCACGAGCCCGCTTCGAAGACTCTAAATTGTCGCAGGAAAATTTGGGAAGCGAAAGCAGTCCAGCGAGTAGTACGGGCAAAAAGAAACGGTCTTCATTTATGCCCGGTAAAAGCTTAGCCACTGCCACAAAATTAATAAATCAGCACCTGTTTGGTATACAAAATGTTGGACCCAAAGGTAATGAAGGCTTAAGAACATCACGTACTTGTACCCATATGTATATCGTTCTAGTGGTTTAACTCAGTTTTGCTGTGTAAATTTTCATTTTCATTTTTTTTAGTGTTAACAACCCAATTTTAAATATTTTTTTTAAATCGTTCCTTTCATAGGCAATTCTTGAAGGCGTGTAGCCTTCAAGAAGACATTTTATAAAAGACATTTTATAAAATGTACCTATTTATTCTGTTTATTCACATAACCATTGAAACGAAAATGTGCCACGACACTCATTAGATTTTTTCATGAAAATCGGGGTTGCCATGAGCGAGCTTCTGAATAAAGCTCTTGTATCAACTGAATCTTTCACGTTGTTTCCCCCCAAAATGTCACCTTACTTTCTCATCGTAACCGTAATAGATAATTAATTTTGATAAAATGTTTTAATAATTAAAACACATTGGTTACCAAATACTTTTCCATAATAAATTTGAAACGTCTCTACGTTATGAACCGTCAAGACTAATGTTGACCTTAATGACAGCAAAACAAAGAAATATTCCTTCCGGCGGATACCCTACATTTTCATCCAATCGCATAACATATCCCAGCCAACGCATCCGCTGCTGTTTAATGCGTTTTACTATGTCGATATCAGCGATTACTATGTCGATGTCAGTTTATGTCGATTTTCATTGTTGACGTAGATTGGTCCAAAGATTTTTCAAAAACTCCAAGAATAGCTTCTTCAGCCCGCGAAAATGCCTATGATTCGGCATCATATAATAACACGGGTAGTGAAAGCGTTTTATAAAGCGGAATTTTAGTTCTTTTTGGATATGATTAGTATGATTCTACGTTTGATTTCAAAACATATATCTCTATTTACGTTGACGGCTGTACCAAGGTAAACAAATTATTTTACAACCTCGAAGCTTTACTCCTCAACGATCACATGTTGTCGAATTCTAGTGGAACCATCAGTTTTGTTTTTAATTCATTAAAAACTAGACCTATTTTATTAGATTCCTTCCCGATACCCAGGACATTACATCATCAGTAACCGATATTAGCATTTGTTTTCTGGAAAATTGATTCATTTTTATTAGCTGCGTTTAGTAATGAAGGACTCCGATAGGCTCTTACCTATTTGAACTGATAAGGTTGTATCAGTTACTTTTCTCCTACACAACCTTACTAACTTCCAAGGAATTCTAAACTCAGACATCGCTTTAAACACTTTAGTTCGTATCGGGCTGTCAAATGAAGCTTTATAGTCAACGAAGAGATGATATGTGTCTGTTTGTTTCACTTTGGTCTACTCCGGTATTTCACGTTTTGTGAAGATCTGGTTAGTGGTAGGTTTGCCTGGTCTAAATTATAGGTCCAAATTATTTAATTTACTTTAGGCTTTAGCCTTTCACAAAGCATGGTCGATAGAATCGTATATGCAATTGTTGTGTCTCGTTTTTTGTGAACTAGACAAAGAACACTGAGGCTCCAATCAACGGCAATATTTTCATCTAGTTATTTCGTTTTTATATTGAGTATTCGGGTATTGAGTACTCAATATCGAACTCAATTTTTAAGTACTCGATAACCAAAAATAAGTATGCAATACTTTTAGGGTTGTATTTTTTAGTAAAATGTACCTAAATTCAGCCGTGATAACACCAAAACAAATTCTAACCCCACTAGGTGGAATTTGATTTTATACAGGGTCGATCGGATGTTCAAGAACAGAGAGGTTCTTGAGGCATTCGTTGCCATACTGCACCGCTTAGTCCAACTGCCATCGTTGAAAGAATGGAAAATACTTCAAGAGTTATGTTTACTCTTACAACCTTTCAAAAAGATTATGGTAGAGATGAACTGTGAACCGCCGTGGTATAGCAGGTTAGTCATCCGCCTTGCATACCAGAGGTCCCAAGTTAAAACGTAGGTCTCTTTCAATGAGTCTAAAAAAATATAATCGGATGTTGCTCATTGTCTGAGAGAACTACCCCTTGGAATTATATATATCTACTTATTTAGATCCAACATTTAACGCTATGGGATTTTCGGATCCAAGCGCAGTAAAAAGAACAAAATGTAAAATAATGTCTTTGTTTAATACCCAAGACATTAACTCTATTTCCCCAACGACTTTAACTCTAATTCCTCAACCTAGTAAGAAAATGCCCCTAAAGTAAAGAATAGTATAAATTAATACTTGAAATTCATTGAGTAGTATCGAGTAGTCAAAAGTACTGACATTTTAAAACTCTATTTTATATCAACTTATCAAGTCATAACCTGAGATCTAAAAAAGCTATGTTGGCAAACCATCAGCACCTGCAGCTTTATTATTTTTCATTGAGTTATTGCAATTCCAACCTCATTTGGGTTGGGTTGTGGATATATTAGGCCGTCGTTTTCGACTTGTTCAGCAATTTACAGAAGTTGTCCTTCTATAGTGTCAGTACACTTTCTGTATCTGTCACTAAGTTTCCTAGGTTCATATAGGAGAATATACAATTACTAAAACCTGTCTGTTTGGTGTTTAACTTTTTGATGGAATTTTAGCACTTTATTTTTACTCTTATACCCCGAACACACGTTCCTCCACTTCTTTCTTTTTCTTTGAAATAGGAATTTCCTTCCCTCCATTTCTCTCGACATCTTTCTAAAGTTCGACGCGTAACTACCGACTGCAGAGTTGGCCTGTAGGCTGCATTTTTCTCAGCAGTGACATTGCGTCACTCCTCGTCATACTAAGAGTTTTTGCAAAGAGGGTTTTGGTACCCTAGTACCGATGCCAAAGCGTGCAGATTTCTTTGAAGCCAAAAATATTTTCCATGAGTAAATAAGCTGTTCCTTGCAGGTAACACAAAGGGACCGCCTTTTAGGACCCAAGTGACGCTGACCTACATCGGCGGCCTGCCTAACCTAACCTAATCTAATTAGCTGTTCGTTAGGAGTAATCAATTGTAGCTTTGTGGCATCATACTTTCTTTGCGCTTCCGTCTGTATGTTTCGCTGCACATTCAGACGTGTTCTCACCTTGGTACAGATCGGAGTCCATATTAGCTCCTCGAATTAAATGCACATCCAATAACCCTGATGATTGTCTTCCGTCAACTACAATATGGTCTATCTGAAAGCTTTGTAATTTTAATGTGTAAGACTGTTGCTGCTCCCTACCTTATTGGCGATCAACCCCATACCTTTGTCGGTTGTTACACTATGGAGACTGAACTTGCCAAAAGTAGACTAAAGGCAGAAGTCACAGAACATAGTATTTTTATTTTATTTTCGCGTCAAAAGTGGTAGCACAATTAATGTTTGTGCTCTTCTTCTTTAAATTGAAATCGGACTTATAGATTTTTAAAAAAATTTGGTTTATCTTAGCAGTTGCCTTTAATATTTAATGTTATATAATTATATGTTTTTGTATTACATAAATATTTGTATATATCTTTGTAACATTTTAAATATTTACTCTTAAAATATGTAATTATTTATTGTATATTTTCAATTTGTAAAAAAACAAACAAAATCATTTGTAAATACGTTGGTGTTATTTGCTTGATTGTTTGATTGATTTAGCCAAATTTGAAAGTAAACATTCCTCATCGATAGACTCAATAGATGCTTCGCCAAATTTGGAACATCATCGACGTTCCAAGTCGATATTGAAAAATAAATCGGATGTATCGCGTGTACTGGCAGATCCTGAAAGTGAACGTCTCTTAGCGGACAATATGTCTGGTTCCGGCGTATCCGATAATGGCACTGTCATGGTAAGACTTTGTTGTAAGAGTTATAAAAAAATATGATTATAAACGCAAATTTTTGTATCCCACAAATACAGGGCGAATCCGGCAGTGATTACTCACCGAATAAATTACCTCATTCTGTTTTAGCTAAGTCAATATCCCCACCACCCCTTAGGCATCGTACCCTAATGCAACAACGCTCAGGACCGGCTGCTATTCAAACAAAACCAACCAAATTTCAAACACCACGCTATCCGGAGGAACAAGCCTTACGTCAGGTCAAACCGGTATTGGCTCGATCCACAGCAGCTTCACACATGTCCGGTGATAGCAATCGTTATGATTCAACGAATAGAGACAGTAGTTTAGGTAAGTAATTCAATACATTTCGCCGCAGACAAACTCATACATTTTTAATAATTTGTTTGTTTTTCAATATCATTTTATTTGACTTTTGTTAATGTCAATGATTCATCATCAGTCATATTCGATGCTGCATTTTAATCGAGATCATCTTTACAACTTAATCCTAAAAACTTTAAACCAAAAAGAAACGCATGACTCTAAAACATTGCAACCAATCAAACAAACAAACAACCTCCATTCAGTTTTTGTTTTCTTATGGATCGTCCTAATTTTTGGTATTAACAAATAAGTACATCCTCTTATATTCTATATCTTCAATTATAAGCTTCTTCTCCAATTGGCTACAATTGTAATTAGTGATTAGGACTTTGTAAATTCCAAAACTTTAAATATGTATTAAAAAATGTCAAAAAATTTAACTATTATATATACGAGCACTTCCCAAGATGCACTGAAATATTGCACTTAATATTTTTAATGAATTCCTTACCAAAAGCTGCACTTAACATATTTAAAAACAATTTATTTCACTTAAAAAATTTTGTAAATCCAAATTTTTAAAAAGTTCTACTTTCCGATATTTGAAAGACTTTTATGTAAACAATTTAAGTTCTTTTAGAAGGGCCAAGTTAACGAGTTCCGATAAGTTTTGAACCGTTATATAAAAAAAAAAATAACTATACCATTTATTATATAACTATTACAATTATTCTAAATTGAAAATATAACTATGTATATAAACTATGTATATATTCGAATCATTTAAGGGAACTTCCTTCATTCTCCTTTATCCAATGTAAAATGAAAGATTTGGGTAAATTATATATAAAAATCTTTCCGAAGCAGTACTACTTCTTCTTCTTCTGTTATCCATGACTCCCAGTGGAGCATAGCATCTTTTTATACCTTACTCTATTGCGAGATGTTAGGCAAACATCATTCCAAGAATGGCTTACTGCTTGCAACTCCGCATCAATTGACCTTCTCCACGTTGTAGCAGGTGCACCAACGCGATGGCCTCTTCCTTGTGGATTCCAACGAAGCGCTTGTAGAGCAATGTTGGTATTTGGCCTTCGAAGTATGTGGCACCTCCATTTCCGTTGACATACCTCTGTGGAAGCAGTTTTGGTTTGTCGCATTAAGTAGATCTTCATTTCTTATGCGATTCGGCCACCATATATTAAGGATATGCGCAAGCATTTGTTTGTAATATCGATGGCATTTGTGCGTTTTCATGATTCGCAGACGTAATACAGGATGGACTTTACATTCGAGTTGAATATTTATAACTTAGTTGTTATTGTATTTGCCGAGATTTTCAAATAGCTTGTAGAATGTCGAATGCAGATTTTGCCTTATTAATACGCGATTTAATATCCTGGCCTGGGCCACCTTTTGTAGTTACTAAACTTCCCAGGTAGTTAAAGGTATCTACACATGCAACACATCGTTACCCACATTGATGTGTGGGTTTGTGACATAGCCTCCAGGCATAATCTTTGTCTTGGAAATATTAATTTCTAGACCAGCTATACGAGATTCAGCAGTGATTCTCTTGAATGTAGCCACAGCTTTGGCTTAGAAGACATATGTCGTAGGCATATTCAGAGTCCTCAAGCTGTTTAAAGGTTATTGTCCATTGGATACCGCGTCTGCCATTTAGAGCAGTGAGTATAATGTTGTCGATGACGAGAATAAAAAGTATAGGTCATAAGATACATTATTGCCTTATACTAGTAGTAATATCGAACGGATCTGATTTTCTAAAATTATCCATAGATAGCTTCTATTGACACTGTCGAAGGCCTTCATAAAGTCGATAAACGCAAGGTAAATGGGAGTGCAGAATTCATTACAATGCTCTAGTTGTATTCTTACTGCGTTGATTAGATCAAAACAAGAACGCTTTTCTCTAAACCCAAACTTATTTTCGCGGAGGGTAGAGGAAACTGCATCGAATATTCTGTTCATAATTACATGACTTAGTATTTTGATCGGTATTAGGAGAAGTGTTATACCCCTGTAGTCTTTAGGATCACCCTTTTTGGTATTTTGACTAGTATACCTTCATTCCAGGAGGTTTGCAGAGCTTTTTCTTCCCATATTTTACGCACAAATGGGCGCCACGATCTCGATGATCCTTCAACATCATATAAAAACATCTCCGCTGAGATATTGTCATTACCCGAGGCCTTGTTGCGTTTAAGGCTTTTATTAGCGTTCTTCACTTCATTATACACTTCAGCCAGTGGTGTTAATCCGATAGGGTTGTTAAGTGTTTACTTGAAGTGTTCATCCAGCGTAGTCTGTGGCACATGTGGCACATAAGGTCTTCATTAACTTGGCTCGCTTGCTCGTCTATCCACATTCTCTTGTCCCTTCTTGCAGACTTCTTTATTTTATTGTATAGATCACGATATGTTGCACTGAAGGCATCATCAACTCCGTTTTCATTTAGCATTGTATTTTTTAACGTTTTGCGTTGTTCTACCAAGTCCCATGTTGTCTGTGTTATCCAGATTTTCCTTTTATGATCTTTAAATCCTAGGGTTTGTTGACCAACTCCATTGTATATTTGTGTGACGTACCTGGAAATTCCATTTATACTAACACCATTGTTGTTTATTTCATCTGAAATCCGATTCCTTATTCCGATGACTCTCTGATTCCAATTTTCCTACATCTATTTTCCGATGTGCGTTCGCCGTATCAGACCTCAGAGCCTCAGTACTACTACTTAGCAGTACTACTACTTAGGTGTTATGTTATGTACAATATTATACTGTGACCTTAACCACTATTTGACTATTGTGGAAAAAAAATGCCTTTCCTCTGGCTCGTTTAACTTCATGGTTTCTGGACTTCTGAAGAGACCATCTCCATGTGTACATCTGTGTAGATTAGGTTAAGCAGGGGCCCTGAAAAGGGTCCCCCCTTTGTGTTACCTACATAGTATAAGGGATAGAAAAGAAGAAAATAGTTTATTGACTTCCAATACAACAAGAGATTAATATGAGTCAGTTGCTACAATAAATGAATTAATTTTTAAGAGCTCAGATAGATTGTGCAGAAAGGAGGAAGCCAGATTAGAAGTCCTTTGATCACAATGGCTCGGCACTGACAGAGGAAAGGAGTCTTAAAGTTATAACAACTTTTGCAGTTGTTATTGCTTTGTAGATTAAGTCTCCAAGCAACACAATATGTTGCGTAGTCTGTGGCACAGTAGAGAAACTAAGACTGCAGAACGCTTACTATACATAGTAAGTTGAATGCGGGAACAAACGGCAAGATGACTATCAATACAACCACGAATATCTTTGATATATATTCTAAGGTATCAAGTCATTTTGTCGCCCTGTATGTGAAAGTTAATTCGATCTTTTGAATGCTACAGAGCTCATGGAGCTTAAGAGATAATCAGAAGCAGAAAGAGAAGACCTTTATTACATGGAGTAGATATCTTCAGAGAGGAAGAATGAACTTTATGGGGTGGTGCACAAAGAGAACCACAACAAGCGTTTTTAATATCACCAAACAAAAATGAGCAGTTCGTTCATACTGGCCTAATATTAACACAGTGGAAGTAAATATATACATACGTAATTTCCACGACATTCCAATTGGAGCAAGGGGTACTTCTCTTAGACAATGAGCTACATCCGCTTCTTTTTTTTTTTTTGACTCATTGAAAGGGACCTACATTTTAACTCCGGCTCCGAATTGCAAATGCATTAGTTAGAGCAGTTTTACATAACTAAATACTCAATAACCAGTGTCTAGCTGAGTTATGAGGTGAACCGCCGCTGTTTTGAAAATTTATTTTTTTCAAGTGGGTCTGGCCTGGGATCAAACTTGGGTCCTCTGGTATGTTAGGCGGATGACTAACCTGCTATACCACGGTTGTTCACCTTAACCATTATTTGGCTATTGTGGCAAAAATTGCCTTTCCTCTGGCTCGTTTAACTCAATGGTATCTGGACTTCTGTAGAGGCCACCTTCATGTGTACATCTGTGTAGGTTAGGTTAAGCAGGTAGCCCTGAAAAGGACCTACATTACCTACATATAAGGAATAGAAAAATATGAACCGATCTCACCAAAATTTCGGGCAGTGATTTTTGTGTACATAGCTAGTGTATGTTTCAAATTTTATGAAAATAATATTTTCTGTGGCCAAAAACCAATTCCGGAAAGTAAGACCTATGGAAGGTACCTTAAAAACCGGTTTTGACGAATTTCAATAGCCATGGTCCCACTATCAAAAAAGAATTTCTGTGCCAAATTTCATCATATTATCCTAAAAACTTCGACATGTACTTTCATTACAAAATTTAGATGTTGGTCCAGTATGTGTTTCTAAGTTCAATATTTCTATGCGTTACATACATCATCAAAAACTAATAATACCCTTTCCCCCTATGGTGGTGAAGTGTATACAAATACGAAGTCGTTATCTTGTTACTGTATAATTCTTGCTAAAAAAAACTTATAGTGTGAATATGCTATAAGATTGTATGGGTGACCCTATGTGTGGTATAGGTGACCCTATATATCAGCACCGTTTCACACAAATCAGTTTTACTTGATCAATTTTTATTTAAATTTCCTTTGAACCTGTATTCACGTTCACACACGAACATTTTCTTCATCAGTTTTCATTTTATTTTCCTTAAATTTTATACAAATTTCAAAAATTTTCCGAAACTTGATAGTACGGTCAGGTTTGTATCAATTTTAATTCTGTCAGTTTTTCTCATACAAATTCAAGACTTGATAAGCCAAATCAAGGCTCATATATACAGGTTAACGCATGGCTACAACAAATACAAGCCAAAAACAACATAGATTTTGTTGTTGGATAAACAGTTTTTTAATGTCAATATTTAAAACAACAATTCGTCAATTCAGAATAATAACAATAATTTGACATTAGAAAACTAAAACAAATTTTGAACTAGAACAAATTTTGAAAAACAGCTGACGAGTTGCAGTTACTTGTTATTATTAAACTGTGGCCAAACCTGACTAATGTAAAAGTAGACATAGCGTCTTGTCCGTTAATGTTTAAAGGTACATCACACAGTTTGCAAAATGATTTCAGTGACCCTCTAAGGCAGAGTTTGCAAAAAAACCGAGGTTTCGGTTTCAAAACATTCAAAATCGGCCGGTTTCGGTTCGGTTTTTTTTAAATAAAACTATTTTGATTTAAATTTGTAGTAAAATTTAGATAATTTTATTAAAACAAAGTATAAGGTATATTTATTAAAGCTCATATTTGTAATTTAATACTAAAATTCAGAAAATTAATTCACGTTTTCTAAATATGAGGGATTTCTTAAATAAGTCTTGTTTCATTTAGAGAAACTGCGGAGCCCCTTTAGCTTTTATAATATTTGCATCCGAGCGACAAATTGCTTCAACAGTAATTTTTAAGAACAAGAACGAATCTTTAAAAGAATTTACAATTTCAACGTCGATAGAAGCAAATCTAAGGCCGACAGCTTTTCTAAACTTTTGTGAATACTTTCTTTTAGAAGCAGAAATCTAAGAGTAAACATAATTCACGATTATGATGCTTTTTAACGCTTGTTTGTAAAATATTATTACGAACTGACGAATCATTGAAATGCCGAACAGTTTTTCTTACAGCCTCTAGGTTCAAATTTATATGGGCAATTGGTTTTAAATGATTCAAAGTTTCATCATCGCCATCTTCAAATTGTGTTCGCTTTCGTCGGTTTGAAATTCTGCCACATCTAGATTCATAAAAAGCATAAGTAACTGCAAGATGAGGCCAACCATAACTGAAGCAGTGTTTGATTTTCAGATCCAAATTTGATATTGACTGCTGCTCCATCTATAGTACATGCTACGATATTTGTATCATGTGAAATATTGAACTCTATTAGCTTTTATCTAATGATTTCTTGCGTTTGCTTGGAATTACACGTTCCGAAAATACTGCTGAGTCTCAAGTTATAAAATATACCGCCACATACCGTCTTCCCCTTACACTTGTCTATTCGTCCATTGTAAGGTACCTATTGTTTTTTCATTCTTCTGCTTCATTTTATAGACAAATAACATGCAAATTTATGATAAGCTAATGTTATTTCTGAATAATACCAATAAAAAAATTTGAAAAATAAATAGCTTAAACCGCGGGTTTTTTACAGATTTCGGCTTCGGTTTTGAGGCATAAAAACCCGAGCTTTCGGATTCGGTTAAAACCGAACTTCAAACCCTACTCTAAGGAGATACACTGATAAAATTGTGTACCTGCTGGTGTATAGAACTAATTCTTGTCTAAATTACCGCTCGATCGTTATAACCGCTCGATGTAACCAAGGGATATCTAAAAAATTCCCTCTGACTGTTATTGCCATATAATCTGTTTATGCGACTGTTATTGCCATATAATCTGTTTATGCGACAATTTTGATACTACTTTGAATCTGCCCTAGGGATGTTAGAGGGATGTTTTATGGAAATGGAGATACAGACATCTTTGATTTTAAGATCAGATATTCCTCCCAAAAATCTACGGATTTTAACGATGTATCATCAATTCACTTGTTTCTTTATCAACTTTAAACTATATTTTGTACAATTCTATTTCATATAATCCGCACTTTCTTACCACTTTATACAGACTATTATTGCACCATCAACTAAATATTAACTACTACAAACTATTAAAACCATAAAATAAATTATTAAACAACACCCAAATACATTATTCAGTAAAATTAAAAAAAAGTTTTTATTAATATTTAGTTGTACCATTCACAGATTCCGAGACGACATTTACATCGAATGTTAACTTACGCAGCAGTGAAGCGGCCGATAGTGGTAATGATGGCAGCGGAGATGCTGGCGGTTCGAGTGATGAAAATCGATCACTATTACAGCGTGATAATTCCAATGAGCGCACAGAAGAATCAGGTGGCGATAAAAATGGTGGTGGTGGGAAAGCGTAGCAATTAAAGAAAGACAAATAAATATTAAAATAACAATTGGATGGTTGGCTTGCTAAATTTTGAAAGGATGTATTTCATGTCTCGTAATCAACACAAACCACCAAATATTTCATCAACACTCTTGTCCTGCACATTTACAAAGAAATACTTACACAAGATGTAAATACATACGTATTACAAATAGAATAAAACAGAATAGAATAAGGCCAGTTAACCGATTGAAAATCTTCATTTCAGGCTGAACAAGAGAAGTTTTGTGACAGCCAAAGAAAAAATATACATACATATATCCTCGAAAAGAATGTGAATATGAAAAAGCAATGAACAGTATTTTAGTCTGATTAAAACAATTTATTTTTTAAATTACATATATAAAAAAATACAGTATCTAAGTATTGTAATAAAAAACTTAATTATGTTAACAACTAAAAAATCCCACTTGCAAAGGAAAACTTTAAATTTAACTTGTAAAAAATGTAAACAAATTTAGATAAGCTTCAGAAATATTTAACAAAATTAAAACCAAAAAAAAGATTAACTTCAAAATTGTACAGCTTCACAGTTTTTATACATGTATGTAATTAAAGGTAAAATTGTTAAACTAAATTGAATTGAATTGAATTGAATTAATAAATTTATATCTATATTACGACTACATGTATTTATTATACTCTAGTATTTACACTTCAAACCAAAAACAAAATCTAAGACGGAATTCAAAACTAAAAAAATCTACAAACTAAAAAAAACGAACACAATTTATCACCACAAAAGCCTATTTATTCAAAACCGACAAAAATTAAGCAAATTATTAAAATAACAAAAAAAAAAGTATTTTATAATTAGTCCAAAAAATACAACAAATGAAATAAATAAATAAATTTAAAATAATTAAAAAGAATATAATATTATTAAACACTTTATACAAGAAAACAATTAAATAATTAAATATATATAAAATAATAAAAGCATCGATTCTTATACACTCAAATTCAAACAAAATCAGAACTACAACAAAATCCCTAAAAGAAATATATATTTACAAAAAATTAAATCGCAAATTTATTACAAGAAAATCTTATATAGGAATAAAAATTAAAGAAATTATTACCTACTAAATACTTATATATTGCTTCAGGTCATGTTAAAATATTACGAGTATTAACAAAACGAAAAACTACAAAAAAATAAAAAAAAAAAATAATAAAAGCAAATATTTTCGTAATTACAAAAATATTTAAGTTTAAACACATTACACTGCCGTTCATTAGTTTACGACACCTACTGCTATAATCTTTGGCTATTAATATCTCTAGTACAACTTACTTACTTAAATGGCCTATATTTACAACCTGTAAAGGTCAAAGGCAGAGGATATTTTAAAAATCCACGTCGATCTTGTGCGCATATTCTCCAATTGCTTAGGCTAATCTTTGTAAGATTTTCCTCTACTATTTTAAATAGAAGTTTCAGACGTCCTCTTTTAACATTAGGGGGGCCATCTTTATTCTAAATTTAGCTTTTTCATAGTAATTGTTTTTTCCAGATGTGGGGCACAAGTCCGACGTAATAGCCCATATTTTTTATCGCGACACATACTCGCTGACTACATTTACTGGTGTTAACGTAGTTAGCCGGGTGGTAAAACGTGAAGATCAGTGTCCACAGTTGAGATGAAGGATAAGTTTGGGCTTACCAAGTTAAGACCAATCAGTACCGTTGCTTGGTATGCAACATCCCCTACATCACCCTCTAGTGTAACTAATTACAAAAACTTCCCCTCTTTTTAAAAATTATCAGCCATGTCACAGAAGTCAATTCCGTTCCAAAGTGGAATGAATGAATTCCGTATATATTCTGATATGTTAGCCACTATATTCCGATATGTTAGACATACGTCATTCCAAGAATAGCTTGCTGCATCAATTGACCTTCTCCACGGGCTAACAGGTGAACCAATACGACGGCCTCTTCCCTGTGGATTCCAACAAAGTGCTTGTTGAGCAATGTTGGTATTTGCCCTTCGAAGTGGCATAGCCTCCAGTCATAATCATTCTTCTTCTTCTGCTATCCTTGACTCCCAGTGGAGAATAGGGCCTAAACCATTATTTTATATCGGACTCTATTGCGAGAATAGTTTGCTGCTTGTAACTCCGCATCAAGAGACCTTCTCCACGTTCTAGCAGGTACACCAACACAACGGTCTCTTCCCTGTGGATTCCAACGAACACTTGTCAAGCAATGTTGGTATTTGACTTTCGAAGTGTGTGGCCTATCTACCGCCATTTCAATTGACATACTTCTATAGAAGCAGGAATTTGGTTTGTAGCGTTAAGTAGATCTTCATTTCTTATGCTATTCGGCCACCATATATTGTCGCGAGCATTTGTTTGCAAAGGTTTGTAGGTGCTTATCGATGGCATTTGTGCGTTTCCAAGTTTCGCAACCTTAATACAAGATGGACATGACATTCGTGTTATATATTCGTAACTTAGTTGTTGTTGATATTTGCCGAGATTTCCAAATAGCTCGGAGAATTCAATATCCTAGTCGGAGGCGCCACCTTTTGAAATTCCAAACTACCAAGATAATTAAAGGTACCTTCATATCCAATAACCTCGTTATCCACATTGATATGTGTCGACAGGTTTGCGCCATAACCTCCAAACAAAACATTTCTTACGTAGTATTACATTATTCTTCTTCTTTTGTTAGCCTTGACTCCTAGTGAAGCGTAGGGCCTTAACCATTCTTTTAAGAATACCTTGGTGCGTGCAACTTCGCATCAATTGACCTTCTCCACGTTCTAGCAGGTGCACCAACACGACGGCTTCTTCCATGTGGATTTCAACGAAGCGCTTGTCGAACAATGTTGATATTTAGCCTTCTAACGTAGGGTTTATATAACTCAAGCGGCTGACGGTTGAGTGAAATTTATATGTGTTTTGAGTTTTGTTATTGTAACAAAAACAAAATACATGTAAATTTTACTCAATCGTCAGCCGATTGAGGTATATAAACCCTACATAAGTGTTTGGAATATCCATCACCATTTCTATTGACATACCTTTATATAAGCAGGGATTATCCGGTTCGGCCACCCTATATTCAGGATTTGCCGTACGCATTTGTATGTAAAGGTTTGCAGGCGCTTATCGATGCCGACTATGCTCTATTGGAAGCCAAGGAAAACAGAAGAAGAATCGATGGTATTTGTGCGTTTCCAAGTTTAACAGTCGTAATACAGGATGGACTTGAGTTGTATATGCGTAACTTTGTTGTGATCGATATTTGCCGAGATTTCCAAATAGCTCAAATAATGTAAATACGCGATTCAATATCCTTGTCGGCACCACCTTTTGTAGATACCAAACTTTTGAAGATAATTTAAGGTTGAAGTGTGTCTGTCTTGGTAATATTGATTTTCAGCCCAGCTGCCTGAAATTCAACCTGAACTTTGGCTTAGAAGACATACGTCATCAGCATACTTCAAGCCCTCGAGTTGTTAAAAGGGCGTCCATTGGATACCGTGTCTACCATTCAGAGCCATGCGCATTATATTGCCGATGACAAGGATAAAAAGTATAGGTTACAAGATACATACTTGCCATACTCCAGCAGTGACTTTTAACCGGATTTGAAAATTTACCCTTGTGTAGGATTCGACATTTGAAATCCACGTAAAAAAGTTCAGAATTTTCGAACTTTACAATTTTCTAAAATTCTCCATAAATAGCTTCTGTAGGCACTAACGAAGTCTAAAATTCTCCATTTGTAACTTCTGTAGGCACTAACGAAGTCGATAAACGCCAGGTATGTGAGGATGAGATAGAGTTACAGATTTCAATTCAAAAAATTGTATTTTGTAATGTTTGAAAACATTTAAACTTTTTCGAAATCTATAGAACCTAAAACCATTTCGATCGGAATTTAACTACGGAGTTGTTTCAATTCCGAACGGAATTTGTGACATGTCTGCAGAACTTACTTTATGTCACATAAAAAATACAATATGTTTGTTCCCGTACTCTGACAAAATTATCCAAAACAGTCCGAAGTTGTGAGAAATCACTCAAAAAGCAACAAATTCTACTGAAAATTTTGTACGGTAACATATTTGAGAAAGTTTGGGTTGTTTCGGAAAAGTAAAGGAACAAACATAATATCAGCTATAATACGAAAAATGATAAATGGCCTTTAATTATCTTTTAACGAGATATTATTTTTCAGTTTTATTTAGGGGGTGTCGTAAACTGACGAACAGCAGTGTGTATACATTGATATCGTCACTTGAAATACAAAGAGCTTTAAAAGTTAAAATTTCAACATGTTTTATTAATTTTTTTTTTTTTTTTCATTTTCACTCTTTTGTATTTTGAGGTAAGATATTTATGTATGAATTTTTTATTAAAGTTTACAGTCCTTTAGGATATTCATAGTAAATTTAAAAATATTTTCAGAACAAAGTCTTCAATCTGTCGCCTCATAATAAACCTCGAATTTAGAAAATAAATATCTTCATAAACATTCGAGAGCATTATATTCATATAAAATAGCTCTACTTCTGCGTCATAGCTGGAACACTTACTACCTACTTAAATGGAGCTATTTACTTCAGCGCTATCCAAAGTAATAGAAAGTATGGTCAACTACCATCTGGTCAAATATTTGGAGTCTAATAACCTACTCAACGACCGGCAGTATAAATTTCGTAGGGGTCGCTCTATGGGTGAAGTATTAGCATTCCTCTCCAATAAATGGTGCCATTTTTTTCACCGTTTTGGCAAAAGTAAAGTTATAGCACTCGATATTTCCAAGGCGTTTGATAGTGTGTGGCTTGGCGCACTTCTATCAAAGCTATTTGCTTTTGGTATAGGTAACCATTTCTCTCGGTTTATATCGAGCTCTCTCAGAGATCGCACTTTAAGAGCTGTTATAGATGGCATATCCTCAAACGAGTTCAAGGCTAATTCAGGAGTACACGTTCTTTCTCCGAAACATTTTCTTATATTTATAAATGAACTTAAATAAAACTTCCAGCCCTATTTAGTATTTTGTAGATGATAGCAATATTTGCTACTCGTATTCCTTCAAGCATGTGAAACGCAGTGGTATAACAGGTTAGTCATCCGCCTAGCATACCAGAGGTCCCAAGTTCGATGCCTGGCCAGATCCGCTAAAAAAAAATTAAAATTTTCAAAAAAAGTGTTCACCTCATAACTCAGCTAGCCACTGGTTATTGAGTATTAGGCTTTGTAAAACTTATCTAACTAATGCATTTGCCGTTCGGAGAAAACGTAGCTCCATTTTAAGTCTAAAAATAGAATCGGATGCAGCTCATTGTCTGAGAGGAATACCCCTTGTTCCAATTGGAATGTTGTGTTGGCTCTATATATATATACTATATTCATTCAACCATAGGCCTTGTACGTTAAAGATTATTGTCAAGAGGTAAATCATAAATAAATAACTACAGTATCCAAAAGTAAGGTCGCTTTAACAGTGTCGATGTTAACACACAAAAGCGTTACGAACCACGTTGCTTCATCTGTAATTTTAGGTGGTATAAATATTGGGGAATCAGAAACACTTGATCTTCTAGGTATGATTGAGTGCGATGTCCGTTGAATTAAACACATTTTCCAAGTGTCAAACGAAGCATTCAAGTTTCTCGACTGATCTCTATAAAATTTATACCAACTATATCCGACCGAAAATGGAATACAACTCTCATATATGAGCCGACCGTTTACAAGAGTTTACGAAGGTGCTTTTCAATGACAACAGTGTAACCAACTCTATTGTCTCATTGAACTACCGTCGCGACGAGGTGACCAACTTTGAAGGTCCATCAATCACTCTCCCGACCCCTCATGGACCAGTGCTTTTAAAAACCAACTCAAATACTCCTTGACTACCACCATGTCAAATTTCATTCAAATATCTCCAGTCGTTCAAAAGTTACAGAATTATTTCCAAAAAAAAGCGTCCGTAAACCACTGTGCGTCGCAATGTGGGTTGCGTTTCACTATTCTAGCACTACTTTAATGGTATGTGTTCAAACGAAATATGGGATCTTGTTCCTAAAACCCGTACATTTCTTCAGGGCTCATCCCTTAGTGGTCGATTTTGAAATGGATCGCACGACGCACTATAAATGTATAATGAACTTCAAGCATCCGTCTTCCCTTCCAAATTTTATATCCAATGGTTCAAATCGAATATCAATTAGCACTACTCTCTTCATCCTCCTTTCCACAACCTACTTTTTCTAGTTCCACCACAAAGCATATGCCGGTTCAAAACAAAAAAAAAAAAAGTAAAGATATCGTCAATAGTACTACAACAACAGTATTGTTTCTCTGCCGGTATTTACTGTAGGGCATTTAAATGGCGTCAAATTCATTAAAATTAATACATCCTCCAACAAACATCCGTCTATGATTTGCGGAAATCTTTCTCTCGAAGCAAGTTGCTAGAGTCATGCCAACAGATTCTAGTTAATTTGGAATTTGTTAGGTTCTTAGCTAATTCGCCTGCACATTTCCCTTAGGCCCATTACTACCATAAGATGTATACTGAACTACTGAGGAAGACTGGAAGAATAAATCAGAGAAGACTATCAGATAATACATTAATCCTCAGGAGTAGACCCAGAAACCGAACTGTTTTTTGCTTTAAGAGTTATTAGAACTTACGGGACGTGGATTTTTGATGATATCTCTACCAGACGATTACTCCGTATAGCATTAAATTAATATACTTAGCTCCTTGCGCATCAGAAGCTATAAAGCAAGTTACTAGGTCATGCCAACAGATTCAAGTGTATTTGGAATTTGTTAGGTTGTCCTAAGGTTAGATAACTCTTCTGCATTACATTACCCTAATGTCCATTACCAACATAAGATAAATACTGAACTGCTGAGAAGTAATATAAAACAGAATCAGAAATCTTTACTTTTACCGCTTTTTACTAACACTGACGGGACGTGGATTTCTTAAGAAAAATCTACCAGATGATTACCCCTTATAGCATTATCGGTTTTGCTATCACTTAATACCCCCTCATTTGTTGAGCCCTGTCTATGATATTTATCCGGAAATAATGGTTCTTGTAAAGTAATACTCTAAGGTACTTGACACGAAAAAGGATTTCAGGGATATCAGTAACCCTAAAGAGAAAAATGGTTCCACTGGTGGGATTTTGTACCGCAGTAGAACAAAACTAAATCAGTCTTGTTTGGATATACTTCGAGATCTTAAAAGGTTTTTAAATATTGTTTCTGAGTGTACTTAGAAACCCACTTCTGATTACGAGGGAATATCATTAAGCCCCGGACTTATTGACCCGCCCTCGTACTATTACACAATATCCTCTAGTGACACCTGAATATCGTTCAAAGAGGTTTCATATAAGGGAGAAAAACACCGCCCTGTGGGGTTCCTCTACCTACAAATCTATTCCAGACAGTCGATCATATTTTGGTCCGAATATTCCCTTTGTAAGAACCTGGTATATAAGCTACCTAATACTAACTTCCACTACCAATCTTGAGTAGGTTTACATTTCCTACCTAGAAAACAATCATTTATGATCAGAAAATGTGCTCATATATGACTATTTTAATCGCGTAGAAGAGTCATAAATGACTAGAATATGATAAATTATTTCACAAAATGCTTGCAGAGGCAGGGTTACGCAAATATTAGGTTTTCCTTAGCCTTGCAACTTCAGAGCATTATTTAGTTCTTATTTTCCTGTTTATTCGAGGTGACAAAATTGAAGATGCTTTGAAAGCTTTTAACAAATTTCATCATTTTATAGCCAAAAATGGACTGTAATTAAAAAAAATAAATGCCTGTGGAAAGTGATATATTTTTACTCATGTAGATTTTTACTAGGTTTACACATGAATTTACTTGCTACATAAATGTACGTGTTGTTTGTTGAATTTTATAACGTTAACATTTTGTTTTTCTCAGTGTATTTATTGTATTTTGTAAATCAGTAATTAAGTATGTAAGTGTTAAGTTGTTTTTAGCTGGTTAATCATGATTTAATTGAAGAATTAATTGATTGATTAGTCGAGAGCTAGATAAAGAATTAGATAGAGTGGAAAGATGGAAAGAAAAAGGAATGAAGGCTGATTGATTGGCTAATTGCTTAATTGTAATTGTTCGCATTAAGTGTGTAGTAGTTAGTAATTTGCTATAAATTCAGTTGCAATTAAAATTTTTTTGTTATTAATTGAAAAATTATTAAAGAAAAAGAATGAAAAAATATATATAAAACAAATATTTAAAGAAAACAAAAAAGATATTACAGGTTGTTTTAAATTCAAAATTATATTTGCTTAAATGTTAGTGATTCTTATGAAAAATCAGTTTTTTTTCACTTTAAACAATTTCTCATAAATTTTATGATATGAGAAGAAATTTTAATGTTATACAAAATTTATTATTTATTTGTGAAAAATTTAAGAAAAACTAGTTATAAAATATTTTTATATCTGTGTATTAATTATAGTTTAAACAATTAATTTATTTTCTTTAATTTCGTGTTGAAGAATTAAAATTTACTAATTTTAAAATGTACAAAATATTAATTTTATTTTAAATTTTTTTAATGATAATGTGGATTTTTACAAATAACTATAACATATGTAGCCAAAAGTTATTTCTTTATTTTAATTGTGCACAAATTTTTGATTTTTTTTTTTGTCAAAATTTATGGAACTAAAAGTATAGTAAAATCAAAAAATTTATTAATTACTAAACGGTAGAACATACAAAAATACAAATCACAACAATAAGACTTTTTAGAGAGTTGTTGCCGCCTTTTCAACATAAAAAAAAAATCACCACCGAAAAACCGTCCAATAGAAACAATTGAAAATTCGTTGTGTTAAAACTTAAATAGATTGTACAAGTTCCAAATTTACTAGAATTGGACAAATTAGGCAAAAATGAGCATGTACTAAATGACATACATACAAATATAGGGTAAAACAAAATCAAAAAGTTTGATATTATGTAGAAACTAGATTGGGTTCCTCTAGTAAAACTCCAGCCAATCAAGCTCCCATTTAGGCAATAGAGACTGCTTTTATATTTTTAAATGTATTTAGAAGTCAAATTGAACGCCTCGTGAATTGCAATGACACCTGTTTCGGAAAGTAAAGTAAACTTTGTTTTTCATAAACCCATAATTTTGAAATAGTCTTTAAAAAAAATGGGAATCTAAAACCGATAAAAATATATCTTAAGCATACTTAAAGGTGTTGTTATTAGTTGGCATAAATTGGGACGGTCTACCAAAATGTTTATACCATATGATGACATTTGATTTGAAAAATTTTTCTTTTTTACTTTTACTAATCCATTCCATATTTTCTTTTAGATCAAAATTATGTATTTGTTTATTTTAAACATACAAAAATCGGTCCAAGTCGGAGTTTATGCAAATCATTTTTATTGGCCAGCACTGTCATAAAAAAACAAGTAAAAAAAGCTATAGTCGGTCAAGCAAGGCTATATGCTACCCTTTACAACTAAGGTCAAATATGGACATAGAGACATAAATATTTCTGCTATTTTTTCAAAATTTCGAGATTTAAATAGATTTATGTAATTTTGGGCTAAGGGCCTGATCTGAGAGCTAGAGTCAATTGTGAATAGATTGTTACCAAATATCGGTTATCGCTTTATATTTACACAATATTTACATACATATATGTGCAAAGTTTTAGTAATAAAATACAATTTATTAGTGTTGTTGTACTTTACTGGGTATTTGAAAAACTTTTGAGAATGTCCACTGATTTCGGCTATATTAAGCAATATTTATTTTAAATATTTGTGGCTGTAAAAGACCAAAATCTCTATCTCTATGGAAACTTTCCAAAATAGTAATCCCAGATTTCGAAACACGTACACAATTTTGAGATATTCGCAAAAATCTGTTTTCGGATAGGTCGTAACACTTTAGTATCTCCAACTCTCACATTTTGCTTAAGCATATTTTATAATTTATTAAAAAATAATAAATTTTTATTGAATTCATGAAGTTTTGAAAATAATTAAATTACGTCACCATCGGTGACACGTGTTTGACATCTTATCAAAAAATTATTATTACGGACTCTAAAGCGCGAAAGCAGCGCTCTGTTCAAATTCTCTTTTAATTGTCCCAATTCTTCATTTTTTTTTAATTTTCTATAAAAATAATACGTTTTTTTAAAATCTCCTATAAAAATAAAAAAAATTTGATATATATCCTAAAAAATAAGAAATTTTTGAAAAATTTACTATAAAAATAAGAAATTTTTGAAAAATTTTCTATAAAAATAAAAAATTTTTGAAAATTTTCCTAAAAATAAGACTTTTTTTTAAATTTCTTATTTACATAAGAAATTTTTAAAAAATTTCCTATAAAAATAAGAAATTTTCGAAAAATTTTCTATAAAAATAAGAATTTTTTGAAAAATTATCTATAAAAATAAGAAAGTTTTGAAAATTTTTCCTGTAAAATGAGAAATTTTTGCAAAATTTCTTATATAAATAAGAAATTTTTGAAAAATTTCCTATAAAAATAAGCAATTTTTACAAAATTTCCTATTAAAAAATAAGAAATTTTTGAAAAATTTCTTATAAAAATAAGAAGTTTTTCAGAAATTTCCTATAAAAATAAGAAATTTTTGAAAAATTTCCTATAAAAATAAGAAATTTTTAAAAAATTTCCTATAAAAATAAGAAATTTTTGAAAAATTTTCTATAAAAATAAGAAATTTTTGAAAAATTTCCTATAAAAATAAGAAATTTTTGAAAAATTTCCTATAAAAATAAGAAATTTTTGAAAAATTTCCTATAAAAATAAGAAATTTTTGAAAAATTTCCTATAAAAATAAGAAATTTTTGAAAAATTTCCTATAAAAATAAGAAATTTTTGAAAAATTTCCTATAAAAATAAGAAATTTTTGAAAAATTTCCTATAAAAATAAGAAATTTTTGAAAAATTTCCTATAAAAATAGGAAATTTTTGCAAAATTTCCTATAAAAATAAGAAATTTTTGAAAAATTTCCTATAAAAATAAGAAATTCTTGAAAAAATTTCCTATAAAAATAAGAAATTTTTAAAAAAATTCCTATAAAAATAAGAATTTTTTCCTATAAAAAAAAATAAATTTTTAAAAAACTCCTATAAAAATAAGAAATGTTTAAAATATTTCCTATAAAAATAAGAAATTTTTGAAAAATATTCCATAAAAATAAAAACATTTTCAAAATTTCTTCTAAAAATAAGAAGTTTGTGAAAAATTTCCTATAAAAATAAGAAATTTTTGAAAAATTTCCTATAAAAATTAGAAATTTTTAAAAAATTTCCTATAAAAATAAGAATTTTCTGAAAAAATTTCTTCCAAAATAAGAAACTTTTGTAAAATGTTGTATAAAAATAAGAAATTCTTGAAAATTTTTCTATAAAAATAAGAAATTTTTAAAAAATTTCCTAAAAAACTAAGAAATTTTTGAAAAATTTCCTAAAAAATTAAGAAATTTTTGAAAAATTTCCTATAAAAATAAGGAATTTTTGAAAATTTTCCTATAAAAATAAGAAATTCTTTAAAAATTTCCTACAAAAATAAGAAATTTCTGAAAAAATTTCTTCCAAAAATAAGAAACTTTTGAAAAATGTTCTCTAAAAATGAGAAATTCTTGAAAAATTTTCTTTAAAAATAATTTAATTTAATTTTCTATTTAAATAAGAAATTTTTAAAAAATTTCCTATAAAAATAAGAAAATTTTGAAAAATTTCCTATAGAAATAAGAATTTTTTGAAAAATTTCCTGTAAAAATAAGAAATTTTTGAAAATTTTCCTATAAAAATTTTTGCAAAATTTCTTATATAAATAAGAAATTTTTGAGAAATTTCTTATAAAAATACGAATTTTTTGAAAAATTTCCTATAAAAATAAGAAATTTTTGAAAAATTTCCTATAAAAATAAGAAATTTTTGAAAAATTTCCTATAAAAATAAGAAATTTTTGAAAAATTTCCTATAAAAATAAGAAATTTTTGAAAAATTTCCTATAAAAATAAGAAATTTTTGCAAAATTTCCTATAAAAATTAGAAATTTTTAAAAAATTTTCTATAAAAATAAGAAATTTCTGAAAAAGTTTCTTCCAAAAATAAGAAACTTTTGAAAAATGTTGTATAAAAATAAGAAATTCTTGAAAATTTTTCTATAAAAATAAGAAATTTTTAAAAAATTTCCTTAAAAAATAAGAAATTTTTTAAAAACTTCCTATAAAAATAAGAATTTTTTGAAAGATTTCCTTTAAAAATAAGAAAGTTTTCAGAAATTTCCTAAAAAAAATACGAAATTTTTGAAAAATTTCCTATAAAAATAAAAAATTTTTGAAAAATTTCCTATAAAATAAGAAATTTTTGAAAATTTTCCTATATAAATAAGAAATTTTTGAAAAATTTCCTAAAAAAATAAGAAATTTTTGAAAAATTTCCTATAAAAATAAGAAATTTTTGAAAAATTTCCTATAAAAATAAGAAATTTTTGAAAAATTTCCTATAAAAATAAGAAATTTTTGAAAAATTTCCTATAAAAATAAGAAATGTTTGAAAAATTTCCTATAAAAATAAGAAATTTTTGAAAAATTTCCTATAAAAGTAAGAAATTTTTGAAAATCTTCCAATAAAAATAAGAAAAATATAAAATAAGAAATTTCCAATAACAATTGTAAATTTTTTAAAAATTTTGTATTAAAACAAGGAATTTTTGAAAAACTCCTTATAAAAAAAATAAATTATTGAAAAATTTTGAGTTAAATAAGAATTTTCTTTTAAATTTCCTATAAAATTTTTTTTAAATTTAATTTTTGTAAAATTACCTATGAAAATAAGAAATTATTGAAAAATTTTCCTTTTACCGAATCTTTAAGACAACCCACTTTTGATTTCAAAATTGCACTAGAATTTTTTTTAATAATTTCAATAATTTTTTTTCAATATGTTGACAATTGATCGAAACATAATCTCAGTTTTGTAGGGTATTATAGTATCAAATCAAATAGATTATAGCACTTTCTTACTTTTCTAAATATTTTTCATTGACAAAAGATTTGATAAACTAGAATTTCCTTTACGAATTTAATTGAAATTTCCTAATCAAAAACCACAGAAACTTTAAAGTTTCCACAGCGAATGAATTTGCGAAAAGCACAAATTTTTTATTGATAGATCTCGAAATGTTCTACTGAGTTTTGAAAATTTCATTGCAACTTAAACGCACCCAAACAAATTAAATTGATTTTATTCCAAATTCTATTTTTAACCGCATAAAGAAAAATGTTGCTTAAAAAAATGTTAAAACCATTTATACAAACAAAAATATAAAAATAAAAAACACATATTAGGGAATTTAAATTTTTTGTAACTAAAACCTAAAAAAGAAAAATTTAAAAAACCAAAACCCACTTCGAACAGATAATCGTTTAAAATTTTATTTTTTTAATGAAACAAAATGAAATAATAAATAGTTTAATAGTAATAAAGAAAAATAGTATAAAATATTATATGCTGTACCTTAATAAATACAAATAAATTAGATTTTCAAAAATATATTCAAATGCCAATTTTCCCCTTAAAACAAAAACTGCAAAGAAAATAAATAGATACAAGCAATAACGAACAAAATGCTTGCAAATAATTTAAATTAATTGAATTAATTCAAAACTACACAAAGAAAACGCAAGAACTATTAACAAAAAAATAAGCTTATTTACAATTAAATGTTTATTAGTCCTTAAAAAAATTAATTCAATTTACAAAAATATAAAGACAAAGAAATTACGAAAAAATTATAATAATAATAAAAAAAATCAAATATATTGCAAATATTGTATTTTTTGTAAAAAGCTAAAATGGAAAAAATTCTAAAAAGAGGAAAACCCCAAAAAACGAAAAATATTTTATTATACAAAATAACAACTTAAAATACACAAAAAGGCATTTATTATTTATCAACTAAATATTGTCCAAATAACAAAAAAATTTAACAAACAAATAAATAGTGTTACTACAAAATATTCTGTATATTCTAGTTCAAAGCAAATTAAAACCAAAAACAAACAAACAAATTAATTAAAATAATTATAAATTTTTAAAAGCTAAAATTAAATTATTGAAAATTATCTAACAAAACATTCACAAGGTGGCAAGAAGAGGTTAATTTGACATTTGTATATACATTAAACTACTATATTTATGCAGGCGATTTGGAGTTTAAAAACGGAAACATATTTATATTTATATATTAAAGCGTTTATTATCAATTCATCATTTGAATTCTTAGGCTCTTTAGAAACATATCAGAGAAATCACATCAAGACGAATTAACTAATTGACACATTATTACATTAATCCTTTTCACATGCACTCACATTCAAAAATATTTACTAACACAACCACACAAATAAAAAGAAAAGTTTCCTTTAATATTTTATTTAAAAATTCATCGATATAGTCCCACTTTTTGATAAAAATTATATTGTGTTTAGTTAGATGAGTCTAATAATCAGCAGGAGCCAAATCTTGTTGCATTCGATATCGATTGACATGTAAGATACTTCAGAAACTTTGTTTGGCATACTTTTAGGATAATCTAAATAATATATAACCTGCCGTTGGTCTCATGTAGAAAGGTCCTTACTCCCACTTTTTTCGAAATTGATTTTTGTTTTGTGATTTCAATGCATTTTTAACGCAAAAACCAATTTAATAAAAATTAGCGTTTATTTAAGTAATTATGTGTCGTAGCATCAACAAATAATAAAAATCGTTCAAATCATAAAGCTTTCGGTTGGATGTTTAATGATTTCTTATATTTAACTTTAATGGACAACATTTTTCGGATAGAAAGCTTTCAATATAAAAAGCTTTCTTATAGGTAACTTTATATATCTTAAACTTTCTACTAAAAACATTCCACATCAAAAGCTTTTCAATAAAAACTGTATTTATCTAAAGTTTTCTTATATAAAGCCTTTCGATGTCGAAAAGTTTTCTTTAATAAACATTCGATATCGAATGATTTCTTATACAAAGCATTTGTCGCCAAAATATTTCAGATAGAAAACTTTTTATATTAAACTTTCCAATAGAAAAATTTTAATATTAAAAGCTTTACCTATGAATAACTGTTTATATTAAAAATTACTATACAAAACTTTCAATGTCGAAAGGATTCCTATAATAAACATTCGATATCGTTTCTTATATAAAACTAAACCTATAAAAAGCTTTCCATATCAAAGCTAAAACTATAAACTAAAACTAAACCTATAAAAAACTTTCCATATCAAAGCTTTTCTATACGTTACTTTTGATACAAAAAGCTTTTAACTAAAAACATTCGATATGCAATCGAATGTTTTTAGTTATGATTTTCTATATAAAACTTTCGATGTCGAAAGGTTTCATATAATAAAATTTTGATATTGAAAGATTTCTATAAAAAACTTTCGATATCAAAAGATTTCTTCTTCTGTTATCCTTGACTCCCAGTGGATTATAGGGCCTCAAAAAAAACTTCTTATATGTATAAAGTTTTTGTCGCCAAAATATTTCGGTTAGAAAACCTTTTCAATTAACAGATTTTCTAAAAGCAGCTTTTAATATCCAAAGCTTTCTACTAAAAACATTCCATATCAAGAGCTTTCCAATATAAAAATGCAATATCTAACGATTTCCTATATAAATCTTTCGATTTTGAAACGCGTCCTAGTAATAAACTTTCGGCATGGAATGATTTTCTACAGAAAACTTTTGATTTAGATTTTATATATATTTGAAGTTAAACTTTCAATACCAAAAGCTTCCCAAAAAAACTTTTAATATCGAAAGATCTCTTGTATAAATCATTCACTATCGAAATCTTTCCTATAGAAAACATTCGCTATATAAAGATTTCCTTAATAATTTTTGTTTTGTTTACTATAGAAAATTGACCCTTAGTTACATTTAAGCTCTGAAATGGGAATAAAAAAAGCCCTATATGAAAACAGTTTCTATATATTAAAAATTTAAAAAGAGTTTTGAGAACCAAATTCATTCTTCATTACAATAGCCTGTATTTAAAAAAAAACGTAAAATTTTGTCAATTACTGTTTTAAATCAGTTTTTACCTTCTCTTGTGAAGTTTTAAGTAAGCGAGTTAGGGCCTTTCTATATAAGACCAACGATATGTATGTATAAGGTTCACTACATTATAATTATTATAATATTATTTTTCAAAAGTGTCATGATAGTACAAGAATTTCATTTAAACAAAATGTTTTAACAAACAAACGGTTATGTTAAGATATCAATTAATATTTAACTTTTTGCAATATAAATTATTTTGAAAATCCCTTAAGGTATGTTACACAATATTTTCTTAAAAGTCTTAGTTTTCGATTGATATCGAGTGCGGCGATTTGACTCCTGGGGCCAAAGAGAATATTGTGAAGTATACTTAAGAGATGTTGAAAGTTACTTCGATGCAAAAAGTTTATTGAAATTTGGTATCCATTTTGATTTATTTTTAAAAACATACATTTCATTTAAAACTCTTTTACTATTGTTCAACTTTTCGGCAAATAAATAAAAAAATATAGTAAACTTTGCATCTTTTAAATAATTTTGATTATCCTTAGAGTATGCTATACAAATGTTTTGAAAATATCTAAGATTTCGATCGATATCGAATGCCGTAATTTGGCCCCTGGTAATCAGAGTCACTGGAGATCTAATGACATTTATTTCGGAACCAAAATTAACATTTTTCGATGTAGATAAACAATTCTTTATCTCTGGCCCTCTTAGATATAAAATTATAAAGGTTGTTATAGATAAATTGTCTTTGAAAGATTTTATAGTAAATTCTGATATCCCCTAGGCGTCAGTTTTATGTGCATCACTGTTTTTGATGAGTCCAATTCAACTCATAAATATCTAAAGCATAAAAGTGTAATATAATCCGTTGTTTTTAAATTAGCATCTTTTGAAATAGGCGACGAAGTATCAAAATGTGTTTCAAACTTCCTTAGGAATCCTTAGGATTGTAATAGGTAAAGATTCTTCAAAAGATTTTATACTCATCCATCACTTTTTTTTTAATTTTTATGAATGATTTATTGGCAAATCTCTCTTACTCTTTCAACCTGGCCTATGCGCCATCTTTCCTGACATGCCTCGCGGATGTCTCCAAAAGAGCTTCATCTGAAAATAAATTTTTTACTCAATTTAAATTACATATGTACAACTCGCGCAATCGAGGTCTACAAATAATATGCGCATGGTGAAAACAAAATTTAATACATATACAACACAATGTTAATCATTAATGTCATTTGTTGCTTATAAGCAACATTGTAAATTTTTGTGAGCACTTAATAACGAAGATACATTTTTAAAAGCTTTTCTATTATTAATTTGAGTCCTCAAGTTGTTTAAAGGGTGTTGTCCATTGGATACCGTGTCTACCATTTAGAGCCGTGCGCATTATGTTGTCGATGACGAGGATAAAAAGTATAGGTAATAAGATACATTCTTGCCTTACTCCAGTAGTAACATCAAACGGATCTGATAATTTACCCTTGTGTAGGACTCGACATTTAAAATCAACATACATTGCCCGGATTAAGTTGAGAATTTTCATCGGCATGTTACGGTTTTCTAAAATTCTAATAAGATAGCTTCTATTGACACTGCCTAAGGCCTGCATAAAGTCGATAGACTCTAGGTAAATGGGAATTCATTACATTGTTCTAATACTATTCTTGCTGTAAACCCAAACTGATTTTCGCGGAGTGTAGAAAAAACTGTGTCGGATATTCTGTTCAAAATTACATGACTTAGTATTTTGCTCGGTATTTGGTGAAGTGTTATACCCCTGTAGTTATTGCAGTCTTTGGTTTGCCACACAACGCCCTTGATATGTTATATAGGGTCTTCATATCGCCTTTGTTTACAGCTGAATCAGCTTGGCTCGCATGCTCGTCTATCCATATTCTCTTGTCCCTTCTTACAGACTTTTTTATTTTATTGGAAAGATCACGATATGTTGCACTGAGGGCATCATCATCTCCGTTTTCATTTAACATTGTATTTTTTATGATTCTGCTTCAACTTCATTGTATGTTAGTGTGACACACCTGGAAATTCCATTAATACTGGCACCGTTGTTGTTTGTTACATCTGAAAGCCGATTCCTTATGGAAGTAATAAAGGTATTCCGATGTCTTTTGGATTCCAGTTTTATTACATCTATTTTCCTGATCTGCTTTCGCAGTATCAGACCTCAGAGCCACAACTTTTACACATTACTAAATGTTGGTTGCTATGCCATTCGGCGAAATCCAGAATATTTTATGCTGTAATTTATGAGGGAAAATAGTGCCACCCACAACAAGCTTCTTTTCTCAACATAGCTCGACCAGCCTTTCGCCGTTATCGTTTCTTACTCCGACACCGTGTTTACCAATATAACGTTCAAAACCGGTATTGTTTGAACCTAACTTGGCGTTAAAGTCGCCAAGTATCACAGTAATGTCACAGTTATGAACTTTGTTGAGTACATCGGAAAATTCAGTTTTCAGTGTCAACTTAATTCTCGTTTTCGATTTTGCTTAACTATTCAACAGTGGGTGACATGGTGTGTTGACGAAGTTCGTAGCTGGACAGAAAATGCTGAACTCCAAACTGCTATATGTCACATAGTTTTTTTAGTATTCCTACCAATTATTAATCCAATTTAAAAATCATAAATTTGCAAAATAACGTATTAAGTCTAACCTCATTAGATCCAAGCAAATGAATAAATATCGCTAAAAAAATTATATAAGGTTCTATTGTTTTAAACATTTTTATCAAATTTCGATACCGATTTTAAATTTCTTTAAACAAATTAAAGTGCTTATATCTGTGGCAGTATGGAAGAGTAGCTTAAGTACATAATAGAGAATTGAGTTAAGGCGTTTATTGCATTACAGAAGCAAAGGCGCTTAAATGTGGTTAGTCCGTTTTACAAAATTCGGATTTTTGTCGATGTTATGAACGTTTACTTTTTAGCTTAAGTTTTTTGAATCAATAATGCATTGATCAAAACAACTTATGTACACATATTTTTGTATACACATTCATATTTTTCTTTCATCATATAACGATTTCGCTTAACTTCACTTAAAAAAAAATTAAGTCATTATTTTCAAACAACTTATGTTTACATAAAACTTCACAATACATACTTTTTATTTAACTAGAACCACTTAAAGCTACTTAAGGTCCATTTCAACGCTAATTTCTGTTTCGAAAAAGAGCTTAAGTGGAAAAAACGTAAAATCTTCTGAATATAACAATAATTTTTTAAAATATTCATCCTTTTTCTCTAACAAATTCATAAATTATTCGCAGAAATCAAGCAGAAGAAAAATTACACAAAATTGATGATATCTCAAAACGTCAATTTTCGACTTAAGCTATTCTTCCATATTGTCACAGATATATTTACTTAATTATATATTAATTTGTATCTCTCAAGACTTGTGATGGGCGTATAAAATCGAAAACAAAATTTTTTGAAGATGACTTTAGTTGAATTCTAATCTTATGGAGTATGTAAACGAAACATTTTATATAGAAAAATTTCTTTATTAAAACCCTATCAAGTCAATTTTGTACCAAAGGACATTTTATGGAAAATCTCAGTATGTTTTAATTTTTTTAAAGGTTCATTAATTCCCAATTTTCCAACTACACAATAACATTTTAATAATCAAATCAAATTTTTTCTCACATTTTTAACATTCACAAACAAACAAAGAAAAAACTATTGTATAGTTATTTAATCAAATTAAAATTTTATTATATTTCATAAAACAAGTGAAAAACAAACACTCAAATTGTAAAATACAAAATTATTTATTTATTAATAAAAGCCAATAACAAAATAAAACAAATTTGTAATTATAATATAAAAAAAGATTTAACACAAAGACTTGAATAAATTATTTAAAACAAAAATAAACAAATTAACAAAAAAAAATCAGCAATATTCATATTTTATATGTACAAAAGAAAATTTATTTTAAAGTCATTAATACAAAAATACAACATTTTATTATAAAATCACTTTATTTTAATTTAATTTAATAGTTTCTAATAAAATTTTATTTTAAAATTCGCACAAATTGAAATAAAGTCTTTAGGTTCTTTTATCAATTTAATTCAATTAAAATTAAAAAAGTTACACAAAATCCACTCACAGTTAAATAATATTTAAAACATAAATATTAATTATAAAAACTAACAAATTGACCTCATTTATGTAAATTATGTTATTTTAAATTTTTTAATGAAAAATATTTATTTGTTTTTTATTTATAGTTTTCCATAATTTAAGAGTTTTAAAAGTAGAAAACAACAACAAAAATATTTTATGAAATAAAAAAAAATAAAAAACAAAAATATATATTATTTAGTTGCATCCGATGTATTTAATAAATGAAATTGTTTAAAAATAAAGACAAATTATAAAAAAATATTTAAATGTATGTTTTTTATTTATTAACTTCATCTCTGATATGATTTAGATCTGAAAAATTCTTCAAGCATTTTTTGATTATATTACTTATACGTGTAGTATATTCCCCATAATGCCATTTGTTGCTTATAAGCAACATTATAACTTTCTGGTCATAACTACTTTAGTTTTTGTTGTTTTTGCTTACCCAATTAACATTTGTGAGCATTTAATTACGAAGATACTTTTTTAAAAAGACACTTGAAGTGGTTCAAAATTATAGGTATTTTTTTTTATAAAAACTCAAATAAAAACGAAAAGTGCGAGGACTTTTTGTAGTTCAGAATTGCAAAATCTGCATTTTGCATCGGCAAAGGCTTCATTCCCAAATTATGGCAGAATTACCGAAGGAAAGAACTACTCTATCTCGCCTATTTAATAAGAGCGGGGTTGATTTTGCTGGCTAGAATTAGCAAAGGTTATATTTGTATATTTGTGTGTTTCTCGGTGAAGACGGTACATCTCGAAGCTGTAAGTGATCTGTCGACATCAGTTTTCTTCCAGCTTTATCTCGCTTTGTCGCTGCAGTGGTTGTCTAAATTGTTTGTTTTTTGCCAACTGGAGAAACTTTGTAGGAGCATCTCGAGAAATCAGGGAAACTTTGAAAAGGTTCTGAAAGACGTTCGTGTCCAAAATTACGATCAACAACATTCAAGATGGAGTTTCATTCTGGCGGCCGCCGCTCACATGGAAAGGTTATGGAAGGCAGCCGTAAAAAGTCTTAAAACTCATTTGAAAAAAAAGCAGCTAGTCAGATGAAGTTTACACTCTTAGCTAAAATCGAACTATGTCTTAATTCGCTTTCCATAACTCGGCCCCATAACGAATAATGTAGAGGAAATATCGGCCTTTATACCAGGACACTTTTTAATAGGATCTTACCCCAGCTGAACCTGAAGAATTACGCCCCCTTTAATCATTGGCGGAAAATAAACGCTCTTCAGGAAGATATGTAGACGTTGGAAAGATGAATATATAAAAGAGTTGCTAAAACGCACTAAATGGCAAATTTCTGAAATAAATATATATGAATTATAATGACCTTGTGGCTATACAAAATGAGATGGTTAGTCCCACAGACTGGCGGTTAGATCGCATAGTAAAAGATTATGCAGGAGCCGATGGTAAGGTACAGATTTCGCATATCTCAAAACTCAAAATGTGATAATTTCTCGGCCGATATACAAGTTAGTGCTTTTGCCCAACGAGACATTAAACTGTATTACTATTTAACTGATCTTGTTACCTGTTTTTCATTTTCCATATTGATTCTTCGTTTTCAGAGAAGAAAAGAAGGTTTCAATCTCGATTACTGTTACCTTTTAAGCAATAGAATCCACGCCATTCTACAGCGCTCCCATTTCATTGTAATTGCGCTTTGCTACAATTGCTTGGCTCAATCCCACACACGCGCGCTGAGTGTAAAAATATGGACCGTTTCCGTCGATGCCTTCACGACCGCAACAGCTGGTTGCACCTCCTCTCTAAAAGTCGAGTATGAGTCCAAATGACCGCACAGGTGCGTTTCGTGACTTGTCATGAGGCTCTCGAAAGATCGACCCCATAGCCTCTAGCTCTGCCATTGCACACCGGGAAACTAGGCTGCCAAATCTGAAACGGTAAAACAGCCGACAGTGTCGCGTGAGCTTAGGTCGACTGTATTGTTGAAAATGCTCTGTTCGTTAGAAGCCCAAAGTTCTCTGTGGAAAATGGACACGTAAGTAACCTCGACGATGCCAACCCCCATTGGCATGAAAGCTTGGAGTTCCACCTTATTGGACCTGCTAAAGGCAAACCTGGTGGTATATATGTTCAGGACACCATAATTGGCTTCTCGTTTCTTTGTAAAGCCATAAATGAAAATTCAAATTAATTCCTTTTGTCGGTCCTTGAAGTCGAAATCATCTATATACATTAGGGCGTCTCGAAAAAATAAAGTTCGCCGTACACCATCGAAAATAAAGCATTGCTATGAGGTAGTTTCGAAAATTTTTTTTTAATTTTTTTCGTTGCACATTGGGGTCGCCAAAATACATTTTTCGTTATATCGTCGGCATTTACAGTCGGATCTCGAAGTGTGATATTTGTAGGAGCATCTCGAGAAATCAGGGAAACTTTGAAAAGGTTCTGAAAGACGTTCGTGTCCAAAATTACGATCAACAACATTCAAGATGGAGTTTCATTCTGGCGGCCGCCGCTCACATGGAAGGTTATGGAAGGCAGGCGTAAAAAGTCTTAAAACTCAATTGAAAAAAAAACAGCTAGTCAGATGAAGTTTACTTTTGAAGTATTCAGTACACTCTTAGCTAAAATCGAACTATGTCTTAATTCGCTTTCCATAACTCGGCCCCATAACGAATAATGTAGAGGAAATATCGGCCTTTACACCAGTACATTTTTTAATAGGATCTTACCCCAGCTGAACCTGAAAAATTACGCCCCCCTTTAATCATTGGCGGAAAATAAACGCTCTTCAGGAAGATATGTAGACGTTGGAAAGATGAATATTTAAAAGAGTTGCTCAAACGCACTAAATGGCAAATTTCTGAAATGTATATGAATTATAATGACCTTGTGGCTATACAAAATGAGATGGTTAGTCCCACAGATCGCATAGTAAAAGATTATGCAGGAGCCGATGGTAAGGTGCAGATTTCGCATATCTCAAAACTCAAAATGTGATAATTTCTCGACCGATATACAAGTTAGTGTTTAGTTAATACATTAAACTGTGTTACTATTTAACTGATCTTGTTACCTGTTTTTCATTTTCCATATTGATTCTTCGTTTTCAGAGAAGAATCTCGATTACTGTTACCTTTTAAGCAATAGAATCCACGCTATTCTACAGCGCTCCCATTTCATTGTAATTGTGCTTTGCTACAATGTAAAAATATCGACCGTTCCGTCGATGCCTTCACGACCGCAACAGCTGGTTGCACCCACTCTCTAAAAGTATGAGTATGAGTCCAAATGACCGCACAGGTGCGTTTCGTGACTTGTCATGAGGCTCTCGAAAGATCGACCCCACTGCCTCTAGCTCAGCCATTGCACGCCGGGAAACAAGGCTGGCAAATCTGAAACGGTAAAACAGCCGACAGGGTCGCGTGAGCTTCGGTCGACTGTATTGTTGAAGATGCTCTGTTCGTTAGAAGCCCAAAGTTCTCCGTGGAAAATTGGCATGAAAGCTTGGAGTTCCACCTTATTTTGGAAGCAGTTGTCCAAGGCCGTATCCTGATTGGACCTGCTAAAGGCAAACCTGGTGGTATATATGTTCAGGACACCATAATTGGCTTCACGTTTCTTTGTAGAGCCATAAATTAAAATTCAAATTAATTCCTTTTGTCGGTCCTTGAAGTCGAAATCATCTATATACATATTAATATATTTTCATATTCTTTGGTTTGTTCTAACATTCCTGCTAACTAGCAAACAAATAAATTTTTATGCATTATTTTCTTATTTAAATTCATTTTTATTTAAAAGAGACAAAAATAATATTTTATTGTTGTTAAAATCCTATATTTTATCATATGGGCAAATCCTGCGTGACGGACGATACATGTGTACAAATTTTGTTGCACTTAAATGTCTCCCATTGCCGTTCTACACTAAATATATTTGCAGAGATTTCTGAGGATATTAGCACATCGATTGTGTTCTCGAATCACATTTGTTAATTTACATAATTCTTTTGGAGGAAACAGATATTCGCTTTAAAGTGCTGTGACGGACGCTACAAAAAATGGAGTAACATTTTTTTCAAGACGTGTTTCCGTAATTTTCATCAAATCGGTCATAGAAATAAAAAAAATAGTAAATACATCAAAGATAGAGGAAAATCAGAGGACTACAAAACAGCTTTTATAAAATATTTTAAAGTTTCCAGTTTCACTAAAAATCCATAAATGAATTGTTGCGGACGCTACGTGACGGACGATACAGTTTTTACTTGAATGCCCCACTGTGTATTTTTTAAACACCTAATTCCTTAAATTTAATCTATGGATATAGACGGTGTTATTGCTTTATGAATAAGACAGATATGCGTTCGTTAATATTGTATTTAATAAATATCATTTTGTAAAAATATATACTGTGACGGACACTACACACTTTCCTATACATATTATTCTGTAAAATGCTAACATCTATATATTTTTAGCCTAATGTAAAACATACTATAAGGTTTCTTTACGAACCAAGTTCAATTGGAGGAAAAAGAAAAATTGCACTAGTCAAATTAAAAAAAACTTTATTTCTTTGACGGACGCTACAACGCTATCACTCCAATTACTTTTGATGGGGTCTTTTACATCTAATTGTAAAAAATTAAGCAGACTTTGAGCCCCCACTGAAACTTGATAAATTAATATATGTTTTTGCGATTTTTATGAATTTTTAAAAAACCTAATATTTGAAAAAATTTATAAAAATTCGAAGTGGGTACAAATAAAGACCTGCCATTCACAAAGAGACCAATCAAAAATTGTATCCATTATATATTCGAAAGGATCAATATATCGAGCCCTAACCGCCGAAAAGGCTCAAGCGCCAAAAACTAAAATTTACAGGAGAAGCTTTTTTAAAATATCTTTGGACAGTGAGTTGTACTTAAGTCTTTATCATAACAGTAAATTCTACTGCCCTGATATTTTGTGAGATGATGCAGATGATCATAAATAATAAATTTTAATAATAAAATGACAATCGTCCATCATGTCGCTTAAGGCCTTTTGGCGGTCCATAAGTCCTTTTGGCGGTTTGGGTAAAAAGTTATTCTTGTGTTCCTTATTTCTTAAGGAACATATAACATATGGACAAATCCGAAAAACATTTAACCAAGGATAACATTTTAAAACTTTAAAAATCACATATTTGTGTTTATGAAAAAATTTACCATAATTGGTAAACTAAAAAACACAAAAAATACTTTTTACCCAAAAAAAAAACGGGGAAAAAGGGTTTATTTTTAAAATATAAGCTTCAAGCACTTATAACTTTTCACATAGTAAAGCTTTTAATGCACTTCTTGTTCATGAAATATTTAAAATGATGTTCTTTCTAAAACACTTTAAATCAAGAAAATCGGTTTATATATAGATCAGATATTAGTAAAAAATCGGTACAGTATGGGACAAAAATTGAAATTTTATTTTTTGAAGTCGAATATCTTCTAAACCATATGAGATAGCATAGACATGTAGTGATTTTTGTAGATCTTGACCTACATATGTATTTGGTATATAAAATGATTTTTCAAATCGGTTGGAAAATGATAAATATATATCGTTTTAAGTGATTTATGAGTCCGAGGTGCCCTATTTTGGGGGCCGATTGTGCCGCCCCAGTACAATATATGCTTTCAAAACTTAAGCCCCAACACTTCAGCTATATCCACATAAAATTTTGTTGAAATCCGCCCAACGGCTTAGAAGTTACAAAATTATTTTCATTTTAAACCATCCCACTGTGCATTGGTCAACTGAAAATAATCATAAATAATTAATAATTAAATTAAAACTACAAGAATTGAATTTTAGTTAATTGGATATTGGTCAATCCTAAATTTAACTTAGACATGTATATAAGTAAAATTTTCTTTTAGCTATCTGTGGCCAATTTTGATATGACAACGGTTTATAGTGCAAAGCTGCTGAAAGCTCTCAAAGATAAAATGGTTAAGAAACAGGCACAAGCTTTTACACAGTTTTATATGAAAGCTTTCGTATTTCTATTAGCAAATATTCTAACCAAATGAAAAGTTTTTTCCAAAGCTTCGTATGCTTGTTGCCACCCTTTGCTTTAAATGCACTTCTAGAATATTAGGGAGGCTATTAGCGGTGTAGATAAAGTTTCTGTAAAACATTTTCTAAACCAGAAACGAAATATATACAAACTGTGATCGTCAGAATGGAGTAAACATCAACATTTTTTGAATCTAAGCATTTTTACTGTTTAGTTTTAAACAATAACTAAAATATTTAGGTGAATTTTTAAAGCTCTTTCAAAGAGCCTTCTTAAAGGGTCTTCAAACTTTAATAGTTAATAACGGTCACATTGTTGAAGCTACTCTTGTTAAGTTAGTTATGAATTATAATTTTGTTGTCAAAGAACGGTAATCTCTGATTTTAATAATTGGTGAATAATTACTCTTTTAAAATTTTCAAATTAAATAGTCACCCATATCATTAACAAAAGACTGTCAGAATATGTGTGGCCTAAGTTTAGGAACGAGATGGCTTGTCATGTAAACACATCTCAATAAAACAGTCCGTAGAATGGCGCACACCTCTACCTGTGTTTCATTGACTTTGATAAAGCGATATTATTGACTATGATATCGCACGATCAGTTCTTGATTAGAACCCGAAGGGTTGTCGCAGAAGAGATAGACCGGCTATCACTTGGAGGGGACTGGTAGACACTAGATTGCTAGATGCAGGCTTTGTTTAGCGAGAAATAAGTTTCGGAGTAGTTCTTGCAAATAAAGCATTCGGTTTAAACATACTAAACTTCTTAAAGTTTTTGGTAGCTTATCACAAAAATATATGGAAGTAAATAATATACCCTATTGTGAACTCTACTTTTGAAGTTTGTACTGTCTTCCATTTCTTATTTTTTGTCCCATATGGGAACCTGTCCCCATTTCAGAGAAAGACTTTAAAATGTGCAAATTATCTTATCTTCAGTCAGTTTCTTTAAAAAACATGTTTAAACCCACATTAAATGTATGAACACCCGTATATATAATGGGTTGTTGGTACTACTAATCCTTAAAGTCAAAAATTAAATATATTAGGAAGCAGATGGTCTATAGTTTAACAGTGTATGACAGAACAATATTGCAGCTGTGAATTATCGATTCGGCACCAATAGTCCAATGGTGCTGAATCCACTACGTGAAAAATTTTGCAGAACGATTTTTGTGTAAAACATGTTAAAATAGAGATGGCGGAAGAATTGAAGCATTACGACTTACCTCAAAGGCAAACTTTTGATAACTGGACTATTGCAAAGTTGGATGAAGATCGACTATTTTCTTTGAAAATTGTGTTCAGCAACTAAAATTAATCTTCTATCTACTGAAATAAAAATTTTCTATATTTCTTTAAATTCTATGAGTTTTTTTTTAAATCAAATCCGGATGATCTTAAAGAGAAAAAAGCCAAAATAAATGTTTTTTTTTTTTTTGGAATCGGCCCATATTTGACAAACATTTAAAGACCCGTTTGATAAGGCCAATATTCTTAATAAACTATTTTCTAAGAAAGAGACTATGCCAAAGATATTTTTTGAGCTCATGCAGTTAAGAGGACCTTAGTTCCAGAACTCGTCTTGAAACAGTGCTCTTTGAGTAGCTTGTCTATTGTTTAACCTTTTCAGCACCTTATATCATGTCGGTAACCTCCTATGTACTGTAAGGTTGCTTATGTAATACCAATCCCCAAAATAAAAAAGGTTTACAATCCTAAAAGTAGCAACACATTCGGCACTCAGGGGATGACCCCTACTTATCCAATGCATTGAGTTGGAAGTAGAAAAATAGGTTATGGAAGGGAGGAAAGATGGATTAGTGTTCGTGGACATTTGATTTGAATTTACCGCGAAAAACTTCTGCGGGGAGCGAATTCCACATACGAACTGTACGGCTAAAGAACAAATTTTCTCTGTGGTGTGTTGTTCGGTCTACCGTTCAATCGAATTCTAAGGAATGAGCTCTAACAGAATGATGTGTATTGCGTAAAAAGGTCCGAATTTTGGGAAAGAGTTCCCTGATTTCGGTAAAGTACATTCCAAAGTAGTAACGAAAGAACAGTGTGACACAACCCACATTGCGACGGTTCTTCAGTGAATTAATAGAGTTGGATACCCTAATGTCACCGATAAGCACTTTCGCCTTCACTTTCACTTGGTCGTATAGCTCACAAATAGACTTTGAAGCACGGTGGGTCGTGCGAATAGAGTCGACGTAGTGTTATAGCTCATGTAAAACAGCACCAAGATCATGTTATTATCTGTATTCATAGATGGTGTAAATATTCAAAAATCAAACGCTCTTGATGCACTAGGCATGAGAATTCAATGTGATTTTCAATGGACTAAGCGCATTTTTTAAGTGTCGAAAGAAGAACTCAAGTGCCTATATTTTTATAGGAGATACTTCACTTAAACTGATCTTCTGTTTATTTACACCACCTATGCATATCTGTACGAAAATGTATGAGCCGGTTCTTTATAGTCTATTTTGTCTCAACTGCGTGCAGGAGAGAGCGAAAGTGCTCATCGGTAATAATAGGAGCAATATGGGTTGTGTCACACTATTCTATAAGTACGACTTCGGATTGTGTTCTCAAGAAAACAAGGGACTCGTCCCCAAAACACAATTTTTTTTTTGCGCAGGACACGTTAATCCGTTAGATCTTTTCAGATCTTAATCGTACAGTGCGTATTTAGAGTTTACTTTCCGCAAATTTCTTTTCTGGCAGTTGCAGTATATTCAAATCTAATGTCCACAAATACTACTCCCTCCATACTTCTTCCACAACCTATTTTCCTAGTTCCAATACAACGTATAGTATAAAGATTGGTCATCCCTGAGTTTTAACGTTTGAATTAAATATTTATATTTGATTTTTTTGAGGTCATGTAAGTAGCAGACTAACGTCGGTATTTAGGCACTTTTTTATAGAGAAGTAACACTCAGATTTAGTTTCAAGTAAATTGATCTTTATTCCTGCCATCGAAGTTTCTGCTTCTACATACACGTAGTAGTCCTAGTTTTTTCGATAAGTCGCTGAAAGTTTGATACAAGAGGTAGATTTCATCGGTATAGTCTAAATCTGTATTACTACATCCATAACGACATTGAAGAATATTCGGTGCAAGTATCTACTTTGCATGTTGAGTGACAATAAAGCTTTTTGATGAATGATATTACTTTTGGATGCCTTTATAGTCAAGAACTTTCTTTTCTAGGATTACTTTTACAATGACTCCCTCTTTCAATTAATTGAAGTACGTTTTTCCTTATCAGCACAGTCTCTCTTTCTGCGAAATTATTCACTACACGATAAATAGTGCCTCTCGCTGTCACGTTGTCAAGACTAATTACATCAAAAACTGAGCAACTATAAATCTGGTTACCGAATTTTAAGGAACCGTGTTGGAACTTCTGTAATAACAGATCCTTAAGATTCGTTAACCAGATTTGTAGTTACTCAGTTTTTACGTAATTAGTTTTAACAGTCGTGAAGTAGAGACATGGCCAGTATTCGGTAAACCAACGTATTTTAATCGTTAAAACATTTTATCAAAATCAATCATCGATTACTGTGACGTTGAGGAAGTTACGTGAAATTTTTGGGACAAACAACATGACAATGAGAGGCACTATTTATCTTGTAGTGAATGATTTCGCAGAAAGAGAGACTGTAGCTGATAGGCCCAAGTATGGACCACAACGTACTTTAAGATTGGCTGAAAACATAACTGCTGCTCTAGAAAGTGTTCAAAACAATCCATCATCAACACCAACAATCCATCGACATCGTGCTTAGAATCTTGGCCTTCAGAGGATAAATTTGGCCACAAGTTTACACAAAGATTTGCATTTGTTTCCACTAAAGATTCAGTTTACATAAGAGCTTCTTCCAGAAGACCATCCATAGGATATTACAGCCCGCCCATGACAACCCCGACTTTAATGAAAAAATCATAATAAAGAAAAGACATTTTCAATTGAATGGATATGTAAATAAAAAGAATAGTCGGTTCTGGGCAATCAAGTTATTTATCTGGCACCTTTGCAAAGTGACAGTCTGGTGTGCAATTTGATTAGAAGGATCATTAGACCTTACTTCTTTGAAACTGAAAACGGCGTAAAGGTAACTATGAACGGGAAGCGATATGGTGATATAAATGAAAACTTGTTAATGCCATAACTGGGTGCTTTGGGCCTGATTAACATGTGGTATCAACAAGACAAGCCAGGATTGCAATGTAATTACTGCAAGACCTCTTTCCAGAATAAGTTATTTCAAGAAATGGTGATGTTGATTGGTGTCTTCAGTCGCCTGATTTGACTGCTGCGGACTTCTTTTTGTGGGGATATCTGAAAAGAAAGATTTATGCAAACAACTCAGAAATTAATGAAATACTGCGTAAAATGTACGAGAATGTAACAAAAAATGTACTCAAATGCGCATCCATTTTTGAGGCTAAAAAAGGCGGTCATTTATCTGATATTGTATTCAACACATAATTGCCTACATTAAATAAAATATTTATCAATATAAGATCCATTATATTTCATTAAATCAAAAATTATAAACAAAGTAGCATACCTTCTCGGCGGACACCCTGCACTTATCAGACATCCAAGATCTCTTTTTGCTATGGATGCGACACAGATGTCCATTAGCGGCGTTAAGAAATGCTATATGAATTATGATTTTATTTACACAGTGGCGTTCTTTTAGCTTCTATAGCGCTACTCGTGTACATTTGCTTTATGTGCGTGTTAACCAATCTTCGGAGAAACGGTCTGTCCCCCATTTCACAAATATTGGAGTTAATTATATTATTTAAAAATTCAGGGGAAATATATAAAAATAACGTTTGTGCTTTAAAAATATAATTCTCAATAATATTACTTTATTTCACATACTACTATTACAGTAGTTAATGGATATAAGAGCAGCTTATGTAAAAAGCGTTAATAAGAAACTTCAGAAAAATGCAATAATTCATTAGAAAAGAACGGATAAATGAAGAAAATTATTATATTCGATAATTACTGTTTAAATTACACGTGTCTTAATTTATTTAATGAAACGCTTTTAACTCTAGTGGGCTTATACTGACGCCTCAATTGTCACTCCTCAATTGTTATTAAAAACATAACTTATTTATAGTTTAGACAAGTGATGCCAAAAGCAAAAACCCAATATTTCTTAAAAATAACATATTTTACATAAATAACAAAACTTTTGACTCAGCGCCACTTTCTTATCAGATTTAACAGTTTTGCAGCAGAAAATAAAGTAAATATTTGCAGAAACATTGAATATAATTTATAAAAACAGTTGTATTATAAAATCGGCTTTTTGAATCTCGTATTTAAAAAATAGTTCCATGAGGCCATATGCCTAAGCTAACTTGCGTATGGGGCACCTTTGGTAAACCTGACTACTTTGACTAATTCAAGAAAAGTAAGTAACACTTATATATGCCACAAAGGGACCGTTTTTTGGATCCAAGTGACGCTGGCTGCCTGCCTAACCTATATATCATAAGTTTTTGGTACGATTCTTTATTGTTCATTATCTAAGGACAACCTTCAGCCAGAAAATTTTATAATCTGTTGTGTTACTACTTAGATAAGGAGCTCCAAAGAAAAAGTGACAAATCTTTGCTAGTCTCACTGGGTGGTACATGGGATACATTCATTTCATAATTAAGTTGCAGTTATATAAGATAAATCAAAATTTTAACATAATCTTTAATTGTTTTATCCTTTGTACGACAATTGCACCGAACATGGTCATATCTACTTTGTTAAGCCCATTCCCAATAAACCCTCAAATGTTTATAAACCTCGAATGTTGACATAAATATAATTTTATTCTTGTGACATGTATGTAAATGGTAATCAAACTTTTATTGCCGTTTAAACTTTGAAAATCATTCTAATTTTACCCTTTTAATATTTGTCCCGTCTTTTTGAGAACTAAAACTGGCAACCTTATATGTATTAACATAATATAATTATGACATTTAATAATTAAACTGTCCTTAATTATTCATATAATAACTTAATAAACATGAATACATAAGGTAACTAATGTCTAACACAGTTGACCAAATCGTCATAGACGACATTTTCGTCCGATATCAAATATTTTTTTTAGAAATATGACAGACTTTGCCATAAATATTTTACTTTGAAATTTTTATTTGAGTTTAACTGTTTTTCTTTATTCTTGTTTACTTATCTGTTAACTAAATAAACTTCCTCCTAACCGATTTAGCTCAAATTTGGACTGTAAGTCAATCTTTGATGACAATGAAGTATTTTGGTATTTTCATTAGAATGGTCTAAATTTAAACTTTATGCTTAACAATACTAATTTACAAGACTTATTTTACTATTTGGTTTTCGGATAATTTGAAAATAAAACGTTGCCACTTATTTTTTTTTTTCAATTATATATTTATTTATAGTCACAAATAGATTCTAAAATAACATTAGATACTAATATTTGTATACTTTATTTCATTTAAACGAAACCGAAGGATTTCAGGCCTATTAGTCTTTGCTCCTTCCTTCCTAAAACTTTGGAGCGTATCATAGAAGCGCATCTTGATGCTTCTATTAATCCAAATCTGATGAGATTGCACTCCACTCAGTAGTAAGTCATATTGAAAAATCTCTTGAGTTCGGCGAATTCACACTTGCCGCCTTCCTAGATATATGAGGTGCCTTTAACAATATAACACCAGAGTCCATTTTGTCGGCAATGGAGGACTTAGGGGTCGATAAATCCATTATCTCGTTTGTAGATAAGCTACCCACCAACAGAGTCATTAGGTCAACCATGGGCACTGCTACAATCTACAAGGTAGGTCGAGGTACTCCACAAGGGGGTGTACTATCACCTCTTCTGTGGAACCTTGCCATAAATAAACTACCCACAAAATTAGATTCTCTGAGATTCAACACCATCGCATACGCGGACGATGTCGCTGTATCAGGGAAATTTCTTAACACCCTGTCACAACGTCTTGAAACAGCTCTTGACATACTCTACCGCTATAGTGTCTTCGACGGCCTGGGAGCCAATCCCACTAAAACGGAACTTGTACTTTTCTCGCGGAAATACAAAATACCCAACTTGACTCTTGCAAAATTAAATAAGGTAGAACTTGCTCACTGACCATGCCATGGACTCAAAACTGTTCTGGAGCCTAAACACCCAGTTCGGGGTGTCCAAAGCGTCCATTGCACTCTACTCATGTAGAGGGGCCCTTGGCAAAACCTGGGGTCTAAGTCCTACTAATACTGTGCTTATGGCGTATGTGTGTATGGTGCGTTGGTTTGGTGGCCTGCACTCACCAAGGCAAACCAGAGGGGTTATTTTAACAAAATTTTAAGATCGTCCGCTCTAATGATCACCGGTGCCTTAAGAACTACTCCATATAAGGCGCTCTTCGGCATGCTAAAATGGTTCCCAGTACAACTAATGGCCCTTAACTCGGCTGTCCGACTAACATCTGCATATCCACCCCTCTCTTTGATAAATTCTTTTACTGTGACTATTTCTGGAAACCCCCCATCTCTAGATGACGGCTGCCTGAAGGAAAACACGTAGGGGGAGGCTTCTTCATTCCACTTTTAGGAAAGGAAATTTGCTTTAGGCTCCCTGATCAACGAAATGTTTGGGCTGCATGCCAGAAGACATAACCTTCAATTCTATGACTACTGTCACAGTTGTCATAACACAGAAGAGGAGGAGACGGTAACCGATCTTCTCTACCACTGCTCCGCCCTTTCAATTTCAAGGGCATTTTATTTGGGTGCGCCTTTTCTGCATTATTTATCAAATCTTTCTATCTACATTCGTAAAATATGCTCATTTATCAGGGCTCAAGGATGTCTTGATAAGCCTATCACTGATAGCATGGAATAACTATCTTTGTTCTTTTCTTCCAGTCTATCCCTTACAGGTACCACAAAGGGACCGTTTTTATGACCCGAGTGGCGCCGACTTAACATCGGCTGCTTGACTAACCTAACCTTCATTCAAAATCTTACCGGTTTCATACATCAGAATGTTCTTGTATAGATTATGCAACAAAATCCTTGTGCCAGCTGCCGTAGCATGGGGATTTCTCGCATGATTACCCCTTGGAGTATTATGTTCTGTAATGTTGTTTCTTTCTGTGCTTAAAACATCGTAAGTGCTAAATCGATAAGTGATAAGTCCAAAGGCATGAGCCACGTTTGTATAGCGAGCTGCTCGACCTGGGACAGATGCCCGCTCCAGCCGCAACTAAGATGTTGAACAGACGCTGCAGCTACTTTACAATTATCTTAAACCATATACGTTGGAATGGCTTCAAGATAACTCCCCCTCATATAAGAATCCCACACAAGTTGTTTACCGCATCTTCAACTAGGTTGCTTAGGTAACCAGGATGTACCAGGAGGAGGTTAGAGTTGAAACTGGATACAATTCTTACCTGGTATCTGGAGGCGCCAGGCAATAGCTGCATCCCATTGAGGCCCTATACTCACTAGGAGTCAAGGATAACAAAAGATGTTGCTGTTGTGTTGAAATTTGAGCCCTATTGCGAATATTTTGACCACTACCTTAGTTTTGATCTGTTTCCTTTCTGATCTCGTAAAAATTTTAAGAATCTATGTCAAGAAAAAATATAAGTTTTTGCCAATAAAAATTGGTTTGAGTCAGCGTGCGTGTAGGTTTAGTGTCGAATAATGCTAATTTTATGAAAACCTGAGTCACAATATACCAAATAAACGCCTCTATAGGTCACCGAAACTAAATAAAATGGAAGAAGTACACAAGGCACTTTATAAATCCAGCATGTTTTATATTCTTCGTTTTGAATTCGATCTTTAGTTGAATTACAGACCAAACTAAACACGTTTGACAGTTAAATGTTACACAAAAACGTTCAAAAGAAAATTTTTATTAAAATGAGGTCAATAGTGTATTCATACATATGTAAATAATACTTCGTAGGAAATGTGAAACATTTGTAATCAAGGGTGTTTTAAAAACTTGGCTAACTGGGAATTAAATGAGTTTAAATAATTAGGTAGCTATTTATAGTAGAACTCTTCATATAATGAAACCATTCAGTTCTAAACGTTTAATTTGTTAACAATTAAAAAATGTCAGAAAAAGAAGTGAAAGATTTAAAGAAACGTAATTATCGTAAGATTAGGGAATTGATACGAATTTCTATGGGATTAGGTGTAAATTTGCAGAGACCTTCCAGATTTAAAGATTCACTGAGAATGTAAGTATACATCTGATTTTAATACTTATATTTAAAAACAAGTAAGAGTGGTATATTCGGCTTTGCCGAATCTTGTACACCCTTCACCAATGGTGTTCCAAAAGTAAAGTACAAAATCATAAGAATTTATTGATAACTAGCTGACCCGGTCCGCGTTGTTGGCCTTAAGCAAACATTAGTGGTACAATATGAAAATTGGATATTGCCACGCCTATCCGCCCGCCAATCGAAAATCAAAAATCAGACTTCTTGGTGTATTCTCAAGATTCCTTGAAAATTTCGGCCCAGCCATTACGTTACATACTTAAACTCATCCATTTTGATATATGTAGATAATATAGTTTCTGATTACTTAGTTGAGCCCAACACAAATGCTCGATATGCATATTAATTTTCTTTTGTTCATACTAATGTAATTCCTAGCCGTTGTTATGCTAGTATTATATGCAAAGAGTCTTTAAAATTAAGAGACGGAAAACGAAAAGCTTTTCAGTGGCGTCATCATCTAGATCAATAATATTTGGGATGTATTATTCCTCTGATCTGTCCGATGGATGTGTGGAAAGTTTTGCTCTAGTTCTTTGTGCAATTTTAATGTAATTTAATTTATCAGCATTAAAGTTATTCCTGCCCGGGGTTATATAGGAGATTTCACTAAATGTGAACCGAAATCGAAACAAACAGACGGACGGACAGACAAACAGACAGACGGACGGATGTTGCGAAATCGATTCTCCTGCCGATTCTGAGTCGATCGGTACAATTTGAATGGTATTCATAATCAGATTTGTGGAATTTATATATCAGATTTTAGGAAATCCTCCCATAAAGAACGCTGTCAAATTTCATCACAATCGGTCTATAAACACCTGAGATATCGCTGAAACAATACTTACAAAATGCAAACAAAATTTCTTAGCAACGTACTTTGGGCAATTTGCTGTACATCACAAGTAGTGTTTTGGCGATATCTCAGTTGTTTATGGACCGCTTTTGATAAAATTTAATAACGTGCTTGACGGGGTAATAACGGGGATATAACATTTATGTATGCCCGTGCTCCAGGAGGATGTTTTTTTTCTATTTCTGCATTTCATTTTTTCAACAAACATTCTCTAATGCGTACTTTTGGCAATTTGCGATACATCAAATTTAGTGTTTTGGCGAGGTCTCAGTTGTTTATAGACCGATTTTGATAAAATTTTACAGAGTGCTTTGGGGAATTTCCTACAATCTGATATATAATATATTATTATTTTCGTCTAATTTTTGGTATTTTTTCGATTCTCTTTCCGATTCTGAGTCGATCGGTATAATTTTTATGGGGTCTACAAACGGAATCACAAACTTATAATACCCTTTCACCTATTGGTGAAGGGTATAAAAAAGCTTATGTAATATTCAAATATTGGGTTGTTCGGTAAATTATTTTGTTTTTCCTCGAAATAGTATAAATTTATAAAAACAAATGGGTTCTAAATAACAATGTCAAATGCAGAAGATCAAAGAAAATGAACCAGCTCAAACCATTTCGAAAGTCAAAATTTATCAACGTGCAAAGTCCAAAAAGATAATGCAAGACAGCATGTCAAAAGCCTCTCAAGGGAATTTGGTAATGCGATTTTGTTGGTTTCGGCAATATTTTTTTCTAAATTTCATAAACATGAACTGAAGAAGCAAGATCTATAGAAGTAATTTGGCTCTTTCCACTGAAACGCTTTTCCATTTAAAGAATTTCTAAATGATACCGTTCCGCCTGCTCTTCGCTTAATTGGCGTCAAAATAGGCCACCTCAGAAGTAAAAATGCTTGTGGATCGTGTATAGCTCTTTCAATTATTGTCCAATATGTTTGATTTTTTACATTTTAGAATGAGCTTGAAGAAATGAAGAAAAAACACGCTCACTTAACTTAATAACTTTTATGGGTTTTAAGTTATTTCATTTAAAATATAAAAAAATAATTTTTCTCGACTTTTTTTAGTTTTTGACCCATTGTGCATTCGATATTAAACCCATAAAATGATGATAATAATGATAATGAGTAACATGATGACTATCAAGTTGTGTAGGAAACCCAAAGATTTTTGTTGACTCTGGTATATCCGAAATTTTATAAACATTAATATAAATTGTTTGCATCTTCTCGTGGTATGTTATTTCTATGGATATATCGTCGTATATCGAGAATATCGAAGAGTAATTGTCGCCAGTATTTAGAAGCTTTTTAAATTTCAATTTCACAACTTTCTGGCATCTTCTTTGTCTTCAAAACTAGTAGAATTTCACAGCAGCTTGTTGATATAGTGTTGAACAGAGAATGAATTAAATGTTCAAATTCATCATCATCAAAAATGTAATATAAAGATTTTCTTTCATCAATGAGGAAATATTTGTGGTTGACGTGTATGCTAATCGAAAACCCGTCATGTATTGTGGAATAAGTTTATATCGGATTATAAATAAAACAGATAGAAGTACTGACAGTCTCAGGTATGACGTCGAGGATGGGAGAATCGACTACCACAGGTAATCAATTCGGCCCAACATCACAAAATGAACAAGGTCCAGTATCAACCCGATCGAATGTACCCTACTCATTGGTCATTGATATTGTGAGAAAGTGGTCTTTTCAATATGAGGGGGGAAAAGATCCCATTGCCTTCATCGAGAGAGTTGAAAAACTGGCCGAAGTATACGGTTTGGACAGGAATATGTTGCCAAGAACAATGCCTGGGCTGCTAAAGGATGCCAGGGAACTGCACCCTCAGCAAGGGGAGGCAGCGGCCCACAATCAGAGACCTTTGCACCAGAAAGCGCGTTTCAATGATCAATTATATCGACATCTCCCTAATGCCGATGAAGACGAAGAAAATATTCCCTGGAAGTTATGTATACCATAATTCCAAAGGCCAATTGCCAGCCACCTCGGCATTAGAATGACAATAGCTCGGATAACTAACAAGTATTACTGGCCTGGAATGTTCAGGTATATAAAGAACTATGTAAGAAACTGCCAGATATGTCAGCGACACAAGCCCAATCAACTGCTCCCTGCAGGTCAGATGACGTGGCCTATCGCCCTGGGCGATAAACTGCGCAGAAAAACATTAATAATAAAGAGAAATAAATAATAAAAATATAAATGGAAACCGGGATGAAAAAAAATGCAAGTTAGAAAAATTACCAAACAAGAGTCAGTTGTGTCTCTGTGTTGTGTGCGTCTGGAAGGTAATACGAAATACGCCTTTTCAGATATGGTCAAGAAGTCATCACTATCTCCGATGATTCGGCGGACGATCGCTCGACGGTAGTGCTGTCGCAGTTGTCGGGACGCACCGAGAGTCTCTTGAGGGAGCTGGGTCCGGGGCTGGTCGACGAAGAGGAGGCGTTATTGTCGCAGCTATCGTGGCAGAGTTTCCTAACTGCTACGGAAGGAGGCGAAACTTACGAGGAGCAGCCGTGTTCCCAAAGGTCCGGGCATAGCCTACTCACTGAGGCCGAAGAGGAATACTATGATCCCGATGAGCAGCCGTCCAGTTCGCAACAGGAAACCGAGAGGTCGGAATCGGAGGCAGGTGCGCGAGTCTGGGTATATACCTCGACCGGTATATACGCCGTCGGAAGGGCTACCGCCAATACATAGCTCAGGTGGGCATAACGTGGACGGTAGAGTAGTACGACAGGTAGGAGGACGAGCCAGGCTCCTTGGTAGAGTTCCCGTATTCCTCAAGGCGGCTGGCGAAAGGGACCCGCTGCTTCCTCAGGAGGAGGAGAAGAAGCTAAGGCTGAGTGGGATAGACGAAGATTCAATTTCTGATGTACAGGCCTTAAAATATTTGTAACCGCTCCAGTCTCTTAAAATTTCTTCACAATTTTATCAAATGCTTGCGTAGTTTGTAATTATAATTTTTGTGCATTGTGTGATACTTAAGCGATCCATTTTTGTCAATGTGAAAAGAAAAAAAGGTCTAACAACTTAGTTTGATAGATATCGAATTCCAGTCCTATACTTTTGAAACCACGAAATCGATAACCCTTTACTATTTACATATTGATATGGAATTTTATTAAAGACGCACATATAGTATATTTAGTTAACTTCCTACATTTTTTAAATCTCCTTCATTACTTATTACCAATATATTCATATTTTTTTATGTATGGGATACAAAAGTATAATTCGTATTTAGTACATGCATAAATTTATATAAGTATTCAAGTTTCGAATGAGAAAGGGGCGGTTCAAACGAGACAGAATTTCCCATAGATTCTTGAATATAATTCACGACTAACCTTGCACAGCGCCTTCGGCTAACGGTTTTAATCACAACGGCTTCCTGAAGGCCAAGCAGTATCACCGATTCTTCGTCATCCGATTGATATCACTAAATCCGAGCGTTACTGCTATTCCTAAACCGAGCAGTATCACCGTCATCCGATTGATATCTTAGACAGCGAACGTTGTTACATACTGATAATAAACCCCGAAATATAATAAGAAAACCCGAAATTAATAAATTAAGGATTATATTGTTAAAACGAAATTAGTTAATACAAAATATATTATTCACCGACCTGAATTAATCAATAAAGAATCTTCATTTCAATCCCCGAAAAGGGTAAACGAATTATGTTCTAATTACTTCAGGTTCGTTCAGCCCGAAATGCTTATCATAAAACTCCCAGCAAGGCTTGGTCAACAAGTTACTATTTTAATTAAAGATAATTTATTTTTTAAAAAATCAAAAAATGCAAATCTTGAGGAAATCATTTATGTATTGGTGTGGATATTAATCTCTGTTTAACGATGTTACCGATAGCACCAATCCCAAATGACGCTAAACTTCCATCTATTTAATTAAACGTTTTAGATTTTATTGACATAAACTCAGATGGAGATAAAATTATTCATGTGTAGAAAACGGACACAAACATAAGCTCGCCAATGGACATACAATGTGACAGTGCAATGTGAAGTAGGACCTTTAGAAATTACACTGCAATTTTATGAAAGGGAAGATGATAAATTGTTATCATTAGATTATAATCTAATAATATCTAAAATCTACATTCGGCAGTACTTTAAATTTGGAGGAATTACAAACTTTATCTTTGATAGCCAAAATGATTTTGTTTTAAGTTCAACAAAATTGTCAGACATAGAAGTCACAGAGGATAGACAAAAGATAGCTGAGTACAATGTAATTAGAAAAAAGATTGAGTTCCTGAAAAAGTAAAAAAAATTATAACAAGAACTTAGCTCAACAACCGAGGCGTTTTCTACTTAAAAAAAAAAACAAGATAAAATGTTCCTAGATGAGTACGGACTTAAAAAAAAAAGAAATTACAAAATTTTTAGAAAATTTGGTTAGGGAGAATTAGAAAAAAACTAAAATATAAATTTTACCAGCCATGGGAAATGTATGCATTTTAAAAACTGCGGCAGTTATAAATTCGTAATTAGGCTTAATTCTAAACCCATTTCAATAAATGTTTTAGCTACAAAAAAGGATATAAAACATTAAAAAAATTAAGCAAATTCGAGCAGTTAAAAGAAATATAGCTAGGGAACTAATTAATTAATTAATTTGAATGTCTAAATCTCTTCAGATTATAGGAAACATGGGTGATATTATATCAGACAAAGTTTCAAAAAAAATGAGTCCGAATCATCATTAATTAATTGTATCCTTATATAGGACAAGAAATAGGCACCTTTTGTTAAAAAGGTAGCAAGTCCCCAAGAAATTTAAGTATATTTCAGGGAGCAACTTAGGCCGACACAAGTCAGTCTTTTCATAGATTTCACAGGTGGTTTATATATAATTCCCCGATAGCATGCCAATTGAAACAAGGAATACTTCTCTCAGACAATGAGCTACATACGGTTCAATTTTTAGACTCATTGAAAGGGACCTACGTTGTAACTCCGGCTCCGAACGGAAAATGCATTAGTTAGAGAAGTTTTACATAGCCTTATACTTAATAACCAGTGGCTAGCTGAATTATGAGGTGAACTGCCGCTTTTTTTATTTTTTTTTTTTTTCAAGTGGGTCTGGCTGGATATCGAATTTGGGACCTCTGGTGTGCTAGGCAGATGACTAACCTGCTATACCACGGTGGTTCACAGGTGGTATTCTTTCGAAATTCGATAAGAATTCTAAGAGAGTTTTTTTGTACAGTATTATACTACATGTAAAACAATCTGACAAGAAAGGAATAGTTATTCCGGTAGCAGAAGCACTTATATGTTTTTTTTTATTTTTTTTATTTATTTAAGTAGTTTTTTAAATACTTTATAAAAAACATTAAAATATATTATATTGACTAATTATAATACAGGCTCTGCTGAAAATTGTTTTTAACATACAGATATGTGATGGACATTTTTCGTTTTCAAATCGATCAATTTCAGACATATTTTTTAGCTAAATTTCGGTTATTTCCCCCAAAAAAAACATTTTGGCTTTAATCTTTTTGACTGATATTTTATCTTTCATTTGGTTTGAATTTTTGAGGAAAATAACCGAAAATTATCTCAAAAATATATCTGAAATCGATCGATTTGAAAACGATCGTTTTCCATCACACACCTGATAGTTTACACATTTTTTTTTTAAATGAATTTAAATTTTCTTCGTTTTTAATATTATTTGGTAACGTATTAAATATTTGTGGATCCTTATATAGTAAACATCTCCTCATTGCGTTGTTTGTGGCTCTATTTATTCTAAAATCATTTGCGTTTCTAAGATTGTACGGCTGGATTTCGTTGACATACGTCAATTGTTGAGTTAAATATTCTGGTGCATTTCCTTTTTTCATTTTGTAGATAAACAAATTTGTATTTAGTTGTAGTCTTTATTTGATGTTAAGCCATTTTAGCATATCAAGCATAAATTGTATCGACGTAAATCTATTGCATTTTATTATTGATCTCATTGCTTTATTTTGTAGTTTTTGTAGTCTTTCTATTTGTGCAACATGTATACAGTATTGTTGAACCGAATTCAAAATGTGGTTTAATAATCGAGTTATATATATTTACCGCGGTTAATATTGAAAGTTTATTTCTTATTCTTTTAAAGAAACCGATTTTTTACCAATTTTTTTACATATATAATCCATATGGTCTTTAAAATTCATATTGTCGTCTATTATAAAACCGAGGTATTTTATTTTGTCCACCTCTTCTACAACTTTACTATTGATTTTAAAATCTTTCGTTTTGTCTTCATTAAGTTTTCGTTTGTTCATTTTTAACCAATTGTTTAACTTTTCTATATCATTATTTAAGTTATTTTGACATTCTTCTTCCGTTTTAGATACAGTATATATGAGAGTATCATCTGCGTATAACACTATTTCACATTTTTGTATAACATTAGGCATATCGTTAATATATATTATAAATAATAGAGCACCTAGGATTGAACCTTGCGGAACACCACTTTTGCACTTGATTTTATGTTATTAACATTTTTTAATTGTTTGTTTTTGAATGTTTCTTTCTATCGTTTCAAAAGCTCTTTTAAAATCTAGAAATATTGCCATTATTTTTCATTTCTGTTCACATTTTTCAATCTATTGATAACATAGTTTACAGCGGTTTCACAAGAATTTTTTTCGAAATCCCGATTGATATTTGGATAAAATTTTGTTTTCTTCTAAGTATTGTTTAAATTATTTTTTCAATAATTTTTTCACATAGTTTTAATGAATTTATTGGCCGGAACTCTTCACATTTATTTGTTTTCGACACTTTTTCAATGGGTGTTACCTGACATGTTTTTCAATTTTCCGGAAAAATACCTGTTTCCAAGGATTTATTAACAATTTTCATTAATATCGGGTGTTTTTTATTGAGGTATAGAACTTGGCAGAAGTTGGCATCACTTTTTTAACTGGCGGCCATTTTGTCAGCTGTCAAGTGATTAATATTTAGTTTGGTTTGCCATTTCATCATGAACAGGTTGACAAAAGAACAACGCTTGCAAATCGTGCAAATTTATTTCGAAAATAATGGTTCAGTTCGCGAAGTTTACCGCAAGCTCCGTCCATTTTATGGTCGACATAATCGTCCATCAGAGCAATTAATTCGGTTAACCATGGATCGTTTTCGCACTACGTTTTACGAAGAAACAATTGCCGCTGTAGAGCAAAGTGTTGAAGAGGACCCGAATGAATCGATTCGCCACCGTGCACAGCAATTGGAGCTTTGTCCATCAACTTTATGGAAGATTTTGCGCAAAGATCTTGGCTTGCGACATTACAAGATCCAGCTTGTGCAAGAATTAAAGCCATGCAATGCGTCGTGGTTTTGGTGTATGGGCCGAAAATGAGATTGATCTCGATGCTGATTTTCATCGCAAAATTTTGTTCAGTGATGAGGCTCATTTTTGGTTGAATGGCTACGTCAACAAGCAAAATTGCCGCATTTGGAGTGAAGAGAATCCACATGAGACCCTTGAGACGCCATTACATCCACAAAAACTGACTGTTTGGTGTGCTCTATGGGCTGGTGGAGTCATTGGGCCATACTTCTTCCGAAATAATGCTGGAGAGTCAGTTACCATAAATGGAGACCGGTATAGAGCCATGATAGCCGACTATTTTGTTCCCCAATTGGATGGCATGAATGTGGATGAGTTGTGGTTCCAACAAGATGGCGCTACATGCCACACAGCGCACGTCACAATTGATTTATTGAAGGAAACATTCGATGAGCGCATAATTTCGCGGAATGGACCTGTCAATTGGCCACCAAGATCGTGCGATTTGACACCACTGGATTATTTTCTTTGGGGATATGTGAAGTCGCTCGTCTACGCCAACAAACCAGAAACGTTAGGGGACTTGGAAGCCAACATTCGTGGCGTTATTGCCAACATACGGCCCCATATGCTCGAAAAAGTAGTTGAAAATTGGACCTGTAGAATTGGCTTCATTCGAGCCAGCCGCGGCGGCCACATGCCCGAAATCATATTTAAACATTAATGGCATAAAATTATCCTTCCAATAAAGCCAAATTGATGGACATTAAAACGATTTTCTTGTGTTTTATTTCAATTCGAAGTTCTATACCTCTAAAAAAAACACCCATTACATCACCAATTATATTCGAGTTATCTAAAATTATTTTAATATTTACATCATTATAATCTGGTTTATTTTTTATATCTTTGCAAATGTTTCTCAGTTCTATATTCGATATTGCACGGAATTTAAATCTATAACACAGGTCAACAGTGCTCGAGTAACCACTATATACATTTGATGTATCATGGCTACCTTAGTACAAAAATGGTAAAATTTTTAAATTCTATGGCAAGATTTTTTTTTAAATTGCAATTTTTTTTAGACGTTTCTTTAAATAATTAATGATAACCCAAAAACTACTAGTCCGATATTAATAAAATAAAATCAGAAAAATTAAGATTTACATAGTCTTTAATTCGTCTATATCAATAGTATCGGAGTTATAATAAAAAACTTAAGAAAAAAATATATTTTTACGTAAAAATGGCGAAAATTTTCGTTTTCAAAAAATCATGAAAAATCGAAAACGGCAAAGAACTTCCAGATTTATTATTTTATCGCATAGCGACATATAATAGCAACAAAATGAGATATCGACCATAAAAATCTATTCAGAATTTAGTGAATTCGCTCATTTTCACAAAATTTTAGTTTTTGTATGAAAAAATAAATTTTCCATTTTCAAGGGGTGCATGTCGGCTTATTGTGTGATTTGGTGAGAAACTTCCACCCACAAAATTTTAGTCGAATTGGACAACGTTAACACGTAGCGCATAGGTCCCAAATCTGAAAAATAGCGTTTAAATCGAAAAAAATTGACAAATTTTCAGTTTTTGCAAAATTAAAGCTAGTTATTACAATTTTCACTGGCCATTACATGACCTTGAGGACTTGCCGAAGACAATTTACAAAAACATTTTACTTAGTTTAAAATTTTTTATTTTTTTCTTTTTTAACCCTCCGGCGTGTGAGAAGGTCCCTGGGGACCTTTTTCATTTTCAGACTGAAATTTCTCCTTGATGGTCCATGGGAAGTATACCCGAGCCCCAAATGTATTCCAAGGAAATTTTATCTAAAATCGTTTGCAAAAATTTTCAAAGCGATCCCACCAATAGTTTAGTTTCTATTGAGATTTAAATGTGTTTAGTACGGGAACGTGTGAAAAGGTCCGCTGGGACCTTGTACTGAAATTTCAAGAAATCGTAAAAAAATACTGTCTTTTTTATTGTTTGAACACATGTGTTCATTGAAATTTAGTTCTTTTTAGATTATTTTATTGTGCCTTTCCTTGAAACCGTGCCTTTTTTAGTTTTTATTACCGTCCTTTTTGAGTTGTTTGAATTTATGAATGGTAAATGGACTGGTAAAGCAGGCAGTCGGACTACCTAGATGACAAACCTACTCTTGTAGGCCCATATATTCGGATCCTCTGTGATGTACAAGCTAGAAGACAGGTAGATGTAGAAAGGGGTATAAAAGTGGGTCTAGTTTCGTAAACCAAATCAGTGAAAGTTGAGATAGTGAAAAGTGAACATCCATTGAAAAATTTCAAAAAGAGGAAAAGTACAATACAATGGAAGAGGAAAATTTAGATATTGCCGAAATTGTGGTACGTCGTAGTACACGCTACCAGCAAATGAGTGAGGACGAAAGACGTGCAGTGGATGATAGATTTGCAGACTTCATGAGCGCGGAGATTAGTGATGACGATGAAGGTGCTATTCCTGCATTTGCTCTTGAAGGTGCGGATGATGACGATTACACATATCAAGCAGATTTTCATGTTGATGATTCGGATGCGGAAATTGAATCACATATAGACATCAACGAAGATATTGGTGATGACGAAGATGATGAAGAGGAAGAAACTGAAGCTCATCAAACGAGTGACAATTACTTCATTTCCAAAGATGGCACCAAATGGACTAAAAACGCACCACCTACTTCCCGTACTCGTGCTCATAACGTGGTCGACTACACAAGGAGGAATCCGGGACCAGTAAAAACCACATATGATCCCTTTACCATATTCCGCTCGCTCATCACCGAAGACATGGCGTACATCATAATATGCGAATCAAATCGAAAAGGCAGGGAAGTGAACGCTGCCTGGAATTTGGCGAATCCAAGTAAAAAAAGGAATGGAAACCAATTACTTTGAAAGAGTTCGATGCTTTTTTGGCTATTATTTTGTACGCTGGACTCACTAAATCGAATAGTGAACCTCTTGATGAGTTATGGGGCCCAACGCGCTGTCCAATATATAAAGCTGCATTATCATTAGATAGAATGAAGTGCATAAAACAATGCCTTAGATTCGACAATGGAAATACGCGACAGCAGCGACTAATGAACAGTAAAACTGCGGCTATTGATGATATTTGGCAAATGTTGCAATCTAACTTGGCAGAAGTTTACACTCCACATGATGCAGTGACCATTGATGAGCAGCTATTCCCATACAGAGGCCGCACCCGCTTCACGCAATACATTCCATCGAAGCCTGCCAAGTACGGTATAAAGATATGGTGGTTGTGTGACTCAAAAACATTTTATCCTGTCAAAGGCCAGATTTACTCTGGGAAATTGCCTGACCAGGCAAGAGAGGTGAATCAAGGGCAGAATGTTGTACTTCAACTTTCGGAGAGATATTTAAACACAGGACGTACAATTTATGCCGACAATTTTTTCACAAGTTTGGATTTGGCACGTACTCTGATCAGGAAGAAAACCGCATATGTTGGAACAGTGCGGTCGAATAAAACGTTTGTACCTCGGGAATTCCAAAAAAATCGGTCGCGTCCTGTCAACAGTACATTATTCGGCTTCAACGAAGGCGATATAGCACTATGTTCATATGTACCCAAGAAGAACAAAGCGGTTATTTTGCTTTCCACACAACATTATACTTGCGGTGTGGATATGCAAACTGAAAAGAAGAAGCCGTTTGCTATTTTGGATTAAAACGCCAACAAATCGGGCGTTGATACAATGGACCAGATGCTTGGCACATATACATGCAAGCGCTCAACAAACCGCTGGCCATTGGCCATGTTTTATAACATGGTGGACATTGCTGCATTAGCAGCATTTATTTCATACAACGAGATGAAGCCAATAAAAAGAAGTGACAGACGACGGTCATTCCTATTGATGCTGACACAACAATTGGCACTACCAAACATAGAGGAACGAGCGCTGAACAACCGTATAACCGCATATCCAAGGATACGGAACTCAATGGAAGCATTTGGTGTAAAGGTGAGAAAAAATATTATTAATATTCAAAAGCAGAATAAATACATAATGTTGTTATTTTTAGATATTATCAAGACCGGCAGAAGGAGCTGCACCATCATTTGCGCCCAGAACGAACAGACCGTCATGTCGTCTATGCCGTACTGAGTACGGACGGCAGCGGAAAACAAGGGCGTATTGCCATTCCTGTAACAATCCAGTTTGTGCAGAGCATTCAACACTTATACATCGATGCTACACCTGCACACAAAATATGTTGGACGCGGGACAATCTACGCAACAATAGTTTTTAAGCTTTTTTCATATAAAGTTCATAAAAAAAGAATAATGTTATATATAAAAAAATATTTTTTTCTAATATTCATTATACATACATGTATAATTAGTAAATAGTAATAAATAAAAAAAAAATAATTAAAAAAAATGCGTTTTCATATAAAATTCCACACAAATAAAAATAGGTCCCTGTGGACCTTGTACTTCGTATAAGGGCAACGGATGACTCAACCGTCGGAGGGTTAACTTTTACATGTAAACAATATTATATAAAATTTCGCTAAAATTGACTGATTTCTTCCTATTACACAACGCAACAAAATAAAAAATTCGATGCTTTTGAAACCACTATACAATATCCAGGTACTGCCAAAGCGTTTTGGATGAATGAGAAACGTATGGCAAAACAAGTACGCGAAATACGCAAAACACGTATTTCTGTGGGACACGTATTACTGTGGAAATACAGTATTGAAGGCTGAGAGCAGGAATATTTGACGGCCCACAAATTCGCAAATTAGTCAAAGATACCGATTTTCTCAGTTCAATGCCAGAAATTGAGAAAAATGCATGGGATTCGTTTGTATGGGTTATTCAACATTTCTTAGGAAATAACAAGGATGATGATTATGTTGCGCACGTTGAAAAGATGTTAACTCACTTCCAGAATCTTAGATGCAACATGAGCATCAAGTTACATTACCTTCACAGTCACTTAGATCGTTTTCCTGAAAATCTAGAAGAAAATGTGACTAAGTCAAATCAATGGATTAGATCGAAAATGCATTTCATTGTTTAATTCATGTATTTTCTTTTATTTTATATTTTATTATTTAAATTTATTACAACTTATAAAATAAGGAAATAAATAAATATTATAAACTACAAATTTTGAAATTTTCTTGTATGACATTTTCTATTATTGAATAACGAAGTGTTGCTCTGAATACTCTGGCAAAAATCTGCCATCATGTGTGCATCCCAGCGACCTTGGTATCTTTCCTCCATTATCCGAATATCTTGGTGAAATCGTTCGCCCTGTTCCTCACTTAAGACTCCTAGATTTGCAGGAAAACGATCTAAGCGACTGTGAAGGTAATGTAACTTGATGCTAATGTTGCATCCAAGATTCTGGAAGTGAATTAACATCTCTTCAACATGCGCAACATCCTTGTTATTTCCTAAGAAATGTTGAATAACCTATACAGACGAATCCCATGCATTTTTCTCAATTTCAGACATTGAACTGAGAAAATCGGTATCTTTGACCAATTTGCGAGTTTGTGGGCCGTCAAATATTCCTGCTCTCAGCCTTCAATACTGTATTTCCACAGTAACACGTGTCCCACAGAAATACGTGTTTTGACCAAAACAGTATTTCGCGTACTTGTTTTGCCATACATTTCTCATTCATCCAAAACACTTTGGCAGTACCTGGATATTGTATAGTGGTTTCAAAAGCATCGAATTTTTTTATTTTGTTGCGTTGTGTAATAGGATGATATCCGTCAATTTTAGCGAAATTTTATATTTTATTGTTGACATGTATATTGTAAGTTAAAAAAGAAAAAAATAAAAAATTTTGTCTTCGGCAAGTCCTGAAGGACATGTAATGGCCAGTGAAAATTGTAATAACTCGAAAGCTGTTTAACCGATTTTAAAGGCATGTAGCTTATTGGAAAAATCATTGCCTTTGCACTAAGAACTAGAATCCACTTTTTTCCAAAAGAGGGAATAAAAAGCTTTAATTTTGCAAAAACTGAAAATTTGTCAATTTTTTTCGATTTAAACGCTATTTTTCAGATTTGGGACCTATGCGCTACGTGTTAACGTTGTCCAATTCGACTAAAATTTTGTGGGTGGAAGTTTCTCACCAAATCTCACAATAATCCGACATGCACCCCTTAAAATTGGAAAATTATTTTTTTTCATATATTTGAAAACCCGCTATAATGCGTATATCAAGCAAAAAACTAAAATTTTGTGAAAATGAGCGAATTCACTAAATTCTGAATAAATTCGAAAAGAATCAATAGATTTTTATGGTCGATATCTCATTTTGTTACTATTATATGTCGCTATGCGATAAAATAAAAATCTGGAAGTTTTTTGCCGTTTTCGATTTTTCATGATTTTTTCAAAACGAAAATTTTCGCCATTTTTACGTAAAAAATATATTTTTTTCTTAAGTTTTTTATTATAACTCCGATACTATTGATCCGATTGAAACGCGATATATAGACGAATTAAAGGCTATGTAAATCTTAATTTTTCTGATTTTATTTTATTAATATCGGACTAGTAGTTTTTGAGTTATCATTAATTATTTAAAGAAACGTCTAAAAAAAAAATGCAATTTAAAAAAAAAAATAAAAAAAAAATCTTGCCATAGAATTTAATAATTTTACCATTTTTGTACAAAGGTAGTCATCAAAATTGTATAGTGGTTTTAAGAGCACATGAAATTTTTTTTATTTTGTTGTGCTGTGTAATTTATCACATTTTGTTGATTTATGTATTACACATGTTCTATTTTATTTCTAATTTCTTTGATACTAGTTACGAAATATTCATTAAAATAGTTAGCTATTTCAATATTCGTTTTATACTCAACATCATTAAATTTCACAGTTTTTGTCACATTTTTGTTGTTTCTTAGAACTAAATCTTTAATATTATTCCACATTTGTTTTTGATCTCTGGTATAGCATATTTTTTTTATTAATATATTTATTTTTTTCACATTCTAGTTTCGTTTTGTATGAGTTTCTAGATTTTTTAATATTCAGTCCATGCTGCATATGTATTTTCGTTTTTAGCGATATTATATTTTATTATTTTTTCTCTTTTTAATATATTCAACTGCCTATTAAACCATTTATTTTTAATACTCATTTCATGAATTGTTTTATTTACCGAAAGTTTCTCTATAGTATTTTCAATAGCTTCATCAAAAAAAATACATTATAATTGAGGTCCTTTTCTCCTTCATATTTTAATTAAACACTTATTTCTCTTTGAAATATATTCTTTCTATATTTGAAAATCTTTTTTCATTCTTTGTTTCATTATTTGAACCATTTATATTATTTACTTTAATTTCTATTACTTCATGGTCCGATACTTTATTTGTACTGCTTATAGTTGCACTTATATTTGTTACATTTGTTATAACGTAGTATAACGCAGGCGCGACCACCGCGAAGCAAGTGCTTGCCAGAAGTTTTCTTATTCTCATTTATTTAGTCGTCATTCAACCTTTGATGGATGCACACGCGTGGAGGCTGTTAGAAGTTTTGTTAATTTTTTTTGTATTTTTTGTTATTGTTTTTTTTCAGATACACTGTGAGATTGAATGTTAGAATAATTATTTTTACGCTAAACATTCAATCGTTTTTATAGAAAATATTTGATTTTTTTTTAGTAAAAAGTACGTTTATATTTTCTTTATAGAAAAATAAACTTCAATTTTTTTCTATGTAAAAGCACGTTTTTTAAAGAAAAAAAAAACGTTTTCTAAATAAAAAATACATATTCTAAGGAAAAAAAACTTTTTCTTTAAAAATAAAAACATGATAAACCTTCTTAAAATAAGTTTTTCTATAGAATAAGTAAGTTTTTCTATAGAAAAAGTAAGTTTTTCTTTAGAAAAAGTAAGTTTTTCTATAGAAAAAGTAAGTTTTTCTGTAGAAAAAGTAAGTTTTTCTATAGTAAAAGTAAGTTTTTCTATAGTAAAAGTAAGTTTTTCTATAGAAAAAGTAAGTTTTTCTATAGAAAAAGTAAGTTTTTCTATAGAAAAAGTAAGTTTTTCTATAGAAAAAGTAAGTTTTTCTATAGAAACAGTAAGTTTTTTAAATTGTATTTATAAAAAAATATACTATGCTGAATATACATGTCTAAAAAGTTATGTTTTCTTTATAGAAGCAAAAGAAAATAATTTTTGTTTATATAAAAGCAACAAAAAAAAAAGATCAATACTCCTCCGCATATTCATTTCACGCTGGCTCAGCGGTAACTGAAATAAAATATAAATAAACAACCAAATTTATGTCAATTCTTGCTTCTGCCTGTGTATTCTCTCTTTCGCTCACAAATACAATCACATTCCTCTCTTTGGTCATCCCTGCTCTAGTGTAATTGTTTATTAATTGGTTTAAGCCGTTATCATGAATTATGCATTCCATTATTTTCTTATAAACACTATCTTTTGCCCAATCAATATTGAAGTCTCCAACTATTATTATGTCTTTGTTTTCTTCACTAAGTTCTTCAATTACTTCCTCAAATATATCACAAAATTCAGCTTCTTGACTTTAGGGTGAACGGTATACTCCCATTAATATCATTGAGTAATTTTTAACTTCTACGCTATAGGCACCAATCCAATATTTGTAGTCATACACTTTTTCGAATAATATATTAACCTCCCACCATTTGTTATAATAAATCATTACGCCACCGGTTCTCGTAGAATTAGATAATGTTGAAAGTTGACAATATTCTGGTATTTGTATTTCTAACTCCTCTACATTTTCTGTTAAATGTGTTTCAGATAGTATTATAAAATGCGGTTTCTTCGCACTTCGAGGAGGATATAAAAATATATATTTTTTTAACTAAATGCTTTTTTCCATGTTAATAATATAGGAGAGTAGTTGTCATCGTGCTTTTGCCATTTAATGAAAATAATTATAAAAGACCTTGAAAACTATGCGAAATCAGATGAATAACGCGAACTTTACAAACTATCATATATAAGGCTATAAACATTTCGCAGTTAAATCAAATATTGGACATGAATAGAGTCACTAATGAAAATTTTATTGAGTAGAACACAGAATGGGTAATACAAATCCGCTATTCAAAATATAAAAAAAACTACACAATGAAGACTTTTTTGATGATTTCAAAGTAGATAAAAGTAGCGAATCGAAGAAACAACACGGACCAAATTATTTCAAAAGCCAATTTTATAAAAAAGGGCTTCAAATCTTTTAGAAAACTAAATATAAAATAGATAATGATATTGACGTTAGTGATAAAAATAATTTTCAAAATGAACCGTTACTAGATTTATAAAATAGGTATGTACCATACGTACCCTTATTGACAAATACCCAATAGTCTTGCCAAAGGTTTTTTTCTTAGTCAAAATATATAATTAAACGGTAAACGAAATATTGAACTTCAGAAGTTCAAAATTATATAAACAAGCTAAAATTAAAGAAATAGAGTGTAAGGAAATAGCATGTGTAAAAAATAATATTAAACAAAAAAAGAAACACTTTTAGAAGAATGCTGGAAAAAAAACTCCGAAAAAAGAAAAGAATACATTAAACAAAACACATTTGCAAAGCGAAAAGTTACTACAACGCTATGATAATTTTCATCGCTTTTCAGAAGGTCGATATTTTGTATCGTTTTGCCGCACCTACGATTTAAAAACTAAGAATTTTGCAAAAATTGTATATTTCGGTCATAAATTGATTATATGCTTGTTAAATTTTACCTAAGTTTAATTTTTAATAAATTGTGGTTTTCGGGAAATTCTAAGATTTTAAATAATTTTAGGTTAGGTCCTTATGGTCCGCGTCCCTTGGGTCCAAAAAGAGGACCCTTTGTAATTCATGCATGGGAAAGAAAATTTCTAAACTACCAATAAATTTGAGGCTCAAACTAGAGCCATCCAGTAGCACAAATAAAAGAGCTTATTTTACGAATGTTTGTCTTCGAGATCTCTGATAAATCATGCAAGAAAGGGTATCCCAAATGGAGTGTCCTAAAATCAGCAAGGGCTGGGCAGTGGCAGAGGAAATGAGTGATATTTTCTTCCTCCTCCACGTTTTGACAGCTTCTGCAGTAGTCATTGCTTTGAAGATTAAGTCTCCTAGCATGTAAACCTATTAACCAGTGACCTGTGAGTACTGAGATAAGGGTGCGAAGTCTATGGCGCGGAAGGCTGACCAAGGTTGCAGAACGCTTACAGTCATAAGTTGGCCATGTAAGTCTGGAGATCGAACATGTCGTTTCTGTGGACCAGTTGGTCTGTGCGGACCTAAAAAGAAACTGCTTAATGAGCAGTTTGCAAGCTGATAACGGTATACCTATAAATTGGTCGATGTGCTCCTGACCAAGGAGAGCACCACCTTTTGCTAGGTCATCCGCAGTGATGTAACCTGGTACATTACTGTGACTGCGTACCCAGAGAAGTTCGATGTTAGAATGTCTCGCCATCTCGTTTAGGGATGCCCGGCATTCACTGATGAGAACGGATGTCGTGTAGACCGATGATAGAGAATGGATTGCGGCAAGACTATCCGTACAGAAACGAATATCGTTTCTGAGATTTCAGCTTGAAGAGTATGTACTGCACTTTTTACTTTTGTCCCAAAAAGTGGGATAAAGAAGCCCCCTCCCACACCACGTACCGATTTAGATCCGTCAGAGTAGATATCCAGGGTCCCTTCTCTGAAGTCGATTTGAGTCCTAGAGATATCCACAGAGAAGGAGTGCTCGAAAACGGGTGATGGGATGCAGTAGTCAATATTTTAAGGGAGATTTGGTAGTTTATCCAGAATAGTAGAGTGGCCTATAGAAGAGGTAGACCATTCACCGGTAGTTCTTAACCTGACTGCTGAGTTAAGAGCTACGAATTGGGCCATTAGCTCAGCCGGGAGCCAGTCGAGCATAGCAAAAAGTACCCTTGATGATGTAGTCCTTAAGGCACCCGTAATCAAGAGCGCAGCGGATCTGAGAATCTTGCAAAAGGATCCTCGCTGATTAGCCTTATTAAGGGCAGGCCACCAGACAAGAGCGCCGTACATGAGTATAGGTTTAGCAACCATTTCAAAGAGCCAGACGGTATTGGACGGGAACAGGCCCCACGTATTTCCCAGAGCTCTTCTGCACGAGTATAGTGCAATGGAAGCCTTAGACACCCTAGATTGAGTGTTTAAGTTCCAGGACAGTTTAGAGTCCAGAATCACTCTCAAATATTTGGCATGATCCGTAAGTACCAGTTAAGTCCCATCCAACTTTGGGAGGGTGAACTGGGGAATCTTGTATTTCCTGGTGAATAAAGAGTGCTCTAAATAAAATTTGTAGTTGGATTTTCTTAAATAAAAATCACACCTTTTAATATAAAAACTCTACAAAATACGCAAATATAATGACATATTATACAAAATCATTTAGCATTAAAATGTACTCGGGTTTTGCAAAATTATCGACTTTTTTCGGAAACCCTCCCATTAAAGATTTTACAGTTGCTTCTGATACCTTTTTGGAGCATGTGTTCCACCTGCGCTTAAAATCGGACATGTTCTTGGAAATCTTTCCTGTGTTCTTCAATTCCTTTTTTACCAGAGCCCAATACCTTCCCACAGGCCGAAGTTCTGGACAGTTAGGTGGATTTGCCTCTCGTGGTACAAAAATGACATTATTCTTTGAGTACCACTCAAGTGCCTTTTTTCCATAATGGCATAATGCCAAATAGGGCCAAAAAAATGTAGTCACTCTGTGCTCTCTTAAAAAGGGTAACAACCGTTTTTGTAGGCACTCCTTTATATAAATTTCTGTGTTTATTGTGCCAAATGCCACAAATACTTTACTTCTTTTGCCACAACTGCAAATAGCTTGCCACACGAGAAACTTCTTAGGGAATTTTGTTTGTTTTTTTGTGCGAAACTCTTGTCGAATATTGCCCCGTTTATCAGCAACATAAAAATCTTGACCAGGAAGTTGAGAAAAGTCTGCCAGTATGTATGTTTCATCATCCATCACACAACAGGTGTATTTTTTTATAAAATCAGACTTAAATTTTTTCGCTCTTTTTTTGCTTCTAAGTTCTTTATAGCATTGCGATCTGGAACCTTTTGGACTTTGTATGTCCTCAGTCCAGCATAAGCTATGTAGAACATTTCACCGTACGAGCTGCTTTTCTTAAAGAAGTGTTAGGCGCTCTTCGAAAGAGTCGCTCGACTTCTTTTGCCTTACCAATATCTGTAGGACCTTTTTTCCTCCCTGATCCAGGTTTTCTTTCAATGCTCAGGTTTTCCTTATACCATCTGATGGCATTAGAAACCGTTCGAGGGTCAACTTTCAAATTTTTAGCTATTTTTTTTAAAGTCCATGACGGATTTTTTTGAAAAGTTTTAATTATATTTTCACAAACTTTTTTTTCGCAGTCCATTTTGATTGAAATAACTATTGAAAATTAATAATTTCTAAAATAATAGTATCTGACATATCTATAGAAACTAACTTGATCAAAAAATAAATTATTTCTTGCACTATAGATAAATTTTGTCTAAAATAGTATTTTTTTTAGAACACTCTTTAGTCCTTCGGCTTGGTGTGGCTAGCTTTACCCGCTTTAGGGATGAATACTACCTCACATCTGGTCCATGATTCAGGAATGTATGAGAATCTAAGACAACTCTAGAAAATCCTGATGAGCCAGGGAATGATAGTGTCAGCGTTGTATTGATGGTCTGCTGGGATGATGCCATCCGGACCCGCTGACTTATACGGTTTGAAGCTGTCTAGAGCCCACTTGATTCTTCCTCTATCAATGAGGATGGGTGTGGATTCATAAACAGTCGAGTTACTGGACACAGGTTCATGGTTGAGATCGCTGCATCCAGGGAAGTGAGTGCCCATAAGGACCTCAAGGATTTCGTTACTACTGGTGGTCCAGTTGCCACCGGTTTTTTGAATATAACCAGTGACGGAGGGAGACGAAGTCAGGATTTTGCGAAGTCTCAGAGGATCCTTCCACGCCGCTGCAGAAGTTTTCCAAGACTGTCTTTTCGCATTCCTGACTGCATTCTTGAATCTGCCAACTGAAGCTTTGTCGGTGACCCAATTGGAAGTCCTCTTGGCTTCGTTAAACAGGGTGGTTTGCATTTACCTTTCCTGGTGATTTTCTTGCAAGCTTGATTTGTGGCTTGCTGGAAAACATTGGTCAAAGTGTTTACAGCTAGATCAATGTCGCAATCTCGCAAGAGTTAATGAGCGGTACATAGGGTAAAACACAGAGGGATTCCTTATGTGAGTGCCAGTTTTTTCTCTTCCTATTTAGGAAGGGGTGGGTCTTTCCTGTTTGAATTTAAGTTTAAATTCAAGATACCCATGGTCGGAAAAGGAGCAGTCATTTGACACTCTTCAGTTTTTAATTAGGTTATGGTGCATAGAGCGAGCCAAAGTAATGTCTAGAACCTCTTTTCTGTTGCTAATTACCAAAGTTGGTTCTGACCCTGTATTTATAACATCTAAACTACTACAAAGAAGAAAATCAAAAATAGACTCACCTCTTTCGTTGGTGTTAGTGCTGCCCCGGATGGTATGATGGGCATTTGCATCTGCTCCTATGATGAGTGGCAGATTTCTGCTGACAGCCATGTCCGCTGTCTTCCTGACCAAATTGTTAGGTGGTGGTCCAATATGGTCATAGCCCATGTAGCACGAGGCGATCAGTGTAGGGCCTGCACTGGTTTCCAATGCAGCCACTACCGTATCTTCATCACTGAAATCAGATAAATGAAGATGTTTAAAGTGCTTTTAGCTAATATACATGCCCGCAGCCTACCTGATCCTCTGGCGTGTATGAGCTTATAGCCTTTTAGTGATAATCCACGAATCTTGTCCCCCACGATCCAAGGCTCTTGGATTATCACTAGCTCCTCATTGCGTTCAGAGACGCGAAGGAGCAAGGCAGCAGAGGCCGCCTTAGAATGATGAAGATTAATCTGGATAATCTTCATCATCCTCAAAAAGGGGGATGACGGTGACGTTGAAGTCATCCTGATCCTCGTCGTCTAGATCGGGGTTCAGGAGGGCTTCCTCGTCCAATTCCTCATCCATCTCCTCATCCTCCATGCCCATAGAGCCTAGACTCAGCTGGGAAGTAGGATTGGCAGATGAACCGAAAGGCCCGTCGCCCTTTGTGGGGAGATCCGACGCACTGTCTTCCTGCTTATCGGGACCCTTGTCGTCACCTCGGAAGACATGGAGGATGATTTTCTCAAAACCATAGAGTGGCTCCAAGCATTCCTGGGTCAGGACGACAGTGATCCTTCTAAGAGAATCCTTAGATTCAAAATCCTTTACTACCTTCCAGTCATGGACAGGAAGATTGGGGTTGCTGAGCCGAAGGATCTCCAGAATCTCCTCCTTGGATGACACACCATCGCGTACAAGGGCAGTGGATCTAGGCCTCCGTGGAATCTCCTCACGAGAGACCACGTCGAGACTAGCTCCTTCCCATATACCTTCAATGAGTCCGACCGCCTCTCTCAAGAGAAAAGCGGACCTCTCATTATGGCATGCCATCAGCTTAAAACGACCCTGGAACCAACCAGCGTCGTCGCAGTCTGGAGGGGGACTAGGGTTATCCCTAAGGACCCGTATGCAAACCCCCACCAGTTTGACCTGGATCAAGTCCCACCTATCGGCAGTGATTGATCAGTCAGGTTTACCCCTTTCGATGACAGCCTTAACAAGCTTACCTTTGGCAATCTCGGTAAAAGATCTGTCCATCATGACAGAGGATTTAGGACGTTTAGCCCCAGGCTGCTGGCTTATCGAGTGGTCTTCCTCAGAGCGTTGCCGTTTAGGCATACCTTTCGACGCCGAGGTGACCTTACTCGGCAGTTCAGCCAGAGTCTTTATAGCCCTATCCTTAGCCGCAATCTCCTCAGGAGTAAGGGAATCAGCAGGCTTGTTGCCAAGCTGCTGCAGTTTCCGTTCGGCTGCACGCCGTTGTAGAAAAGCCGGAGAAATTCGCTTCCTTGGACGATCAGAGGGGGATCCGAGGGTTTAACCACGGTCCCCTTTGCTGGGATAGGAGTCTTCAGAGAGGAAGAATTGTTCGCATCTCCTGAACTCCTAGGGGTGTGTGCAGGAGGGGAATCTAAACATGGTTTCGCGATTCCTTTCTGCATGGGAAACACTGGGGGTTCACCCGAAACAGGGGGTTTGGCCATTGCAGCTTTTGAAGTATTCGCAGCATGGCTTAGAGGTACCTCAAAAATTATCTTACCCTTACCGGGTGATTTTTTGGGACGGGAAGGACTGGACTTAGCAGTCTTCTTCTCCGCACCAAGTGCACCAGTTTTTCGGCCAGTCTGAAGAGGTGAAAGACTAACCTTCGAACCAGTGGTCGGCAGACTAGCTTGGCCAGGTGTCGCCACCAAGCTAGACGAAGTACTTTGAGCCGGGGTAGTCCCAGTCGCACACCATTCACCAAAGCCCGGGACAGGTACAGTGGGAACTGAGTTTCCGGAGATTATGAAGCCCTCGACCGGATACAGGGGGCATGATTTTTTAGACATTTTTAGTTGTTTCATTATTTTTTAAGGTTGTATTTTATCTTTACTACCAACAAATAAAGAGCTGCCGCCCCACTGGGGATCAGACGCAGGCCACAGAGCCGTCCAATATGGGAGACAGACGCTCTGTGGATTTAGTGACCGGACGGACTTATCAAAAAGATCAAAGATCCAAAAACGGACTGTTCAACCGCCACAGCCCATGGTGCCGTCCATAGGAAAACTGTGGGGTAGAAAAAGGTCCCAACTGGCCGCCCAATATGGGAAACAGACGCCAGAGGGAAGAGGGTGGGTAGTTCTTAGTGGTACGCTCCCTCCAAGCCTGTCTGGTATGGGTGACCCTGCTGGAGATAGCGATTATACCAATCTCCCCCAGCATAGCCTTAGAGTTCATTGCGCTTAAGCACCTGCATCACGACAAGATGACTACCCTTCGCAGAGGAAAATATAATTTTAAATATTGACACAATTTTTTCTGAGTTCTATTATCTTATTTGATTGTTTTAAACGAAATGACACTAAAAAATCTCTCACTCGTTTCTAAGAATACTGTGGAATTACTTTGTAGGTTTTGATATCGTTTTATTTTTATTATAGAATGCTAGAAAGCTATTTTCAAAAAATGTGCACATCATATTTGAATAATTATAATGTTTTTTTATAATTATTAAAACAAAAAATAAAAAATGTTTTAAAGTTTTACCTTTAGTCTTACCTGTTTGATTGTAATATGACAATAAATACTTATTACAAAATTACACACAAAACAATTGAAAAAATAGTACCCAAATTCAGATATAAGGAATCAATCAATAGACAACATAAAATGCTTTGGTCGCTCAAACATACATATATGTATATTACAGTGTCCTGAAAAAATAAATTTAAATAATTAAAAAAAAAACACTTTTTAACATTGGTTATTTATGCTGGTCCATCCTGAATTGATGTACAATAAGATTTCCGCACAGATAAAACCGCACACAGTTTTTTGACCGTTTTTGCGTACTGGACAATGAACACTAAGGCTCCAATCGCCAAGCATACTTCTTACCATATGGATTTTAAAAGTTGAAACATACACATTATCAACCGATTACCGCCGAAACATACACATTATCAACCGATTACTCGCTTAATTATTTTTTAGACGAGATATTGCTGTTCTCATTTACTTATTCAGACATGTCATCAAGGACACATTCGCTTGTTACAAGCAAATTGCAGAAGTGCTACTTTCATAAATTCTGAACGCTTTCTGTATCTGTCACCAGATTTCCTTGCATTAATGCCGTTCGAAATAGAGATATTTTCTCGGAGAAACTAAGTGTTTTTTTTTGTGACAAATCGGTGGCTGCTTGCTGAGATTTTAGTTTTTGGACATTAAACTTCCTTTGCGCTTCCGACTGTATGTTTTGAGAAACACTGAAGCGTTTTCCCACCTTGGCTCTGACAAGGTAATGATCCCAGTCCATATTGGCTCAACGTATAGAACAGACCATATTACATACATACATTTTAATATACCAAAAATACGATTCTTTATGTAAACATTTCTATACAAAAAAATAAATTTTTCTATAAAAAAAAAATAAATTTTTATATAAAAATGAAATGCATTTTAATGTTAAAAAAATACAGTAGGCAAAAGTTTATAGAATATGATATATGACAATAATTCAAATGTCATGTTGCTATAATAAGTTTCTAGAGAATACATTGACTCAAAAACTTGATAGTCGGAGTCAGCGAATACAAATGACGTGTTAGCAGAGATCATTTATTCAAAGCAATATATATATATATATATATATATATATATATATATATATATATATATATATATATATATATATATATATACATTTATATTCAAAGCAAAATATATATATATATATATTCAAAGCAAAATTAAAAAAATTACAGTTTGAAATTGTTTCTCTAATTTGAGATTGTACATGTGCCCCTAATTCCAAAGTGTGCCCGGCAATGGTAGGTCGGGACAAAGAAACAGTTTCCATAAAGGTTGTTTAGAAATTAAGATTTCCTAAAACCTTTAATATGATATCCTTTATCTCCTAAGAAAATGGTCTGATTATCTCTATATTTTTCAATTTTAAAACTGATATTTATAAAAAATTTTAAATTTTGCTAAATATAAATGAAAATTAAAAAAAAAAACAGAGATATTCTTTTTTAGGGTATCAAATAAGTTGTGTTAAAGTTTAATAATACTATTTCTATGGAGTATTATTAAACACGCACATATCGTTTTTCTAGTTAACCTACATAATCTTCTACCTTATCAATAGTTTGCAGTTTTGCGCGAATAATTCTAGAACGCAACTTTTAAATTTTAAATAAAACACAGATATTAAAAAAAAATCGTGAAACTTCATTATATCGTAAAGTAGACAGAATGAGATTATGTATAGAACCAGATATCGTGCAGATGGCCGCCGAGGCTTTGCTGGCACACACGCGATCTTTTAATGAAATTTTCAATGACCTTTTTGCATAAATTCTGCGCCCAATTTTCTATTTTAAGGCCTGATTCGTCGTCAGCTAATTCGCGTAAACCATCGACTTCAAAAAAAAAAACCCAAAGAAAAAAGTCTATAGGCATTAAATCGCATGATCTAGGCGGCCAGTTCTGGTCTCCAAAACGCTAAATAACACGACCGGTAAATGACTGATGTAACAATTAAATGTGGCGCCGTCTTGTTGAAACCACATGCCCCCCACATTCATTTCTTCAATTATAGACAAGAAAAAACTGGTTATCATTTCACGATACTGAACACCATTGACTGTTTGTGCTTGACCTGCCACATTTTCATAAAAAAGAGTCAATGAGTCTTTCAGCCCAAAAACCACACCACACAGTGACACGTTGAGGATGCATTTGCTTCTCGTGAATCACTCGAGGATTTTCCTCACCCCAAATGCGACAATTCTGCCTATTGACGAAGCCATCAAGATGTAAATGGGCCTCGTCACTGAAGATGATTTTATCTGCAAAATCAGCACTTTTATGTCTCTCCAATACCCAATTAACGAACTCCCTTCGCTGTAAACAGTCATCTGGCTTCAGTTCCTGAGTCAATTGAACTTTGTATGCATAAAAATGCAAATCTTTCGTCAAAATTCGCTGCATAGTGGATTTGGAGATACCAATTTGCTGAGCTCGGTGTCGAATTGAGGTGGATGGAGTTATCACGTATAGCTGCGACATTTTCGGTCGATCGACCTGGTCGAAGGCGCGTTGTTGTCTTTACATCACTAACACCCCGGTTTCGGCAAATTTATCCATTAATCTCTTTACAGTTGACTCTTTTGGAGCATTATTGTGACCCCAAATCGATCAAAATTTGCGAACTGTAGCCGCAAAACTTTCACCATTTTGGTAAAACCATTTCACAATTAGAATGCGTTGTTCATTCGTGTAGCGCTCCATTTTTACTAACCTCGTACCTTCTACTAGCAAACAATAACAATTGTTCAAATGTCAAACAATGACACTTCAAATCGCGTCAAATTTAAAAATTGCGTTCCAGTTGGGACATACTTTATATGCAGTAACATAAATACACGCTTTTATTACTTATTACAAATATATTCATATTTATTCTATGTATGGGACACACAAATATAATTCGTATTTAGTTTATGCGTAAATCTATATAAGTGTTCATGTTTTACATGAGGAAGGGGTTCATACGAGACAAAATTTGGCATAGATTCCTAAATATAATTCAAGAATCAACTTTGACAGTGGCTTCGGTTGACTGTTTTGACACAGCAGCTTCGGCTGACTGTTTTAGCACAGCGGCTTTGTATGAGTGTTTCGTACAACGACGTTGGTCGTTAAGTTTAAGTCAGATTTGTAATAATAGAACTGTATTAGGTCTTAAAGTCATATTTTAGACGTATATTAGATTTTTAAATAACCCAAAATTTTTAAAAATTTCCCTAAAAACTGTTTAATTTTCAATGCTTTTGTATAAAAATGTTCCTATAAAGAATACTTTAGTATTACAGTTTTCCTATAGAAAATACTTTTGTATGGCATTTTTTCTATAGAGAATGCTTTTTTTAACAGTCTTCCTATAGGAGAATACTCTTTTCTTTTATCAATAATTTTATCCACAGAATTTGCTTAATTGATTTCGATGTGAAAATATATATTACTTATTTATCAGATTTTTTGTTTAAATATAGCTTTGCCCTCTTCACATGTATGCTTTGCCATTTTTTACTTTTAATTCATGTAGCAAAATATGAATGTATATGTCAACAATATTGTTGAATACCTGCTTTCCAGGATTCAAGTTCGCTTAAGAAGATTGACTCAAAAATATGTTTGTAATCTCCTACTACAATTTTAATGCTTCACAGTCTTCTTCATAGCCTTTCTGAATTGTAATGAAATTTATCACTGCGTTGTAGTAACTTTTCGCTATGCAAAATTGTTTTGTTTAACTCTTTTTTCGAAGTTTTTTTCCAGCATTCCTCTGAAAGAGAATCTTTATTTTGTTTAATAACATTTTTTTCAGATGATATTTCCTTACACTCTATTTCTTTTTGGCTTGTATGTATTCTTTCGAACTTCGAATATAATCTGAAGTTCTAATATTTCGTTTAACGTTCAATAATACATTTTTGAATAAGGAAAATAGTCTTCGACAGGACTATTGGATATTCTTGTACTTCTATTATCAACTCATGTTCCCATTATGTTTGTCCATAAGGGAACGTATAGTGGTATATACCTATTTAATACTAAATCTAGTAACGCTTCATTTTGGAAACTATTTTTATCGCTAACTAAATATCATTATCTATTTTACTTTTAGTTTTCAAAAAGATCTCAAGTCCTTTTTTATAAAATGGGCTTTTGGATTAATTTATCCCATATTCTCTTTTCGACTGGCTACTTTTATCTGCTTTGATATCATCAAAAAAGTCTTCATTATGCAGTTTTTTAATATTTTGAATAGCAGATTTGTATAACCCATTTTTTGTCCTACTCAATAAAATTTTCGTTAGTGACTCTATTCATGTCCATATTTGACTTAACTGCGAAATGTTTACAGCCTTAAACAGGATATATTTGTAAAGTTCATCTAATTTCGCATAGTTTTTAACTCTTTTATAATTATTTTCATAAAATGGCAACAACAAATTTGAACTATAACCAAATTTAATTTTGTTGTTTTGATTTTAAAAACATGAAGCACCTACTCCGAGCCTTTGATTTTAAAGCCTTGGACAATGGCAGAGAATGTATTCTACCGACTCGGAGTAGTTCTCATTTAGACATAGTCTGCAGAGGTCCGGAATGCTACCATCTCACCTATTTCACCCCGAGTTTAAGGCACAGTGTCCAGTTAAGAACCCTATACATCTTAAGCTTGACCTATTCAGACCTAGTAGAATTTTGGTTCCACTAATGTCCGGTTTAGGCCATAGAGCTCTTGATGACCTACACGAAACCATGTTTCCCCATGTCGTTATGGTTTCCTTGCTGATCCAAGACTTAATGTCCAGATAAAAGTGACAGATAGGTGGAGCAATATCTGTCACTCTTTGATTCAAGTCTTGGCTCGAGTCTTGTCTAGCGACTTCGTCCGCAACTTAGTTGCCAGCGATGTCGCAATGGCCCAGAACAATCTAATCCTATAACTGAATGATAGGCCAAAAAAAACTATCCTACATTTTTTAGCTTGAGATGTGCTTTTATGGGCACCGGTTATACCAATACTAGCACAACGTTGTACCTTGTTACAGAAGCCAGCAATGAATCTTTGCCAACAGCTTCCCACTATGCCGCACAACCATATGTTAAAACAGTAAATTCAATACACAACTATTGGTCTTAAACCCCATTTTTTACCTACGGACTTCCTGCAGAAGTAGTAAGCATTTAGCCTCTTTTTCATAATTTCTAGCGTGTTTCTCTTCCAAGATAACTTACTGTCCAAGATAATCTCTAGAAATTTTGCTTCAGATAGTCTTAACTCTACACCTTTCAGCACAGGAAGCTTGAAACTTTCAACCTTATACCTTCTGGTGAAGAGGATTTATCCCCAGTCCTTTATTAATGGCACAAGAGGAAAGTTCTACTAGAATCGATTGCATAATATCGCTTATTGCATTTTGGAATTTGCCTGATACGAGCAATACTACATCAACGGCGTAAGCTACGACCTTTATCTCAGCTGATCAAGTCTTCTAAGGATGGCATTAACAGCCAGCAACCACTTTTTACGTAAACTACAGTCACCTAGATTCGAGTTGATGATCCTACCATGAAGCATGTTCACAATTCAATCTATTAAGAAGCTCTGAATATTTATGTCCTCAAGTGAACCCTTAATTGGTTCAATTGTAATATTGTTTAAAGCACCCGCGATATCGAATTCTAGGCCATTTTCAATAAAACCGTACACATCATGCAGCAGATTTACCCTTAAGATAAGTATGCTGAGCATTGCTAATAATGCGCGTTCTAAAGAGTTCCTAAGAAATAGGTCGAACAGTCGCACGAGTGTTTTCAAGAGAAAAGACGTCAGGCTGATTGGCCTAAAATCTTTAGGTTTAAAGTGACTAGCCATCCCTGCTTTAGACATGAATATCACTCTTACCTCCCTCCATCTATTAGGAGTGAAGCCCCCATGGAGACGGCTCACGAAAATACTTTGAAGAATGGATAGACAATAGTCAGAAGAATTCTGTAGCATAGCGGGAATAATGCCAACCGGGCCTGCTGACTTGAACAGCAAGAATGTACTCACGGCCCACTTAATTCTATCTAAAGTAAATATATCGTCTATCAAATTGTTCGGTATTGAGTCCAATCGCTCCATAGATGGCTCTTGAATAATCGGATCTAGAGTCGTTTTACCAGGGAAGTGAGTGTCAAAAAGGAGTCCGAGTGTCTAGGGCTAGATTCTGTCCATAAACCATCAGGTTTCTGGATAAATCCAGAGGCAATTGGATCCTTGGACAGTAATTTCTTAATCTTGGCAGCTCATTTAGCGAATCAATGGTCTCACAAAAGTTTAACCATGACCATTAATGCTTGTCCGACAAGGTTAATGGACAGCGGGGGTTCCTATAGGAGTCCGGCTTGACTTTCTTAAAACTAACAGAAAAGGAGATCGAACAGTGATCCAAAAAGGAACACTTACTTGATACCTTTCAATTCTTAATAAAATTTTCTTTTGCGTTTGTCAGTGTGATGTCTAATATATTTGTCCTAAAAGTGGGTGAGTTACACCTATTACAGATCCTAAGATGGTTGTTAGTAATAAAATCAAAAACTGACTCACCGCGCTCGTTAATGTTGCTACTACCCCACTGGTAGTGATGAGCATTTGCGTCATTTACTCTACCAACATCTTCACATCGCTACTCAGAGGGCCCTTTGCCTCGTACGGGAAGTAGGCTGAAGCCACGGTGAGGACGTTTTTGCCTGAGGCTTCACTACCGACAACGGTTAAATCCCCACAACTGTAAGAGTTAATTATACGTAAGTTTAAGGCATTCTTAGCTAAGATACAGGTTCTCACCTTGTCGCCCGTTTTGGAAACAAAAAGGTGTAGCATGCGACCTTGAGTTCATGAACCTTGTTCTAGCGAATCCAGGGTACCTGGATCAACCCCACATCTACACCGGAGTCGACAAGTAGCCTTGTCATTTCGGCCGAAGCCGCTTCACAGTAGTGGAGGTTTAACTACACCACTAGTAGCTTCTTTGGATCCCCCATGTTTAGAAAACCTAAACTTGACGGTTCCAAGCCAGAAATTAACAACGCCTCTTGTCGACTTTAATTTGTCGAGGGATATCCTGTCCACAGTGAACTTAACATCCCTCCCATTATTTCCCTCACAGCTGGTAGAAGATATAAACTTCCAACCAGACGTGAGAAAATTGTTTTGGTTCTGGAGGGCTACTACTGCTCTCCTACCATAATTGTCTCCTTGTCAGAGTATTTTACGTTTAGTATAATACTGTACAAGAAAACTCTCTTAGAATTCTTATCGAATTTTGAAATAATCACCCATTTCGCGAATACCATCTACCATGGGAATCGTATTCCCAAAACTTTTTTCTTATATGCTATTTAATTACACTATGATACAAATGTTAAAAAATATATTCAGGGGTTCTCATACACCAATTCTGTTTTGTTGGAGTCAATGGAAAACGAAAATAGTGTGACGAATTTTAAACTTATCCGCCCATTGTGCAAAGCTCACTGCTTATAATTCTTCCCCTCGCTTTCTAGATGTTTCTGTTGGTGTTGTTGTTATTTTGTTTATGTCAAATAAGCAGAGCAACATGTTTCTCTTATGTTCAGTAAAGAGCATAGCAACATGTTTCTCTTTTATCTACATTCTCTCTCTCAGTTAACTTTAGATAATCTGTTTGTACAACGTATGTGTGAGTGTGTTCTTGATCATGTGAGAACTTTCGTAAGCCACATTGTTAGTGTAATCAACTATAGCTGCTCTTTGTATACGTCTGCAGAAATTGCTAGAATCTCTCTTCTCTACTATATAAGGCCGATGGGCGAGTATTGTAGGAACAGTTTTAATTAAGACGCGTATAAAGAGAATAGTGTGACTAAGAGTATTTGTAAAGCAGTTTTTATGAAGTTTGTTTACAGTATTTGTGAAAGTGTGTTTTAAGTGATTAACTCTAAAGTTAATAAAAGTATTGCTTTGTAAAACTACATACTACAAGTGTTTTAATTTGGTTACGGTTGTTTGCAAAAAGAATTCCTTCCACGTTTTTAAAGGAAAAACGTAGCAATAGGTTTGGTTTTTTTATGTCACTTCGAAAAGTGATTTTATATCGGTAAATGTGGAGAAAAACGCGTTTTCTTAGATTTTCTGTTTTAAATGGGCATAACTTCTTTTTTTTACAACGGATTTCTATTATTTTTTCTACTTTTTGAAGGTTCAAATATTCTCTTTCAAATCCAGTAACAGTGATTGAAATATAAAAAAACGCATCAAAAAACAAAAAAGTTTTGTCCACCGGGTTCTAGGCTGCTTATGAGATACAAAACAATTTATTTATTTATTACTATTAGAAAGAAAAATTAGAATAATTAGCTTTCAGAAATGAGTAATAACAATAAAATCGGTTAAAAAATGGATGACTTATGCAATTTTTTGTGTTTTATCTTTTGGGTTTTTTATTTAAAAATAACATGTATTTCTTTGCTTTTTATAAACTTCGCTGTCAGTATCACGCTTTAAAGACCAGCAGTAGTTAGAAAGCATGCTGATTTTATTTTTTCCTATATAACGCCGTTCAATTTTATATATTTCCTGGTGAAATCTTTCACCTTGCTCATCACTCATCCGTCCTAAATTTAATGGAAATCTTTTCAAATGAGCATGTAGATAGTGTAGTTTTATTGACATTTTGCAACCCATTGCATGGTAGGCAGAAAACATATTATTTACTATCTGCTCATAATTTTCACTTTTTGTGTTTCCAAGAAAATTTTCGCACACTGAGACAAAACCATTCCATGCATTTTTTTCTTCAAGATTCATTTGTTGCATGAAATTGTCATCTTTTACCAATTTTCGTATTTGGGGGCCAATAAAGATACCTGTTGATTACACACAAATTAGTTTTTATTATACATGCGTTCATAATATATTTTTTACCTTCTTTTAATTTTCCGCTCGTAATTCGGGGAAAAATCTGTTCAAGGTATTTGAATGCAGGTCCATTTTTATCAAGGGCTTTCACGAATTGATTTATTAAGCTAAACTTTATGTGCAACGGAGGTAAAATAATGTCTGTGGGATTTACTAACGGGATATTTATACTATTTTTTCACCAATAATAGCTGTTGTAAGTGGTTTCCAGTCTCTCTGTATATAATGCTTAGAAGAATTTCGGCTGTCCCATTCACAAAAATAGCAGGGATACTTTGTGTTACCACCTTGCAAGCCATTCAAAATTGTTAGTACTTTCAAATCAGCCACAATTAGCCACTTGTGCGTAGTATAACCTATGGCATTAGTATTAGAGACACACTATCATACGTTTCTTTGATGTTTGTAGCGCAAGCCAACGGTACTGAAGGGAGTGATCCATCGTTATGCAAAAGCACTGCCTTTAAACCTTGATATAGAAGATAAACATATACATATAAGTAAAATAAATGGAACTATATAAAAAGTACTTATATTACTTTTTGTTGAACCATCAATAAATAATCTCCAATCTTAAGGAACATGACTATATCCAAGTTGTTTAAACAATTTATTCACATCATTGCAGTAAGCCAAATCACTAGTTTTATTGCTTTCGTTGAATAGTGATCCAAACAAACTGATTTCCTCGGTCCTGCGAAATGTAATGTTAACATTTTCTTGCAAATAGTTCCACTGTTTAAGTCTTGAACCTAAAAGTTCGGTTTGTCTTTTCGACAATTCTAAATCCCGAACTAGATAATGGAATTCGCCTTGGGACATAAAGTGTTGGCTTTTAAATTCCCTTTCGGAAGGATCTTGGAGATGACTGAAACTCGGTTAAATCTGGTGATATCCCTTCTGGAACAACGTCGTTTTTCTGACGCGATGCAGTCTTAATTACACTATCAACATTTGCGTATTTCATATGTTGTCTTATTTTAAAATAATATCCTCATGTTTTCGTTAAACAGAAATAGCAATTATTTGGTCTATGCACACGTAGCACAGTGGTTTACGGACGCTTTTTTTTGCAAATAATTCTGTAACTTTTGAACGACTGGAGATATTTGAATGAAATTTGACATGGTGATAGTCAAGGAGTATTCGAGTTGGTTTTTAAAAGCACTGGTCCATGAGGGGTCGGGAGAGTGATTGATGGACCTTCAAAGTTGGTCACCTCGGGTGTTCGACTTTTTTAAAAATTCGCCAAAAATCCATTTATGTATGGGTTGAAAAGAAATTTTAAACTTAAGTTGTCCTTGGGAAGATCTACATACGCTTAAATGTGTAGGTTATCTCCTTTGGATTTCGAGATACTTGGGTAAAAAGGAATTTTTAGGTTGATTTTTTACCTCTTTTTTTTAAGCTTTTTTTGATCTGGTGGACGCATCTGAGGACCAATATTTAAGAATATTTTTTAAATTTGTAATAAAATTCTGAATAATTTTTGTGCAAGTTAGTTATAGATATCTTCTTTTGTTTAAAAGTTAAAAATATTCAAAGTTGAAACTTACAAAAAATTTTTTTAGTTTTTAATAAAAAAATATTTTCTTAAAAAACATAAAAAGATTTTTGAAGTTTTTAAAAGAAAACATAATGAGAATGCGTATAAAGAGTGCTCTAAATAAAATTTGTAGTTGGATTTTCTTAAATAAAAATCAAACCTTTTAATATAAAAACTCTACAAAATACGCAAATATAATGACATATAATACAAAATCATTTAGCATTAAAATGTTTACTTAGTACTCGAGTTTTGCAAAATTATCGACTTTTTTCGGAAACCCTCCCGTTATAGCATTGCGATCTGGAACCTTTTGGACTTTGTATGTCTTCAGTCCAGCATAAGCTTTGACTCTATGTGCAAAATTCGTAGAACATTTCACCGTACGAGCTGCTTTTCTTAAAGAAGTGTTAGGCGCTCTTCGAAAGAGTCGCTCGACTTCTTTTGCCTTACCAATATCTGTAGGACCTTTTTTCCTCCCTGATCCAGGTTTTCTTTCAGTGCTCAGGTTTTCCTTATGCCGTCTGATGGCATTAGAAACCGTTCGAGGGTCAACTTTCAAATTTTTAGCTATTTTTTTTAAAGTCCATGACGGATTTTTTTGAAAAGTTTTAATTATATTTTCACGAACTTTTTTTTCGCAGTCCATTTTGATTGAAATAACTATTGAAAATTAATAATTTCTAAATATATATAAATACAATAGTATCTGACATATCTATAGAAACTAACTTGATCAAAAAATAAATTATTTCTTGCATTATGGATAAATTTTGTCTAAAATAGTAAATGCATATTTTTTTTAGAACACTCTTTAAAACAAATCTCTTGCTAATTGGACTTTTGGTCCTCGCACATGCCCTCTTCAAAAAATGGCAATTTGTAAAAAAAAAATAGTTTAAACAATAATTTCTCAAAAGGCAAAGCACCGATTTGGAAAAATTTATACTGTTCATATTTTCCAATATATCTGTTATTGATTAGAAAAGTCTTTTCTGAAACGCGCGAGACAGTGTTGCCATATTTGTAAAAAAAAACTCTTTTTTTGAAACCCCTTTTTCCCCAGTTGGGAATTGGGGAATTTTTAAGTTAAAATTGGGAATTTTTTTTAGTCTATTGCTTTTAGATCTTATTGGTCTACATTACTACAAAATTTCATTGTAATATCTTTATCCATGTCATTTCCACAGAATATCAAAAATTAAAAATATTTTCCTTAAAAAAGCAGAAAAACAATTTTTTTTTGTTTTACGATACAAAGTGTAGTCTTTCCCGATCTAATGATACTAAACATGTATATAAAGCATTAATACCGAGTCTTAAAAAACTCTGAAAACTTTGGCCCCCGTAGCATTTTTGCACTGTTTATTTAAATATAAGTGATGAATTTGTGCATATAAAATTAATAATCATACTCAAATATTTCACTATAAGATGACAATGATCCTTCGCTAATAAACAAATATTTTTTTATTTTTTTAAAGAAAATATCATGAGGATTCATGAAATATCAAAATGTAAATAATTTGTGCTTATATTAAAAGGTGAAATACATTTTATTGAAGTATTTGTAGTTAAAGTTTAAACTTACAGTTTTTATTACATATTTATATAAAAGTAGTTATTTACTTAATTTTTATTTTCAGTAAAATAATCAGTACAATCTATTATATCAAGAACCTCTTCCAGGTGTTCGTTTTCAGAAGTTTTTGTATAACTGCTCCACCATTTCTTTCTTAACGTTGATAGAGCAGGATCAGAAAACAACAAGAGATAATTTATTAGATCCTGATTTTGCGATTTTCTTGAGCATTTTCTGGTATTAAATAGTTGGATATACTTGAAATCTGAATTCCGCGCTTCCTGGGCCTCTTCTGTCAGTTCACCAAGTGGGAGAAGATTTGATTCAATTATTCCACGACCATGTTGAAGGACTTTATGAACTGTTGGTGTAATTTCTTTCCAGTGATACAAATGTCGTATACGAGTTATTGCGTTGAGGGCATAGCAATGCAATTTTTCAGCATTTATTTGATATTTGCTATTTATTGCCGATAATATTACGTAGCATTTACGAAAAACTTCCTCATCAATTCCAGTAATCTTTGAAGTTGTTTCATAATTTTCAAAGAATCGCCTGGCCGTATTACCATCGTTTGTACTACCATATCCTACAAGTGGTTTGTCTATGTTTAGACCCGTCATAGTTTTGAATTCTTCCTGAATCCTTTTTTTTCACTGGATCTCATTTCAATCAGTTCCTTATTATTTCTCACGGATTTTAGCTGATTATCAGGTATATTCCTATATTTCAGATCATATGCTATATGTAGCATAAATTCTAAAAATCGGATACGTGCATGTAGGGGCGATATACCAAATTCCAGAACCTCTTGATAAATTGCAGTACTAGCTGATGCATCTTCTGAAGTTTGTAGAAATTCCGATTTTTTCTTTCCGCATAATGAGCATTTCCACGTTGAATGGGTTTCCGTTATAGCGTTGCTTACTTTTCCACCTATCATTGTCAATTGAAGCTCAAAATTTACATTAATCAAATATCCATGTATGTCTATGCAGACAATTTTTTGTGCTTGCTGCATTTTCTTTTAAATATTCGAATCTGATCGGTCTGCAAAATGCCTTTGATCCTGGAGATCTGTTAACCCACACATATTCAGTACGCTCTTTTGATGTGGATGGTTCAGAACGATTCTTTCTTAATCTTAGTGGTACTAGGGATGCCATAAAAACGCTACTGTAGTCATTTGTGTTCTGATGAGATGTTGATTGTTTGTATTCCGGTAATCCAGATAAACCGTCACATCCCCATTTACATATTAAAGTTAAGTCCTTGTTGTCAAGTTTCTTGGCTTCTTCTTCAGACAATGTAGTAGATATCAGCCTTGATGCCGTATTTTCCAATAATTTTGATAAATCCACAGATGCACTTTCGTCTCCTATTACGTTTGTTGGTATTAAGTTTTTTTTGGTTTTTAATAACGCATTATATCCTGGTAAAATTGAGTGTCCTTTGTCTCGTAATGCCTTACAGAGTTTAATATATTTATTTTTACTCAATTTCAACTCGAGCATAAGAGCAAGTGCTTCTTCCTCCGGAAATTCTGATTGAGAAGAAGGAGTTGGTATACTCTTAATAATTCGCTTAAGACGTTTAGGAGAAGCCTCTGGGAGAATATCTGCTATTTGTTTAGCTTCAGCTGGTTGATTATTTCGTTTGAGAACTTCCTTAAAGGAATCTTTGATTTCAGTATCCGAATGAGTAGAAAGAACTTCGGATAATCGCATCTTTTTAGATCTTTCTCCGAGATCATCATAGTTTTTTAGAGGGGCTCCAGCACCAGAAGTTTTAAGCTCAATTGAGTCCTTCAGCCAGTCTTTAAATTTAGATTCAAATCTTTTTAAACAGTAATTAACCGACTTAATTTTAAGTTCAAATAACTTTACAAATTTTACGACTTTGTCTTCCTCACTATTGAGAATCATGGAGTTAGTTTGACTTTTAGCATATCGCATGATTATTTTAATTTTTTCTGCTCTCGAACTGCTTGGTTGTTCAAAAAGAATATCGCACAACACTTTAAATTCCAATGTTATAGCCATGATGTTTTAACTGTTAATAGCAGTTACATTTTAAACTTTCTTTTTTATATTAAAAAAAAAACATTTTTTATATATACCTGTATCCAAAGAATAATAAAGAAATCAATGAATTAATGTATTTTTTACCTCTGTTACTATAACCGTACTCTTCTAATTAAACTTTTGCTACAAATTATGGATATATTACCTTTACACTGTTATCAAAATCGGTGCCTTACTCGTACTTACTTATTTAGAATCTTTTACTAAAATTTTATTTTTTAGCTTGGAACAAAAGGCAAAATCGAATAAAATTTTTTTAAGTCATTCTTATAATGTTTTCTTTAACCCTCCGACGGTTGAGTCATCCGTTGCCCTTATACGAAGTACAAGGTCCACAGGGACCTATTTTTATTTGTGTGGAATTTTATATGAAAACGCATTTTTTTTAATTATTTTTTTTTTATTTATTACTATTTACTAATTATACATGTATGTATAATGAATATTAGAAAAAAATATTTTTTTATATATAACATTATTCTTTTTTTATGAACTTTATATGAAAAAAGCTTAAAAACTATTGTTGCGTAGATTGTCCCGCGTCCAACATATTTTGTGTGCAGGTGTAGCATCGATGTATAAGTGTTGAATGCTCTGCACAAACTGGATTGTTACAGGAATGGCAATACGCCCTTGTTTTCCGCTGCCGTCCGTACTCAGTACGGCATAGACGACATGACGGTCTGTTCGTTCTGGGCGCAAATGATGGTGCAGCTCCTTCTGCCGGTCTTGATAATATCTAAAAATAACAACATTATGTATTTATTCTGCTTTTGAATATTAATAATATTTTTTCTCACCTTTACACCAAATGCTTCCATTGAGTTCCGTATCCTTGGATATGCGGTTATACGGTTGTTCAGCGCTCGTTCCTCTATGTTTGGTAGTGCCAATTGTTGTGTCAGCATCAATAGGAATGACCGTCGTCTGTCACTTCTTTTTATTGGCTTCATCTCGTTGTATGAAATAAATGCTGCTAATGCAGCAATGTCCACCATGTTATAAAACATGGCCAATGGCCAGCGGTTTGTTGAGCGCTTGCATGTATATGTGCCAAGCATCTGGTCCATTGTATCAACGCCCGATTTGTTGGCGTTATAATCCAAAATAGCAAACGGCTTCTTCTTTTCAGTTTGCATATCCACACCGCAAGTAAAATGTTGTGTGGAAAGCAAAATAACCGCTTTGTTCTTCTTGGGTACATATGAACATAGTGCTATATCGCCTTCGTTGAAGCCGAATAATGTACTGTTGACAGGACGCGACCGATTTTTTTGGAATTCCCGAGGTACAAACGTTTTATTCGACCGCACTGTTCCAACATATGCGGTTTTCTTCCTGATCAGAGTACGTGCCAAATCCAAACTTGTGAAAAAATTGTCGGCATAAATTGTACGTCCTGTGTTTAAATATCTCTCCGAAAGTTGAAGTACAACATTCTGCCCTTGATTCACCTCTCTTGCCTGGTCAGGCAATTTCCCAGAGTAAATCTGGCCTTTGACAGGATAAAATGTTTTTGAGTCACACAACCACCATATCTTTATACCGTACTTGGCAGGCTTCGATGGAATGTATTGCGTGAAGCGGGTGCGGCCTCTGTATGGGAATAGCTGCTCATCAATGGTCACTGCATCATGTGGAGTGTAAACTTCTGCCAAGTTAGATTGCAACATTTGCCAAATATCATCAATAGCCGCAGTTTTACTGTTCATTAGTCGCTGCTGTCGCGTATTTCCATTGTCGAATCTAAGGCATTGTTTTATGCACTTCATTCTATCTAATGATAATGCAGCTTTATATATTGGACAGCGCGTTGGGCCCCATAACTCATCAAGAGGTTCACTATTCGATTTAGTGAGTCCAGCGTACAAAATAATAGCCAAAAAAGCATCGAACTCTTTCAAAGTAATTGGTTTCCATTCCTTTTTTTTACTTGGATTCGCCAAATTCCAGGCAGCGTTCACTTCCCTGCCTTTTCGATTTGATTCGCGTATTATGATGTACGCCATGTCTTCGGTGATGAGCGAGCGGAATATGGTAAAGGGATCATATGTGGTTTTTACTGGTCCCGGATTCCTCCTTGTGTAGTCGACCACGTTATGAGCACGAGTACGGGAAGTAGGTGGTGCGTTTTTAGTCCATTTGGTGCCATCTTTGGAAATGAAGTAATTGTCACTCGTTTGATGAGCTTCAGTTTCTTCCTCTTCATCATCTTCGTCATCACCAATATCTTCGTTGATGTCTATATGTGATTCAATTTCCGCATCCGAATCATCAACATGAAAATCTGCTTGATATGTGTAATCGTCATCATCCGCACCTTCATCGTCATCACTAATCTCCGCGCTCATGAAGTCTGCAAATCTATCATCCACTGCACGTCTTTCGTCCTCACTCATTTGCTGGTAGCGTGTACTACGACGTACCACAATTTCGGCAATATCTAAATTTTCCTCTTCCATTGTATTGTACTTTTCCTCTTTTTGAAATTTTTCAATGGATGTTCACTTTTCACTATCTCAACTTTCACTGATTTGGTTTACGAAACTAGACCCACTTTTATACCCCTTTCTACATCTACCTGTCTTCTAGCTTGTACATCACAGAGGATCCGAATATATGGGCCTACAAGAGTAGGTTTGTCATCTAGGTAGTCCGACTGCCTGCTTTACCAGTCCATTTACCATTCATAAATTCAAACAACTCAAAAAGGACGGTAATAAAAACTAAAAAAGGCACGGTTTCAAGGAAAGGCACAATAAAATAATCTAAAAAGAACTAAATTTCAATGAACACATGTGTTCAAACAATAAAAAAGACAGTATTTTTTTACGATTTCTTGAAATTTCAGTACAAGGTCCCAGCGGACCTTTTCACACGTTCCCGTACTAAACACATTTAAATCTCAATAGAAACTAAACTATTGGTGGGATCGCTTTGAAAATTTTTGCAAACGATTTTAGATAAAATTTCCTTGGAATACATTTGGGGCTCGGGTATACTTCCCATGGACCATCAAGGAGAAATTTCAGGCTGAAAATGAAAAAGGTCCCCAGGGACCTTCTCACACGCCGGAGGGTTAAAAAAATAAAAAAACTATTTATATCTTTTTGAAGAAAATATTTGTTTATTAGCGAAGGATCATTGTCATCTTATAGTGAAATATTTGAGTATGATAATTAACTTTATATGCACAAATTCATCACTTATATTTAAATAAACAGTGTAAAAATGCTACGGGGGCCAAAGTTTTCAGAGTTTTTTAAGACTCGGTATTAATGCTTTATATACATGTTTAGTATCATTAGATCGGGAAAGACTAGGAGATTAGCACTAAGTAAAAGTTTTTTTTAAGTGCGTTACTTTTTTTACACTTTGTATCGTAAAACAAAAAAAAAATGTTTTTCTGCTTTTTTAAGGAAAATATTTTTAATCTTTGATATTCTGTGGAAATGACATGGATAAAGATATTACAATGAAATTTTTTAGTAATGTAGACCAATAAGATCTAAAAGCAATAGACTAAAAAAAAATCCCAATTTTAACTTAAAAATTCCCCGATTCCCAACTGGGGAAAAAGGGGTTTCAAAAAATGAGTTTTTTTTACAAATATGGCAATACTGTCTCTATTTGCAGCGCGTTTCAGAAAAAACTTTTCTAATCAATAACAGATATATTGAAAAATATGAACATTGTAATTTTTTTCAAATCGGTGCTTTGCCTTTTGAGAAATTTTTGTTTAAACTAATTTTTTTTTTACAAATTGCCATTTTTTGGAGACGGCATGTGCGAGGACCAAAAGTCCAATAAGCAAGAAATTTGTTTTATACGCATTCTCATTATGTTTTCTTTTAAAAACTTTAAAAATCTTTTTATGTTTCTTAAGAAAATATTTTTTTATTAGTGAAAAAATATACCTATCTTTTGGGGAAAAACTAAAATAAAGCGAAATTTTTTGTAAGTTTCAACTTTGAATACTTTTAACTTTTAAACAAAAGAAGATATCTATAACTAACTTGCACAAAAATTATTCAGAATTTTATTACAAATTTAAAGAATATTTTTAAAAAATTTTTGGTCCTCAGATGCGTCCACCAGATCAAAAAAAGCCTAAAAAAAGAGGTAAAAAATCAACCTAAAAATTCCTTTTTACCCAAATATCTCGAAATCCAAAGGAGATATTTTTTGTAGATCTTCCCAAGGACAACTTAAGTTTAAAATTTCTTTTCAATCCATACATAAATGGATTTTTGGCGAATTTTTAAAAAAGTCGAACACCCGAGGTGACCAACTTTGAAGGTCCATCAATCACTCTCCCGACCCCTCATGTACCAGTGCTTTTAAAAACTCGAATACTCCTTGACTATCACCATGTCAAATTTCATTCAAATATCTCCAGTCGTTCAAAAGTTACAGAATTATTTCCAAAAAAAGCGTCCGTAAACCACTGTGCGTAGTGGAAGCCAGTTTACCGGTTCGAGAAATGGCAATACAAAAGAGCCATCTGGACAATTTTTCCAGGATCTTAGTGTTGCGTAACAAGACGAACAACAAACCGATGGTATATACCATTTTCCCTGTTCTAAGGGATGACTAAAATATTCTTCATAAAGGGGAATTATATGCTTATTTACCGACACATCTATTTTATGTCGTTTATCCACAAACAATCCACATATAAGACAAAAGTTGTTCCTTTTACTACACATTTTTATGTAAACTTTAATAATAACACTTTGTATTAGTTCACTTATTGAGTATATTTGCACCAAAATCGCTCCGGTGGTTATTGTTCACTTACAAAAATGAAACTGTGCCATTTTCGCAACCGCAGTCTTTTAAACCAAATTTTTGGTACTATTGGTCTTTAATAATCAAGGGTAAAAAAAGATGTCCATACAAATGATTCTGACTAAATTTTTCTTGAAACATCGTCTGATATAATATCACCCATGTTTTCTAAAATCTGAAGAGATTTAGACATTCGAATTCATTTTTATTTCTAAAAGTTGATGCAAAACTATTTTTAATTTGTTGCCTAGAAATATGTGTATTTCTTCTAACTGCACGAACTTGCTGTGTTTTTTTTTTTTTTGATATTTTGTTGATGTTTTATATCCTTTTTGGTAGCTAAAAAATTTATTGAAATGGGTTTAGAATTAAGCCTTATTACGAATTTATAACTGCGGCAGATTTTAAAACGCATACATTTCCCATAAAGGTGAAGAATTGACTTATTTTTCTAAAACCATTGCTGGTAAAATTTATAGGACAAACATTGTTATTTTTTTTTTTGTAATTCTCCCTAACCAAATCTTCTACATATTTTGTAAATTCTTTTTTTATTTTAAAGTCAGGTATCTTTTAACTATCCTCTGTGACTTCTATATCTGACAATTTTTTTTTATTTATACTCCCATTAAATAACTAAGCCCAAAAAGCCTTATATAGTTATTAAATACTGCTAATTTAAATTAGTACTACTTGTCAGCTATCGTTTGACTATATACATATAATAAATAAAAGCAACATTTTAGACGTTTTGGACCATCTGACAGTTGAATTCAGGCTTGTTTAAGAAAAAGATATTATGATTTCGACAGCATTCAGAACATTAGTAATCCAAAGGATTACTAGGATTAAATTATTATATTTACAAAAAAATAAAGAAAAATTAATTTTTACACATCATAAAAAATGGAATCTACTAGTCCTAGGCTACTTTAAGTCTTTCCCTACCCTGATTCATGTCTTCTCTAAATATCGACTTGAAAATTCCCCATAACATATGTATGAAAAATTAACATTTTTAAAAACCTTTATCTCCAATATCCGGCTGAATCTTCACATATCCAATATGGTCACATCTTCTACTAGTTCTGGGCTACTTTCTGTCTTTCGCTACCCCGATTCATGTCTTCTCTATCGAATATATCGACATGAATATTCTTGTAATACATTGCATTTTTTTATATGAAAAAACTTTGTTATTTTTTCTTTGTTAATGATAGTTTAAAATGTTTTTTGTTGAAAAAAAAAAATCCAAAAATTAATTTTTTTATGCTATTAGTAGTAGGTACATAAGGGTGAAAACTTTTTGAATGTAAGAAAATGTTTGTCTGAATTTTATGTCTTTTCCAACGGAATATTACATATCACACTAGGTCTAAAAGTTCTGAAAATTTGTATTTTTTTTTTATTGGACCAACACTCAGGGGATGACCCCTACGTATGCATATGCATTGTGCTGGAACTGGGAAAAAAGATTGTGGGAAGGGGGATAGAGGGAGCAGTGTTGTGGATATTCGATTTGAACCTTTGGATATCATAATACGAGGGAAGACTGATGCAGGATGTTTATTCCACATTCGTTCTTTGCGGCTAAAAAACAAGTTTTCTCTATAGTGCTTCGTGCGATCCACTGGAAAATCGACTACAAAAGGATGAGCCCTTGTTGAGTTGCGTGTGCTATGAAGAAATGTACGGTTTTCGGGAACAATATCCCTAATTTCGTTTGAGCACATGCCATTATAGTAGCGATAGAACAGTAAAACGCAACCCACATTACGAAGATGCTCCAATGAGGATATAGAGTTGGCTATCCTACTGTCACCAATAAGCAACTTCGCCCCTCTCTTGTACACGGTAGAGAAGCTCCAAAATAAACTTTGAAGCAATGGCCCGTACATGTTGTATTCCATTTTCGGTCGGATATAAGTGGTATAGATATAGGAGATCAGTTGGAGTGAAGTATGTCTTACAACGCTTTAGGAAGCCGGGACACTTGAATGCTTCTTTCGACACTTAAAAACGTGATTAGTCCAACGGACATCACACTGAATTTTCATGCCTAGAACACTAAGAGTTTCTGATTCCTCAATATTTATACCACTCATACTTACAGATGATGCAACATTGTTCGTAACTCGTTTGCGTGTTAACACACAACATTGGCCCTATTAGAAAGATATTGTAGATAGGTTGGAATTTAGAATATCATTCATGGTTTGCCTCTTGAAATTGATATCCAACATGCTTGGTCTATAGTTGAATGAATACGAATGACAGATGCTTGCTATCATCTGCAAAAAGTAGACAGGATTGGAAGTTTTACATAGAAGGTCATTTAGAAAAAAAAAAAGAAATAGAGTGGGAGAAAGAACGGAGCCTTGTGGTACCCCCGAATTAATCTTCAATAACAACTCTTATAGTGCGAACTCTGAGAAAGCTCGATATAAACCGAGAGAAATTGTTACCTACACCAAAAGCAATAAGTTTTGATAGTAGTGCTCCATGCCACACTCTATCAAACGCCTTAGAAATATCAAGAGCTATAACTTTACTTTCGCCAAAACGGTGAATAGAACGGCACCATTTTTCCGATAACTTTGGAAAGCGCGGAACAAATTGCTATTAGGCAGTAATTTTCGGGGTTGCTAGCCTCACCTTTTTTGGGGATTAGCATTACATTAGCAACCTTCCAACATTTAGAAAACTCACCATCATGGTATAAGGTGCTAAAAAGGTTGGCTAATCGACGTGCAAATGTCGAAGAGCACTGCTTCAAGACCAGTGCTGGTATGCCATCCGGCCCAGGAGACTTATTTAAGTTAAGATCCGCTAAAACCCCTTTAACAGCACGAGACCGAAAAAATAAGCTAGTCATAGTTAGTGATACTCTTTCGATCACGGGCAGTGGTTGATTGCTTTCCGTCAAGTGTGAATTACTTGCAAATAATTCAGCCATAAGGTTTGCTTTATCAACCGGGTTAGTGAACAACTGGTCATCCTTTAAAAGAGTTGGAATTGATAAACTAGCATTATTCCTTACTCTTTTAACGAATGACCAAAAGCTCTTACTGCCCCTAAGGGCAGTAAGACACTGCTCGCATAGAGATTTTTCACGACTAAGTACCTTGGCTCACGAAGACCTCGACTTTTTTTTCCCAGCAAATCAGTAACTGGAGTTTTATTATTCCTCCAGATTCTAAATGCTTCCTCTCTAGATCTGACGGCAGTTTCACACATCTGATTAAACCACGTTTTGTGACGTAGCTTAATCGAAGACTTTTTTGTTGGTATGAAATTATTCATTCCAAACTTAATAATATTTTTCACTATTTTCGCCATGGCATTGACATCACTGTCTAGGAAACAGTATCCAATTAAAATGCCAAAATAAATCGCTGAGCTCTGCCAAACGTGCCTTCCCGTAGATAAAAATCTTACGTTTCGTAGCTGTGGGTGGGTGAAAAGTAACGAAGTTTTGAGAACGGAAAAACGGCGGAAATGGTGCTGTGATCGGAGTTACTGAGAGGTGCAAGGACATCTACTTCAGGGTTCGAAGTGAGAAAAAGATCGAGAGTATTATGCTGGTGCCCTAGGACACATGCGATATGTGTCGGATGTTTCACTAATTGCGCAAGATGGTTGTGCGCGGCGAACAGCTCAACATATTGTCTCTCTGGAGTTGTGTGACCTGAATGGGGAAGCCAAGAAGAGTTGTGAACATTAAAATCACCAGCAACAAATCACATGCAACATCCCGATGGAAATTAAAAAGCGATAGAAGCTGATACCCGGGGATATGAAAATCCTGTGGATCACCATTTTCAGATATCTGGGTTTCACATCCGTCCTATGAAAAGAAACGTGTGCATACACCAAAAAAAAATTGTTCTTCACCCACGAATATTGCAAAAATCTATTCTAAAATAACCCGCCATTTACGGAAGAACTACAAAGAGGATGCATTTTTCATGAATAATTCCATTAATATTTTCTAGATTCTGTCTGCTTATAAAGGGGGTTTCAGTAAGAGCCCTACAAAAGTTTTTTTTTTAATAAAACAAAAACGGGTTTGAATACACATATATGAAATTCTTTATTGCTGCATGGCCACCATGGGTACGCTTGCAGAAGTCTTGACGCTGAACCCAATTTTTACGGGTTTCAAGCATAAATTGGCCGATATTCGTACGATGTTCATCAATTGACGCTGGCTTGTTAGCAGAGACTTGACTTGACACTCTTTCCCCATAGGAAAGAGTGCAACGGCGTCAAATCGCACGACCGAGGCTGCCAATCGACTGGACCACATGTCCTCAAAGTCTATATCATCAAATTGGAGCCAAAAATATTCGGTTATCATTGAACGGTATCGATTTCCATTCACAGTGCCGGTCTTGATCATCACGGAAGAAGTACGGACAAATGACGCCGCCAGCCTATAACCGCACCAAACCGTAATTTCTTCGGGATGTTATGATGAATCATGGAGTACGTGTGGATTGCTGCCTGACCAATAACGCATATTATGTTCATTAACGATGCTATTCAGCCAGAAATGAGCCTTATTGCTGAAGATGATTTTTTTCTTAGTGTTGAGGTCGATAACTACGAATTTCTGTAGTAAATTTTAATAAATTCGACTTGTTGTTGGCTCGTATATCTTTTTATCATGAAATTGCAAACCTTAATGAAGAGAAATATCAAAAGAGCAGCAAGAAATATAGCGTCATCTGAAGTCACCGTCGCTGTACTTTTGTAGCGTCTCTGTTAAAAAATCCGACATATTATTTTGAAACAGTGTTGTTAATAAAAGTAGTAACAAAAAATGATGAAGTTTGACATTAATGTAAACATTATGTAGAGTTGCATTTTAAATAATTCTGTTAAATTTAAAATAAGAATTGAAATGAAGTAATAATCAAAATAATAGGTGAATGATATATATTTGAAATAATAACTAAAATATTAATTAATATATTTGTATGAACTGCTTCAATTTATAATAATGCATAATGATCATACATATTTAGATATATTTTTAACACTGATAATTATTTTCTTACTTATCTTCTTATCAGATTGAATGTATTCCTAGTAATATGCAGTGGACTGTCGCTTTATGGTCATTGGTCATTCATAATACGTAATTTTTACAATCTTTCAAAAATAGCAGAAGTAAATTATTTATATCATTAGCACCCAAAATATATTTTAAATTTTGTCTATTGTTTCTTTCCCAAAAGAGTATCTGCACGGCTCTCCAAACGATTGTATCAATGATAAAGATGGTCTATTATCTATTTATACAAAGAAAATTGTACGTTCTCCTCACCCAGGCACAAACTCATGAACGTTTGAGAATGATAGAAATATTTAAAAAAGGTAAAATAAAATTCTTAATGAAAGATATTATAAACATATCTCGAGAGAAATTGGTAATTACAGAAACATGCAATTGGTTTATATGACTATTTTTATCATTAATCTAGAAACCTATTTTAGTAATCAGAAAAAATTAAATAAAAATCCTAACACAACATATATGTATGAATGTATATATAAATTATATATTTTAGATTTTTCGATAACGAAAAAGCTTCAACAGATTACAGACGATATTATGGACAATAATTGGAAGGACACTCGGAAACAATTGATATTTTATATTTGCAGCTGTACTGCAATAATTAGCAACTATTTTTTTGTTGCAATGTTTGTCAATTTGTATCATGGTATAAAAGAGACTCCTAACTATGAGCCTTTATTACGTAAGTATAATTAAATCTAACATTAGATCGATTAACAAAAAATGTAATTTTGTACCCCTTCTGAAAGTAAAAATCGGTTTGTTTCATAATATTTCTCGAAATAATTCTGGGGTAGATACATAATATGTATCTACCCCATAAACATTTATTTATGTATGCATGCCCGGCCATTCATTAAATATAACAGAAATTTCTTTATACATCCGGGCCATTTCATCGTAATAATAATTTCACCACAAAGCTTCTGATTGTTCCACATTTAGACATTTGAAAGAAACTTGTAAATTTAAAAACAAAAAAAATATATGAAAGAAACGTCCTAAAACCAATCCATCTCGATTTTCAGAGAGGTATCAAAATCACTATCATCACTTGTATATTTATGAAAAGAAACTTAATTTTTTCCAGCATTTCCTGCTTTTTATCCGTTTTGGGAGGGTAAAGGAATGTCATTTCCTTATTATGAAATACAAATGTTTTTGGGAGGATGTGCTGATTATATTGCTGGCATGTGTAAGTAAAGTGAAACAAAGTCCTAAGACGTCTTTTAAAACACATAAAATATTAGATAAGAAGTTTTTTTTTCAAAATTTTTTGTTTTCATTTATTTAATTTCTCTCAATACTTATAAGTACATACATAATTCCGAACCTTTAAAATTTTATTTGAAATATACATAAATTGGGTATTTTGAAAAAATGCCTGGAAAAAATAATAAGAACTTTTTATATTTTGCAAAATATAATAATATATTGAATATTTGGTTGAAGCTCCTTTTATTGTTATCACCTCTTCGCGGCATACACTCGGCGAAATGGAATACCACGCTTTTGCTTTTAAAGTATCCAATTTGTTTTTTTTAGAACTCCCCAGAGATGTTCAATTGGGTTTAGGTCTGGTGACTGTGATGGCCACTTTAATACGGGCACATCATTTATAGCAAACCAAGATTTGACACTTTTGGCAGAGTCTTTAAGGGCATTTCTTCCTCCGTAAATAGAAGCATTTTATTTTTCATCGAACTAATGAAATTGGACCTACACCAGATGCAGAAAAACAGCCCAAATCATTTAGGAACCTCCACCATGTTTGACGGCCGTATTCCTTATTTACAGGACGCTAATCGCTTATTTGCTAATAAATAACAAACTATAATAGCTATGATGATAAGTTTTTCATAAGCCCTAGGCAGCATATAAAATTTCATCAAAATCCGTTCACATTTAGTCATAGCTCCCATACAAAAAACTTACGGAAACAGTCAAAATTTCACCTAAAATACAGTGAAATGCCATAAAATCTAAAACCGTTACAGATATAACCACTAGCACGAGGAGGTCTTATGCCAATGCACAATCGGTCACCATTTGACCATAGCTCCCATATAAAAAACTTACGGAAACACAAAAATGCAAAAAGAAAAAGGGGTTTATGTCCGTCTGTCTGTCAGAAAAAAACGCTATAACGACTTAACGAAAAGGGCTACAGCAACAAAATTTTACAATAGGAAGTTTTATGTGAATGCCAGCCAGTGTGCAAAATTTTGTTACAATCTGTTACTATTTGACCATAGCTCCCATATAAAAAACTTACGGAAACACAAAAATACAAAACGAAAATACGGTTTATATCCGTCTTTCCGTCAGAGAAAAGCGCAATAGCTCCTTAAATTTAGCAAAAGTATTTTCGATATATTATAGAAATTGTGTGCTGAAAATCGGTAAAATCGGTTTACAGTTAGTTAGAGCTCCCATATAACCCTGCCCCGGGAATCACATTTATGCTGATAAATTGAATAAAATTGTAAAATCTATGACTACTAAATTTAGAACAGAGAAGTTTAATGCAACTTTCAGTCAGTATGTCAAATTTTATAGGAATCGGTCCATTTTTGATCATAGCTTTCATATAAAAACCACTAAAATGCCACAAACGCCAGTTAAAAGCTATTAAATTATAAACTATGTTAGCTATGGCCACTAAATTTTGCACAAATAAATTTTATATTAATACCAGCCAGTATTTACAATTTTGTAACAATCGGTCAACATTTGGCTATAGTTCTTATATATATAACATCCCCTTTTTATATCTACAATCAAAAAGATTTGGAGGTACATTTAGTATATTAAGATTGCATCTACGAAATTAGATAGCTATCAATCAATGTTAGGTCCAGACTTTATACACGGAAGACGCACTAGGAACTCCTAACAAAATATATCAACCTGCCGTGGTGCTATCAACATGTTTATGGCACAACGAAACAGCTTATTAATGTAAAACTATATTCGGTTATGGAACAGCATTATGTTCATTATCATTAACTATTTTACGGTATGCATTTTCATTATTGACCTGAATTTTTGTTTCACTTATGTTGCCGCGCTTAAACGGAACAACATAAAACACATTTTCACCGATTAAGGAAACCAAATTATTAATTAAAATATTTGAGTTTTGCTCTCTCAAATAAATAGGTAGGGGTTTAAACGGCTTGACTTCTTGAGGGGTCTCCTATAAATTGTCTTGAAGAATATCGAAACAGTTTTGGGAGTTTACACCATTAGTTCTATATTCTTTGGTTATTTTTGGCATAGATGCTATCTTAGAGGACTTAGGACTACGTCCTTGTTTTAAAACCGTTATATGTACAGATATCTGTCGATTCCCATTTGGATTTGGGGTTTTATTTCGGTATGGGGATTAAGGACACTTTTTGTTATGGCTCCCGTGGTGGATTTCATTACTACTGGTGATAAATTGGGCATACTTTCAGGCGCGTGCAAAATTGAAGCACTATTAATTACCATATTGTTGATATTTGTTGTCATTATATTTTGTTTTGGAATATTGTCCACTCTTGTCAAAAGAGTTGGGGAACATGAAGAAGCACGGCTAGTTGATTTGGCGATTAAATACGCGCTATCATCAATTTTTTGTTTATGTTTTGGGACTCACTCTCTGATGCGTTCACTGTGAGATACGCAGTTCTACCGTTTAAACTTAATCTTCGCTCACTAATGTTAATATTTGATAAACTCATTAAGACAGTTCTCTTTTATTTGTATCACTTTGGCTCTTTTGTTTAATAATTTTAAAAGAATTTTTATTTTATAATTTTTACAAATATACTCGTATGTTGATATTTCTTTCATTTTTAACATTTGTGGGTAATAGATTAAATAACTGCAATCCTTTATATAATAGGCATATTTTCATTGCACTATTAGTTATTATTTAGTTGCTCTATGTATCCTAAGATCATTTGCATTCCGAAGACTGTAAGGTTGGCATTCGTGTACATATCTTAATTGCTCTGTTAAATATTCAGGTGCGTTCCTCATTTTCATTTTATAGATGAATGTAAAGGTATTATGTTTAAGGCTTTGCTTAATGTTGAGCCATTTTAATGTATCCAGCATGAATTGTATTGGAGTATATCTATTGCACTAAATTATCGATCTCATTGCCTTGTTTTGCAATTTTTGTAGTCTCTCTATTTGTAAGTCTGTGCAGCACGTGTATAATATTGTTGAACCGAATTCAAAATGTGGTTTAACTAGGCTGTTATATATATTCTCCACGTTCTAGCAGGTGCACCAACACGACGGCCGCTTCCTTGTGGATTCCAACGAAGCGCTTGTCGAGCAATGTTGGTATTTGGCCTTCGAAGTGTGTGGCCTATCCATCGCCATTTCCATTGACATACCTCTGTGGAAGCAGGGATTTGGTTTGTTGCATTAAGTAGATCTTCATTTCTTATGCAATTCGGCCACCATATATTAAGAATTTGTCTTAAGCATTTGTTTGTAAAGGTTTGCAGTCGTTTATCGATGGCATTTGTGCGTTTCCATGTTTCGCAGCCGTAATACAGGATGGACTTGACATTCGAGTTATATATTCGTAACTTAGTTGTTGTTGATATTTGCCGAGATTTCCAAATTGCTCGAAGAATGCCGAATGCAGATTTTGTTTTTATTAATACGCGATTTAATATCCTCGTCTGCACCACCTTTTGTAGTTACTAACCTTCCCAGGTAATTGAAGGTATCTACACGCCCAATAACCTCGTTATTCACATTGATGTGTGTCAACGGGTTTGCGCCATAGCCTCCAGGCATAATCTTTGTCTTGGAAATATTAATTTCAAGACCAGCTATACGAGATTCAGAAGTAATAGCGTTAGTATTCTCTTGTGGTGGCCAGAGCTTTGGCTTAGAAGACATACGTCATCGGCATATTCCAAGTCCTCAAGTTGTTTAAAGGGTGTCCATTCGATACCGTGTCTACCATTTAGAGCCGTACGCATTATGTTGTCGATGACGATGATAAAAAGTATAGGTGATAATATGCATCCTTGTCTTACTCCAGTAGTAACATCGAACGGATCTGATAGTTTACCCTTGTGTAGGACTCGACTTTTAAAATCAACGTACATTGCCCGGATTAAGCTGAGAATTTTCGTCGGCATGTTACGATTTTCTAAAATTCTCCATAGATAGCTTCTATTGACACTGTCGAAGGCCTTCATAAAGTCGATAAACGCTAGGTAAATAGGAGTGCGGAATTCATTACATTGCTCTAATACTATTCTTACTGTGTTGATTAGATCAACACAAGAACGGTTTTCTCTAAACCCAAACTGATTTTCGCGGAGTGTAGAGGAAACTGCGTTGGATATTCTGCTCAAAATTACACGACTTAATATTTTTCTAGGTATTGGGAGAAGTGTTATACCCCTGTAGTTATTGCAGTCTTTAGGGTCACCCTTTTTTGGTATTTGACTAGTATACCTTCATTCCAAGAGGTTGGCAGAGCTTCTTCTTCCCATATTTTACGGACGAATGGGTGCCACAATCTCGACGATCCTTCAACATCACATAAAAGCATCTCCGCTGAAATATTAGAATAGAATAGATCCCTGAGGTACTCCATATTCATTGTTTATAGTGTTAGAAATTATATTATTTACTTTTGTTATTTGTTTTCTATTTGATAGGTATGATTTAAACCAGTTAAATTCTTTATTTTGGATCCCATATTTATAAAGTTTGCGCAATAATATATCTATCAATAGTCTTAAAAGCTCTTTTAAAGTCGAGAAAAATTGCCATAACTTTTACTTTTTTATTTTTATTGATATTTTTCCATCTATTAATAACATAGTTCACTGCTGTCTCACACGAAAAGTTTTTTCGAAAACCAGATTGATATTTCGATAATAAATTGTTTGTTTCCATATAGTTTTCTAGTTGTTGTTTAACGATTTTCTCTAGAATTTTTTCACATAGTTTGAGAGTGTTTATCGGACGAAATTCTTCACATTTATTAGTTTTTGCTATTTTTTCAATTGGGTAATCATTGCAGTTTTCCAATTTTTTGGAAAAGTTCCCGTGTCTAGAGACGTATTAGTTGTTCTCAACATTATATTTCCAAGCAAATCTCAATTATGCAAGATTAAGCATATATTCACATTATTATAGTCTGGTTTCTTCTTCATAGCTTTACATACTTCTTTAAGTTCAGAAAAAGTTATTGTACGAAACATAAATCTACTGTTTATTATATTGCACTATCTTCTAAAATTTGATTTTGTTTTTTTATTTTTCAATTATTTCTTTATTATCGTATTTAAAAGACATATCGGTTACAACAATAGACATTTTAATTTTATTTGACACTTTAACTTCGCATCCTTCACTCATTTTATTTTCTATAGCCGACTTAAGTTTTTCTCTTTCACTAGTATTTTCACTTTGTATAATTACAGTTCCATTTTTTTCTATTTTCCACATTTGTTATTTTGAAATCTATTGGGTCCACCTTTTTATTCAAATCATCTTTTGTTTTTTCAATGTTTTGCTTTTCTTTCGGTTTTATTATTAGGAGTACCTGATTTTTTTACCTTTGGCAAGACTGATTCAGTCTTCAATGCATCTGAGAATGACATCTAACTTGTATTGATGTTTGTCTCCTTTATAACTTAATTTATTTCGTTACACATTTTGACGTTGTTTTTTTTTTCTATGTTATTACACATTTCTATATTTTTGTTTTCTTGTATTTTTGTTTTCTTTTACCGAGCCGAAAAGTTTTTTAATTTTATCAACATCTTTTTCATAAGCTTTTTGTCTTTTGAGTTTTGTCTAAAATTTTTAATGTTCTTCATATCGCTTTTCAATGGCCTCCAATAATTGCTTAATTTCGTTTTCATTTTGCCTCAACGATGTTTCAAATTCACGTTTGTACTCCTTTAAATTTTGCTTATAGATAAGGACACCATCTTGCATTTGACGCAGCACCAAATCTACATTTTTTATATCGTCGTTGAAAATCCAAAACTGCGTATCATCAAAAAAAATCAAAATCGAGTTTTTGATTGATTATGATTCGTAAAATTGTCTTATGTCTACCAATTTTTAGATTTTTACGACCAAAAATAACGGTTTTATATTAATAATTCAAAATTGCGTATCAACATTCAAACAATCAAACTTGGGGTAAGATATGAAAATAAAATATTTGAATTTAAAAAAAAATATATGTTTGAATTTTTTCTTCTCCTGTAAAATTTGAAAGTGTTGTTACGCAGTTTTGGATTTTCAACGACGATATATTCCATGCAATCATTGCATATAAATCGCGCAAAATTATCAGGATCTATCATTCCAACCGAATATTGATCAACACCAAAACATTTTTTTACGCTGTGATACACCTTATCGCAAACACCATGGCATCTAATGTCTGTTTCACCCCTAATTGATGACTTGCAAGTACTGCAATCAGTCATTGTTGGGGGAGTTATATTATTTTCAAAATATTGTTTTAATGTGCCTTAAATTGATAAAATCTTCACTGTCCACGGATACGCAAGTGTTTGTTTTAGAAGATCAAAAGTTTTTTGTTATTTTTCGAATCACTTTATATTTATTTTTTATTAATCCTATCAGAGCTTAATTTTTTGCTTCTTCCAAGTGTTTCAATTCAATCATATCAACTTTTTTTAAAAGTTGGTCGAATCGTGTCGAGGTTTTACGTTTTCTTCCACTGTTTTCTGGGGTTTTATTGTAATATATATAACACTTCGAACAATTTAGAACCTGAGTATTTTTCTAATGGAAAATCCATAATTTTTTAATTTTAAGATCACTTTCCTTTCGGAGTCCGTAGTATAAGCACCACGAGCCATTTTTTGAAATTTTTATTTTACACGATTGAAAATTAAAACTTTTTGAATAACTCAAAAGTTATCTGTTAATCTGTGCCTAGTTTCTGTAACTCTCGCATCGATAAATTATTCGAGTGGAACAATGAAAATGAAGAAGAAACTAGTTGAATTGAAACAAAATGTCATTTTTTTCACCCAAGTGTTTCTGTAATTTATTTTTGTGAGAACTATCTGTCATTCAACAACTTACGTCAAATTTATTGGAAATGTGCGAGTAAAACTGTTTCTGTAAGCGAATGATGCGAAAAGTTTTTCATTTTATCTGTCAAAACAATTCGCACATATTAAAGGCGTCGAAAAAGAAACATTTGAACTAAAAAGTAAAAACAAATACATAATTAAAACATATAATTAAATAAAACATAATCAATTGCTTCATATTATTTATTCAAATATTTTCCATTTTAATTAATTTCACAAAATTTAAAGAATATCAAAAATATTTCGGCGATCGTTTTGTTCGGCTACTAACAACACCACACTAAACATTTAAAATAATATATAAATATATATGTCTATATATATCTATCTTTTATTATTTTAAATTAATTTTTTAATTTTTTTGATGATAAATTTTTATTTTTTCTACCAGCTGTTTACTTTTTGACAGATGTATTGGAAATTTCCATTAAAAACGTAATCAGTGTTGCTAGTACTCACTTTGTGTTACAGAAACACTTTTTTCTTCCAGGTCGAGAAACGGTGGAATTTTTTGTTTCATACTTTTCGCTGTGAAAACTTATCACTTTGAGTTACAGAAACGACCTACTGGTTTTATTAAATTTCAATTTTAACGTAAAAAAATCGGCGATTTCAAAGTAATACACTCAATTTTATATGTACGTTCTTATTATTTTTTCCAACTAAAATAGGCAGTATTTTTACTTTTTTTTAAATAAAAAATAAATAAAAAGGAACATATTGAAACAGTTCACATTATTATGTCACGGCTTTCCAACAAGAAAAGTCTAGCGAGAAAAAGTTTGAAGCATGTTAATAGCGAATATAAAATCGTTCTTATTATGTTTTCCAACACTGTATTTCTCGCTTCATTTTAATCAAAATACGTAATTTTCGTTTCAATATTGCAAATACTTTTTCGTTACGTTTTTTTCCTCTCTTGTAAACTATTAAAAACTGCTAATAGGTTATTGCGGCTTTAAGGTGACGATTTGCCTCTAACTCAGTTCTAAACGGATCAGTTCTAAACGGATTTTAACCTAATTATATTATTTAAAAAGCTTATTAAATTTCCTAAATGTTTCTTAAAGTGTTACCAAATGGTAATGTTGCTTTAAGAAACATTTTTAAAACAAGATTTAAAAAAAAAAAAAAATTTCCTCAAAAAACAAGTAAGAAAGAGCTGTAGTCGGTCAAGCCGGACCATACGATACCTTCACCATTAAGGTCAAAGGTGTTTATTTTCCTGTATAAAGACAAATATTTGATAAATTTTGCCATTATACAAACATTTTCTCAAAACTTACACATTTAAGCTGTTTCCGTCATTTGGACTTATATGAGAGCTAGGGTCAAATATGGACCGATTATCTCGAAGTTTGGCAAATTGATTATGTATGTACCTTTTACAGTGTTGTGCAGTGTTATTAAAAACTTATCTTTTTACATTAAATCAGGGTAAGGATTTGAACACTCATTTCACACATTTACTCATGTGCAAAAATTCCTTTTTATAAAAATCTCGCACACAGTCATGGGTATTAACAAATTTTTCTTGTACATTCATCTCTTACTCGTGTTGACAAGAGTAAACTTTTTCTACACAAGTCACGATCAACTAAAAAATGAAAACCACATTTTGTGTGCCACTCACAAAAAATATTTTACACGACTAGCGCACGACTTGCCCGTGAGTGGCACATTCGAAGAAATATTAACTAAATTTCTGCTTTTTTCTGCCTGTTTATGTTGAAGTTTAGTTTAGTCGTGCGCATGAGGAAATGATTTTTAAATTGTATTCACTCTTCACGCGCGAGAGTTGTATAAGTTAATCTTTAGTCATAATTGTGTGTAACAAAACAAAAAATACAAGAACAAAATCAAATTATTATTCTTATATTATTCTTGTGTATTTATATTTTGTTTTTGTAATTTCTTAAACAAAGCAGCAACAACCTGCTTTGTTGACGTCCAATTCCCAATTGAATGTTTTTAGGGCTCATTTTAACGAGTTTATTGAATGATCGTGATATTTACGAAAATTAAAAAAGTTTTCGGCTGTGTTAGGTTTAAGAAACACAGCGGGAAATATCGCAAGGCCTTTAAACAAAAGTGCATAGAAATACATATATATAGGTATTTTTAATATTTTGATATTTTTTTTTTGATATTTTGAAAAAAATGATTCAATCTGTTTTTTATTTATCAAAAACCGCATTGATAAATAAAAAATATTACATTATTTATTTTTCTGCAATTTTTTCACAGTACAAATCTCTAGGCCTCGTAACCGTAGATTTGTCCTGCTGAAAATGTAAAAGACTAATAATGATAATTAACTAAATTAAAAATGAATGAATGACAAATGTGGATGCTCATGCGCCTGCTTATGTTGAAGTTTAGTTAAGTCGTGCGCATGAGGAAATGATTTTTAAATTTTATTCACTCTTCACGCGCGAGAGTTGTATAAGTTAATCTTTAGTCATAATTGTGTGTAACAAAACAAAAAAACATTACTCACAACTCTTGAGAAAGTGCTTCACACTCGTGAATATTTTCTTACCCTGCATTAAATAATGTTTCTAAAATAAACTGTTAATCTATATTAATGACAAAAAAATTATGCATTCTGAAAGGTTGCCCAAAATTTGAATAGTAGTTAAGCTTATTTGGTTTCAGAAAATATTGAATTTGTAGTTAAGCCCTTTTGTTTTTTAGCAAGTGCTCAAAAACTAAAAGTTTTTTCAATTTTAGTTTTAGAGTTTTCTTTTCTGAAGGCTTGTTGACCCAATTCCAAAATTTAGATTTATGTAGGGTTCATATAACTCAAGCGCCTGACGATTGAGTGAAATTTATATGTATTTTGTTTTTGTTACAATAACAAAACACATATAAATTTCACATAATCGTCTGACGCTTGAGTTATGTGAACCCTTAATGTTCCTTGTAGTTTAAAAGTTACTTAAAACTAGAAGTGTATTTCCTTAGGGTCACCTAAATCTTTTTTGTGGACGAAGGTTAAGTTTAACCGAAATGTAAAGTTGAAAAAACAGCTCTGGATTGCCGCACAACTCTCAATATATTATTCTGATTGGAAGGCACATAGTTACTCTGAAGGTTTTACAAGTAAATTTTGCACAAGTTGTACTAACATGGAGGAACGCATTTTTCCGACTGTATCATCATAAGAGTACAAATTCTGGGCTTTTATTTTATTGGAGACAGAGGCGATTGCGCCACTTACTTAACGAGCAAATTTAAATATTAGAAATAGAACCCTAATTTTATTATTTACAGGGTGGCTAATGCTATTTTAAAATTAAACAAATTCATGTAATTGTTTTTACACCTTTAGCTTTCACAAATTTTAATAAATTTAGTGGTCTAGCAAAATTGAATTACATATTCAATAAATAATTTCGTTAGTTAAAATGCAAAACAACTTAACTGAAATAAATAATTTTTATGAAGGCCATAGAAGCACGTTTAAATTAAAACACATGCGTATGAAATTTTAATATTTTTTACTATGTAATATGAAAGATATTTATACCCTTCACCACCATAGGTGAAAAGGGTATAATAAGTTTGTGCTGATGTCTTAGACCCACCTTTTAGTAAACCAGTAGGCTTAGAAACACTTTCTGAGTCGATTTAGCGATGTCCGTCTGTCTGGCTGGACCCCCATGTAATCAAAGTACAGGTGGCAATTTTAAAGATAATTTGGTGAAATTTGATACAGATAATTTTTTTGAAAGTGGGGCAATGGCTATTATTTTTGGTACCTCCCATAGGTCCCACTTCCCGGAATCGGGACAAATATCAATGTGTTCAAATTTTAAACAAATACTGCTTAGGTAAACCAAAATCACTGTACCAAATTTCGTTAAATTAGGTCCACATTTCACCATAGCTCACATACAAACTCTTCTGACAAAACGCACTTAATCACTTAATCAAAACTGAAGATAATGAGAGTTTTGAGTTTATTTTTTGCATACATAATTTTAAGAACTGTAATCAATTTGCCAAATTTTGATACAATTGGTCCACATTTGACCCTAGCTTTCATATAAGTCCAAATGACGGAAACAGCTTAACTACATAAGTTTTGAGAAAATGTTTGTATGTACAGGAAAAAGAACACCTTTGACCCTAGTGGTGAAGGGTATCGTATGGTCGGCTTGACCGACTATAGCACTTTCTTACTTGTTTCTTTTACGAATGTAAGAACAATGACCACATATACTACAAAAGATCCCCCTGACTACCTGGCTAGTGGGGGAAAATATATTGTTATATCTAACTATTTATCACTTATTAGATATTAATTTCTATCGATAAATTGGTACTGAATTTAAACGAAATCTATCCATATATTAAGCAGATAACAATTGGTGATGGAAAATTGATCACTTTGTACAATATCAAGCGAACACGGTAGTGGACAAATAGTATTATTAATTGAAGAGTTAGTTTTGCTCTTTGATAGAAGTCCATAAAAAATGTCACTGTACTAAATTCTATCGTCATAGCTAATACAATTTAAAAATGTTCGAGAAATTAGAAACAATTTTGTCAAGCTTTATTGATTTAGCTCTTTTCGTTTAGGCGATCTCGTACTTTCAACTGACGAATGAATAGACAAAAAACGCTATAATTTTTTATTTTTAAACAGTTTCCGTTATAAGTTTATTTGGGAGTTATGGTCAACCAATTTCACCGAATTTCAATACCAATGAAGAATTTTCCTGCAAAATGTTAATACCCTATTTCCTGATATTACCTAAAAATTTTTATTACCATGACCTTAAAATATATAAAAAACAAAAACAAGAAAATAGGACTTTTCAAGAACAATGGAATTGTGGAAATGGGGTATAAATGTGTTATGAATTAACAATGATCAAGTAAAACTTCCATATACTAAATATTATCATCATACCTATTATGATTTGTCATATATTAGAAAATAAGCGATTGTCCTAGTAGAGCTAATACGGTTTAGTACCAAAATTTTCCAATAATTTCTTATTTATTGGAAAATTTTGGTACTAAACCGTATTAGCTCTACTAGGGCAATCGCTTATTTGCTTATTTTTGCCAAATTTTAATGTCTTAGCTCCTGACAAAAACTAAAAAAATTCTTGCAGATTTGTATTAGTTGTATTGTTGTCTATCGAAATCAATTACTTTTAATAAAATTTGTGGCAATAATTTTTTTAGTTTTTTATCCACTGATGGCAATAGTGTGCGTCGCTTACTTTTATGTCAAGAGCGTACGATTGAAAGCAACATTGCCGCTTACATTGTAATGGTTGTACCCATCCTATGACAAGTATCAGGTTTTTCAACAGGGACGCCGTAAAAATACAGCGACAGGGACAGCAGGCGACGCCATATTTCTTTCTGCTATTTTCACATTTCTCTTCAGTAATGTTTGCCATTTCATAATGGAAAGATATATGAGCCAACAACGAATCGAAGTTATTAAAATTTTCTACCGAAATTCGGAGTCAGTGGCCTCAACGTTAAGAGAAAAATCATCTTCAGCGATGAGGCTCATTTCTGGCTGAATGACTTCGTCAATTTGCATAAAATGCGTTATTGGTCAGGCAGCAATCCACACATTCATGAGTCATCATTGCATCCCGAAAAATTACGGTTTGGTGCTTTTTATGAGCCGGAGGCGTCATTGGGCCGGAAGAAGTTCCATGTGAATGGCAATCGCTACCGTTCAATGATAACCGAATATTTTTGGCCCCAATTAAATGATATGGACTTAGAAAACACGTGCTTCCAACAAAACGGCGCCACAAGCTACACAGCGAATCTTATAATCAGTTTAATGAAAACCAAGTTTGGAGAACGTGTTATCTCACGAATTAGTACATTCGATCGGCAGCCTCGATCGTCCGATTTGACGCCGTTAGACTAATTCTTGTTGGGCTATGTCAAGTCTATGGTCTATGCCAGCAAGCCAGCGACGATTGATGAACTGCGTTCGAATATCGAGCGTGAAATTGCTGCAGTATCTGGCAATTTATGCTTAAAAACCGTCGAAAATTGGGTTCAGCGTCTAGACTTCTGCAAGCGTACCCATAGTGGCCATGCAAAAGAAATAGAGCTCCATTCATTGTTAACCAATACAAATAAACAAGTAAACTTTTGTAGCGCTCTTATTGAAAAACCCTTTTTATGTAAAATTTAAGGGAGGAAATATTGAGTATTGATAATGGTTTCATGAGTATTTTGACAAAAGCTTATGGATTCTCCTCACTCCAAATACGATTATCTTACTTATTAACCATTCAACCAGAAATGGGCTTCTTTGAAAAATAAAATTTTGAGTGGAAATTCACATCAGTATTAACTATATACTGATATATTTTTAAAATAGATTATAAATTGCACGGTTCCCATACAAAAATATTGTGTTACAAAGTCCCGAAAATAGAAAAATGTGGAAAAACCGAAAAATATATATTTGGTGTTATAAAAAACACATGCATCAAAGGTATATTTTATGAAGCTATATACCGTTGAAAAGGGCTAAGCCTCTTCTTTTAATATCTTTCATAAACACTTAAAATCGGTTGGCATTTGTCTAAGTTACAGGGCGATAAGTGCATACGGGTATTAAAAACCGATTTGTTAACCGTAACTCCAGGTCTTGGTAGTGCTTTTTTTCCAAAAACAGAGTGTTGTTCTACTCTACAGTACCCACTAGAGAAATGGTATAACATCCCAGAAACTTTCACTTCATTATACCCTTCACCACCATAGGTGGGAAGGTTATTATAAGTTTGTGCTGATGTATGTAACGCATAGAAATATATGTCTTATACCCACCTTTTAGTATACCAATAGGCTTAGAATCATTTTCTGAGTCGATTTAGCGATGTCCGTCCATCTGGCTGGACCCCCATTTAAACCTTGTAATTAAACTACAGGTCGCAATTCTTAAGATAATTTGATGAAATTTGGAACAGATAATTTTTTTGATAATGGGACTATGGCTATTAAAATTCGTTAAAATCCGTCCATTATTTATGGTACCTCCCATAGGCCCCACTTCCCGGAATTGATATATCAGCCACAAATATCAATACTTTTTCATGAAATTTAAAACAGATGCTGCTTATGTAAACCAAAATCACTGTACCAAATTTCGTTGCAATTGGTCCACATTTGACCATAGCTACCATACAAACTCTTCTATCAAAACGCATTAAATGAGACAAAAATCACTAAAACGCTCATAAATATAAAGATAATGAGAATTTTAAGTTTATTTTTGCATACATAATTTTTGTAACAACTGTAATCAATTTGCCAAATTTCGAGATAATCGGTCCACATTTGACCCTAGCTCTCATATAAGTCCAAATGATGGAAACAGCTTCAATAAATAAGTTTTGATTGAGAAAATGTTTGTATGATGGCAAAATTCAGCAAATATTTGTCTTTATACCTCAGTGGCGAAGGGTATCGTATGGTCGGGCTTGACTGGCATTTTCTTGGCACTTTCTTACTTGATTTTTTTTTCGCAGTGTGTTATCACACATTAGATGTATTCAATTAAGATATGACGACTTAAATATCGGTCTAAGTTAGACTAATTATAATTGATCGTCACAAACATCAACACAAACTCGTATGTCCAATATCTATGGCGCACTTTTGTGACATTATAAATACATGAGTACATGTCGTAAGGTAATTTTAACCAATTATTTTGGCAGACTTTTAATATTTTATAGTTAGTAAATATTTATACACTGCAATTATTACACCACAGAGGAGGCAAAAATATTACTCCAGGCCTTAGAACGGACCTTATTGATTAGGAATTTTTACTCGCTCATTCCCTGCTATTGTTTGTATCTTTATATTTGTATTCTGCTATAATATATTTCTCTATAGTAATTTAGCCTATTATACTTACACATATCAATTCTCGGAATTTGTATTTTGTAAAAGTGATTTTGTAATCTTATATTCTTAAACGAGCAATAATTGTATGTATTTATATATATGTATATATATATATATATGTCGGCTCTAACGATTTTGATAAAATTTGGACAGTGGGTATCTTTTTTGATGTATAGGTCGAAGAATAAGGGACTTTTGCAAACTGGAAACTGGACTTTTGCCTCTAAAAACGGTAAAAACGGGTAAAAAGGGGAAAAAATCGAAAACGCTATATCTCCTAAAGTAATAGGTATAGAAACAAAATTAAGATTACGTTTTAAACAGCTATGAAAATAAGCGGACAGGTGTTTGGTCCTTTTTTGAAACTATGTCCGATAGGGGGTAAAAAAGGGTAAAATTAGTTTTTTTGGTACCTTTTTAACCCACTCTTATATTTTAAACTGAGGAATATAGAAAGAAACTTTGTTGGTATAAATAATTTCCGACAGGTGGCGCTACAGAAACTTACTCAAAGTCAATTTAATCGTAATCTGTACATTTAATCATGCTACAATCTTTAGCAAAGTTGTTGCACATGAGCCGACGAAGGTTTCTTAGTTGATATGAAGAATTTCGACAGGTGGCGCCACTGAAATTTACTTAAAGTCAATTTAATCGTAAGGTGTACATTTAATCATGCTATAATCTTCATCAAAGTTGTTACGGATAAGCCGAAGAAGGTTTATGAATTGGAATGAGCAAAGTCCGACAGGTGGCGCCACAGAAAATTACTCAAAGTGAATTAAATCGTAAACTGTGCATTTGATCAGACTATAATCTTTAGCAAAGTTGTTGCGCATGAGTCGACAGAGGTTTCTGTTGATATGAATAATTTCCAAAATTATTCAAAATGAGTTAAACTGTAAACTATGCAAACTATGTGTTGGTCGGACAAAATAAATCAAATAATTCAAAATTAACTGAATATTTCTACAATGTCTTTCCTCTAAATTTATTTTAGCACTTTATAATATAAAATATATAAAAACTTTAAAATTTTCCTCTAAATGCTTATCATAAAGCTCCGAGCAAGGCTCGGTCTACCAGGTACTATTAATTATAAGCTGCTAAGTTTTCAACATATGAAGTACCTCAGTGGAAGAGTCTCTGCCTAGCAGTCGGAGGGTCTGGGTTCGAGCCCCCATGGGATCATAAAAAAAATTTTGTATTTCGTTTAAAAATATATGTTTTTAATAAAACAACAACAAAAAAGTTGTTGCTGTTGTTGTTGCTGCTTTCAAATTGCTTACCCAAGTCATTACTTGCCTCCAATGACATCCCCATGTTAATGTAATGACTTAAACAGCGAATGAGTAAGTAGTTCGTGTTCAATAGTTTAACTGTTTAACTCATTATTTGGTAATGAAAAGTTTTACTGGGTATACTTACATATATCAATTCTCGGAATTTGTATTTTCTAAAAGTGATTTTGTAATATATCATTATACCCTTCACCATCATAGGAGGAAAGGGTATTATAGGTTTGTGCTACTGTATGTAACGCATATTAGACCCACATTGAAGTATACCAATAGACTTAGAATCACTTCCTGAGTCGATTTAACGATGTCAGTCCGTCCGTCCGTCTGGACGGCTGGCTGGACCCTCATGTAAACCTTGTAATCAATGTACAGGTTGCAATTATAAAGATAATTTGATGAAACTTGGCACAGATAATTTTTTTGATGGTGGAACTATGGCTACTTAAATCGGTCTGTTATTTATGGTACCTCCCATAGGTCCCACTTCCCGGAATTGATATTTTGGCCACAAATATCAATAGTTTTTCATGAAATTTAAAAACTGATGAAAACCAAAATCATTGTACCAAATTTTGTTGAAATCAGTCCACATTTGACCATAGCTCCCATACAAACTCTTCTGTCAAAAAGCACTAAATAAGACAAAAATCACTAAAATTCTCGTAAATCTGAAGAAATTTTAGTTCATTTTGCATACATAATTCTTGTAAAAACTGTAATCAATTTGATAATTTTCGGCATAATCGGTCCACATTTGACCCTGGCTCTCATATAAGTCCAAATGACGGAAACAGCTTAAATATATAAGTATTGAGAAAATATTTGTATGATGACAAATATTTGTCTTTATACACGAAAAATAACACCTTTGACCCTAATTGTGAAGGGTATCGTATGGTCGGGCTTGACCGCCTATAGCACTTTCTTACTTGTTTTTTTTTAATTGGACCAGCATTCCGGGGTTGCCCCTCCTCATGTAATACATAGCCTTAGAATTAGTAAAATATATATTGCAACTGACAGTGAAGACTTCTGCGGGTACCGAACTTTACATACTAGCTATACGGCTATGAATAAAATGTTCTCTATAGTATGTTGTTCTGTCTACTATCGACGACGAAAAGATGAGATCTAACAGATAAATTAAATAAAGTTGAGGTAGGACTAAAGTACAATTTTTAAAAATGAAGGCCCTAAAATTTGTTTCCATTCGAATTTAAAAATGAACTTGACATTTCAAAAATCTAGCAAGAAGTGTGAATATGTGCTCTGAAAAACTTTTATTTGACTGCTATATAAGGTTTTACAATTTGGTTTGTTGAATTATTGTGTTCAAAAACTTTTAAATAGTGATTTAAAGTAAAAACAAAAAATTAAACCAAATAAAAAAATGTCTTTAGTTGGTGATACGAATTATATTAAGAAACAAAATTATCGTTATATCCGAGAATTAATAAAAATTTCTTTAAGTCTGGGTGTAAATTTAACAAGACCTTCGCAATTCAAAAATTCATTAAAGATGTAAGTATATTTTGTCTTTAAGAAGTTAAGTGAAGTAAAAATTAAAAGATTTCTTCAGAATAAACATCATTTTAATAATATCCAGTGGTCTCAGTCTATATGGACATTGGAGCTTCATATCTCGATATATTGATGATCTTTCCAAAATAGCAGAAGTAATAAAATACTTAGTTATTTATATGTTTATAATATGTAGAATATTGAAAATAACGTAAAATTATTTCATTCCAAAAGAGTATCTGCACGGGATTTCAGACTTTTCTCTCAATGTTGAAGATGGCTTATTATCTTTTCGTAGAAAGGAAATTATACGTTCTTTTAACCCAGGCTCAAACTCAAGAAATTATGGAAAAAAATCCAATATTTAAGAAAGGTAATGTTATATCTATACTAGGGTGACCTTAATTGTAAAAGTTGGAAATATTTCAAATCGGTTACAGTTAATACAAGACAATTAAAGAAGAAGTTTATGAGTCAAATAAATTTTTTTTAATGAAAATTTTTGCGTATTTTGAGCCACATTTTTCCAGCTCATACAATTTTTATACATAGTTTTTATGACACATAAGCTTTGATATATTTTTTTATAACATTTATCTTATTTATTGAAGCTTTCTTTTTTTAGAAATTCACAATAAGTTTTTAAAATCTTAAACTAAATAATATTAATTTTTTTTATTGTCAATGCAATAAAAAACAATTAATAAGTTCTTTAATAATTTCAATTAGGCAATAGGTCCAATGTGCTCATTCTTCTTAAGCGTCTATGACCCTCAGTTGATAACAAGCCTCTTGCAAGGGGTTTGGTTGTTCTGTCAACTTAGTTGCGTATATACTTTTTCTATATTAGATGAGAAAGTGGTACCCCATAGCTGAATGCCATATAGCCAAATAGGTTTTATAATTGCCTTGTGCTATAGAACCTCGTACTCAAGGTCTAGAGAAGACCGTGGATTAATCAACCAGTAGATCTGAATATTTTTAGTAAAAATAAAAGGGTAAAAATTTTTTACCCTTCACCACCATAGGTGGAGAGGGTATTATTAGTTTGTCCTGATGTATGTAACGTATAGAAATATTTGTCTTAGATCCACCTTTTAGTATACCAAATCGACTTTCCAAGTCGATTTAGCGATGTCAGTCCGTCCGTCTGGCTGGACCCCCAAGTAAACCATGTAATCAAAGTACAGGTCGCCGTACCTACGATTTGAATCCTAAGAATTTCGCGAAAATATTATTTTTCGGTCATTCAGGAAAAGTTTTAATCTCCTATTTGTTCGTTTTGTGAAACTGGAATGATCATTTATAATTTGTAATATTTTTATGTTGAACAAAATTTTCAAAAAATTATTTTTTTTTATTATTTTCTTGAGGAAATTGCAATAACTCCAAAACTATTGTATGGATTGGTTTTTATGACTCTAAGGAAAGCAGAGTTTTGCAGAACTCACATCTAAATTTTGTGTCTTTAAGCTATTTATAGGAAGATATTCAGGAAAAATGTTGACTTTTTCTAAAAAAAGTAAAATTTTCATAAATCATAAACACAATTTTGAAAAGTTCTTATTGATTGATCTAAAGATTTGAAACTTCTTTTCGTATTAACATAAATAAACGATAATATTTCGAACTTCGAATGCATTAAATAGTTTGAGAAAAAATGTTCGGAACAAATGCAGTTTATTCAACCGATTTTTTTAAAATAATTTTTCATTTTGCTGGAAACGTGAAAACTAGAAATGAAATAGAATGCCGCACAGTTGTTTACGGACATTTTCTTTTTTTGGAAATAATTCCGTAACTTTTGAACGACTAGAGATATTTAAATGAAATTTGGCACGTAGTAGTAGTAGTAGTCAAAGAGCATTCGAGTTGATTTTCGAAAACACTGGGTCATGAGGGAAGTGATTGATGGACCTTCAAAGTTGGTCACCTCGGGTGCTCGACTTTTTTAAAAATTCGCCAAAAATCCATTTATGGATGGATTGAAAAGAAAATTTAAACTTAAGTTGTCCTTGAGAAGGTCTAAAAAAACGCTTATATGTGTAGGTTATCTCCTTTGGCTTTCGAGATATTTGGGTAAAAAGAAATTTTGGGTTGATTTTTTACCTACTTTTTTATGAATCTGAGGACCAAACATTTTTTAAGAATATCGCTATTTTTTGAGTTCAATAATAAAAAAAAATATTTTCTTAAGAAATATAAAAAGATTTTCAAAGTTTTTAAAATAAAACATAATGGGAATGCGTATAAAAAAAATTATTGTCAACTGGCCTTTTGGTCCTCGCACAAGCACTCTCCAAAAAATGACAATTTATAAAAAAAAAATTTAGTTTAAACAAAAATTTCTCAAAAGGCACCGATTTGAAAAAAATTGTAATGCTTATATTTTCTAACATATCTGTTATTGACTAGAAAAGTTATTTTTTTTTTGAAACGCACTTACGATTCCGATTACGACTACTTCTACAGAAATGGAAAGGAACTTATTCTAGGACTTAGCCAATATTTCAATGATAAAACTAGACAAAGTTTCCTTAAATAAAAGAAATGTCACTGTGATAAGTTTTCTATAGAAAAGTTGTCATTCTGATAAGTTTTCTATACAAATGTTGTCACTGTGATAAGTTTTCTATAGAAAAGTTGTCTCTGTGATAAGTTTCCTATGGAAAAGTCGTCACAGTTATATGTTTTCTAAAGAAAAGTTGTCATAGTGATAAATTTTCTATAGAAAAGTTTTCTTTGTGATAGAAAAGATGTCACTGTTATAAGTTTTCTATTGAAAAATTCTCACAGCGATAAGTTTTCTATAGGAAACTTCTCACAGTAATAAGTTTTCTATAGAAAAGTTGTCACTGTGATAAGTTGTTTATAGAAAATTTGTCACTGTGATAGGTTTTCTATAGAAAAGTTGTCACTGTTATAAGTTGTCTATAGAAAAGTCACTGTGATAAGTTTTCTATAGAAAAGTTGTCACTGTGATAAGTTTTCTATAAAAAAGTTGTCGCTGTGATAAGTTTTCTATAGAAAAGTTGTCACTGTGTTAAGTTTTCTTTAGAAAAGTTGTCACTGTGATAAGTTTTCTATAAAAAAGTTGTCGCTGTGATAAGTTTTCTATAGAAAAGTTGTCACTGTGTTAAGTTTTCTTTAGAAAAGTTGTCACTGTGATAAGTTTTCTATAAAAAAGTTGTCGCTGTGATAAGTTTTCTATAGAAAAGTTGTCACTGTGATAAGTTTCCTAAAGAAAAATGTTCACTGTGTAAGTTTTCTATAGAAAAGTTGTCACTGTGATAAGTTTTCTATAGAAAAGTTGTCACTATGATGAGTTTTCTATAGAAAAGTTGTCACTGTGATGAGTTTTCTATAGAAAAGTTGTCACTGTGATGAGTTTTCTATAGAAAAGTTGTCACTGTAATAAGTTTTCTATAGAAAAGTTGTCACTGTTGCCATCCGTGTTGCCGTGTTGTACAAAAATACAAAAAAACTAAATTTTTGAAACCCTTTTTTTCCCGAGTTGAGAATTGGGAAATTTTCGGTTAAAATTGAGAATTTTTTTGTCTATTGCTTTTAAATCTTATTGGTATACATAACTACAAAATTTCATTGTGATACCTTTATTAATGTCAATTCTACAGAATATCAAAGACTGAAATTATATTCCTTAAAAAGGTAGAAAAGTAATATTTTTTGTTTTGCAATACAAAGTGTAAAAAGATTAACGCACTTAAAAAAGATTTTTACTTGGTGTTCATCTACTAGTCTTTCCTGATCCAATTTGTAGACCTTCTCAAGGATAACTTAAGTTTAAAATTTCTTTTCAATCCATCCATAAATGGATTTTTGGCGAATTTTTAAAAAAGTCGAGCACCCGATGTGACCAACTTTGATGGTCCATCAATTACTCCCCTCATGGGCCAGTATTTTTAAAAATCAATTCGAATACTGTGCCGAATTTCATTCAAATTTCTCCAGTCGTTCATAAGTTACAGAATTATTTCCAAAAAAAAGCGTCCGTAAACTACTGTGCACCGTAGGCGAAAAATAATTTTCAAAAAATCGCGCGATGTTTTGAAAATAATTTCCATTTTGTTGAAATTGTGATAGCTAGAATTTGAATTTTACCGTCTTACTTTCTAAGACACAAAATTACTATATAATACATAATATTTTTGATTTACATAACATTTTTGAGTTGCATTTAATGGTTTAAAAAAATAAATTTTTATTACCTTTTCAATGACACCAAGATCATTGAAGTCGTTTAGGAAATGCCGACAAAAATTTTATGTTAAAATTTCGAGGCCTCTATCTCGGAAACCATGTCCCGCCATGTTTTTCTCCGACTCCTAATAAAAAGTTATATTAGCCCTAAGATTTTGAACTCAATATCTGAATATTGAATAAACTGCATTTAAGCCATTTTTTCAATCTCAAAATTTAGAATACAAAATTATTTAGTAAAAATTTTGTTTTTAGATTTTCCCAAGCCGAAAAAGCTTAAAAAGATTACAGACGACATTATGGCAAGCAATTGGAAGAACATTCGCCATCAATTGATATTTTATATATGTTGCTGTACCGCTATAATTAGCAACTATTTCTTTATGTCTTTAGGTAAAAATTTGTATCATGGAATAAAAGGTACTCCCAATTATCAGCACGTATTGCGTAAGTACTTCAGTTATTAACTGAGTAAACTCTAAAGACCAAATTCATAAGTAATTACAAAGTGATATAATTATTTTACAAATACAACATTTTATTTTAGCTTATCCTTCAATTTATCCAATATGGGAGAGTAAGGGTATGTCGTTCCCCTACTTTGAAATACAAATGTTCTTAGGGTCATGTGCAAATTATATTGCCGGCATGTGTAAGTAAAGATTTTTGGTACAAAATTAAAGAGATATTGTTTATATCGAAAGTGCCCAAAAATTCCTTATGAAAGAGCACACACCAATACATTTAAAGAAAAACAAATTCTTATTCAGTGGTAGCCAAAACATTTGTATTAGTAAGTATTAGTTGTATTGGTGAGAAATAATGTTTACACTCGAAAAATAGGTTATTTAGGTATGTGATGGAAAACGATCGTTTTCAAATCGATCGATTTCAGATATATTTTTGGGGTAATTTTCGGATTTTCCCCAATAAAAGTAAACATTTGGGTTTGATCCCTTTGACTAATATTTTATCTTTCATTTGGTTTGAATTTTTTGGAAAAATTAGCGCAAATTATCTCAAAAATACATCTGAAATCGATTGATTTGAAAACGATCGTTTGCCATCACATACCTGATTATATTGGTTTTAATAGTAAGTAAAAACTTATTTTTAAACAGAAGAATTTTATTATACCAAAAAACTATTTGTATGAATACAGAAATCTAAAATATATTGTGTAATATAATTAAAAATGGGATTATCCCGTGCAAACATTTTCTTATGCATGCAGGCAAATTTAAAAACTCTCTTCAAAACAGCTCTAATTAATGCTTTAAATAAAATAGTAACGTTATATTTTAATTTAAAGTATTAATTTCACAAAAGTATTCTTCCTTCTTAATTTTTTTATTTATAATAAAAATTCATTAAGCGAGACGACAAAAATTTTTTGAGTGTATTGAATATTCAACAAAAAATGTTAGTTTTTCGGTGGTTGATTGAAGACTTAATGAAAGAGCGTAAGAATACATGTAAAGAGCGTAAGAATATATGTGATTTCAAAGGGCTCAATTGAGTTCGAGCTGGCATTTTGTTAGAGACGTCAAAGTACATTTAAAAAACGCCATGTACATATAAGAAATGTCATGGTACATTTTTTACTATATTTTTGTTGCTTAGTAGACCATATGATCACAGTCTATGTGTGTAGTCCAATGTTGGGCAAAGTCTCTCTGATTTTTAATTTTTCTAACCCTAGGGGTAGGCAAACATAGAGTACCGCATAGAGTGCGATCATATGTTTTACTAAGCACAAAAAAATAAAAAAAATGTATAATGACATTTTTTATATGAAGATGACGTCTTTTAAATGTACTTTTGACGTCTCTTAAATGTACTTGACAGTTTCGTCCTCAGTCTAGTTCTGGTTTATGTAGGCAAAATACAAATTAAGAGAGAATCAGAGAGACTTTGCCAACCATGGTATAAACGTCATCATTTTGTGACATTTTTCTACAATGTGATGACGATTTCAGTATTGATTCTTCTATGCTAGGGCTTACAATTAAATTTAATACATCATTGCTTATTTTTTCCGGCTTTTTCCGGAATCTTTCAAAGGCTATTGATAAGAGGATCAGATGTTATAATTAACGTGGACAGTCCTTATTTCGTGCACTCTGAGCTTCTTCATAAAGCTGCCCAATTGAAAGCAAAGCCGCTTTGGCGATATGCTATGAATTAATATTTTATGCAAAGTAGCACGGATAGAGTAACACGGTTTCAAGACAAAATTCATTGAATTCAACTAAGTCTATCGCGAATCCAGTAGACAATGCATCAAACTTTTTTATAATTGTAACATCCAACCCTGTCATCTGAGCACTCATCACAGCATTCTAAAAAAACACGGGCTGTTTTTCCGTCATTTGGAGAACCAAATCCTGGCTTTGGCTTATCTACAATGAGTCCTATCTAATTCTTAAAACTTAGTTTGTTTTTTTTTTTTAACGGAGCATGATCATTAATTGTAGCTAATATGTAAAAGACATTCAAAGCACCGCATCTAAGCATTAAGTGTAGATCAATGTTGGGCAAAGTCTCTCTGATTCTCTCTTATTTTGTATTTTGCTACCCCTATGGTTAGCAAAATATAAATTCAGATAGACTTTGCCCAACATTGTTGTAGATAAACCAAAGCCAAGATATTTTTGATTGCTGTTAAACTTAGCGGCGTCATCGTTCACCATCTTTTGGGTGGCGCCACAGATAAATCTGCTGGCAAAATAGCGTTACAAAGTGTTGAATTTCAATTACTTAAATACTTGATTTTCAATTGTTATTGTTACCGCCAATATTAGACTCTACTACCTTATATAACAACCCTATTTACATTTAATTATTAAACCATTTTACAACACTATTTTTCCATTATTGTAAAATCATTCTTATTATACATACTAAGAACTTGCCATTTGCTAATTATAAAGAAGAGCTCAAAATTACATAAAGCATAAAACTAAGGTAATAAATTAATTAATATTGTAAAAAATAAACTAATAAACAAAAATCGCTTTCAGATTTTTAAAGCGATAAACAGCTAAATAAACTTGGTTTGCTTTATTTTTAACAGTTATTGTTGTTTAAACAGTTAGTTTTAAAGAATAAACGCGAAGATCCTTCGACTATTACTTTAATCGCGCAGACGACAAATCATTTTTTGGTTCTTCGAACTTGTTAAAAAATACTCATTTAGTTGATTTTTCAAAAAATAATCTTTTAAATACTGACTGGGTTTGATTATTTCACTAGATCAATATACATATTGTTATGTTTTTTCCTTTAAAAACTTGGAAGGAATTATTTTTGCAAACAACCGAAAACAAAATTAAAATACTTTATGTTATAGTTTTATTAACTTTAGAGTTAATCACTTAAACACACTTCATTAAATTGCTTTACAAATATTCTTAGTCTCACTGTTCTCTTATACGCTTCTCAATTAAAAAGTGTTCCCACAATATTCGTCCATCGGCCTTATATAGTAGAGAAGAGAGTTTCTAGCAATTTCTGCAGATGTAAAAAAGAGCTGCTGTCGTTGATTACACTTATAGCCAATTTTCACGATGCGACATGTCCCCTGAAACATTTTGACGTTTTCTTTTGGTGTCCCTTCGTGTTTCAAGATGCGTTTACATTATACTTTTTTTGTTGAAACAATGAGGGGACATTTTGACGTTTAATTGTCTATTGCAGTAGTGCCAGATGAATATATTTTTCACCGACACTCGGATGTGATACATTTTTTTTTCAGAATTCGCTAATGAATAATATATAATTAATTTTTAATTGTAATTTTTTTATAGAATATTATTTTAATTTAATGATGTAGAATTAACCATATGATAGAAAAAAAATATTGTATGACATTTAAAAAATAGGTAACCCTGGGCTATTGTTTTTTACTTGCTTACGCTCCAAATTGAATTCAATTACTGAAGAGATAATAAAAAAAGTAAAGATGTCAGATTTAAATAATGATGAATATTTTGAAGAAATTTTGGATCTTATTGAGCCAAATAATATCCCAAATAAAAAAATTAAAAAGGAATGACTTAAACCATGAAGGTTATAGCGAAATCAACACAGGATATTCTTGTTTTTTGATAAAAGAGCTATCTTTAGATCCTTCGTCTTTTTTAATTATTTATGAATGGATGCAAATATTTTTATAACTCATTCACATTGAGCTCGAAAACTAGTTAGAGTAGTTTTCACCTTAAAACAATATTGAAAACTTTAGTTTTCAATGAAAGCTATTAAAATACCGATACAACACTGAGTTCATACCAATTATTACAACTCTATGTAAGAAAAATGAAAATATTAAAAATAAATGTCAGTTTAAAATAAAATATAAAAAAACAATCATTTTAATTTTTAAAAATTTCTGAAAAAACATTATGAAGTGATGAAAAAGTGATTATTTTATCGTTTTTTGATGCAATTTAATGTTCATAAATATTTAATGTTCGGTATTTAAAACTAATCGCGATTAATAAATAAATTTCTCCCGAAAACTTATGAAATGCCAAATTTCCATAATGTGAATGGTAAAGTTTTCGATGGTGTTTTCATATCGAAAATACCTAAAAACTTATAGTGTGAATGGAATATTAAATACATTCTAAAGAAAATTTAAAAAGACATCGTCAGCTGTTTTTTCAATATTTCTTTTAGTTCAAAGTTTGTTTTTGTTTCTGATGTCAAATTATTGTTGTTATTCCGAATTATCCAATTGTTTTTGTTAATTTTGGCATTAAAAACTATATTTCCAACAATGAAATCTATGTTGTTTTTGGCTTATTGTATTTGTTGTAGCCATGCATTAACCTGTATATATGAGCCTTAAACCAAGGCTCATATATACAGGTTAACGCATGGCTACAACAAATACAACAAGCCAAAAACAACATAGATTTTGTTGTTGGATAATAAGTTTTTTAATGCCAAAATTTAAAACAACAATTCGACAATTCAGAATTACAACAATAATTTGACAATAAATAGAAAACTTAAAAAAATTTTGAACTAGAACATATTTTGAAAAACAACTGAAATGTTCACAAAATATTTTTTTAATTCTGATTCTTTTGTTTTATGTTTTATTTTCGTTTTTTTTTTTATTGTTTTGTTTACTGTTTTAGTAATTTTCTTATTGTATTATTTCATTACACATTATTACCATCCCCATAATTGTTTGTGGTAGAAATTTTGTAAGACTGGTAGCACTGTTCGTATATCAATAACATGATTACGAAAGAGAAGAAAAAGAAACGTCAATTTGTCCCATGAAAACTCGTTTCGTGGGTCTTTGCTACCCCCACAGGCAACACTCTTCCCCTGGCCTACAAGCTCTTGTTTCGTGCAACATTTTCAGGGGACATGTCGCCTCGTGAGAATGGGCTATTACAATGTGGATTACGAAAGTTCATGCATGTTCCACTGCATTCTCACATGATCAGCGTTGCCATATGCTGTTGGTAAAAATCTTACCATCTTAGAAAAAAATTTTATTTTCAATAGAAAAATCTTCCATTAATAATATGATCCAAAATCAAAAACTTATTGCCAAAATAATTTTTGAGGTATTCACTAGATATCAATCACTTCCTGTCATATTTTCATAATAATGTTAAAAAATCCAAAAACAAACGATCGATTTTCAAATTCTGACTTATGGTTTAGTTTTTATTTTAAAACAAAATACACAACAAAAATTAATTTGAATAATAAATAGCACATTTTTTAATCCAATTTCTTAATCTTGAACAAAGTGAGACCCCCAAAATCTGAAAGCTTATGATCGTAGAAAAAAAAACCCTAGCTGGGTTTTAAATTAGTCTATATCTTGTAAGCTATTCGAAATATTGAATTGTATTTTCATAACTATTTTTATGTTTAATTTTCTTTTTGAAAAAAATGATTCATGAAAAAAATCAAGAAATCAATTCTTAAAAGATAATTGAAAAAATTTTATTGTTCAAAATTCACAAAAAAGATTTCTTGAGATCTTTTAAATTGAATATAGCAAAAATTTTCTTTAATAAAAACAATGTAGCTCTAGGTTTGAAACTCTTTCAATGTGTGTACCGGTATCATGGAATAAAAAATTTTGGCCATGGTTTTGTAAAGTTTTGAAGTTTTCATTAGAAAATTCATCCTGGACAAAATCACATATATCCCTGACCATATAGATTACTGCATATCCACTCCAATCTTCAACAAATCTTTCACTGTGACTATCTCTGGAGAACCCCCATCTTCAGATGACGGCAGTCTGGAGGTTTACACTGATGGATCGAAGTCTAAGATAGGCGTAGGGGGGGGGGGCTTCTTCATCCCAATTCTAGGGAAGGAAATTTGCTTTAGGCTCCCTGATCAATGTAGTGTCCTACAATCCGAGATATCGGCTATTCACAAAACAGTCAAATTGTTGCGATACCACAGAATATACGACAGGGATATTCGTTTCTGTATCGACAGTCAGGCTGGAATAAAATCCCTATCTAATATCCATACGACTTCTGTTCTTACCCGTGAATGCCGGGCATCTCTTAACGAGATGGCGAGACATTGCAAGATCGAACTGTTCTGGGTACCCCGGCACAGCAATATACCTGGTAACTCCACCGCGGACAAACTTGCTAAATCCGGTGCTCTCCTGAGTCAGGACAACGTCGATCAATTTACGGGCTTACCGCTATCTGCCTGCAAATCAATAATTAGGCAATTACTTTTCGCGTCAGCACAGAGCGAGTGGTCTTCGGAAACCACTTGCTCCATATCTAGGCAAACATGGTCCACCTACAACACTAAGCGTTCAAATATCTTGGTAACTTTACCCCGTCACAGACTCCGCAACATTATCCCAACCCTAACAGGTTATTGCGTTTTTGGGCTACATGCCAGAAGACTTAATCTTCAATTCTATGACTACTGTCGTAGTTGTCATAATATAGAAGAGGATGAGACAGTGGCTAATCTTCTTTGTCACTGCCCCGCCCTCTCAACTTCAAGGGCTCTCAATTCTGCATGATTTATCGGATCTAGCGAGTATTGACATTCGTAAAATAGACTCATTTATCAGGGCTTCAGGATGGCTTGATTAGCCTTTCATTGATAGCCTGGAGTAATTATTTTTGTTCTTTTCTTCCAGTCTATCCCTTACAGGTAACACAAAGGGACCGCTTTTTAGGACCCAAATGACGCTGACCTACATCGGCTGCCTGCCTAACCTAACCAATCATCAGTGTTTTAAATATTTTAAATTATAAATATACGAAGTAAAAGAAAAGTTCAAAATTTGTTCATAATTTTATGTGGAAAAAATCTTACAAAGCTGACAAAATTACAAAAAATCTTATTATTTCAAGCAAACTCTTAAAATCTTACCAGCAGTCCAAAAAACCTTCAAAAATAAGATAAATCATACCATTTGGCAAAGCTGCTTACACATACGTTGTACAAATAGATTATCTGAAGTTAACAGCAACATAAAGAGTGCAGATAAAGAGAAAAATGCTGCTCTACTTTTACAGCAATGTTGGGCAAAGTCTCTCAGATTCTCTCTTAATTTATATTTTGCCTACCCCTAGGCCCTAGGGACCAGTGTCCCGCAAAATCATACTATGGCAGTGATGCCAACCAAAAATTTTACTTTGTGGAAGATTCGACATTAAAAAGTAGTAGATTCCACAAAATTTATTTTCAAAAAGTGGTAGAAATACCACTTTTATTATTCAAGCTTTTAAAGAATTTCAAGTTAGAATAGTGTCGAATATGTATCAATAAATATACATACATATTGAATGTAATTTGAAAAATAAACAAGAGCTTATAAAAGATAATTTTTTATTCGAATTCTTAAAAGAATATATGGTTTTACTAAATAATTTTAAATGTTCATCTGTTGGTGTAAGCATTTACACTCCCTGAAGAGTGTAAGTAGAAAGTTTATTCCTATTAGAATTTTAAAGTAAATTAACTGCCGAAATAGCCTTTTAACATTGGCACTGCTATGTGGAAGCACAAGCAATTTTTGTGTCAAAGGGAGCCAGAAATTTTCAACACGTATGTATATTTTCTTCTAGAGAGGAATGAAATGTTATATTTCTTAAAAGCTTCCATTCCAAGTATAATTCGCTGCGGTCTTAGGGGCATAAATCTAAAAAGGAGAACATGTTACAAAAAAAAAAAAAAAATATATATATTTTTTTGAAACAGGTGTTCAATGTTGCATTTTTGGTAAAGAAAAATTGATTTAACACAATTTTGAAAAATCTTAAAAAGTAGTAGATTCTACTTAAAAAGTGGTAGAGTGTAGAAAGATACCCAAAAGTAGTAGATCTACTACAAAAGTGGTAGAGTTGGCATCGCTGTACTATGGCATCTTGTGTTTGTATGGGTTATTCTTGTGATTCTCTCTTTATCTGTGCTCTGATTTCGAACAAACAAGTTTTGTTGTTAGTAAGCGCTAACAGGGCTGCCAGATACTTTTTGGTCACCATCCCCAAATTTTGAAATTTTTAGCCCCAAAAATCCCCAATTCATAAAAAAATCGTATTTGCTTACATTTTTGATTTAATTAAATGAAGAGATCGATTTTATTAACATAAAAATAGTTTTGTATTCTTGCAATCATTACAGATTTAAATAATAAATATTATCTAGTATTTCGTAATCTTCAGAATCATAAATTCCTGGAAATTAGATGAGTAAAACTATACATAAGTTTACTTTCACACCAGTCAAGTTTGGCTCATGAAGTCAGAAAAAGTTGACGGAATTGAAATTGATAACAAAATTTTGAAATTTTGTATAAAATTTAAGAAAAATTAAATGGAATCTGATGAAGAAAATGTTCGTGTGTGAACGTGAATGCATATTCAGAAGATATGTGAAAAAAACAGACAAAGAGAATCTGATGTGTGTGAACAGCACTAAGTTTTTTGAATTGAATTTGCTAACATTTCAGTTGTCGGTTGAAATTCTTAACAACAAATTTAGTTATTATTATGTTTTGTTGCTTTTGTTTAACTCATAACTGAAAATACTCGCTCTACACAGGCATTGCTTGTATGAACCGCTAACATATTCAAGACATGTTCTTTATAGTTTGTGTAAAGGCAACATCTTAAAATTTATAAACTTTTGGCCAAAATTCAATTAAGATTGACGTTATTTCGAATATGATATTCCGATTTGTGAAAGAAAGTTTATTCCATTGGGTTTCGTAGACATCAATTTGGAGTATTCTCGATCACTGAATTTTAGTTGAAATATTGAGTTTATACATTTTTGCATTTCAAAGTATTTCTTGCTTGAAAATATTATCTGCTAAACCTAACGCCATTTCATTTAATACATGAAGTTTTGAATTCGCAAGTTAAAATTTCCCCAAAAAATCCCCAACAAATTTGAGTGAATCCCCAACAAAATCTCCAAGCCCCAAACCAAATTTGTTCGCCTTTTTGAAGATTGAATATCCCCAACATTGGGGCCAAAACCCCAAATCTGGCAGCCCTGAGCGCTAACAACACAACCTGTTTGTTTGAATGCCCATTAGAGAATGATTTATCTTAAGATAAACAATTGTTATCTCTTTCCTATTTGTGTGAGCAATATATGTGAAAATAAAATAGATAATAGATAGATAATAGATGCCCTCGGGCTAGCTTTTGCCGATCGCAGTTATAGACGCAAACAGAACAACAAGTACACCAACAGACATTCTAGAAAACTAGAGGAAGAATTTTAAGTAGTAAACTTTGCACAGTGGGACGGATAACTTAAAAATCCGTGACCATATGTATGTTTTAAATTCATTTTATTTAAAATAAAAATCTTTTTTATTTTTTGTTCCCATTATTTTTACCAATTCTTTTTGTGCTGACCATGGCATTAAATTATATCCACCAAAATATAAAAAATATTATTCCTTAATGTATATACATTTCATATCAGAATATGACAAAATATTAAATTTATATACACTGGTTTTGTAAATTAAATTGCACTTTTTTATAATTTTGAAATGCAGGCGACATAACACCAGAAATTTTAAAATTTTACCCTTTTAGCATTTAGTTTAATTTTTGAACTATATACACACGCAGGTGCTGTTAGTTTTGATGGAGTTTTTATAGTACTAAGTGTTCATGGAGTTGGCCTAATTCAAGTACTAAATGTATTGATTGAAAACTCAACATCACCTGAAGTTCCCAAAGAAAGACGTGTAGAATATTTGCGTTATTGTATTTTCCAATATCAGCGTATTTATAAGTAAGTTTTTAATTTAATATAATTGTTTAGAAGATGATATAACTAATAACTTTTTTTTTAATTTTCAGATACGTTCTCGATTTGGATAAAATCTATAGGCATTTTAGTTTATCACAGTTTCTTTTGAGTTTGGTTATATGGGGCATAGTTCTTTTTCAAATGAGTGTTGGTTTTGTAAGTATAAGTTTATAGCAGCACCTAAATATAAGTTTTAACCCCTTAAGTCGACTTATAAAGGCATTATATTCCCAAGTTCGTTCATGCGATGTGGAGACCAGCTGAGCAGAATATGCAACTTTTGGTATTTCTAAAGTTTTTTCAAAAGTAGTTTTGAGTTTTTCGACTTAGGCGGTTATTGCTTAGGTGTATATTACGAGTAGGTAAAACTTAGGTCCCTTTCAATGAGTCTAAAAATAGAATCGGACGCAGCTCATTGTCTGAGAGAAGTACCCCTTGTTCCAATTGGAATGTTACCGGGGAATTATATATATATATATATATATATATATATATATATATATATATATATATATATATATATATATATGTCTGTTACGAGTAACTCAAAATACAAATTTTTTACGAAATTTATTTTCCAGGAATCAGACAAAACAACAATGCTTCGTATGGTAATGTATCTGTCTGCAGCCGGTTATGAAATCGTTCTTTATTGCTACAATAGCCAGCGTTTGACCAATGAGGTAACTCCACAATATTACATTAAATTTTTTAAATACATAAACAAATTCTTTCTTTTTAAATGCTTCTACAAAAATATTCAAAGAGTGAGAAAATTCCTACGGCTTTGTATAGTTGTGAATGGTACAATGAATCAAAGGAATTTAAGCAACTTATTCGCATGATGATTCTTCGCACAAATCGTATTTTTTATTTAAATATTTCTTGGTTTACCACAATGTCTTTAGCTACTCTTTTGGCAGTAAGTTAATTTTACATTAATATCTCCATAATTTATGAAATATTGTACGATCTTTGTTACAGATGATAAAGACAAGTGGATCATATTTTCTGTTATTGAGAAACTTAGCAGAATAAACAAAAAATCATTGGAAAAAAGTAAAAGAATGACCAGAAGTCTACGTATTATATGTACATTTGCATAAAATTATTTAATTACAACGCTCTATTCAAATTAATAAATGTAATAACTTTATTAATCAAATAATTATTTAAAACATTAAAGCACACATTTTTATGTATATTAAATAAAAAAAGAAAACCGAATAAATTTATTTTATTAAATGTTACGATACGGTAACCAACCCGTACGATAACCAACTCAGCTCGAAGTTAATCAAACTCAATTAATCCTTATGTGTATACCAAGGTACCCCGGTACCTTTAGCACTTTCATCTTAACTTTTTTAATGGAAAAAGATGGTTCACAAACTTCAAACTTCTTGAGAAATAGTTTAAATTATTTTTACTTTTAAAAAAATATATTGCATAGGCGCTGTGGTCCAATTTATATCTTACATACGTAACAGTACGGCAAGGTACATTCTATATGAAAAAACTATTATAAGAAGTAACATTTTATTGAAAGATAACTAAAGCAAAATAAGACAGAGTAGTTAAAAATATTTTATAATTTAATATTTACATATGTAGAAACAAGATTTACATGATTTTCTTAATTTCATACATAGCTTCGATTTTTTTTTTTAATTTTATTCTTGACTCTGGTTAAAAAAGTGTTATGCTATGTCTACATGATGGTCAGATCTTACAATATTGTAAGAAAAATTGTAAGAAAATTTCTTACAATCGTGTAAACTTACAATTTTTATATGACAACGTTGTTAGCTAAAGCATTGTCAGCACATTGTCACACAACCACCTTACAATGAAATTGTCAGATATCTTACAATCGTGTAAACACCTTATTAGTGACATCCAATTTCAACAAATTTTCTAATATATATTTCTATCCATTGAAGCAATCATAATTTCAGTAATAAAAACTGCTAATATATAACAATTTACGTGATTTTTTATAACTTTGGTGAAAAATTATGTTGTAGTCGAAATCCCTTGATTTTAAGTCGCAGGTACGACTAAGCCGTTAAAGACATTGCTCTAGTTATTTCTTTGACTGGAACTTTTTTTGAGTTCGTTTAACAATCTATTTTAAAAACCCAAAAAAGGGTTTTTTAAAAATAATAATTTTTTATTGCATATGTTCAGGAGAGTCTTCAAGGACATAGGATATTTTATAAAATCCTTGATAATTTGGAAAGTTTTGAACCGACTTTAAGCTTATATATCATGTATTTGGGTTATTGGGGTCAAATGCAGAAAAATTGGAGGCTACATCTTCCTGTAGTACGAAACTTAATTTACTTAATACAGGGTGGCCCAGAAAGACCGAAGTGGTGTGAATTCCTTATAACTTTTTTATTATAATTTTTTTTCTTTTCTTTTCAGTATTTTGTAAAGAAGACTTGGATAATTTATAATGGAGCAATACACAATTGAACAACGTGCCCAAATTGTTGAAATTTACTTTTCAAATCAACGGTCCATTGTGTTGACCCAGCGTGCATACCGTCGTCAATTTAATGTGCGGGTTGCACCCTCTCAGTCAACAATAAACCGTCTGGTTGCAAATTTTCGAGAACAAGGTGCAGTAAGGAACCTTCCTGGTCCCGGCAGACACCGAACTGTCCACACGGCTGACAATATTCAAGTGGTACAGGAGAGTATTCGGGAGGATCCAGAAACATCAACCAGGAGACGTTCGTCACAACTGGGCCTCTCAAGAACGTCGCTGCAGCGAATTTTGCACACCAAATTTTATTCATAACTTAATAATGAGTGACGAAGCCCATTTTCAATTAAATGGGTTCGTTAACAAGCAAAACTGTAGGATATGGGCTACGGAAAACCCGAGAGTACTTCATCAACGACAATTGCACCCAGTTAAGTGTACCGTTTGGTGCGGTGTTTCTTCAGAAAGGATCATTGGCCCATTTTTTTTTTGAAAATGAACAAGGTGTCGCCATTTCCGTCAATGGTGATCGATATCGGGCCATGTTGCAAAATTTTGTAAGGCCAGCCGTGGAAAACCATCCGCAAATATGGTTCCAACAGGATGGAGCCACAGCGCACACTGCGAGGGCCACAATGACTCTTTTACGCGACACCTTTGGTGAAAGAATAATTTCTCGTAACAGCAATTTTAATTGGCCTCCGCGGTCCCCGGATTTAACCGCTCCAGACTGTTTTCTTTGGGGCTATTTAAAAGGAAAAGTTTATGTTAATAAGCCTAGGACTATTGAGGAGTTAAAAACCAATATTCGAGAAGAAATTAACAACATACCACCGGAAGTTTTGCGAAAGATCATGGAAAATGTGTTGGAAAGAGCACATTTGTGCGAAGCAGAATATGGCCACCACTTGCGGGATATCATTTTTAATAACTAATCCAAAAATATTCCCCATAAATTTAATGTATTAAAAAAAAAAAAATTAAAAAAATATCTCTTAAATAAGAAGTTATAAGCAATTCACACCACTTCGGTCTTTCTGGGCTACAGGGTGGCAAAGATATGGCATACATATATATTCGCCTTGACTTGTATCCTCGAATTCGCCTTGAGATTTACTCTATACTATAAATAAACGTGCATTGTAATTCTCAGAGTTATTTTCCGAGATCACGCATTTATTTTCTCCAAAAATGTTTGTTTACAATAATTTTTCCGTATAGGTACCCGGATACCTTGGGATGCTGTTAAAGGCGTTATTATACCCACCATCAAAAAGAAAGGGGGGTATATTGAGATTGTCATTCCGTTTTTAATTTCCTTAATATTAGCTCAAAAATCAAAAACGATATATATTCTGAATCCTTATGAAATTCTAAGACGATTGAGCTATGTCCGTCTGTCTGTTGAAATCACGATAACGTCTAAACGAAAAGAGCTAGCTAACTGAAACTTAGCTAAAACATTCTTCATCTATGAGAAAATTGGTATTGAAATTGGGCAAAATCGGTTTGCATTTGACCATAGCTCCCGTATAACCTCGTCTAGGCTAATCACTTATTTGCTAATAAGTGACAAATTATAACAATTATGATGACAAAATTTGGTATCTAGAAGTTTTACATAAGCACTAGGCAGCATATAAATCGGTTCACATTTAGCCATAGTTCCCATACAAAAAACTTACGAAAACAGCCTAAATTTCACCCAAAATACACTTAAATGCCAATAAAACTAAAAGTATAACAGATATAACCACTAAATTTGGCACAAGAAAGTCTTATATCAATGCCAGCCAGTGTGCAAAATTTTGTGGCAATCGGCCACCATTTGACCTAGCTCCCATATAAAAAACTTACGAAAACACAAAAATTCAAAAAAAAAGGGGATTTATGTCTGTCTGTCCGTCAGATAAAATCGTGATAGCTCCTTAACTACAAGAGCTAGTAAGACTAAATTAAGCACAAGGAAGTCTTATGTCAATGCCAGCCAGGAATCAGTTCATATTTGACTTTAGCTTTCATATAAAAAACACTCACGGAAACCAAAAATTTTAGCAAAGGCCAGTTAAAAGCTATTAAATTAGAAACTATTATAGCTATGGCCACTAAATTTTGCAAGAATAAGCTCTATATATATACCAGCCAGTGTGTAAAATTTTGTTACAATCGGTCAACATTTGGCTATAATTCTTATGTATATAACATCTGAGTTTATTTTTTGCATACATAATTTTTGTATAAACTTTAATCAATTTACCTTATTTCGAGATATTCGGACTACATTTGACCTTAGCTCTCATATAAGTCTAAATGACGGAAACATCTTAAATGTATAAATTTTGAGAAAATGTTTGTATGATGGCAAAATTTAGCAAATATTTGTCTTTATGCAGGAAAAAGAGCGCCTTTGAACATAGTGGTGAAGGATACCGCATATCGGGCTTGACCGACTATAGCACTTTCTTACTTGTTTTAACATAATTTGGTACCTCCCAATGGTCTCACTTCCTGGAGTTGAGATTTTTATGTAATTAAAAAAACTACTAACTGCGTAAACAAACAAAAATCAATGTAACAAATTTCGTTGAAATCGGTCCATATTTGACCATAGCACCGATACAAGACCTTCTTTTTGAAATCACTTAAAGCGGCGAAAATCACAAAAACGCTCGTAAATCTAATGATAATGACAATTTAGTGTTTGCACACATAATTTTTGTATAAAATGGAATCAAATCCCTCAATTTGAAAAAAATCGGTCCACATTTGTCCCTAGCTCATATATAAGTTTCAATGAAGGAAATGTAGTCGGTCAAGCCCGACTATACGATAACCTTCACTACTAAGCCAAATATGGACCAACAGACCAGAGACATACATATTTGAGCTTTTATTCAAAATTTCGAAATTAAAATAGATTTATGCCATTTCCGACTGAGGGTCTTATTACAAACATTAGTGCAAACCCAATATACCCTTTCCACCTATTGTGCTAAAGGGTATAAATATTTTTTTATTAATCTTTGGTTAAGTTCAAATACTTTGTACGGAAAATTTTTTGAGCTTATTTTTTGAAGTTGTTTTAAATTTTTGTTTTAAATAAATTGAATTTTCTTAAAAAATTGTTGTGTTGCTGCGCTTTTGCTTGTTGATGTAGCCGTTTAAGTGAAAATGAGCCCAGTAGCTCCAAAAAAATGGTATTTAAGGTGCGAAAACGCTCCAACTTCGTTTCACTTTTGTGTAAGTCAAAGTTACTCTTCTTGATGACTAAGACGAAGTGAACAAGGCTAATTCGAAGTGAATATTCCGTTGACTCCATTTATTTTTGTAAAAATTGTCCAATACCCAAAAACTTAAAATGTTGTGAAAGAGAAAATAATGTGTTATATACTTGCCGATACTTTTAAGACTGCCTTCGTTCGTTAACTATTAAATCCAAGTGCTCCATCTGAAGAATGTGATTTAAATTCTCAAGACCAAGATATCGATTTAGTTAGTGTGAAGTCCCAAAGTTTTCTAATATCGGAATATGTGCCAAATACAAATAACTAGACTACTCATTTAATGACTAGGACAGTTTTTCGTGATCTTGCACGAGATACAAAAATGTCATATAAAACTGCCGAAATTTTTGGCTCTCGTTTACAACAATGGGGTTTAGTTTCGCAGATTTCCGAGTTACTTAATTGAGCAAACCTGCACATGAACATTCATTTAATGAGTGTTTTGCATTAGATAAAAGAACCGGAATCACTTATGCGAAAGAAATTCGATATATTTTTATCCCTGATGAGTGAAGATTTTCAAAGATCAAAAATCGTCTGTAATGGATGCTACTTCATATACATAGGTAATAAATAACCCTCAATTCCAGTCATATTGGCTACTAAAGTAAAATAAAGTTATGAAAGTATGCTATTAATATTAATTGAATACTATAAGAATCGTTGAACATTTTGTTGCGACCTCAAAATTGTAACTATATTTATGGGCCTAAAGCAGGTATTTGCTAAATACCAATGTTTTTTGTGTCTTTGTGAAGAAAGACGCAGAGAGTTGCATTATACAGATTATAAATGGGACTCTCGCGTTACCTTCAAAATTGATCAAGAAAATATCGAGAAGAATCCTCTAGTCCCACCATCTGAAATAATTCTCCCTCCACTTCATAGCAAACTAGGTATAATAAAAAATTGTATACGTGCTTTGGATTCCGAAAGTCCAACAATGGCGCACTTAAAGATTTCCAAAATTGACTACAGTAAATATAGAAGCTGGTAAGTTTAATAATAAGATTTACAAGTTAAATAGAACAACTAATAAATACAATTTAATATACTTAGGTGTTTTAAATGGACTACAATTTAATACATTGCTTAAATATAAAGTTTCTTTTCATAGGAGAAAAATCCTTGAAAACCATAATAGATATTGTGGAAAACTTCATACGCAATAGGAAAGCGGAAAAATATACAGAAATCGTAAGAGGTTATTATAAATTTCGGAGAAATGGGGTTAATATGTCACATCCCAATAAACCAAAAAACGATACCGTACCATTAATGGTATAATATTTCAAGAGTTTTTAAGCTCATAAATTATAGGACGAAGTGATATAATTGTAATATTATATTTTTTAAAAAATGTAATAAAAACTTGTTAAAAAAAAATTTTAACTTAGAAATAAAAATCAAAAATTTTCTGTAAAAAAAATTATAAGAATAAATTAAAAATGTTTACGTGTATGTATAAATTATATAAATATACCGCGAATTTATAAATTTACCGCGAAGAACAGTTGCAGTCATATCTGGTAAGTATGTATATCAACATAACTATAATCTTTTGACTATTCTTTAAAAAATATAATATAATACAATAGTTTTTTCAACAGATTTGGAAAGAGTTATCTTAAGGCGTTTTACTTAGCGATATTTATTTCGACTATTTAATTTATAAAGCGTGTAAGTATTATTGTTATTTTATTATATATTTTTTGTATATTAATTGTTCTATGATGTTCTTTTTTATATTTCGTGGAGCAATTATCATCTTCTTCTTCTTCTGTTATCCTTGACTCCCAGTGGAGCAAAGAGCCTCAACCAACCTTTTATATCGGACTCTATTGCGAGATGTTAGACATACATCATTCCATGAATAGTTTGCTGCTTGTAACTCCTCATCAATTGACCTTCTCAAAGTTCTAGCTGGTGCACCAACACGACGACCGCTTCCTTGTGGATTCCAACGAAGCCACACACACTTCGAAGGCCAAATGCCAGCATTGCTCGACAAGCGCTTCGTTGGAAAATAAAGTCGTATCTGATCCTGATTTATCAAAGAAGAGGTAAGGATATTCCCCTTTTCTATATACATACATTATTGTAATCAAAGATTAGTCTAAAATATTAACTTAAATTTCGGTCCTTTGATGCCAATAACAGACTTTAAGTAAATGTCTTCTTTATTTTATACAACTGAACCACTGCACAACAATTTGTGTAGCTATTGGTTCACATTTTATCGATTATACATTACGAATTATTTAATAACTCTGTATGCATCTCACTTTAATTTTTTTTTTTTACAGATAACCATTGCCTTGCAGAAATCACAAAAGAAATCGGATGTGTAATAGCGCGATGGATGTTCAACTTAACCCAATGCTCCAATCGACACAATTTTAATATAAAAACAGAACGAACTATGCATTTCTGTTGAGAAAAACTCCTATTTTGTTTTATAATATAAATTTTTACAAATAATATAATACAGTGAGCATTCTTTATAAGCAACCTTTACACAAGCAACATTCTATTGAAGCAACCTCTGCATTAGCAACTTTTTTATCCCAAAATTTCTGTACAAGCAACCATGGTTTTATTTTTCATTTTTATTTTCGTTCTTCCGTAAAAATGGAGAAGAAAGGCAGAGTGTCAATTTCTTTGAAAACAAAATTATTAATTTTAAATGAACTCCAAGATGACAAGAAACCGACAGAGATCTGTGGAAGCTACAACATCCATAAGTCGACTTTAACGAGGATAAAAAATAATAAAGAAAACTTGGAAGAATTCGCCTCAAAAACGTATGTAAATAAAAAAAAAATTAAGCGAATGAAGCCATTAAAAAATCCTGATCTTGATGATAAACTATACGCGTGGTTTTTACTACGGAGAGAAGCAAACGAATTGGTTTCAAACGAGATGCTCAAAGTTAAAGCACTAGATTTAAAAAGGTCACTCAATGGACACCAAGAATTTTCAGCCAGTGATGGCTGGCTTGATAAATTCCAAAAACGCCACGGCATAAGAATTTTGACGGTTTCCGGTGAAAAACTTTCCTGCAATGCTGAGAGTGCTGCTACATTTACATTTTTACCGGAACAGATCTACAATTGTGATGAAACCGGTCTGGTTTACAAAGGTTTGCACAAGAAAACAAACGCTACCGTTTTCGAAAAAACTGCTGTAGGACGGAAATCCATGAAGGAAAGGGTCACCATTATGCCTTGTGTAAATGCAACTGGGACGCATAAACTCGATTTGATGATGATTGGAAAATCTAAAAATCCTCGGTGTTTTAAAAATGTAAATTTACCACTGTATTACAAATCATCCAAAAATGCTTGGCAAACTTCTGCGCTTTTTAAGGAGTGGTACAACGATTTATCCATCCCTGACGTTTCTCGTCACTTAGAAGCTAAAGGCTTACCAGTAAAAGCAATTTTATTGGTCGATAATGCCACCAGTCATGGGACAGCAAACACTTTTTCCAATGATGAAAACTTTAAGGTTATTTTTTTTCCACCCAACAATACACCCTTGTTGCAACCACTTGACCAAAACGTCATAAAATCCCTTAAGCAACGGTATCGAAAGCACCTTGTGTCAACACTCTTGGCGTTATGTGTAAACGGCAATAACGACATGGTCTCAGCTCTTAAAAATATTAATCTGAAAGACGTGGCATTTTTGATAGTTGAAGCCTGGAATGATGTCCCACGATCCGTTGTCATGAGTTCATTTAAACATCTGTTTTCATCGATCGACGCAATAGAATTTAATATACCGGAAAATCATTTTGTGGAAGAGGACGATATCCCCCTGCCTAGACTGTACAATTTGGTAATCGAAAATGATTTAACTGAGAACGAAATAATGGAATGGGCGACTGGTAGCAACGAGAGAAGCGTACTTTTTGAAAGAGAAGATGAAATAGCAAATGACGAGAGCATCGCGAACGAAGAGGGTCATATGGAAGAAGAGAGCAGAATCAGCATCGATAATGTGATAGATTCCTTCAACACCGCGGTAGAATGGGCAGAGGAAAATAACCTTACAAGCAATGAGATCTTGTTTTTGCGAAGAATTCGAGAAAAAGCAGTTCTTAAAAGACTTAATTAATATTATTTTAACTATGTAATAAAATATAAAACTTCTTATTTATCTATAAATCACAAAACTTTTTCTTAAAATTTATACTCCTTTTTTCTATATAAGCAACTTTTTCTACATAAGAAACTTTTTTGAAAAAATTGGTTCAGATTAGTTGCTTGTATAGAATGCTCACTGTATATATAACACTTAAGAGCTTAAAACGCAGCATGTTTTATTTTTACTAGTATCATTTTAGAATCATTATTAGTTATAATTAATGATATCGTTATAATATTATTATTTTTTAAAATCTCGGAAAGTATCGCGAAAATATCATATTGCCTCTTCTTTTCGATATTGTAAATAATATCATAATTTTCAAAAATTATTATATCATAATCGAGTGTACCTTTTTTAGGAGACTCTTATTACTTTAGAGTCTAGAATGATATCATTCTCGGAATTGCTTGCCGAGTAAATGAAATCGTAACGATATCATTATGATATCGTTTGGTTTGTTGGGATACAATTAATTTCCTTAATATCCATTTGAACTTTTAAATAACATGTTTTTATGCTTAATTTATTTAATAAGATGTAATACTGCTTTTCATTTTAATTAACCTTTTTTCATTTGACCATGTTATTATTTAATATAGGTAACATTGATATTTAAAACAAACATTTTCAAATTAAAATTTCGAATATGTTACCTGTTTAAAAGGATATACAAAAAAAAACTTTCCATCAATACCGAAAGTGCCCCAATGACAAAGTCTATCCAACTTAAATCCAGAGAAGCAGATGAGTGTCGCAAATGATTTTAAAACTTATTTGATTTAAACACCATTTTTATTAAAATTATATAAAATATTAATATTATTAAATTCTCTAATCTTATTCCTCATTGCTTCTTGCGTATTTCTTTTAAAACTAAGAACTTTCTAAAAACATATTTCTGGCTTCCTGATTATCTTTTTAACATTATGGACGAACCAAACCAACATCATGTTTTAAATGTGGTTTGACTTTTTCCCTACAAAACATAAATAATGACATTGTTCAATGTTTAGAAAGTTTTCATTCTAAAAATTGTAACGGGTTATCAATTTAGCGGTTTCAAAAGTGAACTTAAATAAAACACTTATAAAATATTTTTATCCATGATATTTATTTTTTATTATAAAGTTTGAACGTTGACATTATGTGTGAAACACTACAACATTTAAATGACCACCACGCGAAATGTTGTAAGCATTGACACATATTGGACGGTATTTTAGCCATGACTTGACGAATGTTGTTTTTTTAAGTTAAACACGGTCTTTCGCGTAGCCCCACAAAAAAAGTCTAGTGGTGTCAAATCGCATGATCTTAGTGTCCATTTGATATCGCCACGATGAGAAATTACGCGACCATATTTGCTGTAGTTGTGTGGCATGTGGCACCGTCTTGTTGAAACCACATATTCTCTAAGACGTATTCTTCAATAGCAGGCAAAAACAATCATTATATGACCATAACTCTCCGAATTCACGGAATCGACACATTCGGGTCTTCGGCAACACTTCCACTTACAGCAGCGATATTTTCAGCGGAACGAGCGAAACTATGACGCGCAATATTTGCAATATTTGTAACCGCTCCAGTCTCTTAAAATTTCTTCACAATTTTGCCAACTGCTTGCGTAGTTGACGATTATATAAACAATAATCTCTTCTTAAAGCACGATATGTATTGATAATGTTTATGTGTAATGTGATACTTAAGCGATCCATTTTCGTCAATGTCAGACTTTCAACTGAAAACGAAAAAAATTGGTTTAACAACTTAGTTTGACAGATGTCGAATTCCAGTCCTATACTTTTGAAACCACGAAATGGATAACCTGATATATTGCATACAATATACAAAACGCTTATACTACCAGTGTTATTATTTGTTGCTGAATCATGGACACTTGCACTAGGAGATTAAGTTATTTTTAGAATTTTGGAGAGGAAGATTCTATAAAAAAAAATTATGTACGTCATTAAACAACAGTCGTTGTGTTGGCTAGGACATGTTGTGCGAATGGATAAAGATAATCCTGCAAGAAAAGTTTTAGAAAATGATTCTGAGAGAACTAGTAGAAGAGGACGACCGAAACTTCGAAGGAAGCATCAAGTAGAAGAAAATCATCAAAGCTCGGAAAGTATGCGAACAAGATCAAAGCGCATGTATTTTTAAAATATGCTTGCCTTTAACCGAAACAGGTTGTAATATAGGCCATTTATGTAAGTAAGTACATACATATATACGGAATAGTAAAATTCTCTTTGAAAATATAGTCCAGATTAATGAACCCATTGAACTCTGCGACTTTTTATTTATTTAAGCTAAATTAATTACAGCTTAGACATTTATAATACATTTTTTTTATACCCTCCATCAAAAAGAATGGGGGGTATATTGAGATTGTCATTCCGTTTGTAATTTCCTTAATATTGGCTCAAAAATCAAAAACGATATATATTCTGAATCCTTATGAAATCTAAGAGCGATGTCCGCCTGTCTGTCTGTCTGTTGAAATCACGATAACGCCTAAACGAAAGGAGCTAGCTCACTGAAACTTCATTCTTCATCTATGAGAAAATTTTGGTATTGAAATTGGGCCAAATCGGTTAACATTTGACCATAGCTCCCATATAAAAACTTACGGAAACACAAAAATACAAAAAGAAAATACGGTTTATGTCCGTCTTTTCGTCAGAGAAAGCACGATAGCTCCTTAACTACAAGAGCTAGAGAGACAAAATTTAGCAAAAGTATTTTCGATATGTTATAGAAATTGTGTGCTGAAAATGGGTCAACATTTTGAATTAGCTGCACACTATTCGGCACAGCCGAATATAACACTCTTACTTGTTAGTATTTACATAAATATTCTTAACTAAAATTATTTGCATTTAGGAGTAGAAGAAGATTTTTTAGATTCTTCTACCCTGTTTGAGAAGTCGATAAAATTTTAAAATTAATTCACTTCAGAACATATTCTTCGGAAAGGATCATAATCCGCGTAGTTTACTCTTTGAAATTTTAGATTCCAATTTAAACTACGAAGGCAGAAAATGAGAAACTGTTTTTGGACGGATACTAATTTATCAATGTAAATATTATATTGCGGATCCCAAATTACTGATGCATATTCAAGTATAGGCCTTACTAAAGATGTATGTAAGCATTTTGTTACATATGGATCACTAAAGTCCTTTGCCCATCGTTTTATGAAACAAACACCATTCGCTTTATTTACGGTCATTAAAACATGGGAATTGAAATTTAGTTTTCTGTCGAACAGGACACCTAGATCTAAAAATGTATCTACATAGCTTAATTTATTCCCGTTAATGAAGTAATCATTCAAAACCGGTAAGCATCTAGAGAAGGACATGGATTTACATTTCTTGGATAGACTTTGGAAAAGTTTCACATCATCTGCATACATCAGGATGTTGCTATACTTCATAAACATTGGAAGATCATTTATGAATAAAAGGAATAATAATGGTCCCAGATGGCTTCCTTGAGGGACGCAGGAAGTAACATTAAAATATTTGGATTTAGAGTCATTAAATACAACACACTGTTTACGATTAATTAGGTAAGAACCAATCCAATTTATGAATAAGCCGCAAAACCCAATTAATTCAAGCTTAGCAATTAATAAGTCATGATTAACTTTGTCAAAAGCTTTACTGAAGAACGTGTATATAACGTCAATTTGAAACCTTTTACAGAAAATGGAGTTGATGTAGGACGTCAATTCCATAAGATTTGTAGACGTAGATCTACAAAAACCATGTTGATTTGGAGACAGGATTGATGAAACTTTGAAGAATAAGATTTCTGTTATGATCTTCTCAAAGAGCTTAGGAATTTTATTAAGGTTTGCTATAGCTCTGTAATTTGTAGCATCACTGCGGCTACCGGATTTATGAAGCGGAATAACATAACATTCCTTCCAACAGTCAAGGAACAGTCCATTCTTTAGAGAGCAATTATAAAGGTATGTAATTGGAAAGGCCAAACATTCAGCACAATTTTTTAAAATACAGCTGTGGATGCCATCTTTTCCTGGAATATATGAGTTTTTTATGTTTTTTAGGCTTTTAAGAACATTTGAAATTTCAATGGATGTGATATTGACTGGTGAAGTGGACGAAATTGCATTAGGATACCATTCATTATTGTATTTTATTGAAGAAAAAGTAGAGGAAAAGAAATCGGCAAACTGTTTGCTATATCAACATTGTTAGAATAAGTAAATTCATTGAATCTCATAATTGTTAGATAAGATGAGATTTTGAAGAAAACCATGGTGGTCAATTATCAATATACTTTTAAGTAACAGGAGTGTTTGCAGATATACACATTAATATCACAGAACGAATATCAATGACATCATTATAATTGCTTCCATCAATATTACATGTCAAAATTTCCGACCAATTAATGTTGGATAACATAAGTTTTAACTGATGATAATTTGTTTTTTTTAGACACAATACCTCGGATGAGTATTTGTTAACTGTTTTTTAGGAAATGGTGTAAATATCAATATAGTTAGATTTTGACGATCTTCAGGAGAAGTTAATGGCGTAGTTCGGCTTACATCAAATAGATAATTAGATCCAGAATCCTTTGATTGGCATTTTTAATTTTATTAATTTGAAAAATTAATAAAAAAAAATCTGGAATATAAGAACTTTAGATTAGGAGACCGCACTTTAAGAAACGTTGACGAACTAACACTCATATACTTTAGAAATAATAATTTTGGTTATAATTTATTTTCAAAACATTTATGCAAAGATTTTGTTGACAAATTAAGTATACAAATATAATGATATTAAACTTAGACAATAATACGTACATCTTGTTTTTAATGTGTTTTTAAAAACCTAATATTAAAATACAACAAATATAAAAAACGACATTTAGACTCTTCCAAATATTAAATTTGTGGCCGTAACGACTGCTTCACTATCGTCAGTTACTTTAAATTGCACCAAAATAATGATGTAAGCTAATATAACCAGTGTTGCCTAGAATGAAATTTAAAAATACATACGAGTATATATGTATGTATGTTTTACATGATAGAAATAGGAAAACACCTTATGAGGATATTCGAGACGTTATTATACCGTCTATGACTTCTTACCTTTCCATAACATTTTAGGTCAATATCGATAAAACCATCACAGGTAAATTGTATTGTTTGTTGCATAAGTTGTAGGGAATACTCTTTTACGAGGAAAATCACTGAAACATCGTGAGGATAAAGCTTGAAATTAAGTAATAATTGCGAAAATTTTCGATACTAAAATTTGAAAGATATATTTAATAACAGAAAGAGATAGAAATTAAAAAAAAACTTACCTCATTAATACAATTTTGAGTTAAATAACATAAAACGAGCATATTGAGAAAAATTATAAAGATAAGAGCCAAACGACCTAAAACGATAAAAAAATAAGTGCAACGTCCACATTATTTTAATTTTTTTGTACTTTCTGTCTTTGATTCGCCAAATTTTTGCTTAAATTGAGTTATACACATTTCTATTAACTTGAAGTATATATTTAAAGAAGTTCTAAGAGGCTAAAAAAAAGTCAGTTGGAAGAAGGAAATGGAAAAGGCCTTCAAGCACAGAATCAGTTGAAAGAAGGGAATAAAAACATGATTATTATTTATATTTCAGTAAATATTACTGCCTCGTAATCTCTTCTTTTGCTATGACATCATACGGAATATTTCCTTCATTGGGTGATGTAGGGGATGTTAGACACCAATCAACTGTTTTGATTGGTCATTACTTGATAAGCACTGACTTATCTCCTGAAAAGAACAATGGCCCGTAATCATAGTCAAAGACTAAAGTCGATTCGTTTTAAAAAAGAGTTTAAATTAAAAAGCCTTACTATCTTTTTTTGCCTCCAGCATCTTCTTTGAAATGAAGCTTATTTCTTCGACATTTTTTATTTAAACAAGTAAGAGTGGTATATTCACATTTTGGGTACCCTTTACCAATGGTGTTCCAAGAGTAAAGTACAAAATCGTAAGAATTTATTGATAATTATATAGTTTCTAACTGATTTAGTTGAGCCCCACACAAATGCTTGATATATATATTAATTTTCTTTTGTTCATACCCTGCAGTAAATGCCGTCAGAGAAACAATACTGTTTTGCTACTGACAATGTCTCCAGTACTACTTGCCTATTTTGCCCCATCCAATGTTATCTACAATTGACATTTAACATTTAGAGTTCCTACGAAATCCACCAGTAGACATTACCACTATTTACTTAGTATTGACTTTGTAGTTCTTTTGGTCCAAATGGAGACATTGGGATCAAATCGGGGCCTATTGATAAACATATATGTTGACACATTCGTTGACAATGTCACCAGATATATACTAGAATATTTGTCTCTATATATTCACTATTTCAGTACTGAACTAAAACTGGGGACATTTGAATTGATGTTACACAAAGTGTTGACATGGAGACACATGATCCCAGTTTTACTACAGGGTACTAAATGTAATTCCTAGCAATATTTGGTTATACTAGTATTATATGCAAAGAGTCTTTTGAATTAACGTTAGGTTGGGCAGGTGATGTCGGCAGCTTCACTTGGGTTCTAAAGTGGTGTTTTTCTGAAAGATAATGATTACTAGGCTACAAGTAGAGAATGGTTATTTAAGCCAGCCAGTAGCTTCGATATACAGTTTGTCAAGTAATTGTTTGCATTAAACAAAAATATTTAAAATGCTATTTCAATTTCGAAAAATGAATATCAAATCGTTTAAATCTGTTTCTTTTGTTTAACACATACCGTTAATGCAACGGTTTACTACAAAAAGTCGTAAAAAAAATTGAAGTAAATACATGCATTGCAACAACAACAACAGCGTCCGCAAAGGACGCTGTCGGTCCATGAGCACCTGAGATATCGCTGAAACACTACTTTCAAAATGTAAATAAAATTTCTTAGAAACGTACTTTCGGCAATTTGCTGTACATCAAAGTTAGTGTTTTGGCTATATCTCAGTTGTTTATGGACCGCTTTTGGTAAAATTTAATAAGGTGCTTGGAGGGGGAATTTCCTAAATCTAAAATCTATGTATGTCCGTGCTCCAGGAGGATAGTTTTTCCTATTTCTGCATTTCATTTTTTTAACAAACTTTCTCTAAGGCTTACTTTGGGCAGTTTTCGATATATCAAATTTAGTGTTTTGGCGATATTTCAGTTGTTTATGGACCGATTTTGACCGAAATTTTACAGAGTGCTTTAGGAAACCATTTCCTAAAATCTGATATATAATATATAATCACTCGTACGCCAGGAGTATATTTTTCTCTTGCTATTTAAAATGTGAACCGCCGTGGTATAGCAGGTAATCCGCCTAGCATACCAGAGGTCCCAAGTTCAATCCCTGCCAGACCCACTAGAAAAAAATAAATTTTCAAAAAAGCGGCGGTTCACCTCATAACTCCGGTAGCCACTGGTAATTGAGTATTAGGCTATGTAAAACTTCTCTAACTAATGCATTTGCCGTTCGGAGTAGGCGTTAAAACGTAGGTCCCTTTCAATGAGTCTAAAAATTGAATCGGATGCAGCTCATTGTCTGAGAGAAGTACCCCTTGTTCCAATTGGAATGTTGTCGGGGAATTATATATATATATATATATATATATATATATATATATATATTTAAAAGTGTTTTTTTTTTGGTATTTTTTCTATATTTTGGGTGTTTTTGGACCGATTTTAATGAAATTTAATAGCGTTCATTGCGGGGGAATTTCCTAAAATCTGATATATAATATATGTGGGTCCATTCTCTAGGGGCTTCAGAAACTTGATTTCAGACAGACGGACAGACAGACAGACAGACAGACAGACGGACATCGCTTAATCGATTCTCCTCCCGACATCGGTATAATTTTTATGGGGTCTACGATCAAAAAAATTACAAACTAATGCACAAACTTATAATACCCTTTCACCTATTGGTGAAGGGTATAAAAATTATTGTAAAATTTGACGCTTTTCTTATTAAGGTACAAGGCCAATAAACGCGGCATGCGGTTGCGGAAGGTCGTAGTATTGCCAGTACAAAAAATGTGCGTTTGTTTACAAAAATATTCATATAAAAATATATTTGAGTAGGATATAATTAAATCTGGCAGCACTGAAAAATCACCGCGCGGAAAAGTAGAACAAACTTCTACTTTTTTCCATTGCCGCTTCAAATTTGACAAATCAAAAAAGAGCTGATTGCCGCCCGCAGCCGCTTTCCGCGTGCATTGGCCTTCTACCTTTAATTTGATTTATATTTACACATTTGTAAATTAACAGTAATGTATATCATAGTTGTTCTAAAATGGTATGTTATACAATAAAAAATACAACCCTAAAAGTATCGAGTACTTACTTTTTGGTATTAAGTACCGAGAAAAATAGTCGGTATTGAGTACTCAATAAACAAATACTCAATACTTTTACATCACAATTTAATAAATATAGAAAGCGTTATGAGATTGATGGTCATTTATCAATTCTATTTCATTTGAACGTTTCAAACTAATAAAACTGAAATTTTACTAATTCTGAGGATAATGATTAACGTAGAAATATGTTTATAAAATACTTACTAAAAAATCTCTTAAAACTTACATATTTGATAATACGAACCAGATTCATATGTGGTTTGCACATAGGCCCAGTTTATTGTGCACAAGATGACAATACCATTATAAAAGAATAAAAGAAATATGGGCCAAGCAAAATAGTGCTCAATTTTATGTATTAAATACCAAATTTCCCCCAATGACATCTGATTTTGTCTTAATTCTTTTTGATAAGATCTGGGTAAAGGCTGTTTCCTGTCCACTTCATTTTCCAGTCTAGCTTTAATGCACTTTACGTCCTCCAACAATATTAATAAATATTCATTTATCAATTGAACATACATGCCGTATTCAATGAATTTCATTTCCATGGAGACCATAAAAAACATAACAGATAGTCTGCCAACCAAACTTATGGATCCGGCTATAACCATATAATGAAAACAAAGCAAAAGAGGCATCAAGATAAATAGACATGATCCAGTTGTCATAAACAATCTTTTCCTAGGCATTTGATCCTTAAACACAACAGGACAGGAAGTTTTTAACTTGTCTTCCTGGTTTCTAATTAACAACAATATCTCCAAGAACTTCTGACGACAGCACCAACATTTGTATCCAAAGAGCAGCTGCATAAAGACTAAAGTGTAATTTTGTATGTAGGTACCCAATTCGGTGATGGAGTCTAATTTGTTTTTTATGGACGCCATATACACGACTCGATTATGTACATATGTCACCCAAGTATTAACGACTAAAAGAAAGACTGCATACGCAAAATATACCAAGAGAACTAAATAGTACCAAAAATCTTTTTTAGCGCGATATATCAAAAAAGGAGGAAAATTTAATCCAAATATGGAAAATATCCATTGGTAAATTTTTAATTCTTTAAGTAAAACACTTTTATTTAAAACTCCGTTCATTCTTAATGTAATTATGTTCCAATTGAAAAGAAAACTATACTAAGTTCTGCAAAAGTGTTGCACAATATTTACTATGGCAGAGTAATAAAGATAAAACTAGATATCAAGAAAAGTACATTTGAATAATTAAAAAAGTTCATAAAACGTGTGTGTTTAAAAACTTTTTTAATTAATTTTTGAAATTTATTAATGTTGTTCAATTGCGTAAAGTTGTAATTAAAGATATAATAAAGTTTCAAAGTAAATTACACTGTGCGCCAAGTAATTTTTTCCCGAATGAGACCAAATGTTAGTGAAAGTAGGCTATCAGTAGACCAAAAGGATTTTGCAAAGTAAGCTATAATTTTTAAGTTATAGCTTTTTGAAGTTGGGCTATTTTAGAAAATATTTTCCATATCGACGCTTTATATTCAAAAAGTGCTATCTACATTTTCGACCAAAATGGTTTTTAATAGAAACGAGTTCCTTGGCTTATCTGTCATATGTCATATAAATTTTAAGAAAGAAAAATAATTCTAAAACATTTTTTTTATAAATTGTGCTTGTGCTGTCTACTCATAATAGTGATAAAAATATTTATGGAAATAATAACAATTGCTATTAAAAATACATTGCAATTAGTGATAAACCAACAAAATGGACCACAATTCCCTACAACGTACTGTAATCACGGATTTCTAAAATATGCTCGGTCTTTGACCTTAACAGATTGTAAATAAAGGTCATATAAGAAATAGAATACCTTTAATTCTATTAATATAATTATGGTAAATCTAGTTTTGTTCAAAAAACTTATTGTTTTAATTAAAACTCGTGATATTTTGATAAAAGTTTTTGTTGTTAAAATAATGCTATCTACTTGCTTTTGTATTTGAAACGATAAAATTTTAACTCGTAAAAAGTGCTATCTACTATAGAAGCGCAAATATAAGGAGTTAATTAAAAAACTTAATTTGTACAAAATCTTAGGCCCAATTTGTATGGTATTGTAAAAAAAAGTTTATTTACTACTCTTATAGTTAATCAGCCTTATTATGATAGTCGTTGTCGTGACGTTTTTAAGTCGAATGTCAGCTGGTTTTAAATGATGGTATTATGGTTGTCGAAAACGACAAAATTCAACTCTGTTGTAACTTCTATTACAATTTTTGGTACCATAAATGGCGTTTTTCATAATCAAAAGTGACACAAAACGTCGTTGAAATTTTTGTTAACGAGAGTAAAATATATAAATTATTTTTTTTTGTAAAATGGATTTAAATAAAACGTAAGTGTATATTTTCAATTTAAAATTAATGTTTTTAACATATTAAATAAATATTTTAACTGATTTCAGAGTAAAAATCACTAATGCAAAGCAATTCGAAAAGATGGTGGAACTGTTGGAACAAAAACCAAATGTAGCTAGAGGATTTAATGCAGGTCTTTCTAAAATAAATATAAAGGAGGAATGGAATGGTATTGCTGCAAAAATAAATAGCTTAGGACCACCAATACGAACTGGTGAAGGTTGGATGAAGGTGTGGGCTGACTATAAATTCAAATTAAAAAAAAAGTTGACACACAACAAAAATGAATGTCTTGCTACAGGTGGGGGTTCCTATAAACAGTATGTGCTATCTGCAACAGAACAAGCTGCCAGTATGTTATTGCAATTGGACACGATTTTTAACTCCCGACCAGCAATTGGAATTAAATCAAGAAATACTCAAGAAATTTTAGCTGAAATAGAAGTCGTCCACGATAAGAAAAACGAAGAACCATGCTCTTTTAACTCTATAGAGCATTTATCAAATGTTGGATATATGTCTCCAAAAGAGCTTCCATCATTGAAAAGAGCTCCATCTAAAACTGCAGAAACTAAAACTAAACTCCTTTCAGAACAATTGAGTGTACAAACGAATTTGTACACAGATGTAAAAAAGTCATTGGCGGAAATTGAAAGTTATCAACGCAAATCTTTTAAGTTGAAGGAGGAAAAGTTGACACTTTTCAAACAGGAATTAATAAACAAGGAAAAATATAGGAACGAATTTTTAAAACTGAGAATGGCAGAAATTGAAATTAAAAAAAAGCGCCTTGAGTTAGATCATATGAAAAACCGTTTAAATTAGTTTATTATTATTGTTTTTTATTTGATTTATTATTATTTTACTACATAATTGAAATTGGTATGTTTTTAGTTTTAAAAATGTTTAACAAACAATAAAATATGAATTTTAAAGAGCTAATGAATGCATTATTGAATTTCTGATATTTAAGCTACTCAAATCATCATTAATTTCAGGATTAGATATTTCCTGAATGTCTAATTCGTTATCGATTTCAGGGAGTTCCATATTACAGCTTATGCATATATTATGAAGAGCAGCACAAACAGCAGTTATTTTCCCACACATGTCTGGAGTGTAATGCAATTGCCTAGCGCCTAATATACATCTAAATCTATTTTTAAGTACACCGATAGTCCTCTCGACAATGTTTCTATTTTTTGCATGTATTTGGTTAAAACGACTTTCTGGAGTTCCTTCTTCAGTTGATCTAAATGGAGTTATTAAATATTTTTCAAGGGGGTAGCCTGCATCTCCTAAAAAAAAAACAAATGTATAATAAACAAGCAAAACAAACAATTTTAAAGTACCTAATAACCAAGAATTTCGTTCCCCATTGTCATAGCATGCTTTTAAATGTTGTTTTAAGTCGCTGATATTCCATACAAAAGAGCCGTGTACAGATCCAGGGTGATGTGATGATATATATCTTATTTTGAGTTTATGATCACATACCTATAAAGAAAATGTTGTAATATATATCAAAATTTGTACCATATGTATTTTACCACTGTTGCGTTAAGGCTGTAAAAACCTTCTCTATTAAAATACTTAAACCGCTCTTCCATTTTTGGAGCCAAAATTTTAATATGTGTGCCGTCTATGCATCCTATTATACCGGGGAATCCCGTTTTATTGTAAAAATACTCTTTAATTTCACATTTTTCGTTGTCATTAGTTGGAAATGAAATCCAAATAGGGCACAACTCGTCATACATCACGTTAATGCACTCGATGAAGGCATTGCTTACGGAAGATTGACTAACACCAACATTATAGTCATTTCCCGCACCTTTTTGGTAAGATCCCTCAGCGAGTATCCGCATAGTGGCAGACAACTTCGTTATGTTAGGTACACTTGTTGATCTTACAGATTTTGTCAATTTTGGTGAGATTTTGTCCAGAATATATTTAAAAGCTTCTTTTTTTAATCTAAAATAACTTATAAATCTTAAAAAAAGTAATTTAATAAAACTGAAACACTCATAAAATTGTACCTACATACGTGGAATTTGGTAATGCGAATATATTTGAATTCTGCCTTAGTTCTCTTCTTAGTGCATTTAACTCCTTCACAGTATATTCTTCTTCATCGTCAGAAGATGAGAATAAAGCTACACTCAACATTTTCTTTTTTTTATAAATTTTTATCAAAAACTTTCGTCTAATTTGAAAAAAAATTAACATAACAGCCCATTTTGACAAGTTTGTATAACCGGGTGGTTAATAATTATATACAAATGGTAGAATTTTATACAACCTGTCTTTTATATTCAAGTACATAAAGAGTCGCTGTCGTAAATTTTACATGGTACCAAAAAAACATTTAAACGACAACGACTTCAGCAACATTTGTAATACGACAACGACACTCGTAATAAGGCTGAATGACAAAAACAGTTTTTTCGCTCTCCTGTAAAATTGTAAATTTGTAGATAGCACTATTTGAATATAAACCCTCGATATATTTTCTACGTGGAGAAAAATCAGTAAACAAATTTAAAAATTATATTTGTACTTATATATATTAGTTCTATGATATTTTGATTTATCAATTTTGATAATTTCCTTATTAAGAAATATTTTTTTTTAAATTGTTATCGGGTGGTTTAATTTCAAGGGCCGATGTTGATTTTGAATAAAACACAAACTATTTAGGAAATTATTGTAATTTTATTTTATTATGATATATTGGTATTACTCAATTATGTATGAAACAAAATATCGGCCAAAAGGGCGCCGTGACCACCGCTGCACACCTCCATCCGATGGTCCAAATTTTCGATGACCCTGAGGCATAATGGAGGTTCTATGCCGTTAATGTGCCGAATTATCTCATCCTTTAGCTCTTGAATTGTTGCTGGCTTATTCTTTCAAATAACCCCAAAGAAAAAAGTCCAACGGTGTCAAATCACATGATCATGGCGGCCAATTGACATCGCCATTACGTGAGATAACACGGCCATTGAATTTGTTACGCAAAAGAGCCATTGTTTCGTTAGCTATGTGGCAAGTAGCAGCGTCGTGGTGAAACCACATATCGTCCATAAAAAGTTCGTTATCATCTCACGATAGCGAACACCATTAACAGCAACTGTCTGACCGGCCTCATTTTGGAAAAAATACGGCCCGATGATGCCGCCAGCCCATAAGCCGCACCAAACAGTCACTCTTTGTGGGTGCATTGGTTTTTCGACAATCACTCTTGGATTCTCACTCGCCCAAATGCGGCAATTCTGTTTATTGACGAATCCACTGAGGTGAAAATGTGCCTCATCACTGAAGATGATTTTCTTCGAAAATTGATCATCCACTGTTGCCATTTCTTGCCACCATTCTGCCCTTTCACGACGTTTGGAATGGTCAAGAGGCTTTAGTTCTTGAGCCAATTGCACCTTGTAAGCGTGTAAATACAAGTCTTTATGCATAATGTTCATCAACGATGAGTGTGAGAGGTGCAATTGTTGGGCACGACGACGAGTTAAGGTGGACGGCTCTTCAGCCACACTATCGCGAACAGCAGCAATATTTTCTGCAGTACGAGCTGTAGGAGTATGCACTGGTGTTCTCACATCTTCTACAGACCCGGTTTGCTCGAATTTTTCCACGATTTTTGCGATCGTACGCACATTTGGACGATCAAATTGACCAAAAAAATCACGAAGTGCACGATATGCATTTTGATTTGAACGCCCATTTTCATAATAAGTCTGGATAACTTTAACGCGTTGTTGGATTGTTTATCTTTTCATGGTTCAAATTGAGTAAGTCTGAAATATAGAAATGACAAATAAAATTCGAAAAAAAACTTGGCGTTTAGATGTGGTTCACATTTAACATCGGCCCTTACAATTTAACCACCCTTTATAACTGATAAAATATTTCTTTGAATTAAAAATATTTTTACTTTAAAATAGCAAGGAACTACATAATATCCCATTCACATTACGAATTTTTATGAGTTTTCGATAATGAAAACTCGAAAACTCTACCGTTCACATTTTAAGAAATTTACACTTATTGAGTTTTCGTCGGAAATGAATTTTTTCACTCGCGATTTTCTTTAAAAGAACGAGCACCAAACACTTAATTATTTTTAATCGGATATATAAGGCTGATGGACGAGTATTGTGGAAAAAGTTTTTAATTGAAACGCGTATAAGAGAACAGTGTGACTGAGAAAAAACGTAAAAATATGTATTTGAGTTTTTCAATAAACATCGATTTCAAAATTGTTTTTTAGTGCCTTTTTTTTTTTTGGAGAAAAATAAACAAGTTCGTGAACAATATTAGCCGATATTCGTTCTCCAGACGAACAAATTTTAATTTCTGCTACCATTAATTGTTTTGAATTGTCCGTAGAATCCGAAATTTCTTTTGCTTTCCGCTGTGTGTTGGACTTTGTCATAAATAAATTTTGTTATATCAATTTTAAGAAGAGAAAATTGTCCACCAGTTAATATCAACAATGTCCATATTCCTGAAGAGACAAAACTTAAGTACCTTGGTGTTCACCTAGATCGTCGTTTGACTTGGGCCCATCATATAAACTGAAGACTAAACAAATTTATTGGTTAATGGGTCCACCGTCTTCCCTAGACCTAGAATACAAACTCCTCTTGTACAAGGCCGTTATAAAACCAATTTGGGTTTACGGCATCCGGTTGTGGGGTACAGCATTTACATCTAATGTTGAAAAATTACAGAGAAGACAGTCAAAACGCTTAAGAATAATAACTGGTGCTCCCTAGTACATCAGAAACAGCAACATTCATGATTCCTACAGTACGCGAAGAAATAAAGAACTACATTCTCAAGTATTCAACAAAACTGGCTGAACATCCTAATTCCCTTGCAAGGGCATTGCTAACACCAGAGGGTCACAGACGCTTAAGTAGGATGAGAACGTTCAATCTGAATATTTAATATTTAAAAAATTCATATTTGTTATGGCACTGGCAATTATCAAATTTTATTATGTATAGGTTAAGATTTTAATACACATTTGAAAAAAAAAATCAATTTTAGAATTTAGCCAATCAGCGTTCCATTTTAAATGTCTCACTAAGTTGCATTCGCTTTTTTCACTTGACGTTTGTTTCATAGCAAAACTTTCTTACAAAGTTATTTAACTTTAAATGTCTATAGAATTATTACTTCCAGTACTAATATTTCCACATAAGAAATTAAAAACACGATCATGCCTTTCGTTTTGATTTGTTAAAAGCCAAATTTCAAAAAATATCACTACAAATAATTTGTTTAGACATGATGTTTTTATGGACCAAATTTATGGGTATCAATTAGGGTAAGTTTTTTTTTTGATTTCTATAAATAAATTAAATTTTTCATAACAAAATTAAAAAAATTTTAATTTTGTAGCTTACAATACCAAGATTTATTTATTTCATTAAATAATAAATTTTAACCACAACAAAATCTAAAATTTGATAAATTTTAATACCCATGATTTAGGTTTAATTATTTTGTATATCTTAAGTAACTTCAACAATATACTTCTATAACAATTATGCTTCACAACTATTTTGTAACATTGTAACAGCCTGGTTGTTTCCAAGGCTGATCAGCCATTCCCTAAATCAAGAATTCACAATATTAGCTGTATAATAAGTTCGATTCTCATTGCCATAATCTTTTTCGCTATTTTATCCCTTTTTCTGTCATATGATGTGAGGACCTTAAGAGACATTTTAAGACAATATATTGATTGCCACTTTTTTCATCCGGCAAGTCCCTGGACTTGACAAGTACACAATTTAAAATGTAAACTTTTATTTACTAACAAAATATAAGAATTATAATTCTAAGAGAATATAATTTAATAAATAGCGCATTCATATTTGGTTTCCCATTATAAAACACAGAATCAGTGAATCATTCATTTGTAGATTGTAGTGACATGTCGTACATATGAAAACTGTTTCTATATTGAAAACCAATATTAAGTATTTTAGTGTGTCATATGTTTGGAATGAGTCTGTGGTTTTATACACATACATACGAGTATTTACATACACATGTATGCATTTCATTTGCATATAATTGCCCAGTAAACTTCGCATACAGTATAATTATTGCCACATTATAAAGAAAAAAACATGTAAGAAAAGCTATAGTCGGTTAAGCCCTACTATATGATACCCTTCTCTACTAAGGTCAAATCTTATATTCTTAAACGAGCAATAATTGTATGTATATATATCTATATATATATATATATATATATATATATATATATATATATATATATATATATATATATATATATATATATATATATATATATATATATATATATATATATATATATATAGAATGGCTATCTCGAAAACGGCTCTAACGATTTTGATAAAATTTGGACAGTGGGTATCTTTTTTGATGTATAGGTCGAAGAAGAAGGGACTTTTGGAACTTTTACCTCTAAGAGGGTAAAAACGGGTAAAAAGGGGAAAAAATCGAAAACGCTATGTCTCCTAAAGTAATAGGTATAGAAACAAAATTCAAATTACGTTTTATACAGCTTTGAAAATAAGCGGACAGGTGTTTGGTACTTTTTTGAAACTATGTCCGATAGGGGGTAAAAAAGGGTGAAAATAGTTTTTTTGGCACCTTTTTAACCCACTCTTATATTTTAAACTAAAGAATATAGAAAGAAACTTGGTACTGCAATCAATAGATGTAAAAAAAACATGAAACACGTATATAGTACTTTTTTGATTTTGGAGCCAAAATGGGTAAAAAAAGGGATAAAATAATAACTTAACATCTCCAAAGTAATATGAATAGGAACATTATACATTATGTTAAATGCGTTTTAAAAAAATGTACCGAACTCAGTTGGCACCAAAAAAGTACCAAATATACATATGGAACTTTTAGAAATTAGGGAATAAAAAGGGGGAAAAATTAGTATTATTTTAAACAAATGAATGTTTGTCTGTATGTGTGTTCTTTATAGAATAGTTAACTGTGAATTTGATTGTGTTATGCTCTTTAGCGAAGATGTTGCGGATAAGCCGGCGAAGGTTTTAAAGTTGATAAGACTAATTTCCGACAGATGGCGCCACTGAAAATTACTAAAAATGAATTAAATCGTAAACTGTACATTTGATCATGCTATGATCTTTAGCAAAGTTGTAGCGCATGAGCCGACGAAGGCTTTTTAGTTGGTATGAATAATTTCCGACAGGTGGCGCTACAGAAACTTACTCAAAGTCAATTTAATCGTAATCTGTACATTTAATCATTCTACAATCTTTAGCAAAGTTGTTGCACATGAGCCGACGAAGGTTTCTTAGTTGGTATGAAGAAATTTCGACAGGTGGCGCTACTGAAATTTACTCAAAGTCAATTTAATCGTATGCTGTACATTTAATCATGCTATAATCTTCAGCAAAGTTGTTACGGATAAGCCGAAGAAGGTTTATGAATTGGAATAAGCAAAGTCCGACAGGTGGCGCCACAGAAAACTACTCAAAATGAATTAAATCGTAAACTGTGTATTTGGTCAGACTATAATCTTTAGCAAAGTTGTTGCGCATGAGTCGACAGAGATTTCTGTTGATATGAATAATTTCCAAAATTATTCAAAATGAGTTAAACTGTAAACTATGCAAACTATGTGTTGGTCGGACAAAATAAATCAAATAATTCAAAATTAACTGAATATTTCTACAATGTCTTTCCTCTAAATTTATTTTAGCACTTTATAATATAAAATATATAAAAACTTTAAAATTTTCCTCCGAGCAAGGCTCGGTCTACCAGGTACTACATATACTATGTGCAATTTTTTTAAATTTCGAGATTTGTAAAGGACCATAAGGATCAAAACTGTATTCCGGGAAGGCATACCTATGGGAGATACCGAAAATAGTAATCCAAAAAGTATAGGGATCGTCCTTGGAACAAAAAATGAGCCTGTTCCAAATTTCATCAAATTATCCCTAAAGATACGACCTGTACATTGATAACAGGCTTACATGGATAACCAGCTAGCCGGACGGACATCGTAAGGGAGTGATTCTGACTCGATTGGTGTACTTGAAGGTGGGTCTCAGACCAATATTTCTATGTGTTGCAAACATCAGCACAAACCCAATATACCCTTTCCACCTATGGTGGTGAAGGATATAAAAATCATTTTAGCATCATTTCATATTTCCAACTACCGGTGGTAGGAGTTGTTGTTGTGATACATATAATTTGTTATTGGGCTGTCCATCACTGCTTTAGCTCATAGGTTTTCGCGAAAAACTAACAAAATACATATCTTTTATTAGTTTATTTTATGAATTTAATTCATGAATTGAGTTTGATTTTCAGGAAATGAAAAAAATACTGTATGAGTATTACAGATACGTATGCATGTATGTATATCAACCTGTTAGTTCAGCAGCTTCAAAAAATATAAATATCCCTTCGGCAAATTCGAAACCAGCTTTTGCACCCTTTTGTTAACAGGTCTAGATAGTCTACTTTCACACCAGTCAGGTTTGGCTCATCAAGTCTTGAGTCTGTATAAGAAAAAGCTGGCAGAATTGAAATTGATAACCTGACCGTACTATCAAGTTAACGAAAATTTTGAAAATTTCTATAAAATTTAAGGAAAATGAAATGAAGACTGTTGAAAGAAATGTTCATGTGTAAACGTAAATGCAGGTTCAAAATAAATTTATGGCCCGTTTTTATAAATAGTCTAATTTTTGAAGCGAACGTTTGGTGGCAGGCGATTTCGTAAGAAAATGAGTTCATATAAAATATTCGTCTAGCTTACGTTATGTTAAGTGAGTTTTTTCTCTTTTCAATTCTACTTATTGCCATCGTATTAAAATATCAAGTATTGTTTTCTTTCTCGATACATTTTTACCAAAAATTGGTAACCCTTGACAAAACAAAAGTTGAGTGTTTTCTTTCGACTCATTGTTTATTGATATTTATTCAGTTGCCGCTAGAGCTGCAAAACTATCGATAGTTGACATCATCGATAGTTTGAGTAAAAACTATCGATACTTGCAGCAAAGAACGAAGTCTATTTGGTTAAAGTCGACACTTGGCCGCCGCCGCCGGCTTAATTTGTCAGTATTCTTTTTATTTATTTTTGCACGAACAAGTTACATTAAACACTTTTTATAATAATTTACTTCTACTACACGTTAAGCAAATTCTAAAATACTAAACTTGTCTTGCTAAAATGCAAAATATCAAATTTTAATTTGCAGTTGGCTAAAAACCTGCGTTAAATTTGTTGAAAATTTGATTTTAGCTACATTTAATCGACTTCGTATATTTGCCGATAGTATCAGTTAGTAAAAAATAAAACTATCGATAGTACTATCGATTGTTTTGCAGCTCTAGTTGCCGCTCAACTAGCGAGGAATGCACATGCGTGAGGGCTATATTTTTTTTGTTTTTAAAAATGGAACTTATACAAATTACGAATTAATAAACATTTTTTATTTAGAAAAACATTTGACTATTTTTCTTAAAAAATGTATTTTGTTCTGAAGGAACAACTTTTTTTTACTGCAAAAAAAACATATTTTTTCTTAAAAAAAAATATATATTATAGGAAAAAAACTTATTTATTGCTACTTTTTGCTTAAAAGGGTATTTTTAATATAATTAAATTAAAGAAAATGAAAGATTTTATATTTATAATAAATTTTTTATCAAAAAAAACTCCATAATTTCATTGTAAAAATTGGCGACGATTACTTTTCTCTGGTCGTTTGTTTTTGGCTCAATAGATGAGTAAAATCCAATTACAAGAACCAAAATATTATGCAAAGATTTCATTTCTTACGTATTTCACTCAAAGAGAACTGGCATTTGTTTTATATGAACCAAAACCAGTTTTTTTCACTCATTTGGCGAAGGTTTCTGTGTGAAACCAATTATCAAAACAGACCATTAAAGAAAAACTGATCAAGTAATCCTGATGTGTGTGACAGCCAGGGTAAGGATTTGAACACTCATTTCACACATTTACTCATGTGCAAAAATTCCTTTTTATAAAAATCTCGCACACAGTCATGGGTATTAACAAATTTTTCTTGTACATTCATCTCCTACTCGTGTTGACAAGAGTAAACTTTTCCTACACAAGTCACGATCAACTAAAAAATGAAAACCACATTTTGTGTGCCACTCACAAAAAATATTTTACACGACTAGCGCACGACTTGCCCGTGAGTGGCACATTAGAAGAAATATTAACTAAATTTCTGCTTTGTTAAAGAAAAGACAAAAACAAAAAATACAAGAACAAAATCAAATTATTGCAAAAAAATAAATGGTTCGAGAGAACAGCGAAATAAAATCTCTATCTAAAATCTATATTTTGTTTTTGTAATTTCTTAAACAAAGCAGCAACAACCTGCTTTGTTGACGTCCAATTCCCAATTGAATGTTTTTAGGGCTCATTTTAACGAGTTTATTGAATGATCGTGATATTTACGAAAATTAAAAAAGTTTTCGGCTGTGTTAGGTTTAAGAAACACAGCGGGAAATATCGCAAGGCCTTTAAACAAAAGTGCATAGAAATACATATACATAGGTATTTTTAATATTTTGATATTTTGTTTTTGATATTTTGAAAAAAAAATGATTCAATCTGTTTTTCATTTATCAAAAACCGCATTGATAAATAAAAAATATTACATTATTTATTTTTCTGCAATTTTTTCACAGTACAAATCTCTAGGCCTCGTAACCGTAGATTTGTCCTGCTGAAAATGTAAAAGACTAATAATGATAATTAACTAAATTAAAAATGAATGAATGACAAATGTGGATGCTCATGCGCCTGCTTATGTTGAAGTTTAGTTTAGTCGTGCGCATGAGGAAATGATTTTTAAATTTTATTCACTCTTCACGCGCGAGAGTTGTATAAGTTAATCTTTAGTCATAATTGTGTGTAACAAAACAAAAAAACATTACTCACAACTCTTGAGAAAGTGCTGAATTTAGACAAATGAGCTTCACACTCGTAAATATTTTCTTACCCTGGTGACAGCGCGCATAGAGATAATAACCTAAGGATGCGAGTATAAATATTTCCATGAGCTATTTATGTGTACTAAAGCTGATTGTTAAAAAAGTTCTGAAAATCATACCATCTTCTTCCTCAATAAGGCCTAAATTCATCTGTCAACTAGTTCAAAACGTCTAATATGTTGTTTCCCTTTTGGCAATAAAAATTAGGGTAACAAAAAATAAAATCTATTGATTTCAAATATTCCTAATCCTAAAATATATTATTTTTTAATTTCTATCTTCTTCCATTATATGGACACGACCACTTGAAAATTCAATTCTTATCCAGCTCAGTGAATACCATCGAATTATTTTCTTCAACCAGTTTTCCATCACATCGATAAATATTAAAGAACTAAAAGTTTTGACTTTCGAAATAAGATTTTATACTTTACCACTATAGGTGGGAAGAAATATTGGTTTTAGACCCACTTTTTAGTATACCGACCGAGTCACAATCACTCCCTGAGTTGACTTAACGATGTCCGTCCGGCTAGCCGAATATCCATGTTAGCTTGTTATCAAAGTACAGATCGCAGCATCTAAGATAATTTGATGACAAATATTCAGGTTCCTATACTTTTTGGGCGAGAATGCCTTCTCGGCATAGAGTTTTTGGCCTATTATATCCACAAATTTAATAGTATTTTAATAATATTCAGCATAAATAAGGAAAGAAAGAAAAGCTTTATTCGATCAAGCCCGACTATAGCTTTTCATACTTATTTGTGACTTTAACCATTTATTTTTTACTTAATATCAAGTTTGTACCTGTTTTAATGGTAGGTAAGTTATTATTATTTATTGAAAATATTGTTAAAGTAATTTAGGGGACAGTGGTTATGCTGAAATGTCTCAAGGGGGCCACGAAGCAATAGCTCGTGAGAACTACATTGCTTTAGCAGCTGAATTACTTTGAAATAATAATCGCAAAAGGAAATCATACAAATAATGAATCCTGTATTTTTTGTGCACTTTTTTAAAATTGATTTGCGTTTTAAATAAAAACAAATACCAAAATGTAGATTTTATTATCATTTTTTTTTAATAAATAAACATTAAAAAATAAAATAAATAAACATTAAAAAAAGAAAAAATAAATATTGGAGCTGAATGTAGACTTTATTGGGCAACTCATCTTATGTAGATATGTTAATTTAAATTCAACTCCAATATCATTCTACTGTTCTTTTTTATACCCTTCACCACCATATGTGGAAAGGATATTATAAGTTTGTGCTGATGTATGTAACGCATAGAAATATTTGTCTTAGACCCATCTTTTAGTATACCAATAAGCTTAGAATCACTTTCTGAGTCGATTTAGCGATGTCCGTCCGTCCGTCTGGCTGGACGACTGGCAGGCTGGACCCCCATGTAAACCTTGTAATCAAACTACAGGTCACAATTCTAAAGATAATTTGATGAAATTTGGCACAGATCATTTGTTTGATAATGGGACCATGGCTGTTGAAATTCGTCGATAATTTTTTCGGTCCATAATTTATGGTACCTCCCATAGGTCCCACTTCCTGGAATTGATATATTGGCCACAAAAATCAATGTTTTTCAAGAAATTTATATCATATATGGTAAACCTAAATCACTGTACCAAATTTCGTCGAAATCAGTCCACATTTGACCATAGCTCCCATACAAACTCTTTTCTCAAAACGCACTAAATGGGACTAAAAGGCTCGTAAATCCGAAGATAATGAGAGAGAATTTTAAGTTTATTTTTTGCATACATAATTTTTGTAACAACTGTAATTCGCCAAATTTCGAGATCATCGGTCTACTTTTGACCCTAGCTCTCAGATAAGTCCAAATGACGGAAACAGCTTAAATGTGTAAGTTTGGAGAATATGTTTGTATGATGGTAAAATTTAGCAAATATTTGTCTTTAATTTGTAAAAAGAACACCTTTGACCTTAGTGGTGAAGGGTATCGTATGGTCGGGCTTGACCGACTATAGCACTTTCTTACTTGTTATAGACAATTTTTATTTTTTAATGTGTACTATGTTATACAATATAACATTTTGAACTCGAAATTTCTGGAATTGGTAGAAATTCATGTTTCTACTTTAATCCACACAATTTAGTTTTGAATTTCAATCAAATATAAAATTTCTATCAATTTCACGTTTGAGTAAATGAAATGTGGAAAAAATAATAAATATTTTACATAGATTTTTATTTAAATCAAATAACAAACCACAATATATGTATGTACTTATGTACAACAGCAAATTAAAAGAATTGCTATGTAAATTAAAACATATTGCTAGTTTATATTGCCACACTCGCCACAATTGTTACAGTATTTTATTGAAGATTATTTTACCAAAATGTGGCCCAATGTCATTCGGTACTTAAACATTTCCTTTTGGCTATTCACACTCTATTTATAACCATTATATGTTATTTAGTTTGATATGTATTATTTCTTATATTGGATGCAGTCGAACCTCGATTATTCGGTTTGGTGGGAAATATAGTTATATTAAAACGTACACAAATGTTACCATTTTTAGTAAACCACAAAATTATATTAATACATTTTCATATTTACTATATATTTTTATAAGAAATATAAATGCAAATACATATTCATTTATTTAAAATATCATTTTGTAGTACTCTGCATCTTTGCTTTTAATTGTTATTTAATAAGTTGATTTTTAATACGATACACCTGAATTTCATCTGGTTCTGATATAACTGAAGAATTTTCTATGAATTTTAATGGAATATTAGAAGCTTCTATTGCCTGTGTCAATGTTGGAGTTTCAACTTTGATCACTATATCACTTTATCATCGGAACTTGAACTATGATCACTTTCCTGATCTTGGTTGGCCATGCTAACGATTTCATTATCAGATAAAATTGTAAAGGGCAAGACACTCCATACACTCCGAACTCCATTCACTCCGATTTCTCGACAGCGGAACAACCAGGTCTGATTATATTTCAGCACGGTTAGTTACATCATCTTCAAGAGCTAGTACATTAGACCAAACTTTACTCAAAACTTGGGTGTATACAGCATCCCAAGCGACAGCAGCTATATAATTTACAATTCCTTTCAAAACCATTTTGTTGCACATGTTCTCTTCTGGCACGAAGTTATTAAACCATTCTAGAAAAAGTTGTTGTGTTACCCAAGCTCTCTTATAAGATTTATATATAAAAAGAAATTTTCTTTTAACGTTTTTTAAGACCCTTGAAAGTTCACTTTTTCCTATAACCATTACTTTTTACCTGTGAGTTTCAGATGCATTTTTCCAAAGTAAAGCTGTAAGTCTTTCTTTAGACTCTTTGGATTCCTCCATGGAATGTTCACTTCCACTGGCCAAAATAGACTAGTTTCCTTCAAATATCCACAAACATCATAGCAGACATATAGTCAGCTTTTCGCCTTCAATTAACGAATTCAGTTTTTGAATTTTTCCGGCTAGTCGTGCTATGTATTTTTTTCTTGGCGTTAACTTACCCGAAATTGGTGTTCTTTGAAATCTTTCTTGTCGAAACCATTCACTTGATGCTAAATCTACTTCCGGAATTTTCAAGTGTATATCTATTTTTTAAATTGTCGGCTTAATAACTTTTTGAACCACATAGAAATAGTTTTTCTTTACAAATCCATATTTATCAGACAACAACTTAATATAAACGTTTTTATTATAATCATGGATTAAAGCTAATTTGTCTTTAAAAGTGTTACGTTTTTCTTTAAAAACGTGGAAGGAATTCTTATTGCAAACAACCGAAAATAAAATTAAAACACTTTATGTAGTTTTACAAAGTTATATTTCTATTAACTTTAGAGTTAATCACAGTGTGTTTAAACACTTTAACCCTCCGGCGTGTGAGAAGGTCCCTGGGGACCTTTTTCATTTTCAGACTGAAATTTCTCCTTGATGGTCCATGGGAAGTATACCCGAGCCCCAAATGTATTCCAAGGAAATTTTATCTAAAATCGTTTGCAAAAATTTTCAAAGCGATCCCACCAATAGTTTAGTTTCTATTGAGATTTAAATGTGTTTAGTACGGGAACGTGTGAAAAGGTCCGCTGGGACCTTGTACTGAAATTTCAAGAAATCGTAAAAAAATACTGTCTTTTTTATTGTTTGAACACATGTGTTCATTGAAATTTAGTTCTTTTTAGATTATTTTATTGTGCCTTTCCTTGAAACCGTGCCTTTTTTAGTTTTTATTACCGTCCTTTTTGAGTTGTTTGAATTTATGAATGGTAAATGGACTGGTAAAGCAGGCAGTCGGACTACCTAGATGACAAACCTACTCTTGTAGGCCCATATATTCGGATCCTCTGTGATGTACAAGCTAGAAGACAGGTAGATGTAGAAAGGGGTATAAAAGTGGGTCTAGTTTCGTAAACCAAATCAGTGAAAGTTGAGATAGTGAAAAGTGAACATCCATTGAAAAATTTCAAAAAGAGGAAAAGTACAATACAATGGAAGAGGAAAATTTAGATATTGCCGAAATTGTGGTACGTCGTAGTACACGCTACCAGCAAATGAGTGAGGACGAAAGACGTGCAGTGGATGATAGATTTGCAGACTTCATGAGCGCGGAGATTAGTGATGACGATGAAGGTGCTATTCCTGCATTTGCTCTTGAAGGTGCGGATGATGACGATTACACATATCAAGCAGATTTTCATGTTGATGATTCGGATGCGGAAATTGAATCACATATAGACATCAACGAAGATATTGGTGATGACGAAGATGATGAAGAGGAAGAAACTGAAGCTCATCAAACGAGTGACAATTACTTCATTTCCAAAGATGGCACCAAATGGACTAAAAACGCACCACCTACTTCCCGTTCCAATATATAAAGCTGCATTATCATTAGATAGAATGAAGTGCATAAAACAATGCCTTAGATTCGACAATGGAAATACGCGACAGCAGCGACTAATGAACAGTAAAACTGCGGCTATTGATGATATTTGGCAAATGTTGCAATCTAACTTGGCAGAAGTTTACACTCCACATGATGCAGTGACCATTGATGAGCAGCTATTCCCATACAGAGGCCGCACCCGCTTCACGCAATACATTCCATCGAAGCCTGCCAAGTACGGTATAAAGATATGGTGGTTGTGTGACTCAAAAACATTTTATCCTGTCAAAGGCCAGATTTACTCTGGGAAATTGCCTGACCAGGCAAGAGAGGTGAATCAAGGGCAGAATGTTGTACTTCAACTTTCGGAGAGATATTTAAACACAGGACGTACAATTTATGCCGACAATTTTTTCACAAGTTTGGATTTGGCACGTACTCTGATCAGGAAGAAACCCGCATATGTTGGAACAGTGCGGTCGAATAAAACGTTTGTACCTCGGGAATTCCAAAAAAATCGGTCGCGTCCTGTCAACAGTACATTATTCGGCTTCAACGAAGGCGATATAGCACTATGTTCATATGTACCCAAGAAGAACAAAGCGGTTATTTTGCTTTCCACACAACATTATACTTGCGGTGTGGATATGCAAACTGAAAAGAAGAAGCCGTTTGCTATTTTGGATTATAACGCCAACAAATCGGGCGTTGATACAATGGACCAGATGCTTGGCACATATACATGCAAGCGCTCAACAAACCGCTGGCCATTGGCCATGTTTTATAACATGGTGGACATTGCTGCATTAGCAGCATTTATTTCATACAACGAGATGAAGCCAATAAAAAGAAGTGACAGACGACGGTCATTCCTATTGATGCTGACACAACAATTGGCACTACCAAACATAGAGGAACGAGCGCTGAACAACCGTATAACCGCATATCCAAGGATACGGAACTCAATGGAAGCATTTGGTGTAAAGGTGAGAAAAAATATTATTAATATTCAAAAGCAGAATAAATACATAATGTTGTTATTTTTAGATATTATCAAGACCGGCAGAAGGAGCTGCACCATCATTTGCGCCCAGAACGAACAGACCGTCATGTCGTCTATGCCGTACTGAGTACGGACGGCAGCGGAAAACAAGGGCGTATTGCCATTCCTGTAACAATCCAGTTTGTGCAGAGCATTCAACACTTATACATCGATGCTACACCTGCACACAAAATATGTTGGACGCGGGACAATCTACGCAACAATAGTTTTTAAGCTTTTTTCATATAAAGTTCATAAAAAAAGAATAATGTTATATATAAAAAAATATTTTTTTCTAATATTCATTATACATACATGTATAATTAGTAAATAGTAATAAATAAAAAAAAAAAATAATTAAAAAAAATGCGTTTTCATATAAAATTCCACACAAATAAAAATAGGTCCCTGTGGACCTTGTACTTCGTATAAGGGCAACGGATGACTCAACCGTCGGAGGGTTAACAAAAACGTTAACAAACTTCACAAAACTGCTTCACAAATATTCTTAGTCTTACTGTTCTCTTATACGCTCTCAAATAAAACTGTTCCCACAATATTCGTTCATCGGCCTTATATAGTAGAGAAAAGAGTTTCTAGCATTTTCTGCAGACGTAAACAAAAAACTGCTGTTGTTGATTACACTAACAAAGTTCTTGCACGTTTCAATACATTCTCACATGATCAAGAATACACTCACACATACATTGTACAAATAGATTATCTGAAGCATAGAAAATCATAGAAGGGAAAGCCTGTCAAATAAACCTGAATTAGCTGTCAAAAAAACCTAAATCTATCATTGTGTTTGAAAAAATTTTTTTTAGTAGTGTTAGTGAAAAATGAAATCCACACAGTTGGTTATTAAGCACAGTTGTATTAAAAGTTCTGAAAAAATATGTACTTTTAATGATATATTTGTATATTATTTTGAAGATATAATTAATATTTCAATAGTTTTAAACAATAGTTTTAAATCTGGCTTAAAAACCAAAGTTTTTGAAAATTTCTTTTAAAAAAGTTAACTATGATAAGATTTCTAAAATGTACCATTTTTATATAAAAAATTAAAAAAATAGTATTTTTATAGGAAATTTTCCAAAAATTTACTATTTTTATAGGATTTTTACTATTTTTATAGGAAAATTTTCAAAAATTTACTATTTTTATAGGAAATTTTTCAAAAATTTACTATTTTTATAGGAAATTTTTCAAAAATTTACTATTTTTATAGGAAATATTTACCATTTTTATAGGAAATTTTTCAAAAATTTATTATTTTTATAGGAAAATTTTAAAAAATTTACTTTTTACTCAAAAATTTTTTTAATTTACTTTTTATATAGGAAATTTTTAAAAGAAATTACTATTTTTATAGGGTTTTTTAATTTACTATTTTTATAGGAAATTTTTCAAAAATTTTTTATTTTTATAGGAAAATTTTCAAAAATTTACTTTTTATATAGGAAATTTTTATAAAAGAAATTTCTACTTTTATAGTTTTTTTTAATTTACTATTTTTATAGGAAATTTTTAAAAATTTACTATTTTAAAATGAAATTTTTCAAAGATTTACTATTTTTATAGAAAATTTTTTTAAAATTTACTTTTTTTTATAGGATTGTTTTTTAAAAAATTACTACATTTATAGGAAATTACAAAACAATATTATTTTTAAAGGAAAATTTTCAAAAATTTACTTTTTATATAGGAAATTTTTAAAACAAATTGCTATTTTTATATGAAATTTTTCAAAAATTTACTATATTTACAGGAAAATTTTCTATTTTTATACAAAAATTTTCAAGAATTTTGTATATTTATAGAAAATTTTTCAAAAAATGAGTACTTTTATAGGAAATTTTTCAAAAATTTTACTATTTTTTAGGATAATTTTTAAAATTTTTTTTATTTTTATAGCATAATTTTTCAAAATGTACTAAAAATTAGTAGGAAAATTATTATTTGTAATTTCTAAAATTAATAGTAACATGCTAGAAAGTTCATTATTCAAATTTCCAAACTGCGAGGTACGTTTAGTTGTACGATCTAGAAAAAAGTAGTATATTTTTGAAACTAAAAAAAGCAACACAGTTTATTTTCATTTCTTAATAAAAAAACGTTAAAAATGGAAAAAAAAATATTTGTTTTAAAGAAAACAAATTATATTTCAGTTAATAAAGTATGACCAAAATGTTTAAAAAAATTATAAGAATCTTGTTTTTGGAAAATTTCTGCAACTGAGCAATTGATTTTGTGTAATTTAAAGGTAAATAAAATGTTTGTATTTGTTTTGATTTTTCATTCTTCAATATGGCGGTAGTTACACACAACCTATACGTGTGAGTTGTCATATGGAACAGCTGATGCTTTCCTATCTATTTATAATCTATGATCTGAAGTTAACAGCAACAGAGAGAGAGAAAGAGAAAGTAGATAAAAGAGAAAAATGTCGATATACTCTTTACAGCAAATAAGAGAAACATGTTGATCTGCTTAAAGCAGGGGTACTCAACGGGAGAACATCTTAAAATAATTATGTGTTTGTGGTTTTACATTTGTTAATCGAACAAATGAAATGTAAATCGAACAAAAAATGAGTTAACCCCTTGACGTATTTCCACGAGTCTGACTCGTGGTAAAATTTCTGTGCCAAACATAATTATCACGAGTCTGACTCGTGGTACAATTTCTGTGCCTAACATGATTATAACGAGTCTGACTCGTTTTGCGACAGTTCTAACGCATCAAAACTGGTTTGTTTAGTTCAAGTTGTGTGCGAACAGTTGGAAGCGAACTTCGTTGCGAAAACTGATACGTCAAGGGGTTAAAAGTAAAACAATGACATGAATACACAGAAATTTTAGCATTGGCAATGCAGGCTGAATAATTTCATGTATGTTTGTTGTTGTATATAAGAAATCTGAGCGACGTCAACCTCCTTCGTTGAAAGCAGTAAAGAGACTAAGTAAAATATTATTGTTTTCCTTTCTCACTTATTGGCAGGGCTGCCAGATTTGGGGTTTTGGCCCCAAAGTTGGGGATATTTAATCTTCAAAAAGGCGAACAAATTTAGTTTGGGGCTTGGGGATTTTGTTGGGGATTCACTCAAATTTGTTGGGGATTTTTTGGGGAAATTTTAACTTGTGCATTTAAAACTTCATATTTTATTAATAAAGGAAAATATTTTGTAATAAAGGATGATTCGTTTCTAGATATAAAAATTGCATCCGATTATGGGTGAGAATTCGAAAAAGAACTACCAAACTGTAATCTGTCAAGTCAAGAAAGGTACATTTAAAAATTAATTGTTTCAATTATTAAAAAAAAAATATATTAAATGAAATGGCATTACGTTTACCAGATAATTTAAATATTTTCAAGCAAGAAATACTTTGACATGCAAAACTGTATAAAACCAATATCTCAACTAAAATTCAGTGATCGAGAATACGAGAATTGATGTGTACGAAACTCAATGGATAAACTTTCTTTCACAAATTGGAATAATATATTCGAAATGCCGTCAATCATAATTGAATTTTTGCCAGAAGTTTATAAATTTCAAGATGTTGCCTGTACACATCACTATCAAGAACTTGGTCAAGTATTATTAAATACGTTAGCGGTTTCTACAAGCAATGACTGCACAGAGCGAGTGTTTTCAGTTATGAGTTTAACAAAAACAACAATACATAATAATAACCGAATTTGTTGTCAAGAATTTCAACCGAAAACTGAAATGTTAGCAAATTCAATTCAAAAAAGTTAGTGTTGTTCACACGCATCAGATTCTCTTGATCTGTTTTTCTTTCACATATCTTTTGAATATGCATTCACGTTCACACACGAGCATTTTCTTCATCAGATTCCATTTATTTTTTCTCAAATTTTATACAAATTTTCAAAATTTTATTAAGCTTGTTATCAATTTCAATTCCGTCAACTTTTTCTGACATCATGAGCCAAACTTGACTGGTATGAAAGTAAACATATGTGTAGTTTTACTCATCTAATTTTTAAGAATTTATGATTCTGAAGCTTACGAAATACTAGATTTCTAATATTTTATTATTTAAATTTGTAATGATTGCAAGCATACAAAACTATTTTTATGTTAAAAAATCGATCTCTTCATTAAATTAAATCAAAAATGTAAGCAAATACGCTTTTTTATGAATTGGGGATTTTTGGGGCTAAAAATTTTAAAATTTGGGGATGGTGACCAAAAAGTATCTGGCAGCCCTGCCTATTGGAATTTAATTACAGTTCGTGTTATGTCTGTGAATATATGTTAAAAAGCCGATTAGTACTCCTGAGTGCAAAGGCTGAGTAAGGCTGGCTTAAAGGCATAAACAGAATAACAATAACATCAGCATACAATGAAAGTTCCATTATTGAACATCCATAAGGAGTCATAGATTATCCAAAAATAATCCACAATATTTCAACAAATAATATTAACTATTTCTGTCCTGAAAATGCTTATAAAAACAAAAATATAGCTTCTGATGATTCATCACCTAAAAGACTGTCATGTGAAGTATCGCCAATATTTTAGTGCACTTTTCATGGACATGGCGGAACTCTTAAAGATGGAATCTTTGTAGAATCAATAGCTACCTGCATTGCATTTAAAATTCAGCATCTTAAGGTGAAATTCTTGCTGCTATTTATGTGGTCTAGATTCCAGGTGCACTGTAAAGGATGAGTGGATAAAACTTTATAAAATTTTTAGCTTAGCCACATTTCTACAATAAATAATATTTATATTTCCGGTGCCGTTATGTAGAAATGTCAAATGTAGTTTTTTAGAGAATGCCAAAAATTGGAGAATGATTTCAGATTTCGAATAGCTATAAATAAATAGTAAGTAAAAAGCTAAATTAATGACACATAGAACGAAAAGTTTTACGTAAAACATCTTCAATGGTCGGCATATTTATTTTGACATATAGTTGTTTTTCTTCTTTTTTATTTCTGTGTCTAGTTTCTGTAACTCTCGCATCGGTAAATTATTCGAGTGGAACAATGAAATTGAAGAAAAAACAGTTGAATTGAAACAAAATGTCAATTTTTCACCCAAGTGTTTCTGTAATTTATTTTTGTGAGAATTATCTGTCATTCAACAATATACGTCAAATTTATTGGAAATGTGCTAGTAAAGCTGTTTCTGTAAGCGAATGATGCGAAAAGTTTTCCATTTTATCTATCAAAACAATTCGCACGTATTAAAGGCGTCGAAAAAGAAACATTTTAACTAAAAATTAAAAACAAATACATAATTAAAACATATAATTAAATGAAATGTAATCAATTGCTTGATTTTATTTATTCAAATATTTTCCATTTAAACTTATTTCAGAAAATTTAAAGAATATAAAAAATATTTCGGCGATTGTTCGCTAAAGATTTAAAATAATATAAAAATATATATGTCTACAGTGGTTCAAACGTATAATCGGACATCGGTATAACACTTAGTTTAAGTGCTTTTATAACAAGATCTTTTTCAATAAAAAAATCTTTTTGATGAATTTCGCTATAAAAATTATTTTATTTGTCTATAAAACCAAAAAAGAGAAAAAACAACAATTTATTTCATAAAAAAAAACAAAAAATATCAAAAATAATTCATATTTTGAGATCAAACGAATAATCGGACATAATAATAAATACAGACTTTTAAACAACTTAGAAATAAAAAAAATATTTCGTAGCATATCCTTTGGATTCAGTAAAATTTCTGAGTCTATTTTACATCGAATTGACCAAATTGGCGCCCACTTCCGACGGAATATTGTTCCACTCATGTAGATACGCTGATTTTAGTTCCATTATATTGTTGTAGTTGTTTTTATACACTCTACGACCTAGTTCATCCCATAAATTCTCTATGACATCTAAGTCTGAGGATTGTGGGGGAGGAATCAACAGCTTAGGGCAATGGTGCATCAGCCAGAGCTTCACAACGGTAGATGTGTGCTTAGGGTCATTGTATTGGTAGAAAGCAAACTTGTTTAAAAACCAAGTTTTTCTGCGCTCTGCTTAACATTTTGCTTTATAATATCTAAATAGACAAACTTCCATTTTTCCATCTATTAAATGCAAATTTCCAACACCAGCACTTGACATACAGCCCCAAACCATTACAGACCCTCCCCCATAACTGTCGCACTTTACACAATAAAGAGTTATGTGATACGGTAAATTAATAATTTACGGCATATTTTATAAAAATTAAGTAATTTTTATACCTTATACAGGTCCTTTTTACCGATGAGAGTAAATTTAATCTTCACGGATCACATGGAAGGACCTTCGTTTGGTGTAAACCTAACACAGAATTTAAACCAACAAATACTCGTGCGGCACTAAAACATGGGTCTGTGATGGTTTGGGGCTGTATGTCAAGTGCTGGTGTTGGAAGTTTGCATTTTATAGATGAAAAAATGGACAAATTTGTCTATGTACATATTTTAAAGCAAAATGTTAAGCTGAGCGCAGAAAAACTTGGAATTTTAAACAAGTTTGCTTTCTACCAAGACAATGACCCTAAGCAAACATTTGCTATTGCGAAGCTCTGGCTGATCCACCACTGCCCTAAGCTGTTGAGTCCCGCCCCACAATCCTCAGACTTAAATGTTATAGAGCATTTATGTGATGAACTAGGTCGTAGAGTGTATAAAAACAACTACAACAATATAATGGAACTAAAATCAGCGTTGTTACATGAGTGGAACAATATTCCGTCGGAAGTGGGCGCCAATTTGGTCAATTCGATGTAAAATAGACTCAGAAATGTTACTGAATCCAAAGGATAAGCTACGAAATATTTTTTTTATTTCTAAGTTGTTTAAAAGTCTGTATTTATTATTATGTCCGATTATTCGTTTGATCTCAAAATATGAATTATTTTTGTTATTTTTTGTTTTTTTATGAAATAAATTGTTGTTTTTTCTCTTTTTTGGTTTTATAGACAAATAAAATAATTTTTATAGCGAAATACATCGAAAAGAATTTTTTTGTTAAAAACGATATTGTTATAAAAGCACTTAAACTAAGTGTTATACCGATGTCCGATTATACGTTTGAACCACTGTATATACATATATTTTTTCTTATTAATTAATTTTTTTTATATCTTTTTACTAAAATTTTTTTGCACCAACTTCTTTTTTATGATAAATTTTTTTACTTTTTCTACCAGCTGTTTTCTTTTTGACAGATGTATTGGAAATTTCCAATAAAAACCTAATCAGTGTTGCTAGTTCTCACTTTGAGTTACAGAAACACTTTTTTCTTCCAGGTCGAGAAACGGTGGAATTTTTTGTTTCATACTTTTCGCTGTGAAAACTTATCACTTTGAGTTGCTACTGGTTCAGTGCAATTAAAAATAGGTTAAATTGCAACATATATAGTTATTTATTAGAACACAAAGCACTTTTCACATTTATAATGTTTTTGTAATACTTTTTTTCAATTGAAACAAAAAAATCGAAGATTTAGTATAAGTCATAAATATTTTGACATAGCTTTACGTTTTGAAACGTAAGATATTTGAAAATTGTCAAATTTCAATGTTGCCTAATTGATAGTTTGAAGAATTTATCAACATTTTTCCAATGATATATAAATAACATTTTTCCAATGATATAGTGAGACGCAATTTTATATTACGTTATCGTTCGCATTCATTTTCGTTCGACTTGTCGTACTGAAAACCTTTAGTGGGACGCAAATCAGCTGTTTTTTGTTGAGAGTGCGAACGATTGAAAACGTTCGATATCTTTTTACTTATTTTTTACTTTTTTACTTATTATTTTAATTATATTTTACCAGAAGTAAAAAAAAAACAGAAAAATAACTGCTATGTCAAAATAAATAAGCCGACCACTGTTAATGCCTTGGAAGTTTAAAAGTAATGGTATACTTCTTTCTAAGGGCGTTGGAATTATCCTTTTCCAAATTATAATATACATATGTAAGTTTTTCCCTTTAATTTAAAGATATATACTTACATACATAAATATATGTTTTATTTTATATAAATTGAGTTTGTTGCCGAATTCCCAATAAGAATCTTTTTTATTGTGTTTTATTTGTATAATATATTTTACTGTTGTTGGCCTTGTACGCAATGTTTGACCCTTTCATTGATCCTTTCATTTCACTTTTAACCTTTTATTTGCACCCACAAAATAACAATAGTAAAAAATTGTGACAAATTAAACACAAATGCATACAAAGTTGTATACACATGTTCATAAATACATATGTATTTCACAAAATAAATTTGCATTCTCCACAGATAATTTAAAGGGTACATTTTTGACATAAAACAAATTGCATATAAGGAAAGTTGAACATGCACTTATATATGTATATGTGTGTACCCATACTTATGTATAAAGATTGTCAAATATATCTTTGACCAGCAAAAATTTTTTAGAAAGTAATTTAAAATTATGAAATTTAATAACAAATCCTTTAAAGTTGTTCGTTTTGCTTCACTCGTACCGTTAATGCAACTCTTTGCTACCAAATATCGCCAACAATTTTTAAATAGATACACATATTACAACTGTATTTAAGGCCGAAATCTTAATTTTAGGAACCAGAGTTATTGAAGCCATTTTCAACACCAATGGTCCCATTATGAAAATGTCTGTACTATGAGTTCAATACATCAGCGCAAACTTACATCCTTTCGACCTATTGTGGTGAAATCTTTTACCAGGTTTGTCACTAAATTCTAAACGATTTTCGAAAAAAAATCCAAATGGCTTATAAGGAAATGTATTTTAAGTGACATGTCAACTCCCATCTCTCCAAAATGTTTAAGCGGAAAATTATACAAAAATTGTAAGAGGGTAACTCTTACAATTTAATATTAAAGGTACAAGGCCAATACACGCAGCATGCGGCTGCGGGCGGTCGTATTATTGCCAGTACATAAAATATGCGTTTGTTTATAAAAATATTCATATAAAAATATATTTGAGCAGGATATAATTAAATCTGGCAGCACTGAGAAAATCTGCCGCTCGGAAAAGTAGAACAAAGTTCTACTTTTTTCCATTTCCGCTTCAAATTTGACAAATCAAAAAACAGCTGATTGCATCCCGCAGCCGCTTGCCGCGTGCATTGGCCTTCTACCTTAATATAAATATTTATTCCCTATATAAAACTTTCATACTTTTTTAATATATTAATGAATAATTTCCACTTATTAGAGATGTAAGGATGACCTATGACATCAAAAATATATTGAATAGGTGATTCCGGTTCTTTTATTTAGTGCATTCTTTAATCTAATGCATTTTATCTAAAGCATTCATAAGATGAAAGTGCATGTGCATGTTTTTGCAGTAAGTAACTAGGAAATCTATAAAATCTAAACCCCATTGCTGTAAACGAGAGCCTAAAATTTCAAAATAAGGGGTTAAGTTATTGGTATTTGACACATACTCCGACATCAGAAAACTTTGGGAATTCACACTAACTAAATCGATATCTTGGAATTGAGAATTGAAATCACATTTTTCAGATAGAGCGTTTGGATTTGACGGTGAACAAAAGACGGCGGACTTAAAAGTATCGGTCAGTAGATAACGCATCTTTCCTCTATCACAATATTTAAAGTTTTTTGGCTTTGGAACATTTTTACAAAAACAACAGGAGTCGAGAGAAAATTTACTGCGACTAAGCTATATTTCCGGGTACACATACATATTTTAACGGATGTTGCAGAGATTTCTACAATCCTCTGCAACATTAATCAAACACAACATCTGAAATATACTATTTTCTCGAGACGAAATTAATTACAAAGAAGTAAGAATGTTATATTCGGCTGTGCCGAATCTTATATACCCACCATCAAGTTGTGCTAAATTTAGAAACATATCTCAAAAGGGACCTTCATGTTAACGCCGGTTTGGAACGGCAAATACATTAGTTAGAGAAGTTTTACATAGCCTATGTATGTTGAAATATTTGTCTTAGACCCACCTTTTAGTATACCAATAGGCTAAGAATCACTTTTTGAAACGATTTAGCGATGTCAGTACGTCCGTCTGGCTGGCTCGACCCCCATGTAAACTTTGTAATCAAACTACAGGTCGCAATTCTAAAGATAATTTGATGAAATTTGGTACAGATCATTATTTTGACAATTGGACCATTGCTATTGAAATTCGTCAAAATCGATCTATTATTTATGGTACCTCTCATAGGTCCCACTTCCCGGAATTGATATATTGGCCACAACTATATCAAATTTCGTTGAAATAGGTCCACATTTCAACATAGCTCCCATACAAACGCTCTAAAGATAAGAGCATTTTGCATTTATTTTTTGCAAGCATAATTTTTGTAACAATTGTAATCAATTTGCCAAACTTCGAGATAATCGGTCCCATATATGTAAGTCCAAATGAGGGAAACAGCTTAAATATATAAGTTTTGGAAAAATGTTTGTATGATAGCAACATTTAGTAAATATTTGTCTTTATACAGGAAAAAGAACACCTTTGACCTTATTGGTGAGGGGTATCGTATGGTCGGGCTTAACCGACTATAGCACCTTCTTCCTTGTTTTTTTTTTGCAAGTAAGTCTGGCCGGGGATCGAACTTGGGACCTCTGTATGCTAGGCGGATGACTAACCTGCTATACGACGACGGTTCACATATCGCACTTGATCAACAAGAGGGTATTAACTCAAAATTTTTTAATTTTCAGTAGAGTCAAAAAACTATTTTATTTTACTACTACTTTCATATAAGGAAGAGGTGTACAATAGAGCGGTTCGCCTTCCATACAAAAAAAAAAAGTTATGTCAGTCACCCTCTAGGATTAAAGATAATGTTAAAACAATTCAAAAAAATATTTTTTTATTTTTTTACCACGCCTACAAATACCGCCCTTTTACTATTTTGTTCACTGTGTCGCCATTTTAAATCCGATCATAACATTTTATATATCGGTGTTCGCGGCTCTGTAAGGGCTACATTTCTTTCTTTGACAGCTTTTTACTACCACGTCAATTTATAGTCATGACTTTTAAAAACTAGATTTTTACTCAATTTGATTAGGGTGGGTACGACTCGAATTTTAGAAAGTTATGACTAGAAATTGACGAGGTTGTAAAAAACTATCAAAGAGAGAAATGTAGCCCTTACAGAGCCCTGAAAATCGATATATAAAATGTTATAATCGGATTTAAAATGGCGACACAGTGAACAAATAGTAAAAGGGCGGTATTTGTAGGCGTGGTAAAAAAATAAAAAAATATTTTTTGGAATTGTTTTAACATTATCTTTAATCCTAGGGGGTGACTGACTCAACTATTTTTTTCGAACCACTCTAGTGTACAACTGTAGTTTTATTGTGAAAATGAGTCAGATTTTTACAGTGGGTAGATAAGGTAGATAATTTAGAAATTTTAAATTAATATCCTCTTGTTGAACAAGTGCGATATATGAAAGCTATAGTCAAATATAGACCGATTCCAATTAAATTTGATATACTGACCAAAAGTTACATATAGCTTCCCTATTCTAAATTAAGTCGTCATAGCTATTACAATTGTACTTAATTTGTCAGCATTAATGTGATTGCCGGGGCTGGGTTATATGGGAGCTCTAACTAAATGTGAACCGATTTCATCCATTTTCAATACACAACTTTCTCAAAATATCGAAAATACTTTTGTAAAATTTTGTCCCTCTAGCTTGTTCCGTTAAGGCGCTATTGCGCTTTTATCTTTTTGTATCTTTGTGTTTCCGTAAGTTTTTTATATGGGAGCTATGGTCAAATGCTGACCGATTGCACACTGGCTGGCATTGACATAACACTTCCTTCTGGTAAATTTAGTGGCTAAAGCTATTACAGTTTATCATTTATTGGCATTTAAGTGTATTTTAGGTGAAATTTTAGCTGTTTCCGTAAGTTTTTTGTATGGTAGCTATGGTTAAATGTGAACCGATTTCGATGAAATTTTATATGCTGCCTAGTACACGAGATTATACGAAAGCTATGGTCAAACGCCCGATTTCAATACCAAAATTTTCCAAGAAATGAAGAATATTTATGCGAAATTTCAGTGACGTTGTATTTTTTCGTTAATATTTTATCGTGACGATAACAGACAGACATATGGACAGGATTCAGAATATATAATTATATATAATATAATTTTGGTTTTTGAGCTAGTATTAAGGAAATTACAAACGGAATGATAATCTCAATATACCTGCCATTTTTTTCGATGGTGAGTATAAAAAAGTAATCAGGCATGTGATGGAAAACGATCGTTTTCAAATCGATCGATTTCAGATATATTTTTAAGATAATTTTTGGTTATTTCCCCCCAAAAAATCAAAATTTGGTCTTTAATCCTTTTGACTGATATATTATCTTTCATTTGGTTTGAACTTTTTGGGGAAATAACTGGTAATTAGCTTAAAAATATATCTGAAATCGATCGATTTGAAAACGATCGCTTTCCATCACATGCCTGTATGTCTTTTAAAGATATAAAAGGGCACATTGAATAATTCTAAGCCAGGAGAAAATATTTAAGGGAAAAAAGTTTATGAACAAATCAAGAGACTGTTGATAATAATGCCAATTTCTTTAACCGACCTCAAAAACTTGTCATTTGCGCTGTTCTATTCGATTTATTATGACCCCTATCTAATTGATTATATTTTTTTGATAAGAACAAAATTTGTATACTGGGACTTATGATTTTTATTTCTTGTTTTGAAAACAAAGGACTATTGTATCCATTTTTAAATAAATTGGTTTAAATTTACACAATTTACATTCCATTCGAGTGAGTGCAATGAAATGTTTTGTGGTTTAACAACAAGTGAATGTATGATATTCCGCAGCACTTGCCAATGTTGCTCTTTTGCCCTTAAACTATTGATTATGTATGAATACTTGAGTTTATTTTTCCACTGCCTGTAATGTCCTTTAAAATTATTATCAAACTTAATTTTATTAAATCAGATGACATTCATGAGATTTTGTAAAATACTTAATGGAGAAAATGGCAAAAGTTGCTCTTGGAGTTTTTATGCAAAAAGTTTTCTTATGTTAAAAATTTAATCTACGAAACTTAATGCACAAAAAGATTTCATCATCTCTTAATAAAATTACTTCAACCATGTTGATATTGTAATTGCATAATAATAAATTAATCTTAAGCTTTTAAAAAGGATGTGAGAATGAAAGATGTCTTTCGATTTTTGCATAACAATGATATAATTTTATTTGAGTAATATTAATTGTTCGAAAAAATTAAACGCTTTTTAGTGCTTTAGCAGAGTATAATTTGTCATTATTAATATCATATACTATACCTTTTTAATGGTCAAACTGGGATTCCTTCTAATCAAACAACATTTTACAGGTGTTTTCCTACTAGAATCCATATCGCATGTTCCTTGACGTCGCCATTTTGGAAAAATTCGATCATTGTACATTGATTAATTATCCATATTTTATATGACAGAATCAAAAGTGTCGTTCAAAAAAGAAATTGGTGCCCACAACAAAAGGCTTTATGGTACCGGTGGCAGACTAAGTATAGTAACAAATTAAACAGATTTGGAACAGCAGATTGACCAGATATGCCACCTGCCACATCCGCCGCAGCTTCTAGTTTAAAAACCTTAGGGCTTTCAAGTTCAAAAGTGCCACAACCCTGCTTTCTATCAATTATACCTCCGAGAAAAATAACCCAAGTTGTAGTTGTAACTCCAACACACTCTAAAGGGACACCAGAACCAATTCTTGAAGACTCGAACTGGTATCTAACTGAGGGTTTTATTCTCCCATTTGTCTGTATTAACACACTGGAGAGCAAATTCTAAATTTGTAATATTTGTTGAACAAAATTTTCAAAAAATTAAAAAATTATTTTTGAAACCGACCTCAGAAAAATGTACCATTTTTCAACATGAAAAAAACTAAGTAAATTTGTTTATATTTAAACGAAACTGAACAATTTACTAGTAACAAGCCATTAAACGATAAATCATGTCTAACGTTGGAATTTTTTTATTTACAACATACAATTTTCGGTGCATATCCTTAGGCGCGTTTTCAAGTACATGAATTCCGGGGGGGGGGGGGGGGGGGGAAACTGCAATAACTTTTAAACTATCTCATAGATTTTCGTCTTTCACAATTTGAAATAAAGCCGTGTTAGTTCTCTTTAATGTTCCATTTTTTTTTTTCTTGTAAAAATTATTTATTTTTGGTCTAAATTTCACAAAAACAAAAAATAACCTATTTTTCCCCATACAAATGGGCTCTTAAACTTTGGACCCGATGCGGCCCCATAGAACGTTGTCCGATTTGGCTCAAAAGTTCAGATCTAAGCTTTTAGACCTAGTGTTACAATCAGAGACCGAATATTGTTTTATTTTTTAAATCAATCAAGTATAAATATCATTGCCGATGAAAATTTATTTTCATTTCGATCGATGAATAAAAAGAGGGATTTATATTTGAAATATAAATATCCCTCATGATGAAAATTTTAAATATCTTTAACGATAAATATCCGAACAGAAAAATATTTTATTGATTGTTTTATTTTTGAACTTCTGTTTTGACTTTGAAAAAATAAAATATTTTTGAAATTTTAAACTTTTCAACAATGAATGTATGAATATGTTTCCAATTAATTGGAATGTTTTAGGACATCGAAGTTAAACCTAATAGTCCTAATGGAACTATTGGTGGTTTCTTTGATTCGCAAAACCATTTCAACATAAAATTTGAAACAACAATTAAATTTATTGTTATTTAAACGTCCTAAAGACTTTTTATGCCAGGACAAATCTTCTTCTTCTTCTGTCCTCCTTAACTCCCAGTGGAGCATAGGACCTGGGAGGATGCAGCAGTTGCCTGGCGTCTTCAGCTACCGGGTATGAACTGTATCCAATTCCCACTCTAACCTCCTCGTGGTACATCCTGGAAACCTGAGCAACCTAGTTTTAGATGCGATAAACAACCCGTGTGGGATTCTAGGTCAGGGCTAATATAAGAGGGAGTTATCTTAGAGCCATTCCAACGTATTTGATCTAAGGGTCTAATATAGTTGTACTTGGTAAAGTACAAAAATACAGCGTCTCTTCAAAATGTTAGTTGCGGCTGCCAACGGGCGTCTGTCTCGGATCGAGTGGCTCTCTATACAAACGTTTGTTTGTACTCATCAAACAGCTGGCAGCTGGCACAAGGATTTTAGAATTGCCTAATCTATTCAAGTACATTATGATGAATGAAACCAGGAAAAATACAGAAATAAAATTTGAATATTTTCTATCAAAATTTTTTTTCATTTGATGAAAAAAGATGAAAATTATTTTGAACTGATAAATATCCCAAACGATTTTTTTATTTTTTATTTTCATCGGATTGAAAAACGATACAAAAATTTTCGAACAATTAAACATAGTGTAATTATAACAAGTGACTGCAACTCGTCAGCTGTTTTTCAAAATTTTGTTCTAGTTCAAAATTTGTTTAAGTTTTCTAATGTCAAATTATTGTTGTTATTCTGAATTGTCGAATTGTTGTTTTAAACTTTGGCATTAAAAAACTTCTTATCCAACAACAAAATCTATGTTGTTTTTGGCTTGTATTTGTTGTAGCCATGCGATAACCTGTATATATGAGCCTTGCAATTAAAAATCATTAGGGATTTTTATTATTTTTTAAACTTCAATGATTGTTTTTGTATGGATTAAAATATGAAAATATTGTTTTAAAAGTATTAATATTCGGTCTCTGGTTACAATATTCCGTAGAAAAAGTTATAAAATTCGAAAAATCATTTTCCTTCATAAAAAAAAAAAAAATATATATATATATATATATATATATATATATATTAGGGCGTCTCGAAAAAATAAAGTTCGCAGTACACCATCGAATATAAAGTATTTCTATGAGGAAGTTTCGAAAAAAATTTTTTTTTTTTCGTCGCACATTGTGGTCACCAAAATAGATTTTTCGTTATATCTTCGGCATTTACAGTCGGATCTTGAAGTGTGATATATAGATGTTTTTGTCTCGAGAAGGCCAAATTTTTCATTAATACGAATAGTCATTATCCTCAGGTATCCGGTTCTAGTATTTATCTATCAGACCTCTGTTGCTACCACCCCAATGTACCACCCTAATATCAGAAAATTAAAGCTCTTAAAAAATCGTTAAACATTTACTAAGGAAGTTTTTCGATTTTTTAAACCGATCTATTTAAAGCAAGGAATTTCTTATTTTGCCGCACATAGGGATCGCCAAAATACATTTTTCGTTATATCTTCACCATTTACAGTCGAATCTTAAAGTGTAACACAGCACAACAAAATAAAAAAAATTTTATGTGCTCTTAAAACCACTATACAATTTTGATGTCTCATGACTACCTTTGTACAAAAATGGTAAAATTTTTAAATTCTATGGCAAGATTTTCTTAAATTTTTTTTTATAAAATTGCAATTTTTTTTAGACGTTTCTTCAAATAATTAATGATAACTCAAAAACTACTAGTCCGATATTATTAAAATAAAATCAGAAAAATTAAGATTTACATAGCCTTCAATTAGTCTATATATCGCGTTCCAATCGGATCAATAGTATCGGAGTTATAATAAAAAACTTAAGAAAAAAATATATTTTTTACATAAAAATGGCAAAAATGTTCTTTTTAAAAAAATCATGAAAAATCGAAAACGGCAAAAAAAAACTTCCAGATTTATTATTTTATCGCATAGCGACATATAATAGCAACAAAATGAGATATCGACCATAAAAATCGATTGATTTTTTTCGATTTTATTCACAATTTAGTGAATTCGCTCATTTGCACAAAATTTTAGTTTTTTGCTTGATATACGCATTATAGCGGGTTTTCAAATGTATGAAAAAAATAAATTTTCCAATTTCAATGGGTGCATGTCGGATTATTGTGAGAAACTTCCACCCACAAAATTTTAGTCGAATTGGACAACGTTAACACGTAGCGCATAGGCCCCAAATCTGAAAAATAGCGTTAAAATCGAAAAAAATTGACAAATTTTCAGTTTTTGCAAAATTAAAGCTATTTATTCCCCCTTTTGCAAAAAAGTGGATTCTAGTTCTTAGTGCAAAGGCAATGATTTTTCCAATAAGCTACATGCCTTTAAAATTGGTTAAACAGTTTTCGAGTTATTACAATTTTCACTGGCCAATACATGTCCTTGAGGACTTGTCGAAGGCAATTGACCAAAAAATGTGACTAAGTCAAATCGATGGAATAGATCGAAAATGCATTTCATTGTTTTATTCATGTATTTTCTTTTATTTTATATTTTATTATTTAAATTTGTTACAACTTATAAAATAAGGAAATAAATAAATATTATAAACGTTCGACTAAAATTTTGTGGGTGGAAGTTTCTCACCAAATCTCACAATAATCCGACATGCACCCCTTGAAATTGGAAAATTTATTTTTTTCATACATTTGAAAACCCGCTATAATGCGTATATCAAGCAAAAAACTAAAATTTTGTGAAAATGAGCGAATTCACTAAATTGTGAATAAATTCGAAAAAAATCAATCGATTTTTATGGTCGATATCTCATTTTGTTGCTATTATATGTCGCTATGCGATAAAATAATAAATCTGGAAGTTTTTTGCCGTTTTCGATTTTTCATGATTTTTTTAAAACGAAAATGTTTGCCATTTTTATATAAAAAATATATATTTTTTTTAAGTTTTTTATTATTACTCCGATACTATTGATCCGATTGAAACGCGATATATAGACGAATTAAAGGCTATGTAAATCTTAATTTTTCTGATTTTATTTTAATAATATCGGACTAGTAGTTTTTGAGTTATCATTAATTATTTGAAGAAACGTCAAAAAAAAATTGCAATTTAAAAAAAAAAAATTAAAAAAAAATCTTGCCATAGAATTTAAAAATTTTACCATTTTTGTACTAAGGTAGCCATGATACATCAAATGTATATAGTGGTTACTCGAGCACATTTTTGCTGTTGACCTGTGAATATATCGATGTTTTTCTTATAATTATATTAAATTTCTTGAGATCTCGTCTCTGATTGACTTTGCAACAGTTGCTTTGTCATATGTTTCAATTGCGCTTTCGTCTTCATTTGAGTTATTTAATAAAAATATTATTACATTTTGCGAATTAGAAGAGTTCCACAAATAAATTTTAAAAGGGAAATTAACGGCTAACGACAAGACGCGACGCTTAAGGTCCTTATGTAGGTACGCTACCCTTTAAAGATGATTTTCCTGCCAATATTAATCTAGGCTCAATAGGGCCCAATACAATAGAAACGATTCCTACCTTTCAAAAAAGTTATACCATGAAGTTCTTAGTGATGATTTGGGCTTTCAATTTCCGACAGTCCACAGTCTGTTGTCTCATGCTATCTACCTCACCATCGGGTGATTAAGCCAGACAGCAAGGCAACTTAATAAAGAGTTGTTTTTAATACATAAAACAAAACTTCCAATGGTGTTAGTTTAAATGCCTTTTTGTTTGTCTCACTTTGCAAGCAGATTTAGTACTTTTATTTCTTCGTTGGCGTTTGTGTCGCTGTTTTCAACTGCGACATCACCAAAATGTATCGGCTAATTCGTCTCGACTATGCTTATTCTCTATATCACTTGATATTGTTTAGAGATTCCCCTACGGAGGTTGTTGTTGAGTTTAAGCTTCAAACCTTAACCTTTGGGGTTAATTGTGATCCTCTTGTGGGCCTTGTTAAAATTAGCCAATGATTCAGTGCTAATTGTGCCTTACAGGCACGATACGAATTGCGTACGGTGTTGTCATCTGCTAAATTTTAGTTGAGAAAGTAGACCTAAAATAATATTCGTACCTTTATTGAATTCTTAATTGGATTCCTTCTTTTTTCAATTGAAGTATTGTCTGCAAAAGCTAGATTGTATGATACCGTTGCACAATGGTTTACGGACGCTTTTTTTTGGAAATAATTCCGCAACTTTTGAACGACTGGAGTTATTTTAATGAAATTTGGCATGGTGATAGTCAAGGAATATTTGTATTGGTTTTCAAAAGCACTGGTCCATGAGTATTCGGGAGAGTGATTGATGGACCCTTAAAGTTGGTCACCTCGGGTGTTCGACTTTTTTAAAAATTCGCCAAAAATCCATTTATGGAAGGATTGAAAAGAAATTTTAAACTTAAGTTGTCCTCTACAAAAAATACGCTCACATGTGTAGGTTATCTACTTTGGGTATCGAGATATTTGGGTTAAAAGGAATTTTTGGGTTGATTTTTTACCTATTTTTTGTTCTCAAATGCCCTCTCCAAAAAATGTCAATTTGTAAAGAAAAATTTAGTTTAAAGAAAAATTTCTGAAAAGGCAAAGCATCGATTTCAAAAAAATATAATGTTTATATTTTCTAACCATAGTATAACATAGTATGTTATCAGCTGTGAAATTAAAATTTAGTGTTATGATTAAATTTAGTTAATTCACACATATAGGTTTTGTGTGAATTCAACATAGCTAAAAGCTCACCTCACCTGTCACAAAAATATAAACAAAAACAAATTTTTGTTTATTTTAAAATTATTTTTTGTAAAAAGCTTTGTTTAATAAAAAGAATAATTATTGTTTTAAATCGTGATAAAAAGTCAAAAATGATAAATATATTTATCATTCTTCATAATATGCTACTAAAATTCCTGGATCGATTACGTATACCATTCCGTGGTGGTGTAGAGGATATGCGTATGTATATCCTCTGAAGTTGTTATACCTGTAATGGAACACCGCTTGGTTGTTGTTGTAACTGCAATATTATTGTCAATATTGCAGAATTGGCAGTCCTTGGTCGGAATCCTAAGATTTCCGAGTCGTTCCGGTACGAAGAACCTACTGCCATGGGAACACCGCTTGGCCATAGGTTTGGCTGCTCAAAATGTGACCACTAGAGATGGAGTTATGTATATTTTTATCATATGCTTATAACTTTGTGTAACATAAACATGTGAAAATAAAATATTTCTTTATAAGGATGACATGGGTAGTTGTACATGGTGTGTTTGGAGTTTGCTTTACCTTTATTAGCTAGTGTTTTCGATAATGAAGAAGGGGATTTGACTCCTAATAGAAAATGATTCGTCTATTAAATCTCTACACAATCGTGGTGGTGTTCCTCAAACTTATTTCTTTAGAAAAATATACCTGTAACACATTTTTAATATATTTTGTAGCAAAAGAAACCGTGTATAGCATTATGTTTAATTGTTCAATCCCATTCTTTAAAATCCTAATGTCATCCTGAGAAGATTTGACCAGGTAGGAAGATAGTTTGCTTGTTTCAGAAAATTTACTGCATGCAATCAGTGATATGCAATCGGCCTTAGGAGAAATATCTTCATGAACTAGTAGTAAAGGGCTGGAGGTGAACCCGGACAAAACAGAGTTAGTTTTCTTCACCAGAAGCTACAGGGCTGATTTTTTTAGTTTAGTTTTAAACTACCTGTGCTGAATGGTGTGGAGTTAAGATTGTCATCAGAGGCTAAATTCTTAAGTTCCGCTAAAAGGGATGAAAAAGTCACTCGGTAAGAGGTGGGGCTTAAGACCAACGGTTGTGTATTGGAATTACACAACCATTGTCAGATCCGTTGTGCTCCTTTAAAAAGTTTCAACGTTGTGCTAGTATTGGGATAACCGGTGCCTTTAAAAGCACTCCGCAGGCAGCCCTTGACATTATGTAGTTATTATTCCCAGAATTCTAGTGAGGCTAGATAATTCGGGAGCACTCAGCACTTCTCCGGAGGTCATAATCGCTGATATAATCGACTAAAATGATCGGTTAAATCTTAACAGATGGTTCTAAAATAGCGTCGGCACTGAATCGGTTGTTTTTCTGAAGGAGCAAAACATCACGAAATCTTACAGATTTGCGGACGAGTGCAGTGTCTTTCAGACATAAATGTTTGCCATTTGGAAGACCACAGAGCTAATCCCTAGTACTGGTCATAGCGACATCGATTACAACGAAGCTGCTGACAAAGCAAAATTTTTTTTAAACAATATTTTGAAAAATTAAAAAAAATATATTTATTGTGTTTTTGTTTTTATTGACATTAATTGGTGAATTTATTTTCAGTGGTGTATTATAGATATTTGAACTAGTGTTGTATTTTAAATGTATTTTGTGGAGAAAAAAAAACAAAATCAATGTGGTGGATATATTAGTATACACAAATACTAATATATCCAAATATAACTCTGATTTTAAGCTTTTTTACTAATACTACTTTAAAATCTCGTACTTTGACAGATGTCAAAGTACGTGCTTTTGAGAGTCGGCATACTATGCTATACTATGTCTCTAACATATCTGTTATTGATTAGAAAAGCTTTTTTTTTTAAACGCGCTGCAAATAGAGTCAGTGTTGCCATTTTTGTAAAAAAACTCATTTTTTAAACCCATTTCCCCGAGTTGAGGATTGGGAAATTTTTCAGATAAAATTCGGATTTTTTTTTTAATTTAAAAAATTAATTCAAATATGACAATTTGAGGCACATCGGTTTTGTTGTTTTGGCGATATTTCATTCTTCTCCCGATTCTGAGTCGATCGGTATTATTTTTGTGGGGTCTACGATCTCCAAAAAATTACAAACGGATGCACAAACTTATCACCAATAGGTGAAAGGGTATTAATTATTACAAATTGACCAAATAAAATAGATATTTTTGCCCTCCTGAAAACTTTGTTAAAAATAAATAACTGATTTTGCCAAAACATCGACGATATGTATAAGTAAAACATTTATTCCCTGGTTTAATGATTTCTTGTTCATTTGCTATAATTTAAATGTTATTTTTTCATTTCTCGTTGTTATCTTGATAATGCGACTTATTTTTTCGTCTAAATGACGAACAAGAAAAAAATAAATTATTCATCATGTTGAAATTGAAAAAATATTATTGTAAAAAGTTACATAAATTAACAAAATTAAAATAACATATGTAATCATTGCTCAATAATTGTTCAAAAAATAGACAATACATGTTTAGTATAATTTTCCTTTAAGTGTCATAAATTGATAAAGAGTAAACACATTTAACAATTACTGTATATTTTTGGGATGGAATAGCTTTCTACAAGGCCCCGGGCAATGGCAAACTATATCAGCGGAGATGCTTTTATGTGACGTTGAACTATCGGCGAGACTGTGGCACCCATTTGTGCGTAAAATATGGGAAGAAGAAGCTCTACCAACCTCCAGGAATGAAGGTATACTAGTCAAAATACCAAAAACGGGTGACTCCAAAGACTGCAATAACTACATTGGAATAACACTTCTTCCAATACCGAGCAAAATACTAAGTCGAGTAATTTTGAATAGAACGCCTGACGCAGTTTCTGAAACACTCCGCGAAAATCAGTTTGGGTTCTGAGAGAACAGATCTTGTGTTGAACTAATCAACACAGTAAGAATAGTATTGGAGCAATGTAATGAATTCCGCACCCCCATTTATCTAGCGTTTATCGACTTTATGAAAGCCTTCGACAGTGTCAATGTACGTGGACTTTAAATGCCGGGTTCTACATAAAGGTAAATTGTCTAATCCGTTCGAAGTTACTACTGGAGTAGGACAAGGATGTATATTATCACCTATACTTTTTATCCTTGTTCATCGACAATATAATGCGCACGGCACTGAATGGTAGACGTGGTATCCAATGGACACCATTTAAGCAACTCGAGGGCTTGGAATACGACGATGACGTATGTCTTCTAAGCCAAAGACCAGCTCACCTTCAAGAAAACACTAGCGCTATTACTGTTGAATCTCGGGCAGCTGGGCTGGAAATCAATATTTCCAAGACAAAGATTATGCCTGGAGGCTTTGGCGCAAACCCGTCGCACACATCAATGTAGATAACGAGGGTATTGGACGTGTAGGTACCTTTAATTATCTTAGTAGTTTGGTATCTACAAAAGGTGGCGCCGATGAGGATATTGAATCGCGTATTAATAAGGCAAAATCTGCATTCGGCATTCTCCGAACTATATGGAAATCTCGGCAAATATCAACAACAAGTAAGTTACGAATATATAACTCGAATGTCAAGTCAATCTGCGAAACTTCGAAACGCACAAATGCCATCGATAAGCGCCTACAAACATTTGCAAACAAATGCTTGCGGCAAATCTTTAATATATGGTGGCCAAATCGCATAAGAAATGAAGATCTACTAAACGCTACAAACCAAATCCCTTATTTTATATACACACTTCGAAAGCCAAATACCAAAATTGCTCGACAAGCGCTTCGTTGGAATCCACAAGGAAGCGACCGTCGTGTTGGTGCACCTGCTAGAACGTTAAGAAGGTCAATTGATGCGGAATTACAAGCAGCAAACTATTCATGGAATGATGTATGCCTAACATCTCGCAATAGAGTTCGATATAAAAGGATGGTTGAGGCCCTATGCTCCACTGGGAGTCAAGGATAACAGAAGAAGAATGAAACAGGCGAAAAAGCTGTGAATATTGGAAGAGCTCTTCGACTGGCACTTATAACAGGAAGAGAATCTTCAACGGAAATCCTTAAAAAAATGATTAAAAAACAGTAAAACAAATTATATCAAATTGCTTTACCACTTCAAAGTAAACTGGATACGCTGCTTTAAATTTCGATCGACTGTAAGCGAAGAATGCCACTGAGTAAGAATTTATAAAAAAGCTCCTTCTATTTATTGTGGCCTTAAATCCATCATCCAGCAGTAAAACAAGAGCAACATTTACATAAAGTATAATTTAAAATAGGGTCGGTTAGTGCAGACTCTGTAGCTGCAGAAAAGTTTAAGGTTTTCTAAGCAAGTTTTGAATGCCAACTATCAAGAACCTATTTGTTAAAAAATGCAAAGGATCGGTTAACTCTTCTTTTGGGCGGAAAAGAAGAAGGAAATTTTTGTTTAAAACTTTTCGAACGAAAAAAATGAATTTTGAACCTGTCCATCTCCAATTTCGATAAAATTTTGTATATACCTTCTCTTGGCTCATATAATTTTTAGAGTTCTTTAAAATTTTTAATTTTGCTTTGATTCAGATTTTATGGCGGTCCAAAGTTAGATTTTTTGATAATTTTATTTTTTCAAAAATAACCCATTTTACATGCCTATAACTTTTAATAAGCTTATCAGATTTTTATGAAACTCATATTTCACTGCTGCCCTGTTGTTTAATTTAATTTTAATTAAAAAATTTAATCATGTATTGGAGAACAAGGGAGACCAATTATGTTCTTGATTTAAGGATATTTCAAAAAGCACATCTTTCATTTTCTTTATCCTTTCCCAAGTATGGATTATAGTATTGACTTAAAAATAAAAACCATAAAAGTGGGACCATAGGGGAACCGGGACATAGTATTTTTGTACTGAATGAAATAGCATTCAGTACAAATTTGGAAATAAGAAAATTTTTTCATGAATCGTTAGAAAGTTTGTAAATTTTTTTACTTGATAGTTTAAAACATTTTACAAAAAAATTAAAAATTTCAAAATTTGTACTGAAATAACATGAGTTTTTAAAGATTGGGTTTAAAAGTATAATATTTGTATATGTTATTTCTGAATTATGTTCAAAATGCTAGACCAAAAAGTTCTCCTTTTGAATATAAATCGATAAGCGAAAATTCGTGACATTAAGTCCACATTTGACCCTAGCACCCATATCAGGCCGGAAATGATATAAATAGACTTAAATCTCGAATAATTTTTGTTGTGATTAAAAAACGTCACAAAATTTATCACGTACATACATATCGAGCCCTTAGATTTAAATAATCGTAAGTGACATTCCGTGAAATATCTACTAGAGATAGTAGTTTTCGAATGTGTAAAAATCTTTTCGATAGGTTTATATTTACGAAAGTTATACGGACCAATAGGTTTTACCTACAACGGTGCTCAATTTTGGCTCAGTGTAGAGGCCACTGTGCTAAAAATAGACATGTTTTTAAAAATTGGTCTGAAACTCCAACTTCCCATTTAAGGATTTCTGTATATTTCACCACAATCCACCCAGTAGCTTAAAAGTTATTGAAGTAAAACTAAAAAACTTCACATACAATATTTTGCACCATAACTTCTAAACCATTTGAAAAAATGTAATTAGTTTGTCGAAAGTAGCAAACTAACAAAATGTTACGCACCAAAACATTCTAAATAGTCTCCATTTTCTTTTTGTTTAATTAAGATTTTTTGTAGCTTACGATCAATATCTTCCTGTCGCTTGCGACTTTAATCTAAGGGCTCGATATGTCGCTAAGGATTGAGAAAAACTTACGAATGTGTACAAAACTTTAAATTGGTAAACATTTGACCTAACTATTATATTTTTAAATGCATTAGATCCCCGATTCACATCATCTTAATTTAGCAAACCAAAATTATTATCTAAAACTCAAAAAATGTGTTATTCTAAAAAGTCTCCATTTTCATTACCTTTATGCCATTCTTTTAAAACTTTAAAATGTAAAACTACCAATTTTCTGCATTTCATATGAATACCAACTTCTAGCGCTACCATTATTTTTTTTACACTACTAAAATTTTTGACCATATTATAATTTTTAACCCAAGTAAATTCAATTAAGTTTGATATTTACATGGACTTCTGATCTAATTACTTTTCAAAAAGAAACTTTTCAAATTAGTAGTAGTATTTTTTTCCCTTAATTGTAGACATAATTAAAATGTAAATTTCCTTGTAGTTAACATATTGTAGATATTGTTCTGTTTATGCTTTTTTGTTTGTTTCGATAATTTTTTTACAATTAAAAACTGTTGCTAACACAAGGTCAAAATTTGCTAACTCAATTTTTGTTCAGAAAATGAAAAAGATATTTATACGCTAAATTTAACTTTGTAAACAAAATTTATTGTACAAAATTTGTATATTGAATAAATAAAATCATGTTATTTAATTACTACAGTTTGTATACTCTTTAACCAAAAAAAGGTGGAAGGGTATATTGAGTCTAGGGTTGCCAGACTCAAATCCTGAAAAAGCTGGACATAAGGGAAAAAAGCTTGACAACCCAAAAATTAGCTGGATAAAAAACTTTCTTTAATAATTTGCTTCGATGAATCTTTAAATTTTCGATAAGCCGAATTGCGAATACCGTAATTAACCGCAGCGATATCGAGAGAAAATGAAATCGCTAATACATCTAAAACAATTTTCAACAAAAAACACATGCAACTCGCGTTTGTCGATGACATTGATATCATAGGACGCGATTTGACTGTCGCCTTTTAAAGTATCGAGAAGGAATCCAATAAAATGGTTCTAGTTGTCAATGAATCAAAAAAATACTGCTGGTTTCTACAAGCAGGCAATCCTCAAGAATTGACCACGTGTGATCGTTGAGAACTATAGCTACGAGGTTGTTAAATAACTTGTTTACTTTAATACCGCCGTCAACATAAATAACGACATAAGTTTCGAAATCAAACATAGAATCATGTCTGCTATTTTGGCATAAGCAGGCGCATTAGAAATGAAGCTCTCTCTGTAAGAACTCAAATACGCTCTACAAAGCGCTTATACTACCCGTGAAATTATATGATGTTGAATCATGGGCACTTGCACAGGCAGATGAAGCTATTGGAGTTTTAAGAGGAAGATTCTACGAAAAATCTTTGGACAAGTTTGCAACAACAATGAATATCGACATTGAATGAACAATTAGCTGTATGAGTTATACGTTGACATCGACACCGAAGGCTGCGTTGGATAGGACAAGTTGTGCAAATATATGAAAATACTCCAGCAACAAAAGTATTCTAAAACGATTCAGAATGTGCTCGTAAAAGAGGACGTCCGAAAAAGCAATGGAAAACCTTCCAATGCTTGACCTACGAATTGGAGAATATGCGCATGGAATTCTAAAATATGCTCGGCCTTTGACCTTAACAGGATTTTTATATAAGCCATTTAAGTAAAGTAAGTGCAATGGGGAAATTTGATAGAGCGTAATTTTATTACAAAATGAACTTGATCAAACAATCAATTAATCACTTACGAAAAAAAAAACACTTTTGCAAAAGTTTTTATTGCGTTCTTTTTTATAAAAACAGTTTTTCTTTAAAAATATTAAAAAAAAAAAAATCAATTCTTCAGCTTTCAGCAGGACAAATTAAATTTTAGCTTGACACTGGACAAGCACTAAAAAAGCTGGACAATCCAGTCGAATTCAGCCTGACTGGCAACCCTAATTGACTCTCTTCTAAAACTTGTAACGAATATTAGACTAAAACACTCTATTAGACTAAAACACCTTTAAAAATACAGATCGACTCGATCAAAATTGGATAATTATTTCGGATACATCCTATAATAATTAAAATTATTGCTAAAATGATCCACAAATATATGTTCTATAAATTGTCCACAAATGTATCTTCTATAAATCTAAAATAGATCGATAAGATAAACTTCCATTAACGTTCAACCCTATCTCATATAGTAACACAATACAGCAAATGTCATAAAAATACTCAAATCTGTCCAGAAATTGATGCTGTCCAGAAATTGATACGAATTTACATACAATTAAGAAAAACTTGTAAAATAGGAAAATGTTTGCTAAATATTGAAAATCACTAACGAAATTACCATTTTAATTTTTTGGTACTGGGTTTAAAGCAACGTACAGTGGATTGGTGGAAAAATACAATGGAAATAAGTCTGCAACTAACTAACTAACCCGTTGCGTGATTTTTTAAAAAATATGTACACATTTTTTAAAACTTATTAATTTTACATAATTTACATGGTTTTTTTTTTTTTTTTTTTTCATTTAAAGACTACAACTAGCCAACAATGGCTAACTAGTAGTTTACTTTTATTTATATTCTTAATTTTAGTACAAAACGTATTCAAGATTTTTGCAGTATAAATGGGGTTTTGTTCCCAAAACAGCCTACTGGTTGAAGCGCCACTTAAGATCATGTGGCTTGAAGCGATGTAACCGTCTTTGCAATCCTGTGGTGTTTAGAAGGAGCGGAATTTCAGGATTACTATGTTGTATTAATTTGTTTTCGTGAGCTATGGATTTTGATTTTATCTCCGAAGCAATTGAACTTATATTAAAGTCTCTATGAATATCTGCATTTCTGACGTACCATGGAGCTTTGACGATGTCTCGTAGCACTTTGTTTTGGAACCTCTGTATGATTTCGAGCACACTATTCTTTGCACATCCCCAGATTTGGATACCATAAGTCCACACCGGTTTAATGATTTGCTTGTAGATCATAAGTTTGTTATGAGTAGAAAGAGTTGACTTTCTGCCTATGAGCCATTTGTATTTTCTGTATTTTAAGTCTAGTTCCTCTTTTTTCTTTTTTACATGCTCCTTCCAATGTAATTTTGCATCAAGAGTCATTCCTAGATATTTTGCCGAATTTGCGAAAGGAACTCTTTGCTTATCGATGTAAACTGGGATGTAATTGTACTTTTTATTGGTAAAATTTACGTGTGTAGATTTTAAGCTATTTAGTTTAATACGCCATTTTGTCGTCCATTCTTCGACTTCCAAAAGGGCAGTTTGTAACATTGTTGTAGATGTTTCAATATCTTTACCTGTGGACATAATCACTGTATCGTCGGCAAATGTACCAACAACACAATTAACATTTATGGGTATATCGTAGGTATATATTAGATATAAAGTTGGTCCCAGGATGCTTCCTTGCGGTACACCCGAATTTATTGGATATAGTTTTGAGTATTGATTGTATTTACATGGTGGTGCTAAAAATTCTACCTACTCTATGTATAATACCAACTTTATTGAACCGCACCATGAGGCGTATTATTAACATTTTATACAGTTTGATAAATTTTATTACGTATACGTGTACATTATTGCAATACGTAGTCGAATAAATTAACGAAATTTTGTACGGTTTATTACGCGTTTAATGACGTGAAAACTAAGGGAACCTAATATTTTTTTATTTTATAGGGAAGACCTATTTTTTAATTCATCACAATAATATTGGTTATTTTTTTAAGTTCGCACAAAAAAAATCGTCTGGCAACCCTATCATACTACTATTGAATGCGACTCTATATAGCGAGGAAAATCACTACAATCCAATGCCTCCAATAGTCATTGACAACATTTTTGCCACGATTGAAAATCAACTAAAAGAATGTGAATGGAAACGATGGATGGCGTGGGTAAGTGAAAAATCTTTATTTGGTTAAAAAAAATTTAATTAAATATTGATAAAAAATAAAACTATTATTTTAAAATTATTAATAATTTTCTTTTATTTTTTTTCAGGAGCAGACGGGCAATGAATAAAGTTACGAGAAATTTAAAGGTAAGTGTAAATTTTCATTCATTAACAATTTAGATTCCCAATTTAATTTTTTTATTTGCTTTTTTTACAGGGGCTGTGGAGGATGCTGCAATTTTAGAACAGAGTAGAATAAGGTAAGTTTAAATGAATTAAAGTGAAATTTAGTGAATACTTTCCCAATTTACAACACTAAAGATATGCGAGTCAAATCAAAAATTTTCAAGCACATACTAAACCATACCATCTCCATATTGGATAAAATTTGGTATATACTAGCTGGTATAGACTTATCCAAAATTCCATGTATTAGGACACAAGTAAGATCAATTATGTCCTTGACTCAAGGATATCTCAAAATGCATAAATTCCATTTTCCTTATCCTTCTCTCAAATATGGTTTATAGTGCCAAAATACAAAAACCAAAAAGTGGGCGATTGAAATAATAGTAGACTTTTTGTAAAACAACTCATATTATTTCAGTACAAATTTTGAAATTTTTTCAGTAATCGTTGAATTTTTTTTTAATATTTTTTTGCTTCAGAATTTAAAACGATTAATAAAAAAAATTTAAAATTTGTACCGAAATAACGTGAAGGGATGTAATGTGATGCAGTTCTTGCCTGGCGTCTTCAGTCTAAGACAATTGTACTTGCTAAAGAATGAAACTGCGGCGTCTGCTCAACATGTAAGTTGCTTAGGCTTGTCGGTGTAAGAAGCAAGATGTCATATTAGGGGCGTGGGCTTCCTGATATCGAAAAATATAGCAAAGGCCATGATATCAGTGAGAGGCTTATGGCAATCAAACTTAAGACAAAAGCTTATAATTTGATAATTATCAATTTCTATGCTCCAACTGAATTTCAGACAGAAAACGATAAAGATGAACTTTACGACACACTCAGCAGTTGGATGAACCACAATGTACCCAACTGTGATATTACAATGGTACTGTGATATCACAATGGTACTTGGCGGTTTAGAGCTTTACATTGGAAAGCACCGCGTCGGAGTAAGACACGATAACGGAGGAAGATTGATCGAGCTACACTGTAAAAGGAAACCTGTTGTAGGTGGCACTATTTTTCCTCTTAAACTTCAGCACAATATTACTTGGATTTTGCCGAACGGCGTCACAAGGAACCAAATTGATAATATTTTGATAAATTCTAAGTGGTTTTTACTTGATCTTTTGTATTGCAACGTCACAGGTATTAAGGTTATTTGTGAAAGAGTTGGCTTTCTTGTCTAAAACTGACAAACATCATAAAAATTTTTTAGTTTTTCAATTCGTCACACATCACATCATTGAAATTCGTAAAAAAAAACATCTAGACTTTTCCGTCAAGCTGTCCGATTCAGTATCGGTTGTTAATCCGGCAATTGTAGCGCTTCGGTTGAGATCAGAAGGATGACAGGGGAAATCCAATTCAAAAAAATTTAAACAGGCACTTGTGAAAACCTTTGAAACGTAGTCTAGTCTTAAGGCTTGTGGTCCGATTTTGTAGGCGCAACACAAACTTAAATATGCAGAGAGTGCCAAAAACATGCGTTAAATTGGGGATATTAATATCCCAACCAATCATGAGCTCGGCAGCAGCTCCGACTACCTTAGCATTCGTGGATCGTACTGTGCAACAGTTCATGGCAATGGTTCACGAACAATACTGATCCCGGATAACTATTATAAACGACCATCTAATGAAGACTTATCCATTCCATAGTGAATTAACATTATTACAAAAACATTTCAAATACTTCTTTTCGAAGAACCGATGCGTCTACCACACGTAGCGACGCCAGTTTCAGACGTATTGGAAAAGGTGTTGACAATAATATAAAATATGTGAAAATTATTATAAAGCTTGTTGTGTGTTGCATAATTTGGTAGAAAATTAAGAAATTATTGAACATGATTCGCTATAAAATGATAAAGTTTTGGTAGATTTTAACTTAGTTTATAATTTTTATTATCAAGAAAATAAATGAATTGTAAAATTAAATGAATTAAAATGAAATGTACTTTATTATCATTGTAACAATTTGTTGTAAACTGCATTACCTGCATTGATTATATATACAAATTGTCAAGTAATTGTTTGCATTCAAAAAAAATATTGAAAATGCAATTTAAATTTCGAAAATTAAACATCAACGGTCTTATGTTAAAAAAATCTTAATTATTGCTTAAAGAACACGTTAGTTACCAAATACTTTAAGGCTAACAAACGATTGTTAAGAAATAGTATCCAAAAACAGTTCTTTAACTAATGAATAGGTCAAGTCAATTTTACATGTTAATGCTGGCAACATCGTCATTCTCTCTTGTCTCTTTATAGTTAAATATACAAAACAACGAATTAATTATTCATTGTTTCCTCCGGTTAGTCAAATTTCTAAATAATGTTTTGTATGTTTTTAATATAAAATAACATTTTTCTTCTTTTCTTAATGTAAAATTATGTTTATGTTACATAAAAGCATAAACTAAACACATTTATAATACAGTAAAATAATAAATAGACAAATTTTTCTAAAGGGTTTAAACCGATTATTTAAAAATCGAGTACTTTTAACTCATGTTGAGTATATATACATCACTATAATGTTTCTTGTAAATTTCATTGACCGATGTCTGTTTTTTGTTTGAAAACACGATTTTTTTGTTAAAAATTAGAATTTGTATTATCAATTTCTTTGAAAAGTTTGATTTTAGTATGAAATATGTAAAATAGAGTATGAAATATCATGGAAATTATATTTCATAAATTCCCCACCCACGAAACCTTTTATATGATAAAAAAAATAGCAAATTAGAAAAAATATGATAACTAAAAAATGTTATTTTTTATCAGAAAAGTCTGAAAACTTAAATATTTTCTTTAAAAGTTTTCACAAAATATTATTTGTCAAAACAATAAAATATTTAACGTAGCTTTAAATTATGTAGACAGATACTTTAAATTATTTGATGTTAACAAAAGATTAACATCGGTTTGTTAAGCTAACAATCGTTTTAGGATAATACTTTAAGGAATTTTGCTTAACTTTAGTTTACAAATCGTTGTTAAATTTTTTTGCATAAGACCGCAAACAGTTACATTAACACATACCGTTAACGTAACTGTTTACTACAAAAGGTCGTAAAAAATTTAAATAAATAAATAAATAAAGGCGTCAAATAAATGTTTGCACAATGAGTAAAAATAACACCAAATGTTCTTATTTACCGTTATATTTTTTATTTTATGATGTTTTATGAGTGTTATCCAATGAAATTATATTCATAAAAAGTATTGTAAAAAGAATATGTGCATTAGTTGTCCTAAATTGAATAAAATGTCTGAAAAATTAACTTCGAAAGGCGTTATAGAATTAGCGTATTTCCATCACTATAAGGGCAAATCCGCCAGGGAAATCGCTAAAATGTTGTCCCGTATGAATTGAAAGAAAAATTATTAAAACCGTCTGGAAAAAGTGGCACTCCAGCACTAGGGGCTTACCTCGTAAGTGAAAAATGATCATGGGCTATGTGTATCCCAAAAAGTAATCCGAAATATACCGGTTAACCTGAAATATTCATCTACAGTGGCTGGGAAAAGTATACTAATATCAACGCAAAATATTAAAAATCTTTTCAAATTTGCTACAGGGCACTTGACTCGGCTTCCAAACGATAATACAACCTCATTTTAGCATGAATAGAGAAAAAAAATGTACACCAATACTAATTCTAAGTGCGAAATAGAAAGCATGAAGTGATTTTCAATATTTTATGTTGAAATACATAAGTAGATTTTTCCTAGCCACTGTAGATGAATACATCGGTTTTACCTGTAAATTTCGGATTGCTCCTTAGGATACACTTAGCCCATGACCATTTTTCACTTCGGACTTAAGCCCCTAGTGCTGAAGTGCGCTTTTCCTAGAAGGTTTTAATAATTTTACTTTAAAATTGTATTGTTTTATATATTGGACTGCATTGTTATCCTTTTAATTCCGATATTCCTTCACTTTAAGCGCGGGATATGATGTCCTAACTATACGGGAGAACATTTTAGCGATTTCCCTGGCGGATTAGCCCTTATAGTGCTAATTCTATAACGCCTTTCGAAATTTATTTTGCAGGTATTTTTTTATAAATATAGGACAACTAATGTACACATTTTGTTTGACAATACTTTTTATAAATTTAATTTTATTGGATAACACTCATAAAACATCACAAAATAAAAAACATAACGGTAAATAAGAACATTTGGTGTTATTTTTATTCATTGTGCAAACATTTATTTGACGTATTTTTAAATGGGTATATTTCATTTTGTGTCGTTGTTGTTGCAATGCATGTATTTATTTAATTTTTTTACGACTTTTTGTAGTAAACAGTTACATTTAACAAAATAAGCAAAATTTAAACGATTTGATGTTTAATTTTTGAAATTGAAATTGCATTTTCACTATTTTTGTTTAATGCAAACAATTACTTGACAAACTGTATATATATACAGTTTGTCAAGTAATTGTTTGCATTAATCAAAAATATTGAAAATAGAATTTCAATTTCGAAAACTAAACATCAAATCGTTTAAATTTATTTCTTTTGTTTAACAAAAAGTCATAAAAAATTGAAGTAAATACACGCATTACAACAACAACAATAAAATAAATAAATATACTCAATTTAACGGGCGTCAAATAAATGTTTGCACATTGAGTAAAAATAACACCAAATTTTCGTATTTACCGTTATATCTTTGATTTGATAATGTTTTATGGGTGTTGTCTAGGGTTGCCAGACACAAATCCTGAAAAAGCTGGACATAAAGAAAAAAAAACTTGACAACCCAAAAACTAGCTGGACATTAATAATAAAAAACTTGATTTAATAATTTGCTTCGATAAATCTTTAAATTTTTGATAAACCGAATTGAGAATACCGTAATTAACCGCAGCGATATCGAAAAAATGAAATCATCCAAAATGCGGCAGCTAATACATCTGAAACAGTTTTCAACAGAAAACACATGCAATTCGCGTTTGTCGATGACATTGATATCATGGGACAGACATTGCGCGATTTGACTGTCGCCTTTTGAAGTATTAAGAGGCAATCCAATAAAATGGGTCTAGTTGACAATGAATTAAAACAAAACTGCTGGTTTCTACAAGCAGGCAATCCTGAAGAATTGACCACATGTGAGAACTATAGCTACTTTGGTACCGCCATCAACATAAATAACGACATAAGTTTCGAAATCAAACGTAGAATCATGCTTGCCAACAGATGCTATTTTGCCATAAGCAGGCGGATAAGAAATAAAGCTCTCTGTATGGACTTCAACTATGCTTTACAAAGCGCTTATACAACCCGTGTTATTATATGATGTTGAATCATGGGCACTTGCACAGGCAGAGGAAGCTATTCTACGAAAAATCTTTGGACCAGTTTGCATCAACAATTAATATCAACATTGAATGAACAATTAGCTGTATGAGTTATACGTTGACATCGACCTAGTAAAATGCATCAAACAGCACCGGCTGCGTTGTTGTTTTCGAAAACGATCCAGAATAAACTCGTAAAAGAGAACGTCGGAAAATTTGGTGGAAAGGGCAAGCAGAGGAAAATCTTTCAAAGCTTGACCTACGAATTGGAGAATATGCACACATGTTTGAAGCGCATGGAATTCTAAAATATGCTCGACCTTTGACCTTAACAGGTTTTTTATATAGGAAATTTAAATAATGTACGTGCAATGGTAAAATTTGATAGAGGGTTATTTTATTACTAAGTAAACTTGATCAAGCAATCAATTAATCAACGCATAAATCGTTTACATAAAAAACAAAAAAAAAAATATACTTTTGCAAAAGTTTTAATTGTGTTTTTTTTCATAAAAATAGTTTTTCTTTAAAAATATTAAAAAAATTGCAATTCTTCACCTTTCAGCTGGACAAATTTAATTTTAGCTTGACACTGGACAAGCACTAAAAAAGCTGGACAATCCAGTCGAATCCAGCCTGACTGGCAACCCTAGTGTTGTCCAATGAAAATAAAGTAGTAAAAAGTTGAATTGTTAAAAAAGAGAAAAATTATGTGCATTAGTTGTCCTATATTAAAAAAAATGTCTGTTAAATTAATTCAGAAAGGCGATATATAATTGGCGTATTTACATCACTTTAAGGGTAACTCCGCCAGGGAAATCACCGAAATGTTCTCCCGTATGGCTAGGTCATCATATCCCGTGCTGAAAATGACGGAATATTGAAATTAAAAGGGTAACCATGCAGCCCAAAATAAAATAAAATACGAATTAAAAAAATTAATAATAAAAAAAAAGAATATTAAAACCGTCAGGAATGGTGCCACCCCAGTGCTAGGAGCTTAACACCACAGTGAAAAATTATCATGGACTAAGTGTATCACATGAAGCAATCCGAAATATTCTGTTAAAACAGAAAAATTCATCTACAGTGGCTAGGAAAAGTATACTACTAACAACGTAAAATATGAAAAACCTCTTCAAGTTGGCTACAGGGCACTTAACTCGGCTTCCAAACTTTTGAGGATCCATCACGATAATACAACATCATTTTAGTATCGCTAGAGAAAATACTGCACCCCAATACTAATTCTAAGTTCGAAATAGAAAGCATAAAGCGATTTTTAATATTTTATGTTGAAAGAAGTAGATTTTTCATAGCCACTGTAGATGAATACTTTTGTTTTACCAGTATATTTCGGATTGCTCCATGGGATACTCTTAGCCCATTATCATTTTTCACTTCGCACTTAAGCTCCTAGTGCTGGAGTGCCGATTTTCCTAGAAGTTTTTAATAGTTTTACTTAAAATATGTATTGATTTATATTTTAGGCTCCATGGTTAACCTTCTAGTTCCAATATTCCTTCGTTTTCGGTACAGGATATTACGTCTTAACCATACGGGAGAACATTTCAGCGTTTTCCTTGGCAAGGTTGCCCTTACAGTGATGGAAATACATTTATTTTATAACGCCTTTTGAAATCAGTTTTAAAGGCATTTGTTTTATAAAAATAGGACACCTAATGCACATAACTTTTCTTTTTTTTAATAACTTTAATTTTTATTTTTTCATTTTCATTGGATTACACTCATAAAACATTATAAAGTCAAAAACATAACGGTAAATTAGAACATTTGGTGTTATTTTTACTCATTGTGCAAACATTTATTTGACGCCTGTTAAATTGAATATATTTCTTTTTGTATTGTTGTTGTTACATTAACAGTTACATTAACGGTATGTATTAAATAAAAGAAACAAATTTAAACGATTTGATGTCCAATTTTCGAAATTTAAATAGCATTTTCAATATTTTTGTTTAATGCAAACAATTACTTGACAAACTGTATATATATATATATATATATATATATATATATATATATATATATATATGTATATATATATATATATATATATATATATATATATATATATATATATATATATATATATATATATATATATATATATATATATATTGTTTCTTGAGCAACAAGCGTTTCAAATATACCATGCTGGACTCCTCCACGAAGAATGAAGGGATACAAATCTCCTCCTAATAATAAGTCGATATCGCTAAAATTTTGGATCTGCATAATTTAAACAAGGCATCTCTTTGTGTTCTATAGCACCTAATGAATGAGTTGATACACTACCGGTCACACGGGGCACAACTAAAGCTTGCACATTCAGTGACTCCTCCTGATTAAAGAGAGATACAATAACAAATGTTGCCATCTTAGATGATCTGCTTATGACATCTCCACCTAGACCCATAACTTCTGCCGATATAGGACTAGTGGGCAACCTCAATAATTTTTGAATTCTCTCCGAAATAAAGCTTTCATCCGAACAAGGATCTATAAGAGCTCTTACTTTATAGTGAGACCCAAAACTAACAATACTGACCCATGCTGTGGCCAACATAACTTTTTTCGATACCGTAGTGTGATGGGACTGAACAACTCCCGAAAGGCCAGGGTTATTGGTGGACTGAATTTGTGACTGTTGATTTCCACTATTGCTATCTTGAGAACTATTATTAGTCTGTCCCTTACTTGTATTTCTTCTTATAAAATTTCTATGTAATAAAGTATAGTGAACCGCCGTGGTATAGCAGGTTAGTCATCCGCCTAGCATACCAGAGGTACCAAGTTCAATACCTGTCAGGCCCACTTGAAAAAAATTAATTTAAAAAAAAAAAAAAGCGGCGGTTCACCTCATAACTCAGCTAGCCACTGGTTATTGAGTATTAGGCTATGAAAAACTTCTCTAACTAATGCATTTGCCGTTCGGAGCCGGCGTTAAAACGTAGGTCCCTTTCAATGAGTCTAAAAATAGAATCGGATGCAGCTCATTGTCTGACAGAAGTACCCCTTGTTCCAATTGGAATGTTGTCGGGGAATTATATATGTATATATATATAAAGTATGGTGTTTTTTCTTCCACTTAGAGCAACTGTTTTGGCTAGTGCAATTACCATACATATGCCTAATTGTGAGACAATTAAAACAAAACCGAAATTTTGACACTTTATTTTTATGATCCAGCTGCAAAAATGTGTCTTGTGGGTCTTGAATTGTTTTTTTTATTTTGATTAATATTTGAGCTAGTTTGGGAACCACTGGTATAATCTTTATAATATTTTATAATATTTGAAGCTATAATGTCAGAAACGTTCTCAAGGTCATAAAATCTATCTGTTAAAAAATCGTTGAGTTCGTCCCATTTAGGAACCTCTGTTTCATTTTTAACTGACTGCTCCCAAAGATTTAGAGAAACCTCGCATAAAAGCAATGAGCATTGAAACACGAAAATTGGGTCCCATGACGCTATGTCAACAATGTATTTTTTTAAAATAGCCATACAATTATTGATTTATCTTTGGAGCCTCTTTATTTCAAATGCCGATTCTTTTTGACACGTCGTTTGTTTTCGTATTGTGTCTTCCGTTTGTTTTCGTATTGTGTCTTCAAATTATTCCACGCAATATCGAAATTTTCATTCGTGAGAGCTACATTTCTATTTATATCTCTAGCCTCCTCTTTGGGTTTTCGGAACAAATAAAAAAGTTTTTCAACTGGACTGAGCCTAGAATTATTTATGTATATAGCAGTAAACATATCCTTAAATGTGGGCCACGATACGTAATCTCCATGGAAAATACCAGTATCACAAGGAGGTATGCTTATAGAACCACCAAAATTAGGAACCTCTGCTATATTCTTGTCTTGTTTTGTTTAACCTATTTCTTGCTCGGCTCTGGACAACAAATTTATGCATTGGTATTACTCAATTATGTATGGAACAAAATATCGGGCAAATGGGCACGGCGGCACAGCTCCATCCGATGGTCCAAATTTTCGATGACCCTGAGGCATAATGGAGATTCTATGCCGTTAATGTGCCGAATTATCTCATCCTTTAGCTCTTGAATTGTTGCTGGCTTATCGACGTACACCTTTTCTTTCAAATAACCCAAAAAAAAGTCCAACGGTGTCAAATCGCATGATCTGGGCCGCCAATTGACATCGCCATTAGGTGAGATAACACGGTCATTGAATTTGTTGCGCAAAAGAGCCATTGTTTCGTTAGCTGTGTAGCAAGTGGAACCGTCCTGCTGAAATCACATATCGTCCACATCCATATCTTCCAATTCGGGGCATAAAAAGTTCGTTATCATCTCACGATAGCCAACACCATTCACAGTAACTGCCTGACCGGCCTCATTTTGGAAAAAATACGGCCCGATGATGCCGCCAGCCCATAAACCGCACCAAACAGTCCCTCATTGTGGGTGCATTGGTTTTTCGATAATCACTCTTGGATTCTCATCCGCCCTAATGCGGCAATTCTGTTTATTGACGAATCCACTGAGGTGAAAATGAAGATGATTTTCTTCGAAAATTGATCATCGACTGTTGCCATTTCTTGCCACCATTCTGTCCATTCACGACGTTTGGAATGGTCAAGAGGCTTTAGTTCTTGAGCCAATTGCACCTTATAAACGTGTAAATGCAAGTCTTTATGCATAATGTTCATCAACGACGAGCGTGAGAGGTGCAATTGTTGGGCAAGACGACGAGTTGAAGTGGACGGCTCTTCAGCCACACCATCGCGAACAGCAGCAATATTTTCTGCAGTACGAGCTGTACGAGCATGCACTGGTGTTCTCACATCTTCTACAGACCCGGTTTGCTCAAATTTTTCCACGATTTTTGCGATTGTATGCACATTTGGACGATCAAATTGACCAAAAAAATCACGAAGTGCACGATATGCATTTTGATTTCAACGCCCATTTTCATAATAAGTCTGGATAACTTCAACACGTTGTTGGATTGTGTATCTCTCCATGGTTCAAATTGAGTAAGTCGGATATAGAGAAATGTCAAATAAAATTCGGAAAAAAACTTGGCATTTAGGTGTGGTTCACATTCAACATCGGCCCTTACAATTTAATCACCCTTTATTTTGTTTGGACCATTATCAATTCTTTATTTTTTTTTTTTTTTCAATTGTTTCAACCGAACATATATCGTATAATTTTTTAAAGTTTTCCCAAAGCTTCTTTACTTCGTCCTTCTCAAAATCAAAACCACTTTTCGTGTATTGTTTGAAATTTTGTTCATTTAAAATGGCTTCAAAAGTCATTATTTCATCGGCTCCGCGTATAAAATTTTCTAGAGCAGCCATTTTGTTTTATACGACACTAACCAAGCAGAAAAAATATTTAAAGGTTCAAGAAAAACGCAAAAACTAGACTAAGCAACAGTAAAAATCCCAAAAAATATCTCCGAAATTTTATGAAATCAAAAAAAAAAATAAATTCACTAAAAGAGCTACGCTTTTATATAATTTTCCTCTGTTACAAAAAGGCACCAACAAATAAAGTAATGGTTTCGGCAAAGTTAACCTCACTTTATTGAGACACACGTTTTGAGACACTACAATTATAATTCACAATGTAAAAACTTACGCACCTTTTTCAAGTCTTTTACGGGCGAAGGACCAATGTTTCGTCGCTTACCAAGGGTGACGGATTAATTTGTAAAGCTGCTTTCCAAGCTGGTTCTGGGTGCCGTTAAAATGGGGGTCTCAAAAAGGTTGTCCAAAGCCAAATAAAACTCCGTATTTTTGTTGGTTTTTTTTAAATTTCTTTATTTCCTCTTCTTGGTTTTTAGTTGTATTTTTAATTTATTATATTTTTATTTAGTTTAAATGATCTTATGTTTATTTTTTTAACTTTAAATAGTTGTAACTTTTAATTTGAACTTTAACTTTGAATTTTGCTCCTTTTCTCCTTTTAGTTGTTCAGTTTATGGTTCTCTTTTACACCTTCAAAATTTACATATGAGGCCACTGCGCAAACTCACCACACTATGTATGGGTTTACGCAAGTTACGATACAAATTCATTTTTATTTAAGTGGGTCTGGCCGGGAATTGAACTTGGTCTCTGGCATGCTAGGCGGATGACTTACCTGCTGTACCACCTGCATTGATTAGTTAGTTCTAAAAGGATGAAAATAGCACTCAAGTTGCATTTTTTTAAAAACTGAGGTTTCTTACAAACCAAACTTGAGCTTACTCTTTCACTTTCCTTTGGTACTTGGTAAGCCACATTTGGGTCCTCACTCCTCTCTTATTAGAAGACTGATTGGATTCAATAAATCTATTATTCTAAACTTAAAAAAAAAAAAAAAACTCTCTTATCATTTCAACGGTTACAACATTCTCATTTGGTCAGCATAAAAAAAATTATCTCATGTTTTCTTTGTTTCTTTTTTTTAATTTGCGCTAAAATTTAATTACTCTCGAGTAATTATAATTCTACTTTACTAAATAAGAGCAATCTCTTATTTTGCAAAGTATTTATTATAACACAAACGTTATTACATGGTCCTTCGAAGAGTTTATCAGCACCAGAAGTCTCAGTCAAAAAGCCTTTCTCTTAAAAAACCGAAAAATAATCCGCATAGAAATGAGGTAAATTAAGTTTAAAATCTCACATATCCTCAGTTACTATCATTCTGGCTTAAAAGTAAGTACTCAATTTCAAAACAAACATTAAGAAAACAAAACACAAATAAAATTATATATACATATATATATATATAAATATATATATATATATTTATATATATATATATATATATATATATATATATATGTATGGTGAAAAAGTGATCAAGAGAAAAAAAATAAAACAAAAGTGATGAAGAAAAATTAATCTCAATTTAAAAACCCTAAAATCTGACAACGGTAGGAACTTTCTTGGTGCCAGTAGAATATTTACAAGTGCAAAAAATAATTTTTAAGTTCGTTTGGCTTTTGTAACATAGTCCAAACTCTTTCAAATATGATAGACAGGCGACAGCCTTAATCTACATTAAAGCTCTTAATTGTGTTATATCCATTTTAACTGCATTAAGTCTGACGTTAATGCTCAATATTATTGTGCATTTAAACTGCATTTAGCTTAAACGATATGGCAACACAGTCAAAACCCCATTAACTGTGGCCAATTTTCTTATATTATAATTCCGTGTGAGTGAAATTTTTAAATAAGAAGATAAACAATATTTTAAATTGATTTTTTTAAACTATTTAATTATTTTTTTTATCATTAGAATAGTTGCTAATCGTATTTTCTGCTTTCTGATGTTATTACAATGATTTATTTACAAATGAACAGCTGATTGCTAATTCAGAAACTATCGTCTGTCGGGTCAAAATTTTAATTTGCATTAGTGGGCTGTTAATGCGCATTAACTTTCTCGTCTGTCTATGGTATAACACGTCTGAAATCTGTTATTTTCTTAGTATATCATTTTCGTTCCTTGATTAAATTTTTGGTTCATACAAACTCGAATAAATTTGGTTCATACAAATTCGAATAAATAATCGAAATTATTGGTAATAGGTATTTTTGTCTTTACATGTTCTTCAAATTGACAACTAAAAAAGAACAATATAAATGAAAACTAATGAGCGAAACAGAATGGACAAAATTCAATAAAACACTAGAGAATAGGTTTAATTTTATCAGGATGAAGACAAGAACCACACACTCATCAAAGATTTAAAAGACAAAAAAATTAAACATTTTAGATAAATCATATTCATTAACAGAGTGTGCAAACAAACGAAACCAAACATTTGAATTTGTTTTATTTCTGTCTTTGCAGAGTATAAAACAGAAACAAAATACAAATAATGATAATAAAGTTGACAAAATGATTTGTTTTTTTATTTGTACACGAACAAAACACGAATGCTATTTAAACTTACTCTGCTAGAAAGAAAAACAAAGAGAGCAAAACCGAAAAACTCAGAACAAAACCGTTTCGCAAACATTTGCTGAGTGATTTGATCTTTTTTTATTTAATAATAGCGTATAGCAGTAGAAATCAGAAAGAGAAACAAATTTTTGTTTCTAGAAAAATTTACATATTGAAATGAGGTAAACTGTAAATTTTGTTGCTATAAATTGGGTTTTGATTTTGTTTCTTGTATTTTTCTTATTGTCTTTTCTTAAACAAAGCAAACTTCGTTAACGTCCAACTGAATGTTTTTGATACTCATTTTCACGAGTTTCTTTAATGATCGTGATATTTACCTTAGGATAATATAAAACGAATCATTCGCAAACATTTCTGAGGATGTTTTGTACTTAAATGTACGATTGGTATGGTAAACTGAAGAAGATGAGCACAAAGAATATTGTTTGTTTTTTTGCTCTTTGATTTTCAAATGAATTTGTTTTGTTTAGTTCATGAAACAAAACGATTGAAGTAAAGCTGAATCTGTCTTTACATTCTACGAATGTTTGCAAAGGGTTTCGTTTGTTTGCACACTCTGTTCATTAATAAAATTAATTTAGTTGTTTTATTAACACATTTTAAATTTAGAGAAATCGAAGCCAAAAAATAATAAAGTTTACAACGGCTGTGTGAAAACATGTTTATGAAACTATATTTCGTAGACGACTGAAAAAAAAAGCAAAAGTTGTTGGCGTTGCTAGAAAATATGGTTTACATGTAAAAACACGGTTCAGGATCAGAAAAATTGTTGAACTAAGATTTCATCAATATTAGTCAAAGATGCCCAGTATTCAAACGTACCCCCCTCACCACTACATAATGACGATTGTTTTACATACAAACTATCGAGATGTACGCAACCCAATGCACACTCTTTAAACAACTCGGGGAATTGGAATACGCTGATGACGTATGTCTTCTAAGTCAAAGCTCAGATCACCTTCAAGAAAACACTAACGGTATCACTGTTGAATCTCGTGCAGCTGAGCTGGATATCAATAAATCCAAGATAATGGTTATGCCTAGATGCCATGGTGCAAACCCATCAACAGGCATCAATGTGGATACCAAGGTTATTGGATGTTTAGGTACCTTAAATTATTTTGGATGTTTGGTATTTACAAAATGTGGGGCCGACGAGGATATTGAATCGCGTATCAATAAGGCAAAATCTGCGTTTGGCATTCGTCTAGCTATTTGTAAATCTCGGAAAATATCAACAACAACAACTGAGTAACGAAAATACAACTGGAATGTCAACTCTAACTTGCGAAACTCTACGGTTGCGAAACTTAGAAACGCACAAATGTTATCGATAAGCGCCTACACACCTTTGCAAGAAAATGCTTGCGGTAAATCCTTAATATATGGTGACCGAATCGCATAATAAATGAAGATCTACTAAACGCGACAAACTTGATCCTTGCTTCTACAGAGGTATGTGAACGAAAAGCACGCTGGATAGGCCACACACTTCGAAGGCTATATAATAAGATTGCTCGAAAAGCGTTTCGTTGGAATGCACAGGGAAGCGGCGTCGTGTTGGTGACCTGCTAGAACGTGGAAAAGGTAAATTGATGCAGAGTTGCAAGCAGAAAATTATTTATGAAATGACGTATGTCTAACATCTCGCAATAGAGTTCGATATAAAAGGATGATTGGGGCCCTATGATCCACAGGGCGATAACAGAAGAAGAATACAGATATACATTTTAAACCAGATAACAAATGGTTACTATCAATTTGATATTGTTATGTTTTTCCTTTAAAAACGTGGAAGGAATTCTTTTTACAAACAACCATAAACAAATAAAACACTTTATGTACTTTTACAAAGTAATACTTTTATTAAATTTATAGTTAAGGGTGGATTAGTTGAACTTATCGTGAGGCTGCCTTAACGGCCAACTTAACGTCTGACTTTAGAACAGTTATTGAACAACTTAAAAACTTAAGACGTGCCATATGATTTTGACATAAACAAACAAAACAAATTATTTGTCGCCTGAACAGTTTGATGTATACACAAAAAAGAAAAACAATGGATGTGAAAGAAATTTTTTGTGTTTAAATTTTTTAAAATTACTTTAAGTTTTTATATTTTTATTTTTCACTTTGAATTAAATTTCTTAAAATGTTTATATTTTTGTTTTTCACTTTTGCACTTTTTTTCAACTTGTTGATATTTTTAGATTTGTTTATATTTAAACAGCTGATTGTACAGTGTTGTCAGTAGTGAAATATACGAAAGAGTTACAGCGATTTTTAGATCTGTTTTTAATAGCGGCTTTTTTAAATTTTATGTTTATTAAAAAAACAACATATATAGAGCAATATTGGGCTCTGACGAATACATACATTTTATACAGAGTCTAATATTTTATACAGAAGTCTATATAGGGTGGGACATTTAGGGGTGGGTCAATAAAAACTTTAAATGTTAAAATTCAAAAATCCTTTTGAAATTACGTAAATTTATTTATAAAACTTTACTGGTAAGAGGTGGAATATTAGTTCATTCATGTGGATGTCGCGGCCTTACCATTAACTCTTCCGAGTTGGCCAATATTGGAACACTTGTTCGAGTGTATGTGGTAGTAACTCAGCAATGACATCAGAAATGTCGGCCTTAAAGTGCTCAACTGCTTCAGGTTTGTCAAAATAAAACAGCGCCATCTCAAATCAGAGCTTTTTAAAGATCTATTGTCATAACCACTTCGGCTATCAAACTTTCGGCTCAATAAATAACATAAAATTAACTTTTTTTGTAAAAAAGAAATACCAAACATATAATTTACACTGACATTGTATAAAAACAGATAATTTATTAATATATTATATGAAAAATTAACTATGAACATTATTCATGAAAAATATGATATAATTTCAGTATAATTATAAAACTACAAATATTATTAAGCGTTTTTACAATGTATTTTTCATTTTAGCGTCCTTCCATATCAACATATTGATAACACTCGTGATTAATGTCACTTAAGAACTTAAGGATTTTCTATTTTCAACAGATTCAGACGTTAAGGTAAAGTGACAGCAGAATTCACTAACTGCTCTAACTGCTTTACACACAATAGAAACGATCAGCTGTGACGTTCCGTTCCGGCGCCCTCACGCTAAGTTCAACTAATCCATGCTTTAATCACTTAAAATACACTTTTACAAAAACTGTAAACAAACTTCACAAAACTGCTTTACAAATATTTTTAGTCACACTGTTTTCTTATACGCGTTCCAATTAAAACTGTTCCCACAATACTCGTCCATCGGTCTTATATAGTAGAGGAGAGAATTTCTAGCAATTTCTGCAGACGTAAAAAAAAGCTGCTGTAGTTGATTCAGTGTTGCCACTTCAGGTGTAATTACACATATCATGTGTAATTTTTATTTTCATGTGTAGCCGATGTGTAATTGACTGCATGTGTAATTCATGTGTAATTTTAATATTTGTCATTTTTGAGTACTAACTGTTTTCAAAACTTGCATTTTAAAAAATAAATTTATGTGCGTCCCATTCGAAATCGAAATAGTGCATATAATGCAAACTTTTTATTCTAACTACATAAAAATGTATGTTTTAAAATCCCAGTGCTTATGGGAAATCAACCATTCAGATTAAAATATATATGTTTATCAAAGAATATGATATATTGGTATTGCTGCTCATGAATCATTGACCACAATCTCTAATTCGGGAAACAAATTATACTTCATGATTTTCGAGAATTTTATATTCGTTAAATTAAAACGATATTTAATTTAAGTGACGATATTTATTCAATTGCGGATATTGTTGATCACAAAATTGCCCAAACTTTTCAATCATTATATGTGACCTTTTCCGAGAAAAGGAACCTAGTGTGTCAAAAAACGGGTTTAGAGTTAGTAGTGGATTCTGGTACCTTAAAGGATTTAGAATAAGATGAAATGAGTTAGATTTCTGACAAAAATGTATTTGTTATAAAAACATGCAAAACGAACTTGGGAAAATCTATAAAAATTTAAATAACATTAAAATTTAATTTTTTAGTTTTTCTCAAAACTTTATTTTCATACACTAGGTCCCTTTTCTCGGAGAATTTGACATATATGTTTAACAAAAAGATTTTCATTCTTCAGTGTCGACTTGCAAACTCGTGACATGCACCTTTTGATTTTGAAACTTTTGGGCTTTGGAGCCAGAAGATAATTAGATAAAAGTGTTTGATTTAAAGAATTCCTTGGAGATATATTGTTTCCTACTTTGCAAAAATTTATTAATGGTGGACCAATTTTTGAACCTACACAAAAAATGTTAAACAAGAAGTGGAAGATTTTCAATATAGCCGTTATATATTTCATTTTTTGAAATCGATTTCAAATAGTATACATTAATTGTTTTCTTTCCAAGCGTTATGAAATAAAAAAAAGATGAACATTCATTTAAAAAACTACAAATCATTGTAATTCCTAATTTCATGTGTAATTTTGGCACGACCCATGTGTAATTTAACATTTGGTGGCAACACTGAGTTGATTACACTAACAATGTGGCTTACGAAAGTTCATGTGTGTTCCACTACATTCTCACATGATCAAGAACACACTCACACATACGTTGTACAAACAGATTATCTGAAGTTAACAGTAACAGAGAGAGAGAGAGAGATAATTTAGATAAAAGTGAAACATGTTGCTATACTCTTTACTGTAAATAACATCAACAGAAACATTCTAGAAATCTAGGGGAAGAACTATAAGTAGTAAACTTTGCACAATGGGCGGGTTACTTAAAAATTCGTGACAATATATAACACTTAAATGTCATGCAGATAAGCAGCTTGTCTGTCTGCTGAAATCAGGTATGGGGAGCTCCTGGAGGATGTACCGACATGAATTATATGTCAGATCAAGGAAGTCTCCTATATATTTTATATAAAACTCTAACGTGACTGACTGACTGACTCATCATCGCCCAGCCCAAACGGCTAAAGCTAGAGAGCTGTAATTTTGACTGCGGGTACCTTTTTCGAAGTATAGATCCACTAAGAAGGGATTTTTGGAAATTCGGCCTATAAGGGGGTAAAAAAGGGAAAAGTTAGTAATACTGTATCTCCGGAAGTAAACGTCATTGGCCCAAAATTGAAATTGCGTTGGGATCAGCTACAAAGTAGACACGTGTTTGGTAAAAGGGGGTGAAATGGGTAAAAAAAATGTTGGTACTTTTTTTAACCCATGTGTATCTTTTGAACAAATCAACAGAATAACAAAATATTAGACACGTGTTTGGTACTTTTTTTGATTCAGGGTTCAAAAAGGGGTGAAAGCGGGAAAAAATTTAGAGTAGGTCCATTTTTCTTTTTCTTTGTATTTCACTTGAACTAATAAAGCTAGAAATAAAATTTATAAGGAGGTCGATTGCCAAGTACAAAATATCAAATACGTGTTTGGTACTTTTTTCAATTAAAAGGGTAAAAAAGGGAAAAATCGGTAACATTTTATCTCCTTAACCAAGAGCGATAGAAGCGAAAATTAAATTGGTTGGAGATTAGAGCTAAAAATTAAGGGTAGTTTCTTGCAAATCGGCCGCCTAGCGGGCAAAACAGGGTAGAAAAGGGAGAAATTAGTAACATCATATCTCCGAAACCAACATAGACAGAAACAAAGTTGAAATTGGATTTGAATCGACTAGGAAAATAAGGGGATACGTGTTTGGTACTTTTTTGAAAATGGCACTAATAAGGATAAAAAAGGGTAAAAACTATATTTTGGTACTTTTTTTATCCCATATGTTTCTTTTAAACTAATAAACATAGAAACATAATTTATATCGCAACCGATAGATAATAAAAAATAATTAAACACGTATTTGGTACTTTTGTGATTAAAGAGGTACAAAAGGGTAAAAAAAGGGAAAATATTCAAGAGTAGGTTTTTTGGTTTTTAGCCATGGATATCTTTTATATAGGCTAATGAAGCCAGAAGTATAATTTATTGACTGGTCGATGGACATTGAAAAAAAAATAAATTACGAGTTTGGTACTTTTTTTTAATGTTGGGAGTAAAAATCTGTAAAGTATATCTTCTAAACCAAAAGTGATAGAAACAAAAACTAAATTGGTCTGAGATCGGCACTTAAAGCTAAGGGACACGTGTTCGGTACTTTTTTAAAATTCAACCTCTTAGAAGGTAAAACTGGGTAGAAAAGGTAGAAATTAGTAGCATCATATCTCCGAAACCAACATAGATAGAAACAAAGTTGAAATTGGATTTGAATCGGCTAGGAAAATAAGGGGACACGTGCATGGTACTTTTTTGGAAGTGGCACTAATAAGGATAAAAAAGGGTAGGAACTATATTTTGGTACTTTTTTTAACCCATATGTATCTTTTGAACTAATAATTCATAGAAACATAATTTGTATCGAAACCGATAGATATTAAAAAACAATTAAATACGTATTTGGCACTTTTGCGATTAATGGGGTACAAAAGGGAAAATATTTAAGGGTAGGTTTCTTCGCTCTTTAGCTATGGATATCTTTTAGGCTAATGAATAATTTATTGACTGGCCGATTGATATTGGAAAAGATAAACTACGTGTTTGGTACTTTTTTTTTCAACTTTGGGAGTAAAAATCGGAAAAGTATTTCTTCTAAACCAAAAGTGATAGAAACAAAAACTAAATTGATCTAAGATTGGCACTAAAAAATAAGGGACACGTGTTCGGTACTGTTTTGAAATTCGACCTCTTAGAATGTAAAACAGGGTAGAAAAGGGAGAAATTAGTAACATCATATCTCTGAAACCAACATCGGTGCAAACAAAGTTGAAATTGGATTTGAATCGGCTAAAAAAATAAGTGGACACGTGTTTGGTACTTTTTTGAAAATGGCACTAATAATTATAAAAAAGAGTAAAAACTATATTTTGGTACTTTTTTTAACACATATATGTATATCTTTTGAACTAATAAATATGGAAACATAATTTATATCGCAACTGATAGGCATTAAAAAACTATTAAACACGTATTTGGTTCTTTTGCGATTAATGGGGGACGAAATGGTAAAAAAGGGAAAATATTCAAGAGTAGGTTTTTTGCTTTTTAGCTAAGAATATCTTTTAGGCTAATGAAACCAGAAGCATAATTTATTGGCTGGTCAATTGACATTGAAAGAAGTAAAATACGTGTTTGGTACTTTTTAATTTTGGGGGTAAAAATCGGTAAAAATATATCTTCTAAGCCAAAAGTGATAGAAACAAAAACTAAATCGGTCTAAGATCGGCAAATCAAATTAAGGGACATGTATTCGTTACTTTTTTTAATTCGGGCGTTTTGGGGTTAAAACAGGGAAAAAATGGGAAATATTAGTAACGTCATATCTCCGAAACTCAAAACGATAGGAACGTATTTGGTACTTTTTTGAATATAGTACGAATAAGGGTAAAAACTATATTTTGGTACTTTTTTTGAACACATACGTATCTTTTGAAATAACAAACATAAGACATGTGCTGTTTAGTAGTTAAACAGAAACAGAAAATGGATAAATTAGTAACATCATATCTCCGAAATTTACATCGTTAGAAACAAGCAGTTGGATTGCTGTATCTTGTAGGGAACCAGAGTGTTGGCAAGGCGGGAGAACCTAAAATAAATCGTTTCGAGTGTTTTCTTAAAGGACACGAACTAGTTACTCCTAGCTCTTACCTAGCCTACAATGTCCCTATGTACTTCCGAGCGTGTAAATATCCAAATCTTTGCTTCTACTGATTGGGAAAAATGTACCTTCTTCTAAATTTGGCCCTATGCCAGAATTCGATGTAATCGAATCCAATATCCCACCTCTTAACTGATTGGAAACCACTTACTCGCTATCTGAATTGATGTAATCAATTCAGTTTTTCCCCCTTTTGCTACACTGACTTTAGATTGATATCTCTATGTTGCCACCACGTCCCGCTATAAAAATACACGAGACCTAATCGTTAGTTTTTTCTGGCTTATAAACTCACATTTTGGGTACTGTTTGTAGTTATCACTTTGCGCTATTTGTGAACCGGTAGCGGTTGTAATAACTTTACAACATTTATTTCTTTTCAACTTATTCCTAATAAAGCAACACGTTTGATCAAAATGTTGTTGCAGGTCGCTCTATTTTATGTTGACTTTTGACACATGACCATCTATTATTGTTTTTGCTTCCTCTTGGCATAACTTGGCTTTCTCTTGGCATCACTTGTCTTCCTTCTTTTTGGCATCACTTGGCTTCTCTTGTCCTTGACATCCTTTTGGAATTGCTGAAATGAAAAGACACTTTGGCACTTCGAAATGGCTATAATTCATCGGCCCACCAAGAAAACTACATAAGTTAAATCATATTGGCCACAATTTTACAGGAAATTTCGGTCCTCACACCTCCTCTTTTCTTCCGAACTACCACTCGCACGCCTGTCGATATTCGAATCCGTTAGCTTTTCCGTTGATCGTTCTTCGAAAGCAAAGCCGGCAGCTCCTGTAGTTCTCGGTGTAGGGTCTCTTCAATGCTTCTAAGGCTTATTCTGTCCAACGATATTGCGTCGTCTCCTAGCCCACTCAGCCGTAGCTCCTTTTCCCCCTGAGGTAGCAGCAGGTCCCTTTCTGTGCCACGCTCGCGCAGCCATCCATTATCGCCAGCCGCTTTGGGGAACACGGGAACTCTACCAAGGGATCTGGCTCGTCAGCCTCGCTGTCGGACTCCTCGACCGTCCACGTTATGCCCACCTGAGCTAAGTACTGGTGGTAGCCCTTCCGACGACGTATATACCGGTCAAGAGTCGCCGACACCCATAGTCGCGCACCTGTCTCCGATTACAACCTCTCGGTTTCATGCTGTGAGCTGGACGGCTACTCATCAGGATCATAGTATTTCTCTTCGGCCTCAGTGAGCAGGCTATGCCCGGACCTTTTGAAACACGGCTGCTCCTTGTATGATTCGTCTCCTTTTCCAGCAGTTAGGAAACTCGTCCACGATATCTGCGACAATAACGGCTCATTTTCGTCGACCAGCCCCGGACCCAGCTCCCTCAGGAGACTCTCGGTCCGTCCCGATACCTGTGATAGCACTACGATCTTCCGAAGGTTCATCGGATATCCTAATTACTTCCTGTGGGTACATCTGAAAAGGCGTATTTTAAGTTACATGGGTAAAAGGGATCTTACCTACCTGACGCACACAACACAGGGACACCACTGACTCTTGTTTAGTAATTTTTCTTCCTTACAATTAAAACTACCTTCCATTTTTTTAATTTCCCGAGATTTCTTTTATATTCTTATATGTTTATTATTTATTTCTATTTAAACAAAGCTTTTCCTGTTACGGTAAACGCTGTATTCTCCTTGGTATCTTCTACCATGGGTATTTGTAACCATTCTTCAAATCAATGCTGCTTATAAATTTTGCTGTCTATTTTCTTGGCTTTGCTGCTGGTGTTATGCTGCTTGGCCTACCCAATTGTCAGGAACTGCCCCTAATTCTACTCTAACAAAATTGAAATGACACTCCATACCCTCTCGGCTGAGTCTGAGGCACAAAAATAATTCCTCCGTATTTACTTATACCCGTCGGGACCCGTTCGTAGACTGCCACTGGTTTATAGTCTTTCTTTTGGTGTTGCTGCTATGTTCTTTCGCCCTTTTATGCTTTTTCCATATCTTCTCACGATATTTAAATAATTGTATACAGAGACCCGAAATAATTGTTATTTCTTTTTCAGAGCAAAAAGGTTACGCAAAAATGCCCTCTATCTGCATTTCGGAATTTTAAACCATTATCTTCACATTTATATTATCTTAGTTACCTTAACCAATTACAATGAACAATATTTTTTGGTTATAAGTAACCACTAAATCAACAAAAAAAAATATTTTTGTTAAGAATAACCATTATTTCAACCAAAAACTTTTTTTGGTTAGAAATAACCATTATGACCAACAAAAAAATTTTTTGGTTATCATTTATGTAACAACCCATCAGCAATTTCTAAAATACTCGACGGATTTTGACGAAATTTGCAACATCAGTAGCTTTTAGAACGAAAAATGTGTGTAAAAATGTATCTATCGATCGCACAGTGTTCTCTACCGTGGTCCAAAGTTACCCACCTCGGGTACGTAAAACCTTTGGGTTAAATTTGGTGTTTAACCCCCTATTTGCCCATTTTTTACGCGTCTTGTTATTTTTGTAGCTGATCCCAATGCAATTTTAATTTGGTCCTATCACGTTTACTTCTGGAGTTACAGAATTACTGGATTTTGACCGTTTTGTAGTTTATCTTATAACTGTTACGGTCCCTGACTGTATACAACTGTCTTTCCTCTATCAATGTTTTTTAGCTTTTTAGACCGGATTCTGATACTGAGATTTCAAAATCAGAATATTTTATTTTTCAGAGCCTGACCACGTCCCATTTTGAATAAAAATGATTAAAAAATTATCAAATATATAAACAAAAACATACGTCCAAGCAGAATAATTTATGTTAGCTGGCATAAAACGTGTTTGCTATAATATAAACATTTGCTGTTGCTATAATCTTAACATTTAAATAATTGTTGCAGTGATACAATGTTTAAATTCATTGTATATAAATAATGTGTATAAGCATATATACTCAAAACATAAACATTGTGTGTAAATAAAGATTATAAACATAGGTATGACATAATATACATCACTAGCAACATGTCGTTATCAACAATTCATCTACATGTATACTTATTTATGTTGCAGTTACATTTGACATTAATAATTCAACAGTAATCCCAAAAAAACTTGAAATATTTATTCAGCATCAAAGTGTTGAAACAACATTTTTGGGGATAATTCTATGACATTTTGGCGCCAATAAAATTTTATGATTCATTGACAAATTTTACTTTATGCGCATGATCATTAAGTCCTTGACTTGCACTTATGATAATTCGAAGGTTTTTGTTATTTTCATCTTTTAAAAAAGCTTGGTTAAATACTTAATACTATTTTATTATTATTGATTTAATACTGTAGTTAATTTTATTAGCTGTTTAAGCTTTTTAAGGAGAAAGTAAATTGAAATCTTCAAAAAAAATTTTCAGAATGTTGATAATTTTTATATAGTAGTAAATCTGGACCAACATATGAAGCAATTCAGAAGAATCATAAAGAAATGATTAAACGATTTGACAATAAAGCACATTTTAAAACTTAGCAGTAAAATAAAACAAGAAAGAGTGCCATGTTCGGCTATGCCGAACCTTAAATACCCTTCACCAATGGTGTTACAAAAGTAAAGTGCAGAGTGGAAAGAGTTTTTGGTCAATTACAACTATGTATGTTTCTGAAGACTGATTTAGGTGAATCCTACAAAAATACTAATATATGTATATTGATTTTCGAATCTGAAAAAGTTTCAAATCTTGATAATTAACACGCCTCATACATTTAATTTTTAGGCGATATATGTATGAATAATACTTTAATTAGTGAATAACCTTGTTTTACATTGGGTTTACATTTTGAAATACAAGGAATTTCAGGAATTACACAACATTGTAATATTTCGCACCTTGAGAGAGGTCGTATTTAAATGCATATATCTTTAAAATTAGAGGACCGATTAAATGGTTGCTTTTATGAGAATATTTAGCGGTCCTATTTAGATTGGACTTTTGGCAACAACAGTTACGTAAGATATGATATTTCGGTATGCTGAAATCAAGTTTGATGAGCTTCTAGTTGACATACCGACATAACTTATATGTATAGGTATTAGATGTTAATAGTGATCTACGAAGTACACTATTAAATTGCAACATATACTTCTACTTACAACTGAGATATAGCCAAAACTCGAAATTCGAAGCTAAATTACAATTTTTCATTTTCTATAAGCACCGGGATATCGCCAAAATTCAAAATTCGATGAGAATTAATTTTTTTTTAATAACTTTTCAAAATAACTATGTTTTTCAAAAAACTATGTTTTTTTTAAAAACGTTTTTTTTTACTATATATCAAATTTTAAGAAATCATTCAACGCAACACAATATCGAATTTCATTAAAATCGGTAGATCAGTAACTGAGATATCGCCAAAGCAAAATATTTCGATGTACACAAATTTGTCATATTTTAGAAAAAAATTTTAAAAAACAATATTTAAAAAAAAAATTGAATTATATATCAGATTTTAGAAAATACTCCATTGTAGCATGCTATTAAATTTCATCAAAATCGGTCTATAAACTCCAGAATTCAAAACTCGATGAGAATTTAAAAAAATTTGTGTAAAAAACTGCATTTTTCATAAAAAAAATTTAATTTCGTCAAAAAACTGTTTTTTTTTTTTAAATTGAACTATACATCAAATTCTAAGAAATCATTCATCAAAATCGGTGGATCAATAAGCGAGATATCGCCAAAGCAAAAGATATCGATGTACGCAAATTGACATATTTAAATTTTTTTAACAGTATTAAAAAAAAAGGTTGAATTATATATCAAATAGAAAATACTCCAACGCAACATATTATAAAATTTTATCAAAATCGGTCTATAAACACCAGAGATATCGTCAAAATTCAAAATTCGATGAGAATCTAATTTTTTTGTAACTGTATTTTTCAAAAAAAAAAAAATGAATTTCTTTAAAAATTTGGTTTTTTTAAAAAAGTTTTTTGAACTGTATACCAAATTTTAGGAAATTATTCAACGCAGCACACTATTGAATTTCATCAAAATCGCTAGATTAATAACTGAGATATCGCCAAAGCAAAAGTAATCGATGTACGCAAATTGACAAATTAATTTTTTTTTTAAAACAGTATTTTTTTTAATTTATTTTAATTATAATTTTTTTTAATTATATATCAGATTTTAGAAAATACTCCAATGCAACACTCTATTAAATTTTATCAAAATAGGTCTATAAATTTTGGCGATATCGCCAAAATTTAAAATTCGATGAGAATTAAAAAAAAAAAATTTTAAAAAACTGTATTTTTAAAAAAAAATTTTTTAAATTCGTCATCGAAGTTTAGTATTTTAGCGATATCTCGGGTGTTTATCTTATATTCTTAAACGAGCAATAATTGTATATATATATCTATATATATATATATATATAGAATGGCTATCTCGAAAACGGCTCTAACGATTTTGATAAAATTTGGACAGTGGGTATCTTTTTTGATGTATAGGTCGAAGAAGAAGGGACTTTTGGAACTTTTACCTCTAAGAGGGTAAAAACGGGTAAAAAGGGGAAAAAATCGAAAACGCTATGTCTCCTAAAGTAATAGGTATAGAAACAAAATTAAAATTACGTTTTAAAAAGCTTTGAAAATAAGCGGACAGGTGTTTGGTACTTTTTTGAAACTATGTCCGATAGGGGGTAAAAAAGGGTGAAAATAGTTTTTTTTTGGCACCTTTTTAACCCACTCTTATATTTTAAACTAAAGAATATAGAAAGAAACTTGGTACTGCAATCAATAGATGTAAAAAAAACATGAAACACGTATTTGGTACTTTTTTGATTTTGGAGCCAAAATGGGTAAAAAAGGGATAAAATGATAGGTTAACATCTCCAAAGTAATATGAATAGGAACATTATACATTATGTTAAATGCGTTTTAAAAAAATGTACCGAATTCAATTGGCACCAAAAAAGTACCAAATATACATATGGAACTTTTAGAAATTAGGGAATAAAAAGGGGGAAAAATTAGTATTATTTTAAACAAATGAATGTTTGTCTGTATGTATGTTCTTTATAGAATAGTAAACTGTGAATTTGATTGTGTTATGCTCTTTAGCGAAGATGTTGCGGATAAGCCGGCGAAGGTTTTAAAGTTGATAAGACTAATTTCCGACAGATGGCGCCACTGAAAATTACTAAAAATTAATTAAATCGTAAACTGTACATTTGATCATGCTATGATCTTTAGCAAAGTTGTAGCGCATGAGCCGACGAAGGCTTTTTAGTTGGTATGAATAATTTCCGACAGGTGGCGCTACAGAAACTTACTCAAAGTCAATTTAATCGTAATCTGTACATTTAATCATGCTACAATCTTTAGCAAAGTTGTTGCACATGAGCCGACGAAGGTTTCTTAGTTGGTATGAAGAAATTTCGACAGGTGGCGCTACTGAAATTTACTCAAAGTCAATTTAATCGTATGCTGTGCATTTAATCATGCTATTATCTTCAGCAAAGTTGTTACGGATAAGCCGAAGAAGGTTTATGAATTGGAATAAGCAAAGTCCGACAGGTGGCGCCACAGAAAACTACTCAAAATGAATTAAATCGTAAACTGTGCATTTGATCAGACTATAATCTTTTGCAAAGTTGTTGCGCATGAGTCGACAGAGGTTTCTGTTGATATGAATAATTTCCAAAATTATTCAAAATGAGTTAAACTGTAAACTATGCAAACTATGTGTTGGTCGGACAAAATAAATCAAATAATTCAAAATTAACTGAATATTTCTACAATGTCTTTCCTCTAAATTTATTTTAGCACTTTATAATATAAAATATATAAAAACTTTAAAATTTTCCTCAAAATGCTTATCATAAAGCTCCGAGCAAGGCTCGGTCTACCAGGTACTAATGAAATTAAATAGCGTGCGGCGTAGGGAAATTTCCTAAAATCTAGTGTATAATTCGTCTGGGTACACCCACCAGGAGCTCCATAAGCTTGATTTCAACAGACAGACAGACAGACAGACAGACGGACGGACAGCCAGCCACACGGAAATGGCGATTCTGAGTCGATCGGTATAATTTTTATGGGGGTAAGACCCTTCACCTATTGGTGAACAATAAAAAAAAAATTTCGCAAAAAAATGATTTTGCGCAAATAAAAATTACCATGTTTTTATAATTTTGTATTGATTTTTCACGAATAAAGTAGATTTTTGGAGAAAAAAAAAATAAGAATCTTGTGTTTAAATACCTTTTTTTACAATAGCGTACAAATTTTAAATCGCGAATACGAGCACTAACTTCGAAAAACGGCTAGTGCCATTGAATTCAGCGTACACGAATTGACTTTACCACTAGGGTGCCCAGCTTGTTAAAAAAATAAAGTTGTCAAATTCGCAGGCCCGCATCTTACTTGTTTTTGTTAAACTCATAACTGAAAATACTCGCTCTACACAGGCATTGCTTGTAGGAACCGCTAACATATTCAAAACTGCTTGACCAAGTTCTTTATAGTGATGTTTACTGGCAACATCTTCAAATTTATATATTTTTAGCCAAAATTCAGTTAAGTTTGACGACATTTTTTCGAATATGGTATTCCAATTTGTAAAAGAAAGTTTATTCCATTGAGTTTCGTAGACATCAATTGGGAGTATTCTCATTCATAAAGTTGCTCAAAACTTCTTTAGTAGCTACACTGAATTTATACATTTTTGTTGCTTGAAAATACTTAAATTATCTGATATTACATTTACCATTTCATTTTAATTTTTTTATAATTTAAACAATTCATTTTTAAATGTACCTTTCTTGACTTGACAGCTTACAGTTTGGTAGTTCTTTTTCGAATTCTGATCCGTAATCGGATGCAATGGTTATATCAAGAAACGAATCATCCTTAATTACAAAATATATTCTTTTATTAATAAAATATGAAGTTTCAAGTTTCACAAGTTAAAATTAAATTTCCCCAAAAAATCTCCAACAAATTTGAATGAAACCCCAACAAAATTCCCAAGCCCCAAACCAAATTTGTTCGCCTTTTTGAATATTAAATATCCCCTACTTTGGGGCCAAAACCCTAAATCTGGCAGCCCTGTCCATAAGTTGTTTCCGAATTTGAGTAAAAGCGGTACATCTTTATATTTAAAGGTCTTTGGTTGTACTAATTTATAAAGTATTTTTCCTTGGTTAAAACATGGTTTGAATTTAATTATTAGATAAATTGCAGCGGCAAAACTTCTGTGTCACAGTTTTAATATATAAGAAGCGTAGCCGTATAAGAAATACTGACTCATTCTCAGATTCATTCGAGGGTTTTGTGTGTCAAGTAGCATTTAACTGTATAAACTGCTATTAGTTTTTTGTTCCTTTATAGTGTTCTTTGCATGGAATGAAGGTATTGAAAACACCAAACCCCTTTGGATAAATAAAAATAAAAATTACCTTGAAATTAGTAACATGAGAGGCGAACATTTACCGTTTATGTCTTTTATTGTAAACGTTAGGTTAAAAGTGGCCATTAAGTCAAATAACATTTAGACACTTTGTGTAAATAACGGTAAAATTATGTTAAGAAAAACTGCAGTTTTGAGCGAAATTAAGATTTGACTAAAGTTACTTATTTGTAAATTTGCTTCAATTGTTAGTTTTTTTCAAAAAATTAAAAAACAAACAGTTTCTAGATAGTCAGGAGGAGTTCCTAGATGAAAGCTTAAGCGATACTGTAACTGGGTTTATTTTTTTATAATATTTTATAAGGAACATAAAAAGGCATTCCGATCGGAATTGATTGGATAGTTTAGCTTCTACAGATTCCAAGTACTTGGTTCTGTAATTCTCGCGGTTAATTATGCAGTAAAATTATAATAAATTTGAAATATTAGGATTTTTGTTTTTGTCAGTCTGTTAGCAACGCTTACAAGTTTATCTGCTCATTAATTCACAAAGCACTGTTTTAACATTGATACCACAAGTTGTTTCGATAAGACCTTCTAAGTATAGCATTGTTTTCTTCTCCTTTACTGAAGATGCAAAAATGGCTAATTGTGGAACATCTTGAATGTCAGTAGACTCGTCGAGAGCTACACAATTTTTATTATTGCTTTGCCAATTTGACGCTCTGTTGTACGCAGCGACATAAAAGTAAGTGAGATCAATTTCTCTACATCTGCTAGACTGAAGCCATACAAGAGTAATGCAAGGGTGTATGACTATTGTTAAGGTAGAGGAATTTTGTATGGGTATTTCTATTAAAATGTGTTACAAAGGGGGAGAGGTTTCAAAATCTGCGAAAATAGACATCGCATACAAATATCCAATTAATTTTAAATCTTTTTATTTATTTTGTCCGATCAACACATGATCAAATGCATAGTTTACAGTTCAATTCATTTTTAATAATTTTTGGAAATTGGTCATACCAATATAGAAACTCTCGTCGACTCATGCGCAACTACTTTGGTAAAGATCATAGTATGACCAAATGCACAGTTTACGATTTATTTAACTTTGAGTAATTTTAAGTGGCGCCGCCTGTCGGAAATCAGTCATACCACATAAGAAATCTTCGTCGGCTCATCCGCAACAACTTTGTTAAAGATCACAGCATGATCACAGTGGTAAAAAAATTCTTTATACTTTTAGGGGGAAAAAATTCACATAAATACATTAGCAAATCTCCAAAGACTCTATTAAAATTGAATTGTAAACGTGTTCCCCATAATTTTTTTTTCTTTTCTTAATTTATGTTTGTTTTATGTTTCAGCAGTAGGATAGGAAACATTTTTATTGTATTCGTAAATTTTGTCTTACCATCACCTGTCAAAAAATGAAGGAAGTTTGAAAGATAAATAAACAAAAAAAAATAGTAAATGTTCTACACATTGTCCATTTGGTTCCCTTCACTATTTTATGACATCAGAAATTAAGTATGACATAAATCATATTGTATACAAATTGTAGTAAAAACTATTAAAAAATTTTACCTTGAGGGTATTTATTTTATAAATTTGTATTCTCGAAACTTATTTAAAACAAGTAATATTCGGCTGTGCCGAGTCTTGTATACCCACCATCAAGTTGTACGAGAGTACATATTACAATTTAACTCACTTTGAGTAATTTTCAGTTTCGCCACCTGCTGTAAATTGGTCATACATGCGTAACAAGTTTGCTTAAGATCGTAGCATGATCAAATACACAGTTTACGATTTTATTCACTTTGAGCAATTTTCAGTGTTCGCCACCTGTCGGTAATTGGTGATACCAACTAAGAAACCTTCGTCGGCTCATGTGCTACAACTGTTCTAAAGATCATAGCATGATCAAATACACAGTTTACGATCTAAATTATTTTGAGCAATTTTCTGTGGCGCCACCTGTCATGCGCAACAACTTTGCTGAAGAGTATAACATGATCAAATGCATAGTTTACTATTCTTTAAAGCACATACAGACAGACAAACATTTATTTGTTTCAAAGTTATAACATTACCAATTTGTTCCCCTTTTTATCCCCTAATCTCAAAAAAGTTCAATCTGCATATTTGGTACTTCTTTGTTACCAATTGAATACAGTACATTTTTTAGAAACACAGTTAATATATCGTTCCTACTCATATTACTTTATGAGATTTTAAGTTATCATTTTATCCCTTTTTAACCCATTTTGGCCTCCGAAATCAAAAAAGTACCAAGTACGTGTTTAATATTTTTTCACATTTATTGATTTTAGCATAAAGTTAATTTCTGTATTCTTTGGTTCAAAAGATAAGTGTGGATTAAAAATATTACCAAAAAAATTACTTTCACAACTTTTCGATTTGTTCCCCTTTTTACCCTCTTAGAGGCAAAGTTTCCAAAAGTCCCTTCTTACTTGACCCATACATCAAAAAAGATACCCACTGTTCAAATTTAATCAAAATCGTTGGAGCCGTTTTCGATATAGCCATTCTATAATTAATTATTTAAGAATATAAGATTAAAACATTAAAAAAAGTAAAGCTAGTACAAAAAATCCAACCGTGATCAGAAAAGAGATTATTTATACGGTATGTGATGAAAATCGATAGATTTATATGATATATTTTTAATATAATTTTCGGTTATTTGTCAAAAAAACGGTCAAGCCCGACCATATGATACCCTCTACCACTAAGGTCAAAGGTCTGTTCTGTTACAGTTTTTACAAAAACTATGTATGCAACAAATAAATTCAAAATTTTCATTATTTTGTGATTTTCATCTTATGTACTGAGTTTGTATGGGAGCTATGGTCAAATATAGACCGATTTTGACGAAATTTGGTACAATGATTTTTGTTTACTTAAGCATTTTTTGTTTTAAGTTTCATGAAAAATTTTAATATTTGTGGCCAATCAATCAATTCCGGGAAGTGAGACCTATGGGAGATACTGTAAATAATCGACCAATTTTAAAGAATTTCAACAGCCATGGTCCCATTACCAAAAAAATTGTCTGTGCCAAATATGATTAAACTATCTTTAGAATTGCAACCTGTACTTTGATAAAAAAGTTTTGGGGCCCAGCCAATTATATTTTGAATTTTACAGCGCATTAAACACCAAAAGGTGGTAGGTCAATGTAAGTGGCAAGTGGCTCCGGACGTCAATCAGCTGTTTGATCCGCCAAATTTGAAGCGGCAATGGAAAAAAGTATTATAAAGCTCTACTTTTCTGCACACAAGATTTTTTTTAGTGCTGCCAGATTTAATTATATCCTACTAAGATATTTTTTTCTACGAATATTTTTGTAAGCAAAAGCACATTTTATGCACTGACAATACTACGACCGCCTGTAACCGCATGCCGCGTGTATTGGCCTTCTACTTTAAGCCATGATAGCGTCAACATTTTTTTTGTAATAAAATACAAAAACTTGATTTCTTTGTTAAACTTTTTGATTGAAAAGACCATTTATAGTAAAAAATTCTGTAGAGGGGTCAAAAATCTTTATTTGTTCTTCCAAACAGAATGATTAAGATGATATTAAATGAGGATTTAGAAGTTATCGTTGTTCGTAGTTTGTATGATGGCGCCCATTGAATGTTTACGTACTTATATGTTTATAGTATGATGGTAAGAAAAAAGTTTAAAATACTTATTTCTTTATTATTCCAAGTATCAACTAAACTAAATGTATTTCCCCATTAAATAAAACAAAACTTGAGTTGAAATTTTTGTAGACCGTAATAAATATCGATTAATTTTGGCAAATTGTGATTAATGTCACTTAACGTTTGTATGAATCTTCATTGCTTTTATATGTTCCAAGTCGAAGAAATAATTTAATGAACCCTAGGATATAAAATTAAGATTAACAAAACTTCTTGATGGCCAGTTATCTCAAATGTTATTTTTGTTATAAAGTTATTTACAATATATAATATATATTATGAAGTAATATTTTATTATCTTTAATAATTCTTTATATGTAATTAATGTATAAAAAATGAGAGACAATAAATAATGGGTTTTAAAGGTTTTCATTTTTATTCATTGTATATTAGTTCCATAATCGGCAAAGAAAACCACTTTTATTTTTGGGACACAGGATGTTTTTATGTTACGTAGAACATTTCTGGGGGAGTTACTGCTCAATTTCGCAATTTCGTAAAATAATTTACATATTTAAAACTGATATTATATTTCCCAAATAATTGCTCGTCTAAAGAGGAATGGTTATTTTAGAGTGTTAGTCGATTAGGGTTAAAAGAATGTGAGAACATTTTTTTGGAATATTTATACCCTCAGAAACATTTATCAAAGCTTTAAATTTAGCTTTATCTGTGAATGATTGACAATACTTTCAAGGAGAAGAAATTGTAGAAGCATTATCGTTTCTATTGTGTGTAAAGCAGTTAGTGAATTCTGCTGTCTCTTTACCTTAACGTTTGAATCTGTTGAAAATAGAAAGTCCCTAAGTTCAGCGTTAAAGCTGACAAATTTGAAAAAGTCGCAAAAAAAGTAAAAAAGCATATTTTTTTTATAACATTTTTACCTAAACATTGAACAAAAAACAAAAACAATTCATATATGAAAAGATATTATATATAGGCAAAAATCAAACAGTTTAAATTCCTATGAAACCGACTTTCAACTCGAATAATTTTTGTACTCTTAGGTGTTCGGAAAATCTAATTACAGATATTGAACACAAAATCTTTGTAGCGCAAATTTGCACTTCTTACCGTAATTCGCATGCAAATTACAAAAACGTTAAAGAACGAACGAAGAATTTATGACGAAAACTTGAACGTTAATTTCTCAAAATTTAACACCAAAAAGCAAAAGCGCACAAAAAAAATTTTTTGCTAAAATTTTATGAAAATTTTGAAAATCGTGCAAAAAAGTGTATATTGCTTTTATTGGTTTTAAGATAGCAAAGGTTTTATCGAAAAACATTTTCCTGAAGCACATCGCGAATTTAGCACCAAATTGGTCAGAAATGGTGTTAAAACTATTCTTTAAGAAAGCTTTACCTTAGATCTGAAGCACAGAAATAATTTAAGGACTAACTATTTGATGGACCAAATGTTAAGGCATGTATAAATTACCATAATACCATACAATGACAAAACCCCAAATCAACATAAAACTAAATAAAAAAAAAACGGTTTTTAAATTATTTTTAGAAATTTTTATTTCCTTAAACTTTGTGCATCTTCGAAGAGCATGAGGGTTGTTGGGAAACTTCATCATCTTCTGACTCAGAACTTGATTGTATTTTAACTGGTGTTCCACCTGATAAGTTTCATTCTTTTTGCTTGAACTATAAATGTAAAATATTAATGAAATAATGACAAACGAACAAAACCAATATTTTTGTACGTAGCTATGCGGGAGTTGTCGAAAAGTTATCGGCTCTGCCGTCAAAATTTGTACAAAAGTGATGGTTTTTATACTTAAGTTAAAATCATTTAAGGGAATTTTAGTTGTGATATTGAATATGGGCTAAAAATACAAATTTTAAATAATTTTATAAAAAGGTGTCAAAAGTCGAAGAAAAGTCGCAGGTTGCTTTGCAGGCCACCTGAAAAAGTTGCGACTTTAGTCGCATAACGGTAACGCTGCTTAAGTTCTTAAATGACATTAAACAAGAGTGTTGTCAATATGTTGATATGGAAAGACGCTTAAATGAGAAATACATTGTAAAAACGCAAAATATTTGTAGTTCTATAATTATACTGAAATCATAGCAGAATTCTGCTATTAATTTAATTAATTTGCATGAACAAAGTTTGTAGTTAAATTTTTATACAATAAAAGTTACCTGTTTTTTACAATTTCATAAATTTTTTAACAAAAAAAAGGTAACTTTATGTTCGGTAATGAGTCGAACATTTGATAGCCGAAATGGTAATGCTAAGCTGTGATTTGACACTGTTGATCTATTTTCTATTGAAGAGTTATCCTGACAAACCTGAGACAATTGAGCATTTTAAGGCTAAATATGTGATTTATTGCTGAGATACTACCACATACACTCGAAATTTAGCCAGATTGGATGAGTGTAAGGTAAGGCCCGCCGTGTCATAAATATGAATAAACTAATATTCTACTTCTAACCAGTAAAGTTTTACTCTAAAACAAAAAAGAAATTTGCCGAAATTTTGTTTTATAGAATTTTTAATTTTAAACTTGTAAGTCACCCATCTTTACTGCCCCACCCTATATATAGAGACTTCAACATAAAAAAATGTCTATTCGGCAGAGCCCAAAATTGCTCTATTAATGTTGTTTTTTAATATAAAACTCTAAAAAAGCCGCGATTAAAAAAATTTTAAATCGCTGTAACTCGTTCGTATATCTCATTATTGACAATACCATAATATCAGCTGTTTAATAATAACTTATTTTATTAGTACAGGCAAATGATTGCCCGTGCAAAAAGTATGACGCCGGCAACAAATTAGCGGAATGTTCAAGCGGCAAATATTTTGTTTTGATTGTTTATGTCTAAATCATATTGCACGTCTTAAGTTGTTAAGTTGTTCAATAACTGTTCTAAAGTCAAGCGTTAAGTTAGCCGTTAAGGCAGCCCCACGCTAAGTTCAACTAATCCACCCTTTAAACTTCTTTAACAAATAATCAGAAATCGCTAAAAATAAAGCCTTAATAAATGATAAATTTTTACATTTTTTTAAGAGTTGAATTTTTGCTAATTATATTCATTTACAGTACATTTGTATAACCGGCAATATATTTTTTATTAATTGGTATTGATTTTAATTCGATTTTTCGAAAATTTATTGTTTTTTTTTCATATACCATTTCTTACAAGGTTTTTGTTCTACAGAAAAATTATTCCCACTTAATCCCAGTATATTACATTTATTTAATAATGTAATAGACAATTTATTGATAAAAGCCAACCAATTCCTCGACGTGTTTCGATGGTTGGTTAGGACATCATTTTCAGGAGTATCCCTACCTTTAGACAGATCGAGAACCTGGTATTATTATCCATTTTACAAACACGATCATTACGAATTATGTTTGTAAATCAAAGGTTAAAGCTCAGATTATTGACTGAACAAAAGGAAACACAAAAAACTTTCAGTTTCATCTTCCTTCACTTCCCACATTTTGTACTAAAAAATAAAAAAAAAAACACAACTTTTCAAACAGACAACTCAGCTCATCTTTTTATGACTTAAATTTTAAAACACTTATTATTCCCATAAAGAGAATATGACCTTTTTTTAACAATTTATAGTTTTCTAATTTAATGTTTTCTTAATTTGCTCGAAATGATTTATGATGGAATTGTTAGGCTTTGGTGAGAACGTGTACGATTGTGACATGTATATTTTTGAAAAAAAAAAAAATACTGAAAAAGTTTTAAAAATTAGTTAAAGTGCAAATATTTTTTGTACAAATGACAGCAGTTTTTGTGGCTGGGTCTCAAAGGGATAATAAAACAAGATTATGCAAAATTAATGTAGACTAAAGTCTAACGATATTTATTACAAAATATAAAATTATTTATTACAATATATAAAATTTCATGAATAAAAAATTTCCACCTGCAAAATACTTTTTTTCTTCTCAATAAGTTTCACATAAAAAAAATTGTGATACATGATTTGGGAGCGCTCGTGCGCAACCTGATATAGTCTACACTGAAAAAATGCATAGTAAATATGAATGTAAACGTAAATTGTAAGTTTTCTATAATTGTTTCAAATTGTTTTTGATAAAATTTTTTCAGGTTTACATCCCGACTAATTTGTTATTTTTTGATAAAACTGCATGCATTCAGCTTATTTTTAAAATAAACTTGTTTATTTTAAAACATCTTATCCCCCCCCCCCCCTTCTTCACAACATTCTGCATATAGTAGCCGACGGCTACAGCAAGAATGTGGGAAGTGAAGGTAGATGAAAACTGAAAAATGTTTGTTTTTGTTCAGTCGATAATCTACGCTTTTACTTTTGGTTTATGAACATAATTCTTAATAGTTATGTTTGTAAATTTAGTAATAATGGTTTTCAATCTGTCTAAATTGGGGATAATCCTCCTGAAGAGATGGCTTAACCAACCATCGAAACGCGTCGAGGAATTTGGTTTCTCCGCAAACATTTTTTGGCTTTTTATCAATAAATTGATCTGTTACATTAATAAATAAATGTAACAGGTTTGGGATCAAATGCAAATACACTTCTTTTTGAATTTCAGGTTATATTGGAATTTGTAGAGGATTTTTATTACAAAAATAAAATAGAAATATAAAACTTATTCTTCATCATATTCATCTTGCAGATGTGCTTTTCGAAACTAGATCTTGGGCTAACAACCCTGAAAATTAAAGCCTAATTTCTTCTCCATTTACAAAGTAAACAACCAATTGGTTAAATATTAGGAGTCTTATAACCTACTAAACGACCACCAATAAGGGGTTCGTAGACGACACTCTACCGGAGTAAGTCTCCCGAAGAGTGTCCCTGTCAGATATATGATGCATTTTTAAGGTTTTGGTTATATGTTATGGTATATATGTATATTAGGACGTCTCGAAAAAATAAAGTTCGCCGTACACCATCGAATATAAAGCATTGCTATGAGGTAGTTTTGAAAAAAATTTTTTTAATTTTTTTCGTTGCACATTGGGGTCGCCAAAATACATTTTTCGTTATATCTTCGGCATTTACAGTCGGATCTCGAAGTGTGATATATCGATGTTTTTGTCCCGAGGAGCCCAACATTTTGCTTTAATAGTCATTATTCTCAGGTATCCGGTTCTAGTATTTATCTATCAGACCCCTGTTCCTACCACCCTAATGTACCACCCTAATATCAGAAAATTAAAGCTCTTAAAAAATCGTTAAACTTTTACTAAGGAAGTTTTTCGATTTTTCAAACCGATCTATTACAAACAAGGAATTTCTTATTTTGCCGCACATAGGGATCGCCAAAATACATTTTTCGTTATATCTTCGCCATTTATTGTCGGATCTTAAAGTGTAATATATCGATGTTTTTATCTAACGAAGGCCAATGTTTTGCGATATTAATCATTGACCTTAAATACATTCTTCTACATAGCACCTACCCAAGATATCTTAACTCATACAACAAGAATTATAAAAATTTTAAATCTTTTAATCAATTATATTTTGAAAAGACTCAAGTTTGCTGTATTTTTGAGGGCTCTCAAGTTCTGAAAAAATGTGGCCCATGCGTTGCTCACCAGTGACAGCCATGGCAGATTAATGTACTACATGAACAAAACGTTCAGTGTTTTGTTAAAGGCATCGATAAGCTGTGAAAATAATTAAGTTTAGTTTTATAATCATTGACCTCAAGTACATTCTTCTAGTACTTTTTTTTTTTGATAATAATCATTGATCTCAGATATCCGTTCTAGTATTTATTTAAAATTATGAAAAAATATCATGTACAAATTCACAGTGTAAATACCCAAACAGTCTCTTAGTTTGTCTTGCTATTCGTTTTATCCACGAAATAATTGTTCAAATTTCGTCTGTGTCTGTATAACATTTAATCGTGTTGTGTCTATTTTAATTATAAACTATTAAAAATTAATTTAAATAAACAACAGCCTCCCGAACTCTCCGCTTTTATTTTATCCGCCATTCTGGTTCTTGTGAAATCCAACCTCAAGCAATTCCAATAGATGATATATCTTGGGTTCATCAATTGCCGGACGACGTTCAACAAATGCTTCGTCTGGCCATAGAAAATATCGTTTACTTTTTTCACCCGATCCACAATTTCAGAATTTTTTTGACTGAACTTGAGAACTGCTGGAAGCATTACAGTTTTCCAAAGATGTAATCGAAATATCAGGTAACATAAGGAAAATACTTTCTGTTGATAGTTTTATTTCCTAAACTTAATTATTTTCACAGCTTATCGATGCCTTTAACAAAACACTGAACGTTTTGTTCATGTAGTACATTAATCTGCCATGGCTGTCACTGGTGAGCAACGCATGGGCCACATTTTTTCAGAACTTGAGAGCCCTCAAAAATACAGCAAACTTGAGTCTTTTCAAAATATAATTGATTAAAAGATTTAAAATTTTTATAATTCTTGTTGTATGAGTTAAGATATCTTGGGTAGGTGCTATGTAGAAGAATGTATTTAAGGTCAATGATTAATATCGCAAAACATTGGCCTTTGTTAGATAAAAACATCGATATATTACACTTTAAGATCCGACAATAAATGGCGAAGATATAACGAAAAATGTATTTTGGCGATCCCTATGTGCGGCAAAATAAGAAATTCCTTGTTTGTAATAGATCGGTTTGAAAAATCGAAAAACTTCCTTAGTAAAAGTTTAACGATTTTTTAAGAGCTTTAATTTTCTGATATTAGGGTGGTACATTAGGGTGGTAGGAACAGGGGTCTGATAGATAAATACTAGAACCGGATACCTGAGAATAATGGCTATTAAAGAAAAATGTTGGCCTCCTAGGGACAAAAACATCGATATATCACACTTCGAGATCCGACTGTAAATGCCGAAGATATAATGAAAAATGTATTTTGGCGACCCCAATGTGCAACGAAAAAAATTAAAAAATTTTTTTTCGAAACTACCTCATAGCAATGCTTTATATTCGATGGTGTACGGCGAACTTTATTTTTTTCCCATGTAAGTCGAGACGCTCTAATGTATATGGTATTTATCAAACTTTAGTTTTTGGTGTCTGTGGTTATTAACGGTTTATATTGTTAGGAATCGCACTATTATAATTGTTGTAGAATGCACCTCATTCTTTAATTGATTAACGATAATTTATGTAATACCTCCAATTCCTTTAACACTCTATTACTTTAAAATATTGGAACTAACAACGCACTATCGAGAGGATTCATTCAAATTCTTGCTCCGTAGAAAGCAGGGTAAGGATTTGAACACTCATTTCACACATTTACTCATGTGCAAAAATACCTTTTTATAAAAATCTCGCACACAGTCATGGGTATTAACAAATTTTTCTTGTACAAGTTAGCAGGTGTCAGCTAACTTTGCCTACATGCGCATCCGTTACTCGCATGCGCATCCGCTCTAAATAACTTTCAGCAACGTAAGCGTCTGCTTTAATAATTTAATATAATTCCAAAGAATAAGAACATTATGCAAATTATTATTATCAACATGAATTGTGCAACAATAGCGATGACGACAGCATAAAATGCGGCGACAGCAATGATACTAACATTAAGGTATTGTTAAGAATTATTTTACTTAAGACTGGCAGTACGTAATTGTAACTCAAATAAAAAAGACTGGCATAGCCGGTAATAAAATTAATAAACAACCAAATAAAACAAATAAAGTATTTCATTTGTTAACTGGCGCCCAACGTGGGGCCACAAAAAATTGTTTAAAAAAAGTGGCCGTACCGCGAACCTAAACAAAAATAATTTTCGTACGAAAATAAAAGTAAATTATGAACAAAAACTCCTTGCATTGTGAGCCTAAAATAATTTTCGTATGAAAATAAAAGTAAATTATGAACAAAAACTCCTTGCATTGTAAGCCTAAAATAATTTTCGTGTGAAAATAAAAATCCTGATTTAAAAGAATTTCCGTACGGGAATAAAATAAATTCTGAACGAAAGATTGTAAACTTAAAGAATTTTCGTATGAAAATAGGAATAAACTGTGAACTCAAAAATTTTGTGCTGTTAACTAAAAAGAATTTTCATATGAAAATAAATTGTGAACTTGAAAAAAACCTTGTATTGTGAACTTATAAGAATTTCCGTATGGGAATAAAATAAATTCTGAACGAAGGATTGTTAACTTAAAGAATTTTCGTATGAAAATATAAATAAACTGACTCAACAATTCTTGTGCTGTTAACTAAAAAGCATTTTCGTATGGAAATAATATTTCAAATAAAGAACTTTAATTAAAAGAATAACCACTAAACAAAATATTGTCTAATAATATCTTATCTGTCTGCCAAATCAACAACTCGAGGGAGCTGAAGCAACTACTAGTACAACTGAATACAACAATGGCAGAGATCCTGCTACTATTTGTGTAAGCTAGTTTTAAGTTAATTTCAGTTTAAATATTAAGCTACTTTTTTCCTAATAAAACCAATATTTTTTACTTACTTAAATTCAAAAATTAAAGAGTAATCGAGAGTAAATCATTTAATTGAATAATTGCGTAAAATACAATTCCTAAAAATGGAACCTCAAGTCCTGCAAGCGTTGTTGGACGCCGCTGTTAGGGCGGCAACAGAACAAACGAAACGGGACTTCCAACATAAAATCGACGACTTAACTAACAGACTAACGCTGATGGAAAACCCATCACATGTAGAGGACTTTCAGGAGGTGAGAATAGAAGCCGGTAGAACTTGCGATGAGTCTTTGGACCTCGTGAAGTCACTGCCCGAATTCTCTGGGGACCAGGCACGGTATGTGTCCTGGAGGCAAGCCGCTCATACGGCTTACAAAATTTTTGAAAACCACGCTGGTAGTTCAAAACACTATCAAGCAGTGGCAATAATTAGGAACAAAATTGTGGGGTCAGCGGACACAATCCTTTCATCGTTTAACACTTGTCTTAATTTCCAGGCGATAATTGCCAGACTCGATTTCACATACGCGGACAAACGTCCCGTCTATTTAATCGAGCAAGAAATGTCAACAATGCGACAAGGACAATTGTCGATTATCGAGTTTTACGATGAAGTGGAAAAGAAGCTCACATTATTAATAAACAAGACTATAATGACGCACAGCGGACAGAATGAACTCATTGACTACGAGTGTTCATTTCAGGACTAAACAAACCACTTTGCGATATTTTATTTTCGTCCAGGCCAGGCGATATGCCTACGGCACTAGCACTCGCCCAGGAGTTAGAAGCTAATCAAGCTAGGTCATTGTTCGCGAACTCCTTTAATAATCGCCAGGCACTTACGGCAATGAGACCAACCAATAGTTTACCACAGTTTCATAGATCTACTGTAAATCCACGATGGCAACGACCCGTACCAATGGAGGTAGATTTATCCATGTCACGCCTTAGACAAAACAGAACACCACAAGAAAGAACGAATGTTATCCCAAACCAAAGACAAACCTTTAATCCAAATCAGGGACCGCAAAGAATAGATCCTAATAACCCGCAAGGTAATTCGAATGTAGGAAGGAATCAGTTTACTGACTATAGAGAAAGACCTCAGAAAAGAAACTATGAAAGTGACAAGCAACCTGTAGCCAAGTTTCAACGCGTTAACTATTTAATGAACCAAGGGCAACCAGATGGCGCATACGGCGGACAATGCTACGATGATTACACACAAGACGAATATTATAGAGGCTACGACAATGACAACTACGATAGTAGCTTCAATGATTGTCACAATGATAATCTAGAAGAGGACTGCGTGAACGACACTGGATATAGGGACGAAATTAATTTTTTAGAGCACTCCTGCCTACCTTATGTCAGAAGGAAAATTGCGGGAAAGGAATTAAAATTCTTAATGGACACAGGTGCCTCGAAGAATTATATTAAAAATTTGGATTTTTTAAAAGACATAAGAAATGTAGGAACACCCTTCACAATAAGATCAATACATGGCACTGAAAGAATTTTCCAAAAATGCACTGTAAATTTTTTTAATGTTAACGTAGAATTTTTTATTTTACCAACACTTCAAACTTTTGACGGAATTATAGGTTTTGACCTTCTCAAACACGTGGATGCCCTCCTTGATATTAAAAACGGTATCATAAATTATAGGGACGGAAAAGAAGTCTTATCATACTTGTATTCCCAAGAAGTTAATAACTTAATCTTGCAGAATTCCGGAAATGAATTATTATCGCAACTTATTAGGGACAAATCAGCGGCATTTGCTGACCCGAATGAGGCATTGCCATACAACACTAACGTAATAGCGACAATAAGGACAACGGATAACGAACCGGTTTACTCAAAGTCGTACCCCTATCCAATAGCTGCTGCTGCCTTCGTCAATAAGGAAATAGAAAACCTTTTAGCTAACGGAATAATTCGGCCATCACGCTCACCGTTTAACAACCCTATATGGATAGTTGACAAGAAAGGACTCGATACAGAAGGAAATCGTCAAATGCGATTAGTTATTGACTTTAGGAAGCTAAACGACAAGACTATATGCGATAAATACCCCATCCCAGACACCTCTGTGATTTTATCTAATTTAGGGAAGTCCAATTATTTCACAACGCTGGATCTTAAATCCGGGTTTCACCAGATTAAATTGGCTGAAAAGGATCGTGAGAAAACTGCCTTTTCTGTCAATAATGGTAAATACGAATTTTGTCGTTTACCATTCGGGCTGAAAAACGCCCCAGGAATTTTTCAGCGGGCTATAGATGATATCTTAAGAGACCAAATAGGAAAATGCTGCCATGTTTATATTGACGATGTAATCATCTTTTCCAAGACTAAGGAAGAACACTTGAAAGATATTGACACAATTTTATCAAAACTATTTGAGGCAGGAATGCGCGTCTCAGCGGAAAAATCTAAATTTTTTAGATTAGAAGTGGAATTTTTGGGTTTTATCGTGTCAGGTGACGGAATTAAAACCTGTCCTGAAAAAATAAAAGATATCATTAATTACGAGGTGCCAAAAACCCTTAGAGGTCTGAGGTCATTTCTGGGTCTAGCGGGATACTACAGACGCTTTGTAAAAGATTACGCGAAGATTGTTAAACCTCTAACGAAATTTCTGAGGGGGGACAACGGACATATAGGATCAAACCGCTCAAAAAATATAAAGGTAGAATTAGATGATGAAGCATACTTAGCATTCGAAAAAGTTAAGAAAATTCTTGCTTCCGAGGATGTTCTCCTTCTTTACCCAGATTATGAAAAACCGTTCGATTTAACAACGGACGCTTCTTCACACGCAATTGGTGCAGTACTATCGCAGAATGGACGACCAATTACGATGATATCAAGAACACTGTCCAAAGCTGAAGAAAATTACGCCACGAATGAGCGGGAGTTACTAGCCATAGTATGGTCATTGCAAAAACTACGTAGTTATTTGTATGGAACTAATCGTCTAAATATTTTTACAGACCACCAGCCACTAACCTTCGCTATATCTGATAAGAACCCAAACGCGAAAATCAAGAGGTGGAGAGCGTTTGTGGAAGAATTTTCACCTAAATTTTTCTACAAACCAGGAAAAGAGAACTATGTTGCGGATGCCTTAACTAGACAACATTTGAATATGTTGGAGGAATCTGCCGACTCAGACGATGTTACTGCGCATAGTGAAAATTCGCTAACAAAAGCCATACCCCCCGTACAAAATCCACTTAATTGTTTTAAAAACCAAATAATACTCTGTAAAGGTAGTAAAACCGAAAAGGAAAGTAAGATACTTTTTAAATCCAGAATTAGGCACACAGTCACGTATGTGAACTTTAATGACCTTTTGGAGGTACTTAAGCAGGTAGTCAACCCCAATATCGTTAATGCGTTGTACTGCGAGTTACCAATTCTAGCAGAAGTCCAAGACAAGTTGCTAACGGCATTCCCCTCGGTTAAATTCCGCTTTACGAATAAAATTGTAATAGATGTCTTTAATCGAGACGATCAAACAGAAATCGCAGTAGCCGAACACAATAGAGCCCATCGTAATGCTCGAGAAAATGAGCAACAAATTCTAAAGGACTACTTCTTTCCTGAACTAAGACAAAAACTGAAGGAAATAATATCCACGTGCAAGATTTGCCGCGAAGCAAAATACCAAAGGCACCCTAACAAAGTTGAGATAGGCCAAACACCCATCCCCTCTCATCCAGGAGAGATATTACACATTGATATCTACTCCACGGATAAAAAGCATTTTCTTACCCTAGTTGACAAATTTTCGAAATTTGCATGTGTAAGCCCTATTCAGTCAAGGGCAATCGTTGACATAAGGCAACCGCTCATAAGCATGGTTAGTTTTTTCAAAAATACCAAAACCATCGTTTGTGATAACGAACGCTCACTTAACTCCGAAACTATAAAAGCAATCTAAAAAAATGCCTTTAACATTTCAATCTGCACCACACCCCCGTTTCATAGTATTAGCAATGGACAAGTTGAGAGATTCCATAGCACCTTGACAGAAATAGCTAGATGTACAAAAATAGAGGAACATATCTCCGATACATCTGAACTTATATCACTGGCAGTTGCAAAATACAATAGGACAATCCATTCGATTACGGGTCATAGACCTATAGATATTATTCATTCACCTCCTCAAACTCTAATGGAAGAAATTAAACAAAAGCTTGTTAAAACTCAAGAAAGAAACCTTGAATACCACAATAAGAATCGCCACAAACGAAGCTTTGAGCCTGGTGACAAAGTCCATGTCAAAACAAATAAAAGGATAGGGAATAAATTTACTAAGCTTTTTATTGAAAAAAATGTTCAAGCAGATCTGGGAACTAAAGTTCTAATTGACGGGAGGGCAGTACATAAAGACAATCTTAAATAATTTTTTTTTCTTCCCTTGTTTTTACAGACTTCTTATCATATCAACCGCCCCATGCATACGAGCAAAAATACTTAACTACACCAACTCTTATTATATCCCGGTAACCGATGGAATGGTAGCCACTTATGATCGCTATGGATTTCTATTGCACATAACTAACCTGACCGACTATGAAAATGTAGCGCATGACACTGAAAACATACTTGACCATTTTCCGCAATCTCACATGAGGAAACTGCTTAAAGCCGACATTGACCAGATCTTTACTTTACTAAACGCGATAAGGATTCACCACCGACACTCAAGAAGTATTAATATTTTAGGAACAGCATTAAAATATATCGCTGGTACTCCGGATTTTGAGGACTTTAATCAAGTTCTCAATAAACAGGAGAACTTAATAGAAAGCAATGACCAACAGGTACGAATTAATACTGAATTGCAGATCAAAATTAACCAACTAACGGAAACAGTTAACAAACTACTAAGCGCATCCAAACAAACGCAAATCGACACAGGACATTTGTTTGACCTTGCAATCGCTAGAAACAAGGCCGTAGTAACCAGTATTGAAAACACCATCTACTCGATTACTCTTGCAAAGTTAAATGTTATTAACCCAATAATGCTAGATAGTAACGAAATCAAAAATGTATTAATTAATGAAAATTTTTCCAATGTTAGTATAAGCGATATTCTTAGTAATTCAAAACTAAAAGTTTTTCAAGACAACAATAATATTTACTTTGTTATCAAATACCCAAAAATTTCTAAAGTTTGTAATAAAATAAAAATACTGCCAGTCATACACGAAAACAAAATACTTGATTTAGAGACTAACACCGTTGCTGAATGCCATAAAGCACATCAACCTCTTTATAACTGTAAGGACGCGACGTCGATAACATTTTGCCAACCTCTGAAAAATAGTTCATGTATGCAGCAATTATTGGACAATCATTTAGCTACATGCAAAACAACCTCATCATATCACATCTCTTCAATTGAAGAAGTTAGCGACGGTCTCGTTGTCATAAATAATCAACCAATAGAAGTACGCGAAGGGAACAACTCAACAGTTGTAATAAATGGCACATTTTTGGTTGTTTTCGAAAGCGAAGTTACTTTAAATGGAACAACATTTACCAATTGGAGGAACGTTAGTCGCTCACATCCCGAAGCAACACCTGCCCAGTTTGTTAACATAACGGAACATCTTACACTACTATCACTCCCGTACCTACATAAAGTCAACATAAAAAATATTGGCCACATCGCTAGTTTGAAAGAATTAATTCATTTGCGATCTAGGCAATGGCTAACAGCGTTTATTTTGGTTACTGCACTTTTTGTTGCAATTCTTGTGGCTAAAATTGTGACTGCTCAACGGAAGAAAAACAACAATATCATAATCCTCGATAGAGTTCTAAGGGAAGCCGGGGACGTCTCCACTCCAAGGGGGGAGTAGTTAGCAGGTGTCAGCTAACTTTGCCTACATGCGCATCCGTTACTCGCATGCGCATCCGCTCTAAATAACTTTCAGCAACGTAAGCGTCTGCTTTAATAATTTAATATAATTCCAAAGAATAAGAACATTATGCAAATTATTATTATCAACATGAATTGTGCAACAATAGCGATGACGACAGCATAAAATGCGGCGACAGCAATGATACTAACATTAAGGTATTGTTAAGAATTATTTTACTTAAGACTGGCAGTACGTAATTGTAACTCAAATAAAAAAGACTGGCATAGCCGGTAATAAAATTAATAAACAACCAAATAAAACAAATAAAGTATTTCATTTGTTAACTTACATTCATCTCTTACTCGTGTTGACAAGAGTAAACTTTTTCTACACAAGTCACGATCAACTAAAAAATGAAAACCACATTTTGTGTGCCACTCACAAAAAATATTTTACACGACTTGCCCGTGAGTGGCACATTAGAAGAAATATTATATTTCTTTGTTTTTTTAAACCGTAGATTTTGTTGCTATGAATTGGATTTCGATTTTGTTTCTTGTGTATTTATATTTTGTTTTTGTAATTTCTTAAACAAAGCAGCAACAACCTGCTTTGTTGACGTCCAATTCCCAATTGAATGTTTTTAGGGCTCATTTTAACGAGTTTATTGAATGATCGTGATATTTACGAAAATTAAAAAAGTTTTCGGCTGTGTTAGGTTTAAGAAACACAGCGGGAAATATCGCAAGGCCTTTAAACAAAAGTGCATAGAAATACATATACATAGGTATTTTTAATATTTTGATATTTTGTTTTTGATATTTTGAAAAAAATGATTCAATCTGTTTTTTATTTATCAAAAACCGCACTGATAAATAAAAAATATTACATTATTTATTTTTCTGCAATTTTTTCACAGTACAAATATCTAGGCCTCGTAACCGTAGATTTGTCCTGCTGAAAATGTAAAAGACTCAATTGTAATTAACTAATAATGATAATTAACTAAATTAAAAATGAATGAATGACAAATATGGATGCTCATGCGCCTGCTTATGTTGAAGTTTAGTTTAGACGTGCGCATGAGGAAATGATTTTTAAATTTTATTCACTCTTCACGCGCGAGAGTTGTATTAGTTAATCTTTAGTCATAATTGTGTGTAACAAAACAAAAAAACATTACTCACAACTCTTGAGAAAGTGCTGAATTTAGACAAATGAGCTTCACACTCGTGAATATTTTCTTACCCTGGTAGAAAGTAAGTTAAATTATATGAATATTCAAACCTTTTTCTCGCTCCGCAAAAGTATATGAATATTCAAATCTTAAGTCTACAAATATTACTCAATCTTCTTCCACTTATTAAAATATATTTACCTATTTTCAACGCTATGCATTGCATAAGTATTCTAGATGCAACACCTGGGTGCTTTATTTCGTTATATATCATGGATTACTTTCGGTGTATAAAAAATCTTAATAGAAGCTTTTGTATTGAATGGTTTAAAATATATGGGTTGAATATTTGTCATAAAATATTTTTTTATACGATTAAATACTTATGGGAAAAAGCGTTTTTGTATATTTATTCCTTTAATAAACTTTTCATGCTTGTTGGTTAAGTACTCGTTCTACCAACAATTGATTAATGATTCCTTGGCATGAATAATATTGAATGGAATTTGAGAAGACATATATATATATATATGTATGTATGTAAGTAGCATATCATTCATACATAAGCACAACAAGTAGCCTTCTTTCAATATGTCTTCTTCTTCTGTTATCCTTGACTCCTAGCTAGGCATACGTCATTCCATAGTTAATTTGCTGCTTGCAATTCCGTATCAATTGACCTTCTTCAAGTTCTAGCAGGTTGGAATTCCCTGTGGATTCCAACGAAACGCTTGTAGTGCAATGTTGATATTTACCTTCGAAGTGTGTGGCCTATTCAACCCCATTTCCGCTGGCATACCTCTATAGTAGTTTACTTTTTATGCCTTTTGGTCAACATATATTAAGGATTTGCCGTAAACATTTGTTTGCAAAGATTTGCAGGCGCATATCGATGTTATTTGTGCATTTCCAAGTTTCGCGACCGTAATACAGGATGACCTTAACATTTAAGTTGTATATTCGTAGCTTGGTCTGAGACCCACCTTTTAGTTAATGTCCTTCCGGCTGGCTGGCCGGTTATCCATAAAAGCTTGTTATCAATGTACAGATTGTAACTTAAAATATACTATCATATTTTGTTCCAAAGACGATCACTTTAATTTTTGGGCAAAATCGGATTACTATTTCGAGTACCTTCCATAGGGATGCCTTCCCGGAATAGAGTTTTTGGTCCTTTACAGCCACAAATTTAGCTGTATTTTAATAATATTTAGCAGAAATATTGGTTATGATATCCTTAGTCAGTACCTAATTTTATAGGAATCGGCGCATATTTTACCATATCTCCCACACAAGACACATTTTCAAAAGTAGTTTAGATAAGCATAAAATCACAAAAACGCTTATAAATCTAAATATAAATGCTTTTATTACTATTATAAACCAATAACCGAAATTTGGTAACAATCGATTCATAATTGATCCAAGCACCCATATTAGGTCATTAGCCGGAAATGACATAAATCTACTTAAATCACGAAATTTTAAAAAATAGACTTAAGGAAAACTTGTTAAATTTTGGTCCATATGACCTTGGCAATGAAGGGTATCATATAGTCGAGCTTGAAATTCTGTAGCTTTTCTTACTTGTTGATTAGGGTGACAGGAAAATTGTTTTTCTTTGATTTCAAATGTTTTTCTACGGAATATTGTCAAAAAGTTTAGATCTGGAAATCGGATAACGTTCTATGGGCGAGCATCGGGTCCAAAGTTTAAGAGCCCATTTGTATGGGGAAAAATATTTCATTTTTTTTTAATGAAAAACACTTAATCTTGCCAAAAACAATTATTTTCATGCTTTCTTATTAAAATTCGCTAATTATTACTTAATACTCGTATTTCGTAATCTCGCTATGAAAATTTTCAGAAAATCCAAATTTTGACATTTGACCGCGGTGAAGAAAGGGTTAATCTCGTCCAATATTAAAAAAAAAACCTTTAAGGTTTTCCATAAACGAAGCAATAATATTAATCATCTTTTTTGTTAAAATTGAATACAAGTAAACTTTACCGAGCATTTACTTGAATTTGGCCCAAAAATTTACATTTCGCGAAATTCTTCAATTTGAAATTGCAGGTACGACCTCATTTTTTTGGGTTTTATTCTCCAATTTGTCTGTTTTAACCAGAGTGTGCAAACAAACGAAACCCTTTGCAAACATTCGTAGAATGTAAAGACAGATTCAGCTTTACTTCAATCGTTTTGTTTCATGAACTAAACAAAACAAATTCATTTGAAAATCAAAGAGCAAAAAAACAAACAATATTCTTTGTGCTCATCTTCTTTGCTTCAGTTTACCATACCAATCGTACATTTAAGTACAAAACATCCTCAGAAATGTTTGCGAATGATTCGTTTTATATTATCCTAAGGTAAATATCACGATCATTAAAGAAACTCGTGAAAATGAGTATCAAAAACATTCAGTTGGACGTTAACGAAGTTTGCTTTGTTTAAGAAAAGACAATAAGAAAAATACAAGAAACAAAATCAAAACCCAATTTATAGGAACAAAATTTACAGTTTACCTCATTTTAGTATGTAAATTTTTCTAGAAACAAAAATTTGTTTCTCTTTCTGATTTCTACTGCTATACGCTATTAAATTAAAAAAGATCAAATCACTCTGCAAATGTTTGCGAAACGGTTTTGTTCTGAGTTTTTCGGTTTTGCTTTCTTTGTCTTTCTTTCTAGCAGAGTAAGTTTAAATAGCATTCGTGTTTTGTTCGTGTACAAATAAAAAACAAATCATTTTGTCAACTTTATTATCATTATTTGTATTTTGTTTCTGTTTTATACTCTGCAAAGACAGAAATAAAACAAATTCAAATGTTTGGTTTCGTTTGTTTGCACACTCTGGTTTTAACACACTAGAAAGCAAATTCTAAATTTGTAATATTAAATATTACAAATTTAATTGAACGAAATTTTCAAAAAATTAAAAAAAATTATTTTTGAAACCGACCTAAGAAAAATGTACCATTTTCCAACATGAAAAAAAACTAAGTCAATTTGATTATATTTAAACAAAACTGAACTATTTACAAGTAACAAGCCAAATGATAAATCATATCTAACTTTGGAATTTCTTTATTTACAACATACAATTTTTGGTGCATATCCTTGGGCGCGTTTTCAAGGAGATGAATTTTCGGCAGAAAACTGCAATAACTTTTAAACTACCTCATGGATTTTCGTCTTTCACGATTTCAAATAAAGCTGTGTTAGTTCTCTTTAATATTCTATTATTTTTTCTTGTAAAAATTATTTATTTTTGGTCTAAATTTCGCAAAAACAAAAAATTAACGCATTTTTAACCATACAAATGGGCCTTAAACTTTGGACCCGATGCGCGCCCCTAGAACGTTGTCCGATTTGGCTCAAATTTTCAGATCTAAACTTTTAGACCTAGTGTCACAATATTCTGTAGAAAAAGTTATAAAATTCGAAAAATCATTTTCCTTCATACAAAAAATTGTCACCCTACTGTTGATATTTGGCGAGATTTCCAAACAGCTAAATAGCTAATCAAATAATTGAAGGTACCTACACATAAACCAACCTCGTTATCCAAATTGATGTGTGGGGCCATATCCTCCAGGCATACAGGTATGTGATGCAAAACGATCGTTTTCAAATCGATCGATTTCAGATGTATTTTTGAGATAATTTTCGGTCATTTCCCAAAAAAAAAATGAAAATTTAGGCCTTAACCCTTTTGATTGATATCTTATCTTTCATTTGGTTTGATTTTTTGGTAAATTAACCGAAAATTATCTCAAAAATATATCTGAAATCGATCGATTTGAAAACGATCGTTTTCCATCACATACCTGATAATCTTTGTCTAGGAAATACAAATTAATTTCCAACCGACCTGCCTGAGATTCAACAGTGATAGCATTATTATTTTCTTGAAGGCGACCTGAGCTTTAGCTTAGAAGATAAATGTCATCGGTATATTTCAAGTCCTGGAGTTGTTTAAACGGCGTCCATTGGATACCGCGTTCTCGTTGTCATTAAACGATTTTCTAAGATTCTTCACAGATAACTCCTGTTGACACATTCAAAGGCTTTCAGGTAAAACTTTTTAATTAAATATTTGATATATCATAATTTTTGAAAAAAAAACCCTTTTTAATAAATCCAATGAACCTTAGGTTAATGGGTGTGCTGAATATATTACATTGCTCTAATACTATTACTTACTATGTGGATTAGATCAACACAAGAGCCGTCATTTCTTAACCCAAACTGATTTTCGAGGAGTGTAGATGAAACTGCTTCGGGTATTCTGCTCAAAATTACTCGACTTAGTATATTTCTCGGTATTAAAAGAAGTGTTATTTGCCTGTAGTTGTTGCAACTTTTAGGTTCACGATTTTTTGGTATTTTGACTAGTATTACTTCATTCTAGGAAGTTGACAAAGATTCTTCTTCTTATATTTTACGCACAAATAGGTGCCACAATCTCGCCGATCCTACAACATTTCATAAAAGCTCGTCCGCTGAGATATTGTCATTGCTTTTAATGGCTTTTTTCACTTTTTAGTTTTTTAAATGGATTGTTAGAAATTCCAATGAATTAACTGTCACTCTTGGCTTTATTATTATGTGCATCAGTTGTGTTAATAAGAAATTATTGCTTCATGTTGACTTGAAGTGGTCCATCCAATGTATTAACTGTTCATCTTCATTCTATTACTCCAGATGGGGCTAAAAGTGAAAGTCGGTTTGCCACATTCATACTGCCTTTACTTGCAGCTGATTCAGCTTGGTTTGTTTGTTCGTCTATCCACATTCTTTTGTCACTTCTTGCACACTTTTTTATTCTGTTTGAAAGGTCACGCTATGTTGTACGGAGCACTTCAACATCCCCGTTTTTATTTAAAATTTTGCGTTGTGCAACCAGATCCCATGTTAAATGAAACTTTACAATTAACTAAATGATGGTCGCTGTTTATATCAGCTCCGCGTCTTGAGTATACATCAGGTAAAGATGATCAACACTTTATTAAAATATGATTAATTTGAGATTATTAACATATGATCAATTTGGTTCCTTGTAACGCCATTCAGCGATATCCAAGTTATTATATGCTGAATTTTATGAGAAAAAATAGTGCCACTAACAACAAGATTCTTTTCGCATCATATATCGATCAATCTTCCTCAGTTATCGCTCCCTACTCCGACTTCTTGCTTACTAATGTAATGTTTCATGACGGTATTGCTTGAACCTACATTGGTTTTAAAGTAGCCAAGGAAGCTATGGTAAACTGTTGACCAATTGTTACTTAATTTCGGTAATCGATTATTGTTTGCAAAATACTTATAGATGCAAAGTTTAATAAAAAAATCAATTATTTTTAGATTTATAAGCGTTTTTGTGATATTTTTATACCCTTCACCACCATAGGTGGAAAGGGTATTATAAGTTTATGCTGATGTATGTAACGCATAGAAATATTTGTCTTAGACCCACCTTTTAGTATACCAATAGACTTAGAATCACTTTCTGAGTCGATTTAGCGATGTCCGTCCGTCTGGCTGGACGGCTGGCTGGCTGGACCCCCATGTAAACCTTGTAATCAAATTGCAGGTCGCAATTCTAAATATAATTTGATGAAATTTGGCACAGATCATTTTTTTGATAATGGTCAAAATCGGTCCATTATTTATGGTACCTCCCATAGGTCCCACTTCCCGGAATTGATATATTGGCCACAAATATCAAAATTTTTCATGAAATTTAAAACAAATACTGCTTATGTAAACTAAAATCACTGAAATCGGTCCACATTTGACCATAGCTCCCATACAAACTCTTCTGTCAAAACGCACTAAATGAGACAAAAATCTTTAAAACGCTCGTAAATCTAAAGATAATGAGAATTTTGAGTTTATTTTTTGCATACATAAGTTTTGTATTAATTGTAATCAATTGTAATCAAAGATAATCGGTCCACATTTGACCCTCTCATATAAGTCCAAATGACGGAAACAGCTTAAATATATAAATATATAAATATACACTGATTTCGGTTACCGATTTTGCAAATAAGAAATATCTATACCAAGTTTTGATCAGAAAAATATCTGTACCAAATTTCATTAAATTATCAGTAAAGTTATGACCTGTACTTTGATTACATGCTTACATGGATATCCAGCCAACCAGGGAGTGGGTCTTAAACCCAATATACCCAATAAACCTATCGTTACCTTTTAGACGAAATAACCTATCTGCAGTTTTCAAAAGTTTACAGGAGAGGCGAAAAAACGTTATAAAATTGAAACTATTTGCAATTTTAAAACGAAAATTACATATTTTGATTAAAATTAAATAAGAAGTATATGTCGATAGAAAAAATTTCGTTTTTCTAAGCACAGCTTATGTTATGTCATTTAGGTTATTTGGAATTGTAAAAATCTGAAACCAAATAACATATCTGCAGTACTAATTAGTATGAATAAATAATTTTTTTTATACATATGAATATGATATATATGAAATGATAACAGTTATAGTTTTTTTTTACTTAAAATTTGTTTTAATTACACTGTGCAATAAAATTAGACTTTTATAGCGTTTTTTGATGATTTACTTTTATCTTTTTTAGTGCGTAACGATCTTCAAAAATTGCAATAATTTGGTCATTTCTAATTTTAGATGTTTAAAATTTTGCAAAGATATACGTTATGATATAGTAAATAATAGTCCATAAAAACTCAATTTTAAAATTTTTGCAGATAGGTTATTAGGTCTTTAAGATGACGCTATGAATAAATAGTATTATTGGTTTCAATCATATCAAAAAAAATCTACTAGGGCAGTCACATTTTTCTGGCAACACTGATCCCAATAACGAATAAGTATTCAATCCTTAAAAAGAAACACATATCAGCGTAAATTTTATAAAAGTATTTCTAATTTCTAAACTTTTAACAGGCAAACCTAAAGTAATTGTTAAAGAAATTTCACAGTCACAAATTGCCTACCCACATAAATAATTACACTTCTCATTAGGAGGAATAACTTTTGGGTTACTTCTATTTTAACTTTTGTTGTATAATTGATAATTTAGATAAAGCCACAAGATATATAAATTGGTATGAATAAATTCTCTGAATTTTAAAACTTAAGTTCATAGTATCACAAGCATATATATGAAATAACTATTAGTACACTGCCTGTCACTTGAATAAGGAATCACATTTTTTTTAATTTAATTAACTAAACTAAACTCTTAAACTAAAATTCAGGAAAAAATATTTTTTTGCGCAACTAAATTTCAAGAAGTTGGCTTTATTTTCCTGAAGAAATAGAAAATATACATATTTTGACTGTGTGATTCCTTACTCATGTGGCAGGCGTGCATATAAAAATAGAAAAATCCTTTTTGGATGTGAAGTACAAATTAAATTTTCTTAACCAGTAGATGTTAAAGTTCAACGTTTTTTCAAAACTCTTAAAATTTTCTATATCACACATTTTTTGTACAATAAGTACCCAAATAGAAATGATAAGAAGGACTTTCAATACTTTTCTTGGTATTTTTGTGTAGTAAAAATAGAAATAAGGAGTGCGCACAAAAAAATAGGGACTTACACTTTTCGTTATAGAAATGGAACTAAGTCGTGAATTTTTTTATTTTAGTTAAAGCAAATATTGTTCGTATTCATTTGTGTACCAAATTAATACTTCTTTAAAATGTTTTAAGATCTTATTTTATATTTTCTTTAATATCACCATTTAAGGATTTAATTGTGTCGTTTTTTTCCCTAGCACTTTCGCATTTTCTGCAAAAGTCTTTTTCATTTTTTGCTAACGCCCAAAACCTCTGAATAGGGCGGAGTTCTGGGCAATTTGGTGGATTAGCTTGTTTTGGCATAAAATCAACATTATTGGTATGTTACCACTCAATAGTTTTTTTGCTTTAGTGACAAGTTGCAAGATCCGGCCAAAAAAATGTGGATACCCTACGGCTATTTAAAAATGAAAGCAATCATTTCTGGAGACTATCGCTAATGTATATTTCAGAGTTTCAACAGCCGCTAGTAATGAATGAAGTGCTTTGCTTGCCTTACCAAAAATTTCTTTGGGAACTTTGTTTTTTTGCAAGTGAAATTTTTCTTCAACGTTTCCTCTAAAATCAGCAACATAAAATTCTTAACCAGGAAGCTGACAAAAATCTGCCAAGACCTATGTTTAATCATCCATTACACAGCACTCACGATTATTAAAAAAAGCCTTTCTGCAGAATTTTGGCCCTCTTTTAGACTCCAAATTTCTTTTTGCATTCCTGACAGCCACTTTCTGGACCATAAATGTCTTAAGGCCAGCTAGTTTTTCACTTTTCTGACAAAGATTTTAGTTTGCGGCACTTTCCTTCCTGACATGTTAGGGTGTTTTAGAAAATTCGGTATTATTTTATTCGCTTTGTTTTGGTCGAAAAATCCTTTTTTTCTTTTACTTCCTTGCATTTTTTCAATGCCCAAAGATGCTTTATATTCTTTAATAAACTTGAAAACTGTTTTATGTTAATACCTTCGAGCGTAGCAATCGTTTTTTTGCGGGCAGCGCTGATTTTCAATAAAAATTTAAATTATTTTTTTACGACATTCTTATTCGGAGCCCATTTTCAAAAAATCTAATTTCGTTATTAAGATGCCATTGGCTTTTGAAATAGATGATTAACAAAAACAGGTTTTCATTTGTTTCAATAATGATGAAAGTTATAAGCTTTAAAGTAGGTCTCTTTTTTTCGTGCGCACTCCTTATGTATGTATGTATGTATATTTCTCAAACAATTAGTTTCTTACTGTCTGATATACTAGGAATTACTTTTTTCTCCTGTTACTCGACACTGTAAAATATATAAATATGTATGTATTCATTAAAAATAAACTTTTTAATTTTTGGTCACAGTAATTTTTAGGATTTTAAACCGTCATAAAAGATGATTTGAGAGCAAAGTTTTTTTTTTTGTCGGGTTTTCTGAATAAAATATTTGTCATGACCACAATATTTTGTTTCGTTTCTTAATACCACAACTATTTTCATTAAAAATCATATAAATCATCCAAACAAATTTGAAATTTAAGGCACGTTTTCATAGAGTCTTTTAATTTGCCATAAGTTAGATTAGACGATAAAACCAAAAATTTCGAATGTAAGAAATGTCAATTACATTAAAATTTACAACGATGCTATCATTTCCAAATAGTATATTAATTAAAAAAATGGTTAATGCCAAAATTGCAAAAAATTTATCAACTTCTTCTGGATGTCTGACATACTTTGGGTACGTTTCTTGTCTTTTTTGCAAGAGCCCAATACTTTTCCACAGGCCAAAGTTTAGAGTAACAATAGGGATTTGTATGTAGTGGAAAAAAATAAATATTTTTTTTTTTGTTCTTTAACTTCCTGAGCATTGCCTCGTTAATCGGCAATATAAAAATCTTTGTCCGGAAGTTGTGAAAAGTCTGTCCGTACGTACTTTTCATGATCTTTTCATCATTACACAACCGGTTTTTATAAAATTTGTCTTAAATAGTAGTATTAAAAGTGTATAAAATGTGGTCTTTTTACAAAAATATTAATTTAAAAAAAATATCTGAGTAGGATATATTTAAATCTGGATATATTTAACACTGAAAAATTCGACGCCAGGAAAAGTAGAAGTTGCTTCTACCTTTTTTCATTGCCAAATTTGACGGATAAACAAGTAAGAGTGTCATATTCGGCTGTGTCGAATCTTATATACCCACCATCAAGTTGTTATACGGGAGCTATGGTTAAATGTGAACCGATTTTGGTGTTCAATACCAAAATTTTACAAGAAATGAAGAATATTTATGCCAAATTTCCGTGACCTATATCCTTTCGCTAAGGTTTTATCGTGCCGACAACAGACAGACAGATATCGCTCTATCGTCTTAGAATTTCATAAGGATTCCGAATATACTTCAATTTTGGTTTTTGAATTAATATTAAGGAAATTACAAACGGAATGACAATCTCAATTAATCCCCTATTCTTTCTGATGTATGTATGTAATTCCCCGACAACATTCCAATTGGAACAAGGGGTACTTCTCTCAGACAATGAGCTGCATCCGATTCTATTTTTAGACTCATTGAATGGGACCTACGTTTTATGGCCGGCTCAGAACGGCGAATGCATTAGTAAGCGAAGTTTCACATAGCCTAATACTCAATAACCAGTGGCTAGCTGAGTTATGAGGTGAACCGCCGCTTTTTTTTTAATTTATTTTTTCAAGTGAGTCTGGTCGGGGATTGAACTTGGACCTCTGGTATGCTGATGACTAACCTGCTATACCACGGCGGTTCTTTCTGATGGTGGGTATAAAAACAGCTGATTGCCGCGTACAATGGCCACCCACCTTAATTTCTTTTATGTTGTTGCTCGACGACGAACAAGAAAGGGGTAGGGTAGACAACTCTTTTGATTTACTGCAGTACCAATAATTATAGTTTTTGTTCGTATGTGGGACAAACTTTCAGTCATTCCGATCATCTATGACAGTAAAAAAACTATTACTCCATCTATCGTTCTTTCCAAAACTTTGTTTCCCTTCATCCCCTGAAGTTGGCCTATAGAATAAAATATTTGATTCCTCATTAAACGACTGTAATTTAACTCTTACTCAAATGGCCTATATTAACAACCTATTAAGGTCAAATGCCGAGACTATTCTCTAATTTCTTAAGCCAAGCTTTAAAGGTTTTCCTCTATTTGGTCTTTCCAAAAAATTTTCGAAGGTTTTAATTCTAATTTTAGCCTTTTCATAGTTATTGTTTTTTCCAAGGAGTGGATTACTAGCCCAACGTCGTAACCCATTTTTATAGTCCTTAGGGGAGAACTCGCGGCACATGTTAGCTCACTACTTTAACGGGTGTTAAGGTAGTTTCCCGAGTAATACCACGGGGAGCTCTGTGTGCACAGTTCAGATGAAGGAGATAAGTCTGGCTTTCCAATTTAAGACCAACCAGAACCGTTGCTTGAAATCCAACATCTCCTTTATCAACTACTCATTTACCACTTGAAATTTTATAGAGTTTGATTTAAATATTGTGTTTGTCTAGATTTTGTTAATGTGAATACCCTAAAGTGATTGTATTCCTACAGAATGTTAAGATTTAATTATTTACTTGATAGGACTTTCACTTCAATGGAAATTTATACTTAAATAATACGAAAGTTCAATGTTCGAACGAACTTAACCATTAATTAATTTTGGTACAAAAAACTTTTTCTACTTACCAAAGTAGTTCTGCTACGCACCCTTTTGACAATAATTTTCCAAGTCTTTAATCATTAAACAAGGTTGAAAGTTGTCATAAAACTATGGTTATGAAGGGTATAAATACGTCTATATTTTTAAATTTTAACCCTTGTTATCATAGTATATGGTGCTGAATCATGGGCACCTGCACAGACAGATGAAGCTATTTATTGGAGTTTTTGAAAGGAAGATTCTACGAAAAATCATCAGTTTGCATCAACAATGAATATCGACATCGAGTGAAACATGAGCTCTATAATATTTAAAAATGATCTTAAGGGAACTCGTAAAAGAGGACGTCCGAAACTTCGATGGAAAGAAAAACTAGAGGAAAATCTTCCAAAGCTTGGCCTAGGAAATTGCAGAATATGCGTACAAAATAGAAGCATTGAATTCTAAAATAAGCTCAGCCTTTGACATTAATAGGTTGTACATATAGGTTATTAAGGTAAGTAAGGGTATTTCGAAATACAAAAGACATAATGTATTAATGTAATGTTTAGAGTCAAATATCTCTTAAACTATTAGATTGGTATAATAAGTATTTTTTTTTTCTTATTTTTATTAAGAGGTTCTTAAAAATTTAAAAATCTTTCGGATCGGACTAAATTGCCGAAGGTTATACCCTAGGTGGGCAACTTTGGTCCACTGTAAAGCCCAATGTGCTACCGATATATACGCCCTTAAACATTGCTCTCCAAGCCTAGCTCTTCTTCTTCTTCTGAAGTTTCATGAGTAAATGCCAAAAAAACCTAATCTGCAGCACTGTGCACTAGGGGTATAACCAATTTTTGGCCCTAGCACTACGCGATAGCGCGTATTGTGTTATGTAGGAAAACATTTGTTTTTGGTCGTTTGGTTACAAAAACCTCACCCACAAAATCAATTTTCTAAAACCCCTCAAGAAAAAAATTTTGTTAAAAAATTTTAAATATTTTACTAATAAATTAAAAAAAATTTAAATTTTCTTAAGTATTAAGGGAAATGAATTTCAGATTTAACGTGCGTGTTGTTTTGCATAATGGGTAAATATCCTGTGCCACTTTTATAGCACGTTCTGCACAAATGTTGCTTCGCTGTTGGTTTGGAATCACGGAATCTTCTTTAATCCAATGCCTTTTAAAACATGCATGGGCATTCTTAAATCCTACTAAGATTGTTCCAAAGCTGTGGAGTATTCTTTGTTAAAACGATGATCGGAAAACCATATTTCGGACCATGCTCCACATATAAATTCACAAATTGGGGTAAGTTGGTCTCGATATTTTGGAATAAGGACAAAAGCCAGTATAGCAAGAATGGCTCTTGAGTTCCATCGTGCGTTGCTGATTGGTGGTATTGTTTTAAATTTTATATACGGAAAATAATTATTTTTTTTTGTAGTAGTTAAACGCAGAACAAAGCTCGTACAAGTACTGCATATCGTCCCGCCATTTAATGTTTTTGACTTTTATGTATTTTTGATGCTGAATATAGTTTCGTTTTAGATCCTCGTAGTTGTTAATTACTTCCGAAACAAAATTATAGGCGATATTTGTAGATGATGTTTTTCCATCAAAATCGGTTGCTATGGGGAAAATTATGTTAAATTTTGGTTGCAACTATTCTTATACTGAAAATAATAACAGACCATTCTTTTGTAAACTTTTTTATGATAAAATAATAAACGCGAGCCCGGCCAATAATTTGATAAAAAAAACTGTGAATTTTTGATTAAATATAATATATAAAAGCAAATAAAGAAAAAAAAATTACTAGTTTTTCAACTTTACAGCGTTTTGTGGGTGACCTTTTTGGAACACCGCGAAAAACTAATACTATTTTTTTTAATAGTTTTTAATGGACTATTCGACTATGCTAGGGCCATTTTGATATTTGCAAAAAATGGGAATAAGTTATACCCCTACTGTGCACTATTGAAATTTTGAACTTTTTGAAAAATAAAAGCTGCTAAACTAACTCGAAAAATCGTTGAGAAACCACTGTTCAAAGGATGAAGAAACAGCAAAAACAAAAGATAAAATTCCACTTCATTACCAAAATTGTAACCACTTCAGTAATGCTTGAAATCAATCATAAAATGCTTTTACCGAAACATTTCTATTGTTTTTAACTTTTTGATTTTGACGAAAATGGCATGAATTTAATTAATGTCGACTGTATTTGATTGATTTCTCTTGAATTTGTCTTATATTTTCCTTCACTTTTAGAATAAAAGTTAAATAAATAGCCTTTCATGGAATTTAATGATGATAGGTTTATTTAAACGGAATATTCAGCACTTAAAGAACTTAAAGAATAAGCTTAATGATAGGCTATTTTTCACAAAATTCATTTTGTTAGTACATATGGGCAAATCCGAAAAACCTTAAACCAAGGACAAAATTTTAAAACTATTAAAATTGCGTATTTGTGGTTTATGGAAAAATTTACCAGATATTGATCCTTTAGAATATATAATAGATACAATTTTTGATTGCTCTCTTCGTGAATGGCAGGTCTTTTTTGCACCCATCTCGAATTTTTTTACATTTTTTAAAATAATAGGTTTTTTAAAAGTTCATAATAATCGCAAATACATCCATTTAGGTATTATATTTCAGTAGGGGCTCAAAGTCTGCTTAATTTTATACAATAAGATGTCAAAGACTCCATCAAAAGTAATTGGAGTGATATAAATCAGAGTGTGCAAACAAACGAAACCCTTTGCAAACATTCGTAGAATGTAAAGACAGATTCAGCTTTACTTCAATCGTTTTGTTTCATGAACTAAACAAAACAAATTCATTTGAAAATCAAAGAGCAAAAAAACAAACAATATTCTTTGTGCTCATCTTCTTTGCTTCAGTTTACCATACCAATCGTACATTTAAGTACAAAACATCCTCAAAAATGTTTGCGAATGATTCGTTTTATATTATCCTAAGGTAAATATCACGATCATTAAAGAAACTCGTGAAAATGAGTATCAAAAACATTCAGTTGGACGTTAACGAAGTTTGCTTTGTTTAAGAAAAGACAATAAGAAAAATACAAGAAACAAAATAAAAACCCAATTTATAGCAACAAAATTTACAGTTTACCTCATTTCAATATGTAAATTTTTCTAGAAACAAAAATTTGTTTCTCTTTCTGATTTCTTCTGCTATACGCTATTAAATAAGAAAAGATCAAATCACTCAGCAAATGTTTGCGAAACGGTTTTGTTCTGAGTTTTTCGGTTTTGCTCTCTTTGTTTTTCTTTCTAGCAGAGTAAGTTTAAATAGCATTCGTGTTTTGTTCGTGTACAAATAAAAAAACAAATCATTTTGTCAACTTTATTATCATTATTTGTATTTTGTTTCTGTTTTATACTCTGCAAAGACAGAAATAAAACAAATTCAAATGTTTGGTTTCGTTTGTTTGCACACTCTGATATAAATAACGTCAAGTAAAAAAGGTTTCTTATATGGTATGAACAACTCCAGGTGGCGCCACTGCAAACTACTCAAAATGAATTAAATCGTAAACTGTGCATTTGATCAGACTATAATCTTTAGCAAAGTTGTTGCGCATGAGTCGACGGAGGTTTCTGTTGATATGAATAATTTCCAAAATTATTCAAATTGAGTTAAACTGTAAACTATGCAAACTATGTGTTGGTCGGACAAAATAAATCAAATAATTCAAAAATAACTGAATATTTCTACAATGTCTTTCCTCTAAATTTATTTTAGCACTTTATAATATAAAATACATAAAAACTTTAAAATTTTCCTGAAAATGCTTATCATAAAGCTCCGAGTAAGGCTCGGTCAACCAGGTACTAAATGTTAATATAGCATTTTAAAGCATAATATGTATAGGAAAGTGTGTAGCGTCCGTCACAGTATATATTTTTTACAAAATGATATTTATTAAATACAATATTTACGAACACATATCTGTCTTATTCATAAAGCAATAAAACTGTCTATATCCACAGATTAAATTTAAGATATTAGGTGTTTATGTTTATTGATGCTTTTGATATTTATTTATTTATTTATTTTTTTTTTTTTGAGGCACTCTAACAGCTATCCTCAGCATTCTTTCGACGAAAAATAAGACGTAAAAAGTGAAAAACTTTAAATAAATATATGTATGTTGTCGTTTTGTGAAATAATAAATTGTGTCCAAAAATGACATTTTAACCGCGAACATGAAAAGGAAGGAGATGAAATTCGGGAACAAATAAAACCATTATTTTCACTGATTAACGAATCCTTAAAAAAAGTATGAAATATTAATTTTTTCGTTATAAAAACATTCAAGTAAAAACTGTATTGTCTGTCACGTAGCGTCCGCAACAGTACATTTATGGATTTTTGGTGAAACTTAGAAATATTTTATAAAAGCTGTTTTGTAATCCTTCTGATTTTCCTCTATCTTTAATGTTTTAACAATTTCTTTATTACTATGACCAATTTAATGAAAATTACAGAAACATCATTTACAGAAACGCCATTCGATAGCACAATCGATGGGCTAATATTCTCTGAAATCTGTGCAAAGATATCTAGTGTAGAACGACTATGGGATACATTTAAGTACAATAAAATTCATACAAATGTCACGTCACGTAGGATTTGCCCATATATAATAAATTTTAAGCAATTACTTGACGTGAAATAAAAACTTTTTGTCAGGCATTATCGTTCGAAGTTGAAACTATTGTAACGTGAATTCCGATTGGAATGGTTTAACGGCTATAAAACAATATAAATCACGATTTTTTTAACTGAAATCAATAAATCCTTTACTACAATGGAAAGGGTATTATAAGTTTGTACTGATGTAACGCATAGAAATATTGGTCTTAGACCCACCTTTAAGTTTGCCAATAGACTTAAAATCACACCCTGAGTCGATTTAGCGATGCAGTCCGTCCTCGTGTCTTGACAGCTTGTAATAAAAGTACAGGTCCCAAGTCTAGACACAATTTGGTGAAATTTCAAACAGACTTTTTTTGTGGAAATCATTTCATTATTAAGGGTACCTCTTACAGGTCCCACTCCCCGGAATTGATATTTTGGTCACAAATATCAATATATTTGCATTTAATTGAAAATTGCTTATGTAAAGTGAATTCTTTGTACCAAATTTCGTTAGAATCGGTCTATATTTGACCATAACTTCCGTATAAAATCTTCAGTTGAAACTAATTAAATGAGATGAAAATCATTTACATAAATGCTCGTTAATCCGAAGATAACATAATCTTTGTTAAAAGTATAGTAAAATTGCTGTATTTCCACATAATTGGTCCACATTTAACCCCAGCTTATATGTATATATAAGTTTTGAGAAAGTTATAAGTTTTGAGAAAATCTTTGTGTGTTAATAAAAGTTAGAAAATGTTTGTTTTTATACACGAAAATAAGACATTTTAAAACCAAAAATATTTTATATTACAAGTTCAATAAGATTTAACGACTTGTGTAACGAAAATATGGGCATGGCGTTGAATTTTTCAATCTACTTTGCTAGCTTTCATGGTTATTTTTAGTCAAATTTGTATGATTCGATTAAAAACAAGAAAGAGTGTTATATTCTTATATACCCACTATCAAGTTGTGTTAAATTTAGAAACACATCTCATACATCTACGAGGGTACAGCTAATTCATAATGTGGATCAAATTCGAAAAAATTTGTTATGCTAGTTGATATTGTTGGTAAAAAATTTGGATTTAATTCGGTTGCAGTAGCTTTATAGTTCAACATTTAAAAGTATCTAAGTGGTTTCCCTAGAATTTACTTTGCACAAAATGTAATCTCATAACCGGGTATAGTTTAGCATTAATAACACAGCACAACAAAATAAAAAAAAAGTCATGTGCTCTTAAAACCACTATACAATTTTGATGTATCATGACTACCTTTGTACAAAAATGGTAAAATTTTTAAATACTATGGCAAAATTTTTTTTTTAAATTGCAATTTTTTTTTAGACGTTTCTTCAAATAATTAATGATAACTCAAAAACTACTAGCCCGATATTATTAAATTTATTAAGATTTACATAGCCTTTAATTCGTCTATATATCGCGTTTCAATCGGATCAATAGTATCGGAGTTATAATAAAAAACTTAAAAAAAATATATATTTTTTACATAAAAATATCAAAAATTTTCGTTTTAAAAAAATCATGAAAAATCGAAAACGGCAAAAAAAACTTCCAGATTTATTATTTTATCGCATAGCGACATATAATAGCAACAAAATGAGATATGTCCTTATTTTATATGTTACGCATAGGCTGAGACCCACCTTTTAGTATACCAATCGACTTAGAATCACTCCCTGAGTTGTTTTAACGATGTCCGTCCGGCTGGCTGGCTGGCGGGTTATCCATGTAAGCTTGTTATCATTGTACAGGTCGTAACTTTAAAGATAATTTCATGAAATTTGGTACAGACTCATATTTTGGTCCAAAAACGATCTCTATACTTTTTGAGCGAAATGGGATTACTATTTCGGGTACCTCCCATAGGGATGCCTTCCCGGAATAGAGTTTTGGTCCTTTACAGCCACAAATTTACTTGTATTTTGATAATATTCAGCACAAAAATTGCTTATAATTACCTTAATCAGTGTACCTAATTTTGTAGGAATCGGCCCATATTTGACCATACCTCCCATGCAAGACACATTCTCAAAAGACGTTTATGTACACATAAATGCACAAAAACGTATATAACTCTAAAGATAAATGCATATGACTACTAAAACTTTGCACAGATAAATATTTTATACATATAAACCAATAACTAAAATTTGGTAACAATAGGTCCACAATTAACCCTAGCTCCCATATAAGGTCCTTAGCCGGAAATGACATAATTCTCGAAATTTTGAAAAAATAACACATAGTATATGTATGTTTGTCTCTAAGATATAAGGAAAACTTGTTAAATTGTTGGTCCATATTTGACCTTAGCAGTGAAGGGTATAATATAGTCGGGCTTGGCCGACTATAGCTTTTCTTAATTGTTTTTATTAAGTTTAATGCTTCTAACCATAGAAGAGGACATATTTATATTTCAAGCACTTCTGGCACCTGTCAAAGTACGGATGGACGAACATTTATCTACGAAAGATAATATGAGTACATGCTGAAAACTTACTTTCAACAGGTTTGAAGCAAGTAATTCGTTCCAACGCTCAAAACATCGTAGAAATAAATATGAAGTTCCTTAAAAGGGAATGCAATCACTACTCAGATTCAACTTTTACCTATTTACACTCCCTAAATATTCTGCAGAAAAGCGTTTAAGTGATATCATACGAGGGAGACTGCGCGATAAATCTCACCATCGGTGAGATGAATAGTTTTTTTAATATTATCTCCAACTTAATTCCGAAGGGGCCGGCAAAAAAATGTTGGTCCGTTTTCTTTATAAAATTTTTTAAAGTTGTAAACAGATTTAAAATTAAAGTAAACAAAAAAAATTATTTTAAATTTGTAGGAAAAATCTTCTTAAATGTAAAAAATGTACACATTTAATATTTTTCCTTTAAACAAATCTTTTATTTTATTTCATTTTTCCCAAGTTTTTATTTAAATTCTAAAGTCACTTAATGTCGAATGCTCTTTCTTTACATATTTTTCTTAGAACTACTTTGTAGCTATTCATTAGATGACAACACAAAAATACAAAAACGTATTCTTGAATTTCGTAATAAAATAAATGTAATCCAAAATACATGGAATGTGGGTTGGTGTCTTTTTCCTGCGGCTGTAAAAAATGACACAAAAGGTACAAAAGGTATCATTGTTAATGTTTAATGTAAACACAAAAAGACATTTTCATTTTTATAATTTTGTGAAAGTGAAAGAAGTGTTGATATTTTTAATCGAATATTAAATCTTTGAAGAATCAAGCCGCAGTTAATCTACAATTGTAGATTAAATTCAAAAAATTGTTTGCAAGCAATACAAAATTGAAAAAAAAAACATGTTATAAAAATGGGTTCAAAACATTTAACTTTTAATACATAAAATTTTTGGATATACATAAATCTAGGAATGCAAAGTTAGACTCACTAAGACTATAAAGCATAAGGAGTAAAAATCTTAAAAGATGGGCGGATACAATTTATTAGATATCATTATAGAAAGGACCTAAAAAAGAAAAGAATCTAAGGAGAAAATTTTTTAACGAAAATTTTTCTATTGAAAATTTGAAGGAAAATTTTTCTATGGACAAAAATTTTTAACCAACATTTTTTAACGAAAACAATTTTTAGAGAAAAATTTTTTAAAGAAAATTTTTCTATAAAGAAAAATTTTTTAAGGAAAATATTTCTTTAGAGAAAAATTTTCCTCTATAGAGAAAAATTTTTTAACGAAAATTTTTATATTGAGAAAAAATTTTTAAAGAAAATTTTTCTATAGAAAAAAAGTTTTTAAACAAAATTTTTCTATAAAGAAACATTTTTTAACGAAAACAATTTTGAGAGAACCATTTTTTAACGAAAATTTGTCTATAGAGAAAAAATTTTTAACGAAAATTTTTCTAAAGAAAAACATTTTTTAACGAATATTTTTCTAAAGAGAAACATTTTTTAACGAAAATTTTTCTAAAGAGAAAAATTTTGTTTTTAAAAAGAACCGACTTTAAAATTTGACTATGATTATGGGACATTGTTTCTATCGCTATATACTACTTAAAATCAGAGTGTGCAAACAAACGAAACCAAACATTTGAATTTGTTTTATTTCTGTCTTTGCAGAGTATAAAACAGAAACAAAATACAAATAATGATAATAAAGTTGACAAAATGATTTGTTTTTTTATTTGTACACGAACAAAACACGAATGCTATTTAAACTTACTCTACTAGAAAGAAAAACAAAGAGAGCAAAACCGAAAAACTCAGAACAAAACCGTTTCGCAAACATTTGCTGAGTAATTTGATCTTTTTTTATTTAATAGCGTATAGCAGTAGAAATCAGAAAGAGAAACAAATTTTTGTTTCTAGAAAAATTTACATATTGAAATGAGGTAAACTTTAAATTTTGTTGCTATAAATTGGGTTTTTATTTTGTTTCTTGTATTTTTCTTATTGTCTTTTCTTAAACAAAGCAAACTTCGTTAACTACCAACTGAATGTTTTTGATACTCATTTTCACGAGTTTCTTTAATGATCGTGATATTTACCTTAGGATAATAGGGTGAGTGCACCAGTAGTCGGCACTTTAACTTTTTTTCTTTTTTAAATTTGATGTACTTTATTATCTAAAAAATATATTTTGGTTGTTTGTAGTTATTACTATTCAATGTAATGTTTTTTTCTAGATTAGCAAAAATGATTTAAATAATGTTTGTGTTAAATTAAAAAAATTTAAACTTTTTTCAAAATTAGTACGTTTTTCCAGTAGTCGGCACATATTTTCCAGTACACGGCATATTGTGATCCTATTGTCGGCATGGTATTTTTGTACAAGGAAAACTTAAATTTTAAAGCAAATTGAGAACTTTATTTGTATAAACAAAACTTTTTAAATTTTTTTTATTTTAAAATTAATTATTATGAAATATAACGGCATAAAAATAATATTAATATGAAAAATAAAACTATTAACAAAAATGAGATCTTTTTATGTACTTCAATTTTTTTTGAGATCATGAAATGCATTAAAATAACAAAATAACATTAATAAAAATAAAATAATAAAAAATTGTATAAAAATAAAACTATTAACTAAATTGAGATCTTTTTATGTACTTCAATTTTTTTGAGATCATGAAATGCATTAAAATAACAAAATAACATTAATAAAAAATAAAATAATAAAAAATGTATATTTAGTAACTCAAGAAGATATTAATTACTACATGCTTTGCAAATGAAATCTATTTCAATTAATTCATTATAATTTACATTTTGCAAACCTGTACACTTGAAGTGAAACCATTTAGGACAGGTATCGCATCCAACATTTTTTAAATCATCATCTTCAGCATCAGTATCTAATTCTTCATCGCAGGTACCGCATATTTGTTTTGGTTTTACTCTTTTTAGCTTTGCATTATTTTCTTTTTCTTCCTTTCTCCTTTCTCGTTCTATTTTTCGTTTTTTTATAGCATCAGCTTTAGATTTTTTTACATTTTCTTTCGACTGAAAGTGGTTTCTCCATGCTTGAGCTGATATAGCGCTAGGCATCCTGGTCTTTACCGATCGGGAACTACTAGGTGTTGTAGGAAAATATAAATGTTTCTCGAAAGTAGGTGATACTAACATTTCTTCATTTCTGATTAACGAACTTGGGGGACTACCAATGGGACTAAACAAATTGTTATTAATAAACGAGTTGATAATTGCTGAACCTGGGGAAGGGCAACCTGTAGACAATAATGCGGGAATTGGAGACGAGCATTCAGTTGGTTGAACTGAGTTTTTGTTTTTAGCGATGTTGCTGTCTGTTATTGGGTCCTGAGTTTCTTCTACGCTTACCTCCATTTCCAAAACTCCTTTTTCATTAATAATATATGTTCCTGAATGAATGGTCTCATTTCCCAATATTTCAATATCTGTTACATTTTCTGTTCTTTTAAAAATGTTAAGTACATCAATAATGTGGTCAGAATTTATTCCACGCTCGAGAAGATTCGGAGCTACACGATTTATGACGGTTATGGCTACGTCTATGTCGCTTTTCTTTAAACTATCATGTACTTCAATACGATCAGTGGTTAGTCCTTCCAATTGGTTTCGCACACACTTTGTGTAGTCCACGTTGTCTGGGTTAAAAGGGTATAAACCACACTTTCTAAAACCGTTTTTTATAGCTTCTGTTATATCCAAATTGTTTAAAACCATTTGAAGTAGTGGACAGAACGTTGATTTTGAAACGGTATTATTTATATTTTCTGGTTTGTTCTGCCATTCCCTGACTGTTTTTTTCCACTCTGACTTTAGGGGTTTAAAAACACTTACGTCGGCTGGTTGGGTTATATGAGTTGTGTTTGGAGGAAGGGCGTATAAAATAATGCCATTTTCGTCGCAAAATTTACTTAACTCCATCGTCATATGCGATCTGTGGCCATCCACAAATAGCAAAATGGGCCTTTTAACATTTTTTAAGTTAAGCCAGTGATGCACTCCGTTGGTAATGTATTCATAAAATGTTTCACTTACCATCCAGCCGCTATCTGATCTTCCTAGAATCCAGTTCTCTGGCAGACTATTCACTACATCCTTTGGCGGACGCTTATAAGGAAAGACAACCATTGGGTACACAGTTTCACCATTTGAAGAAAAAACTAAGAGCACAGTTATTGTTTCTTTGTCATTTCCACGATGGATGGAATACACATTTTGGTATCCCTTTGGTGCCAAAACTTTCCCTGTTTTAGGACACATGCTAAAACTTGTTTCGTCGCCATTAAATATTCTTGAAGGGTCATCCAAAATGTCTAAATAATTTTCCTGGGTAAGAAAGCTTCTTAAATCTGCGAACCATTTTCTTATGCTCTCTTCGGTTACCACTGCTCTTCCCATGGATATACCTTCTGCTTCCCTAAAAACTAAATTCTGGTGTCGTTTCATAAATGAAGAAAACCACTTTTTCCCAGGCCGACCATTAACAAACGGCGTCTCTCTAGATTCATCTTTAATTATTCCCTGAACTGTATTTAGCAGATCGTTCATTTTCAGGGGAAATCCGCATTTTGCCAAATCATGGCACCATTTCACCAAGCGATCTTCTTCAGTACTTGTAAGAACTGTTTTTGGACCCATTTTTCGTGGACCTTCAGCAACGCGACCATGGATACGATCCTGTAGGGTTGATCTTGGTACTCCATACTTTTTGCTGGCAGTCGATATTGGCATCAAATTTTCCCTTATGTCAGCTAAGGCATTTTTCAGACTCTCTTCTGGGTATTGGTGTATTGGCCTCTTGTTTTTGCCTTCCATTGTCTAGAATGTTAGGAATAAATGAACACTTGTCTCTTTATATCCTAAATATTCTCAATTTTTGGTCTTAACGAATAAAAATTAATAAAGAAAAGGAAATAAATCAACTGCCGACTAAAAAGCGCTCGTTATCCAGTACTCGGCAGTCTAAAAAGTGCTCAACATATACTATGCCGACTACTGGATATATGCAATTTTTACTCATTTTTTGTAAAGCCAAAAGGAAAGAAAATTATTAATACACATTTTGATGTATTTTGAGTATATTCAGTGGAAAATGATCGTTTTCCAGTAGTCGGCATACCCCTGCCGACTATTGGATATCAAGACAATTTTTTGTTCCTAATGTCGGCAGCCATGATTTTAGGGAATATTTAAAATTTTTTTTAAATTTTACAAATCAAACACATTATTTCAACTAATATCTATCTTTATAAACAAGTATGACTACAATATAACTTAAATTAACATAAGTTTCTTACCTTTTTAAATTGGCTTACACACTAAAAAAAATACTGAAATTAAAGAACAATCACACGTGTCACTAACCTGTTGTCGAAGAAGGATAAGATCAGACTGAAATATATGACTTAGTTACATAATTTTTTAGTCAGAGAAAGATGAGTCTTTTCTCAATCTAATTTTTAATACCGTTAGTCTTATTTATGCCGTTAGTCTTATTTATTTAAGTTTATTTGCAAAAAATGCCGACTACTGGGTATATGCCGACTACTGGTGCACTTACCCTATAAAACGAATCATTCGCAAACATTTCTGAGGATGTTTTGTACTTAAATGTACGATTGGTATGGTAAACTGAAGCAAAGAAGATGAGCACAAAGAATATTGTTTGTTTTTTTTTAAATATTTTAAAATATCAACAAATTGTTGTGAAATTTGATCCACTGTAACCGAAAAAAGTGCTGTTCAATTGTGTTTCATTAAAATCTTCACAACAATTGTAACTTTTTGGACTTATAAACTACAATTTCTACAATTCAAAAATTACAATTTCTACAATTATAACAAAATATTTTGATAAATATATAGAGTCAAATAAAACATTTTTGAACTCGTTCTGAACCACACCATCTACGATTTTCATGAAATTATTTACATTCTCCTAGCCTAGGAAATTTTTACACTGCTTCAAAATTTTTAATTTCGCTTTGGTTCAGATTTTATGGCGGTTCAAATTTCGTTTTTTTCAAGATTTTTTCCTACGCCTACGTTAATCAAATTTTTATAAGACTAGGCTCATGTTTTAGCATATGTCCTGTAGTTTTATATCCTTTTGATTAAAAAATTAAATCTTGTATTCAAATTCAAAATTTGTACTGAAATATTATGAATTGTTTTAGAAAAAGTTTTTGTCTTCCGATCCACCATGGGCCCATTTTTTTTGGTTTTCGCATTTTGTTGTCTACACTATTATCCACATTTGACCATACATACCCTTCACCACTATAGGTGGAAAGCGTATTATAAGTTTGGGCTGATGTATGTAGCACATAGAAATAATGGTCTTAGACCACTTTTAGTACACCAATGGACTTAGAATTCATTCCTGAGTCGATGTCAGTCCCTCCATCCATCTGGCTGGACGCCCATGTAAACCTTGTAATCAAACAAAATTAAAAATGGTCATTAATATTGATTTGATTATGTGTTAATTTTAACTAATTTTTATTAAAAGATAGTAAAAAACGAAATTTGAATTCAATTTATCATTCACTTGTAACTTGTAAAATTTTTTTTGAGAGTCTCAGTCGACCCTATGCTTTTTTCCTACAATTCTACAAGTGTACAAGTACGAATTTAGATTAGTGAAACAAGACCACTTGTAGAAGCATGCCTTGTAAACTTGTGAATTGTAAAAATCTCTTGTAGCTACAAACTTGTAATTGTATTTTAATAAAACACAATTTTTTACAAGTTCACAATTTTACAGGCAAAAACACTTGTAATTGTAGACTTGTAGCTTAGTGAAATAGGGCCCAGGCTCAGATTTATTTTTCATTAATCAGTTTTAAAGTGAAAATATTTATTGGTGTTGAAAATCATTGTTATATGATTGCATTTGGTGAAGGACATATGTACATATTATTACTTGCTTATCATAAATACTCGCAATGACGTGAGATTATTTAAAGAATAAATTTATAATATTATTAAACTTTTGAATGGTATTTTTATGCTATAATGATATAAAAATGTGTCATCATAATTCATTAAATTTAATTAAGAAATCGTGAAATAAAAAGGCTTTAGGACGAGTGTTAAAAATATTGTTGATGTAACTGACATTTCATTTGCACGTGATTTGACAAAATAAGAATCCTTATACATAAACACATGATTCAAATGATAAAGGACATGAAAACAATTAATGTTCATATACTCACGCACTTCATGGATTTTAAACTTAGAAAGAAAATGTTACGCGTATTTTAATAATTTGTAAATTAATTGAATTTCGAGGACGTGAGTTTTGAAAAATGTGGATTTTAAGATAAAATAATGACAATTGATAATTTTTATTTAACATAATCCACATTTTTGTGGAATGGTTATTGACGTAAAAATTATTTTACTTAAATTGTCCAAAAAATGAGTCACAAAGACAAAAAGGAAAAAAATGCTATTTGTTTTCATTGAAATCGCTTTTGTAAATTGAATTATTTCATCTTCAATGCTTTTCGTAAAATTTTAATAAATTGTTTGCTTTCAGCGGAAGCTTTGGCATAAATATCAAATAGTCTTTACAATGGATATTTAAGCTAAATGTATTTATTATTCACTTCTTGAAAAAAGTATTATTATATTTTAATTTATACAATAGATAACGACAATCAACATCTAAATAATTGAATGCCTAAATTGAAAATACAGTAAAAAGTTTTATGGTTTTCTTTTGACAATTTAAAATAATGCAAATTATACTTATGGTTCGATTGTAAGGACAAAAGAATCTCGTATCTTTTAGCATACATTAATATTAGATGAACAAATCTGTCGATTTAAATAGTCAAGCATTTAGATTATGGATGTTGATTGGTTATTACGCTATTTTCAATTGAAATGTTTTGCCTAAATTACATAATAAGAACGAATGTCATATTTAAATATTAAGTTAATATACCCACCATCAAAAATAATGGGGGGTATATTGAGATTGTTATTCCGTTTGTAATTTCCTTAATATTGCCTCAAAAACGAAAAGCGATATACATATATTTAGAATCCTTATCAAATTCTAAGATTGAGCGATGTTCGTCTGTCTGTCTGTTGAAATCACGATAACGCCTAACCGAAAAGAGCTAGCTGACTGAAGCTTAATAAAAACATTCTACATTTCCGAGAAAATTTTGGAATTGAAATTGTTTAATATCGGTTAACATTTGACCATAGCTCCCGTATAACCTCACCTAGGCTAATCGCTTATTTGCTAATAAATAACAAACTATAATAGCCACGATGATAAAATTTTGTATATAGAAGTTTTACATAAGCCCTAGGCAGCATATAAAATTTCAAAATCGGTTCACATTTAGCCATAGCTCCCATACAAAAAACTTACGGAAACTGCCTAAATTTCCCCTAAAATACACTTAAATGCCAATAATTCTATAACAGATATAATCACTTAATTTGGCACAAGAATGTCTTATGTCAATGCCAGCCAGTGTGCAAAATTTTGTCACAATCGGTCACCATTTGACCATAGCTTCCATATAAAAATCATACGGAAATACAAAAATACAAAAAGAAAAGGGGGTTTAGTCCGTCTGTCCGTCAGATAAAAGCGCGATAGCTCCTTAACTACAAGAGCTAGAGAGACAAACTTTTACAAAAGTGTTTTTGATATGTTAATTAAGTTGTGTATTGAAAATAGGCGAAATCGGTTCACATTTAGTTAACGCTCCCATATAACCCTACCCTGGGAATCAGATTTATGCTGATAAATTGAGTACAATTGTAATATCTATGACAACTAAATTTAGAACAGAGAAGATTTATGCAATTTTTGGTCAGTATGTCAAATTTTATAGAAATCGGTCCATGTTTGACCATAGCTTTCATACAAAAACCACTCCCGGAAGCCAGTTAAAATCTATTAAATTATAAACTGTGGCAGCTATAGCCACTAAATTGCACAAATAAACTTTATATAAATACCAGCCAGTATATAAAATTTTGTGACAATCAGTCAACATTTGGCTTTAGTTCTTATGTATATAACATCCCTTTTTCATATCTACAATCAATAAGATTTGGAGGTATTTTCAGTATATGTGACCTTGCCTATGAAAAGGGAAAAGGTGGCTTATGACTCAAAAACAAAATTTCGAAAAATTTTCATAGACCGGGTCACATATTAAGATTGCACCTATGAAATTATATAGCTATCAATCAATGTCCAGACTTATATACAGAAGATGCATTAGGAACTCCTAACCAAATATATAAACCTGCCGTGTTACAATCAACATGTTTATCTTAACTACATACTAATCACAACGAAAAGTATTTAACAACTTATTAATATTAAACTATACCCGGTTATGGGACAAAGTTTTGTGAATAGTAAATACTAGGGAAACCACTTAAGATACATTTAATTTTTAAACTATTAAGCTATTGCAAACGAATTTAGTCGAATTATTTTACCAACAATACCACATTTGGTCCACATTTTGAATCAGCTGCAAAATTATTGCTCAAATACAAATTAAAGAATTCAAAGAATTTTTTTTAATTTTGTCAATTGTGGTTGGCGCCAAAGCTGAGAAAAATTACGAAAAAAGTAGTTGTTCAAAAAATTTTTTTTGGTGACTTCACAAAAAAGGTCCTCAAAAATCTATTTTTTCGAAGATTTTTGATTTTTTAATTACATAAGCGTATTTGGAAAAATACAAGAATTTAGATTTCAAATTCAATATTAATTTAGTAATGTTTTGTAGTATAGAATTTTTACATTTTTGTTTTTTATTTATAAATTTGCAAAATTTTATTGAAAAGTTAAAAAAAATATATTTACATAAAATATCATATTTTTTTGATCGATTTTATATCACACTTAGTCAAAATTTCGAATATGATCATGTTGAATCCATATCAAGCCACATATCAAATTTCATTCATCTAAGACAACTGTTTTGATTTTTGTCCATTGGTTGAATGGGATGGTAGCACTCTGCGACGGTGTTTCCTAATTACTCTGTTATACTCTAAAGAAAGCAAACTTTAAATTTCATAATTTTTATTTTGGTCATATCCAGTCACTGTAAAAATCGTCGATAATTTTCTCTACTATTTTACGAAAAAAGTTGAGAATTGAGAATTTTCTGTAGAAATTGAGAAGTTTCCAATTGAAAATTTTCGGTTAAAATTGAGAAAATTTCAAATGAAATTGAGAATTTCCAGTTGCCTCTTGCCCAAAAGTGCACTGACCCATTTGTTTGAGTCCATTTGTCCATTGTAATTACTCCTGGCGTACCAATTGCACCTATCAATGAATATTAGCCGAAATCTTACTCGTTTTCAAAATTTCTCGTTTTTATTTGAAAATTTCTTAATTTCATAGGGCCTCATGCGTGAGCCAGACTTTCCTTTTATGGTCTTTGAAACCCAACGTTTGTTGACCAACCTGGTTGTACGTTTACATGACACACCTTACAATTTCGTTAATATTAACGTCGTTGTTGTCAACAGCATCTGTAAGCCGATTCCTTATGGAAGTAATAAAGGCATTTCGATGTCGCTCTGATTCCAATTTCCCAACATTAATTTTGTGGTCGGCTTTTGCCGTTTCAGACCTCAGAGCCGCTACTTTCAATCGAACTTTAAATATAACTAAATGATGGTCGCTGTTTATATTTGCTCCGCGCCTCGAGCGTACATCAAGTAAAGATGATCGCCACTTAGAGTTGATCAAAATGTGATCATTTTGGTTCTTAGTGACACCGTTCGGCGATATCCAAGTTATTTTATGGTGGAGCTTATGAGGAAAAATAGTGCCACCTACAGCCAGTTTCCTTTCACAGCATAGTTCGATCAATCTTTTCCCGCTGTCGTTTCTTACTCCGGCACCGTGCTTACCAATGTGGTGTTAAAAACCAGTGTTGTTTGAGCCTACCTTGCCGTTAAATCATAGTAATATCACAATTATGTACATTACTGTTCAACCAGCTGCTAATATGTCGTCTTTGTCGCTTTCAGATTGGATTTCAGTAGGAGCATAGACATTGATAATTGTCAAATTACGAGCTTTACTCTTAAGTTTTATTGCGATTAGCCTCTCATTGATTCTTTTAGTCATAAGAAAGCCCACATCACTACTATGTTCTTCACCCTCCGGTTGACCGGAGTAAAAAAACACAGTATTTTCGTTCCGAACTTCCCCTTGTCCTGTCCATTTTGCTTCTTGCACCGCCAGCAAATCAATTTATAACCCAACATTTCACGCCTTAGTTGTTCTAGTCGCAAACTCTAAAATTTCTTTCATGCCTATATTCGTTTTTATAGTCCGATCTCTTTGAATAGAATTGCTTTCATTCATACTTTACCAAGTACAATTATCTTAGACCCTTAGACCAAGTACGTCGGCATGGCTCCAAGATAACTTCCCCTCACGTTAGCCCTGACCTAGAATCACACTCGGGTTGTTTACCGCATCTTCTACTAGGTTGCTCAGGTTTCCATGATGTACCATAAGGAGGTGTGAGTAGGAATTGAAAACATTTATTACCTGTTAGCCGGAAAATTTCCAATTTTATTTGGAATTTTCTCAATATCATTGGGAAATTCTCAATTTCATTTGGAATTTTCTTAATATCAACCCCAATTTCTCAATTTCATTTGAAGCTTTCTCAATATCAACCGGAATTTCTCAATTTAATTTGGAATTTTCTGAATTTCAACCAAAAATTCTCAATTTCAATTGGAATTTTCTCACTTTTATTTGGAATTTTCTCAATTTCATTCGTAATGTTCTCAATTTCAACTAAAAATGGTGTAGTAAAATAATTGTTTTCTATTGCGACATCATCACATATCGTTCAGATTGATGATCCAAATTTAGCCCTAATATTTTGATTTCTAACAACAATCACCTGTTTAATATGAAAATACACAAATTTAATTTATTATAATTTGAAAAAAATATCTTTATGATTACACTACACAACAAATGAAATCTTTTGAAAAGTGCAAGGTCGTGACTATATGGGTCCTATTCTACTATCAAATTGTAGTAAAACCCTATACTCAGTTTGTCAAAGTTTCCAATATTATCATGATGCCTAAAAAAGGTTTCAACTTGAGTTAATATATGATTAAAAATTCATCTTTTATACCACTTGGAACACTTTAACCTTTAAACGATTCTATCAAACAGCAATTTTCAACATTTTTTACGTGCATAAATTTGAGTAAAAAATTTAACTTTGTTGGCACAAGGGAGTCTATATGACCTATTTTTGGTATCTAGACACGTTCAGATTATATTGGTGTGTTCACAAAAGTTATTTAGCTTTACTGTGGCTACAATTTTCCCAAATATAGTGTAGAAAAAATCAGGATTTCCAAAACGTTATAAACAAAAAAAATTTTCTTCAGCTTTTTTAAAAAAGTTCTAAGATAAAATACATTTTTATATTAAAATTTTAGCAAAAAATATTCGCCATACTCTTCGCTACATTTTGCCGACCATAGCTGAGCGATATTTTAAAGCCTTTGTTGGGGTCAGTACCTTGAACTTTTCGGGAATTCCTTAAAAATGTCCGTCTTGTAGTTTTGGTGGATGTTCCTTTGAGCCACTATACCTCCTATTAGTTCAAATGTGCCTCAGAGCCACTGTATGCCGGTAAAGCCGTCTTCTGTTCTGTTTGTTGTTGCCCTTTATTGCTGGAACCACACTTCTTAATTTGTTGTTGTTCTCCAGCACTACTTATTTTTTTTTGTATACAAAGATCTCTTTGCATACAGAACCACTCACTTTATTTTTTATAAAAAGTCTTTTTCTTTCTTTTAATTTAAACTTTATTTAACAATTTTTATTAATTTATTTAAGTGACTTATAGTTGCCCTTTCGGTGTCTTCAAAGATAATAAAATTACATTAAAAATTAATATAAGTTAAAGGGCAACCAATTACTGTAAAAAGTAAGTAAATAGATCAAGGCGAAGAGAACATTCTGAATTCGCCTTGATATAGATACAAATACGTAGTTGTCGCTGTTAACAGAGCTTTAAGTACTGTTAAACTTAACATTACTATTGAACACTATATGGCTCCAACATGAGCCACTGTTAATTAACATTAATAAATAAAAGAATTAATGTTAACATAAAACTGATGTTAACAGCCTTGATAAGCTATTTGGTAAAAACTCATGACACCTTTTTTAGGCATCATGATAATATTGGGAACCTTTGGAGGCCCATAAAAATAAAACGGTCACTAACTTGGCCAAACTGAGTATAGGGTTTTACTACTATATAGTCACGACCTTGCACTTTTTTCACTGTTGTGCAGTGTTATTATAGTTGTAAATAAAACATTTACTGTTGATTTGTACAACTTCCGGTATATGACGACATTCGAAGGGGTAGTTTATTTTCAAATTAATCTTGTGCTACTTCAATATCAATGTTGATAAACGGTATGAAATCATACCATTTTGTATGTTAATTCATAATTTTCTGATTAACCATTTTTTTTTCCTTTTCAACATTTTAATTTGATTTTAAACTTCACAGAAAGGCATTAGGTCTTTTTTGGGCAGTTAATTAGCGGTTCATAAAAGCTCTTTGATTTTACCAAAAAGGGGTAATTTAAGTCATAGACAGTTTTAGGTATTTGGAATAATAAAATTTAATCCACATTAAATCTTAAATTTTCATCATTTCTATGGAAGTACTTTATTACAAATCGAAGGCATAAATTTGCACAATTTGTGTTAGTTGACTTCTAATTAGGTAAATTCATGTCAAATCTGACAAGTGGTGAAATTGGCTTTTCTAATTTTTGTCACCTTTTTATTAAAAGTATGTTCACAGAGTAATATTAAATAGGAAATGATATTTTGTTTAAATGACTAGTTCGCTTTTTTACATCATACCAATAAATAATTATTACAACTTTGTAATTTCTTACATCCAATTAGTTTCACAGTTTCTAAAAGTTTTGTTCCTAAATATTTAATAATGAACAAAAATAAGGCCAATGTTGAGTAATTGTTATTTTTAACAACTTTTTTTGTTATTTTATAAATTGAGCAAAATCTTTTTTTTTTATTTTAGAACATAACTTTAGCCTCTAAGGTTCAAGTAACCCCAATGAATTATTTTAATTAATTTTTATTTTTTGAACAAATTTATTTTATGAAGAAAGAACAAAAAATTGTTAAAAATACAATTATTGTGTTTTCAATGTCATAAAACTTTTTCAATAACAATAAAAATTTGTATAATTTATCACTAAGGCAAAATTTTTAAAGACACACAACATTTTTTGCTTTTCGAAGGGTATATTGGGTTCGTTATGATGCTTGTAATACGTCAAAATTTCATTAAGTAAGCCGATCGACTCAGAATCGTTTACTGAGACAATTTAGCAATGGCTCTTCGTCCGTCCGCATGGCTAAAATATAAAGCAGTCCATTAGGGTGACAGCGAAAGTTTTTGTACCCACCATCAAAAATAATGGGGGGTATATTGAGATTGTCATTCCGTTTGTAATTTCCTTAATATTAGCTCAAAAACCAAAATTGAAGTATATCCTGAATTCTTATAAAAATCTAAGTCGATTGAGCGATGTCCGTCTGTCTGTCGATTGTTTGCAAGATGAAACCTTAACGAAAGGATATAGGGCACTAAAACTTTGCATAAATATTCTTCATTTCTTGGAATTTTTTTTTTTTTAAATTGGGCAAAATCGGGTAACATTTGAGTATAGCTCCCGTATAACCTCGTCTAGACTAATCGCTTATTTGCTAATAAATGACAAATTATAACAGCTATGATGACAAAATTTGGTATCTAGTAGTTTTACATAAGCACTAGGCAGTATATCATATTTCATCGAAATCTGTTCACATTTAACCATAGCTTCCATATAAAAAACTTACGGAAACAGCCTAAATTCCACCTAAAATTCACTTAAATGCCAATTAATGATAAACTGTAATAGCTTTGGCCACTAAATTTAGCACAAGGAAGTCTTATGTAAATGCCAGCCAGTGTGCAAAATTTTGAGAGAGACAAAAATTTACAAAAGTATTTTTGTTATGTAACAGAAGTTATATATTGAAAATGGGCGAAATCGGTTCATATTAAGTTAGAGCTCCCATATAACCCCGCCCCGGGAAACACATGAATGCTGACAAATTGAGTACAATTGTAATAGCTATGACGACTAAATTTAGAATAAAGAAGTTTTATTCAACTATTGGTCAGTATATCAAATTTTATAGGAATCGGTTCATATTTGACTATAGCTTTCATATAAAAAACACTCCCGGAAACCAAAAAATATTTAGCAAGGACCAGTTAAAAGCTATTAAATAAGAAACTGTGACAGCTATTGCCACTAAATTTTGCAAAAATAAGCTTTATATAAATGCCAGCCAGTCTGTGGAATTTCGTTACAATCGGTCAACATTTGGCTACAATTCTTATATATATATATCACATCCCCTCTTTATATCTACAATCAAAAAGATTCTGAGGTACAAGCAGCATATTAAAATTGTATATATGGTAGATGCATTAGGAACTCCTAGGAAAATATATGGACCTGTCGTATTACTATCAACTTATTTATCCTAACTAAATATTAAGCTAAACGAAAAGTATTTAACTACTTATAGCTCATTCACATTGAGCTCGAAAACTGCTTAAAGTAGTTTTCGTCTCAAAACAATATTGAAAACTTAAGTTTTCACATACAAAACGAAAACTCCTTCTGTATGAGTTTTCAACGAAAACTTATCTGAAAACTATTAAAATACCGATACAACACTGAGTTTATACCATTTATTACAACTCTAAATAAAAAAAAATGGGAAAATATTAAAAATAAATGTCAGTTTAAAATAAAATATAAAAAAACAATAATTTTAGGTTTAAAATTTTTTGAAAAAAACAATTTGAATGTGATGAAAAAGTTATTATTTTAGTGTTTTTAATGGAATTTATTAATCCAAATGTATTTGGTGTTCGGATTTCAAAATTAAATGCGATTAATTAATAAATTTTTCCTGAAAACTCTTGAAATGCCAAATTTTCATAATGTGAATGGTAAAGTTTTCGATGGTGTTTTCATTTCCGAAAACACCTAAAAACTTATAGTGTGAATGGGCTATTAGTAATGTAAAACCATACCCGATTACGATAACGAATTTTTTTCAAAGTAAATAAATACTAGGGAAACCACTTACATACTTTTGAATGTTGAACTATAAAGCTACTGCAACCGAAGTTATTCCAAATATTTTACCAACAATACCAACTAGCGTAACAACTTTTTCCAATTTGGTCCACGTTTTGAATTTGCTGCACCCTCGTAGATATATGAGATATGTTTCTAAATTTAACACAACTTGATGGTGGGTATATAAGATTCGGCACAGCCGAATATAACACTCTTACTTGTTATATCTACAATCAAAAAGATTCGGAGGTACAATCAGCATATTAAGATTTCACCAAGGAAATTAGATAGTTATCAATCAATGTCCAAACTTTATATACGGTAGAAAAAAAACATAGGAAAATCTGTTTGGGTTCAGAGGGAACCGCTCTTGTGTTGATCTAATTAACGCAGTAAGAATAGTACAAGAGCAATGTAATGAATTCCGCACCTCCATTTACCTAGCGTTTATCGACTTTGTCAACAGGAGCTATTAACAGAGAATTTCACATTTCAAAATCATGTGTATATGGATATTAAATGTCGAGTCCCACACAAGGCCTAATTCGCCAAACCGTTTAAAGTTAGGCAAAAATGTATTTTGTCACCTATGCTCGGCTCTGAATGATAGACGCGGTATTTAATGGACACCCTTTAAAATTGTAATATGCCGAAGACGTATGAGATAAAGCTCGGCAGGGCTGGAAATCAATATTTCCTAGACAAAGACTATGCCTGGAGGCTATGGCACAAACACGTTACCACATATCAATGTGATAATGAGGTTGTTGGATTTCAATTATCTGGGTAGCTTGGTATCTACAAAAGGTGGCGCCGACTAGAACATTGATTCGCGTACGTATAAGACAAAAAATGCATTCGTTATTCCACGAGCTATTTGGAATATCAACAACAACTAAGTTACGATAATACAACTCCAATGTCAAGTCTATCCTGTATTACCTAACATTAAAAGCACAAATGCCATCGATATGCGCATGCAAATCCTTAATATATGTTGGTCGAATAGCAGAACAAATTAAGATCTACTAAACGCGATAAACCAAATCCCAGCTTCTATAAGTGGATAGGCCATAATCAACATTGTTCGACAAGCGCTTCTTTGGAATCCTCAGGAAAGAGGCCGTCGTGTGCACTACCTGCTAGAACATGGAGAAGGTCAAGCAAGCAGCAAGCTATTATTGGAGTAACATACGCCTAACATCTCGCAATAGAGTCCGATAATAAAGAATGTTTGAGGGCCATTGTAATATCTGCAGAAAAATGAAAGGCACCCCACTTTTCGACGATATTTGTGTATTTTTAATGATTTACAGATTGTATGTTGTGGCTCGCTTTCGAACACGATAGAACTTTTCAAGATTAGTATGAGCAGCACCTGCCCAAACGTGAGAATCGTACTCTATTTTTATACTCTTCACCACCATAGGTGGAAAGGATATATTGGGTCTGTGCTGATGTTTGTAACACAAAGAAATATTGGTCTGAGACCCACCTTTTAGTATAAGAATCGACTTAGAATAACTCCCTGAGTTGTTTCAACGAAGTCCGTCCGGCTGGCTGGCCGGTTATCCATATAAGCTTATTAACAATGTTCATATCGTTACTTTAAATATAATTTAATGAAACATGGCACAGGCTGATATCCAAGGACGATACCTAAACTTTTTGGGCAAAATCGTATTTCCAATTTAGGTACCTCCCATAGGGATGCCTTCCCAGGAGAGAGTTTATTTTAGAAATATTAAGCACAAATATTGTTTATGATAACCTTTATTAGTGTACCCATTTTTGTAGGAATCGGCAAATATTTGTCCATAACAAAAGTTGTTAAATACATACCCATAAAAGCACAAAAACGCTTATAAATCTAAAGATATATGAATTGTATTATTAAAACTGTGCACTGATAAATATTTTGTAAATATAAACCAATTGACCCTAGCTCTCACATCAGGCCCTTAGCCGGAAATGACATAAATCTACTTAAATACCGAAATTTTGAAAAAATAGAATACACAATATGTATGTATGTATGTCTCTAAGACTTAAGGAAAACTTGTAAAGTTGTTGATCCATATTTGACCTTAGTATCATATCATATACTATATATCATATCATATACTATATATGTAGTTAGCACAGAAAATGGAGAAAATATGATCGATATTTCGGGTGAAAATTGCAATAACTTCAAAACCATTCCATTTTGTTTTTTGTCTTTACAAAACTGTTATAATGCTCTTTTAGATTATATTTTAAGTTTTTGGGAAAAATAATCTTTATTAGTTAAAAAAGAACTATCGTTTACAAATTGGTAAAATATTTTGCGTACTTCCAATGGACATATAGAAGCAACAAAGTTTCACTTTAAAATTTCGATTTAAAAGAAAAGTTAACAAAAACTGTACTACATATTCACTTTACAATGTTACGTAATCAAATGAAAAGAACCTCAATAAATCAACCAAAATATTCAACACATCTTATTCTAAACATTAAAAACAATCGTTGTAAAACAAAACAATAAAACAAAACTCCTTCTAAGACTTAACTTCTTATGTTTTGGTTTACATTTTAATTAATCAAAAGAAAAATAAAACATGGCCAACTTTTTTTATTTCTATTTTACAAATCCAAAAACATTGCTTTGCTTAAAACTTTGTTTTGATTCCTATTCGTGAAAGTGTGTTTATACGTACATTAGAGTGGTTTGAAAAAAAATTGTGTCAGTCCCCCTCTAAGATTAAATATAATTTTTTTCTGTCACGCCTACAAATACCGCCCTCTTAGTATTTTGTTCACTATGTCGCTATCGTTAGTCCGATCATAACACTTTATATATCCGCTTTAGTTTTTTACTACCACGTCAATTTCTAGTCATACATTTTTAAAACTCGATTCGTGCCCTAATGGAATATCCAAACTATCGATTGCTTATTTATTTCAGACTCATTAATATATATATGATTCGTCACCTATAAATATGTTATATGCGTCTTTTGAAGCACGACGGTTGAAAGAGAACATTTTTTTTTACAATTAAGTGTTCATGCAAAATCGAATGAGCGAAAACTTATGTGAAAGGAGGATGCCTTTATTTCAAATTATCAAATCACGCACTCCATCTATGCTTTGTGACACAACAATTGATTTTAGACGACCTTCATAAAATACTGTAGTTTTTGATGATGCTTCATCGCAATACAAAGGATTAAGTTCATCTACACATTCTTGTTAAGATAATTCACGAATAAAGTAACCCTTGTAACTTAAACTTTTATAAAAGTTTTTAAGTTCTTGTTTTTTGTTATTTATCTAAATAAGCGATGTGTATTTCTTTTATTTGAGTCGTAGTCATATAACCATTTTCTGTTTCTTTGTAACTATCCCTTTACCATAGGTTGAAAGTGTATAATGGGCTTGTGGTGATGTTTGTAACGCATAGAAACATTGGTCTGAGAACTACCTTTTAGTACACCGAACGACTTAAAATAACTCTCTGAGTCGATTTAACGATGTCCGTCCAGCTGGCTGGCCTATCGGCATATATTTGACCATACATTCTTAAGAGTCTTTAAAAACCCAGAAAAGCACAAAAACGTTTATAAATCTAAACATAATTGCATTTTATTACTTTACCTTTGCACAGATAAATATTTTGTAAAAACAAAGCGATAACCGAAATTAAGAAACAATTGATCCTATATCTTCAATTCTTTTTAAATAGCTCATTTACATTTGTCTCTAAGGATTAAGTAAAACTTGATAAATTTTTTGACCTTAATAATAATTCCCGAAGTATATTAAGAAAACCCGAAATTAATAAATTAAGGATTATATCTGTGGCAATATGAAAGAATAGCTTAAGTCGAAAATTGAAGTTTTGAGATATTATCAATATTGTGTAATATTCTTTTGCTTAATTTCTGCGAATAATGTATGAATTAATATATTGGTAACATGTTTATTAGAAAAAAGGATGAATATTTAAACTCAGAAGGTTTTACGTTTTTTTCTGAAAAAAAAACTGAAATTTGCTTTGAACTGGACCTTAAGTAATACCCCAGACAGACGGGAGCCTTAATTTGCATTAAGAGCCTTAATTTGAATTAATTCGAGGATTATCCCCATCTTTTTGTGCATTAGCCTTGACGTTAATGCACGAAATTAAAGTGAATTAGTAAAGAATTAAGGTATTAAGTATGGCAACACAGTAGAAAGTCAAACAGCTGTTGACAAATTGTTTATGTTATTATTATATGTGAATGACTTTTCTGTGAAGAAGAAGAAGTTTGTCAATTAAAATGGATTTAAAGTTGGAAAAGGTAATTGAATCAAATTATTTATAACAATAAAACGAAAAAATATTGAAATCAAAACTATTTTTTCCATTTATAGATTTCTAAAGTAAGGAAGAGGATCGTGTGGAGCGACAAGTTCTGCTGTATCTGTGGGCGGAACGCGCCACCGATTTGCGGCGCGCCAAAAGAAATGGGCACATTTTCAAGGAAATTTCTGTGCAAATAGACAACAAATTTAGTCCAGAAGAAGTCCATGTAAAAATAAGAAACTTCACACAAAAATACACGTAATTTTGTTTTTTGTTCCAAATTATATATCTAAAAATATCTATTCAAATTTGTAGAGAGGAAAAAAAGCAAATGGGGCCTTCTGGTGGAAGTCCATCAAATTGGAAATTTTATAACGCAGTACACCGAATAATTGGGAGCAATGCGGCGAATAGCGCTGAAATTTTGGAGTCGGTTTCATGTGTAAGAATTAACATTTTATTTTTGTATTTGAAAATATTTTAATTTTAACAAAAAAATAATTAAATTAGGTAAATACATCAAATTCAAGTAATGACTTATCGCTGGAAATACAATCGCCCGAGTCAGAGTACGTATTATTGACGGTGTCGCAACCATTGCCATCTCCAGAGACACAGTCATTCCCAAGGTCGATTTCACAGCCGTTGCCATCACCAGTAACGATTTCGTCGCCTTCACTATCTCCTAATGATACTTCGCTCTCATCAACTTCCGCAGCTTCGTCGTCCTCTGGAAAAAAGAGAAACCATTTAGGTGAATTTGTAAAAATAATAAAGGAGCAAAATGTTATGTTGAAACGTTTGGTAGAAGACAGTCAATCTGTATCAAATGAAATCGTTAATGAAATTCGGCTGCAAAATGAAACTGGCAAAGAGTTTTTAACGTTAATGAAAACTTTAATAGACAAAATTTAAAAAATTGTTATTCAATGCCTTTTAAAAATCTATACCTTCTAATAAAGATATAATGCTATAAAGCTGACATTACCTTTTTTAATGTATAGATCCGCATTGATCCAATATGAAGCAAATTTTGGAAATTCGCCCATTTAAAGGGTAAAAACGGTAACGTTATAGATCATAAAATAAAATTAATGGAGAGAATTTTAAAGTATTTAGTAACATTTTTTCAGACAGACAGATAGACAGACAGACATACAGACGAGCGTAATCATAGCGTTTGGACTTACCAAAGCTTAAAGCTATTGCATTCCGAATAACCGATGCCGTGACGTCATTTTCACCAATCCTTGTTGAGTGGTTGGGCTGGCTTCGTATAGTTGAGTCTCTTGCAATATTTTCCATCCATATGGAAGGAATATCATCTTTTTCCACTTTCAAGAAGTTATGCAAGATGCAGCATGTTCTTACTATAATGTTAACATTTTTTAGTGCTACTTGTAAGCCTCTACCAATTCTTCGAAATCTAGCCTTAAGTTGGCCAAATGCATTTTCGATTACACGACGACATCTAGACAGTTGGTAGTTGAATTTTTTTTCTACATCAGGCTGATTTATTGAATATGGGTATGGTTTCATCATATATCGCGCTAAGCGAAAAGCAGAATCGCCAATAAGCAACAAGGGCACATTGATTCCACCAATTACTTTGCTGTTTTGTGTAAAAATTTCAGCGCTCTCATGAAATCTTTTTAATGAGCTATTTTCAAAAACGTGTGAGTCATTATTTTTACCCTCTTGATCCTATGTTTATGTACGTGAATTTTGATCTGCGAAAGAATTAAAGCATAAAAATAAATAGTTGTCAGTAATTCTTAAACAAAACTTACCTGTGGTCACAACTTGCTAATAAAACCACTGAGTACCAGCCTTTATAATTGTGGTAGTCCACTGCATCCTCTTTTTTTGGCTGGATTTCTATATGACATCCATCCACAGCCCCAAAGCATTGTGGAAACCCGAGTTGTTCGAACCCATCAACAATGCGTTTAATTTCTTCGGGATGTGGAGGATATGAATCTATATAATGATCTAGATTATTGCATATTGCGTTGCAAAAATCTATAACAATTTCGCCAACGGTACTGCGTCCCACACCGAATAAACTACCAATAGTCCTATATTCCGCTGACGATCCTAATGCGTACAATGCTATTGCCACTCTCTTATCGAGTGGAATAGAAGGCCTCATATTGGTGTCCAACTTTTCTATACTTTCAACTTTTTTACATAACTTTTGGAAAGCCTTCCTGTTGAGGCGAAAGTTTTCCTTAAATCTGTTGTCGTCCATTTTAGGAACGTCACATTCCCAAAAGGTGTTGCTGCGGTCCTTTAAAAGATGCAATTAATGAATTGTATTTTCCATATAAAATAATATGAAACCTACAAATTTCCATATTTGCCTTTCCCTTATATCATAGTGTTCTACTGCTAGCGAAACTTGTAACAACATGTTAAGATTTTTATTTATTCTGTAAATAAAATTTGTTTACACACAAACAGCTGTTTACTTAATGCACAAAATTATCGTCTGTCAGGGTAAAATTCTAAGTCACATTAGTGAGTTCTTAATGCGCATTAACGCTCCTCGTCTGTCTAAGGCATAACTTTAAGTTGTTTGGAAACAATGACTTTATTTTTTTGAGGTCAACATTTATACAGCTTAGGTGATGTTAAGCGAAATCGATGTATGATGAATATGAATATATATATATATATATATATATATATATATATATATATATATATATATATATATATATATATATATATATATATATATATATATATATATATATATATATATATATATATATATATATATATGAATATGTACCCAAAAATATGTGTACATAAGTTGTTTTGATGAATGCATTATTGATTCGAAAAACTTAAGCTAAAAAGTAAACATACATAACATTGACAAAAACCCGAATTTTTAAAAACGGACTAAACACTCTTAAGCGCATTTGCTTCTGTAATGCAATAAACGCCTTACTTGTTTTTTTTTTCTTTTAGTACGTGGTATATCATTAATATTTTGAGATTAGTCATTCCCAGTGCTGACTCACGTTTCTGAAATAAATTTTTATATATTTTACAGTTTTTAATGTTTATGTGATGTAGGGTTCTGATTGGTCTTAACTTGGTAAGCCCAGACATATTTTGGTTATTCCACATCTCAACTGTGGACACTGACCTCCTCGTGGTATCACCCGGAAACCTACGTTAATACCCATTATTGTAGTTAGCTTACATGTGCCGCGAGTTCTCCCATAACAACGGTAAAATTATGAGTTAGGGCGTCGGGCTAGTAACTCACTCCTGGAAATAACAGTTACTATGAAAAAGCTAAAATAGGAATAAAAACGGCTTCCCCTAATGTTAGTAGAGAATGGACGAAACTTCGATGGAAAGACCAAGTAGCGAAGCTCTTTACCATTGGAACGATCCAAAAAAGATTTGATCGCCATCCCACATACGTTGACAAAATAAGTAAGAAAGTGCTATAGTCGGTCAAGACCGACCATACGATACAATTCACCACTAAGATCAAACATATAAAGACAAATATTTGCTAAATTTTTCATCATACAAACATTTTCTCAAGACTTATATATTAAAGCTGTTTACGTTGTTTGGACTTACATGGGAGCTAGGGTCAAAATTTGACCGATTATTTCGAAATTTAGCAAATTTATTACAGTTTTTACAAAAACTTTAATAAAAATAAACATAAAATTTTCATTATCTTCAGGTTAATGAGCGTTTTAGTGTCTCATTGAGTGCGTTTTGATAGAAGAGTTTGTATAGGAGCTATGATCAAATATGGAACGATTTCACCGAAATTTGGCACAGTAATTTTAGTTTACAAAAGCAATATCTCTTTTAAATTTTATGAACAAATATTGATATTTGTGGCCAAAATATTACTTCCGGCAAGTGGGACCTATGGAAGGTACCATAAATAATTGACCGATTTTGACGATTTTCAATAGTCATGGTCCCACTATCAAAGAAATTGTCTGTGCCAAATTATATCAAATTATCTTTAAAATTGCGGCCTGTATTTTGATTACATGGATGGAAGGACTCCGGAAGTGATTCTTAGTCTATTGGTATACTTAAAGCTAAGACTAAGACCAATATGTCAATTCATTACATACAGTATAAATAGCTCACAAAATACTTTAAAACACGCTTAAAACATTTCATGTGATAAAGAAAGGGCCTTTAAGTGAACATAAATCTGTTGCATGACTCTTCCAAGACGAGCGAAATCCCTTAAAAGTCATTCGATATTAAAGCTCTTCTCCAAATAGTGGCCTGTTTCTTCGTATAAACATTACCTGTCACAATCTAACTGTTAGAGTAACGTATAACGGCAATTCTGAGTAGTAGACAACAATTTATCTGCCAGACCTTTTCGAAGTATTAAAAGATTCAACCGATTAAGACGGATCATTTTCACTGGTCGCATACATCTGCTCATAAAAGGTAATTTTTAAGAACTATGAACATCGCTCAAATGATCAATCCGGCGTATAGACCTGGCTTTGTATCCATTGACTATTTTATTCCCGAATATAAAAAATAAATAACCAGGTCAACGTTTTTTAAGCCTACAAAATTCAATCGACCTTAAGGAGAAGATTTTGAAAAGCAACAAAAACATTTTCTATTAAAGATACGTATAAATTTTTTCTTACATATTTCGGAACATAAAAGACACCCCTCGTATTAAATAAAGGAAAGGATATTTCCTTTTTCTAAGATTATCTCTAGACAATAAGAAATGATTTTGTGTAAATGTATTTAATTTGTTTTGTACTATAACAAATCGATTCAATTTAAAACTCTTTATTTTGTGGGTGTTTCTGGGTTTTGGATAAGTAATTTTTGGTTGTTTTAGAAAGAAAGATTACGTAATTCATATAGACAACAAATTTAAGTAAAAATGAAATCATAGATAGAAACAAATAGATATCATTATTTACACAAACAAAAGATAGTATTAAATAAGTATTTGGTTATATTGTATTTCATTATTATATAATAAAGACACAATATTACAGCTAAACAAGTTAAAAACATTCTAGAATCCCTGTATAATTATATTAAATAAAGACTTTACATTAAGTATTTCATTAATATTAATTCGTTGATATAAAATAAATTGTCTTCACACTTGCGTTATAGTAGTAGAATTAATAAAATTTATATTTCTACCACACGCAGCGAAAATTTTTGTTTTTTCTGATCATAATAATCCTTAATCAAAATATACATAATTACTCCCAATCATGTTATGATCAATAAAATCAAAGAATAATAAAATAATTTGAAAACATGTTGCTTTATCAATTTCTCAATTAGTTGTGCTACTGCTACGCGGTCAGAACATTACTCTCATTTAATATACACTAGTCGGCAGAATTATTTTGACATACCAGATGTTTTTCTTCTTTTTCCATTTCCGGTCCTACGCAATCAAAAAAAAAAATAAATTAAAAATATTGAAAATAGTAAAAAATATTGTAATTTATTAGAAAACAAAAGACCTTTCATATTTTAAAAGTTTTGTATAATTTTTTTTAAATTGAACCTCAAAATGAAATTTTAGGATGTAGCATAAGTATTTTGACATATTTTTACAGAGCTAATTTAAAAAAATTGGGAGCTTCAAGGTCAACAAAAATTAATACTAATTATTTAAATTAATCAAAAATATATTCTCCTTTAGCATTTAAAACGATTTGGTGGAGGTTCGGAACAGAATCCACCAAGAACTGCAGAATCTCCATTGAAATCTCTTTCCAAACATTTACGACCTCAATAACCATTTTATCATTTGTTCTTGTCAAATCCGCAGATCTGTTTTGCTTTCTGTATGACTACACATTTTCTATAACATAAAAAACTGGACTTTGGGGAAGCCCATCCAGAGTTTTGAACACCAGAATCTGTTACAAATTTTGTGATCATCTTGCTCTTATGACATGGAGCGTTATCCTGTTGGAAAATTAATACTCTTAAATATTGATATTGGCTTATGGAACCGTCAACAGGAACCATGTTTTAAAGACCATAAAAGAAAAGTGTGGCTCACCCAAGCAACATGGGATCTGGTTGAACAGCGTAAAACCATAAAAAATTCAATGTTAAATGCAAACGTGGATGTTAAGGAGTTTAGTACAATATACCGTGACCTATCCAACAGAATAAAAAGGTCTGCAAGGAGGGACAAGAGAATGTGGGTAGATGAACAAGCGAACCAAGCTGAGTCATCTGCAACCAAAGGCGACATGAGGACCTTATACAATATATGAAGGGCGTTGTGTGGCAAACCTACCTATACCAATAGTCCCATTCTGAGAAGTAGCGGCACACTTCTCTCAACCCCCGATGAACAATTAATACGATGGATGGAACACTTCAGGTCAACATTAAACAATCCCATTGGATTAGAAGCACTGACGGAAGTGCAAAAGTGCACAGTCATGGTTGGCCCACCAACAATACAAGAAGCGAAGAATGCAATTAAAAGCCTTAAGCACAACAAGGCCCCGGGCAATGACAATATCTCAGCGGAGATGCTGTTATGTGACGTTGAACTATCGGCGAGACTGTGGCACCCATTTGTGCGTAAAATATCGGAAGAAGAAGCTCTGCCAACCTCCTGGAATGAAGGTATACTAGTCAAAATACCAAAAAAGGTGACTCCAAGGACTGCAATAACTACAGGGGAATAACACTTCTTCCAATACCGAGCAAAATACTAAGTCGAGTGATTTTGAATAGAACGTCTGACGCAGTTTCTAAAACACTACGCGAAAATCAGTTTGGGTTCCGATAGAATAGATCTTGTGTTGATCTAATCAACACAGTAAGAATAGTACTGGAGCAATGTAATGAATTCCACACACCCATTTACCTAGCGTTTATCGACTTTATGAAGTCCTTCGACAGTGTCAACAGGAGCTATCTATGGAGAATTTTATAAAACCGTAACATGCCAACGAAAATTCTGAACTTAATTTGGGCAATGTACGTGGACTTTAAATGCCGGGTTTTACATAAAGGTAAATTGTCTAATCCGTTCGAAGTTACTACTGGAGTAAGACAAGGATGTATCTTATCACCCATACATTTTATCCTTGTCATCGACAATATAATGCGCACGGCACTGAATGGTAGACGTGGTATCCAATGGACACCCTTTAAACAACTCGAGGACTTGGAATACGCCGATGACGTATGCCTTCTAAGCCAAAGCCTAGGTCACCTTCAAGAAAACACTAGCGCTATTACAGTTGAATCTCGGGCAGCCGGGCTGGAAATCAATATCTCCAAGACAAAGATTATGCCTGAAGGCTATGGCTCAAACCCGTCGCCACACATCAATGTGGATAACGAGGTTATTGGATGTGTAGGTACCTTTAATTATCTTGGTAGTTTGGTATCTACAAAAGGTGGCGCCGACGAGGATATTGAATCGCGTTTTAATAGGGCAAAATCAGCATTCGGCATTCTTCGAGCTATTTGGAAATCTCGGCAAATATCAACAACAACTAAGTTACGAATATATAACTCGAATGTCAAGTCCATCTTGTATTACGGCTGCGAAACTTGGAAACGAACAATTGCCATCGATAAGCGCCTACAAACCTTTGCAAACAAATGCTTGGAGCAAATCCTTAATAAATGGTGGTCGCATAAGAAATGAAGATCTACTAAACGCTACAAACCAAATCCCTTCTTCTATAGAGGCATTTCAACGGAAATGGCGGTGGATAGGCCATACACTTCGAAGGCCAAATACCAACATTGCTCTACAAGCGCTTCGTTGGAATCCACAAGGAAGCGGCCGTCGTGTTGGTACACATTGCTAGAACGTGGAGAAGGTCAATTGAAGCGGAGTTACAAGCAGCAAACTATTCATGGAATGGTGTATGCCTAAAATCATTTTTGATAATAAAAAGAACTTAATCTTTTATGGGTTAAAATATTTTGTATAATAAAAAAACTTAATCTTGGTGTCAAATAATAACATTAATGGTTTTTAATTAAAATTTGCCGAAAAAAGTACCAAAAAAAAAACTTGGGTCATTTTTTAATAAAAAAGCTTCATCTTAGTGTAAAATAATTACTTTTAAATATACTTATTAAAATTCAGTAATAAATTAATAATATTAGGTATTTAAAAAATAAAAAAAATACAAAGAATCAAAATTTTCACCTTTGACTCCGGCAAAAAAGGGTTAAGTTTACCCAATTTCAAAAACAAAGAACCTGTTTATATTTTCCATGGTGTTGATAATTTTATTCCATATAAACATTATTAAAATTGAACATAAATAAGATTTATGAAGCTCAAATTTTCTCAAATTATGAGCAAAAAATTACTTTTTTGCGAAATTCGTCGAAATCGAACACAAGGTACGGGAAAATGGTTTGAGGTATCGACCTCAATTATTTTGAGTTTTATTGTCTTTTTTTATCTATTTGAATACAGCGAAGAGAAAAATTCAAATTTGTAATATTTGTTTAACAAAATTTTCAAAAAATTCAATCAAATGCGTTTTGAAACCCACCTAAAAAAATTACCCATTTTCGATTATGAAAAAAACTAAGTAAATATTGTTATATTTTAACAAAATTAAACTATGAAGTACTTACAAGTCTTAAAATGATAATTCATATCTTACTTTGCGAGATTTTGTCCAAAGTAGTTTTTTCTAGCGGTGTATCCTTTGGCGTATTGTCAAGGACACGAATTTGGGGGAAAATCGCAATAACTTTAAAACTGTTTTATGGATTTCAAATATTGATGACTTCAATTAAAGCTGCATTAGTTCACTTTTAGATTCCATTATCTTTTTTCTTAAAAATAGATTATAAATGGACGAAATGTAGCAAAAACTGCAAATCGTCGTTGAAAATCCAAAACTGCGTAACAACACTTTTTCAAATTTTACAGGAGAAGCAAAAAACTTTATAAAATAAAAAATACTTCAGATATAGAAACAATTGATAAAATATGGAATTAAAACAGAACAACTAAACAAATTCAAGAGAAAAAAATATATTTTTTGAAGTATTTTTCAAGTTACAGTTGTTACGCATTTTTGTATTTCTGTTTTCTGAAACAAAAGTGCATATGATCATAATTTTTTTTCCATGAAAAGTGAAAAAATAAAAAAAAGGAAATAAATCCTCAATCGTTTCTAGTTTAATGAAAGTTTAAACAGATTTATTTGTTTTTTGTTTATTATAATAATATTTTAAGAGGAACAACGTTTAATTAAAAGAAGTACTAACTATAAAAGTAATAATTTTAATAATATAAAATGCAAATATGTATAAAATTCAAGTTCATAAAAAATTAACATACAGAAAACTACACAATTCAATGTTCAAATGGGTTATTATCATAAAAATTATGACATTCCGAAGGAAGCAATGACTTGAGATCCTGTATATGCTGCCATTTCTTTTTTGAAATTTTTATTCTTTCAGGATGAAAGAGATTAGGTTAACAGAATCCGGATTTTTTGTTTAATCGCAAAGAAAAATGTTTTAAGTTATAAATATCTGTTTTATATTGTATACTTTACCCGGTCGAATCGATGAGTACTGCTTAGGAACGGCTTCATAGTCAAGAAAATAATCATGTTTAAGGTGATGAACGCTAAGAGGAAATGGGTTTTTACGAGAATCCTTTATTAGGTCAACGAGTTGTGAAGGTAAATTTATTTTCTTGTTATTTATTCTTCGTTGGATAAGAGAGAGAGTCGAATTGCACTCCATTTGCGTGTGCCCTACGATTAAATATTTATGTTCGATAGTGATGTTTTTTTCAACACTAAAGGAAATCAAAGCATTAGATAACAATACATTGCGATTCTGGTAAAAGCATCCGTCAGAATATATTATTATATGATGAAAGTTTGGGTAACGGAGAATTGCGTTTCTTAAATATTTAATGAGAATAGTGGCGAAAGTCGACGCAACAAGGTTTCCTTCAGTTTCATCCCAGACAAAGTTGTCAGAATCATGAGTAACGATATTGTAAATCGTAAAATTGTGAACTTGCAATTTCATTTTGTAGTATGAGGAACTTGCATTTGACTGTGGAATAAGTTTGACAGCTTGCATGTCCATACACAATAGTAAGCATAGACCTGCCTTAGCACTTTCTACATCGTTTATTTTTTCCTCTCTCATGTTATCAATTTGATTTCTATGGCTATCATACTGCTCCTGTGTGACATTTTTTGCTTCATATGATAAACAAATGTCATACAATCGTTTCTTTTCTTGAAAATAGAATAATTGCGATTTGCTAAAACTTTCTTGAATTGTGGAAAAGAGAGATTTCATTTTCTTTGTGCGAATCGCAGTCCTTATAATATGCTTCATAGTCCCAGTTTACATTGTACAATTTTTATCGCTGCGATTTTTGTCGTTCTTTCTTTAAGATTGCATTTGCGTTTAAATTGTACGATTTTTGTCGCCGATATTTTTTATTGACGTATGCATAGGCACATAATTTTTGACATTTTCTTTTTTAAGTATATTCGTGTGGTAAAAACACAATACATTTGTGCTCAAACAAGTATTTTTCGTGTAAAAGAAATTGTTTTTCGAAATGGATATTGATAATACCAATTAATAAGTGAGTTTCTTGAATATTTTTAATTTTATATTTAATTCAATTGAAAATAAAGCCACTTGAACGTGAGCACTCATGAATAAGAAAATAAAACAAGTGTCAAAATATACTTGCAGCTAACTTCACGATTAAAATTACGAATTGGGGAATAAACGAATTGCAAGAGTACATGCATATGTGTACTACTTTTAGTTTCTCTCTTCCCCTAGTATTTTTACTCCCCCTATTTTCCCACAAACTAAGAATTGCAACGACAAAAGTTGTACAATGTAAACTGGGACATACACTTGTCTGTAAGATTTAAAATCAGTCTGAATGTACAATTTAGTTGTGTGTTGACGGCGGTAGTGAGACTCTAGCTTTGGAATTTCGTCTAGCCAATTATTTAAATAATTTAGGCGTAATTCATAACGTTTTCCTTGGTTGGTATTTCTTTTTAAAACGGTTCTCAAAATTTTTTGATTTTCCGGACCTATTTGTGTATTGTGTAATTCACAATTGTTCATCCAATTTTTAACTACAGATGCAGACGGTCGGTTTCTATGTTTAAAAAATAAGATTTTGAAAATGTTCGTCGAAAATTTTCTACGCATTTCCGCTTCTTGGTCCCATGACATTTGCCAGAAACGCAAAAATATTTCTTTTCTCACACTTTCGGAAAAGAGATGACGTTTTGAGCTTTTTTCACAATATTTCGAAGTACACCCAGCATTTCATCTCCCTTGGCTTTCTTTCACAAACACTTCCCTTTGAAAAACCTTCATACTTTACTCCATACATACGTTTTTTTCTATTTTCTTCTTTTTTATTTCTTTTTATTGAGCACTGAATATTATTATAAATATTTTCTTCAATAGAACTCATTTTATTTTTTCACACTTTTTTAGCTTCTATTTTAATTTTTAGCTTTCTGTAAAATGATAAAATTTATCAGCGCTTTCAAACAAAAAATTCAATACTTGCTTTGTTATTTAAAAATTCAAATATATATTTTTTTTAAATTTAAATATTTTATTTTCATATCTTACCCCAAGTTTCATGATACACATATTTTAATTTTGAAAATAGTGCAAATGTTGATACGCAATTTTGAATTATTGACATTAAACCGTTATTTTTGGTCGTAAAAATCTAAAAATTGGTAGAGACATGTAAGACAACTTTACGAATCATAATCAATCAAAAACTCGATTTTGATTTTTTTTGATGATACGCAGTTTTGGATTTTCAACGACGAAATACTCTCAGTTTTCCCCATACAAATGGGCTCAAAAACTTTTGGCCCGTTGCGCGGCTCGTATCCTAAAAATAAATCAATAATATTTTGCACATTTCCGATTGACAAATATTGGCTACATAATTTTATTATTAGAAGTCGATCAGAGACAAAAGTCAAAAAACGACCCTCCCTACATGAAACACCCTAATAAACATGTATGATTAATATCTTTGTTTTAATTGCTCAAAATTTAATTGCTTTAATTGCCTCGTGCGAAGTAAGCCATAAAAATCAAACTGTTAAGCTTTGTACGAGTAGTTTATATCTACAATCACAAATTCTTTCGGAAATTTTATTACAATACAAACAAAGATATAATAATGTGGCAAGAAATTATTTGTTGTTAAACACCTCTACTTACGTGGAAAACCTGTCAAATAAAGAACTCAAAATCCCATAAATAATGTCCTCAAATAATTCAGAATTTTACTTTATAAAAGTAGACCATTTTCTGATATCCATGTTAAGTCGACTTTAACGGTTTTTGTTTGTGAACACACATTAACAGTAACATTATTTCTTTCTTATTTTTATTTACTTGTTAATGTTTTCAGCGTGTAGGTTTTATGGCTTTTGTGTATATGTAAAATTTTATGTCACAAATAAAAATTGTCCAAAATCATAGATCCATTAACGCTTGGTGGCACTAGAACATTATTTATAGTTTCCGTTTTAATTTGAGGTATAACCTCAAATTTAAGGTACAACCTTAAATAAAGTGTAGTCACGTAAAAACACTTTTTAGAAGTTAACAGGAAAATCCAAATAGAAACTAATTTATAAGTATTTAGTTCAAGTAAATTTCAAGTTCTTAAACAGTTTATTAACGACTTTTTAAATCATCTCATTAATTGTGATAATATGTAACTTAAATTTAAGTTTATGGAAACGTTATTTGTACAAGAAAAACATAAATTTGTAATTATCGTTAGATTTACAGTCGTCGTCGGATTTAAGTTATTTTTGGCAGAAGGTATCTAACATAATTTGCTAAAATAATTTTTGTTTGGAAATAATTCTGCAAAATTTTTTTGAAATAATCCTGACATTTATTTATACCAAAATCCTTATTACTATAAATTTACATGGACGTCCAGAGAGATGGACGGACATAGGTACGATATTGAGAGAATGATAATTTCTTCCACTTATTGGTGGAAAACAGGGACCGAAAATAACTGTTATTTTTGAATTTTTGATTAAAAAAAGCAACCGCAACACAGTGGTTTACGGACGCTTTTTTTTGGAAATAATTCTGTAACTTTTGAACGATTGGAGATATTTGAATGTTGATAGTCAAGGAGTATTCGAGTTGGTTTTCAAAAGCACTGGCCCATGAGGGATCGGGAGAGTGATTGATGGACCTTCAAAGTTGGTTACCTCGGGTGTTCGACTTTTTTAAAAATTCGCCAAAAATCCATTTATGAATGGATTGAAAAGAAATTTTAAACTTAAGTTCTCCTTCAGAAGGTCTACAAAAAATACGCTTACATGTGTAGGTTATCTCCTTTGGGTTTCGAGATATTTGGATAAAAAGGAATTTTTGGGTTGATTTTTTACCTATTTTTTTAAGCTTTTTTTGATCTGGTGGACGCATCTGAAGATCAAACATTTTTTAAGAATATTCGTTAAAATTGTAACAAAATTCTAAATAATTTTTGTGCAAGTTGGTTATAGATATCTTCTTTCGTTTAAAAGTTAAAAATAACAAATTTTCATTGAGATATCTTCATCTACGTCATTTCTACAAAATATCAAAAATTGAAATTATTTTCCTTTTAAAAGTAGAAAAATAATATTTTTTTGTTTTACGATACAAAGTGTAAAAATATTAACTCACTTAAAAAAGATATTTAATTGGTGTTCATCTCTTGGACTTTCCCGATCCAATGATACTAAACACGTGTATCAAGCTTCAATACATAGCCTTTAAAAGCTCTGAAAACTATGCCTCCCATTTTTAAGCTAAATATTGGAGTATTGGAGAGTAATGTGTGCAAATAAAGTTAATGGTGCACAGTGGTATTAACTCTGCAATTTCTAAACTAATAGACGGATTTTGATAAAATTTGGAACGTCAATAGAAAAGGTGTGAGGCTTTTAGATCAATGTTTAAGAACGTATTTGTCGGTAGCACAGTGGGCTCTACAGTGGGCCAAAGATGCCTACCTCGGGTATATAAAACATTTGGAAGGTCCATCAATCACTCTCCCGACCCCTCATGGGCCAGTGCTTTTGAAAACCAACTCGAATACTCCTTGGCTATCATCATTCATTCAAATATCTCCAGTCGTTCAAAAGTTACAGAATTATTTCCAAAAAAAAGCGTCCGTAAACCACTGTGCGCAAGGAAATGTTGGAGAATAAAACTAATAGTCTTGGACCAAATTTTCATAAAAATTTTTTTTTAGAAAAAAAAAAATAACAGTTATTTTCTTATTTTTATTTCTTTGAGCAAAACTAACAGTTATTTTTAACTTTTATTTTTTCGAGCAAAAATAAAAGTTATTTTTTAACTTTTATTTTTCGAGCAAAAATAAAAGTTATTTTTTAACTTTTATTATTTCGATCATGAATAAAAGGTATTTTTTGACTTTTATTTTTTCTAGCAGAAATAAAATGTATTTTTTGACTTTTATTTTTTCGAGCAGAGATAAAAGTTATTTTTGTGTTTTTTACCCTAATTATGATTGCGAAACATTAATTCCATTAATTTTTGAGCATATGGAAATTATTTTCACTGAAAAATTATCTTTGTTTGACAAAAATTTTCAATAAATTTATCATGAATTTAAACAAAAATAATTTTTATTTCTGCTCTAAAAAATTAAAGTAAAAAAATAACTTTTATTCATGCTCGAAATAATAAAAGTCAAAAATAGCTGTTATTTTTGCTCAAAAAAATACAAGTTAAAAAATAACTTTTATTTTTGCTCGAAAAAATAAAAGTTAAAAATAAATGTTAGTTTTGCTAACATTGCTAACAAATCAGAAAAATAAAAATCAGATGGTATTGAAATCGGGCAAAATCGGTTAACATTTGACCATAGTTCTCGTATAACCTCGTCTACATATATAAGTTTTACATAAGTTCTATATAAGTTTTACATAAGTTCTAGGCAAATTTCATCGAAATCGTTTCACATTTAACCATAACTCCCATACAAAATCTTACGGAAACTGAATAAATTTCACCTAAAATACACTTAAATGCTAATAAATTGTAATAGCTTTGGCCACTAAATTTAGCACAAGCAAGTCTTATATCAATGACAGCCAGTGTGCAATCACAATCGGTCACTATTTGACCATAGCTCCCATATAAAAAACTTACGGAAACACAAAAATACAAAAAGAAAAGTGGGTTTATGTCCGTCCGCTATGTGTATTGAAAATGGACGAAATCGGTTCACAATAAATGAAAATGTAATTTAAAATAAATGAATGTTCATTTAAAAACTACAACATTTTTCAAAACGAACTACAGTTTCCGTTATTTTCATTTTTTTTAACTTACAAAAATGAACTACAAAATTTTTCAAATCTAACTAAATTTTCCATTATATCTAATTTTTTAACTATCAAAAAGTTAACTGCAAAATTCTTTAAATTTAACTGATTATTTCTTCGTTTTTTTTTTTACTGAAAAAAAATAAAGGTTCAAATTTAGCAAGATTTAATTATAATTTTTTATTTAATAAATCATTTTTTTATATACAAAAATTTAATTTATGTAACAGTATTAATAATTTATTTTGTACAATATTTAATAATAAATAATATGTTTTTTAACATTTTTTGTCATATATTTTTTGGATTTAATAAAGTTCATTATTATAACATTTGAATCAAATTAAAATTGAGCTAATTTTTTTTTATTCAAAAAAGTATGTTATACATTTTAATAAATTACCTACAAAGTCTTCTGGCAAATAAATGTCAAAAATAAGCTTTTGTACAAAAATCAAAAAGTTTAAACATTTGTTACTATAATTAAAGTTGAAAACTTGGTGAATTTTGAAACATAGTGCTAAAGAAGCTGCGACCGTATCTACTTTATAAATAATTTGGTCTACAATCACAAAAATTTCTTTAATAACAAAAGTACTTTGTTTAATTAAAACAAGTATGAAAGGGCTATAGTCGGTCAAGCCCGACAATACGATACCCTTCACCACAATGGTCAAAAAGGTTATTTTTCCTGTATAAAGACAAAAATTTGCTTAATTTTGCCATCATACAAACATTTTTTCAAAACTTATATATTTAAGCTGCTTCCGACATTTGGACTTATATGAGAGCTAGGGTCAAATGTGGACCGATTATCTCGAAATTTGGCAAATTGATTACAGTTGTTACAAAAATTATGTATACAAAAAATAAATTTATAATTCCCATTATCTTCAGATTTACGAGCGTTTAAGTGATTTTTGTCTTATTTAGTGCGTTTTTAAAGAATAGTTTGTATGGGAGCTATGGTCAAATGTGAACCGATTTTAACAAAATTTGGTACAGTAATTTAAGTTTACATAAGCAGTATTTGATTTAAATTTTATGAAAAAATATTGATATTTGTGGCCAATATATCAATTCCGGGAAGTGGGATCTATGGGAAGTACCATAAATTTCATCAAAATATCTTTAGAATTGCGACCTGTAGTTTGATTACAAGGTTTACATGGGGGTCCAGCCAGCCAGACGGACGGACATCGCTAAATCGACACCGAAAGTGATTCTAAGCCCATTGGTATACTAAAACGTGGATCTAAGACAAATATTTCCATGCGTTACATACATCAGCACAAACTTATAATACCCTTTCCACCTATTGCGGTATGTAAATTAGTTTCTATATCTTTTTCAATTAATTTGACTGTCGCTAATTGTGATTCTGCGATTGTAGCTCTACCGTGAGTTTTTGATACGCATTCTGGCTTAAGAATGTCGTGGCTTAAATATATGAAAACAGCATCTTTTGAATCTGAAATTACAAAAACGGTATTATATATGATGAAAAATATTTATAATAAATATCTATAAGAATTAGTTTGGTTTAAATTTTCTCATTTTTCCTTGGCTTCATTCCAAACTGATTTTAACTTAGCGTCTTTCAAATTCATGTTGAGATAGGTTGGTAGTTTTGGTTAATCTTTGTCCAATTAAAATAAAAGTTCTCTTCTTTATCTGGATACAGCCTTTCAAAGTCGATTGAAATTTAAAAGAATAAAATGCACATTATAATGGTTGCAAAAATTGTTACAAATATGTATATAATTTGCCAGTTCTGCGCCAAAGCTTTGTTTATAAGCAGGCCAATTCGGAATAATATGGGCAATGTTTGTATCATTGCATTTACTTAATTCCTTTAAACGGTAGTCTGCGCTGTCTTTCCAACGTTGGCAAGTTTCTCCCCTGTTTGCAAAATTGTATTTTAAGTATAATTTACTTTTTACTGCTTCTTGTTCTAATTTCAAAATAGAAATAAATACATTTTAAAAGTTCTTTTAACTGTTAGGAAAATTTTTCATACGTACTATTTTCTACTAACATCAGCCTTTTTTCTCCTCGCATTTGTTGGCAGTTTCTAGTTCGACTCAGTTTTGACTTCATTATGTTTTGGTATCTGAAAAACAGTTTTCCTTTGGCTGTTTGTTTTTTTTTTTTTTGTTTCCGAAAATATATCTCCTAGGCTTCATGTGGAAAAAACTTGACAATCTGTGATGCCAGATTTTGTAAATAATTGGATTCAAGTTTAATATCCTTTGAAACATAAAAATCAATTACTGCTCTCGTCAACTTATTTTGCTCGGCGGAGCCCAATCTCCCGTTTTTATCGTAATATGATTTTAGCTCTGTATAAATTAGATTATTTTTAAATACATGATTCAATGTCTAAAAACGGAAATAAGAAATTAGGTAAATAAAAGATGTATAAATATTTTTAATGTAAAACTTACATAATTATTCAGTGTTTCCAGATTAGATTCTGATTGGCTATTTTCACATGGTTAATCTAAGCCTTTCAAAGATTTCCATCTGCAAAAATTGTTTGTGAATTCTACTAACATTTGGCTATAATTTTTATATACATAACATCCCCTTTTTATATCTACAATCAAAAAGATTCGGAGGTACAATTAGTTAATAAATAAAGATTGCACCAAGGAAATTAGATAGCTATTAACCAATGTCCAGACTTTATATGCGGTAGATGCATTAGGAACTCCTTACAAAATACATGGACCTGTCGTATTACTATCAGCATGTTTATCCTAACTAAATATTAATCTAAACGAAAAGTATTTAACAGATTATTATTGCTAAACTATACCCGGTTGCGAGATTAAATTCTGTGCAAAGTAAATACTAGGGAAACCACTTAGATACTTTTAAATATTGAACTATAAAGCTACTGCAACCGAATTTAGTCCAAATATTTTACCAACAAGCGTAACAAAATTTTTCGAATTCAGTCTACATTTAAATTAGCTGTACCCTCGTTAGTCTTAAAAACAGCTTTCAGTCGTACTTGCACACTTTAATGTTTTAATTTTTCTTTAAATTTCATCTCTGACGTAGGTAACCTAATACTTCTGTGGAAAATTCTTGGAAAAACGCTTTATCTAACCATTAATTTGACTTAGCCACTTTTATTATTAACAAAACAGCTTAATTAATCATAGATATTTGGGATGGATGGGATGGGTAAATGGGTGGTTGGGTTTTAGGAATCTTGGGAATCAAATGGTGCCATGGCGTTTTTGTTTAATGTGATTTTGTCTGGACGGGACTAAGTGGTTGAGAATAACAATTTTAAAAAGATTTTCTTTAACTTTTTACTGACTATTTAATTTTAGGTCACTTCTCAACAACGACAACTTGTTTTGACTTTATGACATCTCTTACTCTAAGACTTTTATTTATATGACCGTCTTCCTGTCTGATGGCTTTATGTTCTAGTTTGTTTTTGGTTCATTTATTGTTTGGTTTTTTTTGAAAGAGTAAATTTTACTTTTGGCTTACATCATCATGGAAAATGTCATGGTTAAGTTATGATGATGTTATAATATTAAAACATTTAACGAAATACATACAAAATGAAGATTTATGTTTTATATATAAATACAATACAAAATTCAAGTTGTGTTCAGACTAGGGAAATATTTGACAAAAAAAATCATAATCAGGATTTATAACTTTTATAAATAATTAAGTCTTTTTTAGTCTACTTTTACATTAGTCAGGTTGATAAGCCATCAAGACTTAAATTTGTATGAGAAAAAATTACAGAATTAAAATTGAGCAAACCTGATCGTACTATGAAGTTTACGATAATTCTGGAAATTTGTATGAAATTTAAGGAAAATAAAATGAAAACTGATGAAGAAAATGTTTGTGTGTGAACGCGAATGCAGGTTCAAAAGAAATTTAAATAAAAACTGATCAAGTAAACCTGATTCGTGTGAAACGGGTCTTAGCAGATGTATAATATTTCACGCAAAAGAATATTAGCAAATTGTAAAAAATTCCTGAAGGTTTATAAAATTTCTAGTATTTGTACTTTATACTTTATGAGAAAAATAAAGTATACGAAAATACTTTCAACCTGTTCCATAATATTTGTAAAAACTGTAATCAATTTGCCAAATTTCGAGATAATCGGTCCACATTTGACCCTTGCTCTCATATAAGTCCAAATGACGGAAACAACTTAAATATATAAGTTTTGAGAAAATGTTAGTATGAAAGCAAAATTTTGCAAATATTTGGGGTATCGTATGGTCGGGCTTAACCGACTATAGCACTTTCTTTCTTGTTTTAACACAGTTTGTATGAATATCTGAAGCTTATTCTTTGGGAATATGTTAAAGTTAAGTCTTAAAAAAATATTTTCAATAAAATAAAAGACAAAAATAAAGTTACATTAAAAAATAGCTTTTCAGGATTTTTTATATGAAAACGAAAACAAAAACATGTGTGACTGATTTTGACATTTGTTTTTGTGTAGCTAACAGATAAATCACATAGTGGGACACAAATTTGTATTAAAGTGTTTACCATAGATTATAAATAGATAGGAAAGAATCAGCTGTTTCATATGACAACTCACACGTATAGGTTGTGTGTAACTACCGCCACATTGAAGAATGAAAAATCAAATCAAATACAAACATTTTATTTACCTTTAAATTACACAAAATCAATTGCTCAATTGCAGAAATTTTCCAAAAACAAGATTCTTATAATTTTTTTTTAAACATTTTGGTCATATTTTATTAACTGAAATATAATTTGTTTTCTTTAAAACAAATAATTTTTACGTTTTTTTATTAAGAAATGAAAATAACCTGAGTTGCTTTTTTTAGTTTCAAAAATATACTACCTTTTTTTAGATCGTACAACTAAACGTACCTCGCAGTTTGGAAATTTGAATAGTGAAGTTTCTAGCATGTTACTATTAATTTTAGAAATTACAAATAATAATTTTCTTACTAATTTTTAGTACATTTTGAAAAATTATGCTATAAAAATAAAAAAAATTTTAAAAATTATCCTAAAAAATAGTAACATTTTTTGAAAAATTTCCTATAAAAGTACTCATTTTTTGAAAAATTTTCTATAAATATACTAAATTCTTGAAAATTTTTCTATAAAAATAGAAAATTTTCCTATAAATATAGCAAATTTTTGAAAAATTTCCTATAAAAATAGCAATTTGTTTTAAAAATTTCCTATATAAAAAGTAAATTTTTGAAAATTTTCCTTTAAAAATAGTAAATCTTTGAAAAATTTCATTTAAAAATAGTACATTTTTTTAAAAATTTCCTATAAAAATAGTAAATTAAAAAAACCCTATAAAAGTAGCAATTTCTTTTATAAAAATTTCCTATATAAAAAGTAAATTTATGAAAATTTTCCTATAAAAATAAAAAAATTTTGAAAAATTTCCTATAAAAATGGTAAATTTTTTTAAATTTCCTATAAAAATAGTAAATTTTCGAAAATTTTCCTATAAAAATAGTAAATTAAAAATAATCCTATGAAAATAGTCAATTTTTGGAAAATTTCCTATAAAAATAGTATTTTTTTAATTTTTTATATAAAAATGGTACATTTTAGAAATCTTATCATAGTTAATTTTTTTTATAGTAAATTTTCAAAAACTTTGGTTTTTAAGCAAGATTTAAAACTATTGTTTAAAACTATTGAAATATTAATTATATCTTAAAAATAATATACAAATATTTCATTAAAAGTACATATTTTTTTCAGAACTTTTAATACAACTGTGCTTAATAACCAACTGTGTGGATTTCATTTTTCACTAACACTACTAAAAAAAAAATGTTTCAAACACAATGATAGATTTAGGTTTTTTTGACAGCTAATTCAGGTTTATTTGACAGGTTTCCCCTTCTATGATTTTTTATGGTGTTTACGTTATCATTCGCATTTGTTTTCGTTCGAATTGTCGTGCTGAAAACTTTATATGGGACGGAAATCAGTTGTTTTTCGTTGAGAATGCGAAATAAAAATAAATTTAAGTTATATTGACGTTTTTTATTTTGGGGGAAAAAAACATAATCTGGCTGCACTGATTGCCTATTACATTTGTTTATTTTGTTCATGGCGAAAATTTGCAGGTGACCGCAGTTGAATTCGAATGTCAAATTTGAATTTTTTACATGAAGTTACTTATTCAAAAAGCGATCAGCTGGTTGATTGATCCCACCTGTATTTTAACGCCATGGTTTTCTTTAAGTCATTGTGTAATAATTGAGGAGCAGTGGAACAGAAAGTTCTTTTTGCATACTTTTTAAATTTTTGTTTTCTATTGTTGCGGGTGGGCCCCTTCTACCCCCTGACGACACTGGCTACCCTACGCAACTGCTGCCGAAAAAAAATTTTGCGTGGGGGTAGGGCAGAAACAACTTTCGGGAGGGGGCAAAATTGTACATGTTGCCCCGGGTCCCTCATAAATCAAAAGTAGTTCCGGGAGCGACATTGTCAGTTTGGAGACAATCTCCTCCCAACCTTACGGAATCTCGCCATCTCCAAAAATGTAAAATTGCTCCGGGGGCGAAATTTCCAGTTTGGAGACAAGCTCCGACCAACCTCCAATAAAGTTCAATAGTGTTTCTCCAGATTAGTTTGTAGTGTTAGTAGATTTTTTTTTGTTGTTTTTTTTTAGGGTTAGTTTTGTTAGGCTGAAAATAGAAAAGTAAAGTTATTAATAATTATTTGAAGAAATCCAGATAATACTTACGAAAACATTGTCCGTGGTAATTGTCCAATCCAGTTAGCCCTAGGTAAAATCTGAAAAAAAAAGATAAAATAAAACAAAAAAAAAATTATACGTACCATGTGTTGGTCTGTTGATTAATGTTTATTTGTTTTTCCTTTATCTCATTTACTAGTACTACAAAATACTAGATTGGCAACGCGATTATGTTGCGTAAATGCAGGGTTGTATCTCCCATTCAAAAATAAGTTTTTATATCCTTCACCACCATAGGTGGAAAGGGTATTATAAGTTTGTGCTGATGTTTGTAACACATAGAAATATTTGACTTAGACCCACCTTTTAGTATACCAATAGGCTTAGAATCACTTTCTGAGTCGATTTAGCGATGTCCATCCGTTTGGCTGGCTGGCTGGCTGGACCTCCATGTAAACCTTGTAATCAAAATACAGCTCGCAGTTCTAAAGATAATTTGATGAAATTTGGCACAGATAATTTTTTTGATAATGGGACCATGGCTATTGAAATTCGTCAAAATCGGTCCATTATTTATGGTACCTCCCATAGGTCCCACTTCCCGGAATTGATATATTGGCCACAAATACAAATATTTTGTCATTAAATTTAAAGAAAATACTGCATATGTAAACTAAAATCACTGTTCCAAATTTCGTTAAAATCGGTCCACATTTGACAATAGCTCCCGTACAAACTCTTCTTTAAAAACGCACTAAATGAGACAAAAATCCCTAAAACGCTCACAAAGCTTAAAATTATGACAATCTTAACTCTATTTTTTGCACACATAATTTTTGTAAAAACTGTAATCAATTTGCTAAATTTCAAGATGATCGGTCCACATTTGAGCGTAGCCCCCATATAAGTCTAAATGACGAAAACAGCTTAAATTTATAAGCCTTAAGAAAATTTCGTATTTTGACAAAATTTAAAAAATATTTGTTTTATACATGAAAAAGTACAACTTTGACTTTAGTGGTGAAGGGTATCGTATTGACGGGCTTGACCGACTATAGCACTTTCTTACTTGTTAATTTAAGCGCTTTTTTCAATTTTAAACATTTTTGAGATATGAATGAAATAGTATTAAATTTCTAAAATTTCTGTACGCCTAGTAGCCAAAAGGAGGAGATATAGAAAAGAATGACCGATAATTAAATAAAATAATAATTAAATAAAACATAATATATAGAAATTATAGGAAAAATGGAGGAGAAATTTTGGAAAAGTTTTTATAAAAAGGATTTTGGAGGGAGTTCAATTGGAAAAGGTGAGGAAAAATATAAAAAAATGGAGGGAATGTTTTTTGACCACTATATATCTGAAGATGTGACTGGTATAAAAGGGAATTTTAGATAATGCCAAAGATCTGATAATAGTTGGTACTCTGTGGTATTGTGTGTCATTTAAAAATCTTGGTGCAAAAATTTTAATTTTATTTATAAAAACAGTTTTTTTTACTAAATAACCTTTTATTTACTGATTAAAAGAAATTCATGATTGAAGAATTTATAAAATCACAAAAGGAAATTGTGTATATTTTCTTTCTGGTAAAATTTGTCCGGATAATATGTAAGTTTAGCAAAAAATAAACTAAACTTTTTTTTAGAAAAATACGTTAGTATATATTTTCTAACAATAGAAATTTTAATATTTAGCTGGCTGTTCCCAAGGAATCGCTCAAACTATCGAGAAGGTTGGATCTATAAACCAAAAGGGAAAGTCAGGTATTTTTGAACAAGTGAAGAGTTAAAAAATAACTTTGCACCATAACTTAAAAGCAAAATACTTTAAAAACATACCAAAAGTCTGAAGAGACAATTATGTAAAAAAGAAAAAAAACGGGCAAAGTTTTTGCCAACAAAAAAATATTGAAATTTTAACTAACATTAAAGTTTAATTAAAAAGTAAAAAAAAAATAACATATAAAAAAAGAGAATTTAAATTAAGCTAATATAAGTTGTGTATTTGTGATTCCTTTATAAGTCCTGTGTGAGTGTTATGGAATAAGTGTCCTTTTTGTTGTCCGTCCGTCCATCTAAGAAAAATGAAAAAGCAAAAAAAAATAGATAAGTGAAGGTATCGTGAGAATTTGGGATTGAAATCATAATTAAATGATAAAAATACTAAAATCGTAAACTTTATTTAAAAATAATAGCAAAGAATATGTGTTCTCAGGGAGCTCCTTTAGGCCCATAAAATAAAAGAAAGATAAAAGATTAAAAATTGTGGTTTAAACTCATTTTCATAGATATTTAAAAATAACGTCCGTATGTTATGTTAAAAATTAGTGTTTATATTGTTAAGGTTTATTGTTTAGAGTCAAAATATCTGTTTTATATTATAAGAATGGTCAAATAAATAGTCTTTCTGTATTGAAAAATGGGAGGCGGGTTTGTGGGTCCATAAAGAAATGAATATTTGGAAATGACCGGATGGACTGGAGGACCGGAAGTTAAAATCCATTTCCGGCATATATGTTCCAATGTTTGTGATGTGTCGTTTGTTTGTTTTTGAAATCTCATGAAATTATTTTTTTGCAATCCAGTAGTGAGATTCACTTTTAAAACTTTCAAAATGTTTTACCAATAACAACACATTTCGATGTTTGCACTAACTTCTATGTTATTCACTAACATATGTTTCGCCACGATAAACAGTTTGATTTTTTTCTATATTAAAATTAAAGTTACGTGGCAACTTTGTCAAATAAAATGTCAAAATAAGAAAAAACCCGCAAAAAAGAAAGCAAATCAAAAGCCATTATTTCGCAAATTTAAATAAAAAGGTAAGTAAAACAATACAAATAATTATTTTATTTATTTTAATTACATTTTTATTTATTTTAATAATAGAATGAATACTACTAATAAAAGAAGCCGGGCGTCTGCCGAGAAAACATTCCAATGGAAGAGGTAAGTTGAAGTGAAGTTTTTTATATAGGGTTAGCTTCAGCAAATTTCTTTATTGATTAGGATCTACAAATTCTTCTTGAAGAAGGCCAAGAAATTATGGCGCTAGCATCAACATCAACAGAAGCAACATTGGATTGGCGATCTGAAACGCCAAGTTCTTCTAAGAAGACGCCTCAAAGACGGCTAAAAAGAAAGCGGGCCGAGGACGAAGACGACACTAAAAGGCAATTCTTGGACATCGCAAATAAGCAGGCTGATGCTTTAAAGGTAAGTTATTAATAAGATGTTAATTATTAAGAAATCAGCTTGATTTATTTTTGTTCTACTTTTTTAATAAATCCTAGCCGAAAGCAATGCTTCAATGGGGGATGGCCTGAAAGAAATTGCCGCAGCGGTTAATAATTTAGCCAATGTTATAAATAAAATGTAAGTAAACCTTTTATTTTAAGTTTTTTTTACAAAAGAGATTATGTTGATAATAATTTATTTAAGATTTAATAAAAATCATTAATATTTTATTTCAGACTTAAAGAATAATTTTTGGCCGCAAGTTACCTCTTCCATTGGAATATTTTTAGCAACGGAGGTATTCCCCTTAATTATTCGTTGCCAATGATCTCAATTACATGCTTCTCCAACTAGTTTAAGATTCTTGTGTCACCGGCTTGTTTTCGGTAAGCTTTTCCGGTCCCGCACTTTTTGACGCTGGTTCGGCTTTTTCATTCCTTCAAAATATGTATGTATATAAAGTTTTAATTGCTTTTTATGTTGTTTTGTTGTTTGTCTATTTAATGTTTTTTTTGTTTATGAATTACTATAGATTGGTTTTTGTTTGTGATATATATTTATGTTATATTTTTACTATTTACTTTATTTTTTTTTTACTTTTTTATTTATTACTATGGATTGGCTTTTGTTTGTGATATACAGTGACTCCAAAGCATAATCGGACAAGAGTTTGATTGATGTAAATGTGCTCAAAACAAAAACAAAATGTACTTAAAATATTATGTTGTTCTATTCTCCTTTTACCTCACATATCAATATCTGAAAACAATTAAAAACAACAAATTTTTTTTTAATATAACAATAAATTTTAAAACAAAAATAACTCAAATTTGTATGCTCAACGAATAATCGGACAAAGAAAAGGAGACATGCAAAAATGCCGTTATTTTTTAAATATGCAAAATAAAACTGATTTGTTTTCTCATATTTAATTAAATATCGTATGAAGTGGCAGGAAATATTATCTATTAGTGAAAAATGGCTCCACGTGGCAAACATACTTCAGTAGAAATTAGACAATTAATTGTTAAGCTAAATCTTGAAGGTAAAACTGTAAGAGAGATTGGCGAACTGGTTGGAAAAAGCAAATCTACTGTCCATGACATAATTAAAAGGTTCCGTGATGAATTTAGACTGGCTAATAAAAGCAGAGATGGTCAAGGCAAGATACTTAATGAAAGAGAAGAACGTTCGATATTAAAAGAAATCAAACAAGACCCTTTTAAAACCGCAAAGGAACTTAAAATATCATTGAAATGTCGGACTGGAAAGGACGTCTGTCTAAACACTATTCGCAATACATTGCATAAATACGATTATTCTGGGAGAGTTCCCAGAAAGAAGCCATTTATTAGCCCTAAAAATAAAAACCGTAGAATAAAATTCGCCAAGGAGTATTTATTGAAAACGGAAGATTTTTGGAATCAGGTAATTAAGTGTTAAATCATCATAAAATACATTTCGATTGAAAGTTTCGCTTTTTTGAAGGTTTTATTTACTGATGAAAGTAAATTTAATTTGCATGGTTCGGATGGTAAGCATTATGTGTGGCGTAAACCAAATTCCGAATTCAACCACCAAAATACAAAAGCCACAATAAAGCATGGAGGAGGCTCTGTGATGGTTTGGGGCTGTATGTCGAGTGCTGATGTAGGCAATTTGCCTTTTATTGACGGTAAAATGGACAAATTTGCCTACCTCAACATTTTGAAACAAAATGTCAAGCAAAGTGCAGAGAAATTGGGTATAGCGAACAACTTTGCATTTTATCAAGACAGCGATCCCAAGCACACATCGGCAGTTGCAAAGCTATGGTTAATCCATAACTGCCCCAAACTGATCGAAACACCCGCACAGAGCCCAGACCTTAACGTAATAGAGCATCTTTGGGAGGAGTTAGGTAGAAGAGTGTATCAGAAAAAATTTAACACGTTAGACCAGCTAAAGGCGGCTTTGCTAGAGACTTGGAGTTCCATAGAGCCGGAGGTATGCCAAAACCTAGTAAAATCGATCCCCAAACGCTTACAGGCCGTTTTAGATAACAAGGGATATGCGACAAAATATTAATTCCTTGATTCTTACATTTTAAGCATAGACATTTCGCTTTGTCCGATTATCCATTGAGCGGAAGAAACTGAGTTATTTTTAATTTTCATTTCAAATGTATAGTTTTTGTTCAAAAAGTTGTTGTTTTTTGTTATTATTCATAGATATAAGTATGTGAAATATGTATAAAATAAAAAAATAAAATTGCTTAACACATTTTTGGGTTGTTTAGAGTACATTTACATACATCACTTTTATGTCCGATTATGCTTTGGAGTCACTGTATGTTATGTTTTTAAAACTAAATATTTGATTTTTTTAATACAATTTTTATTAATAAATTTCAAGAAGAATAAAACAAATTTCTTATTATTTTGACTAATTTTATTGATTTTGGTTTGATATGAAATATTTATATATGGGTACTTCCATGGTTATATACGTGACATATGTACACGTTTTATTGTCTTTGAATATTGTGGAAATAAAAATGGATTGGAAATTTTGAATGAATTTTAGAATCGTACATTATATGTGATGAGTTCTTTCTAAAAAGTATATATATTAAAAAATTGAGCACTGAGTACCCAAGTTCCATGCATTCAAAGTTGACTTACGCACGTGACAAAAAAAGTAAGTGCCTTTTAGAGCCGTAAGGAATATTGTAAAAGTAAGCGAATTATAGGAGATTTTTTTTCGGAAAAAATGTTTTTATAAAGGCTATTAATGGACCTTTATAATCATGTTTTGTTCAAAAACAAGTATGCATTGGTTGGCTAAGAAAAAACAAATTTGTTCATTACGCACGTTACATTACGCACGTGACACTTTTTACCTTCATACATATTTTAGTAATTTAACATATATTTTCAGAAATTTTTAAGAAAAAATTTGGCACAGATCATTGTTTTGATATTGGGACCATGGCTATTGAAATCGGTCCATTATTTATGGTACCTCCCATAGGTCCCACTTCCCGGAATTGATATTTTGGCCACAAATATCAATATTTTTCCATGAATTTTGAAGCAAATACTCCTTATGTAAAACTGAATCACTGTACAAAATTTCGTTGAAATCGGTCCACATTTGACCATAGCTCCCATACAAACTCTTCTGTCAAAACGCACTAAATGAAGCAAAAATCACTAAAACACTCGTAAATCTGAAGATAATGAGAATTCTGAGTTCATTTTTTGCATACATAATTTTTGTAAAAGCCGTAATCAATTTTCTAAATTTCAAGGTAATCGGTCCATATTTGACCCTAGGCCCCATGTAAGCCAAACTGACAAAAACAGCTTAAATATATAAGTTTTGAGAAAATGTTTCTATGATGGCAAAATTTAGCAAATATTAGCCTTTATACAGGAAGAAGAACACCTTTGACCTTAGTGGTGAAGGGTATCGTATGGTCGGACTTGACCGACTATAGCACTTTCTTACTTGTCTTAAATTAAAATAAAATTTATCAAATGGACATAAATGAACAGCATTGAATTTTTCGTACTTACTATTACGCACGTGGCAAAGTTCAAAAATCCAAAAAAAAAAATATTTTTTGTAGAAGGCTATTAATTTCAATAATTTATTTAAGAAAACAAAAAACTAGCTTTAGAAACTAAACAACAAGACACTTCAACTGATAATGAGCAACTAGTGGCATTATGTGGTTCTTTTGCCTTACGCACGTGACAAAGGAATGTTGCCGAAAAAAACATTTAAATATTCCGTTATTGATGCACAGTTTGCTCTCATCTCACATTTTTATATTCATTTGTTGTTGTATCAGTTACTTACATACCAAACTGCAATATTACATATATATTATTTTCGTCAGCAGCAATAACAAATAATGGATGTTTAAGCTTTTAAATTGAATTAAAGAGCCTTTCGTTTTACATACCATTTTTTTGCATTTAAGATTATGATAGGCTGAAAATTTGTTTACATAGTAAAATCTTAACAGTTTCTTTTCAATTTTCTGTTCTTAAAAATATTATGCGAGGGTTTTGATTTTTTAACTAACGGTGGACCATTTCATGGAAATGCCCATATAGGTAAAAAAAAAAAGAGAAAAATCAGTAATGCTCCATCTCCGGGAGTAAACGAAATACGACCAAAATTTAAATTGGGTTGGGACCAGCTACAAAATCTTGATTTACAAAATCGTTGTTTGTATGTGTCTCTGGAATCTCAAACTCTGTTTCGTAGCTTTGGCCATGCAAGTTCATATTATGTAACGTTGCGCAGGCGTTAACAACTTTTCCGGCAAATGCAGGATCATACAAAAGAACTCTTTGTTTTGATAAGCATCGCCAAGTTCCTTTTAGGACGCCAAACAGGCGTTCAACCGGATTACGAGCTTTGCACAAGGCCTCATTGTACCGAAATTTAGAACTTCCTTCTAATTGATTCGGCAGTGGAGTCATCAACCATGGCTCCAATGGGTATCCAGAATCTCCTGTAGATTTTTATGGGTTTCAAATAAATCACTTTTTTTTGTAAAAACTTCAATATTATACATACCAATTAGAAACATGTTTTGGCTTCTATTTTCATAACTGCGCTGCATGACTCTTCGAACTGCAGAGGAGCTCCATATATAAGAGTCATGTCGCGCTCCTGGGTATTTGGCATTCACACTCAAAATTTTCAAATATGGATCACATATCTGCAAGTTTGTACATAAATAAAAATTTATTGCTGTTTTTTTTATTTTTGAAAGCCTTACTTAACATTTGGACATTAATTGAGCGGTAGCCATGGTGATTAACGTAAGCTTCTTCATGGTTTTTTGGAGCTAGTATTGCTATATGTGAGCAATCTATTGCACCGATTGTACCCGCAACAAAAGGTGAAGAAGCTGAAGCAAAAATTGCTTTTGCAGTTTGACGTTCTTCCTGTGTCATGGGGAACTTTACATGTTCACAAAACATTGAGCTGTTAATTGCATCAGTTACTCGATGTATGCAACGACTTACTGAAGACTGGCTCATGGATATGCCCCATTGCTCTCCTACAGGCCGTTGGTAACATCCAGTTGCATAGAAACGTAAAGTCGCTAGCACCTGCAAAAAATAAAATTTTATAATTGTCGAAATACATGTCTTTTTATATATACCTGTTTTTCAGCCGATATTGCAGTGATCCTAGAACCTTTAAGAAGACCACTGAGTTCGCCTATAATATCTTCAACCAAATCAGGATTTAAGCGATATAATTTTTTAAATTCTGTCCCTGTCAACTCAAAAGGATTATTTAAGTCACGAAGTTCGCGCCGGTTGACTGAGGGAACACTATCTGCTAGCTCATTATAACACAAATTGTAGGCTAAATGCTCAAAAGCCATTATATATATATTTTTTTTAAATTATTATTTATGAAAGAAACACTTTTCTTAAACAATTATAAATCACTTTTTTTAACAGCACCAAAAATGTTGACGTTATTAAACAACAATTTATTTTGTTAAAAATAACAGCTGATTGAAACAGCTGACTACAGACGTCAACAGAAATCGCTAAAGTGTTTGTGAATATTAGTGTGGTTAACTTTGTCGTTTAAATTTGTAAAAGAAACGATTGTGGTTAAAAAAGCGTAGCGAATCGCACTACAGGGCTGGTTGTAGGGTTGAGTTCCTTCGCCCGAAAGGGACCGCAAGTAGCTAGTTAGGCCGGCAACAACAACAGTTTAATCGGTTTGTAACACTATTTTTGTAATATTTTAGTTGAAATCTTAAACAAAACAGCTGAGAAATCATAATATTTTTTTAGTAATTAAATGAACATTAAAAAGGTTTTGCTAAACAAAAGGTTCTTTTCTACTTTTTTTATACAAAAGGTTCTTTTTCCATAGTAAGTAAGTTACATATTTTTTCTCCTATTCGTGTAGTTAAGTGTGCACCTTATTTTACGAAAGTGCGAAATTGAATCGTAACTCCTAGAAATTTTCTATGTAACACAAAAAAATGCTGTGCAATTTTTTTTTTCAAAATTAGAAAAGGGGAACACATGCCGCATCCGCTCACAAAGTCTTAAACTCTTTTGAATAGGAAATAATGGGAGAAATACTGCTTATGTAAACTTAATTCACTGTACCAAATTTCGTTGAAATCGGTCCACATTTGACCATAGCTCCCATACAAACTCTTTTCTCAAAACGCGCTAAATGGGACAAAATTCACTAAAACGCTCGTAAATCCGAAGATAGTGAGAATTTGAAGTTTATTTTTGCATACATAACAACTGTAACAACTGTAATCAATTTGCCAAATTTCGAGATAATCGGTCCTTATTTGACCCCAGCTCTCATATAAGTCCAAATGACGGAAACAGCTTAAATGTATAAGTTTTGAGAATATGTTTGTAAGAGGCAAAAATTAGCTAATATTTGTCTTTATACAGGAAAAAGAACACCTTTGACCTTAGTGGTGAAGGTTATCGTATGGTCGGGTATGACCGACTATAGCACTTTCTTACTTGTTTTAACGAAAGGTACTTTTTATTTATTTTTTTTTGTGTATCAAAAGGTGCTTTTCACCTTTTTTCACAAGAGATTCTTTTTCCAAAATAAAAGTGTTTTTTTAAAAAGGCTTTTAAATTTTAATGTGGTGATTTAGAGCACAAAGATTCGGTTGCAGAAGCTTTATAGTTCAGGAGGACATAAACCCTCTTTTCTTTTTGTATTTATGTGTGTCCGAAGTTTTTTATATGGGAGCTATGATCAAATGGTGACCGATTGTAACAAAATTTGGTACACTGACTGGTGTACCTTTTTCATGTTATAGCAGGTCATCCGCCTAGCATACCGGGGTCCCAAGTTCGATCCCTAGACCACTTGAAAAAAATACATTTTCAAAAAAAAAAAGCGGCAGTTCACCTCATAACTCAGCTAGCCATTGGTTATTGAGTATTAGGCTATGTAAAACTTCTCTAACTAATGCATTTGCCGTTCGGAGTCGGAGTTAAAACGTAGATAATTGTCTGAGAGAAGTACCACTTGCTCCAATTGGAATGTTGTCGTGGAAATTATTATTAATACATATTGTAAATATATTTCAAAAATAGTAAAAATCTAAAAAAATTTATTCATTTATGTTGTTTTTAACTTAATATCCTCTATGAACCATTTATTTGGGCAAACCCAAATAAGCTTTTTATGACAAAATATAGCATAAAAAGCCGTATCTATAGTAGAAATATTAATGAAAAAAATAGTTACGAGAGCGGTTCGGAAACTTCTTAGAATACCAATGAAAGAGAATAGTTAGTTTTTCAAAAATATTCTTATTTTTCAATATAGTCTCCTGAAACTTAAAACGATCCAAATGAAAAATCAACAAAAATGGCGTCAACAACGTTTATTCGTCCCAGATGTGTTCAATGGACGAATTTACAAGACGAATTTTTGAATCCGAATTCGTCGAGCTGGACGAAATTAGTCATTCGTCCCAATTGTGTTTCTACCTTCATTCTTATGCGTTTTTGGTCGACTGTTAGCAAATGCGGCACCCATCTTGCAGAAAGCTTTTTCATCTGTAGTTCTTCATGCAAAATGAAATGGACTCGATCATTTGAGATGATATTAGCTATTGCACGCACTTTTATTCGTCGATCATTTAATACCATATCATGCACTTTGGCTTTCTGTTGTTGTTGCTGTTTTTGGACGTCCACTACGTGGTTCATCTTCAATGCTTGTACGACCACGTTTAAATTCAGCAACCCAATTTTTTACTGTTGTATATAAAGGAGCACTTTCACCTACACATTCACCATATCATTATGAATTTCTTGTCCCGATAAACCTTTTTATGTATGTAAATATTTAATGACACCACGTATTTCTAATTTTTCCATTGTAAAAAAATAGCGGATGCGTTTTTGTAAACACCTGTTTCTATATGAAGGAGTTACCAGATCGAAACAAACATGTGTTTATAGCAGAGATGGAAGTTTCCAAAACACTTAACTTTTTTCTGTTTGTACCACGCTTTTTGTGCTAGGCTAAGAAGTTTCCGAACCGCCCTCGTACTTGCGATTTTTTAAAAATCTCTACAAACCAAAGTAATATTTTCTGATGCAAAACTCAATAAATTTTGGTTAAATTTGAATTTAAGGCATCGACGTGTACTTTAATTCGAAAGTATCATCCATATAGTAAAAGATCTTGATTAGTTATCCAAAAGTCTGAAGTTAGCGATTTACATAGATCAAAGTTTGGCAATGATTGCTTTGTCAATGTACACAAGCCTTATGATTAGGGTTTGCAAAGAACCGTGAAAATGAGAAACCACGGTTTCGGTTTTAAAACACCCAAAACCGGCCGGTTTCGGTTCGGTTTTCGGTTTTTTAAATAAAACTATTTCAGTTTAAATTTGTGGGAAAATTAAGATAACTTCATTAAAACATATTATAATTTAATACTAAAATTCAGGAAAATAATTCAGTTTTCTTAAATATGAGGGATTTCTTAAATAAGTCTTGTTTCTTTTGGAGAAACTGCAGAGCCCCTTAAGCTTGAATAATATTTGCATTCGAGCGACTATTTGCTTCAATAGTAATTTTTACAAATAGCGACGATTTTAAAGAATTTACAATTTCAAAGTCGATAGAATGAAGCAAATCTAAGGTCGACAGCATTTCTAAACTCTCATGAATACATTGTTTTAGGAGCAGAATCTAAAGCTACGGTCACATTGATTAAATATTTAATCGAAATTATCAAATATTTGATCCTCGTAGTCTGACCACAAAATATTTTTGAGGTTCAAACAAGAAACATGTTGATTTGAACAAAACAAAATCATTTGCCAGCAAATAAAAATTTTCCTAATGTGACCACGCAAGAGCAAATATTTTATTAAATTTTGATCAAATAATTATTTAATCTTACAAAATTTTTGTAACATCAAACAGGGGCAAATAACAGCTGAGCATTTCTATTGTTTACTATTCAAACAGAAACAACAATATCAAATTTGAGAAACAACAACATCAAATTTGAGAAACAACAACATCAAATTTGAGAAACAACAACTCAAATATGAGAAACAAATTGCTAGATACACAATTTTGTTTTGAAAAAATTTGATCAAATATTTTTTGGGAAAATATTTAATCTTCAGTGTGACCATAAATAAAACTTGTTTTTTTGTTTATACTTTGAACGTATTTTTTCTGTATTTTATCAAATAAAAATCGTCAAATAAATGTGCAAGTGTGACCACAAATTTTTTATTATATTGTTTTGACAATATTTTACTCAAAATATTTGATTTAAATGTTTAATGAGTCTGACCGTACCTTAAGAGTAAACTTAATTCACGATTATGGTGCTTTTTAACGCTTGTTTGTAAAATATTATAACGAACTGGCGAATTTTTTAAATACCGAACAGTTTTCCTTACAGCCTCTAGGTTCAAATGTATATGGGCAATCGGTTTTAAATGAGTCAAAGTTTCATCGTCGCCGTCAGTGTGGCCATTTTGGCATTTTTGCGGCTAGATTTAGCATTTTTATTTTTAATTTAGCTGCAAATTTTCCATTTTGCAGTTAGCATTTTTTTTAGCATTTTTCAATTATATTTTTAGCATTTTTTAGCATTATTTTTTTTATTCAAAATATTTATTTACTCAAATAAGTATTCCTAATTTCAAAATCCACCACAATTTTTTGTTGATTACACATTTAAATATGTAACCCCGGCACTAAAGTGAATGGAAATGATATCAGATAGATTATGTGTCAGAAAAAAATTTAACTGCAGATGAGTACATTATAAAGGGCCCCACAGACATCCTTATTTTTGTACATATCTAACGCATAGAAATATTAGTGTTAGATCCAAAAGGTCTAGAATCACTTCCTGAGTCGATGTAAAGATGTCTGACGGCTGGCTGAACACCAATGCAAACCTTATTATCAAAGTACAGGTAGCATATCTAAAGATAATTTGACACAAAAAATTCTTTTGGTCATGGGACCATGGCTATTGAAATTCATCAAAATCGGTCAATTGTTTAGGTCTTACTTCACACAGAAATCACTTTTCCAAATTTCGGTGGAATTGGTCCATATTTGTATATAGCTACCATACAAACTATTTTGTTAAAACTCACTAAATGAGATGACAATATCTTAATTGCTTCGAAGATAATTTTGAGTTTATTTCTTGCATTCGCAATTTCTGTAATAACTGGTATCAAATGGCAAAATTTCGTACATAAATGTATATAAATATGAATATTTGACATTGAATATTTCAATAATTATTCCGTTACTTTTTAATCATTTTGTTTCAATAAAATGATGTGGAATAAGTCTACTTTTACATTAGTCAGGTTTGGCTTATCAAGTCTTGAATTTGTATGAGAAAAAACTGACAGAGTTAAAATTGAGCAAACCTGACCATACTATTAAGTCTACGAAAATTTTAAAAATTTATATGAAATTTTAGGAAAATAAAATGAAAACTGATAAAGAAAATGTTTGTGTGTGAACCTGAATGCAGGTTCAAAAGAAATTTAAAGAAAAACTGACCAAGTAAACCTGATTCGTGTGAAACGGGACTAAGCGTTTATGAAAAATAAACCACTTATAAAGATATATTAACCAAAGTAACAAAAAATAATACAATTAAAATTTTAGCATTAATTTTTGGCAGTTTAGGATTTTGTTTAGCATTTTCTAGCATTATTTTAAAGCCGATTTCGCTGTAAAATATTTTTGGATATGGCCACACTGGTCGCCGTCTTCAAAATTGATTTTCAGATACAAATTTGGCTGCTGCTCCATCTATAGTACATGCTACGATGCTTGTATCAAGTGAAATATTAAACTCCATTAGCCTTTGTCTAATAGTTTTTGCGTTTGCTTGAAATTACACTTCCCTAAAATACGGCCCAGGTTATAAAATTTACCATGAGAATAGTGAATATTTTCTTTCATATACCGTCTTCCCAATGTCCATTCGTCCATTGGAAACACCTTTTGCTTGTTTCATTCTTCTGCTTCATTAAATAGAGAAATTACATGCAAATTTATGATAAGCTAATGTAGCTAAAACCGCGGTTTTTTCTACGGTTTTCGGTTTTGAGGCATAAAAAACCGAGGTTTCGGTTTCGGTTAAAACCGAACTGCAAACCCTACTTATGATCATAGGGTATACACTAGTAGTTTCAGATACATACGTGAGATATATAGCTTTTTAATGGATAAATATCAGGTCTACATTAGCTGCTAACATATACTTATAAATCTGAAGTTAGTTGACTAAAGATGGCTCTTAAATTAATTAATTAATACAAGGGATACATGATCTTACGTTGTATACATGATCCTAGTAAAATATATAATGGGAAAGTTTTACATATATGGGCAAATCCGAAAAACATTAAACCAAGGACAAAATTTCAAAACTGTCAAAATCACGTATTTTTTTATGGAAAAATTTAACACATATTGATCCTTCAGAATATATAATTTTTGATTGCTCTCTTTGTGAACGGCAGGTCTTTATTTGCACCCATCTTGAATTTTTATATATTTTAATAGGTTTTTTAAAAATTCGTAAAAATCACAAAAACATCCATTTAGGTATCAAGTTTCAGTATGGGATCAAAGTCTGCTTAATTTTATACAATTAGATGTAAAAGACCTCATCAAAAGTAATTGTAGTGATATAAATAACGTAAAGTAAAAAAGGGCTCACAGTGTGTAGCGTCCGTCACAGGAATAAAGTTTTTTTTTAATTTGACTAGTAAAATTTTTCTGTTTTCTTCAATTCAACTTGGTTCTTAAAGAGAAAAAAAAAATAAATAAAAATATATAGATGTAGCATTTTACAGAATAATATGTATAAAAAAGTGTGTAGCGTCCGTCACAGTATATATTTTTTAAAAAATGATATTTATTAAATATAATATTTACGAATACGTGTCTGTTTTATACATAAAGAAATAACACTGTCTATATCCTCAAATTAAATTTAAGATATTAGGTGTTAAAAAAATATACAGTGCGGCAAATTTGATGCTTTTGAAATTTAATTTTTTTTTTTTTTTTGATTTTTGGGACAGTCTAACAGCTAGCCGCAGCATTCTTTCGATGAAAAATAAGATGTAAAAAGTGAAAAATTTTAAATAAATATATGTATGTAAATATATGTATTGTGAAATATTAAATTGTGCCCAAAAATGGCATTTTAACCGCGAACATAAAAAGGAAGGAGATGAAATTGGGGAACAAATAAAACCATTATTTTCCTTAAAAAAAATATGAAATATGAATTTTTTCCTAATAAAAAACATTAAAATAAAAACTGTATCGTCCGTCGCTTCGTGACGCAACAGTTCATTAATGGATTTTTGGTGAAACTTTAAACTTTAAAATATTTTATAAGAACTGTTTTGTAATCCTCTGATTTTTCTTTATCTTTAATGTATGTACAATTTTTTTTATTACTATGACAGATTTGATGAATATTGCAGAGACACGTGTTGAAAAAAAACTCACTTCCATTTTTTGTAGCGTCCGTCACAGAACTTTAAAAGCGAATATATTTTTCCTCCAAAAGAAGTATGTAAATTAACAAAAGTCATTCGATAGCGCAATCGATGGGCTAATATTATCTATTATTAATCTATGCAAAGATATCTAGTGTAGAACGGCAATGGTATACATTTAAGTACAGCAAAATCCGGACAAATGTATCGCCCGTTACACAGGATTTGCCCATATGTTTAAGGTTATATATATTTGTTTTTCTGCAGTATAACGATATATAAGTGCCGGTATAAGATATATAAGTGCCGGTGCACTTACAAATTGTATTCTGGCCAATTTTAAATTTAATTTTAGCACACTCTCGTAAAGTACTAAACAAATAGCACAGTCTCGGAAAGTACTTAAAAACCTTAGGCATGACAAAGCTTAGAAGTAGTAAGACAACATAAATAAGTACAGTATCAATTTTGTTAACAATTTAACCATATGTTTCATATGGCCCCAACTTTATATTTGATGTCAGGGCCGACCTCATTAATAAATTTAAAATATTCTTTTTGTTCTTTAATCAATTCTTATAGAGAAGAAATGACTAATTGTATAACGATAATAATATAGAAAATAATTGATTTATCAATCGAAATATATAAATATATATTTGTTATTTATGTGGACAAACCATGTTAAATCCTTTAACGTAGGCAAGATATAAAATCTCAATATTTTCGAAATTTTTATAATATCCTCCCATTTAAATATGCTTTATTGAAGCTGAAATAACGGACAATGCAATTAAAATATGGCAAAGAATGAAAAATATACTTGTCATGTATGAGGATGAAGATTGCAATAATAAAAATGTATCCTTTGTTTTTCTTACATATGAATCATTTTCGAGGGTTACTATTTAAGAAAAATGGCTTAATTAAATTTCGAAATATTCCTTTTGATGATCACTAGTGAATATCATATTCTTCATTACATAGCCATATAGACCATGAAAAAAATATTAAAAAATTATGTATTACTTTTTCGCTATAGTTAAAAAAGTTTCCGCACCAAACGCGATTAAGTTGTGAATTTCCAATTTTATATAAAATTGGTATTTAATAAAAAATTTTTAATTTTTTCTCATAATTGCATGAATACAAGATCTTTCCGAAGAAGGACGAAAAAAAATCGCGATATTATGGAAATTGAAAAAAAGGATATTATGGAAATTGAAAAAAAGGTTTTTTTTGAGGAGCTTTAGAAATTTCATTAGGTGCGGAAACTTTTTTGGCCAAAATGGTCTTAAAAACAATTATTTTTTATAACAGTACTAAATTGCCCTTCACGTGATGTGATGAAGAAATTTGTGAAAAAAAGTTGTAGCCCGAATAATCAATACACTGCAGCATTCGTTCAAAAACCATAATATGGCTTTTAAATGCTTCAACTTCTTCTCTGGATCTTGTAAATCGTTGATAAGCTCCAGAGAATTTACCTTAAATATTCTGCAAAAAGAAATTGGTGGTTAAGGCAGGACTGTACGAAGGATGAGTACTCAATTAAATATTTTGACTTCTCAGTGCACGCATTGTCATGATACAAATTTGGGGGCTTATATGTAATGCAAGCGTCTGACGATTAAGTGAAATTTACATGTATTTTGTTTTTATTACAATAACAAAACACATGTACACTAGTCGGCAGAATTATTTTGACATACCAGCTGTTTTTCTTCTTTTTTTATTTCCGGTCCTATGCAATTAAAAAAATAAACTAAAAATATTGAAAATAGTAAAAAATATTGTAATATATTAGAAAACAAAAGCAGGCACCGAAAATAACTGTTATTTTAAAATTTTTGATTAAAAAAATCAACCAGAAGGAGTTATCGTAGAACAAAACCAAAAATACCGTTTGGATGGTCTTGGTCAAAATATTAATAAGCTGAGATACTTTTTATTTTTTAACTTTTATTTTAAAAATCAAAAATAAAAGTTATTTTTTAACTTTTATTTTAAAAATGAAAAATAACAATTATTTTATAACTTTTATTTTAAAAATCAAAAATAAAAGTTATTTTTTAACTTTTATTTTAAAAATCAAAAATAAAAGTTATTTTTTGACTTTTAATTTTAAAATTGGAAATAAAAGTTACTTTTTAACTTTTATTTTAAAAATCAAAAATAAAAGTTATTTTTTAACTTTTATTTTTTGAATCAGAAATAAAAGTTATTTCTTCCCTTTTTTAACGGTAATAAAGTTATTTTTATATATTTTTTTAATTTTCGAAAAACTATTTGCCTTTTGACTGAAATATTTAAAATTTTTACGTAATTATTGAAAAATGTTGGTATGATGACGGTGGCAAAGGGATCATATGGTCAAGCTTAACCGGCGTTATAATTTTCTACTTATTAAAAGTAAAGTGTCTAAACAATTTATATGGACATTTTCATACAAAATATTTAGACACTGGTTGTTCAGAGTTTAAAAAATATTATTATACCGACCTTAGTCTCACAAGTCATAATTATATACTAAAAACTTAATTTAAAAAACAATTCGGTTCTATTCATTTTATAATATTCATTTCTATAAAAAATATATACTTATGTATATAAAATTTTAAAATGGGTCGCAAACGAAATTTTTTTTTTACGCGAGTTTTATGTTGAAAGTTATGGCGAAGCGGTTTGCAAATCGTGCGGAAAAAAAATTAGTAATTTTTCCACAAATTTAAAACGCCATTTAGAACAAACACATAGTGAAGTTTTTCAAGATTTGGCGATTTTTTTCTTCAAGGATATTTTGCAGAAACCAATACAAATGATAAACTTACGATGATATGCTAGTGCAAATAAAAGCATCTATTGGAAAAAATCGAAAGATACTTTTTAGATAAACCAATATTATAATATCCAAAAAATTACAAAAATTTGTAACTAAATATCTAGCTTTAAATAACATTTTCATTAAAATACTTACATGTTACTAATTATAAATAAAATATTGAAATAAATAATGAATTCGCTTTATACTGCATACAAACTTTAATATAGAGCATTGATGGACATTTCATCAAACAATTGTTTGCAAGCAACGCCTCCTTTTTCTTATGCTCTTTAGTTAAGCCATTATTTTGATCAAATTTTGTTGTTTTTTCTTCCAGATACACTGCGAGATGTTGTGATGTTATATGAGATTATTTTAATGCTAAATATTTAATTCAGTTTTTATATAAAAAAATTCAGTTTTTCATTAAAAAAAATCAGTTTTTCTATGGAAAAAAAGTTGTTCTATGCAAACAATAAGTTTTTCTATAGAAAGAATAAGTTTTTCTGTAGAAAAGATAAGTTTTCTATAGAAAAAAAAAAAATTTCTATAGAGGTAATAGTAATTTAATTTTTTTTATAGAAGAAGTAATTTTTTCTATAGAAAAGTAATTTTTTCTGTAGAAAAAGTAATTTTTTCTATAGAAAAATTAATTTTTTCTATAGAAAAAGTATTTTTTTCTATAATAAAAGTATTTTTTTCTATATTAAAATTAATTTTATCTACAGAAAAAATAATTTTTTCTATAGAAAAGGTAATTTTTTTTATACAAAAAGTAATTTTTTCTATAGAAAAAGTAATTTGTTCTATAGAAAAAGTAATTTTTTATTTATAAGAAATAGTATATTTTCTTATAATAATATAAGATATCTATAGAAAGATACTTTTTTTCTATAGAAAACAAATAATTAATATTTGTTTACTAAAAATAACAAAAAAAAGTACAATACCCCTCCTCATGTTCATTCCTCGCTGGTTCGGCGGTAACTGAAATAAAACAGAAATTAACAACCAAATTTATATCGATTCGTGCTTCTGTCAGTGTATCCTCTCTTTCGCTCACAAATACAATCACATTTTCTTTTTGTCCATCAATGATATAGAGAAATAAATATATATGTAGCACTTACTAACATACCCAAACAGTTTATTTTATTAAGCATGTTAATTTTAAAAAAATAACTTTTATTTTTGATTTTTAAAATAAAAGTTAAAAAATAATTGTTATTTTTGATTTTTAAAATATAAGTTAAAAAATAATTGTTATTTTTGATTTTTAAAATATAAGTTAAAAAATAACTTTTACTTTTGTTTTTTAAAATAAAAGTTAAAAAATAACTTTTATTTTTGATTTTTAGAATAAAAGTTAAGAAATAACTTTTACTTTTGATTTTTAAAATAAAAGTTAAAAAATAACTTTTATTTTCGATTTTTAAAATAAAAGTTAAAAAATAATTGTTATTTTTTGACTTTTTCGATAAAAGTCATAATTGTTACGGTCCCTGAACAAAAGACCTTTCATATTTCAAAAGTTTTGTGTAATTTTTTAATTGAAACTAAACAAGTAAGAGTGCTATGTTCAGCTATGCCGAACCTTAAATACCCTTCACCAATGGTGTTACAAAAGTAAAGTGCAGAGTGGAAAGAGTTTTTGGTCAATTACAAGTATGTATGTTTCTGAAGACTGATTTAGGTGAATCCTACAAAAATATTAATATACATATGTATATTGATTTTCGAATCTGAAAAAGTTTAAAATCTTGATAATTAACACGCCTCATACATTCAATTTTTAGGCGATATATAAATAAATACTTTAACTAGTGAATAACCTTGTTTTATATTGGGTCTACACAACATTAAAACATCTCGTACCTTGAGAGAGGTCGTTCTTAAATGCATATATCTTTAAAATTTAGCGGACCTATTTAGATTAGACTTCTAGCAACAACAGTTACGTAAGATATGATATTTCGGTCTGCTGAAATCAAGTTTGATGAGCTTCTAGATGGCATACTGACATAACTTATATGTATAGGTATTAGATGTTAATAGTGTTCTACGATTCTACTATTAAATTGCAACTTATAGTTCTACTTACAACTGAGATATAGCCAAAACTCGAAATTCGATGCTAAATTACAATTTTTTTTTATTTTCTATAAACACCAGGGATATCGCCAAATTCAAAATTCGATGAGAATTAAATTTTTTTTTAATAACTGTATTTTTCAAAATAACTATGTTTTTTCAAAAAACTATGTTTTCTTAAAAAAAAGTTTTTTGAACTATATATCAAATTTTAAGAAATCATTCAACGCAACACACTATTGAATTTCATCAAAATTGGTAGATCAGTAGATATCGCCAAAGCAAAATATGTCGACGTACACACATTTGGCATATTTTAGAAAAAAATTTTAAAAAACAATATCTAAAAAAAATCGAATTATATATCAAATTTTAGAAAATCCTCCATTGCAGCATGCTATTAAATTTCATCAAAATCGGTCTATAAACTCCAGAATTCAAAACTTGATGAGAATTTAAAAAAATTTTGTTTAAAAAACTGTATTTTTATAAAAAAATTTAATTTCGTCAAAAAACTGTGTTTTTTTAATTGAACTGTACATCAAATTTTAAGAAATCATTCAACGCAGCACACTATTAAATTTCATCAAAATCAAAAGATATTGATGTACGCAAATTGACAAATTTTAAAAAAATTTTTAAAAAAACAGTATTTCTTACAATTTTTTTTTTTGAACATGCTATTAAATTTTATCAAAATCGGTCTATAAACACCAGAGATATCGCCAAAATTCAAAATTCGATGAGAATTTAATTTTTTTTTTTTTAAAACTGTATTTAAAAAAAAAAATGTTTAAAATTCGTCATCGAAGTTTAGTATTTTAGCGATATCTCAGGTGTTTATGGACCGATTTTAATGAAATTAAATAGCGTGCTGCGTAGGGCGATTCTGAGTCGATCGGTATAATTTTTATGGGGTCTAAGGCGAATAATGAAAAAAATACAAACTGAATGACAAACTTATAATACCCTTTCACCTATTGGCGAAGGGTATAAAAAGGAAATTTTAGGGTGTGGCATACATAAGTATTTTGACATATTTTACAGAGCGTATTTAAAAAAGTTGGGAGCTTTAAGTTCAACAAAAATTAATAATAATTATTTAAATTAATCAAAAATATATTCTCCTTTAGCATTTAAAACGATTTGGTGGAGGTTCGGAACAGAATCCACCAAGAACTACAGAAGCTCCATTGAAATCTCTTTCCAAGCATTTGCGACCTCAATAACCATTTTATCATTTGTTCTTGTCACATTTTGTATTAAATAAAAAACTGGACTTTGGAGAAGCCAGAGTTTTGAACACCAGCCTCTGTTACAAATTTTGTTATCATCTTGCTCTTATGACATGGAGCGTTATCCTGTTTTAAAATTAATGCTTCTCCGATCAATTTATCGCCGGAGGGAAATGCATATTCATTCAATAAACTTAAATATTGATGATGGCTCATGGAACCGTCAACAGTAACCATGTTCCGTACTCCACTACATGAATATATCCGTACTCCACAACATGAATATATATATACCTTCATGGCTTACTTTCCGGCATACAGGTGCAACATTTTAATGGATTTTTTTTTATTTAATTTGACAAAAACTATTTTGTGTGATGAGAGTGCACCCGTAGGCCAGAAAGTATGATATGGAGGTGATAACGCATATCATACTTTCTGGTCTGGGGATATATTCATGTAGTAGAGTAGGGAACATTCCTGTTCCTGTTGACGGTTCCATGAGCCATCATCAATATTTAAGAGTATTGAATGAATATGCATTTTCCCCGGCGATAAATTGATAGGAGAAGCATTAATTTTCCAACAGGATAACGCTCCATGTCATAAGAGCAAGATGATCAGAAAATTTGTAACAGAGGCTGGTGTTCAAAACTCTGGATTGGCTTCATCAAAGTCCAGTTTTTTTATGTAATAGAAAATGTGTAGTCATACAGATAGTAAAACAGATCTGCGGATTTGACAAGAACAAATGATAAAATGGTTATTGAGGTCGCAAATGCTTGGAAAGAGATTTCAATGGAGTTTCTACAGTTCTTGGTGGATTCTATTCCTAACTTCCACCAAATCGTTTTAAATGCTAAAGGAGAATATATTTTTGATTAATTTAAATAATTATTATTAATTTTTGTTGACCTTGAAGCTCCAAATTTTTTTAAATTTGCTCTGTAAAAATATGTCAAAATACTTATGCCACAACCTAAAATTTCCTTTTTTAGCTTTAATTAAAAAAATATATATACAAAACTTTTAAAATATGAAAGGTCTTTTGTTTTCTAATAAATTACAATATTTTTTACTATTTTTTTAATTGCATAGGACTGGAAATAAAAAAAGAAGAAAAACAACTGGTTTGTCAAAATAATTCTGCCGACTAGTGTAATTTTCACTCAATCGTCAGGCGCTTGAGTTATATAAACCCTACAATTATTCGTCTTCGGGAGTAAGTTTTACGAATTTCTCCGAAAACTTTCGACATACCACTTAAAATTCATAGTTCTACATGCTCAAGAGGAACAGTGATCACATGACTCATTCAGTTAAAAAATAGGCTACCATTTGCTACGCTTTTGTCACGAACAATATTTATTGGTCAATTGTTGTTTTGTTTCGGCTTATAAGCATTTATCTATAATTTGTTATTCGCCACAATTTTATACACGTCTTTCGAAAAGCCACGGTTCGAACTTTTTAATTTTTTCCTTACACAATTTGACTCGAGCATTTTATTGACTGATTGATAGCACAGTGAAACGGTTTGCTACCTATGAACCTTAACCCCTTGACGTATCAATTTAACAGGGAAAAAAGGCACCATATCTTTTGGGACTCATAAAAAACATAAATTAGGGCAAAACTGCGATACACTGGTTTTTCTTTTTTGTCTTTATCACGTAGTGATGTACGTATGTTATTATATTTCCATGACTTAAATAATTACACACAGTGTAAGTTATAATTTACGCAAAATCGAAAGTACATATAGTGCAACTAACTAACTAATTTTTCTTTGATATTTCCAAAACATAAATAGTACCTCTCGAATATTATGCATATGTAAGCCATAGTTATGTAGAAGAACAATGGATACGTTTTTTATTATTGCAATCTTCATCTATATGACAAATATATTTATCGTTCATTTCATAATATGCCACATGTCGCTCATATTTTATAAGTTATTTCACTATATCCTTATTTTGTAGATGATCTTAACGGAATTTGTCGCCATCGGAACATTGACTGTAACATTGCCAGTTTCCTTAATAAAAATAGTTGTATGAACGTATTCACATATATACATTAGGGTGTCCCAACATTTTTTTGTGTCAGGGGCTCAAGCATAATTTGGAAGCTTATAGTGTCCAGTATTTTTGATTTTTTTTTTAGATTTTTTGGAAGAGGTTTAGTGGTCGCGCAAATCGAGTTTTTGTTAAAAAACGGGGTTTTTGGCCTTTTTTCAACTTTACTCATAACTTTGTCAATAACTACATTGATTTAGTTGTTTGACCGAACATATCTAAAGAAAATCTCCCAAGCTTTACTTTCATGTACAAAAACCATAAGTTCCCGAAATATTTTTGACCATTACGGTTCCGCATATTGAGTTTTCTTGTATTTTTTTTAATAAATTCTATAAAAAACGGTTTATAACTTTTAAAATTTAAATGAAAGGTATAAAAACTAGTGATTTATTTTAATTTTATCCGCCGTTTAATCGGATTTTCCCGACATCTTCAAAGATTGAATGTGTAATAGAAATGGCAACATGACGACATCGGTATTTAAACTGCGACCAACTTCAGACAGGTATTGATTGTCAACCGTTATAATTTTGTCATTATATGATTATAAATACAATTTTTAAGTCAGCTGACAGACGAATTAAATAGAAAAGTTCTTTGTGCATATAAAAGTTTCGTTTATTTTACCGGTAAGTATTATTTTTTTAATTTATTATTTATTTATTTATTTTTATTTTTTTTTTTTATTAAAGGAGTTGGATAGCTACAAAATTATTAATAAGCCAGTTGCAGAAGCTTCGCTTAAAACTTTTCTAGGTCATCAGTGGTACTTAACCCCAAAATTAGCTGCCCTAGCGTTTTTTGATGAACGTGTCGACACCAAAACTTTATGTTTAATGACAAAAAGACTACATACCCCAAGCAGCGATTATGAAGTGACAAAAGCAAATTTAACGGAAAAAAATTTAAGAAAAAAAGACATTAAAGACTTTATTTCAAAAGATAGTCTAACTTTTTTTGAAGCTTGCAATATTTCCCCCGATTTTTTAAAATTTGATCCAGAAAATTAGAAAGCCAACAAATCATTTCAAGATGCAAAAAACAAAGTTAAAAATTTACAAGTAGTAAATGATGTGGCAGAACGTGGTGTGGCTTTGGCCAATACCTACAGTAATACCACAACTTCTGAAACTGATTTTCAGAATTTATTGCAAGGTATCGAGTACCATCGTAAGAATTTCAATAAATGATTTTTAAAAACCCAAAACAGAAGTTTTATTTTCATTTGTTTATTGGGTTTGATTGGTGAAACGGCAAAAAGCTTATAATAAAATACATTGGATATAAAGAGAAAAACGGGTATAACTCAGGAAAGGTAAGAGCAAATTAAATTTTTTTTTTTCCATATTAATTAGAAATAAATCCAGTCCTTCAAACTGCATCATTAGTTTTTTTAATTTTCATAGAAACTTAAAAAGTTCCGAGGCGTTATTTACAAAATTTATGGCAAAATTATTAAAAAATTTTATTCAGAGCATCCAAATGATCGAATTCATCACCAAAACTTATTAGTTTTTCACACAAAAACAAGTCTTGGATATTTTCCTTTAAAACAGTTTCCTCAAGAGTGAAGAAAACAGTGGTTTTAAAGCAAGTTATGAGTAAAGTTTGAAAACAGGCCGAAAAGCTCGATTTTTTATGAAAACCCGATTTGCGCGACCTCTAAACCTATTCCGAAAATTCTAAAAAAAAAATCAAAAATACTTTACCCTATAAGCTTTCAAATTTTGATTGAGCACCTATGAAAATCCAAAAAAAAGATTTTTTTGGGACACCCTAATATACATACATATGTATATCCAGCAATATTAAAGAAAAGGACCATTTCCAAAAATAAAAGGTTTGGCTATTTTAACGTGTAATTGTAATTAAAGATTGACCAAAAGCTCTTTTAATGCAATTTTAGAGTCGGCTCTAGCCTAAAAACAAACACAATTTTTAATGGGAAAAGCAAAAACTGAAAAAATACAAGCAAAAATAAAAAACGTTTCCTCTAAAAGGTTGTGGACTTTTACAATTTTTAAAAACGTTAATTGATAATGAAGTATATATACTTTATTATTATACCCACCATTAAAAATAATGAAGGTATATTAATTTTGTCATTCCGTTTGTAACTTCTAAAACCCAAAAGGGTTACATATTCTTAATCCTTATAAAATTCTAAGACTATTGAGCGATGACCGCCTGTCTGTTGAAGGCACGATAGGGCCTAAACAAAATAAACTAAGTCACTGAAACTTTGCAAAAATATTCTTCATCTCTTGGAAAATTTTTGTATTGATATGGGCGAAATCCGTTCACATTTGACCATAGCTTCCGTACAATCTCGCTATAAATTATAATTATAACAGATATGATGATCAAATTAAGTACGGAGAAGTTTTACACAAGCACTAGACAGTAAAAAAAATTTAATTTAACCAAAACACTACGGACCCGGCCTAAATTCCTAAAATATACTTAAATGCCAATAAATGACAAACTATGGTAGCTATGGGCAAACTATAGTAGCTTCGGACAATCGGTTCACATGTAGTTAGAGCTCCCACATAACTCCCGCCCGGGAATAATATTAATGCTAAGAAACTAAATTCAATTCACATCAAAAACCACTCCCGGAAACCACTAAAATGCCACAAACTCCAGTTAATAGCTATTGGATTATAAACTAAGACAGCTATGGCCACTAAAATTTGCATAAAATACACACTGATACATTTTGAGGAAAAAGAAATACACTTTTAAGGAAACCTATATCAAACGATAGGCCTTATTGAGTGTATCAGTTTGTCATTTTTGGAAATTTCGATATACCCTCAAAATCGAAAGTTATCGATAAAAAACGATTTTTTTGGTCTTCTCGGACAAAAATAGGGTTAGCTAAGTCATTTGTTTATCGATTTGAAATTTTAACACGGTTTGAGACAGACAAGACATCAGGCTTTCTTCTTGTTAAAAAAGATTTTTTATTTCATCAAATTATCACAAAAATATTTTCAAACAAATTTAAATTTTTATTTTTTTTTCCGATTTTTTTACAGTACCTGGTTGACCGAGCCTTGCTCGGAGCTTTATGATAAGCATTTTTAGGCAAATTTTAAAATTTTTTATATATTTTATTTTATAAAGTAGTAAAATAAATTTAGAGGAAATACATTGTACAAATATTTAGTTAATTTTGAATTATTTTATTTATTTTGTCCGATCAACACATAGTTTGCATAGTTTACAGTTTAACTCATTTTAAAAATTTTGAAAATTGCTCATACCAACAGAAACCTCCGTCGACTCATGCGCAACAACTTTGCTAAAGATTATAGCTTAATCAAATGCACAGTTTATGATTTAATTCATTTTGAGTAGTTTTCAGTGGCGCCACCTGAAGTTGTTCATACCAACTAAGAAACCTTCGTCTGCTTATGCGTAACAACTTTACTTATGATTATAACATGATCAAATGCACAGTTTACGATTTAATTAATTTTGAGTAATTTTCAGTAGCGCCACCTATCGGACTTTGGTCATTCCCATTAATAAACCTTCATCGGCTTATCCGCAACAACTTTGTTAAAGATTATAGCATGATTAAATGTACAGCTTATGATTAAATCGATTTTGAGTAATTTTCAGTAGCGCCACCTGTCGGAAATTATTAACAACAAATAAAAAGCCTTCGCCGGCTCATGCGCTACAACTTTGCTAAAGTTCATAGCATGATCAAGTGTACAGTTTACGATTTAATTAATTTTTAGTCATTTTCAGTGGCGCCACCTAACGGAAATTAGTATTACCAAATTAAAAACCTTCGCCGGCTTATCCGCAACATCTTCGCTAAAGAGCATAACATGATCAAATTCACAGTTTACTATTCTATAAAGAACATACATACAAACCACAAACTAAGCAGACACCTTACTTGTGACGTTTCAAAAAGTGGATTAACAGCAGTTTGTGCCGCCATCTTAACCCTTTTATCTGAAAAACAAGTAATATACTACATACCTTAAAAACAATGTGCTAGTGAAAACAGCTATATGGTACAACATTTACCATATGATAAAAAATCAAAACAAAACAATTGGGGGTTGAAAATTTTACAATAATTTTCTTTTTAAAATTATAAATTAAAATATAAAAGTAATCAAATAAAAAGTGTTTAAAATATTAGAGAAATAAAATTGGAACAGGTAAGTGGTAAATTCAATGTATTATTTATAAGCTAAGAGGTGTATTTTTAAAACTAAAAATTCTCTTTTTAGCTTCTTTTTGTAAAAAAATTTTAGAGGCAACAAATTTTAATCCAAATTTTAATGAATTAAAAGTTCACAAAAATGTAAAAAGCTGATTATTAAACGAAGGAAAGAGGCAATGTTTAAAGGTAAGTAATGTGTTTGAAGTTATATATTTGCATATATAAGAATATTTCAGTAACAAAAGTTTCTTCTATTGCAGCGAAAAGTTGTTGTAGCCGGCAGATGGAAGTAGATTTTTTTTCAAACAGTTAGTGAAAATTTTAATCAGATTGAATCTGATGAAAAATACAACTGATTGGAAGAAGCTGAATAATAAAAAGTGGATTTCAAAATTATTAAAGGAATTTAGGAAAATTTTCCTTCCATCAATGCTAAGTACTAAGATTTTAGAAATAAATAATGCACAATGGTTTTTCTCATATATTTTTTATTTATATTTTAGTGAATCGTTTTGGCTAGGTAAAAAACTAAATATAGGGATGAGCGCTGCTAATGGACCTATCATCGACTGGAGCAAATCTTCTCGGGATCAATCGTAAGTTACCACAACTTACTCTAGGGAAAAAATCATTAATTTAGTATTTAATTAATTTTTTAATCAGATTGAACCAATTTACCTTTTTTGATGAAAAACTTAAATTTGGACATGGCACTGCTATAGGACTTTGGATTGGACTGGAGCAAATTTTCTCGGGATCAGTCGTAAGTATCCTCAGCTAACTCTAGGGAAGAAAAAATAATTAATTTAGTATTTACATTAAATTTGTTCATATAGATTCAATTTACCTTTTTTGATGAAAACGCAGCATTTGGACATAGCACTGTAATAAAACTTTGGCTTGGACTGGGGCAAATCTTCTCGGGATCAATCGTAAGTATCCCCAACTTACTCTATGGAATAAAAAATCATTAATTTATTATTTGTATTAAATTTTTTTTCATATAGATTCAATTTACCTTTTTTTTATGAAAACCCCCAATTTGGACCTGGCACTGCTATAGGACTTTAGCTTGGACTAGAGCAAATATTCTCAGGATGAATCGTAAGTATCCTCAGCTAACTCTAGGGAAGAAAAAGTAATTAATTTAGTATTTACATTAAATTTGTTCATATAGATTCAATTTGCCTTTTTTGATTAAAAACCTGAATTTAGACCTGGCGCTGCTGTAGGACTTTGGCTTGGGCTGGGGCAAATCTTCTCGGGATCAATCGTTAGTATCCTCAGCTAACTCTAGGGAAGAAAAAATCATTAATTTATATCAATATTCAATATTTTTCATACAGGTTCAATTTACTATTTTAGATGAAAAACCTCAATTTGGAAATGTTCTGCTTGTGCGTATTATTTGAAAAAATATATATTTATTTTGTAATTTTTTTAAGAAAAATTGATTTTTTTTTCCTTATTAACACAGTATAAGTGTTTTTGGTAATCTTAAAAATAAATTTTTGGATAACATAAATCTTAAAAATGCCTTTGGGGCATTTTAGTGAATTCCGGGTAACGAATCTAATTGTCACAAATATAACTATTACAAGCAAAACAATTAAAAATTGTTTGTGGTAGTAACTGTTGATGATGATGAAGATGATGTTGTTGGTAATGATGTTGTTGATGCTGTTGTTTCCATAAGTGTGTTATATGGATGCTATGGTCTAGTGAAAACCGATTTCGATGAAATATATGTTTCCTAGTGCGTATGTAAAACTTTTATGTACCATTTTTTTTGATCATAGTTGTTATAATTTGTTATTTATTGGCAAATAAGCGATTAGCCTAGGCGAGGTTATACGGAAGCTATGGTCAAATGTAAACCGATTTCTGCCAATTTCAATACCAACATTTTCTAAGAAATGAAGAATCTATTTGCTAAGTTTCAGTGACCTAGCTCCTTTCGTTAAGGCCCCATCATGCTTTCAACAGAGGCAGGCGGTCATAGCACAATAGTCTTAGAATTTCATAAGGATTCAGAATTTATATCCCATTTCGTTTTGAGCCAATATTGAGGAAATTCAAACGGAAGACAATCGCATTATATATACAAACAAAATTTCACTTTTACCACAAAATTTCACTTTTAACAATATGTATATTAAACACTTTTTTAATTTAATTACCTGGTTGGATTCTTCGGAAAGCGATGGAGAGTGTTGAAGCCCTCACATCCATGAATGCATCTGCGGCTCCTGAAAATAAAATTTATTAATATTTATATATGAACTATAATTTATTTATACTTACATGTTGCTGTGTTTGTTGGGGTGCTGCGTTTGTTTAAATGATGCAACAAAATTGAAGAAACAATTCTAACTTTGGCGAAAATTAGAATTTTTCTTAATTTTGTTGCTTCTTATAAGAATTTTTTTTATTAAAATGTAAACAAACATTACCCCGAATTTAAAAAGAGACAACAGTATGAAAAAGTAACATTAGCTATCCCTTTTCAAATAAAGGGTTAACGACAGGTTGGTTGCCAGACTTATTTTTTTTAAGTGTCCTATCTGTGCCTAATTTGTGATACAAACACTCATTTGTTTAAAAGTTATAACATTACTCATTTTTTCCCCTTTTTATCCCCTACTTTCAAAAAGCTCCGTATACATATTTGGTACTTCTTTGGTACCAATTGAATTAAAACGCAGTTAACATAATTCTTATTCATATTACTTTTTGAGATGTTATCCCTTTTTTACCCATTTTGGCCCCAAAATCAAAAAAGTACCAAATACGTGTTCAATATTTCTTTCACATCTATTGACTGCAGTACAAAGTTCCTTTCTATATTCTTTGGTTTAAAAAATAAGAGTGGGTTAAAAAAGTACCAAAAAAACAATTTTCACCCTTTTTTACCCCCTACCGTACATAGTTTCAAAAAAGTACCAAACACCTGTCCGCTTATTTTCATAGCTGTTTAAAACGTAATTTTAATTTTGTTTCTATATCTATTACCTTAGGAGATATATAGTTTTCGATTATTTCCCCTTTTTACCCGTTTTTACCCTCTTAGAGGCAAAGGTTCCAAAAGTCCCTTCTTCTTCGACCTATACATCAAAAAAGGTACCCACTGTCAAAATTTTATCAAAATCGTTAGAGCCGTTTTCGAGATAGCCATTCTATATATATATATATATATATATATATATATACAATTATTGCTCGTTTAAGAATATAAGATATATATATATATATAAATACATACAATTATTGCTCGTTTAAGAGTATAATAAGATTGGGACGCCGTTTTCCGCAATATTTTGTTAGGAATGCCAAACTTTTTTATATTTACTTGAAAAGTGCATTAAATATTTTGTGAACCTAGATTATTTAAATTTAAATTAACAGCGAATTAAAAAAAATATAAGTTTTTTTTGTAAAAGGGCCAGTTTAATTAACGTACAATATACGTATAAGTACTTATATTTATACGCACTTATGAATGAAGTTAAATTTTGACCTATAAGGTTAACTTTTTGACAAACTCTGAATGTTAATTTGTAATTTAGACCCAATTTGCTTTCCATCAACAAATATCATAAAATCAAATAGATGTCTTCAAGGACCCAAAATTTCTATGAAAATTTCCGATAACTCAAAAAATCCTTACCCTATTTATACGCTACTTACGTAGATAGAAAACTAATTGAGTCTACATTTTGAATTAATATTTACACTTTGTTAAAATATTTACTAAAAAAGTTAAATTTTGCAAGAACTAAAAAATTGGCCATATTTTTTCTTATAAACGCAATTTTCAACTTCATGGCCTGGGCCTAGTCCGATTTGGCTTAAATTTTGTTATTTGAAGTTTCTCACCGAATGCCATAATAATCCGACCGCCATTTCTCTACTTTCGAAAAAAGTTGAAAAAACACTCTAACGTAGTATTGTATAGAAAATTTTCTAATATACAAATAATACTGAATTCACCTTTTTTACTAAAATTGTTATATCTCTGTTAATATCGAGCCCTAACCGCCAAAAAGACTGAAGCGCCAAAAACTAAAATTTACAGGAGAAGCATTTTTTAAAATATCTTTGGACAGTGAATTGTACTTAAGTCTTTTTTGTTTTTGCTGTCAAATTATAACGGTAAATTCTACTGCCCTGATATTTTGTGAGATGGTGCAGATGATCATGATTTATAAATTTTAATAATAAAATGAAAATCGTCCATCATGTCGCTTCAGCCCTTTTGGCGGTTATGGCTCGATAATATGTTTCCGATTTTAATTAAAGTACTCTTGTTTTACAAAATGGTAACCATGATCAAAATATATTAGGTCTTCTGATAAATTTTACGAAAAAAAAGCTTCCGAAGTTGAAAAAATCGAAAAAAAAAAATAAAATTTTAACTTCAGCGGAAAATATTTTTATGATAAGTTGGTCATGTTAATAAAATGTCTTTACGAAATGAAAGCCTATTTTGTTTTCTGTCGAAACACATTTTAAAATTCAAAATCGATGTAAAAATGACTCAGTTAAGCCTTCTTTTCTCCGCTAAGTCCAAAAAAATCGTTTTTTATCGATAACTTTCGATTTTGAGGGTATATCGAAAATTTTAAAAATGGTAAAATGATCTTCTAACCGAGTTCTACTGGTTGAGCTTGGTTTCGTTCCGAGTGTATTTTCACTGTATCAGAGTGTTATCTTTATATAAATACCTGCCAGATTGTGATAGTCATATATTTATAACCAAAAAGATTTGGAGGTACATTTAGTATATTAAGATTGCACTTAAAAAAAGTCCAGACATTATATATGGTAGATGCATTGGAAACAAAATATATGGACCTGCTGTATTTCTATCAACATGTTTATCATAACTACATATTAAGCACATAAAGTATTTAACAGTCTATTAATGTAAAACTATAGCCGGTTATAAGACCAAATTTTGTGAAAAGTAAATACTAGGGAAACCACTTAGATACTTTTAAATGATGATTTATAAAGCTACAGCAAAGATTTTATCAAGAATACCAACTAGCATTACAATTGTTTCGCAGATATGAGGAATATGTTTATAAATTTAACACAATTTGATGGAGGGTATGTAAGATTCGGCACAGCCGAATATCGCTAGCTTAGAATGCAAAGCTGCCAACTGCACTTTTTTACAAAAATGAGATTTGAATGCAGAACAAAAGAGAATTAAAAAATACATCGTGTGAAAAAAACAAAATTGTGCCAACTACTTTTTTTTTCAAATGTTTTTGTGTTGATGCGCAAAAGTGCCATGTACATAGCTGTCAAAATTCGTGCGCAAAAGTGCCATTTACACATGTGATTGTTGCTAATCTGAGCTGGTTGTTCGTAAGTCCTCAATTTTTTGCTGCGTTTAACATTTGTTTCGCTTATAGTTTCCACAGTGACTTGGAATATTCCATGGAAATACCCGTAAAATCCAAAAATTGAATGAGGAGAGTGCAAGTTATAGACACTGAAATTTCGTATTTTTTTAATGCGACGGATGTTCATACAGAAAATGGAAATGTGACTATGAGTTATGCTTTGTTGAATGCAGCTATTAAACATTAAATAACAATAGAGCAAAACATTTTAGAAACTGTGCACATACAATTGGAGAATGACACCGTTCACTCTCTCAACAAGTTTTTGTGCGCAAATTTCCCAATTTCCTAGCTTTGAAAGTTTTTCTCCACATTGTCTTTCCAGTTAAGTTTCGGACGTTATCTTCCGTTTTTATTCTAATTTTAGTTTTTTCATGGTAATTGTTTTTCCAGGAGTGGGTTATTATCCCGACTTCCTAACCTATATTTTTATAGTTCTTATGAAAGAACTTGCGGCTCTCTACATTAACGGAGGCTAGTGTCCACAGTTGAGAAAGTATTCGTCCTGGCTCCACAAAAGCCTTAAAAGAATCACAGTGTAGAAGTTGTTTTGTCAAATTTCGTTCGGGAGATTTTTCACTAAAAGATAAGCCACGTTCAGGTCGGCCAAGTGAAGTTGATGATGGCGATATCAAGATTTAAATCGAATCGGATCGTCATGGAACTGAACGAGTGATTGGAGAGAAGTTGAATATACCAAAATCATAACTAGAGAAGAAAAATGGATTGTTTGTAATAACGTCTATCGAAAACTATCATGGTCCAAGCATGATGAAAGCTACAAACCATTTTAAAAGCTGAAATTCATCAAAGAAGATTATTCTGTAAGTTTAGTGGGATTGGAAGAGTGCGGTATATTTTGATCTGCTTCCAAGGAACCAATCGATTAATTCGGATGTCTACTGTAAAAACACATGGACAAATGATGGCTCTTTGATCGCAAAGGTGTCATATTCCACCAAGCAAAGCTAGACCGCACACATCTTTGGTCACTCGCCAAAAACAGAGAAAACTTGGCTGGGAACTTTTGATACATCCACCATATAGATCTGACCTTGCACCGTCAGACTTCCATTAGTTTTGGTTTTTGCAAAACTCCTTAAATGCTAAAACTTTCGATAATGACAGTAATGATGTTGCCGGAAAGATGGGGAAAATCATCCAACAAAATCGAAATTATATAATTGATTAAAGTCCATTCTAAAATTTAAAAAAAATGTGTTTACTTCCTTTTAAAAATTACCGGTTTCTACAATTCTATCTTATATTCTTAAACAAGCAATAATTGTTGTATATATACATATGTATGTATATATATAGAATGGCAATCTCGAAAACGGCTCTAACGATTTTGATAAAGTTTGGACAGTGGGTATCTTTTTTGATGTATAGGTCGAAGAAGAAGGGTCTTTTGGAACTTTTGCCTCTAAGAGGGTAAAAACGGGTAAAAATGGGAAAAAATCGAAAACGCTATATCTCCTAAAGTAATAGGTATAGAAACAAAATTAAAATTACGTTTTAAACAACTATGAAAATAAGTGGACAGGTGTTTGGTACTTTTTTGAAACTATGTTCGATAAGGGGTAAAAAAGGTGAAAATAGTTTTTTTGGTACCTTTTTAACCCACTCTTATATTTTAAACTAAAGAATATAGAAAGAAACTTTGTACTGCAATCAATAGATGTAAAAGAAACATGAAACACGTATTTGGTACTTTTTTGATTTTGGAGCCGAAATGGGTAAAAAAGGGATAAAATGATAACTTAACATCTCCAAAGTAATATAATTAGGAACATTATACATTATGTTAACTGCGTTTTAATAAAATGTACCGAATTCAATTGGCACCAAAAAAGTACCAAATATGCATATGGAACTTTTAGAAATTAGGGAATAAAAAGGGGGAAAAATTAGTATTATTTTAAACAAATGAATGTTTGTCTGTATGTATGTTCTTTATAGAATAGTGAACTGTGAATTTGATCATGTTATGCTCTTTAGCGAAGATGTTGCGCATAAGCCGGCGAAGGTTTTTAAGTTGATAAGACTAATTTTCGACAGATGGCGCCACAGAAAATTACTCAAAGTGAATTAAACCGTAAACTGTGCATTTGATCATGTTATAATCATAAGCAAAGTTGTTACGAATAAGCAGACAAAGGTTTCTTATATGGTACTCAAAATTAATTAAATCGTAAACTGTGTATTTGATCAGACTATAATCTTTAGCAAAGTTGTTGCGCATGAGTCGACGGAGGTTTGTGTTGGTATGAATAATTTCCAAAATTATTAAAATGAGTTAAACTGCATAGTTTACATGCAAACTATGTGTTGGTCGGACAAAATAAATAAAATAATTCAAAATTAACTGAATATTTGTACAATGTCTTTCCTCTAAATTTATTTTAGCACTTTATAAAATAAAATATATAAAAACTTTAAAATTTGCCTCAAAATGCTTATCATAAAGCTCCGAGCAAGGCTCGGTCAACCAGGTACTATTTTATAAAAGCAGCAACAAAGTAAGACTGCAAACTTGATTTCGTGTGATAAAAGAAAATAAGAGAAAATATTTTTTTAATTAGATTAAGTTACAGCAATGAAGTCAAACTGTAAAAATTTCAAATGTTTCTTTTGCAAAAAAAATATTAAATGCTATCGGCATTAAAAACATAAACTAAATCAAGAAAAGCTGCTAAATGACAAAACTTCTAACTTATTATTTTATTTTTTTAACTTACTCCATTCAAAAAAAATATTAAGGGTACTCGTTTAAACTGCTAACTTTAACAACTCTTAATTTTTTTCTATTTAGCAATAATGTTAAACGAACGCACCTTGTAAACTTAATGCTTAAATTATTTTTCCGTATGATTTTGATTTGTGTGTAGGCTTATCACGCTTGTGCTTCATTTTCGTTTCCAAAAGCTAATGGTTATAATCGTTAATTTGTTCCATTATAATATAATGGAAGTAATTAATTTGCATAGAAAATAATTTCACGTTTCTTACCTCTGTCGTTATAATTTCTTATTTATTGTTCCAAAAATTTAAATTTTAATAAATTTTTTCTGTTTTAATTTTTATTAAAGAACAGTGTTTCAATAATAAAATTATTTTCTATGAAATATTTGAAACACATTAAAAATACTATTATGGTAACCCCATCTCGTATGTTTAACAGACAATTTATTAATTGTTGCTTAAAGCTTTAATAGCCTCGTATAAAATATTCTATACAATTTTTGACACATATTTTAATACGTCTTAAATATTTACGGTCTTACGCAAAAAAATTTAACAACGATTGGTAAACTAAAGTTAAGCAAAATTCCTTAAAGTATTATCCTAAAACGATTGTTAGCTTAACAAACCGATGGTTATCTTTTGTTAACATCAAATAATTTAAAGTAGCTGTCTACATAATTTAAAGCTACGTTAAATTTTTTGCTGTTTTGACAAATAATATTTTTTGAAAACTTTTAAAGAAAATATTTAAGTTTTCAGACTTTTCTAATAAAAAATAATATTTTTGCTAAATTAAGTTATCATTTATTTTATAATTTGCTATTTTATTTATCAAATAAAAGGTTTCGGGTGGGGAATTTATAATATATAATTTCCATGATATTTCATACTATATTTTATATATTTCATACTAAAATCAAACTTTTCAAAAAAATTGATAATTTTTAACAAAAATTCGTGTTTTCAACAAAAAACAGGTCAATGAAATTTACAATAAACATTATAGTGATGTATATATATTCAACATGAGTTAAAAGTACTCGATTTTTAAATAATCGGTTTAAATCCTTAGTAAAAATTTGTCTATTTATTATTTTACTGTATTATAAATGTGTTTAGTTTATGTTTTTATATAACATAAACATAATTTTACAGTAAGAAAAGAAGAAAAATGTTATTTTATATTAAAAACATACAAAACATTATTTAGAAATTCGACTACCCGGAGGAAACAATGAATAATTAATTCGTTGTTTTGTATATTTAACTATAAAGAGACAAGAGAGAATGACGATGTTGCCAGCATTAACATGTAAAATTGACTTGACGTATTCATTAGTTAAAGAACTGTTTTTGGATACTATTTTTTAACAATCGTTTGTTAGCCTTAAAGTATTCGGTAACTAACGTGTTCTTTAAGCAATATTTAAGATTTTTTTTGACATAAGACCGTTAAGCTTTAAGAGGTATAAGAGGCATTTAGTAGTTTAAACGAGTACTCCTATTATGCAAATTTTTTTATACAGTTTTTGGTCTCTCCTGAAAAATTTCAAAAAGTGCAGTTGGCACCTTTGCACTCTAAGCTAGCGATATAACAATCCTACTTGTTTTGATTATCTTTAACTTTCATTTGATTTTTATTTTAAACTACCAAATTTTTAATTTAAGGATTTTATTCTCGAGAAAAATGTTTCCGTAAGAAAGAAATTCCGTGAGGATATTTGTGATTGGGCTGAATATGAATTTGTATATGTATTGTAGGTCTTATATGGAAGCATAGATCAAATATACATACTTAAGTTGATTACTAAAAAAATTTCGCATATCGATTTATGTTTATTTAGTATTATTTTGAATTAATTATTATTTTGTATTAAGAAAATTTTGTGAAGCATATGGTTATTTGACTAATTAGCTTCTCTCTAGACAAATTAATGATTTGGAAATTTCATTACAAATTATCACTGCCAGCAGAAAAATGTTTGCAATAAAAAATTTTACAAAAGTTGTATTTAACCCTAAAGTATTAAAGTTCAAGGATAAAAGCGTTGTCAATATAATTAAATCAGTCTACTACAGTAGTTATGTATTTAAATTTATATTGACATATTTAAAAAGTTACATTTTACAAAAGAAAAAGGATAAAAAGAACATTTAATTCAAACAACATTGTCATAATTAAAAAAAAATAGATATAATCTGCTGAAATGTTAATGATTTCTAACTTTTGTAATCAAAATATCTTCAAATTTTTAAGTTTTCAAAAATAAATCTTCCTTCTTGCCGATTATAGATTATAACGTTGTTGCAGCAAATGTGAATCTATGGAAGAAAAGCTATATAAGTGCAATATGACGTCAGTCGATATGAATTATGAGGGCTACCGAACTATGATAACAGAGTATTTGTAGCCACAGTTGTCTAACGTCTACATGAGTGTCATCTGGTTTCAGTAAAGCGGCGCACACGCCACACAGTCGGCCCAACAATTCAGTTATTGCATGAGAAATTCTCCGGTCTTGAATTGAAGATTTCAGGTTGGGCGCCTTATTCCTGGGATTTAACTACGCTAGATTTGTATGTCTTGGACCATTTAAAAGTTTGAGCCTAAGTGAACAACCCAAAACAACTGAGACTCTGAAGGCTTGAAGTAAGCAAAGCTTTAATATAAAATTTTGTGAAAATGGCAAAAGTTTGCCGACGTTCTAGAGGTGGATATTTGCTCGAAGTCTTTTCATTATTTATTCTCATATTTCCACTTTACATTGGCCTTACTATAACACCATCAAAAAATGTAAGTTTTCAAGCCAATTAACTTCCTAACCTCAAATTTGCCCACACTTTATAAATCATTTGCAAGAAAAAGTTGGTAAGTTCTTTCATCAGCAAACAAAACGCGTTTGCAAAAATTATAATTATTAAAGATGAACGAAAAATGTAAGTGATTCAAAATAATTTTACATATTTATATGGCACCACAAACTGTTTTATGTAGGTTTCACATTTACCTAATTATATCCTTCACGATTCTTTCTTCATTTTTATTTAGAGCAAGTTTTTGTAGCATAAAACTAACGCAAATATTTTTCATAAACCTATTAGTAATGTTTTATCTAAAAAAGTTTGAAAACTACGTCATATAAAATTGAGTGATTGCGAAAACTGAGGAAGGAAAACTTTAGTGTGACGCAAATCTATCTAGAATTAACTGGTTATTCTTAATCAAATATCATATTTATTAACATAATTGTAATTATTAATTTATTTGCCTCAAAACTTTGGTAATAATATATGAGTTCTTGAATTTCCAGCTCCAGCTGTGTTTGATAAATATTATGGGGACTCTGCACTAGACACTTACAAGTGGAATTTAGATTTCGGTGTGGATGTACAAGTTTGGAAGAAGCCGAACGTTCTGGAAACGGGAAAGCTTTTCGAAAGATATTAATCGCATTTGCCGTGGTCGTAACAGTTTTTTTTGGCGCTTTTGAATGGTTGGTTAGGCCATCATCATCAGGAGGAGCATCAATAATTCTAGAGAGATCGAAAACCACGTATTTTATGGCAGAATTAATACGAATTATAGTGTCTTAACAAATATCAATGTAAAGCGAAAATTACCAACTGAACGGAAACACAACATATTTCAGTTACAACTTTTCTTTATTCTTTATATCGAGTGCCTATAGTGAGCCTGTATTCAATACCGTCTACGAAACAAATTTTTTCAAAATCACTTTTTATTAGAAAACTGTTTTTTATACCCTTTACCAATAGTTGAAAGAGTATTATAAGTTTGTCATTCAGTTTGTAATTTTTTCATTATTTGTCACAGACAAAATTTATACTGATCGACTCAGAATTAAGCGATATCCGTCTGTCTGTTGAAATCAAGTTTGTGGAGCTGCTGGAGAGTGTATCGACATGTACAACTTATGTCGATACACTCTCCAAATTTTAGGAAATTTTCCTACGCAGAATGCTATTACATTTTATCCAAATCGTCCAAAAAATGTCAAAATTAATGTGTGACATATACAATTTTTCATTGAAAAATACATTTTAAAAAGAGAAGAAAAACCAAACTGCTGGGGGACCAGCCTTAATAAATTATATATCATATTTAAATTTCTATAAAATCGGTCCATAAATACCTTAAATATCGCTAAATTCCAATTCTCCAATTGTCGAAAGTGCTCGTTTGTTTAAAAAATACAATTAAAAATGAGACTATGGACCCACAAGCGAAGCCAGCTATTAAATTTCATGAATATTGTTTTATAAACACTAGAGTGGTTCGAAAAAAAAGTTGAGTCAGTCACCCCCTAGAATTAAAGATAATGTAAAAAAATAATTCTAAAAAATTTTTTTTATTTTTTTTACCACGCCTACAAATACCGCCCTTTTTGTATTTTATTAACTGTGTCGACATATTTCGTCCGATCATAACACTTTATATAACGGTGTTTACTACTGTATAAAGTCTACATTTCTCACCTTGATAGTTTTTTACTACTACGACAATTTCTAGTCATAATTTTTCAAAATTCGATTAGTACCCACCCTAATCGAGTCGAGTACAAATCTAGTTTTTTTAAAATGTAGCCCTTACAGAGCCGCGAACACCGATATATAAAATGTTATGATCGGACTTAAAATGGCGACACAGTGAACAAAATACTGAAAGGGCGGTATTTGTAGGCGTGGTAAAAAAATAATTTTTTTTTAGAATTATTTTAACATTATCTTTGATCCTAGGGGGTGACTGACGCAACTTTTTTTGTATGGAAGGCGAACCGCTCTAATAAACACCTTAGATATGGTTAAAACAATAAAATCGATGTATTGCAAATTGCCGAATATACAATTTTTATATAATGATTTGTGAAACCGACCTGAGAAAAAAGTAAAATTTTCTAATATGAAAAAAAAAACTAAGTAAGTTTGATATTTTAACGAAATTCAGCTATTAAGTACTTACAGGCCATAGAATTGTAAATCATGGCTTACTTTGGAATTTTTTTTATTCTAAAGTATTAATTAGGTTATTTACAATCAAAGTAAAAAATCAAGTATTTTGCTAATTTTGGGCGAGCCATGGGCACGCTTTCCAAATGACCTCAAATTTTCAAGGGATTATTTTTTTCTGCATTTCGAACAAATCTCGGGGTTGTCGCGAAACGTATACCTTTAAGAAAATTTCCCCATATACACTATTGGCACTCTACCGCACAGTTCTGATATAACTCATTGCAATAGAGATATCGCCAAGAGACCAGAATAAAACTTTTGTGACTGCATTTGTATTAAATTGTTCTATTGTAGTGTTGTATATCGAAATGAGGGCTATCTTTCTAGGATTTACACAGAAAGTAGTTTAGTCAAATTGACAGCCTTAAATTAGTTTATTTTGCACATACATCTAAAACTAATACAATTACAAGTCTACTTTAAAATAGTTAAATAAAACACACCTTCCAAATATTGTTTATGAAGAACTCATCTAAATCGGTCTACTTACATGGAAGATAAACTTGGTTAACGTGAAATATAGATCTTTAACTAAAACTTGTTTATATCTTATATTGCGTATAGTACCTGGATGACCGAGGCTTGCTCGGATCTTTGGGATAAGCATTTCAAGGCAAATTTTAAAGTTTACAAATATTTTATTGTATAAAGTATTAGCCAAATAAATTAATTTATAGGAAAGACATCGCACATAAATATTCAATTAATTTTAAATCATTTTATTTATTTTGTCCGATCAACACATGATCAAATCCATAGTTTACAGTTCAATTCATTTTAAATAATTTTTGTAAATTGGTCGTACCATCTTAAAAACTCTCGTCGGCTCATGCGCAACAACTTTGGTAAAGATCATAGTATGATCAAATGCGATTTAATTAACTTTGAATAATTTAAAGTGGCGCCAGCTATCGGAAATCGGTCATACCAACTAAGAAACCTTCGTCGGCTCATCCGCAACTTTGTTAAAGATTACAGCATGACGAAATGTGCAGATTACGATTTAACTCACTTTGAGTAATTTTAAGTGGCGCCACCTGCTGGAAATTGGTCATACAAACTAAGAACCCTTCGTCGCCTCATGCATAACAACTTTTCTTAAGATCGTAGCATGATCAAATACACAGTTTACGATTTAATTCACTTTGAGTAATTTTCAGTGGCGCCACATGTCGGTAATTGGTTATACCAACTAAGAAACCTTCGTCGGCCCATGCGCTACAACTTCTCTAAAGATCATAGCATGATCAAATACACAGTTTACGATCCAAATCATTTTAAGTAATTTTTCAGTGGCGCCACCTGTCGGAAATTAGTCATGTCAACTTAAAAACCTTCGCTGGCTCATGCGCAACAACTTTGCTGAAGAGCATAACATGATCAAATGCATAGTTTACTATTCTATAAAGCACATACAGACAGACAAACATTCTTTTGTTTAAAAGTTATAACATAACCAATTTGTTCCCCTTTTTATCCCCTAATCTTAAAAAAGTTCAATCTGCATATTTGGTACTTCTTTGGTACCAATTGAAATCAGTACATGTTTTAAAAACAAAGTTAATATATCGTACCTACTCATATTACTTTATGAGATTTTAAGTTATCACTTTATCCCTTTTTACCCATTTTGGCCCACGAAATTAAAAAAGTACAAAAAACGTGTTTAATATTTTTTTCACATTTATTGATTCTAGTACAAAGTTAATTTCTGTATTCTTTGGTTCAAAAGATAAGTGTGGGTTAAAAATAGTACCAAAAAAACTACTTTCATCACTTTTTACCCCCTATCCGGGCATAGTTTAAAAAAAGTACCAAACACCTGTCCACTTATTTTTGTAGTTGTTTGAAACGTAATATTTATTTTGTTTCTATGTCTATTGCTTTAAGAGATCTAAAGATTCGATTTTTTTAGTCTAATAACTTTTAAATTATATTCAAGTCCTTTACGATATAATATAATACATTAGAAACCTTATGTTGTTTTTAATATAGGTCTGATAACAATTGACAAGTTTTCTCATTCACTAATTCACCAAATAATCACTCCCAAATATTGTAGCCAAAGGTTTGATCCAAATCGGTCCGCTAACCTTAGAGTTTTAGATAACTAAACTTTTTTCATATCCATAATACGTAATTAATAAATTTAACCATGGGTATATAAAGAAGGTACAATATTTACCAAATATTTTTAAAAAGGGCCTCAACGGCTTACTAAGTTTAAATGAAAGTGCATATATGAACTTTTTAGAACCGCGAACATTTTCAGAACTTAAATTTTCTTTTAATCATAAAATATGCATATGAAATATATGTATAGAAATTTAAACCGCAGTATTTTACCATAAACTCTTTCGATTATGTACTTTACTTTTGAAACACCATTGGTGAAGGCTATCTAAGATTCGGCATAGCCGAATATTACACTCTTACTTGTTTATATTACAGTTACACCACTTTTAATAAAGTTCAGCGAAAATTATTCTATTTAAGAATTTAAACAGTTTTTTGCCTCTCTTAAAAAATATTCTATTTAGTTCATAGCCGGTATTGAATATAGGCTCACCATTGATGAAGTATATATAAGATTCGGCCAAGCCATATTTAGCACTATCACTTGTTTATGTTTTAGTTATTTCAACCACTAAAACAGGAAACTTCTGTGTTTGGAACTAACAATATTTAATACTCGTAAATATTAAATGTGGATGTGCAATAAGTGGTTCCACAGAAAACTTTTGCAGCTGCACAAATGTTCAGGAAACTTTCCGTTTACCAGTAGAATCTGGTTAATCGAAAGTTTATTTTAAATTGTAGTTGGTTTATAGTTTGTATTAGGTTTTATGTGCACTCTAGCATGTATTAGGATACAATTTCTGTATGTTTTTTTTTAACATTTAAAAGTTTATACGTTTGTTTTACAATTTTTGACAACACTTTAAAAGTAATTTCTAATAAATAAATTTAATTATTGTTTATTTATTTATGACAAGGATGACAACTGTTGTCGCTAAAATAATGTTTACAATATTTTCTTAGTTTTTGTATCCATGATTTTAAACTAAGTGGTATTTTTCGTTCTAAATTGTTTATTGTAAGCAACAAAAATCCCTTTTTTCAAAAAGATTTTTTTTTCATTTGAAATCAATTCCACTTCTGTGAGGCTAATAGCTAAAGTTGTTAGATGTACTCGATTGCCTTTGCAAACGGTTCTTTGAAAAATATGAGCAAACAATTTAATTTGGATACATCATAAAAAGTGAAAAAAGCTATAGTCGGTCAAGCTCGACTATATGATACCCCTCACTACCAAAGTCAAATATACAAAAATACAACAATGTAACAAGTTTTCCTTTAGTCTTAGAGACATACATACATATACTCGTATGTGGTATTTCTTCAAAACTTCATTTATGTCATTTTCGGCTAAGGGCCTAAAATGGGAGCTAGGGTAAGTTGTGGATCGATTGTTACCAAATTTCGCTTATTATTATTAAGAAAATTTTTATTAACAAAATTATTATTATTAATAAAATTATTATTATTAACAAAATTATACGAAACTCCGCTTTAACCGCCGGCAATATGCCACGTTACACCCCCACAACAAGCTTCACTAATCACCCGCAACATGCTACACTACCCCTCAACTATCATGCTACTTTAGCCACCTGGCAATATGATACATCATCCCTCCTACAACACACTACATTAACCCACCGCAACATGCTGCATTACCCCCCAGATAATATGCTGCATAACTCCCTCGGTAACATGCTACCCTATACCGACAACGAAATTCTACGTTACCGACAAGACAATATACTTCATTACCCCCTCACAACAAGCTATTCCAACCCCCTACAACATGCAGCATTCCCTTCCCGACAAGTCAGGGGTAATAGAATATACTCTGCCAATGTCGAACGGCTTTTGGCTGAGAAAACAAAACCCCGAAGAGAATGGCATATTCATAGATCCCCCCCAAAAACTAAAAGCAGATTCCGAAATTGCATAAAATCACTTAGGAAATTACTAGAATCCCAAAGGGCTGAATCTCTGGAAACTTATCTAAAAAAACTAGATGCGACCCCACAATCGGATTATTCATTATGGCGAGCTGCTAAAAGCTATAAAAGTCCTGTCATTCGTAAACCACCCTTGAGAACTACGAGTGGATGTTGGGCAAGAAGCGACTTAGAGAAAGGAAATCTGTTTGTAAACCACATGAAAAATGTATTTACCCCCAACTTATCAAATGACATAATTGAGTTACCCCCTGCTGTACAGCAACGTAGACCAACGTTTAGGTTTGAGACTCGGGAGATTATAAAATCTATTCTTGACTTAAGCCCCAAAAAAGCACTTGGATGTGACAAAGTGAGCAAAAAATGTTAAAAGAGCTCCCCTTAGTAGCAATAAGAATAGTAACCTTCCAAGAATGGAAGGTTTCATTAATCACTATGGTACCTAAGCCAGGTAAAGATCACTCAAAAGTAGAGTCCTCTCAAGGGCCCTATAAGTCTTCTATCTAATATGTCAAAGCTATTTGAAAAATTGTTAGTTACCAAATTGTAGCATCGGATACATTTCCAATCATCAGCTTGGTTTTAGAAAAAAACATAGTACAATTGAACAAACACATAGACTTGCAACTGCAATTCGGAAAGCTTTTGAAGAAAAAAATATTGCTCTGCTCTCTTCATTGATGTATCACAAGCATTTGACAAAGTATGACATGAAGGTTTAATTTACAAATTAAAGCAAATTTTCCCCATAGACATGCTCTAAGATAGCTACATAACCCATCGTAAGTTTATTATTAAAGAAGGAGACTTCTTAAGTACTCCACAACCTATTGAAGCTGGTGTTCCCCAAGGCAGCATATTAGGACCAATTCTTTATATTATATACACCTCTGATATGCCTACAAATATATATATATACAAACACGTCTACATTTGCAGATGATACTGCCATTCTAAGTATTAATGAAAACCCAGTTGAAGCATCTAAGAATTTACAGAACCACATATTTCAAATAGAAAAATGGCTAAACCAATGGAAAATAAAAGTGAAATTCCGTTGGTTAAAACAGAAATAGCAGAGCGTGTTGTAAATTGTATAAATAAATTATCATGTCACCCAAACCCACTAGATCGAAATATATTAAACGGTCACGGCCATATCCGACTCAGAAGGAGGGATACTAGCGACCTGTAGAGCAGCTAAGAACAATGGATTTAATAATGTAATACAAATGGACTTCCATAATTATGCACTTTAGATTTTAAGATTTGATGACTTATTGTTAGTTCATGGTAAATGAAGATACAATAAATAAAACAGGATGAAAAAAACAAGTAAGAAAGAGATATAGTCGGTCAAGCCGACCATACGATACCCTTCACCACTAAGGTCAAAAGTGTTCTTATTCCGTATAAAAAACATTTTCTCAAAACTTATATATTTAAGCTGTTTCCGTCATTTGGACTTATATGAGAGCTAGGTTCAAATGTGGACCGATTATCTCGAAATTATCAGATAGATAACAGTTGTTACAAAAATTATGTATGCAAAAAATAAACTTTCAATTCTCATTATCTTCAGAGTGATTTTAGTGATTTTTGTCTCATTTAGTGCGTTTTGACAGAAAAGTTTGTATGGGAGCTATGGTCAAATGTGAACCGATTTCAACGAAATTTGGTACAGTGATTTACGTTTACATAAGCATTATTCGTTTTAATTTCATGAAAAAAATATTGATATTTGTGGCCAATATATCAATTCCGGGAAGTGGGACCTATAGGAGGTACCATAAATAATGGACCGATTTTGACGAATTTCAATAGCCATGGTCCCACTATCAAAATGATCTGTGCCAAATTTCATCAAATTATCTTCAGAATTGCGACCTGTAGTTTGATTACAAGGTCTATATGGGGTCCAGCCAGCCAGACGGACGGACTGACATCGCTAAATCGACTCAGAATGTGATTCTACTAAGCCTATTGGTATACTAAAAGGTGGGTCTAAGACAAATATTTCTTTGCATTACACACATCAGCACAAACTTATAATACCCTTTCCACCTAAGGTGGTGTAGGGCATAAAAAACAAAATTATTATTAAAATGCAGCCAACCGGACGGACATCGTTGAAACAACTCAGTGAGTGATTCTGAGTTGATCGGTATACTAAAAGGTGATCTCAGACCATTATTTCTATGTGTTACAAACATCAGCACAAACCCAATATATCATTTCCACCTATGCACGGTGGAAAAATGAGGCCGAAAATGATTTTTCTGAATTTTATAATTTTAATAGAATGTTAGTGGTAGTTTATAGCCAACACTCTAAAGCATCCAATTTAATTTAATCATTGACTATCGGATAACCGTTTCGTGTTTTATACTAGCTCAAAGTTTATACTTTTATAGTTAATCTATATATAAAACTTATAAAACTCTAACGTGACTGACTGACTGATTGACTGACTCATCATCGCACAGCCCAAACGGCTAAAGCTAGAGAGCTGAAATTTTGACAGCGGGTACCTTTTTCAAAGTATAGATCCACTAAGACGGGATTTTTGGAAATTCGGCCTCTAAGGGGGTAAAAAAGGGAAAAATTAGTAATGCTGTATCTCCGGAAGTAAACGTCATAGGCCCAAAATTGAAATTGCGTTCGGATCAGCTGCAAAAATAAGTAGACACGTGTTTGGTACTTTTTAGCAGATGGGACAAATAGGGGGTAAAAAGGGCAAAAATAAAATGTTGGTACTTTTTTAAACCCATGTGTATCTTTTGAACCAATCAACAGAGTAACAAAATTCAAAACGGAGCCGGTAAACAAGAAAAAAATATTAGACACGTGTTTGGTACTTTTTTGATTCAGGGTTCAAAAAGGGGGAAAAAATTTAGGGTAGGTCCATTTTTCTTTTCCTTTGTATTTCACTTGAACCAATAAAGCTAGAAATAAAATTAGGGAGGTCGATTGCCAAGTACAAAATATTAAATACGTGTTTGGTACTTTTTCCAATTAAAAGGGTAAAAAAGGGAAAAATCGGTAACATTATATTTCCTTAACCAACAGCGATAGAAGCAAAGATTAAATTGGTTTGAGATTAGCACTAAAGATTAAGGGACACGTATTTGGTACTTTTTTGAAAATTGGCCGCCTAGCGGGCAAAACAGGGTAAAAAAGGGAGAAATTAGTAACATCATATCTCCGAAACCAACATATACAGAAACAAAGTTGAAATTGGATTTGAATCGCCTTGAAAAATAAGGGGACACGTGCTTGGTACTTTTTTGAAAATGCCACTAATAAGGATAAAAAAGGGTAAAAACTATATTTTGGTACTTTTTTTAACCCATATGTATCTTTTGAACTAATAAACATAGAAACACATTTTATATCGCAACCGATAGATACTAAAAAAGAACTAAATACGTATTTGGTACTTTTGCGATTAATGGGGTACAAAAGGGTAAAAAAAAGGGAAAATATTCAAGGATAGGTTTTTTGGTTTTTAGCCATGGATATCTTTAAGGCTAATGAAGCCAGAAGTATAATTTATTGACTGGTCGATGGACATTAAAAAAAATAAACTACGAGTTTGGTACTTTTTTTAATTTTGGGGGTACAAATCTGTAAAGGATATCTTCTAAACCAAAAGTGGCAGAAACAAAAACTAAATTGGTCTGAGATCGGCACTTAAAACAAAGGGACACGTGTTCGGTACTTTTTTAAAATTCAACCTCCTAGAAGGTAAAACAGGGTAGAAAAGGGAGAAATCAGTAACAGATAGAAACAAAGTTGAAATTGGATTTAAATCGGCTAGAAAAATAAGGGGACACGTGTTTGGTACTTTTTTGAAAATGGCACCAATAAGAATGAAAAAGGGTAAAAACTATATTTTGGTACTTTTTTTTAACCCATATGTATCTTTTGAACTAATAAACATAGAAACATATTTTATATCGCAACCGATAGATATTAAAAAAGAACTAAATACGTATTTGGTACATTTGCGATAGTTAATTATTCAAGGATAGGTTTTTTGCTTTTTAGCCATGGATATCTTTTAGGCTAATGAAGTTAGAAGTATAATTTATTGACTGGTAGATTTACATTGAAAAGAAATAAGCTACGTGTTTTGTACTTTTTTTAATTTTGGGGGTAAAAATCGGTAAAGTATATCTTCTAAGCCAAAAGTGATAGAAACAAAAACTAAATTGGTCTGAGATTGGTACTTAAAATTAAGGAACACATGTTTTTTTTTCAACTAATATGTATCTTTTGAACTAACAAACAATTAAATACGTGTTTGGTACTTTTGCGATTAATGGGGTACAAAAGGGTAAAAAAGGGAAAATATTTAAGGGTAGGTTTTTTGTTTTTAGCTATGGATATCTTTTAGGCTAATGAAGCCAGAAGTATAATTTATTGACTGGTCGATTGACAAAAAAAAAAACTAAAATGCATTTTTGGTACTTTTTTTTCATTTTGCGGTAAAAATATATCTTCTAAATCAAAAGTGATAGAAACAAAAACTAAATTAATCTGAGATCAGCACTAAATTAAGGGACACGTGTTCGGTACTTTTTTGAAATTCGACCTTTTAAAAGGTAAAACAGGGTAGAAAAGGGAGAAATTAGTAACGTCATATCACCGAAACTTACACCGATGCAAACGAAGTTTAAATTGGATTTGAATCGGATAAAAAAATAAATGGTCACGTATTTGGTACTATTTCAAAAATGGTACTAATAAGAATAAAAAAGGGTAAAAACTATATTTTGGTACTTTTTTAACCCATATATATCTTTTGAACTAATAAACATAGAAACATAATTTATATCGCAACTGATAGGCATTAAAAAACTATTAAACACGTATTTGGTACTTTTGCGATTAATGTGGGACGAAAGGGGGAAAAAAGGGAAAATATTCAAGAGTAGGTTTTTTGCTTTTAGCTAAGAATATCTTTTCGGCTAATGAAGCCAGAAGCATAATTTATTGGCTGGTAAATTGACATTGAAAAAAGTAAAATAAGTGTTTGGTACTTTTTTAATTTTGGGGGTAAAAATCGGTAAAAATATATCTTCTTAGCCAAAAGTGATAGAAACAAAAACTAAATCGGTCTAAGATCGGCACTTTAAATTAAGGGACAAGTATTCGGTACTTTTTTTCTTTAATTCGGCCGTTTTGGGGTGAAAACAGGGAAAAAATGGGAAATATTAGTAACGTCATATCTCCGAAATTCAAAACGATAGGAACAGAGTTGAAATTTGCTTCGGATGGGCTGAAAAAAAACGAGAAAAGTATTTGATACTTTTTGGAATATGGTACTAATAAGGGTAAAAAAGGGCAAAAACTATATTTTGGTACTTTTTTTGAACCCATACGTATCTTTTGAAATAACAAACATAGAGACGCAGTAAACGTCACAATTGATAAGTAACAAAGAATTATTAGACACGTATTTGGGTAGGTTTTTAACTAATGAAGCCAGAACTATTATTTACAGACGGGTGGATCCATATAGTTAAACAGAAAATGGATAAATTAGTAACATCATATCTCCGAAATTTACATCGTTAGAAACAAAGTTGAAATTGGATTTGGATCATCTTGCAAAAAAAGGGGACACGAGTTTGGTACTTTTTTGGAAATGGAACTAATAAGGGAGAAAAAGGGTAAAAACTATATTTTGGTACTTTATTAACCCTATAAGTATCTCTTGAACTAATAAACATAAATACTCAATTTACATCACAATTGATAAGAACTAACAAAAATTAAGAAGGTGCTTCGCGCTTTTACGATAAATGAGGCACAAAAGAGTAAAAACTATGAATATCATTTAAACAAATAAAGCCAGAAGTATAATTTACAGACGGGTCTATTCACATTGCAGAAGTATAAGACACGCGATTGATTCCTTTTTTTAATTTTTGGAGTAAAAAGGGGGAAAAATCGGTAACGTAATATCTTCTAAATCAAAAGTGATAGAAACAAAGATTAATTTGGTCTATGATCAGCATTAAAAATTAAAGGACACGGGTTCGGTATTTTTTTTTTTTTTTTTAATTTGGCCGCTTATGGTTAAAACAGGCTAGAAAATGAATAAATCATATAATCGGCTAGAAAAAGAAAGGGACATGTGTTCTGTACTTTTTTTTTGGAAATGGCACTAATAAGGGCTATATTTTTGTACTTTTTTTTAACCCATGCGTAACTTTTGAACTTATAAACATAAAGACTCACTTTATGCCACAATCAATAAGTATTAACAAAATATTAAACATGTGCTTGGTACTTTTACGATAAATGGGGTTCAAAAAGGTGAAAACGGGAAAATATTCATTTAAGCTAAAGAAGTCAGAAGTATAAATTAGAGATGTGTCGATTCACATTGAAGAAAATTAAAGTAAGTGTTTGGTACTTTTTTCAATCAAAGGGCTAAAAAAGGGAAAAATCGATGACATTATATCTTCTAAACCTAATGGATGGAAACAAACACTAAAATGGTCTAAGATCAGCCCTAAAAATTAAGGGACTTTTCAGTACTTTTTGCAAATTAAACAGTTTAAATAGGGTAGAAAATAAACACATTAGTAAAGTTATATCTCTGAAACTAATATCGACAGAAAAAAATTTAAATTGGATTTAGATCTACTAGAAAAATAAAAAGTCATGTTTTTAGTAGGTACTTTTCGTAAATGAGCTAAAAATAGGGAATAAAAAGGATAAAAACTACATTTTGGTACTTTTTTGACCCATATATAATTTTTGAATCAATTATTATAGAAACAAAATTTATACCGCAATCGAAAAGAACAAAAATGGGTCAAAAATTTAAAGGTAGGTTTTTTCCTTTTAAACAGTGCATGTTGTTTAAATCAATAAAATAATAAATAAATCAATGATTTAGGGACTGTTCTATTGACATTGAAGAAATATGTGACAGGTGTTTGGTATTTTTTTCAATTAACAAAAATGGAGTTAAGATCAGCAATAAAAATATTAGGACATGTATCCGGATTTTTTTTTTTAATTTGTCTGATCAGGGGTGAACAACGGTAAAAAAAAGAAACTTTTGTAAAATATTCAAAATCAAAAGCGACAAGATTTAAATTGGGTTAGCAATCAAAATAAGGGAGGCGTGTGTAGTACTTTTTTTAAAATGTAGAGGGTAGGTACTTATTTTGTCCTATATGTATCTTAAGAACCAATAAGTATTTAATTTAATTTATATCGGAATTGATAAATAAGTGAAAAAGTTATTTTGGTAAATTTTGTAACTTTGTCAATTCAAATGGTACCGCTAACGAAGTAGCGGGTTATAAAGCTAGTATCTTATATTCTTAAACGAGCAATAATTGTTTATATATATATAATATGTATATATATAGGATGGCTATCTCGAAAACGGCTCTAAAATTTGGACAGTGAGTACCTTTTTCGATGTATAGGTCGAAGAAGAAGGGACTTTTGGAACCTTGCCTCTAAGAGGATAATAACGGGTAAAAAGGGGAAAAAAATCGAAATTGTTATACCTCCTAAAGTAATAGGTATAGGAACAAAATTTAAATTACGTTTTAAGCAGCTGTGAAAATAAGCGGTCAGGTGTTTGGTACTTTTTTGAAACTATGTGCGATAGGGGGTATAAAAGGGTGAAAATAGTTTTTTGTGGTACTTTTATAACCCACTCTTATTTTTAAACTAAAGAATATAGAAAGGAACTTTGTACTGCAATCAATAGATGTGAAAAATATATTGATCACGTATTTGGTACTTTTTTGATTTCTTGGTCCAAAAAGGGTAAAAAGGGATAAAATGATAACTTAACACCGCATGAGGTAATATGAATAGGAACATTATGTTAACTGCGTTTTAATAAAATGTACCGAATTCAATTGGTACCAAAGAATTACCAAATATGCATATTGAACTTTTTGAAATTTGGGGGTAAAAAGGGGAAAAAATTAGTAATGTTATAACTTTTAAACAAATGAATATTTGTCTGGATGTATGTTCTTTATAGAACTGTAAACTGTGAATTTGATCATGTTATGCTCTTTAGAGAAGATGTTGCGGATAAGCCGGCGGAGGTTTTTAAGTTGGTAAGACTAATTTCCAACAGGTGGCGCCACTAAAAATTAATTAAATCGTTAACTGTACATTTGATCATGCTATGATCTTTAGCAAAGTTGTAGCGCATAAGCCGGCGAAGGCTTTTTAGTTGGTATGAATAATTTCCGACAGGTGGGACTACTGAAAATTACTCAAAGTCAATTTAATCGTAAGCTGTACATTTAATCGTGCTATAATCTTTAGCAAAGTTGTTGCACATGATCCGACGAAGGTTTCTTAGTTGGTATGAAGAAATTTTGACAGGTGGAGCCACTGAAATTTACTCAAAGTCAATTTAATCGTAAGCTGTGCATTTAATCACGCTATAATCTTTAGCAATATTGTTGCGGATAAGCCGACGAAGGTTAATTAATTTGAATGACCAAAGTCCGACAGGTGGCGTGTTGATCGGGCAAAATAAATAAAATAATTCGAAATTAACTGAATATTTGTACAATGTCTTTTCTCTTAATTTATTGTAGTACTTCATAAAATAAAATATATAAAAACTTTAAAATTTGCCTCAAAATGCTTATCATAAAGCTCCGGGCAAGTCTCGGTCAACCAGGTACTATTTTCTAAAATCCTATATTTTCAAAACCCTTTGGTCGTTTCAGTGTACCGATTACACTGTGCGCCAAGGAATTTAATGTTTGGTTTATCAATCGCCCTTTTACTTTCTGACTATTCACTATTGTGGCTCTTTAAAAAATAAGTTATTCGAAAATGAATATCTATTATTTAAAACTTTTGATTTTATGCTAAAAATTGTTAAATGAAATGATATTAAAGAATTGTTCTCTGTAAAAGTTGGTGGTGATACTAAAACGCAACCGTGGTTGAAAATGTGTTAAATGTTTCACTTGAAATAGTTGTTTGTTAAAATACTTTTGTTCTAAAACAATTAATCACTAATTTTATTAAGTTTGTTAGAGTTTTTTGTTATAGATATTAATGTGATGGCGTAAGTATCTCTCATAAGCTACAAATACCGCAAAAAACACTCCTAAAGCCTCAAACCTTTGAACTTCTAATAGATATTCTTTAGCCTCTTACTTGAGTGAATGATAATAATGTGGCAAAAGTATCATGTATGAGTTTTTGTTGGCTTTATAAAATGAAAAAATGAACATCTAAGAGTTTATTTAAGTCAAAATCTGCCAAGACATGATAATGTGATACCATTTACAAACAACAGTAAAGACTATGTGTTTATTGAAGTAAAAGCCTGAGATTTTTTGCTACTTTGGAAAAATCCATACGTAAGTAGTAGATATTTATGTACATATATTTATGGCTTTTATGAAAATTATAAAAGAGGAAGTACTTATGAACTGACGCAAACAATCACATTAAATTCTCAACAACATGAAAAATGGAAATCTCCTAGGCAATGTCATGCTGTTAAAGTTCTTTGATAATACCTTTGTGGAAATATGGCTCTTATTAAAATTTAAGACAAAATAAATCTGTTTATCGAACAACAAAAGGTAACATGTAGAACCTTTATTTTTGTATGGAATTAAGTTATCAATCATTAGACTTTAAGTAAAAACTTAAGCCATTTAATATATAAAACATTGGTTACTAATTCTCACTTAAAAATGTTTGCTGGGGTATGAAATGTATAATTTATATTTGGCATACATTTTACGCAGTCACGTACTAAATGATTACTACTCACATGTTAGTAAATTGAAAAAAGATACAAAAGCTGCAGCGCTTAATTTAATTAAAAACAGATATTAACTCACGATTAGATCTTAAGTTCAGAAAAACTATTTTTCTTTCTGCTAAATACGGATAAATATTCATTAGCTGCTTTAATTTGCAAAAAATTTGCAACTTTTAATTTACAAAGATTCGAGCCGCCAGCTTGTCGAAAATAATACAAGTTGAAACTTTTGATTTTTTGCTTAAAAAATTAATTTATTGTAACAAAATGAGTTAATATATATGTAACTATATATATATATATATATATGTAACTTAAAGTATTGTCCATCGTTCGCCACTACTTTTTCCATCTTTCTGGTAGCATATGGATTCTGAGCCAAAAACACTGCTCCGGTTTTTATATAAAGAATGAATCAAGCCAATTCCTAATACCCTATTCTGAAGTGAAGCGTATTCAAGTTGGAACATTCCGCATCAATCTAAACCAATGGTTGTCAAAGGGAGAAAGGTCTGGATTAAAAGCCAGGTGAGTCAAAACAACTAGTTTTGGGCCGGTTTTGAAACAAGTGGTCCAGCTTTCTGTTGATGGAAGGTGGCCTCGTGTCTGGTCGTTTTTCATCAAATTTTTTAATAACTGTGTTTGAAAAATTATAGACCTTTAATGATAAATTTAGAAATATATTAATGTTTTCTATGTATGTACATAAAGTGTTTCAAAACACCTCACTAAGTATGTATACAGTCATTGGTTTTGAGTACTAAATTTTTCCTAACTAAATACTAACCAACTAAAAAACAATATAAAACTGAATTAAATTCGTTTATAAAAATACGAAAAAACATGTTTCACTTTGCGAGGTTTTGTCTAAAGTATTTTTTTCTAGCGGTGTATCCTTAGGCATATTGTAAAGGACACGAATTTTTAGGGGCCAATTGCAAGAACTTCAAATCTGTTTTATGGATTTCATTTAATATATACAGTTAGAGACTAAAGTTTAAATACACCTCAAAAATTGTATGTTTAAAGAAAAGTAAACACTGTAGAAAAACTTAAAGTATGCAGTTTTATTTAGTTTCATAAATAACAAAAAAACAATAACAACAAATATAGACTTCATTACAAACACAACAGTAATTCTTAAAAATACAATAAAATTCAATGGACAAAAGTTTAAATACTGTGAATGATCCTAATTTTCGCTTCATTAAATCCCAAACGTGCTCAATCGGGTTTAAGTCTGGTGATTAAGGTGGGCTATGGAGCTGTCTGGGGGCATAATAAAGCAACCACTCTTTCACAGAAAGTGCAGTGTGCTTAGGATCGTTGTCCTGTTGAAAGATCCAATGGGGTCCAAGGCCCAGGATGTCGACGGATGCTTGCAAATTTCTTTCTAATATACTCTTGTAAGTATGTTGATCCATTATGCCATCAATAAACTCCAAATTCCCAACCCCCGCTGCTCCCATTGCTCCCCAAACCATTACATTGCCACCTCCATGTTTTACTGTAGGGACCAAATTTTGTGTTTGAACGGCAGTGTTTGGTTTACGCCAGATCTTTGCACGTCCATCGCTTCCAAATAAATTAAATTTGCTCTTGTCTGTAAAAAGAACTGTTCTCCAAAACTCAGCGTCTTTGTTTTTATACTTATTTGCAAATTCCAGTCTAAGTTTTCTGTTTTTTTTTTCACTTATTAGTGGCTTTTTTCGTGGAACTCGGCTTTTATATCCATTTTCTCGCAATGCTCTTTGAACAGTTTTGTTGTAATGAACATGTTTGTTGTAATTATTAGCGATATCATCTGCGAGTTTTGGGGCACTTATTCTTGGACTCTTTTTCACTTCTCTTACGATATGGTTAACATCACGATGGGTAAGTTTTTTTGGACGGCCGCTTGTTGGCATATTTTCTACTGAGCCATTTTCCTTATATTTTCTAATTATATTTTGAACACTGGAAAATGGCACATTTAATAATTTTGCTATTTCCCGATAGGATTTTCTTTCGTTAACATGTTTTATTATTAAATGTTTAATGCTGGACTCAATTTCTTTAACTTTACCCATAATTTTCGATAAAACTTGTAATGCTGACAATGAGAAGCATACTCATAACTGGCTATACATATCTGTGGCAACATGGAAGAATAGCTTAAGTCAAAAATTAAAGTTTTGAGATATTATCAATTTTGTGTAATTTTTCTTCTGCTTAATTTCTGTGAATAACTTATGAATTAATATATTAGTAACATGTTTATTAGAGAAGAAGGATGAATATTTAAAAAAAATATTGTTAAATTCAGAAGATTTTACGTTTTTTCTACTTAAGCTCTTTTGGGAAACTGAAATTTGCGTTGAACTGGACCTTAAGTAACTTTAAGCAGTTCTGTTAAAATATAAATTATATATTGTGCAGTTTTATGTAAACATAAGTTATTTGAAAACAATGATTTAATTTTTTTAATGTCAACATTTATACAGCTTAAGTGAAGTTAAGCGAAATCGTTGCATGATGAAAGAATATGCACACAAAAATATGTGTACATAAGTTGTTTTGATCAATGCATTATTAATTCAAAAAACTTAAGCTAAAAAGTAAACGTACATAACATTGACAAAAACCTGAATTTTTTAAAACGGACACTTTTAAGCGCTCTTGCTTCTGTAATGTAATAAATGCCTTAACTCAATTCTCTCTTATGTCGACTTAAGCTACTCTTCTATATTTTTTATTTATTTATTTATTTATTTAGTCTATGAATAATAATATTTTCTTACAGACTGTTTACAAGTCGATTTTGATTTTCACAATTACAAATTTTATTCCTATTGAGGTAAGAAACAGTTATAAGTTAAGGAAAGCAATAATTTTACATTTAACAACATTTATGTTTAAGCAAAAATCAACAAACTGATATAGATTATTATATTGCCTACATAATCTAACAAGTGGATCGGCGTCAGCATAATTGGTTCCACAGAATTTAATAAACAAAGGCCTATAAAACCGAGAGTTACGGCACGGAACATTTAAATTGACAGATTTTAGCAAAAATTCACAATTAATGTTACCATTTAAAAGATTTAACATAAAAGAGACATTTAACATAGTTCGTCGACTTTTGAGAGTAGGTAACTTAATTAAGGCTAATCTACTTTCATATGGTGGGAGATGAAATGAGTGACGCCACGGAAGACCGCGTAAGCAAAATAACAAAAATTGTTTTTGCACCGACTCTATCCTATCATTGTGAATCTCATAATAAGGATCCCATATTATGGATCCGTATTCCAAAATAGGCCTGACTAGCGAAACATAAAGTTGTTTTGTTACATATGGATCTGAAAATTCCTTTGACCACCTCTTTATAAAAGCGAGGACCCCTCTAGCTTTGTTTACAGTTAAGGTGGTATGTGATATGAAATCTAATTTAGGATCAAGCAAAATTCCAAGATCAAGAAAAGAGTCAACAACATCCAGAAGATAACCCCCAAGGTAATAGTTAGCCGCTACACCGTTAATTCTACAGAACCGCATGCATTTACATTTTTTAAGGTTTAGTTCCATCATATTATGCTCACACCAGCGAAAGAAGTTATTATGGTCTTCCTGAAGATGAACGTGATCAGCATAGTTGTTGAAAGAAAAAAATATCTTTACGTCATCGGCGTACATTAATACATTGCAAAATTTGATTGTTAGGGAGATCATTTATAAAAAACGTAAATAACAGTGGACCAAGGTGGCTACCTTGGGGAACACCAGATAAAACAGATATTTGTTTAGATGTACTGTTGTTGAAGCGAACTTTTTGCTTCCTACCCATAAGATAAGATTTTATCCAATTTAAGCTGTTGCGTGTAACTCCTAACATATCCAGTTTGGTTAAAAGTAGATTATGATTCACTTTATCGAATGCCTTGCTAAAATCAGTATATACGACATCAGTTTGCTTCTTTTGTTCAAATCCAGAATTTATTAATGTTGTAAAATGAAGAATATTAGTTGAAGTTGAGCAGCCTTTTCTAAAACCATGTTGGTATGATGACAATAAGGATGAAGTTTGATGACATAGGAAATCAGCAATTAGTTTTTCGAACAATTTTGGGATCGCACTTAATTTAGCAATTCCTCTTTAATTGGTAATATCGGATTTATTACCGGATTTATACAAAGGAATAATATATGGTTCCTTCCAAAATGCGGGGAAATAACCAAGTTTTAATGAAATATTAAATAAAATGGTTAACGGTATAGAGAAAGAATCAGCACATCGATTTAAAATACCACTTGGGATACCATCAGGACCATGAGTAAATGATGTCTTTAACTTTTTTAGGTTTATTAATATAGACTCGCTATCGAGAGTAGGAAAAGATACAGATGGGTTCGATGCGATCTCATATGGGTAGTGAGTTTTACCGTCATATGCAGCTTCGGAGTAAGTACTTGAAAAAAAGTCAGCAAACATGTCACTTATAACATCAGAATTAATAGATTCCTCATTATTAAATTTCATTACTGATGGGTAACCACTCGATTTTCTTTTGGAATTAACGAAGGAGTAAAAAGATTTAGGATCCCGGGTAAAATTTCTTTTCATTTTAATTAAATAATTTTTATATAAAGAATGAATGAGAAGGTTATATTCTGAACGACTCACAGAATACCTTGCATAGTCAACAGCAGAAACACCTATTTTAAACGATGTTATACTCCTAGGTTGCGAGTAACTAAATTTATTTATGGAAAAATCAATTTCAGTACCCAATTTTGTATTTAAATAATATTTAACATCATCAATTGTTGTATCACTAGCTAAACGTGAAACAAAAACATATCTTTTCGAGGGTATAACGACTAATGGTTTGGGAGTAGTTAAGTCATCAGAGTCTTTCACCGTTCCAGAACTAGATGAACCAGATTGGAGACCAGCTGAATACATTTCAGAATGAATTATATCCATGTTAGAAGATTTTGTATAATTGCATGGAACAGGATTTGAATCAAGGATATGTGTAGGCACTTCAGGAATAACAGGATTCGTATTAGGAGTTTTTAGGATAGAGGAATAACTTATTGATTATTCCACCGAAGATGCAGGTAAAGCTTCATTCTGATTCCGTGGAATTGCAGGCATGTTGCTAGTTTTATTTTTATTTCTAGATGATTTACGGCGTTTTGGTGATAATTCAGGAGTATGCACATTTTTGAGTTGCTTAAAATCTTCAAATAAATTACCATAAGCATCAATTTCATTAGATAAAGCAGCAAATTTATTTTTTAGATTAGAAAAAGTATCCTTAGTTGATTGAAAAAATCGGTAGAATTCAACATCAATTTTTTGACAATCACTGCAGCACCATTTTAACCCTTTAACGTTATTCACAGCTTCAGCAACAAGGGTTTTTAGACCACTGCACTTATAATGACAAAGACTCTGACAGAGCCAGCAACTTATCATTCTCTCATCATCATCAGATATTGTACAGTTTTTAATTATGCATTTATATCTTGACTCACTCATAGTGAAAGATGGATAAATGGATAGGATTGAAAATGTAAAAAAGTTTTCGTGCACAACCTATAAAATTCAAAATGAACGGAAAAATGTATATGTAATTTGACGTATAGGTGGCACTTTAAGTTATTCAGAGTTGCACTTTAAGTTATATTAAGATGTACGATCAGCTGATTTAAGTATAAAAAAGTTTGTTGTATGTTTGAATGTGTATTTATGTTTTAAACAAGTTTTTATTTTTATAATTGTCACTATTAAACAAGTGTGGACAAAGCACTGCTTTAATTAGCACAGTTAATAAACAATTAAATAATTAAATTGAAGTTGTTTTAAAAATTTTTAACACTTTAAAAACACAAGAAATTTTATTTTAAAGATGACAGTAATGAAAAAGCACGTCTGTCCGAATTATTAGGGTGGCACTTTGCCACAGATATATATATATATAACAGTACTTTGTTTTTGAGAAATGAAAGAGAATTCTTTGTTTTACGAGATGTATTTAAACTTTTTTCCGCTGCATTTTTTAGTTATTGTGGGATTTCCCGTTATGTTTGTAATGAAGTCTATATTTTTGTTATTGTTTTTTTTATGAAATTAAATAAAACTGTATACTTTAAGTTTTTCCGAAATGTCTACTTTTCTTTAAACAAAAAAATTTTGATGTGTATTTAAACTTTAGTCTCTAACTGTATATAATATAACATGTATAAAATATAACATAATTTGGCCACATAATTTCACTATTAGAAGCCGATCAGAGACAAAAGTCAAAAAACGACCCACCCTAATGTATACCTAATTGAAATAATGTAAGAACTTTTATAAACTTTATTTTATAGATTAAAGATTTTATTAAATTTGTAAGGTTTTACAGATTGATCATAATAATTTATCGCCTAAAGAAGATTCTTTCTTGGTTGACATGAGTCTGAAGTAGAACCCCTTCTTAACAAAAGAGTATTATTTTTTAGTGTTATTTTAAATATGTGATACAAAAAACTATACATATTATTGTTTTTTCTATCCATGCCATTTTTCTGTAAGTCAAATCTGTTTTTAATTATTTTGTGACACTCAGTTTTTTGTCTGAGTGTAAGTACTAGTTAGGATCTAAGCCTTATTCCCCTTTGTTGTACCTTTGGGTGTTTTGATGGATTTATACATAGATTCTAACGGTAATCTTGGGCTAATATTGTTATTAGCCTTTGTAGCGAATTTCTTCTTTCTATTCGCTTTGAAGACCGCCATCGTTAACGTCCACCTGCAGCCTGCCAAACCTTTTTAATATAAAATTTATATTTTATATTAACCAATTTTAAAGGTAAATAAAACTTGAAGATTCTGATCTCTTTTTCTATTAAAACTAAATACCTGTCTTTTTATTTTATATTTTTTTAATTCACGCACAAATATTGGTCCTTCGAGCCGGATAATTGGAGTTTTTATTGAAGTTTGTATCGTCTTTATTTTTTTTTCACTTTAAACATCATCTTCATCAGCTCCTTTTTTGGAAAATAACTTTATCATTATCGTCAAGAAATCATTCATTGGATAAGCAGGTTTTTTGTATAAATAAAAAGAAATAGATAATAAAAGAAATTAAAAAAAGAACAAATACACACGTAAATAAATGTCATATTGATCGCTTTATCAACTTTGTGATATTTTCTACAGTACTTTTTTGACATTTAAGTGCAAAATATATTGACCGTGCGTTTTATTTACATGGACGGACGGAATATTAATATTAAAAATAAATTTTTTATAGTGCAAATTTTAATAATTTTCCTTAATTTTTTATTTCATTAAGAAAATCGGAAATATTTCGAATTTATAAATGAAATAAAAAAAATTGGCGTTTATAATTAAATTGTGTGAGCCGCCGTGGTATAGCAGGTTAGTCATCCGCCTAGCATACCGAGGTCCCAAGTTCAATCCCCGCCGGAAAAAAAATTTTCAAAAAAAGCGGCGGTTCACCTCATAACTCAGCTAGCCACTGGTTATTGAGTATTAGGCTATGTAAAACTTCTCTAACTAATGCATTAGCCATTCGGAGTCGGCGTTAAAACGTAGGTCCCTTTCAATGAGTCTAAAAAATAGAATCGGATGCAGCTCATTGTCTGAGAGAAGTACCCCTTGTTTCAATTGGAATGTTGTCGGGGAATTATAAATAAAAAAAATATATAATCAAATTTGTTTAATTAAATATTTACATTTACAATAAATAAAGAAGAATGCCTGAGACAGCACTTTGGATGCCGTTTTCGCTTTTGACGCTAATTTCAGTCGCATAAATGAGGAAGTTCATGCAGTGTATACCTTGGGAGTTCACAGTGATGAACTTAGACTTTTATGGGACAAAGTGAAGGTGACTTACGAAAATTGTTTAGTTTTTTTTAAATACTTCGGACAAAGTAAGAAACAGGTGTTCACAAAAGAGGCATCCGCTATTTTTTTACAATGGAAAAAGACGGGACAAGAAATTCATAATGATATGGTGAATGTGTTAGGTGAAAGTGCTCCTTCATATGCAACAGTAAAAAATTGGGTTGCTGAATTTAAGCGTGGTCGTACCAGCATTGAAGATGAACCACGTAGTGGACGTCCAAAAACAGCAACAACAACAGAAAGCCAAAGTGCATGATATGGTATTAAATGATCGACGAATAAAAGTGCGTGAATTAGCTAATATCATGGGCATCTCAAATGATCGAGTCCATTTCATTTAGCATGAAGAACTACAGATGAAAAAGCTTTATGCAAGATGGGTGCCGCATTTGCTAACAGTCGACCAAAAACGCATAAGCGAAATAAAATGGATTTTAAGCGTCGTTTCATAACTGTTGATGAGACATGGATCCACCACTATACTCCAGAGATAAAGGAACAATCCAAACAATGGACTTAAGCTGAAGGAAGTGCCCCAAAGAAGGCAAAAGCAATTCAATCGGCTGGCTAGGTTATGGCAACGGTGTTTTGGGACTTCAAAGGTATTTTATTGATTGACTATCTGCAAAAGGCTAAAACAATAAATTCAGAGTACTATTGCAACATTTTGGATCAATTAAATGTACAAATTCGAGAAAAACGTCCTGGCTTACAACACAAAAAATTATTTTTCATCAAGATAACACACCAGCTAAAACCAACAATTTAAAGTACGAGTTGCTTGATCACCCACCTTATTTTCCTGATTTAGCTCCCAGTGACTTTTACCTGTTCCCAAATCTAAAAAAAATCCTTGCTGGCAAGCGTTTTACCTCAAATGAAAATGAAATTACAGCTGTAAACCACTATTTTGAAGGCTTTGAGGAAAACTATTTTAATCAAGGGATAGAATTGCTAGAAAAGCGTTGGACTAAGTGTATTGAAGTTTCAGGAGACTATATAGAAAAATAAAAATATTTTTGAAAAACTAACTATTCTCTTTCATTGGTAGGCTAAGAAGTTTCCGAACTGCCCTCGTAAAATCGGTTGATGTCGCTTCATCTAAATATTATGCGTCGTACAATGCTATTGTGAATTGTATTGGCATAATTCAATAAAATTTATAAAAGTTTGAGGTGAAAAGCAAAATCATTGATTCACCGGTTAAGAATCCAGGTCATAATTTAACGTTGCCTCCTTGTGACGTTGACACGTTCGAGGGTAATTATTTGACTTACTTTTCGTGAAATTTTTATAGCTATATACATTTATAGTTCGCGACTTAGCAATATCGAGCGATTATGTCGCCTTCTACGGAAGACAAGTGTTGAAGCCAAGGAAATAATTTTCAAATATCCGCATGCGCGTATGAAAATCCGCGCATGTTGGTTAAAAACCAACTTAAATTACTTTTTAATTCACTGCGTCGAATAAGACGTTAAATAATACTAGTCTGAACGACAGTTTATATGTAGGAGCCACTTTGCAGGCAGATTTAGTCCTCCTAATTCTTAGCTGGAAACTATTTCATTGTGTTTTTAATTGTGAAATAAGACAAAGGAACAGGCAGATTCGTTTGGGCCCTTCTCAGACTCCTAATCAACGCATATTTTCTACATCTTCTCCGACGGAGTATTCGCGCAGTACCTAGCCATACGGACGTTTCTGCAATTGGCTGAGGATTCTGAGTCTCAGTATCCTCGTGCGGCTCATATCTTGCAGCACTGTATGTACGTTGACGACGGATTGACAGGTGCCCATGATATACCAACACCCGTTTTGGCCAGGTCTTGTCTTCTGCCAAATTTGAACTTAGAAAGTGCACTTCGAATAACTTAAAAATTTTAGATGAGGATTTTGGATTCTAAACTTTTATCGTTTGTAGAGTCAAGTAGTTCTAAGACGTTAGGCATACAGTGGAATGCACAATTGGATTCCTTCTTCTTTAGGGTCGAACCGATTCGGGACTAACCGAAACATACCAAAAGGGAAGTGCTTAATTATTCTCCTGGATCCTCAGTTGAACTTCATGTTTTTCTGACGCCACAGAAAAAGCATACGCCTCGGTGATATATATATATACTTCTGTATATATATATATATATATATATATATATATATATATATATACTTCTGTATATATATATATATATATATATATATATATATATATATATATATATATATATATATATATATATATATATATATATATATATATATATATATATATATATATATATATATATATATATATATATATATATATACATATATATATATATATATATATACATATATATATACATATATCGGGTGTTTTTTATTGAGGTATAGAACTTTAAGTTGACATCACTTTTTTAACTGGCGGCCATTTTGTCAGCTGTCAAGTGATTAATATTTACTTTGGTTTGCCATTTCATCATGAACAGGTTGACAAAAGAACAACGCTTGCAAATCGTGCAAATTTATTTTGAAAATAATGGTTCAGTTCGCGAAGTTTACCGCAAGCTCCGTCCATTTTATGGTCGACATAATCGTCCATCAGAGCAATTAATTCGGTTAACCATGGATCGTTTTCGCACTACGTTTACTCTATGTGATAATACGCATCCGCAGCGACGTCGAACAGAGCGCACCGAAGAAACAATTGCCGCTGAAGAGCAAAGTGTTGAAGAGGACCCGAATGAATCGATTCGCCACCGTGCACAGCAATTGGAGCTTTGTCCATCAACTTTATGGAAGATTTTTCGCAAAGATCTTGCCTTGCGACCTTACAAGATCCAGCATGTACAAGAATTAAAGCCGCGAGACCATGCAATGCGTCGTGATTTTGGTGTATGGGCCGAAAATGAGATTGATCTCGATGCTGATTTCCATTGCAAAATTTTGTTCAGTGATGAACAATGTTGCTACGTCAACAAGCAAAATTGCCGCATTTGGAGTGAAGAGAATCCACATGAGACCCTTGATACGCCATTACATCCACAAAAACTGACTGTTTGGTGTGCTCTATGGGCTGGTGGAGTCATTGGGCCATACTTCTTCCGAAATAATGCTGGAAAGTCAGTTACCATAAATGGAGACCGGTATAGAGCCATGATAACCGACTATTTTGTTCCCCAATTGGATGGCATGAATGTGGATGAGTTGTGGTTCCAACAAGACGGCGCTACACGCCACACAGCGCACGTCACAATTGATTTATTGAAGAAAACATTCGATGAGCGCATAATTTCGCGGAATGGACCTGTCAATTGGCCACCAAGATCGTGCGATTTGACACCACTGGATTATTTTCTTTGGGGATATGTGAAGTCGCTCGTCTACGCCAACAAACCAGAAACGTTAGGGAACTTGGAAGCCAACATTCGTGGCGTTATTGCCAACATACGGCCCCATATGCTCGAAAAAGTAGTTGAAAATCGGACCTGTAGAATTGGCTTTATTCGAGCCAGCCGCGGCGGCCACATGCCCGAAATCATATTTAAACATTAATGGCATAAAATTATCCTTCCAATAAAGCCTAATTGATGGACATTAAAACGATTTTCTTGTGTTTTATTTCAATTCGAAGTTCTATACCTCTAAAAAAACACCCATTATATATATAAGGATTTTTGAGTTGGGTGCAGTATTAGCTTCAGAGCAGTTGAAAACAGTCGTAACTGAAATACATATTCATTTTGAACAAATAAATTGCTGGGCAGACTCAACAATTGTGCTTAAAAAGCCTCCGACTAGTTAGTGTATGTCGAATACAAGAAAACGATGGTAAACACAATTGGTACCATGTCGAATCGGGGGATAATCCCGCTGATTTGGGAAGTCGTGGCGTTACTCCGACGGAGTTAACCGACAGTTCGCTTTGTAAAAGGAAGCATCCTCTACGAGCTTGCTTCCGGCTTAAAAATCTGAAATATGCAGATCGGATTCGTCACGCCCAGATTTTCGGCTATTGCTCTCGATATCTTGGTCTCTCCATATGACTGTCCAAGTCAAGCAAAATGCAGGATTTGTCACGACGCTGCATGATAACGTCACTAGAAACCCAAAGCAATGAAAGAAAATCAGACCACTCCTATCGCGTCCGGCCGGCCGTGGTTCAAGTCCCCGTCCGCCCGTCTATAGAATTCTCGCCGACCTTACGGGTCAAGATCGTTGTGGGCAAGCGGGAAGTTGATGTCCGGGCCGTGCTTGACTTTTGTTGTAGCCATAGCTACTTATGCGATCAGCTAATTCAGCAAATAAAGCTACCGGTAAGGAAGATAAATCAGAACACTTACTGTCGGTTTAAAATCCGATTGACGTACGATCCCGCGCTTAAAATAACCCTTTTTTTAAGGCAAATACTGCCTATACAATTGTATATAGAGTATATAGGAATTGAGTTACCTTATTTGGAAAGGGGGTAGTAGAGAAGAGAAATGTGGTGAAAGGAAAAGATAAAGCTTTATATTATTATTCATACTGTGTCGCTCTTGTTCTGGGACCTGAAGTCAGCCAGCTGGTCTTGAAAGGCAAAATCCATTCGAGTGGCTCAACACACAACTTTCGGATGGGTGTTATCCGGCGTGTCACCGATTTAACGGCCTATCTTTATTTAATTTTTTTATATTTTTACATTTTAATAAAGTGTTTTTTGTTATTTCAAAAAATTAATTTTTAATGTTCTAATTTTGTATTACTACGTTCCTGCAAGGTGGGCGGCAATGTTTAGGTCAAATCTGTTTTTAATTATTTTGTGACCCCTGGATGTTTTGATGGGTTTATGCACAGATTCTAACGAGTAACGGTATCCTTGGGCTAATATTGTTATTAGCTAATTTCTTTCTATACGCTTTGAAGACCGCCATCGTTGACGTCCATCTGCAGCCTGCCAAACCTTTTTTATATAAAATTTATACTTTACATTAACCAATTTTTAAGGCGAATAAAATTTGTAGATTTTGATCCCTTTTTCTATTAAAACTAAATATCTGTCTTTTTATTTTATATTTTTTAATTCACGCACAAATAGTAAGTTTAGGTGTTTTTAAATTTAAATAATCGCTGTTCCTTTTAACTAATATATTGTGTACGAGGAAGCATGTTTTCCTCTGTTTTCGTATGAAATTATGAATCTGCTAGATAAAATACCAAAAGCTCTTTCGGCCACTTATCCTGCTCGAGATAGTCTCAAATTAAAAGTTTGACAACTTTTAATCTTTTTTTATATTAGTAGGGTTTCATTATATATTTTTGTAGCGGAACGCATCATCACTAACAATGACATAAGGAAGACAGCGTCCATTCCCAATAGTGACGTTACTTAGTCTCGTTTAGTGTTTACTTAGAGTTTCACACACCTGAAGTAATGAGAACACAAGTTTTTACCCTTTCCGGGGATACAAATGAAGATTCTTTATTGATTAATTCTGGTCGGTGGATAATATATTTTCGTGTTCACAATATAATCCTTAACTTATTAATTTCGGGTTTTCTTTAAATAATTTCGGGTATTATTATTATAATCCTTAATTTATTAATTTCGGATTTTCTTAATAAATTTCGGGTATTATTATAATCCTTAACTTATTAATTTCGGGTTTTCTTAATATACTTCGGGTGTTATTATTATTGTTATAGCAGTAACACTCGGATTTAGCGATTTCAATCGGATGAAGGTGAATCGATAAAAATCGGGGATTTCCAGCTACCAATCGGATATAGATAAAGTCGGGTTATTTCATAATCTAAATACTTAAATATACGTCTACAATATTACTTCAAGAAATAATACTATTCTATTATTAGAATTCTGACTTAAACTAAACGGCCAAAGCCGTTGTACGAAACAGTCTGCCGAAGCCGCTGTGTCAAAGCCGACAACCGAAGAAGTTATGCCAAAAGATTCAGCCGAAGCCCTTCCTCGTAAAGAACTTGAACACTTTTATAGATAAACGCATAAACAACATACGAATTATACTTTTATATCCCGTACATAAAATAAATATGAATATATTTGTAATAAGTAATTGAAAGGGGTATTTATGTATGTTTCTGTATATTTTAGGTGTAATCAAATCTATCAATTGAATATTGGATTTTTAATATAGTTTTTACAAGAAATATAATAATTAGGGTAAAAAAAAATCGATGCCGATCAGCTTTTAGGGATTCAAGAGAATTAAATACTTACTTTTTGTGGATTAAAAATCCCAAAAAAAAAATTTAAATGATTGAGATTGGTTCTTTAAAAGATGAAAAACTTTAAAGAGAAGAAGCGTGGTAGATTCAAGATTTTCTTCGTGATGCTTGTATTAGAGAAACCTCATAGAGCTCTTCATCCCTATCTGTGTTAACTTCTTTCTACACGTTTCAAGAAGAAGCCTCATGTTCATTGTTCAATGCAAACCGGTTTAAAAATCGTAATCGATTTTCACCTCTTGGATTCAACAAATACTCTTTTAATATCGTTTAAGAGTCCGGCACGTCCTACATGTCATCTAGACTGCTATAAATTAATATAGAATAACACCCTATATTTTGGGAGTATCATTGGAGGCTATATTAGATGAAGAAGACTTTAAAAAGAAAAACGAATTTAAATTTTGTGAATGCAAAGTACCTCAATAAAATTAAGATTTACTTTTTATTAATAAGCAACCAAATATCCTCTTATTCAATTGAAATAGATTTGTTGTATCGATTTATCCGAAAAACGACATTTAAAACTGTCAAAATCACATATGTATATATATTTATGGAAAAATTTACCTTTAGAATATCTAAAATCTAAGACTGATTTGCACCCATCTCGAATTTTTTTAAGTTTTTGAAAATAATGGGTTTTTTAATGCTTATAAAAATTATGATGTTGTGAGTTCCATTTCATAAATTACTTTTTTACAAATTTTTATGATTTAAAATTAGATTAATAATTAGCCCACTGTATCACCCACTGTTGAATGCGAGTAGTTAAGATCATCTATTGAACTGCCATTTTTTGTAGCGTCCGTCACAGCACTTTAGGTTAGGTTAGGTTAGGTTGAAAAGGTGATGCCAGGAGAGTGGCATCTTCACTCGGAGACCTTCGGGTCCATTATGATCCTTTCTGAAAGTAAATAAATGATAGCGGAAAGAGAAAGAGAGAAAAGAGTGAAGGGAGTAGTTCTAGAAAGCGTTAAAGATAGAGAAAGAAAATCGTAGAGAAGAGAAGTGTTGACCAAAAACGCTTCCCTAGGGAAGAGAGACCCGTCTAACTAAGCCATCTGGGTCTCAAAATAAAACCAACAACATCAGTCAGTTTGCACTGCTGTATGTCTCCCAGTTCCTCATGGAATCTATTGCCTAGAAATTTAAGTCTCTGGTTTTGGAGCATAGGACAGTGACAGAGGATATGCTCGACCGTTTCGGACGAGTCCGCGTATAAGCATAGTCTGCAGATGTCCTAAATTGCTCCATCCCATCTACTACGTCTGGAATTCAGGGCGCAGTGTCCAGTTAGAACACCTATGCATTTCCTAAGACTGGTTCTGCTAAGACCTAGCAGGAGCTTGGTCTTGCGTATATCTAAGTTGGGCCATAAGGTCCTAGATATCGTGCAAGTGTCCAAGACTTGATGCCCATAAAATGGTGACATATAAGTGGAGCTATCTCTGTCACCGCGAGTATCAGGTCCTGACTCGAGCCAAGTCTTGCGATCGTCAGCAATTTCGTTGCCTTCGATGTCGCAATGACCAGGAACCCAGCAAAGTCTTACCGTATAAGTATCAGCCAGGCTGATTATAGCTGATCTACATAACTTGACTAGTTTTGAGGTAATGCTACATCCTTCTAAGGCTTTAAGAGCAGCCTGACTATCAACGTAGATTGTCACCTCGCTGTCCACAGGAATATTGTGTGAGATAAGTTCGGCGGCTTTCAGAATGGCAAAGATTTCTGCTTGAAAAACACTACACTCATCTCTAAGCCTGTAGCATTCCCTAATATTCTGATTTCTTAAAAAAACACCAGCGCCGGTGCCGATTTCCATTTTAGAACCATCTGTGAAGATCGAGTTCCCCTCAAGGAGCGATTGACGATTATCCCAGCTAGTTCTATCGGGTGTTTTTTATTGAGGTATAGAACTTTAAGTTGGCATCACTTTTTTAACTGGCGGCCATTTTGTCAGCTGTCAAGTGATTAATATTTAGTTTGGTTTGCCATTTCATCATGAACAGGTTGACAAAAGAACAACGCTTGCAAATCGTGCAAATTTATTTCGAAAATAATGGTTCAGTTCGCGAAGTTTACCGCAAGCTCCGTCCATTTTATGGTCGACATAATCGTCCATCAGAGCAATTAATTCGGTTAACCATGGATCGTTTTCGCACTACGTTTACTCTATGTGATAATACGCATCCGCAGCGACGTCGAACAGTGCGCACCGAAGAAACAATTGCCGCTGTAGAGCAAAGTGTTGAAGAGGACCCGAATGAATCGATTCGCCACCGCGCACAGTAATTGGAGCTTTGTCCATCAACTTTATGGAAGATTTTGCGCAAAGATCTTGGCTTGAGACCTTACAGGATCCAGCTGGTGCAAGAATTAAAGCCGCGAGACCATGCAATGCGTCGTGATTTTGGTGTATGGGCCGAAAATGAGATTGATCTCGATGCTGATTTTCATCGCAAAATTTTGTTCAGTGATGAGGCTCATTTTTGGTTGAATGGCTACGTCAACAAGCAAAATTGCCGCATTTGGAGTGAAGAGAATCCACATGAGACCCTTAAGACGCCATTACATTCACAAAAACTGACTGTTTGGTGTGCTCTATGGGCTGGTGGAGTCATTGGGCCATACTTCTTCCGAAATAATGCTGGAGAGTCAGTTACCATAAATGGAGACCGGTATAGAGCCATGATAACCGACTATTTTGTTCCTCAATTGGATGGCATGAATGTGGATGAGTTGTGGTTCCAACAAGACGGCGCTACATGCCACACAGCGCACGTCATAATTGATTTATTGAAGGAAACATTCGATGAGCGCATAATTTCGCGGAATGGACCTGTCAATTGGCCACCAAGATCGTGCGATTTGACACCACTGGATTATTTTCTTTTGGGATATGTGAAGTCGCTCGTCTACGCCAACAAACCAAAAACGTTAGGGGACTTGGAAGCCAACATTCGTGGCGTTATTGCCAACATACGGCCCCATATGCTCGAAAAAGTAGTTGAAAATTGGACCTGTAGAATTGGCTTTATTCGAGACAGCCGCGGCGGCCACATGCCCAAAATCATATTTAAACATTAATGGCATAAAATTATCCTTCCAATAAAGCCAAATTGATGGACATTAAAACGATTTTCTTGTGTTTTATTTCAATTCGAAGTTCTATACCTCTAAAAAAAACACCCATTATCTGGAATAATGACATCTGGTACAGAACTGAACAGCAGTTCCTTGACTAGATAGTCAGATGCAGTAGAACCTGACTGAAAGCAAGGGACATTCGTTCGGTTCAGTATGCTGGTATGTCTTGTCTGCCTGTGCCTAAGTATGCCTGACTCATGCAGCCTTAGAAGACATCTGGTTGCTGTTCCCTTTATGAATAGATCTAAAGGGAATAGAGACAGCATCACGTCTAAGGCCGCCTGAGGAGTGCTCCTTAGGGCCCTAGAGATGCCTATACTGCAACTCCTTTGAACTTTGTTCAAGAGGCTAAGAAAGGAGACTTTATTTACCGCCCACCATACTGCGCACCCGTATGTCAGAACTGGTCTTACAATGGTTGTGTATATCCAGTATACTACCATTGGTTCCTGCAAAAGTAGTAGGCGTTAAGTCCCTTTTTCACCCTCTCAAGCGTGTTCCTCTTCCAAGATAGCTTCCTATCTAGAATGATGCCTAGGAATTTGGCTTCTAACGATAGTCCTAACTCTACTCCATTAAGTACTAAAAGTTTGAAAGACTCAACCTTGTACCTCCTAGTGAATAAGACTAACTCTGTTTTTCAGGGTTGACCCCCAGTCCTTTGTCATCGGCCCATGAGGAGAGGTTGTCTAGTGCCGATTCCATGATTTCACTGATTGCATTTAGATATTTACCCGATACCAGTATTACCACGTCATCAGCATAGGCGACAATCTTCCTACCTAGATAGTCAAATCTTTTAAGTATGATGTGAGTGAGTTTGGCCTTCTGACTTTAGTTTTGAGATCTTTAAGATCCGTAGACCACCATCTGGGTTGTTTACGTTTACCAGGGAAAGTTAAAGGACAGCTCTCATGGTAGCTGTCCAAATAGCTTTTACTGAGTACCGACACCAGGGCATCCGATTCCTTTAGAGAGAACACTTTCAAGGGAATATTTGCTGTCTTGGCGTCAAGGAGCCTACTAAAGTTTTCCCAGTTTGTTTTCCTGGGATTCTTAAAGGGTTCTTGTTCAGCCTTATTGAAACTAACAGTGAAGGAGATCAAGCAGTGATCCGAAAAGGAGCACTAGCTAGAGACCCTCCACTTATCAATAAGGTTATCTCTGTTGTTAGTCAGCGTGATGTCTATCACTTCTTCTCTATCATTCACTCTAAACGTTGGCATATTGCCCTTATTACAGATAATAAGATTGTTAGTAGTGATAAAATCAAAAACTGACTTACCTCTTATGTTAATATTACTGCTACCCCATTGGTAGTGATGTGCGTTGGCGTCGCAACCCAGGACTAGAGGTGTTTTGTCCATGGACTCCACCAGATGGCGGACATCACTACCCGGCGGATCTTCTGGCTCGTACAGTAGGTATACAGAAGCCATTGCGAAGATTGCCTTCCCTTTGACTTTCTTTACGACAACTGTTAGATCGCCATTGCTGTAGGAATTAGAAAATTGTAAACTAAGTTCACTTTTAGCTAAAATGCATGTTCTTACCTTGTCGCCCGTACTTGGTGTATATATGTGACCTTTAGTCCGCATACCTTGTTTCGGCGGATCCAAGGCTCCTGGACTAAGGCCACATCTACATTAGAATAGACAAGAAGTCTTGTCATTTCGGCTGAAGCTGCTTCACAGTGGTGTAGATTCAACTGCGCCACCAGCAGCTTCCTTGGTTCCCCCCTGTTTAGAATATCTAAACCGATTCTATTTTCTTGAAGGATTCCAAATCCACGGAAAATTTGAAATCCTTTCCCTTACCCTCCTTACAACTAGAGGAAGTTATGACCCTCCACTGCGTTGTAAGGAAATCGTTCTGTTTCTGCAAGGCAGACAGTATGGTTTCCGTGGACCTAACAGGGTAAGGGAACCATACAGACAGAACACGCCTCAAGGGTAACTTAGAGGCTTCTACCACATCCAGTTTGGCAGACGGGCAGAGGTCACCGCAGCCGTCAACCACAGTTTTTAGGAAGTCGAAAGATTTCCTATTACTGCAGTTGACGATCTTCACTCCCCTACGCCATTCCGCACCCTCGAAGGATATAGCCTCCTTGGCACCCTCAAAAAGACCAATGTCATCAATTATCCGAGCTTCAATCAACTTCCATAGACCACTCTTGATCCTGATGTAGGGATCGTTGTGATCAATAACAGCTGTTTGAAGTATATCAAGGCTCACTGACTTCTTGATCTTTTTGCTAGTAGAGGGTTGCTCATCACTAGACCTAGCCCTCTTGGCGCTAACCTTACGGTTACATGCCTGGGGATCTAGGGATTTGCCACCCTCTATTACCTTGCTCGCTTTCACAGCCCCAGTAACGGTTTTGTCGGCGGCAGGCTTATTCGGTTCCGCCTTACGAGAATTGGCAGTTTCCACCGCAGTTGCCGCGCAGGTAGCTGTGGGTTCAACGGCAATCCCTCGCATGGCGCAAGCAGAGAAGATGCCAAAAAGCTCCAGGGTAGAGCCGTAAGTTTTTTCAAACTTAGTGACACTTTGCCTGTGCCTGTTAATCATCTTCCTCTCCTTAGGCTTGAGCAGCGTAGGATCTCTATTGGCCATCCTTTTGAGATAGGCCAACGAGTTCCTAGTGCCACTTTTCGCCTTATCAAATTTCGTTCGACAGTCTCTTGATGGCGGAGAATCCACCACAGAATCCTGCCGAACGAGCTGTCCGTTCGAGGATGATGGGATTTCCAGAGGCGGATCCTCCTGAGCCGCCATCTCCTCCGAACCAGCAGACGCTGATGTGGATCCCGCCACTCCTGGTGCGGAGTCGAGACCTTATCAGTGACGACTGCCCTACCAGGACTCATTTCTGCCTTTCCAACCAGGGAACCACGCAGAATCTTCTCCGGGTCCTTTTCAGACTCAGTGGAGTTGGCAACCTGTCGATTCCCTGAGAAAGCCCTATCCATCGTTTCCCGAGTTACTGGAGGAGATCCCGCTAGAGGCTGTTCATCACTGTGATCTCACTTTCCGAGTCAGACTCAAGCGTTATATCCGTGGAGAGGGAGGAATCCAGCAGAACCTCTGTCGCTCCCACTATTTCCTCTAGGTCCGTCAGTATTTGTCTCTTCTGACGGAGAATGTCTAAGTCGATGTCACTTAAAGTCAGTGCGTCAATATCGTCCATCCCTACTGTGTCCCGTATTATCCTGAAGCTACGCTCTAGGGTGATCTCATCCTTGTCGATTTGTTTTGTTATTTTTTTTTTTTTTGTGGGGTTTTTTGTGTTTGCTATTGAAAGAAATTTTGTTCCCACTAGTGTGGGGGAAAAAACGTCACCCACGTCATAACCCCCCGTAACGCGGGAGCAACATTATACTGCGGAGGCATTCAGCAGTGCACCGTTGAAACACAGTCTCCTAGAGGGCTGACTTCGCAATTCGATTCGAAAGAAACTAATACTTGAACCTACCCGCTCAGAGCGAATTGATTCGAGTGCAGTTACAATCGAGTCGAAAAACGTAGTAGCCCCCTTGGTAACCCCCGACTGCGAAGCCCATGGCACGGTCAAAAACGCAATAACAAAGGGGCTTGGGGGGGTAGTTTAAAGTAGCACCCACTACTACCTGTTTGGTTCGCGAGGGATACATCCCTTACCCCTCACACGTGGTTGGGGAATCAGTCACTCAATCGGTGACTGGCTCCCCACCCTCGTGTGAGAGGCATTCCCCTATCCACCACCTGGGGACGCGCCCTCTAGGGATTATGTTCCCCCGAGGGCACAGCACTTTAAGTGCGAATAGTTTTTTTTTCTAAAACTAGCATGCAATTAGAAAGTACAATCGATGCGCTATAATTCTCTGAAATCTGTGCGAAGTTTTACGAGAAGTTTGCCAATGCCACCAAATTTATCTTTACTTTCAATTACGTTCGTTCATGGAACCATATAATCGGTGATAAGGCTTTGGGAAGGTGGCAGGAAATTAAACTTTTGCATCGATAGCCAGACATACAAGATCTCAAATCGTTTTGAAATTTCTGAGTATTAGTATCTATTGGATTGAAAAGAAATTTTAAACTTAAGTTGAGAAGATCTACAAAAAATATGCTCATATGTGTAGGTTATCTCTTTTAGGTTTCGAGATATTTGGGTAAAAATGAATTTTTGGGTTGATTTTTTACCTATTTTTTAAGAATTTTTTGATCTGGTGGATGCATCTGAATACCAAAAAATGTTTAAGAATATTCGTTAAATTTGTAATAAAATTCTGAATAATTTTTGTGCAATTAGGTTATAGATATCTTCTTTGATTTAAAAGGTTAAAATATTCAAAGTTGAAACTTAAAAAAAATTTCGCTTTTTTTTTAAGTTTTTCCTACAAGATAGCTATATTTTTTCACTAATAAAAAAATATTTTCTTAAGAAACATAAAAAGATTTTTAACCCTAGAACGTCATCCTTCGTCAAAATGACTACGGACAATTTTATTTTGAAATTAAAAAAAAGGGGACTATAATATGTTAAGTTTTTATTAATAATTAAGAAATAAACAAATGAATTTCTTTAGAAATTTATTAAAAAGAGTCTATTAATACATAAGAAAACTATTTCGGTATCCATTTTTGCTCACGTCGAGTTTTATAGTCTCTTGAAGTATAGGTAGTCAAAATGACGAAGGATGACGTTAGATTATGTAAAATAAGGATGACGTTCCAGGGTTAAAGTTTTTAAAAGAAAACATAACAACATTTTCCATAAAGGTTGTTTGGAAATTAAGTTTTCCTTAAACATTATATCCTTTATGTATTTTCCATCAAAAAAGGGTATTCCCTTTCTTACACTGTCCAAACTAATCGATTTGGACAATTCAAACCCAAGGATTCTATATACTTTCTTTTCCTCTTTTTCCTTTTCATACTCTTCGTCAAACCACAATTTTAATTTTTCAAAAAAGATGTTTTTTTTTAATCATAAATTGTGATTCCTTTTTATCTCCCTCATATCTATTAAACTCATTATGAAATGTTTCATAATGACGTTTTAATGAGGACTCTTTATCGTTCTTAAATGTTTTATAACACAAAAGACATTGTACATATATTGTTAAAAGCATTTTTTATCATAAAATATTTTTCAAACATCATAAAACTTTAAATCAATAAACCAAAATACAAATTTAAAAAATTACCGCTAGCATATGCATTCGCTGGTGACTCAATGCAGTGGTGTCAATTATGATTGTGTTGGTGAGATTACTCTTGACTCTTACATTCCTAGCGGGAAAAATGTGCGGTTGCGAGGCCTTGAGATTTGTACAGCTAAAGAAAATGCAGAAAAATACGAAGACAAGTATTTTTTATTTATCAATGCGGATTTTGATAAATAAGAAATAGATGAGGTTAATTTTATTTTTTTAATGTAGAAACATCGTAGTCTTCACGATTATTAAATAAGTTTTACTTTACCGTTATTGGCTAAATGATAAATAAATATAATTTGTACTTTGCAATAGACAAATAAAGTTAACATACATACACATAATCAAAAAAGTCTCCGTACAGCGAGACATTTTTTACGTTTTAGCAATTTGCAAAAAATTGAAGCTATTTTTTACCTTTATTTTTGCTTTGTTTAATTCATTAACTTCGTAACTATAACCCACTATATTAAAATTAATAATAATTTTAAAAGAAACAACAAAAAAACTAAAAAACATTTTCCATTTCATAAAAAGGCACCAAAAAAGTCTCCGTACAGTAAATTTCTTAAAAACTATGATTTAAAAAAATCTTAAATCTAATATGATGTTGGGCCTCCTTTATTGGTTATAACAGCCTTTAGTCTATTTTTCATCGAATGGACCAGCTTTTGTGTAGTTTGGGGGTCGATTTTTTCCCATTCGTCCTTGATCACAGCTTTAAGCTGGTTAATATTGGAAATATCGTGTTCGCGAATCTTTTTTCCCAAGTGATCCCACAGATGCTCAATTGGGTTGAGGTCTGGTGATTGCGCCGGATGATTTAATTGATGGGGAACATGGTAAAGGAGCCATTCTTTGACCAACATTGACGTGTGCTTTGGGTCGTTGTCTTGTTGAAAGGTGAAACAACGACCCAAGCCTAATTTTTCTGCACTTTGTTTTAAGTTTTCTTTCAAAATATTTAAGTACGCAAATTTATCCATCGTATTTTCCACGAAAACAAGGTTACCTACCCCAGATGAAGCCATACAACCCCAAACCATTACGCTTCCGCCTCCATGTTTTACTGTGGGAGTCAAATTCTTCGCATTCAACTGAGTGTTTGGTTTTCTCCACACCATTTTCCTTCCATCTGAACCGAAAACATTAAATTTGCTTTCGTCACTAAAAATAACAGTATCCCAAAATGAAAAATCCTTGCCAATATGTTCAGTAGCAAAGTCTAATCTTTTTTGCATATTAACTTTTCGAACATAGGGCTTCTTACGGCTGACACGACCATTATATCCATTTCTTTTAAGTACGTTTCTAATGGTTTGAGGATCTACAGCTATTTGGTCCGTGGCTTTGAGGTTTCCTGCAAGGACTGGGGCACTAATTTTGGGATTATCCTTAATAGTACGTAAAATTCTATTTTCAAGACGCTTGTTTATTTTTCTTGGACGTCCACTTCTGGGTTTATTTTCGACTGTTCCATATTTTTTGCATTGGTCAATGACGTATTGAACAGAAGACCGCGGTCTGCTTACAATTTTAGCAATTTCTGACAAAGTTTTACCATTGTTTCTCAAGTTAATAATAATATTTTTTGTATCCGTTGACATTTGCTTATTTTTGCATTCCATTATTGTCGAATTTAGTTTTTTCTTTTGATTTTCACTTCAGAAACTAATGAATTATTAAAAACCAAAAATTCAATTTCTACGAACGCGTCAAAGTACCGTTAATATAAAAAACATTCATTGTACGGAGACTTTTTTGACATGCCAAAGTAGGGTTGCCACATGTTATCTTTAATAAGTGGGTCAGTTTTGCGACGGTGAAACTGTGTTGCCAATTGTTAATTCCCTTGCATGCCTGCATCAATTCAAGATATCAATTTTTAAAATTGATCTACTATTATTTCAAATATAACAAATTCAGTAACATTTTTTAAACTGTACGGAGACTTTTTTGATTATGTGTAAGTACATTGGTTCACAGGTAATTTTATGCAGAAAAAAGATATTTAATTTAAAAATATTTCTCCAGTTTTTACCTGAACATTTGGATAGTTTAATTACAAAAGGAAACAATTTTTTGCAAAAAGCCTACATTAAGTAATTTTCGAAAAGACGCACCTACTACATACAAGGGCTCCAGCTTATTGGTTGCAACCAGCCTTTTTATATTTATTGCATATTTATCGATAAAAAAATATATTTCAATTTAGAGGCCTCAAAACAGGCCTTGCGATATTTCCCGCTGAACAAAAGTATTTCTCAGTAAAAAAATCATATTTTACGCTCGCAAAATAAAAGAGCGTAAGTATACATGTGAGTTTCATTTCCACAATTGTGTATGACGCTGACATCCCTGCTCAATGACAATTAAACTTATGAAAGACATAAAGATCAAATTAATACAAATTGCTATTCATACAGTGGCTCAGTTTATTTCAAGCAGTTACTTAAAATGTTACCTCAATAGAGCCAAATTTCTTTGGGAGAGGCCCAAAGAAAAGCCAATTGATGGCAAGAGAAAGCGAAGGGGAGACAAAGACGATAATAGAGGGTCAGGTGTACAGAGTCAACATAAAAGTGAGTGAGCTGCAATAATATGTTGGTCAAGCGTGTTGCATTATTAGTAATAAGTTGGAAAGACTAAATGTTGTAAAGTTATTATATCCGCTATCGGTTCACACCTAGCTCGAAGTAATAACTACAAAACCAAAAATTTATAACCAAAAATAACAGTATATAAGCCAGGAAAAATTAACTACTTGAATTTTTACAGCGGAACGTGGAAGACGTGATGGCAGCACAACGATATAGGTAAGTTGAAGTGACAACATCATTTCAATCTAGAGTCAGTGTAGTAGAAGGGGAAAAACTGAAGAACTTAGGTTTTCTCCCGCCTTGCCAACACTCTGGTTCCCTACAAGAGTCAGCAATCCAGCTGATCAATAAAACCTAGACTGCAAGAGTTAAAAGTGAATACAAAATATAAAACAATAAAGTGAAAGAAAAGTGTTTACAAATAGCAAAGAGTTTTTAAGTTTTTTTAATATTTATGTAAATGAGCCTGGACGCGACTAAGATCTACCGCAGTTTCAAACTCGGTCTAACCGGAGGTTCCTTACAAAACATATTGTTAGAGTGTAAAAGGATATTTTTAAATAATCTGAACGCTTTGTTTCCATGCTAAACTAGTCAGTAAAAGTTAATTTGATATTTTTAAATACAGTCGCATTATATTATACACAAAGTTAGTGTAATCAATTCTATATGCGATAAGACGTCGGCAGAAGTCCGCTCTTTCACAAAATTTTGAATCAAATTTTTAACAAAGCTTCGCATTAAAGATGGGTTGCTCTATTCTAGGTTTTGTTGGTAGTATGTACTTAGATTTGTTGAAGACTTTCGGGTGCTATTTGTGCTTAAATTGAATGGATCATGACTTAAAAGAAATCTATTTTTCCTACTACATTTACGCGAAAAGTGCTCCCTCTAACTTTTAAATTCCTTATTTATAACTTTAGTTTCAGTTAGTTGGCCAATTAACAGTAGTGAAAGCGATATAATTTCTAGCCCGTGAATAAAATATTTATGTAGAGTAGGAGACATATAATATGGATAATTTTTAACAAATATCCTTGCAGTATCATTAGCGAAATTAAAAAATCTTTCTATTTTGACCTCAATGCCATGTAACTGGAAACAACTATTTATATTGTATGCATATTTTTTATCAACTGCAAATCAATTTTTCTAATTTCTACAGATACTTCAGCTTAAAAAAACGTCCCATCATTTATGTTTCTAAAGCCTGGTTTTGATTGGTCAACCATCTTTAAATTTTTATTCAATGCGTCTTTTTGTATCAGCAACAATTTTTTTCATCATCACATCTAGTTTGCCATTTTCTATCGGTAGTTTAAATGATAATTGAATAAGACACTCAAAAAATCATATCCAGCCATGAATAACAGATAGACCAAACTGCATGTTATCTGCAATATATTATCATCTTTTGAAAACATTTTATCAATATTGTTGAAATCTTTACTTTAGTATATAGCACTTTTGTATGGACTTTGCGTCTGTAATAGCGTTACAAACTTTACCGTCAATTATCACTTGAATTAGTTCGTGATTACCTTTTATTTATTTCTCTCCAACTTATACATTTAGTATGTATTAATCGACAAGAACATGTTTTTCAGTCTGTCGTATCCCCTGAACGGGTTAAGTGTTTTACATAAAAATAAGAAGAACAAGTAAGAGTGTTATATTCGGCTGTGCCGAATCTTATATACCCACCATCAAGTTGTGTTAAATTTAGAAACATATCTCATATATATACGAGGGTGCAGCAAATTCAAAACGTGGACCAAATTGGAAAAAAGTTGTTACGCTAGTTATCATTGTTGGTAAAATATTTGGAATAACTTCGGTTGCAGTAGCTTTATAGTACAACATTCAAAAGTATGTAAGTGGTTTTCCTAGTATTTATTTACTTTGAACAAAATTCTTGTGATAACCGGGTAAAACCGGGTATGGTTTTACATTAATAAGTTGTTAAATACTTTTCCTTTAGCTTAACATTTAGTTAGGATAAAGAAGTTGATAGTAATACGACTGGTCCATATATTTTGTAAGGAGGTCCTAATGCATCTACCATATACAAATTTTAATATGCTGCTTGTACCTCCGAATCTTTTTAATTTGAGATATAAAAAGGGGATGTAATATATATATAAGAATTATAGCCAAATGTTGACCGATTGTAACACACTGGTTGGTATTTATGTAAAGCTTATTTTTGCAAAATTTAGTGGCAATAGCTATCACAGTTTCTAATTTAATAGCTTTTAACTGGTCCTTGCTAAATATTTTTTGGTTTCCGGGAGTGTATTTTATATGAGAGTTATAGTCAAATATGGACCGATTCCTATAAAATTTGATATACTGACCAATAGTTGTATAAAACTTCTCTATACTAAATTTAGTCGTCATAGCTATTACAATTGTATTCAATTTATCAGCATTCATGTGTTTCCCGGGGCGGGGATATATGGGAGCTCTAACTAAATGTGAACCGATTTTGCCCATTTTCAGTATACAACTTTTGTTACATATCAGAAATACTTTTGTAAAATTTTGTCTCTCTAGCTTTTATAGTTAAGGAGCTGTCGCGCTTTTATCTGACGGACAGACGGACATAAATCTCCTTTTTTTTGTATTTTTGTGTTTCTGTAAGTTTTTTATATAGGAGCTATGGTCAAATGGTGACCGATTGTAACAAAATTTTGCACACTGGCTGGTATTCACATAAGACTTATTTGTGCTAAATTTGGTGGTCAAAGCTACTACAGTTTATCATTTATTGGCATTTAAGTGAATTTCAGGTGGAATTTAGGCTGTTTCCGTATGTTTTTTATATGGGAGCTATGATTAAATGTGAACCGATTTCGATGAAATTTTACATGCTGCCTAGTGCTTATGGAAAACGTCTAGATACCAAATTTTGTCATCATAGCTATTATAATTTGTCAGTTATTAGCAAATAAGCGACTAGCCCAGACGAAGTTATACGGGAGCTATGGTCAAATGTTAACCGATTTTGCCCAATTTCAATACCAAAATTTTCTCATAAATGAGGAATGTTTTTGCTAAGTTTCAGTGAGCTAGCTGCTTTCGTTTAGGCGTTATCGTGATTTCAACAGACAGACAGACGGACAGACAGACGGACATCGCTCAATCGTCTTAGAATTTTATAAGGATTCAGAATATATATCGTTTTTGATTTTTGAGCCAATATTAAGGAAATTACAAACGGAATGACAATCTCAATATACCCCCCATTCTTTTTGATGGTGGGTATAATAAAGTTTTAAATATTGTTTTTATGGAACATTTATTCAGAGGCAGGAATCGTGTGGAATCAAATTTAAAAAAAAAAAAATAAAAAAAAGATATCAGCCAGAATAAAAGAAAAGCGCGAGGAACAGGAAAAAATAAATTGAAGCTTGAAGAAGGCCAAGTGGAAAAGGGCCACTTCTGGGTTTAATGATGTTGATAAAGATTGTCTTTTTTTAATTTGGGAATTAAATAGAGTGAACAGGACATGAGTGTTTCATTTTATTCGGTCTTATTTAAATTTTTTTATATAAAAAAGAAGGAAAATAAATAAAATATGTACATATAAAAAAACCCACACACAAGAGGAATAAAAATACCTACAAAAAAATATTTACAAAATATTTAAATATTCGCAAAACACATAAAAATATCCATACATGAAGATACTAAAAAAATACACAAAAACATATGTACATATAAAGATATTTTCAAAAATAAAAATACAGCTTAATTTGTTTATTTTAAATACCCTTGGTTTTAAGTTGGTTCCTCTCGTTGAGAAGATTATTTTGCTTTTGATAAAGTAAAAGGATTATTATTTTTATATTTAGTAGTTAAAGATTAGAATGGTAGAAACTAGGGCAACAAGTAGGATGCCTTGGCGGCACCCAATAATTCTCTACCACAACAACCGCAATAACTACAACAACAACCACCATAATTGCGGATCCACTCATGTATGCAAATATTGGGCAGATTTCATATGTGAAATCCATTACTTCCCCGGCCTTTAGCAGCATCACGGCTTAAAACGTACTCCAGCTGCTAATCTACCTCCACTTACCGAGGTAGAAATTCAAAATATTCTGGATTCTATGGTGGAATTGCGACAAGTGGAGATAATGCTTAACATGGAGGATAGGCTGCGCGAAATAGTTCTAGAGAGCATCAGGTCTTTGTCAAGATCGGCTCACATTGTTCGGCAACTAACAGCAGCCACAAGAATAAGGCAATAACACCGAGGTATGAGGCAACATCACCGGCCAGACCACTGCAACAAACTCAGGCCACCATAATAGTACCTTCCAGCATGGCGGAACTCATCTACAATTCCAGCTTCACATCAAGGTCTGGACAAGTGGGGTATTAATTTTGATGGTATTTCTAAAACCATGGGCGCTCAGGATCTAGTTTTTCATGTGGAACAGATGCGGAAAGAATTTAGAAGCAGCTTGTCAGAGGTGCTCCGAAAATTCCGTCAATTTCTCTCTGCTGAGGTGTTGATCTTGAAGGTGGGATGAACTTGAAGGAAGCAGTTATAAACCGCTTTAGAAGGTTTAGAAGTGACATTGAGATCCAGATGCAAATTATGGATCGCCGATAAAAGCCACAAGAATTATTAGGAGACTTCTATAACTCCGTCCTCCGCCTGCTTGTTGGTTCTTTAGGCGGAGAACGGAGTTATAGAAGTCCCCGAATAATTCCAATAAATGAAACTGATTTAATAGACATCATGAAAATTAATTTATGTACTTCAATTGCCCATTGGTGTTCTCAATTAGAATGTTTAGACTTAGTCACTTCTAAACGAAGTTTAAAAGGCTGAACTGCTACTTAGTAGAAAACGTCCAGCATATATAGATACCGTCAACACATCCCGGTACATATGTTGGAACTGTAGACAGCCGGGACATGGTTTTATGGACTCATCAAGTAGTAGACATCTATTTTGTTTTAAATGTGGGATGGATAACACTGTTACCCCGATGTGTCCTAGATGCACTGGAAACAAGAAACCGGACCACATCCCAGTAGTTAGGCTGGAGGATTTCGATGACCTGAAGAAAGAGAAGACTAAAGAGGTCGTCAAAATCTTGCCAAATAGTAATGTTAGGTTAATTGACAAGGCAGGAGAGTCTAGAGTTAGATAAATTAAACCATTACATGTAGAGTTATATATTAGGGACAGGTTCGTTCATAGGTCGAGAACTTGCTATGGAAGAGGGTGGGCAGGATATAATTTTCTGTGGACATTATTTTTTTGCTTCTTGAATTTTTGTGTGTGAGAGAAATTTCTCAAGGGCTGGATTTTTCTAATTACGTAAAATTGGTATCGAGTTAGCTTCACTTCTAAAAACACGAAAAGAGCTTCCTCCGCACTTAATTGCTCTGGGGATACCTGTTCTAGACTTTCGGTATTTTTTTCTCTTGTAGGAGATGATATGATTTCTTTGACTACTTTCGATGCATATGTTTTTCCGGCAGCTCTCAAGCTTATTTAAATTGCGTAAGCCAAAACAGGCAATGGAGTATTATCTCTTATGACTTTTCATTTCTTTACCTTAGCTTTATCTTTACACTCATCATATGAGAGATCATGCCGGCCTCTTTTTAATTGATACTGGTGGTGGAATAAGTGAAGCAATTTTCATCTTTCTCTGACTGTTTGTTGTTGTTGTTGTAACAGCTCTAACATTTACAATTTTATAATTTTGTTTTTATGGGGGATCTCTTTGGAGATAAAGGCCAAGAAATTGTGCTACTTTAACTGGATGAGTCCACAAATCCTCAGGACTAAGTGAAGTAGGGTTGGCGGTACAGTTGAAAATGTGGGGGGTATCATGAGGACCCTGGCATATGTTAGGGACGGCAAGGTCTATGCGGGACCAAAAGATATGTAATCTATTGCTCCATCCCGATCTAAGTTGAGCCAGAACGACTCTTGTTTTCCGCGGCAGGTTCTTTTCTTCTTCTGCTATGGGAGGTGGGCGACCTCCTAATACAACATTCATGCGATAACCTGAAATCGCGGAGTTGGTGGCGTCTTTATGAATGTTGTTTAATGCTGCCATGTACGAGGTATGATCTAAAGGATCAGGTACATATCTTCGTATGCTATCCTCATACACGCGAAGATCTTTCCTGACATGCCTCAGGGAAGATGCCAATTGTGTGATGTTAAAGTTTGGATGATTTCTCCGATGACATCCCAAAAGGAACTGCTGAGATAGCATAATGTTGTGTTCCTTTACTGGAAGGATCTTTGTTTCCTCGTGAAGATGATGTGGTGAGGTAATTTGTAGGCAGCCTGTAATAGTTCTTAGGGCAGCATTGAATATTTCTCCACTGAGTATCACTTAGCGACGCTGACCATACTGGAGCAGCATAATTTGCCACTGACCGAGCAATTGCTTTATAGGTAGACAGCAAGGTTTCTTTGTCCATTCCACAAGTACTGCCGGCTAGTGCTTTAAGGACCTTGTTTCTACATCGCAATTTATGCGCGACAGTTGTGGCATGTGCTGACGAAGTAAAAAGGCTGTCGAGTGTGACTCCCAAGATTTTCGGGTGGTTGACTGTCGGAATTGGTACACCATCGATCTCGACGTCAAGTTGTATGCTTACTTCTTTTGTCCAGGTGGTTAATAGGGTCGCTGAGGATTTGGTTGGTTGTATCTTCAGGTTACGTTCAGTGAAGAAGTTGTGGATGGTACAGGGATAACGATTCACCTTACCGCATAGGTCTTCCACATTATGCCCGGTTGCCATTATCGTGCAGTCGTCTGCATATGATATCACTTCAACGCCTTGCGGTGGAGCTGGGAGCTTAGAGAGGTAGAGGTTAAACAGGAGTGGCGACAGGACTCCGCCCTGAGGAACTCCCTGTTTGACTCTCAGATAATTTACAATCCATCTCTTCAAATTTGTTGGCATTGTGGACATCAGGATGTCCTGGTATAGGGTGGCATGGCTTACTGTGTCAAAGGCTTTTGACAAGTCAAGCGCCACAAGGACCGTTCTTTCACAAGGCCTCTGCTGGTTTAAGCCTTGTGCGATCTGAGTGGTTATGTCTGTTAATGCTGTGGTGGTGCTGTGTATTTTGCGAAATCCATGCTGGTGTCGAGCTGCTGGAAGTTGGCTGGTCAGCTGGGGGAGAAGTAGAGCCTCGAGTGTTTTCGCGACTGGTGACAGGAGGGATATCGGTCTGTACGATGATCCTTCATTCGCGGGTTTCCCAGGTTTTAATATCGGGATCACTCTACCCACTTTCCAGACATCGGGTATAGTGAGGCTGGTCATAGATAGATTTATGACACCTGTCAAAAACTCGACTCCCCACTCGCCTAGGTGTTTAAGCATCAGGGTCTGATATGGTGTTATCGGGTCTGATATGGTGTTATCGGCAAACTTAATCGCGACTCGATCATCCTTTTTCATAGGGTTCGAGAGAGATCGAACAGTGGTCCACAACTTACTTATACCAGCACCAAGGTTGCAGATCTTCAGGTGTTCCAACCAACGGTTTCGCTTATCCTCGTTTACCAACCTGCTCTGAACTAGCGTTCCTTATAGTATTTGCAAAAAGAATTAAATCTGTTCCTAAATCTATCATATCTGAAAGGTCGTCAAGTTCCAATCTCAGAAGTTTGAATTTATCTTGAAGTAATTTAATATCTTAGTTCTTCATAAAAATATGTAGTGATGGAATTTCATGCAGCTGACAATAAAAAAGAAGCTGAGAATTTTTAACAATGTTCTGCCAATTTTAAATAGGGTGTTTACACGATTGATATCTGACAATTTCATTGTGAGGTGGTTGTGTGACAATGCTTTAGCTGACAACTTTGTCAGCCAAAAATTATAAGGTTACACGATTATAAAAAATTGCCTTACAATTTCTTGTAAAATCATGATGGTCAGATAGTAAATAGAGCATAACTCAATGAAAATTCTTCTAGGACTAAAATTAGTGAAATTTTTAATCAATTTAAATTTTGCAAAATACTGTTTGTTTTCCCTTGTACCGAATAATCTACAAATGTACAACACTTTAAATAAACAAAAACACATCTAACAAAACATTCACAGTAAACACAAAGAACAAATGAACATCAGCAACAATAACAACAAAAGAAAAAAAACAAGTAAGAAAGCGCTATAGTCGGTCAAGCCGACCATACGATACCCTATACCACTAAGGTCAAAGGAGTTATTTTTCCTGTATAAAGACAAATATTTGCTAAATTTTGCCATCATACAAACATTTTCTCAAAACGTATATATTCAACCTGTTTCCGTCATTTGGACTTATATGAGAGCTCGGGTCAAATGTGGACCGATTATCTCGAAATTTGGCGAATTGATTACAGTTGTTACAAAAACTATGTGTGCAAAAAATAAACTCAAAATTTTCATTATCTTTAGATTTACGAGCGTTTTAGTGATTTTTTGTCTCATTTAGTGCGTTTTTGAAGAAGAGTTTGTATGGGAGCTATGGTGAAATGTGGACCGATTTCAACGAAATTTGGTACAGTGATTTAAGTTTACATAAGCAGTATCTGTTTTAAATTTCATGAAAAAATATTGATATTTGTGGCCAATATAGCAATTCCGGGAAGTGGGACCTATGGGAGGTACCATAAATAATAGGCCGATTTTGACCAATTTCAATAGCCATGGTCCCATTATCAAAAAAATTATCTGTGCCAAATTTCATCAAATTATCTTTAGCTAAATCGACTCAGAAAGTGATTCTAAGTCTATTGGTATACTAAAAGGTGGGTCTAAGACAAATATTTCTATGCATTACAAACATCAGCACAAACTTATAATACCCTTTCCACCTATGGTGGTGAAGGGTATAACAAACAGTCTTACAATTTTCTCACAAAAACCTTTAGAACTTAAAAATCGTACAAATGCGCAAATACTTAAGTATTCTGGGATTTATTATCTAAAATCTTATATTTCAAGATCACAAAACCATTTTTTCCTGCACTCATTCTCAAAGTTATTTTAAATTCAAAGAATATATCAAAAATATCACATTTTAAGAGCAATTTAATTTTTTTACTACTAATATTTTTTGTGTTTACAGTGATTTCATAAAATCAGTTGGATGGAGAATGGGAATAGACATGAACATTTCAAAAGTAATAGTAGTTCCGTCGTCGACAAGTTCCGTGAAGATCGTCTAAATTCGGTTGTTGTGCTACATAACAACGATGTAGTGAGTTTACTAATAACGCAAGATCCTTATGTGACAAATTGTTAGATAAAGGCTCTCGACTATTGGTTTGCTGGAAATCTTAAGAAATTCGTAAAACTAACCCCCAAAGAACTGTAACACATCTTGTCAAAGATGTGAATTTTTGAGAGAAAAAGCAGTTGAAGAGTACCTCTCGTATATAACAAGTGATTTTTCTTACATATTTTATGTTCAAATAACCGATTCAAGAAAATCCATTTTGATTAAGACTCAAGACAGAATGTATCTATACATTTTCTAAACATGAATTTAAGTTCTCCTTTATATATGTTCATATTTTTACATTCAATTTTTAAATTTGCCTTAAAAAGGCATAAACGAGCACGTTCACATTCATATCCGGTTGACTTAACTGTAGAATTGACAAACAGTCTGAGAGCCAATGGCATAACAATAAGGAAGTGAAAAAAATGTATAATATGTATGTAGTATTAAGACAGTCAATATAGACCAACAATGGGCAAACGTGGCTCTTAAAACCGCATGCGGCTCTTTTTTGCGTAAACTGTGGCTCATTGAATATGTTATTCTTTTGACCCACTGAATGCTTGTTTTAATCTCGAATTTTTGATATATATTGTCACGAGTTTTCAATTTGTCCACCCCATTGTGCAAATTTCACTGTTTATAATTCTTCTGCTTGTTTTCTAGAATCTTACTATTGGTGTTGTTGTTGTTCTGTTTATGTTTATTAGCAGAGCAACATGTTTCTCTTATTTGCTGTAAAGAGCAGAGCAACATTTTGCCCTTTTATATATAGGCTCTCTCTCTGTTGCTGTAAACTTCAGATAATCCATTTGTATAACATATGGGAGAGTGTGTTTTGATCATGCGAATTTATTGGAACATGCGTGAACATTTGTTAGTATAAACGACGACAGCAGCTGTTTGCTTACATCTGCACAAAGTGCTAGAAGCTCTCTTCTCTTCTATAACTGATATCGCGGCAGAGTTTTAATTGAGACGCGTATAAGAGAACAGTGAGACTAAGAATATTTGTAAAGCAGTTTTGTGAAGTGTGTTTAAAGTGACTAACTCTAAAGTTAATAAAAATATAACTTTGTAAAACTACATAAAGTGTTTAAATTTTCTTTTCGGTTGTTTGAAAAATAATTTCTTCTACGTTTTTAAAGGAAAAAAGTAACAATATTTGCTAAAATTTTTCTTAAACTGATCTTAAAAAATATAAAAAACAGGAAAACAAGAAAATAGGGCTGTTCAAGAACAATGGATACAGTATTTAAAAAAAATAGTCAAAAATGACTCTTGCCTGGCTTTAGTCGAACAGATTACAGTGTCGATGTAGCTAGTTTTTAATATTGAACGGGCTATTTTATATTATTAATTTCACTAATTTCTGTCACTTCGTACAACTGAGCGTCGTACTGGCAAGTCTACTGACATTCAGATGCTGCACAATTAGCCATACATAAATAAGAAGGAAATAATGTTAGACTTAGTAGCTCTTATCGAAACAACTTGCGGTATCAATGTCAAAACAGAGCTCTGTGAAGTAGTGAACGGACTGATAGAGTGACAAAAATGATGGGGGGACAATCACGGTCTTATTTTACTTTTTAACGAAGACCCTTATATTTAAAATTTATTATAATTTTACTGCACAATTAACCGCGATAATTAGAGAACGAAGTGCTTGGAATCTGTAGAAGCTAAAACTATCCGATCGGAATTTGCCTTTGTAAAATATAAATCTTAATCAGTTTTGAATTTACATTTGATCCAGTCCGAATGTTAACTTGATCATAATCAGTCATTTTTATAAACTTTCCTTCAAAACACCATTTTTGTAAATCGGTAACATCCTTTTTGGGTATAAATCACCATATTGTTATCAAACAGTGTGGCTCTTTCGAAAATATGCCATTGTAAAATGGTTCTTTTTGACCTTATTCGTGCACACCCCTGTCATAGACTGTTCTCTGCCATACATTGGACGTGTACATTGAGGGAATTTATTTATAAAAAGACAGGACCGAAAGAATTGTTCTATATATACTATAGTATGACAACATGTGGGTTATTTAATTTGAAACTAAATGTATATGTATGGGACTTTTTCATTATAGTAGTCCGCCATGCTAGAAACTATTTTTTTTTGTTCTGTTTATTTGGCACCAACTCAACAAATGCACAAACATCTAAAGTTTTCAAAATCATAATGTGTCTGAAATGTTAAAGCCATTTGTCTGTCCCATTAGCACATTTTCTACATTCACTTAACTAAAAGGAAAAGTTAGTAAAATGGAAGTGAAAGTTTAACTAAAAACTAAAATGTGGGCTTATAATAGCATTGCAGGATTGAGTTTCAAAGAAATAATAATAAAGTGTCCCCCGTATTAAAACATCCTACAGCATAAATGGTGGAACAAAATAGTATTTCGTTAGCTGAAATGCAAAAAAACGTAACTAACAATTTTTTTTAATAGCTTTTTATACCCTTCACCACCATAGGTGGAAAGGGGGTATTATAAGTTTGTGCTGATGTTTGTAATGCATAGAAATATTTGTCTTAGACCCAACTTTTAGTATACCAATAGGCTTTTAGAATCACTTTCTGAGTCTATTTAGCGATGTCCGTCCGTCTGTCTGGCTGGCTGGACCCCCATGTAAACCTTGTAATCAAACTACAGGTCGCAGTTCTAAAGATAATTTGATGAAATTTGGCACAGATCATTTTTTTGATAGTGGGACCATTGTTATTGAAATTCGTCAAAATCAGTCCATTATTTATGGTACCTCCCATAGTTCCAACTTCCCGGAATTGATATATTGGCCACAAATATCAATATTTTTTCATTAAATTTAAAACAAATACTGCCTATGTAAACTTTAAGCACTGTATCAAATTTCAAATTTAAAATCGGTCCACATTTGACCATAGCTCCTATACTAACTCTTCTTTAAAAACGCACTAATTGAGACAAAAATCACTAAAACGCTCATAAATCTGAAAATTATAACAATATTAAGTTTATTTTTTGCAAACATAACTTTGGTAAAAACTGTAATCAATTTGCAAAATTTCAAGATGATCAGTCCACATTTGACCCTAGCCCCCATATAAGTCAAAATGACGGAAACAGCTTAAATTTATAAGCCTTAAAAAAATGTTCGTATTTTGACAAAATTTAGGAAATATTTGTTATTATTATCAAGGATATTTAATAGGTATTCTAAGATTTAGGGAACCTAGAAAAACAGGTAGGGATGTAAATCTAAGTTTTGTGAAAGAAGTTCCCTTCGAAACTGCTCCTTTTTTTCGGATAGCAAAAGAGAAAATATATTTAAGATGTTTTGGAAATGTCCTGGGAGGAAAAAAAATTTACATAAATACCCTTGTTGAATTTTCAAGAATAAAGCGTGTTTGCAGTGATAACTCACGCCGTTCCAGGACAAAACTGTATTATTTGAGCTTTAATTCAGTTCGGAAGCAGGTCTGTAGTAATATGTTTCTTTCAACGCTCGGAGTAACCGAAACTATGGTTAGGAAATGGACGGATGAAGTAAGTAATTTAGAAACAAATAACAGAACATCCAAACAAAGAACTTCTAAGACTCAATATAAAATAAGAGTTGATTTCCTCAAAACTTGGCTAGAAAACATACCAAAAGTCGAGTCACATTACAGGCGAAAGTACACAAAAAAAGTTTTTCCAAGTAGATTTTTCTTCCTACCGACAAATTTTTAGTTTGTATTTACAAGAATGCAAATCTAACGAAGAAACTGGAGTATTTCCTGTTTCCTTTCCAAATTTTATGAAAATTTTAAAAGAGGGTAGCTACTCTCTTTTTAAACCAAGTAATGACTAACGTGACATCTGCCTAGAATTTAAAGAAAAAACATTATCTAACAGTCATAGAAATGCAATTGAAAAAATGAAAATTGAAAAAGAAAGTGACATCGAAAATGCAAAAGCTGGGTTGTGTTTACTCTTTTGCATAGACATGCAAGCGGTTAAACTTATTCCCTAATTAAAAACAAATTCCTGGTACTATAAGATGAAATTACAAGTCCACAACTTTACAGTATACAACGTAATATCGCACGACTCTGATAACTATGTCTGGGACGAAACGGAAGGAAGTCTTGTGGCATCAACATTTACCACTTGTATTGTGAACCATCTGAAAAATGCGTTAGAGAAATTACCCGATAGTCATCATATAATTATATATTCAGATAGTTGTGACACTACGCACTCCCTAATAGAAAGAAAAATTAAGAATAAGCAGATAAACTTACCATCTCAATTTGCAGATTTGATACAAAGTGCTCGTGTACGTCCAACACCCCTTAAAGTTCACATGCTTACTCATGAATATTTCCTTGTTTATGAGTATATTCCAAAGATATAATCATCAATCCGTCCAGGTAATTTAAAACTTACTAAATAAAGTAGATTTTTTTTGTCTGCAACATTTCAATTGTGTGATCCTACTGTGAACATGATTCGAGCATTAGCCTACGAGTTAGGGAGAAAACAGTTACTCTAAAACCTCCGAGATTGCATTCACAAAGAATTATAATTTCAGAGAAAAAATGGCAGCATCTTCAAGACCTTAAATCCTTTATTCCAAAAGATTGTCATTCTTTTTATAACAACATCCCATTTAAAACTACTTGTTAATATATTTATTGTAATTTAACGATCTATGACTCGTTGTTTTTATTTTCCCCCTCTAATCATAGAGTACCGCACAGAGTGCGATCATATGTTCTACTAAGCACAAAAAAATAGAAAATAGCGAAAAAATGTATAATGACATGTCTTATATGAAGATGACGTCTTTTAAATGTACTTTTGACGTCTCTTAAATGTACTTGACAGTTTCTTCCACAGTCTAGTTCTGGTTTATGCCTCTAACTTCATAAAATATATTTACTTGAATTCTTAAAATAATAAAAATGCATGTGTTTTAGCATCAGAAAACGTATTTGTTCTTTTTTTGTAAATCAGATTATTCAGGAGTCAGAAATCAACAAAATATTCACCGTAGTTACGTCTTTTTGTTTCAGGAAAAATAATTAAAAAAACGAAACTAACATAACTTTCTAAAAAATAAATATATGTATATATACTTTTGATGAAAAAATAGATAAACCGAGGTACTGTGAGCTTAATTGCCAAATTTCGTTTCAAACTTGCTATTATTCAACTTGTTAAGTTTTTTGCTTCTACTGTAAAAAAACAAAAATGTTAGTTACGTTTTTTTTTGCATTTTAGCTAACGATTTAATTTATTGTATGAAATTTAGTGAAACATTTTTACGTATCCAGAGAAATTCTCTAGTTTTAGAATTAAGTCTTACTTAACTGTGTAGTTCTTACATAATTCTCCAAAGACGATAATTAGTTTAATGCCAAATTTTCAAAAAATATCTGACATTTAGTATAATGACAAAATTACGACAGTTATAAATGTTTGTGAAGCACGTTTTATGGAAACATAGAATCGAGCTTGGCCGACTAAATACTTTCTTATTTTGACCATCAAAGCTATGCTAATAAAATTCGAAACATAAATTTCTTTCAATTAATTTCATATAGATTTTGCTATGGAATCGGTTCATAATTTCAAGTACTTTCTATGGGAATGACTTCTCAGAAGATTGTTGTGATCCATCAAAGAGACAATTTAAATCAGGGACCGTTACAATTATGACATTTATAATAAAAATCAAAATATAATTGTTATTTTACGATTTTTATTTTTTTTTTGGCAAAAATAATTTTTAATTTATGATTTTTATTTTTTTTGGCAAAAATATTTGTCAAGAGCTGACAAATATTTTTTTTGGCAAAAATATTTGTCAAAAATTGATTTTTATTTTATTTGTCAAAAATATTTGTCAAGGTCTGACAAATATTTTTTTTTGGCAAAAATATTTGTCAAGATCTGATTTTTATTTATTTTTAACGAAATAATTGTTATTCTGACTTAAATTTTTTTTGTCAAAAATATTTGTCAAATAAAAAACGCAAAAATAAAAAAATCAATATATAATTTTAAAAAAAATTTAAAAATTTCCCATAATAACGGTAAATTTTAAAAATTTTCAATAAAAATTAAAATTTTGAAAATTTCCCATAAAAACGTAGTATTTGAAATTTTCCCATAAGAACGGGAAATTTTAAAAATTTCTTGTAAAAAGGGGAAATTTTGAATATTCTTTTTTAAAACGTGAAATTTTGAAAATTTCCTATATAAATGGGAAATTATAAAAATTTTCTGTAAAAATGGCAAATTTTGAAAATTTCCCATAAAAAGGGAAATTTTGAAAATTTCCCATAAAAAGGGAAATTTTGAAAACTTCCCAAAAAAAGGGAAATTTTGAAAATTTCTCATAAAAAAGGGAAATTTTGAAAATTTCCCATAAAAAAGGGAAATTTTAAAAATTTCCCATAAAAAAGGGAAATTTTGAAAATTTCCCATAAAAAAGGGAAATTTTGAAAATTTCTCATAAAAAAGGGAAATTTTGAAAATTTCCCATAAAAAAGGGAAATTTTGAAAATTTCCCATAAAGAAGGGAAATTTTGAAAATTTCCCATAAAAAAGGGAAATTTTGAAAATTTCCCATAAAAAAGGGAAATTTTGAAAATTTCCCATAAAAAAGGGAAATTTTAAAAATTTCCCATAAAAAAGGGAAATTTTGAAAATTTCCCATAAAAAAGGGAAATTTTGAAAATTTCCCATAAAAAAGGGAAATTTTGAAAATTTTACATAAAAAAGGGAAATTTTGAAAATTTCACCTAAAATCGGGAAGTTTTCGAAATTTCCCTTTTTTATGGGAAATTTTCAAAATTTTCCTTTTTTATGGGAAATTTTCAATATTTGACTTTTTTTATGAAAAATTTTCAAAATTTCCCTTTTTACGGGAAATTTTCAAAATTTCCCTTTTTTATGGGAAATTTTCAAAATTTCCCTTTTTTATGGGAAATTTTCAAAATTTCCCTTTTTATGGGAAATTTTCAAAATTTCCCTTTTTTATGGGAAATTTTCAAAATTTCCCTTTTTTATGGGAAATTTTCAAAATTTCCCATTTTTATGGAAAATTTTCAAAATTTCCCATTTTTACAGAAAATTTTTATAATTTCCCATTTATATAGGAAATTTTCAAAATTTCACATTTTAAAAAAGAATATTCAAAATTTCCCCTTTTTACAATAAATTTTTAAAATTTCCCGTTCTTATGGGAAAATTTCAAATACTACGTTTTTATGGGAAATTTTTAAAATTTTAATTTTTATTGAAAATTTTTAAAATTTACCGTTATTATGGGAAATTTTTAAATTTTTTTTAAAATTATATATTGATTTTTTTATTTTTGCGTTTTTTATTTGACAAATATTTTTGCCAAAAAAATATTTGTCAGAATTTGACAAAAAAAATAAAAATCGTAAAATAAAAATTATTTTTGAAAAAAATAATAAAAATCAAGAATTTAAAAAGCATGTCATTTTCTGAAAATATAGTGGAAAACAAGCAAAATGATGTTTTCAAATTAGTTCTGCGATATTTCCATATGATTGCTTTTTTTCTTTGAAAATTCAAGAATAATTATTATTTTCAGTCCCTGATTTAAATATACACTCTAAATCATATCATTAGAACCACTTTTTTTTTAGCAGGCCATATTTTTTAAGCGTTTTGTCCACAATTAAGATTGTAGTACCGTAGGTAATTTTCCGATTGCAGTAATTAACAACATTATCACTAGATTTCATTGCGATAGTGTAAAAATGGCCTTTTTCCAAAAGAAAGTCAGAAAAAAGCAAACAAATTAGCGTTCATATGATTTGAACCACTTAACTAATCTTAAATAAAAATGCGTTATTTTTTTATTTGGTAATAAATTTCATCTATCATAAGTTTATTATCAATAAATTAGATGTTTTAGTAGTGAGTGCTTCCACCTTTGTTTACAATAACTTCAAATACTTTTAGTGAATCATAAACTGATTTTAAATAATCCAATGAAATATCATTCCAGGAGTCCTTAATAGCTTGAATTAATGATTCCTTATTATCGACCATAGACCCAAACATTTGCAATTATGTTTAGATCAGGAGAATAGGGGGACCAGTTAAAGATTCCAACATTTTGGGTCAAAATAAATTCTTTTACCACCCTAGCATTATGAATGGAAACATTATCTTGTCGCAAAATCCATTCATTAGGCCCAAAGATTTCATTTAGTTAAGGGAATGCCGACTGTGATGACTGTTTTTGCAAAATTTGACGCAATTCACAAGATTTTTCTCACTTTTTGTGGCGTTAAAGCGGCATGAGTCCGTTCTCTGTAGTTTTTTCCATAGTTTTCAGTGTCTTTTAAATATTTCATCACAGTTTTGTGACTTTGTTCAATTTGGTATGAATGCCCTTCCGAACGATAAGCGCCAATTTTGTCTCTTTGCGCTACGCTTAAAATACTTTTTAGCCATTTTCACTAATGTTCACTAAAACGCAATTTTTTTCTTCTATAACAGGTATAACGTGCTAATCAAAGCCAACTAATTGCAAAAAAAAAAAAATTAAAAATGCAAAGTGGTTCTAATCATATGAATTGATTTTTTTTAGTCTTTTTCTGACTTTTTTGAAAAATATGCCATTTTTACACTGTCGTGGAAAATTCTAGTAAAGGTGCTATAGGTTCTTGAAATTTCAGGATAATTATCTTTACTACTGAAGATGAAACGCTTAAAGAGATATGGCCTGCTGAAACCTGAAATTTATGTGGTTATAATCATATGATTTACACTCAGAAAAAAGACATGTACTAAATTTGAGGAAAAAAAATTTCTTAAAAATAGTAAAAAAAAATCCTTATTCAGAGTATATTTTTACTCAAAACTAGGAAAAATTGTTACGTTCTAGTAAAAAATACAACATTTAAATAAAAAATTTATAGTTCATATACTAAAAAATAATTAACATTTTTCCATAGAAAAATTGCATGAATTTTGAAAAATATTATTTATTTTAAGGAAATTTTTGTTAAAAACTAGTAAATATGTCCTAAATTTTAGTTCATCACATCATAAAACTGGGTAATATTGACTTTAGTTCAAAAAATTTTATTGAGTAAATGATTTACTGAAAAATAGTTCATAAAATTGAACTTACTTAAAATCTGGAAGTTGTTGTCGTAAATTTAAGTTCATTATTTTCCTAATTACTAGAAACATTTTCCTAATCATGAATTTCAAGTTTAAGACTTTCTGCATTTTAAGAAAAATTTATTTAAAATTAGTTAAGATAAATTACAACGTGCAATAGTATACAATCTTCTTATTATAAGTAAAATTGTAATAATTTGTTGAAAGTAATATACTTGTATTTAGGATAATTTCCTAAAAATTAGTTCAGATAAATCAGAATAAATCATGTTTAAATTTATGAAGTAATTAGGATATTTTTTTTATAATGAGTAAAATTGTTATAATTTCTTGAAATTTATATACTTATATTTAAGAAAAATTTCCTAAAAATTAGTTCAAATTTTCCTAAAATTTAGTTCATATATTGAAAAAAGTAAATGTCAATAAATTATTTTCATTTATAATTTATTTTCAATTTTAGTTCGTGATAGTTTTCTTACAAATTCCGCTTTTATTTCGATATTAGCAGTATAACAAAAATTGTGTTACGAAAAATTTGTGCCAAAAATTGTGTTTGTTGTTTTTATCTTTGTATAACATAAGTAAAGGAAATATTAGCGATTAAACAATGCCTCAAAATAAAAGACCAAAAAATCAACAAGGAGATGAAAATTTCCTAAATATTAGTTAAAAATTTCCTAAAAATTAGTTTAAATTTTTCTAAAAATTAGTAAAAATTTTCCAAAAAAATAGTTAAATTTTTCCTAAAAATGTATTAAAAAACAAATGTTAATAAATTATGTTTTCTAATATTGTGTTATAAGAAATATTTGTGCATTAAAAAAACTACGGCTGGAATCTGTGCAAAAAATTGTTTGTGTGACTTATTGAAGTCATGTTCTCCAACAGAAAATGTTGTTTTTTTATAAATTTCGTTACAAAACGCGCTCTCAAAGACTCCCAGAACAGCTTCGTCTGCTTGTGCAAGTGCCCACGATTCAGTACCATATAATAACACTTGTAATTTTAGTTCCTGTTGAGTGGATTTCATTCCAAAGCTAAGTATGATTCTTCATTTAATTTCATTATTTACATTCGCTGCGGTACCTAGGTAGACAAATTCTTTAAAAACTCTGAAGCTATAGTTGACGACGTTCACGTGTGCTCCAAATCTGATGGACTGCTGGCTAGAAGAGACCATTTTCATCGAATAATTTTCAATACCGGAAAAGGCGGCAGTCACTTCACGCAAATGTGAGTTTTATTAACTGCAGCATCACGAAGAAGTAAAGTAAGGTAAGTGTCCATTTGTTTTTCTTGGTGGATTTACCTGGTCTAAAGTCACATTGGGAGGCACCAATTATTTCGTTAATATTGGGTTTTAGTCTTGCAGAAGGATGCTCGATATATTATAAGCAATTGAAAGGAGACTTATACCTCTATAGTTAGCGCAGATGGATTTATCACCTTTATCAGAACACTCTCGGTATGTCACCTGATTTCAAATCATCCACTCCATCAAATCATCCAGGAGATTATAAGATTAGAGCAATCATATCACATTTGTACTTATCGGATACATCCATCAACTGAATCGGGGCACCTCCTCTATTAAGATTTCTGATATTCCAGGTGCTAATCCTTGGATCATGATCCTTTATTCGTTTGCTATGGTCGTCAACATTAGGGGGTCGTTTTTATTCTAATTGTTTCTATTTCATATTAGTTTTTGTCAGGAGCGTGTTACTAACCTGAGGTCCTTGTTAGCTCACTACTTTAAGGATGTTAAGGTAGCTAACCAGGGGATACTACTAGGAGGTCAATGTCCACAGTTGAGATGAGAGGTTGATCAAGAAAAATCTGGGCTTTCAAATTAAAACCGATCAAAAGAGTTGCTTGGCTTAAAACACCAACTATATCATCCTGAAATCTAGAATACTTCGACACAATTATAAACTTCAGCAGCCGTTTTCTTGAAATCAAAAAAGGTTATAGGACTTCTCCGCATATCAAGGCTCAAACCATGTAAGTGATGCATTATATATGACTTTAGAACACTGTTTTCTCAGTTTTTATATTAGGGTGGGTCTTTTTCAATGTTCGACATTAGGTTGTTATATATTAAATATCATAATTTAATGTCAAATTTAAAGAAAACCTTTAAATAACTCCAAAAGCAATCTTCTAAATGCAGTTATTGGATTTAGGTACAGTTTTTTTTATTATAATAAATTAATGGACAAATATTGAAGGTAAATACATTTTTAGATTGAGCTTTTGCGTAATACATTGATAAGTATCTTTAATTAAAAAAAATCGTATAGGTGTTTTAAACTAACAGTTAATTATAGTAGGGCTTACAGTAAGGGGCAAAACTTAACACATTATTTATTAATACAAAATCGAAAAAACTGTAGTTAAAATTCAAAAGTCATTGTTTGGTATAATTTTTTTCCTTTTGCCAAACACTTTAATTAACTCATGTTCATTGACATTCGGATGGACGAATATAAACCGAATAGGGTCAGATTGTCGGCAATGAATATTATTTGATAAAAGTGTGAACGAATTTATACCAACTAACTATTTTTGACATTTAATATAATTAAATTTTAAACTTTATTTTCTTTCATTTTTTCGATTTAGTAATAATAAAAATAAATAATATATTTTATTTACCCTAACTGTATGCTCTAAATAAAAAATATAAAAAAATATATATTAAACACCTATACCATATTTTATATTTTTCGCAAAATGACCTTTGATTAGTTAAATTGGGAAGTCTAAGGACCTCTAGTGTTCCGTAGCCAAAGATGCCGTGCGTCACAAAGAGCGTCCCTTCCATGTTATTTTTTTCAAAGTAAATAACAATTTGACTATGAAAAGGCTTAAATATTTTTCAATGTATTATACTGCAGTAAATTCTGAAGTACGATTTTTTTATTTATTTACCTTATAAAATTTGTCTTTAATTATAAATACATTAATATAAATACTTATCTATTTTCCAATAACTTACATTATGAACCAAAATTCTTTTATATTGAAGTTTATATTGCATTTCCAAATAAATAAATTCTTAAACTTGTAAAAGTGGATCAGATATTTAATGGCAAAGAATGGGTAATGAAATACATTGAGTCATTGCCCGCAGTTATTTAAATTGGAAGAAACTTTCACAAATACGAATGTGGAGAAATTTCAAAACTACTTCATCCATTTTTTATTTCTATGACTTTTAATTTATTGTATTTTTTTGTATAAGTTGTTATTGATTGAAATTTCGGTAAAACCAAAAATACTCCAATTTTTCCCTATAAAAACAAATTTTACAGTTTGGGGGCGGATGCGACACGCCTACCCCTAATGCAATATAAACAAAATTTTGTATAACATATTTTTTGTAACGGAAAACATTTCTTAGGGAAAATTAAGGTTAAATTTAAAAAAAAAATAAGGTACACTCCAATTTTTATGTACATATATATAAGTAAATGTAAAAATTGTTATAAATTTGAATATAAGTTATTATTTAAATATGTATATGTATTTATGTTATTTAAAATATTTTTGTAAAGTTATGAAAAGATATTAATAAAAATACTTTATACCATTTTTATACTTTTATTTTATAAAGGGGATATATATATTTTAGAAAATAATTTTACTTAATTTTAGTACTTTTTCTTGTATTATTTAGGAAATATATAATTCAGATAATGAAGGAAATATTTCATACTGGGAATGAATATTTTACTATAAATAAGTATTAAACTTATTTATTTTCTGACTGTTTTTCTCACTTTTAAGGAAAATATTTAATAAAAATTATAAATTTTTGATAAGATCAAAATAAATAATTTACTGAATTTTAGTAATCTTTTTCTACTATCGCAGAAAATTTGAACAAGTTTACTGCAGTTTTTACTTGTTTTAAGTAAAAATAAATTATCTTTTAACTAAAATGAAGGAAAATTTTCCTTATTTATAGCATTGATAAATATTTATCTGAACTAAATTAAAGGAAATATTTACTTGTTTTTAAGAAGTTTCAGATAAAATATGAACTAAATAATAGTAATTTTTTTAATTTTTTAAGTTAAATTTTATTTGATTTTAGTTAAAATTTGTTTGATATAAGAAATTTTGTCAAAAACTTAAGGAAATTTTTTTCTTGGAATTAAGGAATTTTTTTACTTAATTGCTGTAAAAAACGGCTTTGGCGCCATACGACAACCATTTTTTCCTCAAATTTAGTAAATTTTCCTAAATTTTAGTTCATTTTTTTTCTGAGTGTAGAGTGTAGCTTATGAGCGATAAATAATGTGGATTTCCAAAGATTTCAGATATTTGACACTGTGAACGCAATCTAACAATCTACTAAGCGACACCAGTAGATTTACTGGTCTTAATTTCCTAAATTGAACCGCTATGGTATAGCAGGTTAGTCATCCGCCTAGCATACCAGAGGTCCCAGGTTCAATCCACGGCCAGACTAACTTAAAAAAAATACATTTTCAGAAAAGCATTTGCCGTTCGGAGCCGGAGTTAAAAAGTAGGTCCCTTTTAATGAGTCTAAAAATAGAATCGGATGCAGCTCATTGTCTGAGAGAAGTACCACTTGTTCCAATTGGAATATTGTCGTGGAAATTATTAATTTCCTAAAATAAAGTTGTTTTGGAGAAATTAAGTTTGTGGCTATTAATATTTTTAGTACTAAAACATAGTCTGGCAAGGACTTCTTCCGACGATATATAGGGATCGCGCTATACGCTTGAAAGTCGTTTTACTCAAACTCAAACGAGTTCATAATTAACTGTTGAAAAAGCAAAAAAAGGAGTTTTGAAATTGGTATGAAAAAAACATTTTTTTCGTCCTATGCAAAAGTAACTTAACGTTAGCTTATTGCATGTGCACAGGAGAATCTTCAAAGGCGTAAAATATTTTGGAAAATCCTTAATAATTAGGAAATATTTCAACCGATTTTAAGGTTATATATCTCGTTGGAGAGAACATTTAGTTATCTTGGCATGCTGTTAAAAATATGTTAAAAAATATATTTTAGTTATGTAGAAACATTTTTAAGAAATCTGAAAACCCCCCCCCACCATTTTTCCTATATAAATTGAAACTTTGTGTTTTATTATTGGGGTCAAATGTTAAAAAAAAAAAACATAAGAAAGTGCTATAGTCGGTCAAGACCGACCATACGATACCCTTCACCATTATGGTCAAAGGTGTTCTTTTTCCTGTATAAAGACAAATATTTGCTAAATTTTGCCATAATACTAACATTTTCTCAAAACTTATATATTTAAGCTGTTTTTGTCATTTTGATTTATATGAGAGCTAGAGTCAAATGTGGACCAATTATCTCGAAATTTAGCAAATTGATTACAGTTATTACAAAAATTATGTATGAAAAAAATAAACTTAAAATTCTCAATATCCTTAGATTTACGAGCGTATTCGTGATTTTTGCCTCATTTAGTGCGTTTTTAAAGAAAAGTTTGTATGGGAGCTATGGTCAAATGTGGACCGATTTCAACGAAATTTGGTACAGAGATTTAAGTTTACATAAGTAGTATTTGATTTAAATTTCATGAAAAAATATTGATATTTGTGGCCAATATATCAATTCCGGTAAGTGGGACCTATGGGTGGTACCATGAATAATGAACCGATTATGACGATAGATGACAATAGCCATGGTCCCATTATCAAGAAAATGATCTGTGCCAAATTTCATCAAATTATCTTTAGAATTGCGACCTGTAGTTTGATTACAAGGTTTACATGGGGGTCCAGCCAGCCAGACGGACGGACATCGCTAAATCGACTCAGAAAGTGATTCTAAGCCTATTGGTATACTAAAAGATGGGGCTAAGACAAATATTTCTATGCGTTACATACATCAGCACAAACTTATAATACCCATTTCACCTATGGTGGTGAAGGGTATAATAAGGGAGTGCGTCTTTCTGTATGCCGACTGTGGTGATTTTAATTTTTTGGGACACTCTAATGTATATGTATGAAGTCGTATTGTTTATTTTTCAAAAATGCCTTACATTAGATTGAAACTAGGAAATTAGGTTACGGTTACGTTAGGTTTACTTATCATCCTTCTCATAAACAATTTTCCTTGTATTATGATGTCGTGATTTGGCACCCAATGAAATCTTTTTATTTACAAGAACTAAAAATTAATTGCAAGGTCAAAGTTGATTTACTAAGTGGTTGATGCGTTTATGCATGTTTTAGATTTACCCAAATCGAAACGGTATATATATAAACTCTAAACATAAAACACAACCTTCGTTCTTTCTCATTACATTTTTTTATCGAATTAAAAAAAAAAACAAATACTTAAGTAATTTCTTCCATTTAATGTATAATTGTTATTTACATAAAGTCCAATTACAAAGTTATTAAAAATTTACTTTAAAATTTAGGGTATTTTAGTCGTTATATCGATAACGTTATCTAACATAATTGTTAACTTTACTGTCGTCATTCTTAAATTTTCAATAATAGAATTCGCTTTAAAAAAGAAAAATTTCCTTAAAATTTCTGATATTTTAATAATAGGTTGAAATAAAACTTTTATGAAGGTCGTCTTCATTCATAAACATTTTATTTATAGTCTGCTGTAAATGTGGGGAAGTGTTCTTCAGAATTCATGAGTATCCCGTAAAGTGTCTTTTACCTTATATTTAAAAGACGCATATTCATAGAATTTTTATTGTTCTTATTCATGATGAAAACGCAATAAACTGTTTCCATTTATAAACGAAGGTTTTTGTTACATATTTCACAATAGGGCATACAAAAATTTTGTTTTTTTTTAGAAGGAAATAATTTGGTTTAATTTTCTATATTTGGATTTTCTTCGTTTAAGTTTTAGCGGCAGAGCTATAGGGTCTAAAAGTAGAACCAACTAATTCACAAATTAAGGTTTTTTTTTGAACAAAAAGCCTAATATATCATATGTGAAAAAATATCAATTTTATATTTTTTATACCCACCATCAAAAAGAATAGGGGGTATATTGAGATTGTCATTCCGTTTGTAATTTCCCTAATATTGGCTCAAAAATCAATGAAATTTCAAGACGATTGAGTGATGTCCGTTTGTCTGTCTGTTGAAATCACGATAACGCCTAAACGAAAGGAGCTAGCTCAGTGAAACTTAGTAAAAACATTCTTCATCTATGAGAAAATTTGGTATTGAAATTAGGCAAAATCGGTTAACATTTAACCATAGCTCCCGTATAACCTCGTCTAGGCTAATCGCTTATTTGCTAATAAATGACAGCTATGATGACAAAATTTGGTATCTAGAAGTTTTACATAAGCACTAGGCACCATATAAAAGAAAGTGCTAAGAAAGTGCTATAGTCGGTCAAGCCCGACCATACGATACCCTTCACCACTAAGGTCAAAGGAGTTATTTTTCCTGTATAAAGACAAATATTTGCTAAATTTTGCCATCATACAAACATTTTCTTAAAACTTATATATTCAACCTGTTTCTGTCACTTGGACTTATATGAGAGCTAGGGTCAAATGTGGACCGATTATCTCAAAATTTGGCAAATCAATTACAGTTGTTACAAAAATTATGTATGCAAAAAATAAACTCAAAGTTTTCATTATTTTTAGATTTACGAGCGTTTTAGTGATTTTTTGTCTCATTTAGTGCGTTTTTAAAGAAGAGTTTGTATGGGAGCTATGGTCAAATGTGGACCGATTTCAACGAAATTTGGTGCAGTGACTTAAGTTTATAAAAGCAGTATTTGTTTTAAATTTCATGAAAAAACATTGATATTTGTGGCCAATATATTAATTCCGGGAAGTGGGACCTATGGGAGGTACCATAAATAATGGACCGATTTTGACGAATTTCAATAGCCATGGTCCCATTATCAAGAAAATTATTAGAATTGCGACCTGTAGTTTGATTACAAGGTTTACATGGGGGTCCAGCCAGCCAGACGGACGGACGGACATCGCTAAATCGACTCAGAAAGTGATTCTATGCCTATTGGTATACTAAAAGGTGGGTCTAAGATAAATATTTCTATGCGTTACATACATCAGCACAAACTTATAACACCCTTTCCACCTATGGTGGTGAAGGGTATAAAAACTTACGGAAACAGCCTAAATTTCACCTGAAATTCACTTAAATGATAATAAATGATAAACTGTAATAGCTTTGGCCACTAAATTTAGCACAAGGAAGTCTTATGTAAATGCCAGCCAGTGTGCAAAATTTTGTCACAATCGGTCACCATCTGAGCATAGCTCCCATATAAAAAACTTACAGAAACACAAAAATACAAAAAGAAAAGGAGATTTATGTCCGCCTTCCCGTCAGATAAACGCGCTACAGTTTCTTAACTACAAAAGCTAGAGGGACAAAATTTTACAAAAGTATTTTTGATATGTAACAAAAGTTGTGTACTGAAAATGGGCGAAGTCGGTTCACATTTAGTTAGAGCTTCCATATAACCCTGCCCCGGGAAACACATGAATGCTGATAAATTGAATACAATTGTAATAGCTATGGCGACTAAAATTAGAATAGGGAAGTTTTATGCAACTATTGGTCAGTATATCATATTTTATAGGAATCGGTCCATATTTGACTATAACTTTCATATAAAAAACACCACCGGAAACCAAAAAATATTTAGCAAGGACCAGTTAAAAGCTATTAAACTAGAAACTATGACTGCTATGGCCACTTAATCAATCAGTGTGTGAATTTTTTTTACAATCGGTCAACATTTGGCTGTAATTCTTATATATATATATTCATCCTTTTTTTATATCTACAATCAAAAAGGTACGGAGGTTCAAGCAGCATATTAAGATTATGTATATGGCAGATGCATTAGGAACATCTAATAAAATATATGGACCTGTCGTATTACTATCAACTTCTTTATACTAACTAAATATTAAGCTAAAAGAAAAGTATTTAACAACTTATTAATGTAAAACCATACCCGGTTACGATAACGATTTCTTTTCAAAGTAAATAAATACTAGGGAAACCACTTACACACTTTTGAATGTTGAACTATAAAGCTACTGCAACCGAAGTTATTCCAAATATTTTACCAACAATACCAACTAGCGTAACTAATTTTTTCCAATTTGGTCCACGTTTTAAATTTACTACACCCTCGTAGGTATATGATATGTGTTTCTAAATTTAACACAACTTGATGGTGGGTATTTAAGATTCGGCACAGCCGAATATAACACTCTTACTTGTTTTTATATAAAGATACTTTAATTTCATATTTAAATGTTTTTATTGATCCAAAGATAAATTAAATTTAAATTTTTTTCTGAGATTTGTTACAACCACAAAAATGTATCCTACAACTATATAAAAAATGTTTTGTATACTCTGCATCAATTAAATATAAACATTTTTATTTGAAAGTTTTTCCAAAAAAATTAGTCTTTCTTGAGAATAATATTTACCTAATTGACGTAAATAATATTTACTAGAAAACTAGAATATTGTTACTATTATTCTTATTTGAAAACAAATTTGTATACAAGAATGTTGTTAACTAAAATATATATCGTCGCTGGTCCGTCAAGTTCGGTTATATGTTTTTTTTTATTAAGTATTCAGGAGAGAGAAAAAACTGTTTAATTTTCAGTTTTTGCAAAAATCTTAACATGTTTGCTTGTTTATTGGAACCTTAGAACCTTGGCTACTTTTATGGCGATAAAGTAATTAAAAATAATTTGGTCAATAATAAATAAGAGTGTTATATTCGACTGTACCGAATCTTATATTCCCACAATCAAGTTGTACGAAAGTGCAGCTAATTCAAAATGTTGACCAAATGTGGTATTGTTGGTAATATATTTTACATTCATAAGCTGTTAAATACTTTTCGTTGTGCTTGGTATCAGGTGGTTAAATTGTAAGGGCCGATGTTGAATGTGAATGTGTTTTTTCGAATTTTATTTCACATTTCTCTATTTCAGACTTACTCAATTTGAACCATAGAGAGATACACAATCCAACAACGTGTTAAAGTTATCCAGACTTATTATGAAAATGGGAGTTTAAATCAAAATGCATATCGTGCACTTGGTGATTTTTTTGGTCAATTTGATCGTCCAAATGTGCGTACAATCGCAAAAATCGTGGAAAAATTCGAGCAAACCGGGTCTGTAGAAGATGTGAGAACACCAGTGCATGCTCGTACTGCAGAAAATATTGCTGCTGTTCGCGATAGTGTGGCTGAAGAGCCGTCCACCTCAACTCGTCGTCGTGCCCAACAATTGCACCTCTCACGCTCGTCGTTGATGAACATTATGCATAAAGACTTGCATTTACACGCTTACAAGGTGCAATTGGCTCAAGAACTAAACCCTCTTGACCATTCCAAACGTTGTGAATGGGCAGAATGGTGGCACGAAATGGCAACAGTGGATGATCAATTTTCGAAGAAAATCATCTTCAGTGATGAGGCACATTTTCACCTCAGTGGATTCGTCAGTAAACAGAATTGCCGCATTCGGGCGAATGAGAATCCAAGAGTGATTGTCGAAAAACCAATGCAGCCACAAAGAGTGACTGTTTGGTGCGGTTTTTGGGCTGGCGGCATCATCGGGCCGTATTTTTTCCAAAATGAGGCCGGTCAAACAGTTACTGTGAATGGTGTTCGCTATCGTGAGATGATAACGAACTTTTTATGGCCCGAATTGGAAGATATGGATGTGGACGATATGTGGTTTCAGCAGGATGGTGCCACTTGCCACACAGCTAACGAAACAATGTCTCTTTTGCGCAAGAAATTCAATGGCCGTGTTATCTCACGTAATGGCGATGTCAATTGGCCGCCAAGATCATGTGATTTGACACCGTTGGACTTTTTTCTTTGGGGTTATTTGAAAGATAAGCCAGCAATAATTCAAGAGCTAAAGGATGAAATAATTCGGCACATTAACCGCATAGAACCTCCATTATGCCTCAGGGTCATCGAAAATTTGGACCATCGGATGGAGGTGTGCCGCCGTAGTCGCGGCGCTCTTTTGGCCGATATTTTGTTCCATACATAATTGAGTAATACCAATATAACATAATAAAATAAAATTACAATAATTTCCTAAATAGTTTGTGTTTTATTTAAAATCAATATCGGCCCTTGAAGTTTAACCACCCGATATATAGTTAAGATAAACATGTTGATAGTAACACAGCAGGTTTATATATTTTGTTAGGAGCTCCTAATTCCGTATATAAAGTCTGGACTTAACATTGATTGATAGTTATCTAATTTCGTAGGTGAAATCTTAATATACTGAATGTAACCCCCATTATTTTTGATGGTGGGTATAAAAAGGGGATGTTATATATATAAGAACGTTAATGTTGACCGATATACTGAATGTAACCCCCATTATTTTTGATGGTGGGTATAAAAAGAGGATGTTATATATATAAGAACGTTAATGTTGACCGATAGTCACAAAATTTTTTACACTGGCTAGTATAAAGTATATTTGTAAAAAGTTTTCAAAGTCGCCATAGCTGTCACAGTTTATAGTTAATTTAATAGCTTTTATAGTTTTTACGTAAAAGCTATAGTCAAATATGGACCGATTCCTATTAAATTTGACATACAGACCAAAAGTTGCATGAAACTTCTCTGTTCTAAATTTAGTTGTCATAGATATTAAAATTGTATTCAATTTATTTTATCCTGATAAATTGAGTACAACTGTAATATTGTGATTCCCGGGCCAGGGTTATATGAGAGCTCTAACTTAATGTGAACCGATTTCGGGAATTTTCAGTACACAACTATGACATGTCAGATATACTTTTCTAGATCTTGTAGTTAAGGAGCTATCGCGCTTTTATTTGACGGACAGACGGACATAAACCCCTTTCTTTTTGTTTTTTTGTGTTTCCGTAAGTTTTTTTGTGTTTCCGTAAGATTTTTTTAATGGTGACTAATAGTGACAAAATTTTTCACACTGGCTGGCATTGATATAAGACTTTTTATACCCTTCACCACCATAGGTGGAAAGGGTATTATAAGTTTGTGCTGATGTTTGTAACGCATAGAAATATTTGTCTTAGACCCACCTTTTAGTATACCAATAGGCTAAGAATCACTTTCTGAGTCGATTTAGCGATGTCCGTCCGTCCGTCCGTCTGGCTGGCTGGACCCCCATGTAAACCTTGTAATCAAACTACAGGTCGCAATTCTAAAGATAATTTGATGAAATTTGGCACAGATCATTTTTTTGATAATGGGACCATGGCTATTGAAATTGGTCAAAATCGGTCCATTATTTATGGTACCTCCCGTAGGTCCCACTTCCCGGAATTGCTATATTGGCCACGAATATCAATATTTTTTCATGAAATTTAAAACAGATACTGCTTATGTCAACTAAAATCACTGTACCAAATTTTGTTGAAATCGGTTCACATTTGACCATAGCTCCCATACAAACTCTTCTTTAAAAACGCACTAAATGAGACAAAAAATCACTAAAACGCTCGTAAATCTAAAGATAATGGAAATTTTTAGTCTATTTTCTGCATACATAATTTTTGTAACAACTGTAATTGATTTGCCAAATTTCGAGATAATCGGTCCACATGTGACCCTAGCTCTCATATAAGTCCAAATGACGGAAACAGGTTGAATATATAAGTTTTGAGAAAATGTTTGTATGATGGCAAAATTTAGCAAATATTTGTATTTACACAGGAAAAATAACACCTTTGACCTTAGTGGTGAAGGGTATCGTATGGTCGGCTTGACCGACTATAGCGCTTCCTTACTTGTTTATGGTTATATCTGTAAAATTTAGGCTGTTTTTATAAGTGTTTTGTATGGGAGCTATGGCTAAATGTGAACCGATTTTGATGAAATTTTATATGCTGCCTAGGGATTATGTAAAACTTCTCTATTTAGTTTGTTATTTATAAGCCAATAATCGATTAGCCTAGGCGAGGTTATATGGGAGTTATGGTCAAATGTTAACCGATTTTGCCCAATTTTAATACCAAAATTAGAAATGAAGAATATTTTTTTACTAAGTTTCAGTGAGCTAGCTCCTTTCGTTTAGGCGTTATCTTGATTTTAACAGAAAGACAGACAAACAGGCGGACATCGCTCAATCGTCATAAGGAATCAGAATATATATCGCTTTTGGTTTTTGAGCCTATATTAGGGAAGTTAAAAACGGAGTGACAATCTCAGTATACCCCCCATTTTTTTGATGGTGGGTATCAAAATACTATTAGTATGAGCGATATTTAATGAAAGATAAATTTACGTTTTTCTTTTAAAAACGAATTGAACTGGAAAAACTGGGAGATACGGGTATTTTATTTTTCGAAGTCGATTGTGTTTAAAAGTGTGCACCACGGTGTTATATGATAAACGATATTGCTTTTTGGTTTATTGGGTTTTTACACATAAGCTATAAATTATTCAATTATACCGAAACGTTGTTGTTTCAGAACTTCCAAAATTTACTCATAAAAATAAAAATAGACCAAATTTTTCATACAAAAATAAAAACACATTTTTCCGTTATGAAATTACTAAATTTAATTTTAAGTAAAAAGTTTTATCTTCGCTAAGTGCCATCAAAAAAGATAAATTTAGAAAGTTGACTAAATTAGAACAATAAAAAGCACTTGAAGATTTCTAACAATGAGACTCTTAAAACTTTTTTTAACACAAAAAAAACTTTAGTCAAATATTTATGTGTTCAGAAAAATTTCAAGGCAACGAAAGTTAAAAAGAAGAAAATTAAGTCAATTTTCACAGGAAAACTTTGTTTTAATTATATTAATATGTTGTTTGAAATATTTATCACTTTAAACTTAAAAATTTAAACATACAAGGTAATTTCGCAAAGTATTTAAAAGCGAATAAACTTGTACTTAGCGATATAAACTTACACAATCTTCTAAGCCGAATAATTAAAGAATACAAACTTATTGACAAACATATAGTAGCATATTGGTGGAGGATACAAAATGTTGACCACACCTTTGTATGTACTTTAAGTCCTCAACTATAAGATTTACGGGCTCAGTTCACAAACAATAGATTGATTGTTTAAGGAAATCGTTGATATTATTCTTTTATTTTTTTTGACAATCTTTAGATGTATAACCTCGTCAATAAAGGACCTATTGATGTTTACTCTATATTTTGTATAAAATATTACTGAAAGTCCTTCGTTTACCCAAAATTCTGTAAACATTTTTACTGCCTAGTTACTCTAGTAAGTAAACAAACGCACATAATGTCTTCAATACCTGGATGTACCTAACGTTCTTACTTCTAAAGTAATGAACACAAAATTTTAAAGTCTTGTTCTTTAACAGCCTGTTTTTGAAACTACAATTTTTTCAAATTGTACGTCAACTTACGAAAAAATTGAACTTTTGGTTTTTGAAATTTTTTTTGAGTGAAACGAGAAAAAGCTTTTAAAATTTTGGTTCGTAAATGAAATGTATAGACGAAAGTAAATGTCAAATGAGGCAATTAAAAAATTCTAATCGCCTGGGAAACAAAAAACGGTTACTTAATTTTATTTATTTTACATACGAACTGTACGGCTAGCGTATCGTCTATCTGTAGAGTATCGTTTGTCTACTGGTCAATCGACTACGAAAGCATAAGCTCTAACAGATAGACGTGCATTGCGTAAGAAAGTTTATGTATCGAGAACGAGTTTCCTGATTTTGTTAGAGCATATTCCAAAGTAATAGCAATAGAACAATAGAGTTGGATAACCTACTCTTACAGATGAGCACTTTTGCTCTCTCCTCTACTCGGTCAAAAAGTTTCAAAATAAACTTTGAAGTACCGGCCCATACAAGAGAGTTGTATTTCACCGGTACGCAATACATGTCTCGGAATAGGGTCTATGTTAGAGTGCAAGAGAGGGCGAAAGTGCTCATTGATTACAGCATGGTATCTAACTCTATTAAACCACTGGAGTGTCACACTTTTCTATCGTTTTTACTTTGGAATGTGCCCTAACGAAATTAGGGAACTAGTTCCCAAACTCAAATCTTCTTACGCAATACATGTCTCAGAATAGAGTCTTTGTAAGAGCTACTCGACCGAGTGTAGGAATGGTGAACGCGCTCGTCGGTATGCAACTCTATTGAGCCACTGGAGTGTTACAATGTTCTACCGTTTCTAGTTGCTTTGGAATCCGGTCTATCAAAATCTGGGAACTTGATCCTAAAACTCGAACTTTTTTACTTAATTCTTTCTCATACCAAAATTAAATTAAACATTTTTTCAATGATGTGAAAAAATGTTTAATTTAATTTTGAAAACAAATGTTATTTTTTTATTTATTTTTGATTTTATTTAATTTTAGGGTTAACATCATTTTACAAAAGTCTTAAGTTTTACAGGAAAAGCTTTCAGAAAAGTAATAAAATATCTCATGGCACTACTATTATTTGATATTTCATTATGAAGCTTTTACTTCAAAACGAAAAAAGAAAATGAACTCAATTTAGAGCTTTATCGTTAGGCTAGTATTCGATTGCCTTTTAACGTATGACAGTTTTGTGAACAGGCTGTAAGATTTTGGATATACACTTAAGGTCACCAAAATAGGTTCCCATCAAAAAGAATGGGGGGTATATTGAGATTGTCATTCCGTTTGTAATTTCCTTAATATTGGCTCAAAAATCAAAAACGATATATATTCTGAATCCTTATGAAATTCTAAGACGATTGAGCGATGTCCGTCTGTCTGTCTGTCTGTCTGTTGAAATCACAATAACGCCTAAACGAAAGGAGCTAGCTTACTGAAACTAAGTAAAAACATTCTTCATCTTTGAGAAAATCGACCGATTGTCACAAAATTTTATATACTGGCTGGTATTTATATAAAGTTTATTTGTGCAAAATTTAGTGGCCATAGCTGTCACAGTTTATAATTTAATAGCTTTTAACTGACGTTTGTGGCATTTTAGTTGTTGTTGTTGTAACAGCTCCAACATTTACAATTTTATAATTTTGTTTTTATGGGGGATCTGTTTGGAGATCAAGGCCAAGAAATTGTGCTACTGCAACTGGATGAGTTCACAAATCCTCAGGACTAAGTGAAGTAGAGTTGGCGGTACAGTTGAAAATATGGAGTGTATCATGAGGACCCTGACCACAAGCTGGACATATGTTGGGGACGGCAGGGACCAAAAGATATTTAATCTATTGCTCCATCCCGATCTCAGTTGAGCTAGAACGACTCTTGTTTTCCGCGGCAGGTTCTTTTCTTCTTCTGCTATAGGCGGTGGGCGACCTCCTAATACAACATTCATGCCATAACCTAAAATCGCGGAGTTGGTGGCGTCTTTATGAATGTTATTTAATGCTGCCATGTACGAGATATGATCTAAAGGATCAAGTACAGTACACGCGAAGATCTTTCCTGACATGCCTCGGGGAAGATGGCAACTGTGTGATGTTAAAGTTTGGATGATTTCTCCGATGACATCCCAAAAGGAACTGCTGAGATAGCATAATGTTGTGTTCCTTTACTGGAAGGATCTTTGTTTCGTCGTGAAGATGATGTAGTGAGGTAATTTGTAGGCAGCCTGTAATAGTTCTTAGGGCTGCATTTTGGCAGCATTGAATATTTCTCCACTGAGTATCATAATTTGCCACTGACCGACCAATCACTTTATAGGTAGACAGCAAGGTTTCTTTGTCCATTCCCCAAGTACTGCCGGCTAGTGCTTTAAGGACAACATATTTGGTATTTAAGTGGTTTCCGGTGGTTAAATATAAACCGATTCCTATAAAATTTGACATACTTACCAAAAGTTGCATAAAACTTCTCTGTTCTAAATTTAGTTGTCATAAATATTACAATTGTATTCAACTTATCAGCATAAATGTGATTCCCGGGGGCAGGTGTATGGGAGCTTTAACTAAATGTGAACCGATTTCGCCCATTTTCAGTACACAACTTCTATAACATATCGAAAACACTATTATAGTTTGTTATTTATTAGCAAATAAGCGATTAGTCTAGGCGGGGTAATACGGGAGCTATGGTCAAATGTTAACCGATACCAAATTTTTTTCAGAAATGAAGAATGTTTTTACTAAATTTCAGTATGCTATCTCCTTTTTTTAGGCATTATCGTGATTTCAACAGACAGACGGACAACGGTCAATCGTCTTAGAATTTCATAAGGATTCAGAAGATATATCGGTTTTGGTTTTAAGCCAATATTAAGGAAATTACAAATGGAATGACAATCTCAATATACCCTCCATTCTTTTTGATGGTGGGTATAAAAATTCTAATAGAAATAATAATAACAGAAATTGATGTTGCCGTAACCGGAGATCGAACTCAGGCTGATTGTAATATTTTGTAATTACTACTACAGTACCCTTGAACTTAGGGACAATAACCCTAAAGAAAAAGTTTTTCAACTTGCTTCTTATTTGTTGTGTTGACAGGTGTATTTTTGAGAAATATTATACGTATGTAATTGAAAAATATTAATAGAAAATAATGAATATGTAATTCTAAAAATTTCTAAATTATAATTAAAAAACTCTGAGATATAATTGGAAATGGTGTAGCACTATTACATAAGTCTAAACAATATAAAACAAATTTCTTCCACTTGTTATCAAAATTGTTGCGACTATTTGACAATCGAGTTTAAAATGTTTTTAATCATGAAATATTGCCTTGCAAGATTTATGAGTTTATATTTTCCTAAGAAAAAATATTTTTAAATATTCTTAAACAACTTGTTATACCCACCATCAAAAAGAATGGAGGTATACTGAGATTGTCATTCCGTTTGTAATTTCCTTAATATTGGCTCAAAAACCAAAAGTTTTATATATCCTGAATCCTTATAAAATTCTAAGACGATTGAGCGATGTCCTTCTGTCTGCCCGTCTGTCTGTCTGTTGAAATCACGATAACGCCTAAACAAAAGGAGCTAGCTCAGTGAAACTTAGTAAAAATATTCTTAATTTCTGAAAAGATTTTGGTATTGAAATTGGGTAAAATCGGTTAACATTTGACCATAGCTCCCGTATAACCTCGCCTAGGCTAACCGCTTATTTTCTTATAAATAACAAACTATAATAACTATGATGATAAAATTTGGTATATAGAAGTTTCACATAAGACCTAGGCAGCATACAAAATTTCGGTTCACATTTAGCCATAGCTCCCATACAAAAAACTTATGAAAACAGCCTAAATTTTACCTAAATGCCAATAAATCTAAAAGTATAACAGATATAACCATAAAAAAGTCTTATATCAATGCCAGCCAGTGTGCAAAATTTTGTCGCAATCGGTCACCATTTGACCATAGCTCCCATAAAAAAACCTTACGGAAACACAAAAATTCAAAATTAAAAGGGGGTTTATGTCCTTAACTACAAGAGCTAGAGAAGTTAAGCACAAGGAAGTCTTATGTCAATGCAAGCCAGTGTGCAAAATTTTGTGACAATCGGTCAGCATTTGACCATAGCTCCCATATAAAAAGCTAATGGAAACACAAAAATACATGAAGAAAAGGGGGTTTATGTCCGTCTATCCGTCATATAAAAGCGCTAGAGCTAGAGGAACAAAATTTTACAAAAGTATTTTGGACATCTTGAAGAAGTTTTGTACTGAAAATGGGCGAAATCGGTTCACATTTACTTAGAGCTCCCATATAACCCCGCCCCGGGAAACACATTAATACTGATAAATTTAATACAATTGTAATAGCTATGACGACTAAATTTAGAATAGAGAAGTTTTATGCAACTATTTGTCAGTATATCAAATTTTATAGAAATCGGTCCATATAAAAAACCCTCCCGGAAACCAAAAAAATGTAGGAAAGGCCAGTTAAAAGCTGTTAAATTACAAACTATGACAGCTATGGCCACTAAATTTTGCAAGAATAATCTTTATATAAATACCAGCCAGTGTTACAATCGGTCAACATTTGACTATAATTCGTATATTTATATAACATCCCCTTTTTATATCTACAATCAAAAAGATTCGGAGGTACAAGCAGCAAATTAAGATTGCAATGTCCAGATTTTATATACGGTAGATGCATTGGGAACTCCTAACAAAATATATGGAGCTATCGTATTACTCTCAACATGTTTATCCTAACTAAATATTTAGCTAAACGAAAAGTATTTGTACCTGGTTATGAGATTGAATTTTGTGTAAAGTAAATACTAGGGAAGTGGTTTATATACTTGTAAATGTTGAACTATACTAACGATACTACAGCAACCGAATTTAGTCCAAATATTTTACCAACAATACCACATTTAGACAACAACAACAAGATTCGACACAGCCGAATATAACACTCTTACTTGATTTTTTTTCTTTTGCTAAAAGTACAATAGTACCAATAATCACATAAATAAATCTTTGTAAGATGTATTTTAAATTTTAGAAATATTTCAAATATCAGAAACAAGCTTTACACATATGCATATTTGTACATGAATATTGAAGTAAGAAAAAGGAATAAAATTGTGTGTACAAATGTTTAAATTCCTTCGTTTGATCGAAACTGGCATTTGTAAATTTGAATTCCAAATATGTTTGTGTTATACGATATTGCTTGAGTACATAAATATCTGCCACATGTTCCTTTTTTTTTATCAGATTTCAGTACAAAAATTTTGTAACAATGAAATTTTAAACTTACAGTTACATTCAAGTACAATTTAAGCATTTTAAATACATTCGTTTGTATGTATTTAAAAATATGTAGATTTAAAATTTGTTAAATTTGTAAATATGTATGTTAAGTACTTACATACTTACTTTTATTATTTGCACAAATAGAGGCATGTTACTTAATTTAAATAAATTTTAATAAACCATTTTTATAACAAGTCAATAAGGCTTGCTAAACTCGGTACGAAAAGAGTGTGATTGAATATTTATACCCTTCACCACCATAGGTGGAAAGGGTATATTGTGTTTGTGCTGATGTTTGTAACGCATAGAAATATTGGTCTGAGACCAATCGACTTAGAATCACTCCCTGAGTTGTTTTAACGATGTCCGTCCGGCTAACTGGCCGGTTATCCATGTAAGCTTGTTATCATTCTACAGGTCGTAGCTTTAAAGATAATTTGATGAAATTTGGCACAGGCTCATGTTTTGGTCCAAGGACGATCCCTATACTTTTTGGTCGAAATCGGATTACTATTTCGGCTACCTCCCATAGGGATGAATTCCCGGAATATAGTTTTTGGTCCTTTACAGGCATAAATTTAGTTGTATTTTAATAGTATTCAGCACAAATATTGTTTATGATAACCTTAATCAGTGTTCCTAATTTTGTAGAAATCATCCCATATTTTTACCATACCTCCCATACAAGACACATTCTCAAAAGACATTTATATACACATAAAAGCACAAAAACGTTAATAACTATAAAGATAAATGCTTTTGTTTTCTTTAACTTTGCACAGATAATTATTTTATAAATATAAACCAATAACCAAAATTTCGTAACAATCGGTCCACAATTGACTCTAGCTTCCATATCAACCCATAGCCGGAAATGACATAAATTTCAAAATTTTGAAAAAATAGCACATAGTATATGTACATATGTACGTCTCTAAGACTTAAGGAAAACTTGTTCAATTGTTGGTCCATATTTTACCTTAGTAGTGAAGGTTATCATATAGTCACGCTAGACCGCGGTTTATTTTCTAACATTTTTTACGGCAACATCACAATCAGAGACCGAATATTGTTTTATTTTTTAAAACAATCAAATATAAATATCATTGCCGATGAAAATTTATTTTCATTTCGATCGATGAATAAAAATGAGGGATTTATATTTGAAATATAAATATCCCTCAAGATGAAAATTTTAAATATCTTCAACTATAAATATCCGAACAGAAAAATATTTTATTGATTGTTTTATTTTTGAACTTCTGTTTTGACTTTGAAAAAATAAAATATTTTTGAAATTTTAAAATTTTCAACAATGAATGTATGAATATGTTTCCAAATAATTGGAATGTTTTAGGACATCGTCCTAATGGAACTATTGGTGGTTTCTTTGACTCGCAAAACCATTTCAACATAAAATTTGCAACAATAATTGAATTTATTGTTATTTAAACGTCCTAAAGACTTTTTATACCAGGACAAATCTTCTTCTTCTGTCATCCTTGATTCCCAGTGGAGCATAGGGCCTGGGAGGATGCAGCAATTGCCTGGCGTCTCCAGCTACCAGGTAAGAACTGTATCCAATTCCCACTCTAACCTTCTCGTGGTACATCCTGTAAACCTGAGCAACCTAGTTTTAGATGCGGTAAGCAACCCGTGTGGGATTTTAGGTCAGGGCTAATATAAAAGGGAGTAATCTTAGAGCGATTCCAACGTATATGGTCTAAGGGTCTAAGATAATTGTACTAGGTAAAGTACGAAAATGCAGCGTCTGTTCAACATGTTAGTTGCGACTGCAAGCGGGCGTCAGTCTCGGATCGAGCGGCTCGCTATACAAACGTGGCTTGTGTCTTTGGATCCATCACCCATCGACTTAGCACTTACGATGTTTTAAGCATGGAAAGAAACAACATTACTCCAAGGGGTACTCATGCGAGAAATCCCCCTGCTACGGCAGCTGGAGCAAGGATTTTGGACTTGCCTAATCTATGCAAGAACATTATGATGAACGAAACCAATTACAGAAATAAAATTTGAATATTTTCTATCAAAATTTCTTTTCATCGGATGAAAAAAGATGAAAATTATTTTGAACTGATAAATATCCCAAACGATTTTTTTATTTTTTATTTTCATCGGATTGAAAAACGATACAAAATTTTTCGAACAATTAAAAATCTTTAGGGATTTTTATTATTTTTTAAACTTCAATGATAGTTTTTGTATGGATTAAAATATGAAAATATTGTTTTAAAAGTATTAATATTCGGTCTCTGATCACAATGTAAAAATTCTTATATTAAATTAAAATCCCCACCACTAGATTAAATAAAATTATTTGTTAAATTAACCAAATAATGATCCAATTAAACTTAAAAATAAAAAGTTAAATTTATTACACAGATACAAATATAGACGTTCGGACCAAAACGAGTAGATTAAAAAACAATTTGTTATTAATTGTTAAAGAAAGTTAAAATGTTTTTATGGAAAATTGAGTGATGTCATTTACTATTTTATTTAATATTAGTAAATTTTTTGAAAAAGTGCAATTGTTACGTTTTGGTGAGAACATCTACAAATATATTTTGTAAATTTGGGAGTATTATATATTGCGCCATTTGTTGCTATGTAGACTTGTTATTTAATGCATTTTTGTTCTGTAGCCAATTTTATATTTTTTTTCATCGGCAGCATGTTAAGCTGCAGACTTATCGCCGATTGAGAATGCTGTGGTAATAAATAATTTTAATAGAAATAAATAATTACAAAATTGCCGTGATCAAATCTCGAACCCAGGCTCAATGTGATATAATATGCTAAGCAGTCGATGTGCTAACCAACTAAGCCACAGCACTCACCGGTGCACTGTAGTTTATTTAGTCTACATGGGTAATTGTATAAAATAATGAGGCCAAAATATTTACGGTTTAATTCTATTTTTTTCTAATTTGAAAATTCAAGTTACAAGAAACTACATGCAAATCATTCATTATTCAAAATATTTGACTATGAATTTAAATATCCTTACACAAAATGTTCATTGCAAATATCTATGTTTATGCCTTAACATTTGTGTTTCCTAAAAAATTAAAAGTCATTTTACAGAAACAGATTTTACATTTGACCCCAATAATTCAAATACAAAGTTTCATTCAGATCGGATATCCTTTTCCCGATATCCGATCTGAATGAAACTTTGTATTTGAATTATTAGGGTCAAATGTAAAATCTCTTTCTGTAAAATGACGTGCCGACTTGACGCCAAAGTTCAAACATGCCAAAAGAAAACAGCCTAACCACAGAACGTTTAAAGTCGACTTTATTTGGAAAAAAATGTTAAGTCAAAATTGGAAATTTTTTACAATTCTCAGTCATTAGATATATTTAAAAGTCACTTTCTTTAAACCACAGAACAAATTTTAAAGTCGATTTTATGTAAAATCGACCTTATTTTAAAGTCAACTTTTTTAATTTTTCATACCATAAGAAATTTTTAATATAACTTTAAAAATATTTTTAAACAAATATGTACTTTCAAATATTACAAAAGCTTTGTTCAATAAAGAGAAATAATAAAACAAGAATTATAAAAAATAGATTACGTCATGCGCACGATTTTGAATATGATGACGTAGATTGGCCCATACAAGGGTTACCTTTTCTCTATAATTTCAAATTATTGAAGGCAATTTCAATGTATGACCCAAAATGACAATACATTTGAAAATTACATTTTGAAAATAAATATAATCAGGAGTGTGTTGATGGACTTATGTACATATGTCGGTGTAATATAAATCCACCGTCAGAAACGTGTAAAATTTCACGGGAATCAGTCCACTTTTACCCATAGTACCCATATAAATACCACTCCAGGAAACCACTTAAATACCACGGAAGCCAATTTAATGTTAAAAAATTTGAACTTTAATAGCTACGAAAACCAAATTTAGTCTAAAGAGATACAAATGTGTGATTTATAAGATTTGGTATAGCCGAATATATGTAACTCTTACTTGTTTACTTTTATACCTTACATAATGTTTTCAGGCGGAACAATTTCTACGTTTCGTGAATAGCTTTGATAAAATGTATAGTCTGTAAAACAACTTTGAAAGTCTGTGAGTATATTCTAGACTAATTCCTAATTTTGCCCGAAAAAGTTTATATATTATGTAAAAATCGGCAGTCCTGCAGAAAAAAACTAATTTGACAGTTCTCAAAATAGTTTTTTTCTGGATTTCGTTATAAACCGATAATTTTGTTTTTAATTTAATAATAAATAGTGTAAAAAAATAATTGTCATTATAAAAACCGTGCGTGGAAGTTAGCTTAAAAGCCTTTAGTGCAAAAAAACTTGATTAAAAATTTGAAGCAGATTCTAAGCATGTGTAAGTGAGCAGTGGGAAAATTCAATCAAAACGATGGAAATATATTAAAAATCAAAATCAACCATATTCGCGTTTGTTTTCTAATTAATTTTACTTAAACAGTGTCTGTTTGTTCTTTTCCAAATAAAATAATGAAGAATAAAAAAGTTAGAGAGAAAATTTGTTTATCACATTTTAAAGTGGACGAATTTGATAGGAAAAAATTAAAAAATGTCCCACTGTTGCGTGACGTCATTTGTCCAACATGCGCAGAAATCTCAAGTTTTGTAATTGGGAAGTTGTAATCTATATTTTATAATTCTTGATAATAAAATAAAATACATGCCAACGGCAAGTGAAAAGATCGAGCAAAACAAGTAATAGGAGAATACACAATCAATTAAACGTAGTGATGTTCGATCAAACTCAATGAGTTAAATTTATGATTATCTCTGCAATTTGACAACTCGACTGTGGTCGAGGGCGCTAAGTGCTGATGACGTCCTGTGGCGGGACAGAAATTGCAATCCACTGAGCCGCGTTCAAAAATAATTTTTTCAGTTTTTCTCAACAATTACTTTTCAAACTTTCAAAATTAATAATTTGAAAGTTAAATGAACTCAAGCCTGATTAAAAAAAACCTAAATTTTCCATAAAATAAAATATCAAAAAATTCCAAAACCAAAATATTAAGAAAATTTTGTGTTCATTAGACAAAACAGCATAAATTAATAATTTTAATTTTTTCACAATATGATGAAAAATTGTTTAAATGCTCATCAGTTTTAAAAAAAAAAAAAAATATTATCTTTTGTGAAATCTTATATTCTTAAACGAGCAATAATTGTATGTATTTCTATATATGTCCGATAAGGGGTAAAAAAGGGTGAAAATAGTTTTTTTTGGTACCTTTTTAACCCACTCTTATATTTTAAACTAAGGAATATAGAAAGAAACTTTGTACTGCAATCAATAGATTTGAAAGAAACTTTAAACACGTATTTGGTGCTTTTTTGATTTTGGGGCCAAAATGGGTAAAAAAGGGATAAAATGATAACTTAACATCTCAAAAAGTAATATGAATAGAAACATTATGTTAACTACGTTTTAATAAAATGTACCGAATTCAATTGGTACCAAAGAAGTACCAAATATGCATATGGAAGGGGATAAAAAGGGGAAAAAATTAGTAATGTTATACCTTTTAAACAAATGAATGTTTGTCTGTATGTATGTTCTTTATAGAATAGTAAACTGTGCATTTGATCTTGTTATGCTCTTTAGCGAAGATGTTGCGGATAAGCCGGCGAAGGTTTTAAAGTTGATAAGACTAATTTTCGATAGATGGCGTCACTGAAAATTACTAAAAATTAATTAAATCGTAAACTGTACATTTGATCATGCTACAATCTTTAGCAAAGTTGTTGCACATGAGCCGACGAAGGTTTCTTAGTTGGTATGAAAAAATTTCGACAGGTGGCGCTACTGAAATTTACTCAAAGTCAATTTAATCGTAAGCTGTACATTTAATCATGCTATAATCTTCAGCAAAGTTGTTGCGAATAAGCCGACGAAGGTTTATGAATTGGAATGAGCAACGTCCGACAAGTGGCGATACAGAAAATTACTCAAAGTGAATTAAATCGTAAACTGTGCATTTGATCATGTTATAATCATAAGCAAAGTTGCGCATAAGCAAACGAAGATTTCTTAGTTGGTATGAACAACTTCAGGTGGCGCCACTAAAAACTACTTAAAATGAAATAAATCATAAACTGTGCATTTGATCAGACTATAATCTTTAGCAAAGTTGTTGCGCATGAGTCGACGGAGGTTTCTGTTGGTATGACCAATTTCCAAAATTATTAAAATGAGTTAAACTGTAAACTATGCAAACTATGTGTTGGTCGGACAAAATAAATAAAATAATTCAAAATTAACTTTACAAAATAAAATATATAAAAACATAGATAAAACATATACATTGAGAACATATGTTCTACTAAGGCACCAAAAAAATGTGGTGAATAAATTAACTAAGGTGGTGAACTCACATACAGGTACTGTGAATTCAACACAGTCATTTTGACAACTGTCAAATGAAAATGTAAACAAACAAAAATTATTTGTAATTGAAAAGGGTAAGTAAAGAAATTTTGTTTGTTTTTTTTAATAATATTAATAAATATATTCAGGTATGTAATGGACATTTTTCGTTTTCAAATCGATCGATTTCAGACATATTTTTTAGCTAATTTTCGGTTATTTCCCCCAAAAAAACTGAAAATTTTGGCTTTAATCCTTTTGACTGATATTTTATCTTTCATTTGGTTTGAATTTTTTAGAAAAATAACCGCAAATTATCTCAAAAATATATCTGAAATCGATCGATTTGAAATCGATCGTTCTCCATCACATACCTGATTATTTTTTATTATATTTTGGCTATATTTCAGGTGCTGATGGACCTTAAATTTTAAATAAAAAAAATTTTAAATTTTATTTTGACTGTATATGTATAAATAAATAAATAAATAAATAAATAAAAGATAAACAGAAAATAATTTAAATATACATATACTTTGCACATGCATCTAAAACTTATACAGTTGTTTAAGTAATATGTTCGTAGAATATATCACCTAAAATAAAAAAGGGCATAACTACAGTTCTAGTTTATTTTACAGGAGGAGCTCCTAACGCATCTACCGTATAAAAAGTCTGGAATTTAGCAAAGTTTTGTGGCCATAGCTGTCATAGTTTCTAATTTAATTTCTTTTAATTGGCCTTTGCTACATTTTTTTGGTTTCCGGGAGTGTTTTTTATATGAAAGCTATATTCAAATATGGACCGATTCCTAAAAAATTTGATATACTGACCAATAGTTGCATAAAACTTCCCTAATGTAAATTTAGTCGTCATAGCTATTACAGTTGTATTCAATTTATCAGCATTAATGTGTTTCCTGGGGCGGGGTTATATGGGAGCTTTAACTAAATGTTAACCGATTTTGTTCATTTTCAATACACAAGATATCGATACTCAAGATATCGAAAATACTTTTGTAAAATTTTGTTAATCTAGCTCTTTTCGATATGGTGCTATTGCGCTTTTATCTGACGGACATAAACCCTCTTCTTTTTGTATTTCCGTAAGTTTTTTTATATGGAAGCTATGGTGACCGATTATGACAAAATTTGCACACTGCACACTTTGAGAAAATATTTTTGTTTTGTCCACAGAGCAGCTCATGCTGGGCCGAAGACATACAAGTTTCAAGAAGTTTCTGATCCTGAAAAAAACGAGAGAAAAATTTAAAACAAATTTTGTGTGATGGATGACGAAACATACGTACTGACAGACTTTTCTCAACTTCCCGGCCAAGATTTTCATGTTGTTGAAGAGTGAGCCAATGTTCAGGAAGAGAAAAAACACAAGATTCCCAAAAAAAATCTTGTGTGGCGAGCTTTTTGTAGTTGTCGCAAAATAAGCCAATCATTTGTCTCAACAGGCACGATAAACACAGAAAATTATATAACTCCGTTATACATTTTATGTATAAAAACTTATAAATTTATTTTAAAATAAAAATATTGTGCCATTTGCTTTGTTTATTTTATAAACAAATAATTTATTGACATTTTATTGTTGAGTTTCTTTTTCTTGTGGGGAATTAAAAATCATTCAAACCAGTGTTGCATTTCTAGTGCAAATTCAAAAATAAAAATTTAAAAATCAACAATACCAAGCAACTCTGCTTTAGTATGTGGTGGATATTTTAGTATGCACTAATACCACTTAAACATAATTTTACCAATACAGTAATACTTATTACAATATGGCGCCTCTAAAATGTACCATGACGTCTCTTAAATGTACTTGACAGTTGCGTCCTCAGTCTATGTTGTTAGTTTATGTATAAAAACTTTCAAATTTGCTTATCATAAAGCTCCGAGCAAGGCTCGGCCAACCAGGTACTAATAATATAAAACAACAATCCGCTTTAAAGAAATTAACTTTAAAATGTATTTAATGACCAAAAATTGTGAAAAATTTCAATTTCGACTTAACATTGTTTTACAATTGATTACAAAATAAAAAAAAAATCAAAAAGAAAAAGCTTATTTTAGTTTTTGAAATGAAGTTTTCAAATTTAATTTAAAATTTGTTTGTGGTACGATTTTTAAAATAAGGTCGAGTTTTTCGGTTTAAAGTCGACTTTAAATGTTCTGTGGTTAGGCTGTTTGATTTTTGCCCATATGTTTGTAACAATAAAGCAAATAAAATTCCATTCAAAAAAATTTAAAAAATATGAACATTTTTTATACAGTTTTTTGTCTCTCCTGAAAAATCTCAAAAAGTGCAGTTGGCACCTTTGCACTCTAACCTAGCGATATTTATTAAACAAAAACGTTTAAAATTAGAACAAAAATACACTTAACACGTGACATTTTTTGTTTATAAATATTATAAAAATGTTTACAATTAAACCCTTTTATAACAAAGAAAAAAACACTTTTAATATTCTAGGATATAAAATGTTATCCTTGCATTAAAACTTTGTTTAAGAGCTGAGTTACAAAGTCATTAGAGGGATTAGAGTGACTAAACTTGTAAACATTTTCAATGTCACAGCATGAAGTAGATGTAAACGAACTTAATATCTAAACCTATATCTACTACTTTTTATATTGTTTAGGTGGTAATCGTTAGTAGATGTAAAATGGATTGAGGTATCCGAGTAAAGTATTATTTGACATTTTAAGCTAACATTATATTTTATGATATTTTTATAGTTTCTTTTTAGATTGCGTACAACTAGATACTTAATCCTAGAATTAAAAGTCAAAAGAGATAGAAAATCAACAACACCTTAAATAATGAAGAAACATAACATAAATATTATATATTGTAGATGTTTTTGTGTCCTTAACACGAACATTTGTTAAAATATTAAGAAAAATCACAAAAAGACCCTAAATGAGACATTAAGTCGAATGATAAATAGTTAGATGATATTTTACCAGTAGATAGATATTTATTACAAGTTATAAAAACAGTTAAAGTGCCAAATACTTTGTTACTGTTGATTGGTTTTCGCATGAAAAGATAACATACAAAAAGTTCAGTTAAGTTCCCACTTACCCTCTTTTCCTATGTTTGGCTAAATAGCTACTTCATAAGGTCATTAGGAAAGTCTGGTAAAAACTTTAACGTTTTTTTTTTTGTTTCGTCAACTATGACGTTAAGGTAATAAATTCTAACAAACTGCTACACAAATGACCCAACAGGATAAGATTTTAACGGTTGTTAATCCTGTTACATATACTTAGAATATATCAAATGAAATAATCTAGGCCAACACAAATACAAACATATACGACTGTATTCTATAAAAATTCAAATGCTAACATTTTATTACTTGTTTTATATTGTTTTTTTCTTTATTTAATATGAACATAATTTCACCCAATATCTTGGTTTAATACACACTTGCCTGTATTTTGAAAACATATGTAAAAAAAATTCTTATATATTGTATGAGGAGCGCCACAGGCTTTTAATGACGTAACCGTCGTTTTTTATAGCCTATGTTCTTAATAATATGTACTGCTAATTAATTCTCAAGAATTTCCAAGGTAATATCCGTGGCTTAGCATAACTTTTAAATGACAATATAAACAATATGATGATGCCCACAAATGTATGCTGTAATTTGCATATATCTTGCTAGAGTGTGGTATTAAAAACAACCCATTTTTCTTAAATCGAATTTTAAAAGCTCATTTTTTGAGCTTTTTCCTCATTTGAAATATACTTACGCAATATTTTTATAACCTTCAACAATATGTGAAAGGGTATTATAAGTTTGTCATTCAGTTTGTAATTTTTTCATTATTCGTTTATACCGATAGACTTAGAATCGCCAGGAGAGTTGATTTAGCCATGTCCGTCTGTTTCTTGAAATCAAGTTTGTGGAGCATCTGGTGGGTGTACCTAGATAATTTATATACTAGATGTCCTATGCAGCACGCTATTCATCAAAATAGGTAAATAAACACCCGTATTATCGCTAAAATACTAAAATTCGACGTGCACAAATTGAAGATTTTATTTTTTTAAATTCAGTGCCTAGTTTCTGTAACTCTCGCATCGATAAATTATTCGAGTGGAACAATGAAAATGAAAAAGAAACTAGTTGAATTGAAACAAAATGTCATTTTTTTCACCCAAGTGTTTCTGTAATTTATTTTTGTGAGAACTATCTGTCATTCAGCAACTTACGTCAAATTTATTGGAAATGTGCGAGTAAAACTGTTTCTGTAAGCGAATGATGCGAAAAGTTTTTCATTTTATCTGTCAAAACAATTCGCACATATTAAAGGCGTCGAAAAAGAAACATTTGAACTAAAAAGTAAAAACGAATACATAATTAAAACATATAATTAAATAAAATGTAATCAATCGCTTCATTTTATTTATTCAAATATTTTCCTTTTTAATTAATTTCAGAAAATTTAAAGAATATCAAAAATATTTCGGCGATCGTTTGGTTCGGCAACTAACAACACCACACTAAACATTTAAAATAATATATAAATATATATGTCTATATATATATCTATTTTTTCTTATTTTAAATTAATTTTTTAATTTTTTTGATGATAAATTTTTACTTTTTCTACCAGGGGGTCAATTCTGGTTCTATGAAACGATGAAATGAAAAAAAAGTTTTCACTTAAGTTTTCACAACTAGTTCTCATAATAGTTTTTCACCAACACTTATTTTCTGATTCTCGTTTGTATTATGAAAAAAGTGTTTCATTCCATTCGTTGCTATGAAACTTTATCAACTGTTTTATGATAATTGCCAAGCAAATGTCAAACGTAAAACAGGAAACAAATAATGTTGGTCTCGGCAACATCAATTTGCGTAATTATTAATTTTTATTAAAATTATTAATTACCAATTTCAATTTTTGTAATTATTAATTTCGATTAAAATTATTAATTACCACAGCATCTTCCGTCGGCGGTAATCCTATAGCAATAACACGCCGTCGACGAAAAATAAATAAAATTGGCTATTAAACAAAAAAGCTTAAACAAAGGGCTTGACTATATACAATAGCACTTACAGCGTTGAATAATACAAAGCTATATCTTACTCTCCTTTTCACCACCTTTTGCTTCTCTACTATTCCCTTTCCAAAGAAGGTAACCCAATTCGTATATACTCTTTATACAATTGTATAGGCAGTATTTGCCTGAGTGTTACTTGTCTTAAAAAAAATATATACCTAAATTATTACCATTAGTACCGCCTAAAGCGGTAAGCCTCGTCGTCAGTTCCACTTTTCGTCTAGAATTTTTTTCTGTCATACATTTATAGATTAGTGACCAGTTTTTTAATAATTATATTTCATATTTTCTTCCAAAAAGTAAATTAAATAATATTTTGTCTTATTTTTGATTTTTCACTTAAAATTTTTCAGTGAAAAAATTCATTTCATATGAAAAAATTTTGACAACAGTGAAACCTGTTTCACAAAACAAGAATCGCAATTGTTATGAAACGATGAAAAAATCTCGTTTCGTTTCAGTGATTTTTTCATATGATAATGATTTGACGTTTGTTTTCATTTTTTTACTAAATTAGAATCGCTACTTCTATGAAAACATGAAAAAACTTTTCATTTCATCGTTTCATAGAACCAGAATTGACCCCCAGCTGTTTACTTTTTGACAGATGTATTGGAAATTTCCATTAAAAACGTAATCAGTGTTGCTAGTACTCACTTTGTGTTACAGAAACACTTTTTTCTTTCAGGCCGAGAAACGGTGGAATTTTTTGTTTCATACTTTTCGCTGTGAAAACTTATCACTTTGAGTTACAGAAACGACCTACAGTTTTTTATATTTTTTTAATTCGCATTTTTTTTAATTTAAACTGCCAATATGCGTACATCGATAACATTTGGATTGGGGATATCTCAGTTGTTGATACACCGATTTTGATGAAATTTAATAGTGTCGGTACAAAAAACTATTTTAAAAAAATACATTTTTACAAAGAAATATTTTAAATTCAGCAATTTTTGGGACATAGAATTTTTTGCGATATTTTAAATTGTTATGTACCTATTTTGATGATATATAATATCGTTTTGCTTTGGAGGATTTCCTAAAATCTGATAAATAATTCATGTCGGTATACTATCTACAAATTGAGAAATTTTAAACAAATTGACGAATTTTATACAAATTAAAAAATATATATAAATTTAAAAGAAAATAAAAAATTTTAATTCGACATCAAATTTCGAGTTTTGGCTATATCTCAGGTGTTAGTAGAACTACATGTTGAAATTTAATTGTAGAACACTATTAACATCTAACATACATGCATACATATAACTTATATCGGAATGCCACCCAGGAACTCATTAAACCTAATTAAAAAATTTTTTTAATAAAAAAATACTAAATATTTTATATTGTATTTGGATTAAAATTCGTTAATATATTTTTAATATTCCCCTATTTTGCTATGGAAAATTTAAAAAAAATAATTTTGAATTTTGTCCCCGGAAAAAAGTGCTAAACTGTGCCGAATTTTTGTGTTAAATTAAGAAACATATCATATATATTTATAGACGAGGGTGCAGCTAATTCCAAATGTGGACCAAATTCGAAAAAAAATTGTTACGCTAGTTGGTACTGTTGGTAAAATATTTAGACTAAATTCGGTTGCAGTAGCTTTATAGTTCAACATTTTAAAGTATCTAAGTGGATTCCCAAGTATTTAATTTGCACAAAATTTAATCTCATAATTGCGTATAGTTTAGCATTAATAATCTGTTCAATACTTTTCGTTACGCTTAATATTTAGTTAGGATAAACATGTTGATAGTAATACGACAGGTACATGTATTTTGTTAGGAGTTCCTAATGCATCTACCGTATAAAAAGTCTGGACAATGATTAATAGCTATCTAATTTCATTGGTACAATCTTAATATGCCGATTGTACCTCCGAATCTTTTTGATTGTAAATATAAGAAGGGGATGTTATATATTTATGTATAAAAGAACTATAGCCAAATGTTGACCGATTGTAATACACACTGGCTGGTATTTATACAAAGCTTATTCTTGCAAAATTTATTGGCCATAGCTGTCATAGTTTCTAATTTAATAGCTTTTAACTGGCCTTTGCTACATTTTTTGGTTTCCGGGAGTGTTTTTTATATCGCTCAATCGTCTTAGAATTTCATAAGGATTCAGAATCAATTTTGGTTTTTGAGCCAATATTAAGGAAATTACAAAAGGATTGATTATCTCAATATACCACCCATTCGAAATCGGTTTAGATTTAACCATAGCTCCCATCCCAAAAACTTACGGAAGAGCCCAAATTTCACCTAAAATACACTTAAATGCCAATAAATCTAAAATAACAGATATAACCACTAAATTTAGCATAAGGAAGTCTTATTTCAATGTCAGCCAGTGTGCAAAATTTTGTCACAATCGGTCACCATTTGGCTATAGTTCTTATATATGTATATAAAATCCCTTTTTTTATATTTACAATCAAAAAGATTTTGAGGTACATTCAGTTTATTAAGATTGCACCTATGAACCAATGATAAGTCCAGAAACACAATGTTACCGAAACACAAAAATACAAAAAGAAAAGGGGGTTTATGTCCGTCTGAAGTATATGTTATAGAGCTACCATTTAACCCTGGCCCGGAAATCACGTTTATGCTTATAAATTGAATATACAGGCAAAGCCGGGTATAACGAATCCCGATTTAACGAAAATTGGATATAACGAACGCTATTATTTTTTCCATTGAATACCTTATATAGCGAATATTAAGCAAATTTAATACGCGATATAACGAATAATAAAAAAAGTTATGTAAAATTTCCATGAATTTAAACATTTTATTAATGTTTATTTGAAAACCGACTAAAAAAAAAGTAAAACAAGTAAAAAATATGTAAACTGTGCAAAAAAAGAATCAAATTGTCGTTTTCGTAAGATTTTGACCGATTCCAACGAAAATTTCGTACAGTGATTTTTAAATCTTAAAGAAATATTTCCTCTTAATTTTGTATAAATATAATAAAATTTGAGGGCAAAATCGAAATTTCGGGAAGCCAGACCTACGAAAGTTTCCTGAAATAAAGAACCGATTTCAGTATTGTTAGTCTCACTATAAAAAAGATATCTGTACTAACTTTCATGAAATTATCCTTGAAAATGGGACTTTAATAAGAAGATTACATGGATGACAAGCCTGAACAGCAGTCGAACGAACTGACATCGTTAAATCGACTCAATTATTTATTATGAGTAGATTAGTAGGTGGTCTCAGACCAATATATCTATGGTGGTGCAGAGTATAAAAACTTTGCGATATAACGAATATTTCTGTATTACGAATGAGCCTGACATTATATCTTTCGTTATACCGGGAGTTGCCTGTAATTGTAATATCTATGACACCTTAATTTAGAACAGAGAAGTTTTGTGCAACTTTTGGTCAGTATGTCAAATTTTATAGGAATCGGTTCATATTGGACCAAAGCTTTCATATAAAAACCGCTCCCGGAAATCACTAAAATGCCACAAATGTCAGTTAAAAGCTATTAAATTATAAACTGTAACAGCTATTAGCACTAAATTTTGCAAAAATTAACTTTATATAAATACCAGCCAGTATATACAATTCTGTGACAATCAACATTTCAACATTTGGCTATAGTTCTTATATATATATATATATATATATATATAAATATATTTATATATACATATATATATATATATATATATATATATATATATATAATGTTATTTATCTTTATTCGGGAGCTAATACCAATTAAATAAACGAAATTGAGTTTCTCTGTAAACAAAGTTTTTAATATTATTGAATTTAATAACTATTTCTTATTCTATTATTATTATTATTATTATTATTATTATTATTATTTCAATAATCACCTGTAAAAAAAGAAACGACATTTAAAGTTTATTATTTCGGTATAAATTGCTTTCCAATATAATTTAGAAACTTTAACTCTTTCTTCTAAATACTAAAAATGATAAAGGAACATGATAAAAGAATATGATAAAAGAAAATGATAAAACATCTGTATGTTTAGTTAATAAACCAGAATTCAAACAGTTACAAAACAGATGTTTAAATAAGTGAACTCATTTTCGTTACATATATATAATCCCTTTTTTATATTTACAATCAAAAAGGTTTTGAGGTACATTCAATTTATTAAGATTGCACCTACGAAATTAGATAGCTATCAATCAATGTTAAGTCCAGACTTTATATACGGTAGTTGCATTAGGAACTCCTAACAAACTATATGAACCTGCCGTGTTACTATCAACATGTTTATCTTAACCACATACTAAGCACAACGAACAGATTTTAACAGCTTAGTAATGTAAAACTATACGCGGTTATGAACCAATATTTGTGCAAGGAAAATACTGGAGAAACCACTTAGATACTTTGAAATGTTGAACTATACTAACTTAGTACTGCAACCGAATTTGGTCAACATTTTGAATTAGCTGCACTCTTGCACAACTTGATGGTGGGTATATAAGATTCGGCACAGCCGAATAAAACAATCTTACTTGTTCCTACTAATAATTTAAAATTTCTCATAAAAATTGTAATTTTATCAGAGACCGAATATTAATACTTTTAAAACAATATTTTCATATTTTAATTTATACAAAAACAATCATTGAAGTTTAAAAAATAATAAAAATCCCTAAAGATTTTAAATTGTTCGAAAAATTTTGTATCGTTTTTCAATCCGATGAAAATAAAAAATAAAAAAATCGTTTGGGATATTTATCAGTTCAAAATAATTTTCATCTTTTTTCATCCGATGAAAAAAAATTTTGATAGAAAATATTCAAATTTTATTTCTGTATTTGGTTTCATTCATCATAATGTTCTTGCATAGATTAGGCAACTCCAAAATCCTTGCGGCAGCTGCCGTAGCAGGGGGATTTCTCGCATGATTACCCCTTGGAGTAATGTTGTTTCTTTCCATGCTTAAAACATCGTGAGTGCTAAGTCGATGGGTGATGGGTCCAAAGCAATGTTGGGTTAATTCTCTCTTACTTTGTATTTTGCCTACCCCTAGGGTTAGCATAATTAAAAATCAGAGAGACTTTGGCCAACATTGGTCCAAAGACACAGGCCACGTTTGTATAGCGAGCCGCTCGATCCGAGACTGACGCCCGCTTGCAGCCGCAACTAACGTGTTGAACAGAGGCTGCATTTTCGTACTTTACCAATTACAATTATCTTAGACCCTTAGACCATATACGTTGGAATCGCTCTAAGATAACTCTCTTTTATATTAGCCCTGACCTAGAATCCCACACGGGTTGCTTACCGCATCTAAAACTAGGTTGCTCAGGTTTACAGGATGTACCACGAGAAGGTTAGAGTGGGAATTGGTACAGTTCTTACCTGGTAGCTAGAGACGCCAGGCAATTGCTGCATCCTCCCAGGCCCTATGCTCCACTGGGAATCAAGGATGACAGAAGAAGAAGATTTGTCCTGGTATAAAAAGTTTTTAGGACGTTTAAATAACAATAAACTCAATTATTGTTGCAAATTATGTTGAAATGGTTTTGCAAGCCAAAGAAACCACCAATAGTTCCATTAGGACTATTAGGTTTAACTAAACATTGTAATTAATTGGAAGCATATTCATACATTCATTGTTGCAAATTTTAATATTTCAAAAATATTTTATTTTTTCAAAGTCAAAACAGAAGTTCAAAAATAAAACAATCAATAAAATATATTTCTGTTCGGATATTTATCGTTAAAGATATTTAAAATTTTCATCATGAGGGATATTTATAGTTCAAATATAAATCCTTCATTTTTATTCATCGACCGAAATGAAAATAAATTTTCATCGGCAATGATATTTATACTTGATTGATTTAAAAAATAAAACAATATTCGGTCTCTGAATTTTATTTAAAGCCCAATTTAAATTTTAGAACTACCAAAGCATTTGATAAGACATTCTCGTTTAAGAAAATATAAACCTTGAAATAATTACCAAGGATTTTGAAAAATTATAACCTTGATGTTCCTTACGCAAATATGTACTTATTTTCGCACTTAAATAAAACGATAAAACATAATTTATAAAAGAACAACTTTTAATATTAACCATAAGAATTTGTGAAGGAATGTTTTATCCTGTAACATATTGGCATGTTTTCGGTTGATTGTGTGCACAATTGAATTTAGATAATTACTTTATTTATATTTAATTCCATAATTTACATAAAAAGGGAATATTCTCTGTGAAATAAAGGAAAAATATAACTTTTCTTTGTATATACAGATACAGAAGACAAAATGTCTTAATTCGAGTATAAAACACTGATAAAAATATTTTTAATTCATGAAGTCTAACAAAATTATTTTAAAGCTTTTGTATCAAGTTAAAAGAAATTAATTTTAGTTGAACCAGAATTTATGTTGATGGTCGTGGGTTCGAGTCGGGCTCAGGTTCATGTCATAAATTATTTTTTTAATTTATGATTTTTAAATTAGATGAATAAATTTTAGGAATACTGAAAAAACTATGTGACACTTAGCAGTGTGGAATGCTGCATTTTCTGTCCCGCTACGGACTTCATCAGCACACTATATCCGTCGCAATATGGAGAGTAGCTTAAGTCGACAAAAGAGAGAATTGAGTCAAGAACAGAAGCAAAGGCGCTTAAATGTGTTTAGTCCGTTTTTAAAAATGTTTGTGTACATATTCATATTTTTATTTCATCATATAACGATTTCGCTTAACTTCACTTAAGCTGTATAAATCGTCGTGCGGGAGTTTATGTGCTCTATACGCCAAAAATGCTTTTTGAGAAAATCGATCTTGAAGTTTTACCTAAATTTTTCTAAAAAACTCTTTGAGATTTTTGCACCATATATTTGGCGTATTTATAGAGCAAAATATCAGAAAAAAAAATCTGTTTTGAAGGATATAGAACAAAACAGACACTATTTATCTCAAAAACTATACGAGAAAGCCGAAAACGGATTGAAAATTTGAAAAATGTAGGGTCGAAAACCAAAAGTAGCATCATTAACATAAAATGTGTACAATGGCGGATAGAGCACATAAACTCCCGCACGACGAAATGTTGACCTTGAAAAAATAAAATCATTATTTCCAAACAACTTATGTTTACATAAAACTACACAATATATACTTTTTATTCAAACAGAACCGTTTAAAGTTACTTAAGGTCCAGTTTAACGCAAATATCAGTTTCGAAAAAGAGTTTTAGTAAAAAAATACTTAAAATCTTCTGAATTTAACAATATATTTTTTTAATATTCACCCTTCTTTTCTAATAAACATGTTACCAATATAGGGTTTGCAAAAAACCGTGAAAATGAGAAACGCGGTTTCGGTTTTAAAACACCCAAAACCGGCCGGTTTCGGTTCGGTTTTTTAATTAAAACTATTTCAGTTTAAATTTGTAGGAAAATTTAGATAACTACATTAAAACATATTATAATTTAATATTAAAATTTAGGAAAATAATTCAGGTTTTTTAAATATGGGGGATTTCTTAAATAAGTCTTGTTTCTTTTGGAGAAACTGTAGAGCCCCTTTAGCGTGAATAATATTTGCATCCGAGCGACAAATTGCTTCAATAGTAATTTTTACAAATAGCAACGATTTTAAAGAATTTACAATTTCAAAGTCGATAGAATGAAGCAAATCTAAGGTCGACAGCATTTCTAAACTTTGTTTTAGAAGCAGAAATCTAAGAGTAATCTTAATTCACGATTATGATGCTTCTTAACGCTTGTTTGAAAAATATTAAAATATAACGAACTGACGAATTTTTGAAATACCGAACAGTTTTTCTTACAGCCTTTAGGTTCAAATGTATATGGGCAATCGGTTTTAAATGAGTCAAAGTTTCATCGTCGCCGTCTTCAAAATTTATTTTCAGATACAAATTTAATATTGGCTGCTGCTCCATCTATAGCACAGGTCAATAGCAAAAATGTGCCACTATATACATTTGATGTATCATGGCTACCATAGTACAAAAATGGTAAAATTTTTAAATTCTATGGCAAGATTTTTTTTTAATTTTTTTTTAAATTGCAATTTTTTTTAGACGTTTCTTCAAATAATTAATGATAACTCAAAAACTACTAGTCCGATATTATTAAAATAAATAGTATCGGAGTTATAATAAAAAACTTAAGAAAAATATATATTTTTTACGTAAAAATGGCAAAAATTTTCGTTTTAAAAAAATCATGAAAAATCGAAAACGGCAAAAACTTCCAGATTTATTACTTTATCGCATAGCGACATATAATAGCAACAAAATGAGATATCGACCATAAAAATCTATTGATTTTTTTCGAATTTATTCACAATTTAGTGAATTCGCTTATTTTCACAAAATTTTAGTTTTTTGCTTGATATACGCATTATAGCGGGTTTTCAAATGTATGTAAAAAATAAATTTTCCAATTTTAAGGGGTGCATGTCGGATTATTGTGAGATTTGGTGAGAAACTTCCACCCACAAAATTTAAGTCGAATTGGACAACGTTAACACGTAGTGCATAGGCCCCAAATCTGAAAAATAGCGTTTAAATCGAAAAAAAATTGTCAAATTTTCAGTTTTTGCAAAATTAAAGCTATTTGTTCCCCCTTTTGCAAAAAACTGGATACTGGTCCTTTGGGCAAACTCAATGAGATTTCCAATAAGCTACATATCTTTAAAATCGGTTAAACAGTTTTCGAGTTACTACAATTTGCACTGGCCATTACATGTCCTTGAGGACTTGCCGAGGGCAATTGGCCAAAAAATGTGACCAAGTCAAATCGATGGAATAGATCAAAAATGTATTTCATTGTTTTATTCGTGTATTTTATTTTATATTTTATTTTTTAAATTTATTACAACATATAAAATAAGGAAATAAATAAATATTATAAACTACAAACTTTGGAATTTTCTTTTATGACATTTTCTATTATTAAACGAAGTGCTGCTCTGAATACTCTGGCAAAAAATCTGTCATCATGTGTGCATCCCAGCGACCCTGGTATCTTTCCTCCATTGTCCGAATATCTTGGTGAAATCGTTCGCCCTGTTCCTCACTTAAGTCTCCTAGATTTTCAGGAAAACGATCTAAGTGACTGTCAAGGTAATGTAACTTGATGCTCATGTTGCATCCAAGATTCTGGAAGTGAGTTAACATCTCTTCAACGTGCGCAACAAAATCATCATCCTTGTTATTTCCTAAGAAATGTTGAATAACCTATACAAACGAATCCCATGCATTTTTTCTCAATTTCTGACATTGAAGTGAGAAAATCGGTATCTTTGACCAATTTGCGAATTTGTGGGCCGTCAAATATTCCTGCTCTCAGCCCTCAATACTCTATTTCCACAGTAACACGTGTCCCACAGAAGTACGTGTTTTGCCCAAAACAGTATTTCGCGTACTTGTTTTGCCATACATTTTTCATTCATCCAAAACACTTTGGCAGTTCCTGGATATTGTATAGTGGTTTCAAAAGCATCGAATTTTTTTATTTTGTTGCGTTGTGTAATTGGAAGGTAACCGTCAATTTTAGCGAAATTTTATATTTTATTGTTGACATGTATATTGTAAGTTAAAAAATAAAAAAATTTAAACTAAGTAAAATGTTTTTGTAAATTGTCTTCGGCATGTCCTCAATGAGATGTAATGGCCAGTGAAAATTGTTATAACTCGAAAACTCTTTAACCGATTTTAAAGGCATGTAGCTTATTGGAAAAACCATTGCCTTTGCACTAAGAACTAGAATCCACTTTTTTTGCAAAAGGGGGAATAAATAGCTTTAATTTTGCAAAAACTGAAAATTTGTCAATTTTTTCGATTTAAACGCTATTTTTCAGATTTGGGGCCTATGCGCTACGTGTTAACGTTGTCCAATTCGACTAAAATTTTGTGGAAGTTTCTCACCAAATCTCACAATAATCCGACTGCACCCCTTAAAATTGGAAAATTTATTTTTTCATACATTTGAAAACCCGCTATAATGCGTATATCAAGCAAAAAACTAAAATTTTGTAAAATTGATCAATCGATTTTTATGGTAGATATCTCATTTTGTTGCTATTATATGTCGCTATGCGATAAAATAATAAATCTGGAAGTTTTTTTGCCGTTTTCGATTTTTTATGATTTTTTTAAAACGAAAATTTTTGCCATTTTTAAGTTTTTTATTATAACTCCGATACTATTGATCCGATTGAAACGCAATATATATACGAAGGTTATGTAAATCTTAAATTTTTCTGATTTTATTTTAATAATATCCGACTAGTAGTTTTTGAGTTATCATTAATTATTTGAAGAAACGTCTAAAAAAAATTGCAATTTAAAAAAAAAATTAAAAAAAAATCTTGCCATAGAATTTACAAATTTTACCATTTTTGTACAAAGGTAGTCATGATACATCAAAATTGTATAGTGGTTTTAAGAGCACATGAAATTTTTTTTATTTTGTTGTGCTGTGTAGTAAATGCTGCGATGTTTGTATCAAGTGAAATATTAAACTCCATTAGCCTTTGTCTAATGGTTTCTTGCGTTTGCTTGAAATTACACGTTCCTAAAATACGGCCCAGGTTATAAAATTTACCATGAGAATCGTGAATATTTACGTTCATATATCGTCTTCCCCTTACACCTGTTCATTCGTCCATTGTAAACACCTTTTGCATGTTTCATTCTTCTACTTCATTAAATAGACAAATTACGTGCAAATTTGTAATAAGCTAATGTTGTTTCTGAATAATACCAACAAAAAAGTAATGAAAAATAAATAAATAAAACCGCGGTTTTTTCTACGGTTTTCGGTTTCGGTTTTGAGGCATAAAAACCGAGGTTTCGGTTAAAACCGAACTGCAAACCCTATACCAATACATATATTAATTCATAAATTATTCGCAGAAATCAAGCAAAAGAAAACTTCAATTTTCGACTTAAGCTATTCTTCCATATTGCCACAGATATAATTTTTATGCAATATTAATAGAAAACAGAAATTGTAAAATGATCCCAATCCAAACGAAATTAACTTTAGAATGTATCTAATAACTGACAATTAAAAAAAAAATAATTTTGACTTAACATTTTTTTTCCAAAAGATCACAAAATTTAAAGGAAAACAAGTAAGAAAGTGCTACAGTCGGTCAAGCCCGACCATACGATACCCTTCACAACTAAGGTCAAAGGTGTTCTTTTTCCTATATAAAGACAAATATTTGCTAAATTTTGCCATCATACAAACATTTTCTCAAAACTTATACATTTAAGCTGTTTCCGTCATATGGACTTATATGAGAGCTAGGGTCAATTATCTCGAAATTTGGCCAATTGATTACTGTTGTTACAAGCATTATGTATGCAAAAAATAAACTTAAAATTATCATTAACTTCAGATTTAAAAGTGTTTTAGTGAGTTTTGTCTCATTAAGCAGGATTTGTTTTAAATTTAATGAAAAAATATTGATATTTGGGGCTAAAACATTAATTGCGAAGGACGGGCAGGCATCGCTAAATCAACTCAGAAAATGATTCTAAACCTATTGATATACTAAGAGGTGGGTCTAAGACAATTTTTCTATGCGTTACATACATCAGCATAAACTTATAATACCCTTTCCACCTATGCACAGTGGTTTACGGACGCTTTTTTTTGGAAATAATTCTTTAACTTTTGAACGACTGGAGATATTTGAATGAAATTTGACATGGTGATAGTCAAGGAGTATTCGAGTTGGTTTTTAAAAGCACTGGTCCATGAGGGGTCGGGAGAGTGATTGATGGACCTTCAAAGTTGGTCACCTCGGGTGTTCGACTTTTTTAAAAATTCGCCAAAAATCCATTTATGTATGGATTGAAAAGAAATTTTAAACTTAAGTTGTCCTTGAGAAGATCTACAAAAAATACGCTTAAATGTGTAGGTTATCTCCTTTGGATTTCGAGATATTTGGGTAAAAAGGAATTTTTAGGTTGATTTTTTACCTCTTTTTTTAAGCTTTTTTTGATCTGGTGGACGCATCTGAGGACCAAAAATTTTTTAAGAATATTCTTTAAATTTGTAATAAAATTCTGAATAATTTTTGTGCAAGTTAGTTATAGAAATCTTCTTTTGTTTAAAAGTTAAAAATATTCAAAGTTGAAACTTACAAAAAATTTCGCTTTTTTTTTAGTTTTTCCCCAAAAGATAGCTATATTTTTTCACTAATAAAAAAATATTTTCTTAAGAAACATAAAAAGATTTTTAAAGTTTTTAAAAGAAAACATAATGAGAATGCGTATAAAACAAATTTCTTGCTAATTGGACTTTTGGTCCTCGCACATGTCCTCTCCAAAAAATGGCAATTTGTAAAAAAAAAAATTAGTTTAAACAAAAATTTCTCAAAAGGCAAAGCACCGATTTGAAAAAAATTATAATGTTCATATTTTCCAATATATCTGTTATTGATTAGAAAAGTTTTTTCTGAAACGCGCTGCAAATAGAGACAGTGTTGCCATATTTGTAAAAAAACTCATTTTTTGAAACACCTTTTTCCCCAGTTGGGAATTGGGGAATTTTTAAGTTAAAATTGGGAATTTTTTTTAGTCTATTGCTTTTACATCTTATTGGTCTACATTACTACAAAATTTCATTGTAATATCTTTATCCATGTCATTTCCACAGAATATCAAAGATTAAAAATATTTTCCTTAAAAAAGCAGAAAAACAATTTTTTTTTGTTTTACGATACAAAGTGTAAAAAAAGTAACGCACTTAAAAAAAACTTTTACTTAGTGCTAATCTCCTAGTCTTTCCCGATCTAATGATACTAAACATGTATATAAAGCATTAATACCGAGTCTTAAAAAACTCTGAAAACTTTGGCCCCCGTAGCATTTTTACACTGTTTATTTAAATATAAGTGATGAATTTGTGCATATAAAATTAATAATCATACTCAAATATTTCACTATAAGATGACAATGATCCTTCGATAACAAACAAATATTTTTTTATTTTTTTAAAGAAAATATCATGAGGATTTATGAAATATCAAAATGTAAATAATTTGTACTTATATTAAAAGGTGAAATACATTTTATTGAAGTATTTGTAGTTAAAGTTTAAACTTACAGTTTTTATTACATATTTATATAAAAGTAGTTATTTACTTAATTTTTATTTTCAGTAAAATAATCAGTACAATCTATTATATCAAGAACCTCTTCCAGGTGTTCGTTTTCAGAAGTTTTTGTATAACTGCTCCACCATTTCTTTCTTATCGTTGATAGAGCAGGATCAGAAGACAACAAGAGATAATTTATTAGATCCTGATTTTGCGATTTTCTTGAGCATTTTCTGGTATTAAATAGTTGGATATACTTGAAATCTGAATTCCGCGCTTCCTGGGCCTCTTCTGTCAGTTCACCAAGTGGGAGAAGATTTAATTCAATTATTTCACGACCATGTTGAAGGACTTTATGAACTGTTGGTGTAATTTCTTTCCAGTGATACAAATGTCGTATACGAGTTAACGCGTTGAGGGCATAGCAATGAAATTTTTCAGCATTTATTTGATATTTGCTATTTATTGCCGATAATATTACGTAACATTTACGAAGAACTTCCTCATCAATTCCAGTAATCTTTGAAGTTGTTTCATAATTTTCAAAGAATCGCCTGGCCGTATTACCATCGTTTGTACTGCCATATCCTACAAGTGGTTTGTCTATGTTTAGACCCGTCATAGTTTTGAATTCTTCCTGAATCCTTTTTTTTTCACTGGATCTCATTTCAATCAGTTCCTTATTATTTCTCACGGATTTTAGCTGATTATCAGGTATATTCCTATATTTCAGATCATATGCTATATGTAGCATAAATTCTAAAAATCGGATACGTGCATGTAGGGGCGATATACCAAATTCCAGAACCTCTTGATTAATTGCAGTACTAGCTGATGCATCTTCTGAAGTTTGTAGAAATTCCGATTTCTTCTTTCCGCATAATGAGCATTTCCAAGTTGAATGGGTTTCCGTTATAGCGTTGCTTACTTTTCCATCTATCATTGTCAATTGAAGCTCAAAATTTACATTAATCAAATATCCATGTATGTCTATGCAGACTGGACTCAAATTGTCTATTGAATATTTGATATCATCAACCCAATTTTTTGTGCTTGCTGCATTTTCTTTTAAATATTCGAATCTGATCGGTCTGCAAAATGCCTTTGATCCTGGAGATGTGTTAACCCACACATATTCAGTACGCTCTTTTGATGTGGATGGTTCAGAACGATTCTTTCTTAATCTTAGTGGTACTAGGGATGCCATAAAAACGCTTCTGTAGTCATTTGTGTTCTGATGAGATGTTGATTGTTTGTATTCCGGTAATCCAGATAAACCGTCACATCCCCATTTACATATTAAAGTTAAGTCCTTGTTGTCAAGTTTCTTGGCTTCTTCTTCAGACAATGTAGTAGATATCAGCCTTGATGCCGTATTTTCCAATAATTTTGATAAATCCACAGATGCACTTTCGTCTCCTATCACGTTTGTTGGTATTAAGTTTTTTTTGGTTTTTAATAACGCATTATATCCTGGTAAAATTGAGTGTCCTTTGTCTCGTAATGCCTTACAGAGTTTAATATATTTATTTTTACTCAATTTCAACTCGAGCATAAGAGCAAGTGCTTCTTCCTCCGAAAATTCTGATTGAGAAGAAGGAGTTGGTATACTCTTAATAATTCGCTTAAGACGTTTAGGAGAAGCCTCTGGGAGAATATCTGCTATTTGTTTAGCTTCAGCTGGTTGATTATTTCGTTTGAGCACTTCCTTAAAGGAATCTTTGATTTCAGTATCCGAATGAGTAGAAAGAACTTCGGATAATCGCATCTTTTTAGATCTTTCTCCGAGATCATCATAGTTTTTTAGAGGGGCTCCAGCACCAGAAGTTTTAAGCTCAATTGAGTCCTTCAGCCAGTCTTTAAATTTAGATTCAAATCTTTTTAAACAGTAATTAACCGACTTAATTTTAAGTTCAAATAACTTTACAAATTTTACGACTTTGTCTTCCTCACTATTGAGAATCATGGAGTTAGTTTGACTTTTAGCATATCGCATGATTATTTTAATTTTTTCTGCTCTCGAACTGCTTGGTTGTTCAAAAAGAATATCGCACAACACTTTAAATTCCAATGTTATAGCCATGATGTTTTAACTGTTAATAGCAGTTACATTTAAAACTTTCTTTTTTATATTAAAAAAAAACATTTTTTATATATACCTGTATCCAAAGAATAATAAAGAAATCAATGAATTAATGTATTTTTTACCTCTAAAAATAGGTGCATATATAACTCAACCAATATGTGCGTCTCGTAAAACCTACCTGTATGGAGGTGAGTAACCATATCCTTTCTGACCATTATGAAAAACCCAAGTTGTAACAATTTTTACCTATTGCATTAACTTTCACATTAAAAAACATTTTATAACCTTAACATAATTTTGCAATTTTTTCAAATACACCAATTTTAAATACCGGAAAAATGCCTTTAAATCTTATTTTAAATAAATTGTCACACTGTTACTATAAAAGTACTCTTCTAATTAAACTTTTGCTACAAATTATGGATATATTACCTTTACACTGTTATCAAAATCGGTGCCTTACTCGTACTTACTTATTTAGAATCTTTTACTAAAATTTTATTTTTTAGCTTGGAACAAAAGGCAAAATCGAATAAAATTTTTTTAAGTCATTCTTATAATGTTTTCTTTAAAAAAATAAAAAACTATTTATATCTTTTTGAAGAAAATATTTGTTTATTAGCGAAGGATCATTGTCATCTTAAAAATAGTGAAATATTTGAGTATGATAATTAACTTTATATGCACAAATTCATCACTTATATTTAAATAAACAGTGTAAAAATGCTACGGGGGCCAAACTTTTCAGAGTTTTTTAAGACTCGGTATTAATGCTTTATATACATGTTTAGTATCATTAGATCGGGAAAGACTAGGAGATTAGCACTAAGTAAAAGTTTTTTTTAAGTGCGTTACTTTTTTTACACTTTGTATCGTAAAACAAAAAAAAATTGTTTTTCTGCTTTTTTAAGGAAAATATTTTTAATCTTTGATATTCTGTGGAAATGACATGGATAAAGATATTACAATGAAATTTTGTAGTAATGTAGACCAATAAGATGTAAAAGCAATAGACTAAAAAAAATTCCCAATTTTAACTTAAAAATTCCCCAATTCCCAACTGGGGAAAAAGGTGTTTCAAAAAATGAGTTTTTTTACAAATATGGCAACACTGTCTCTATTTGCAGCGCGTTTCAGAAAAAACTTTTCTAATCAATAACAGATATATTGGAAAATATGAACATTATAATTTTTTTCAAATCGGTGCTTTGCCTTTTGAGAAATTTTTGTTTAAACTAATTTTTGTTTTTACAAATTGCCATTTTTTGGAGAGGACATGTGCGAGGACCAAAAGTCCAATTAGCAAGAAATTTGTTTTATACGCATTCTCATTATGTTTTCTTTTAAAAACTTTAAAAATCTTTTTATGTTTCTTAAGAAAATATTTTTTTATTAGTGAAAAAATATAGCTATCTTTTGGGGAAAAACTAAAAAAAAAGCGAAATATTTTGTAAGTTTCAACTTTGAATATTTTTAACTTTTAAACAAAAGAAGATTTCTATAACTAACTTGCACAAAAATTATTCAGAATTTTATTACAAATTTAAAGAATATTCTTAAAAAATTTTTGGTCCTCAGATGCGTCCACCAGATCAAAAAAAGCTTAAAAAAAGAGGTAAAAAATCAACCTAAAAATTCCTTTTTACCCAAATATCTCGAAATCCAAAGGAGATAACCTACACATTTAAGCATATTTTTTGTAGATCTTCTCAAGGACAACTTAAGTTTAAAATTTCTTTTCAATCCATACATAAATGGATTTTTGGCGAATTTTTAAAAAAATCGAACACCCGAGGTGACCAACTTTGAAGGTCCATCAATCACTCTCCCGACCCCTCATGGACCAGTGCTTTTAAAAACCAACTCAAATACTCCTTGACTACCACCATGTCAAATTTCATTCAAATATCTCCAGTCGTTCAAAAGTTACAGAATTATTTCCAAAAAAAAGCGTCCGTAAACCACTGTGCTATGGTGGGTATAACAAACTTTATAATTTTTTCAGTGTATTTAATTAAAATTATGTTGTTTATTAAAAGGATAAATTTACCTTTTTATTAAGTGCAATAAATGGTATTAGTATAATTGTAAGTGCTTGTAATTGGGTGCTTGTTTGATATAATGATTATTATGGTTTCTAAATATATTAGAGTTTCCCAAAATAATAGAAGCAAAATAAAGGAAAAATATGTTTTTTCTAGTATGCACCAAATTCCAGTAAGATAAGAGTTTTGATTTATATTATGAACAAATTTAATAAAATTTTTTGACAATTTGACATGTTTGATTAATATTTTTACTTGGTTTTCTAACACTGGGAAACTCTAATAAACCTACTAAGACTACTAAAACATCTTTGTTTTTAAGTGTGCAAAATCTTTGAAGAGGAATTACATAAATTGATAAATTAATGCTGATAAAGTATACACTAAAAGTGTTATTTGTACCAAATTTCTTGCCAAACCTTGGAAATTTACGAAATAGTAATATTTATTAATTTGCAAAACTTAACTTTTCGCCTTTAAGATACTGTATTTTGAAATAATTGTTTTTTCACTTGGTTTTAAAATCACATGAAATTAAAAAAGGCTGTAATGTCTATAATTAGCAGTTTTTTTTGAAGTTTATATAAACTTGCATTACAAAATTAAGCAGATATAAATTTCATAAGAAGTTATATTTATAGCTACTTAAAAATTAAGCAGGAATAACAAGTAAGATAGTGGTATAGTCGGTCAAGTCCGACCATACGACACCCATCACCACTAAGGTTCGTTTTACTGTATAAATTTGAACATAAATGCTAAATTTTGTCATCAAACAAACATTTTCTCAAAATTTATATATATATAAGCTGTTTTCGTCATTTGGACTTATATGAGAGCTAGGGCCAAATGTGGGCCGATAATCTCGAAATTTGGCAAATTGATTACAGTTTTGCAAAAATTATGTATGCAAAAAATAGACTGAATATTCTAATTATCTTCAGATTTTTGAGTGTTTTAAAGATTTTTGTCTTATTTAGTGATTTTTGACAGAAGAGTTTGTATCGGTGCTTTGGTCAAATTCTGACCGAATTCAATGAAATTTGGTACAGTGATTTTGGTTTGTTTTAAATATAGTGAAAAAATATTGATATTTGTGGCCAAAATAGGAAGTGGAGGTACTATAAATAATGGAGCGATTTTGACGAATAATAGCCATGGTTCCACTATCAAAAAAAAAAATATCTGTGCAAAATTTTATCAAATTATCTTTAGAATTACGACCTGTACTTTGATAACATGGATTACATGTTGGTCCAGCCAGACGGACGGACTGACATGACTAAATCGACTCAGAATGTGATTATAATCCTATTGGTATACTAAGACAAACATTTCTATGCGTTACATTCATCAGCACAAACTTATAATACCCTGTTCATCTATGGTGGTGAGAAAATGTTTGTATGATGGCCAAATTTAGGAAATATATGTCTTTATGCAAGAAAAAGTTGAAGGGTATCGTATGGTCGGGCTTGACCGACTATAGCACTTTCATGACACATATTGGGCGGCATTTTCAGCCATAACTTGACGAATTTTGTTTTTTAAGTGCTCAAGAGTTAAAGGTTTATCTGCATAAACACGTTTTTTTCATAGCCCCACACAGAAAAGTGTAATGGTGTCAAATCGCATGATCTTGGTGGCCAGAATTTACTTGGCCAAGAAATGTCTCTTGTAATTAAGCCATATTCGCTTGAGTTGTATGCCACCATCCACATACACCACATATTCTTCAACTGGTATTCTTCAATAATGTGCCGTAAGACAGTCCTTATTCCTTAGAACGACGAGGAATTGACAAATTCGGGTCTTCGGCAACGCTTTCTCTTACAGCAGCGATATTTTCAGCGGGACGAGCGAAACGATGTAGTCTCTTGGGATGTAAATCCATGCCAAATGGGGATGCCAATCCCCAAAAAGGGTGAGGCTAACAACCCTGAAAATTACCGCCCAATAGCAATTTATTCTGCACTCTCCAAAGTTATGGAGAGTATAGTGAACCACCATCTCATTAAATATCTAGAATCTAACAACCTACTAAGCAACCGCCAGTATGGATTTCGTAGGGGACGCTCTACGGGAGACCAGCTAGCCTTCCTATCGGAAAAATGGTGTCAATCAATACACCGTTTTGGCGAAAGTAAAGTTGTGGCTCTGGATATTTCCAAGGCGTTTGATAGAGTGTGGCACGGGGCACTTCTATCAAAACGTATTGCTTTTGGTGTCGATAATAACTTTTCTCGATTTATATCGAGCTTCCTCAGAGATCGCACTATACGAGTCGTTATAGATGGGATCTCATCAAACGAGTTCAAGATTAATTCAGGGGTACCGCAAGGCTCTGTTCTTTCTCCTACACTATTTCTTATCTTTATAAATGACCTTCTACGTCAAACTTTCAATCCTATCTACTCTTTTGCAGATGATAGTAACATTTGCCATTCATATTCATTTAATCATAGACCAAGCCTTTTAGAGGTTGGCGCTACGAGACAAAACATGAATGAATCATTAAACCGCGATTTAGAAACAGTTTTAGAATGGGGTCGTGCGAATAGAGTTGATTTTAATGCGCGGAAAACTCAATGTTGTATGCTTACGCATAAACGCACGGCAAATGATGTTACTTCATCTGTATTAATAGGCGGTGTAAATATAGAGGAATCAGATGCTCTTGATGTTCTGGGCATGAGAATCCAATGTGATGTCCGTTGGACAAATCACATTTTTCAAGTGTCGGAAGAAGCATTCAAGTGCCTCGGTTTTCTAAAACGGTGTAAGAGATACTTCACTTCAACTTATCTCCGTTCTATTTACACCACCTATATCCGACCAAAAATGGAATACAACTCTCATGTATGGGCCGGTGCTTCAAAGTCTATTTTGGAGCTTCTCGACCTAGTGCAAGAGAGAGCGAAAGTGCTCATCGGTGACAGTAGGATTCACTGGAGCACCGTCGCAATGTGGGTTGTGTCACACTGTTCTATCGTTACTACTTTGGAATGTGCTCTAACGAAATTAGGAAACTTGTTCCCGATACTCGAACTTTCTTTCTCTATCTGTTAGAGCTCATCCCTTCGTACTAGATTGGCCAGTAGACAGAACAACACACTACAGAGAAAATTCGTTCTTTACCCGTACAGTTCGTATGTGGAATTTACTTCCTGCAGAAGTTTTCCCAGTCAGTTGCAATATAGGAAAGTTCAAATCAAATGTCCACAAACACTACTCCACCTATCCCCCCTCCCATAACCTATTTTCCTAGTTCCAACACAATGCATTGCATAAGTAGGGGTTATCCCCTGAGTGCTGGTTCTAAAATAAAAAAAAATGGGATGCAGTTGATTCCTGGGTTTCCTGCTAACAGGTAATAACTGTATTCAATTCCTACTCGCACCTTCTCGTGATATATCCTGAAAACCTGAGTAACGTAGTTGAAGATGCGGTAAACAACCCGAGTGGGATTCTAGGTCAGGGCTAACGTGAGAGGGAGTTATATTAGAGCCATTCCAACGTATTTGGTCTATGGGTCTACGATTATTGTACTTGGTAAAGTACGAAACTGTAGCTTCTTCAACATGTTAGTTGCGGCTACAAGCGGGCGTCTGTCTCGGATCGAGCGGCTCGCTTACAAACGTGGCTCTTGTATTTGGACTCATCATTCATCGACTAAGCACTTACGATGTTTTAAACATGGATAGAAACAACATTACAGAATATATTACTCAAAGGGGTAATAATGCGAGAAATCCCCCTGCTATGGCAGCTGGCACTAGGATTTTGGAGGTGCCTAATCTATGCAAGAACATCCTGATGAATGAAACCAATTCTACCCGAAGAAATCGGATTCCCTATGCTCCACTGGGAGTCAAGGATACAAGAAGAAGAATAATCTACTCTTAAAGCACGATATGTGACTGTTGCAGAATCACCATTTTTGTAGTATGTGTTGATAATTTTTATGCGTTGTGTGAAAAGAAAAAATGGCTTAACAACTTAGTTTGACTGATGTCGAATTCCAATCCTATACTTTTGAAACCACAAAATGGATAACCCTTTATATTGTTTGTTAGATACAACTTTAAGCTTCTTTTCTTAAAGTCATAATAAGTATCATATTCTGTGAGAAATTGTCGTTTTTTTTTAAATAAGTGAATATAAAGGTTGACTTGTGTTTGTCATCTTTTAAAAAGTCATCAGGAATATCTGCTTATTTTCTCTGCTGTTTAGGAAATCAAAAAAAAAAAAATATTTGTAAAGGAAATTTAACTAAGAATTGAAAAAATACCTGTGATTACATATTTCATCCGAACATAAAGATGTCATAAGAAAATTTGTTAGTCAGATTTTGCTTTCCCACTACCCAAATTTATATTATGTGGTTGTGTTATATTCAGTATATTCACAATTTCCTTTTGCAAACACGTGTAAATTAAAAAATATAAAATCAACAAAAAATAAAAAGGAACCCTAAATAAATGAATACCCCTAAAATTGCCACTCAAGAACAAATATTGTTTTCAAAGAAAATTATGTGAAAATCTTTTATAATTTATAATTTAACCCTCTTAATAAGAGAAGTTATAAAAAATGTCAAGACGAGAAAATATGTTTACACTTGTATGTAAATGAACAGAAAATTTATTAGAACAGTGAAAAAGTTTGTTTTGTAGAATTCACGAATAGGTGAAAGGGTATTATAAGTTTGTGTATCAGTTTGTAATTTTTTATACCCTTCACCACCATAGGTGGAAAGGGTATATTGGGTTTGTGCTGATGTTTGTAACGCATAGAAATATTGGTCTGAGACCTACCTTTTAGTATACCAATCGACTTAGAATCACTCCCTGAGTTATTTAACGATGTCCGTCCGGCTGGCTGGCTGGCTGGCCGGTTATCCATGTAAGCTTGTTATCACTCTACAGGTCGTAACTTTAAAGATAATTTAATGAAATTTGGCACAGGTTATTATTTTGGTCCAAGGACGATGCTTTTTGAGGGAAATCGGATTACTATTTCGGGTACCTCCCATAGGGATGACTTCCCGGAATAGAGTTTTTGGTTATTTATAGCCACAAATTTAGTTGCATTTTAATAATATTCAGCACAAATATTGCTTATCATAACCTTAATTAGTGTTCCTAATTTTGTAGAAATCGGCCCATATTTGATCATACCACCCATACAAGACACATTCCCAAAAGACGTTTATATACACATAAAAGCACAAAAACGTTAATAACTCTAAAGATAAATGCATTTGATTACTTAAACTTTGTACAGATAAATATTTTATAAATATAAAACAATAATCAAAATTTGGTAACAATCGGTCCACAATTGACCCTAGCTCCCATATCAGGCCCTTAGCCGGAAATGATATAAATCTCGAAATTTTTGAAAAATAGCACATAGTATATGTATGCATGTCTCTAAGACTTAAGGAAAACTTGTTTAATTGTTGGTCCATATTTGGCCTTAGTAGTGAAGGGTATTATATAGTCGGGCTTGACCGACTATAGCTTTTCTAACTTGTTTTATTAGTGGTATTGTCCGATTCCTACAAATTTAGGTAGACTAATTAAGGTTATCATAAGCAATATTTGTGCTGAATACTTTTAAAATACAGCTAAATTTGTAGCCCGAAATAGTAATCCGATTTTGCCCAAACTATGGGCCTGTGCCAAAATCTTTTCGTAGATCTTACCCTATTTATTTGTTATAAAGTATAATTCTTCAAATCGGTGGGGAAATGACAATTATATATCGTTTTAAGTGACTATGAGTCCGAGGCACAGTGCTACCATCCCATACAACCAATGGACAAAAATCGAAGCAGTTGTCTTAGATGAATGAAAATATGTGACTTGATATAGATTTAACATGATCATATTCGGTCGAAGAACACGCCTACCGCCCATATATTTTTAATATTGGAAAATGAAATTTGTGCGCAAAATCTAAACAAAATCGGTCGAAGGACACGCCCACCGCCTATATCTTTTTTAATATTAAAAAACAAGTCAGAAAGTGCTATAGTCGGTCAAGCCCGACCATACGATACCCTTCACCACTAAGGTCAAAGGTGTTATTTTTTTTATGTGTGCAAAAAATAAATTCTTATTATCTTCAGATTTACGAGCGTTTTAGTGATTTTTGTCTCATTAAGTGCGTTTTGACACAAAAAATTGTATGGGATGGTCAAATGTATGGTCTAATATATAAGTTTTGAGAAAATGTTTGTATGATGGCAAAATTTAGCAAATATTTGTCTTTATGCAGGAAAAATAACAACTTTGACCTTAGTGGTGAAGCGTATCGTATGGTCGGGCTTGACCGACTATAGCTCTTTCTTACTTGCTTTTTTTAGAATTTTTATTAGAAATAAAGTACAATAAAAAAAACAAAGTAAATATATCAGATTAGTCGAACGATTTGTTCACATAAAGCCTATTATTTAAAAATTTGCAAGAGTGTTATTCTGCTAATTCAATTTACAAACATACTCGTATTTTACATACATATCTCGAAGGGAGCAACTAATTTAAAATTTAGAAGAAATGTGATTATTTATTCGAATAAACTAGTTGTCGTAGACATTAAGGTTCAACATTTATTAGAAATTAAGTGGTTGCCTTGGTATTTAAGTTTATACCAATTCTATGTAGTTAATTAACTCATCAAAGGTATTTTAGTTTATCATTTGATGTAGTGGTGGCTTTTGTAACCATTTGTTCACTATCTTTAATTTTCAAGGCTATCTTAAGATTTATTTTCATGAAAATGGAATTGTGGTGTTTGAAGGTTTTCCGGGTGGTGTAAATGTGTTATGACAGTGACCGAAAATTTGGCCGCCGCACAGTGGTTTTAACAAAAAAAAAAAAAAATAGTAATAAATCTGTATTTTCTAAACTGTAAGTCTGGTAGCATCAGTATGTATGAGAGAATTGTTAAGGAGGCCCAGGATTTATAAATTTTTTATTTATGGTTACCCTTTGTTTACACTGGGTGGATCATTGGGTATCAAAGTAGACCACCTAAGAAATAAAAAACTTTTGGACCATGTAGCTCTTTTAATTATTGCCCAATATGGTGATTTTTTAGATTTTGAAAGAAGAAAAGTATTTTTTTAAAAAAGTTATGGGTTCAATATCGATTGCACTATGAGCCAAAGACTAAAAAAATATTTTTTTTATTTTTGAAATGAAATAACTTAAAACCCAACAGTTATTATAGTAAAGTAAATAAATCCAAAATTTTGAAAGCCTGGGTCCTCCTCAACAATTTTCTTATACATACTGATGCTACCAGACTTACAGTTTAAAAGATACAGATTTATTACTACTTCTTTTTGGTTTCAAACCACTGTGCGCCGTAAACTGACTGGACATTTTTGCTCTAGGTTTGGTCAATAGAAGAAGTGTTACCTTCATCAAGAAAAATACCGGTCACATATATCAATAGTTACAAGTCAGCAGCTCCTCGAGTTCAGTAGAGAGGTTTTTATATTCCATCGAAGAATATGTCAAGATTTTTGTGCAATTCAAAATTTTCAATTCATTCCCGGTATTTGATCTTATTTAAGGGTGGGGTTACCAGTCAGGCTGGATTCGACTGGATTGTTCAGCTTTTTTAGTGCTTGTCCAGTGTCAAGCTAAAATTAAATTTGTCCAGCTGAAAGCTGAAGAATTGAATTTTTTTTAATATTTTTAAAGAAAAACTTCTTTTATGAAAAATAACGCATTAAAAACTTTTGCAAAAGTGTATTTTTTTCTTTTTTACGTAAGTGATTTATGCGTTGATTAATTGATTGCTTGATCAAGTTCATTTTGTACTTGCACTTACTTTACTTAAATTGCTTATATCAAAAACCTGTTAAGGTCAAAGGACGAGCATATTTTAGAATTCCATGCGCTTCAATCATGTGCGCATATTCTCCAATTCGTAAGTCAAGTTTTGAAAGATTTCCTCTACTTCGCCTTTCCACCAAATTTTCGGACGTCCTCTTTTAATAGTTCATTCTGGATCGTTTTCGAATACTTTTGTTGCTGGAGTATTTTCATACATTCGCACAACAACGCAGCCGGTGCTGTTTGATGCGTTTTACTATGTCGATATCAACGTATAACTCATACAGCTAATTGTTCATTCAATGTCGATATTCATTGTTGATGCAAACTGGTCCAAAGATTTTTCGTAGAATCTTCCTCTTAAAAACTCTGCCTGTGCAAATGCTTATGATTCAACATCATATAATAACACGGGTAGTATGAGCGCTTTGTAGAACGTAGTTGAAGTTCTTACAGAGACAGCTTTATTTCTTATCTGCCTGCTTGCCCACAAATATCAATATTTTTTCATGAAATTTAAAACAAATACTGCTTATGTCAACTAAAATCACTGTACCAAATTTCGTTGAAATCGGTCCATATTTGACCATAGCTCCCATACAAATTCTTCTTTAAGAACGCACTAAATGAGACAAAAAATCACTAAAACCAGCAGTTTTGATTCATTAACAACTAGACCCATTTTATTGAATGTGCGTCTCATGATATCAATGTCGCCGACAAACACGAGTTGCATGTGTTTTCTGTTCCAAATTGTTTCAGATGTATTTGCTGCAGCATCTCGGACGATTTCATTTTCTCTCGATATCGCTGCGGTTAATTACGGTATTCGGAATTCGGTTTATCAAAAATTTAAAGATGCATCGAACAAATTATTAAAGCATGTTTTTTATTATTAATGTCCAGCTAATTTTTGGGTTGTCAAGCTTTTTTTTCCCCTTATGTCCAGCTTTTTCAGGATTTGTGTCTGGCTACCTTATTTAAGGGTCACAAAATTGCGACTTATAAAATGTTTCTTAGTCACTTGCCAGCTTAGAGGTGTATGTCAGCATAAACCCATTAGACCATATAACTATTACTTAAACTTTTTTATATGTTTTTTTTTACACACTAACAAGAGGGTTTAAATAAATATTATCTTTAAGGTAGAAACACAATTGGGACGAATGACTAATTTCGTCCAGCATGACGAATTCGGATTTAAAAATTCGTCTTGTAAATACGTCCATTGAACACATTTGGGACAAATAAACGTTGTTGACGCCATTTTTTGTTGATTTTTTGTTTGCACAAATTACTTACACTTTAGGACATATCGCGCACTCACAACATTTGCAAATTTTTTATTTTATTCTTTTATTATTACATTTAAATAATTTTCTTTGAAATAAATATTTTTTGTTTATATTTTATAAGGTGACTATATTTTACAAGAGTTTACAGGTATGTGATGGAAAACGATCATTTTCAAATCGATCGATTTTAGATATATTTTTAAGATAATTTTCGGTTATTTTCCCAACAAATTCAAACCAAATTATAGATAATATATCAGTCAAAAAGAGTAAAGCCAAAATTTTCAGTTTTTTGGGGGGAAAATTATGATGACTGTTAATCAATTGACTTTATTTATTATTTTAATAGCTTATTTATACTATACTAAAATGGTGGGGCAACACCCATATCATATGAATTTGCTTAGTCGAAATCAATTAAAGGAATATTTGATTTCAATTTGCAACACAAAACAATTTAACCTGCTTAAATGAAATTGATGCATTCAATTTCAACATGAGGTATTTTGTGAGTCATATATGGTGTGACAAAATAACCGAAAATTAGCTAAAAAATATGTCTGAAATCGATCGATTTGAAAACGAAAAATGTCCATCACATACCTGATAATTTCTAATATTTTACAACAGAAATAGAAATACAGCCACTCTAATCCAGTTTAGTCGTCGATCGTCTGCGTATGAAATAGAAATAATTCTATGGCACTGTTCGATACACACGACGAATTTCGTCGTACGCATCAAGTGTGAGCACACTCATATAAGCCCATATGCTCTGTTTCCAACGACGAATATTCGTTCCGAAAAATTGGTCGTTCGTTCCAATTGTGTTTCGTACTTTAAAGGAAATAATTTTGTAGCCAACAGCAAATTTTATTTTTTTAGTATTTTTATTAAATTCCTTTTGGAGAATGTGAAAATAATATAAACCTTTTTTCTTGAGTTCAAAATATATGTGTAAACGTTTTTAGTATTTTTTATATTTGTAAATAAAAATATTTGGATGTTGTAAGGTGACAACCACATCGATAAATTTGAAAACCGATACAATATTTTTTATTTTATTAAATTATGGGCATTAGTAACGCTCATCTGAAATTTTGTTCTTCTTATAGGAGTTTATATATTACTGGTGGTATTTATTTGCTAAAATCAATAATTCGGCAATAAAAAGTCAGTGAATTTGTTTCTGCCTTTAACCTTTTAAAATTTACAACCTGCTCTGTTTTTGATTATGATATTTTATTTTTATGATTTTCCTTGGATTTAATTTCATAATGGAAACATAAAATTTTTTTAAAAATATGTTAACAAGATTTTGTTACACATTTTTTTTATATCTTAAATATTTATAGGTTTTGCAAGACATAAAACATTGACAATTTAATATTTGCTTAAAGGCATGATAAATCATCCAATTTTATTTTCCTACTCAATTTAAGTGTTTTTAAATTGTAATTTGTAAACATGAGTGGTTAGGGGGTGTTTTCACACAATATATTTTTTTGGAGCTTGATAAAGTGGCTTTAATTTTAAAAGGGAGTTGCTGCATACAAAGTTACATATTTCAAAATAACTTTAGATACTTTACATTGAGCTAAGAAGCGCATTTGAGTTAGTAAATCGTACTGCTTCCTATCAGACAGTTCGACTTCCATTAGAAGTTTTCTGAAGAATTTGTCCTCAGAATCAGAAAATGATGCGATTTGCTCTGTTTTCAAAGCGTTGTGCATGTACGCTATTGCTAAGTTGATGTTAATATTCTGGAGTTTTTCGATAATTTAGATATCAAACGATGGCAAAATTGTATGGGCGAAATCGGTTAACATTTGATTATAGGTAAATCAGTTTAAATGAAAGCACCTAGGACAATATAATATTTCCCATTTATGTATATAAAATATTTCCCATATTCAGCTTGGGTTTGAGCTCCGTTCAAGGCAACATCAATTTCTGTAAAATAAATAAAATTGGCTGTAGAACAAAGAACAAATGACGCTACTTCACTGTTCTATAAATAAACATCATGTGCAATTACAGTGTTGAAAAATATAAAGCTTTGTCTTTCCTTTCCACCACTTTTTACTTTTCTAGTGTCCCCTTTCCAAAGAAGTAAAACCAATTTATTATATGTAAGTACATATGTACAGTTGGTCAAGTAATTGTTTGCATTAAACAAAAATATGGAAAATGCAATTTAAATTTCGAAAATTAAACATCAAATCTTTTAAATTTGTTTATTTCGTTTAACACATACCGTTAATGTAACTGTTTGCTACAAAAAGTCGTAAAAAATTTATATAAATACCTACATGCATTGCAACAACAACAATACAAATAGAAATATACACAAATAAAAAGCCGTCAAATAAATGTTTGCGCATTGAGTAAAAATAACACAAAATGTTCTTATTTACCGTTATATTTTTTATTTTATGATGTTTTATGAGTGTGTTATCCAATGAAATTAAAGTTATAAAAAGTATTGAAAAAAAATGTGTGCATTAGTTGTCCTATATTTAAAAAAAATGCCTGCAAAATTAATTTCGAAAGGCGTTTTAGAATTAGCATATTTCCATTACTATAAGGGCAAATCCGCCAGGGAAATCGCTAAAATGTTCTCCCGTATAGTTAGGACATCATATCCCGCGCTAAAAGTAAAGGAATATTGGAATTAAAAGGATAACAATGCAGTCCAAAAAATTAAATACAATTTTAAAGCAAAATTATTAAAACCTTCTAGGAAAAGCGGCACTCCAGCACTAGGGGCTTAAGTCCGAAGTAAAAAATGGTCATGGGCTAAGTGTATCCCAAGGAGCAATCCGAAATATACAGGTAAAACCGATGTATTCATCTACAGTGGCTAGGAAAAATATATCTCTTTCAACATAAAATATTGAAAATCATTTCATGCTTTCTATTTCGCACTTAGAATTATTATTGGGGTACATTTTTTTCTCTATTCATGCTAAAATGATGTTGTATTATCATGATGGATCCCCAAAAGTTGGGAAGCCGAGTTAAGTGCCCCGTAGCAAACTTGAAGAGATTTTTAATATTTTGCGTTCATAGCAGTATACTTTTCCTAGCCACTGTAGATGAATATTTAAAGTTTACCGGTATATTTCGGATTACTTCTTGGGATTCACATAGCCCATGATCATTTTTCACTTACGAGATAAGCCCCTAGTGCTGAAGTGACACTTTTTAAAGGCAGTTTTAATAATTTTACTTTTAATTCATATTGTGTATCATTTGGTTACCCTTTTAATTGCAATATTCCTTCATTTTCAGCACGGGATCTGATGCCGTAACCATACGGAAGAACATTTTATCGATTTCCCTGGCGGATTCGCCCTTATAGTGATGGAAATACGCTAATTCTATCAAAAATATAACGATAAATATGAACATTTGGTGTTATTTTTACTTATTGCGCAAACATTTATTTGACGCCTTTTAAATTGGGTATATTTCTTTTTTATTGTTGTTGTTGCAATACATGTATTTATTTCAATTTTCAGTTACATTAACGGTATGTGTTAAACAAATTAAAACGATTTGATGTTTAAATTTCGAAATTTGAGTTGCATTTTTAATATTTTTTTTTGAATGCAAACAATTACTTGACAAACTGTATATATACATTGTTACCGATTTTTCTTTCGTGTGGCTATTTGGGGCAATGTTTCTTCCCTTTGAGATGCTTTTTTAGTTTAGGAACTAACATTCCAAAAGGAAGAATCTTTGAGAAAAGGTTTTCCAACCTCCTAAATTTTGACAGAATTCCTTGAAATAAGTTGGTAAGCCGCTTCCATTGATAACGCACCTGCAGAATGGAATTTTTTTTAACTGGCGGCCATTTTGTCAGCTGTCAAGTGATTAATATTTAGTTTGGTTTGCCATTTCATCATGAACAGGTTGACAAAAGAACAACGCTTGCAAATCTTGCAAATTTATTTCGAAAATAATGGTTCAGTTCGCGAAGTTTACCGCAAGCTCCGTCCATTTTATGGTCGACATAATCGTCCATCAGAGCAATTTATTCGGTTAACCATGGATCGTTTTCGCACTACGTTTACTCTATGTGATAATACGCATCCGCAGCGACGTCGAACAGTGCGCACCGAAGAAACAATTGCCGCTGTAGAGCAAAGTGTTGAAGAGGACCCGAATGAACCGATTCGCCACCGTGCACAGCAATTGGAGCTTTGTCCATCAACTTTATGGAAGATTTTGCGCAAAGATCTTGGCTTGCGACCTTACAAGATCCAGCTTGTGCAAGAATTAAAGCCGCGAGACCATGCAATGCGTCGTGATTTTGGTGTATGGGCCGAAAATGAGATTGATCTCAATGCTGATTTTCATCGCAAAATTTTGTTCAGTGATGAGGCTCATTTTTGGTTGAATGGCTACGTCAACAAGCAAAATTGCCGCATTTGGAGTGAAGAGAATCCACATGAGACCCTTGATACGCCATTACATCCACAAAAACTGACTGTTTGGTGTGCTCTATGGGCTGGTGGAGTCATTGGGCCATACTTCTTCCGAAATAATGCTGGAGAGTCAGTTACCATAAATGGAGACCGGTATAGAGCCATGATAACCGACTATTTTGTTCCCCAATTGGATGGCATGAATGTGGATGAGTTGTGGTTCCAACAAGACGGCGCTACATGCCACACAGCGCACGTCACAATTGATTTATTGAAGGAAACATTCGATGAGCGCATAATTTCGCGGAATGGACCTGTCAATTGGCCACCAAGATCGTGCGATTTGACACCACTGGATTATTTTCTTCGGGGATATGTGAAGTCGCTCGTCTACGCCAACAAACCAGAAACGTTAGGGGACTTGGAAGCCAACATTCGTGGCGTTATTGCCAATATACGGCCCCATATCCTCGAAAAAGTAGTTGAAAATTGGACCTGTAGAATTGGCTTTATTCGAGCCAGCCGCGGCGGACACATGCCCGAAATCATATTTAAACATTAATGGCGTAAAATTATCCTTCCAATAAAGCCAAATTGATGGACATTAAAACGATTTTCTTGTGTTTTATTTCAATTCGAAGTTCTATACCTCTAAAAAAAACACCCATTATATATAACATCCCCTTTTTATATCTACAATCAAAAAGATTCTGAGGTACAGTCAGCATATTAAGATTGCACCAATTATCAATGTCCAGACTTCATATACGGTAGATGCATTAGGAACTCCTAACTAAATACATGGACCTGTCGCATTACTATCAACATGTTTAAATATACTAACTAAATATTAAACTTAACGAAAAGTATTTAACAGATTATTAATGCTAAACTACCCGGTTATGAGATTAAATTTTGTATAAAGTAAATACTAGGAAAACCACTTAGAAATTTTTAAATGTTGAACTATAAAACTACTGCAGCCGAATTTAGTCGAAATATTTTACCAACGATACCAATTAGCATAAAAATTTGTTTTCCAATTTGATGGCGGGTATATAAGATTCGGCACAGCCGAATAGCAAATAACACTTCAATTTACATAAATAATTATATTTACTTCTATATTTACGTATACATACATATTTACTTATGCACAAAAATTAACAAGAACAAAAGCTAAATATATCGCAAGTACATTTAGTGAATGAACACTTACTGCCTAATTTAACATTTCACTAATGCTGATTTAAATTTCTAAGTAAAAAAATAAATTTAACAGAAATTAAAAAAAAATACCTTTTCTAAAACGTATCGAATTGGTAAAAAAACGATAACAACAAGGATGAAAAAAATTAACACAATTTAAAAAGGTATGCACATTTTTTTAAAAACATCATACCTTTTTCAAAATTGGTAAAACGATAACAGTAAGGACGAAGTGACGGCTTCTTCGTAATTTTCTGTCCACAACAGCAAAAAATCTTCTTAGCGTATTGAAGATTGTGGGTTGTTGGTGACGAGTGAATGGATGGTTGGATGAAGTGAGCATCAACCGTAAAAAAGATTCTTCTTCAAGCACATATACTAAAATCAAATGAAAAAAAAAAATAAAATCATTGAAAAAAATTCCAAACAATTATAAAAAAATAGGATATTTAAAAATCTGATGTATAAGTTTTTTAGAAATCCAAAAACAGTGACGTTTATATATAACAACAGCTATACATATATGAAAAACAATTAACACGAAACAGCTACCTGTGAAATAAATTCAATACTGACCTCACTTTCACTGATTTTGTTGAAATTTTGTACAAATATTCTGGTCATAGAATTTTAAAAGTTCCCCAAATTTTTGTTTTCGCTTTGGTTCAGATTTTAAAGCTGTTCAAAATGCGTTTTATCAATATTTTGTCTCAAAGCATTCCTTTTTTATGGCTATAACTTTTGTTACGATTATCAAATTTTTCTTTTTCTTCAATACATGACTGAACTTTCTTTACTAAATGAAACTACCGTAACTGTAACAGAAGTTATATTCATATAAAATGTTAAAAAATTTTGAAAAAACTTACTTTGAACAGTCATAAAATAAACCAAAGCGAAATAAAAAAAATTTAGGAACTCGAAAAACTATTGACCTAGCTGAATGTTTGTATTTTTTTTTTTATCAAAATCGGAGAGTTGAGGCTCAGAACCCGTCTTTTTTGTTTCAAATGAAATAAATATATTAAAATAATACCTTGAAATTTGGACGGATACACGCTTTATAAAATGCTTCGAAATTGTAACTAGAAGAAACACATTTAATTTCCAAAAACCCAGCAGTAATAATAATTTAATCAAAAATTACAATTAAGTATTCCTGTATTAAAAAAGAACAAATTTGAGAAAAGTATAAAATTTTCTCTTAACAATAACTTACAGGTTTTTGCCAGAACAATTTTTCCTGCCAAACATTTAAGAATTGTCAAAAAATATTTATCAATTAAAAATATAAAAAAATTTTTAAAAATTGTTATAAAAAATTAAATACAGAAAAACTAAAATGTTTTCAACGGTTTTAAAAACGTTTGTGTGAATATTATTTAAGTTAAATCAATTGTGGACTTAAATTTTTGCTGTTTGGGAAATTAACTTCTAAATTACTCTCATTTGCAGGAACGCACCCGGAAAGTAAAGAAACAGACCTATTGTCTTCCATATCTAAAATACGTTTGTATGGAACAACAGGTAACTATGGAGGAATACAGATTTTAAAAAATGTATTCTCACTTATCTTATTGCATTTAAAAAAAAATTGCAAACAATTGGAACAATTTCGAACACGTTTTGAAATAACAGTTATGTGCCTAAAAAATTAGGAAAGACTTATTAAAATTAAAAAAATAATATAATTGAAATACATATTAAAGACCAATTCAAATTCCAATTGATAAAAACCAAGCGGTAATTGTGGCGTAATTTTTTTAAGGGTTGCAAAAAATTGCATAAAATACATTGTTGCACTTTTATGTAAGAACAATGCTTTATAGATACGGTGACCATATTTATTAACCAAAATGCAGAACAAAAATCTATTTTTTTTATAAATAGTAAAATATCAAGCATACTTTAAAAAAAGTTTGTTTATGGATTTGAAATATTTTTAGGTAAATATACACTAGGGGTATAACTTATTCCCATTTTTTGCAAATATCAAAATGGCCCTAGCATAGTCGAATAGTCCATTAAAAACTATTAAAAAAAATAGTATTAGTTTTTCGCGGTGTTCCAAAAAGGTCACCCACAAAACGCTGTAAAGTTGAAAAACTAGTAATTTTTTTTCTTTATTTGCTTTTATATATTTAATCAAAAATTCACAGTTTTTTCTATCAAATTATTGGCCGGGCTCGCGTTTATCATTTTATCATAAAAAAGTTTACAAAAGAATGGTCTGTTATTATTTTCAGTATAAGAATAGTTGCAACCAAAATTTAACATAATTTTCCCCATAGCAACCGATTTTGATGATATTTTGTGCATATGTGGAGAAGGGAGTCCAGTGTCGAGAAATGAATTTTAATCCATGAAATTTTTAAAATTATGGCAACCCTATAACTTTAAAAGTCGATATGAATTTTGCAAAAAATTTTATAATTTTTGTTATATAAAAGATACTAATTTTTTTTTCAATAGAAGAATTGCTTAACTTATAGCTGTAGTACAGCAGTAAAATATTTGTATATATGTTATAGTGGTTGCACCTCAGATCAGGGAATAGTGCTATTCATTTTTAATCCAGATTTTTTATGGAAAATACCTAATAAAATAAAAATGTATTATTAGTTTATAATTTTTTGTTGAATATTGTATACTAACGTGTTATTAGTATTCCGTTTTTTTTGCTTAATACTTCAAAATAATGGAGTTTAAAAGAAGTAGTTTAAGTGTTTTGAAAAATTCTGAAAACTGGGTAAAGGTGTTGACCAAATTTAAAGATAGTACAACGATGGGGAGAAATATTCCAGATGTTGTCGTTCCGCTACATCAATTAGGAAAAATGCCAACACAAAAAATGATTATTGGAAGGTTTCATGCTCTAGCTGCTTCGGAAAGATCAAAAAAGGGAGACATAAAATTATTTCAAAAGAACTTAGCGATCTGTGGAGTAAAATGGAAGTACAAGAAATTCAAATGAAATCAATAAACAGAAAAGTTGGTAAACTGATTGGAACATATGATAAATACCTTAAAACATCACAAGGACATAATTTTGAAGATATCTTCAATATTACTAGTGAGAATGTGTGTACGAAATCCGAACTAAGTAACTTGGAAGAAGTTATGACAGACGAAAATTCGGTATCAGAGAATGAGAGCCGGTACTCTTCCGATGAGTCCAATTATAAGCCACCAAAAAATTCAAAATTAAATGAATCACTGATAAATCCAGCAGTTGCATTAGTTACTAAAGTCAATGTTAGTACAAAAAAAGCTGCAAAAATTTGCAAGGAAATAGCAGGATCTGGAGTTCAAATTGCAACTCCATCACAGCCAGCTATTTATAAAGCTGTAATCAAAACAGCCGAGCGTAAAGAACAGATGTTAAGGGAATCCTTGAAAAATGAAAGGTGGTGTTTGCATTTTGACGGAAAAAAAATTGGCAGTAAAGAAATCCAGGTAATAGTTCTAAAAAACGAATACAAGGAAATAAAATTATCAGTGCTTGTTTTGGAAAATGGAAAAGCCCTCACAATATTTGATGGTATTAAAGAAACGCTAAACAAATTTGAGTTATGGAAATCCATAAAAATGGTTATTTGTGACACAACAAGTGTAAACACTGGTCACAAAAATGGTGTTGTTAAATTACTAAAAGACCATTATAAAATACTTGATTTTCCTCCACCACAGTATATCGGTTGTCAACACCACGTTTTAGACTTGCTCCTAAGGCATGTTATGGATGAACTATTAGATGGAAAAACATCATCTCCAAATATCGCCTATAATTTTGTTTCGGAAGTAATTAACAACTACGAGGATCTAAAACGAAACTATATTCAGCATCAAAAATACATAAAAGTCAAAAACATTAAATGGCGGGACGATATGCAGTACTTGTACGAGCTTTGTTCTGCGTTTAACTACTACAAAAAAAATAATTATTTTCCGTATATAAAATTTAAAACAATACCACCAATCAGCAACGCACGATGGAACTCAAGAGCCATTCTTGCTATACTGGCTTTTGTCCTTATTCCAAAATATCGAGACCAACTTACCCCAATTTGTGAATTTATATGTGGAGCATGGTCCGAAATATGGTTTTCCGATCATCGTTTTAACAAAGAATACTCCACAGCTTTGGAACAATCTTTAGTAGGATTTAAGAATGCCCATGCATGTTTTAAAAGGCATTGGATTAAAGAAGATTCCGTGATTCCAAACCAACAGCGAAGCAACATTTGTGCAGAACGTGCTATAAAAATTGGCACAGAATATTTACCCATTATGCAAAACAACACGCACGTTAAATCTGAAATTCATTGCCCTTAATACTTTGTTTGGGAAATTAACTTCTAAATTACTCTCATTTGCAGGAACGCACCCGGAAAGTAAAGAAACAGACCTATTGTCTTCCTTTTCTAAAATACTTTTGTATGGAACAACAGGTAACTATATGGAGGAATACAGGTTTTAAAAAATATTTAAATAATGTATTCTCACTTACCTTATTGCATTTAAAAAAATTAGGAAAGACTTATTAAAATTAAAAAAAATATATAATTGAAATTTATTTTTAACCTATTTCCAAAGACCTGCTTGCACCAATTCAAATTCCAATTGATAAAAACCAACATTTGTGCAGAACGTGCTATAAAAGTGGCACAGAATATTTACCCATTATGCAAAACAACACGCACGTTAAATCTGAAATTCATTTCCCTTAATACTTAAGAAAATTTTAAAATTTTTTTAATTTATTAGTAAAATATTTAAAATTTTTTAACAAAATTTTTTTCTTGAGGGGTTTTAGAAAATTGATTTTGTGGGTGAGGTTTTTGTAACCAAACGACCCAAAACAAATGTTTTCCTACATAACACAATACGCGCTATCGCGTAGTGCTAGGGCCAAAAATTGGTTATACCCCTAATATACACGTTAATGTATGCATATCAAAAATAAAAACAAGTAAGAAAGTTCTATAGTCGGTCATACTTTTCCTAGCCACTGTAGATGAATATTTCAGGCTTACCGATATATTTCGGATTACTTCTTGGGATACACATGATCATTTTTCACTTACGAGGTAAGCCCCTAGTGCTGGAGTGCCACTTTTTCCCAGACGGTTTTAATAATTTTACTTTTAATTCATATTGTATATTATTTGGGGCTGCATGGTTACCCTTTTAATTGCAATATTCCTTCATTTTCAGCACGGGATCTGATGCCCTAACCATACGGGAGAACATTTTAGCGATTTCCCTGGCGGATTTGCCCTTATAGTGATGGAAATACGCTAATTCGATAACACCTTTCGAAATTTATTTTCCAGACATTTTTTTTTTAATTTAGGACAACTAATGCACAATTTTTTTTACAATACTTTTTAAAACTTTTATTTCATTGGAGAACACTCAGAAAACATTATAAAATCAAAAATATAACGGTAAATATGAACATTTGGTGTTATTTTACTTATTGCGCAAACATTTATTTGACGCCTTTTAAATTGGGTATATTTCTTTTTTTATTATTGTTGTTGTTGCAGTGCATGTATTTATTTCCATTTTTGTATGACTTTTTGTAGTAAACAGTTACATTAACGGTATGTGTTAAACAAAATAAACAAATTAAAACGATTTGATTTTTAATTTTCGAAATTTAAATTGCATTTTCAATATATATTTTTTTTTTGAATGCAAACAATTACTTGACAAACTATATATTTGCCAAATAGCAAAATAAATAAAAATCTACTAAGCGCGACAATCCAAATTTCTACTTCGTTAGAGGTATTTCAGAGGAAATGGCGGTGAATAGGGCTCATACTTCGAAGTCCAAATATCAGAGTTAAGTGTTGGTGCACCTGCTAGAACGTAAAGAAGGTGAATTAATGCTGAGTTGCAACTAGCAAACTATTTACGGAATGACGTTTGTCTAAGATATCGCAATAGAGTCCGATATTAGAGGACGATTGTGGACCTATATTCCACTGTCAATCATAGAGTTTAATGTGTTGTATACTCCTTTTTTTTAAATATATAAACATTTTTTGTTTCTTTTGAAAAGAATTTGTAAAGTTTTTAAGGAAATTAAAATTGTTTTAAGTGGAAAAATCTCCAAAAGATTTATTCATTAATCTTAAAACTAAAAAAAACTTAGAATTTATGTTAAATCCTATATTTTCCATCACAAAATATTTTGACTTAATTTATGTAAAAGCCAATTTTTTTATTTAGTAACGACTTTATCATGATAAAATGCAAAAAACTAACTTAAGTTGGGTGAACACTAAAACCATTTTTTTCACATTAATTCATTTCGTTAAAAGGTTGCAAATGAAACAACTAAGTTTGATTTTTTAAACGAGTAAATTATGAAGAGAAAAGAAAACAAAACTTTTATATCATCATCGTCAAAAAAGTAGAAAAATATTAGAATATTGGTCCTTGAAAAAGGTCCCGCATCAATCATAAAAATATTTCTACCATTCAAATGTTGATGTTTTTTATTTTTTGCTTTTGTCATAAATGGCATGAGTTTTATTAATGTCGTACGTATTTGATTGATTTGCTTTGAATTTTTCTCGAATTTCATAGTTAAGTGGAAATTTAACATTAGGGTAGGTCGTTTTTCACTAGTCACTCTCAACGACTTCAACCAATTTTCTATCTATATCGGACGAAGTTCTTGATGTAAAGCAGAGGTGAAATAATAACGTTTCGTGGAAATCTTCCCATTTAAGAATCTATTTGTTTTTTATGTTATAAAACCAGAACTGATAGATATTTTTATACCCCTCACCACCATATGTGGAAAGGGTATTATAAGTTTGTGCTGATATATGTACTAATACTAATAGGCTTAGAATCACTTTCTGAGTCAATTTGAGTCTGGCTGGAACCCCATGTAATGCATGGTTTACATGGGATAATTTAATTAAAATTTGGTACAGATCATTTCTTTAATAGTGGGACCATGGCTATTGAAATTCGGACCAAAATTGGTCCATTATTTATGGTACCTTCTATAGGTGCCACTTCCCGGAATTGATATTTTGGCCACCAAGATCAATAATTTTTTACCAAAATCAATGTACCAAATTTCGATACACATTTGACCATTGCTCCCATACTCTTGTGTCAAAACGCACTAAATGAGACAAAAATCACTAAAACGCTCGTAAATCTAAAGATAATGAAAATTTTGAGTTGATTTATGGCACACATAATTTTTCTAAAAACTGTAATTAATTTGCTAAATTTTGATAAAAATGACGAAAACTGCTTAAATATATAAGTTTTAAATATTTGGCTTTATACACGAAAAGGAACGCCTTTGACCTTAGTGGGTATCGTATAGTCGGGCTTGACCAACTATAACACTTTCTTACTTGTTTTTACTAAAACTTTGCACAGAAACGATATTTGAGGGTGCTTAGTTGATTAGCACGTTGACTACTAAGCATTACATATCATATTCAGCCTAGGTTCGATTGCTGGTCATGGCAAGATCAGTTCTGTAGTTATTAATTTCTATTAATTGCCACAGTATTTTTTATTTGCGGCAAGCCTACAGCTATAACATGCTGCCAATGTAAAATAAATCAGACTGCGTCTAAATAACAAAGAGTTCAATTTTACTGTTCTAATAATAGACATGACGTGCATTACAGTGTTGAATGATATAATGTTTTATCTCTCCTTTTCACATTTTCCAAACATTTACCATTAAAATAAATCAATAATATATTACATGCCACCAATTGACATACCAGATCAATATAATTTCGTTCAGAGTATGAAATGTAAAAGGACTTACCCTACTGAACATTCGTGAAATCACTTAAGTTATGATATAAATCGACTGAAATGGAAATTTATGAACATTTTAAATTCCTTAAAAATGTACATGAACATTACTTAGATCTCAGTTCAAAAAATTGTTTTCTGTTCCCTAAAAAAATATTAACATATACAATATATTAAGTTTGAAATAAATGAGCGTGTTTCTGAATGTCTACCTTAACATCAAATTATGTATATACTCTTCATAAAATAAGTTTTACATGCTAAACATTTCGAACTTTTGTTCTCCAAACTTCTTAAATTCGTATACTTAATTGGTAAATCTCTAAATTTTGAGGTTAAAGTCAAAGTTTATTGGGTGTTTTAACATTACTTAGTAATTGCAAAATTATTAAAAGATTAAAAATTATACAATATAATGGTACATGTTTAAACACATGCTACATTCGTGTGTTCATTTATAAAGATTAATATTTAAAATTTGTAAGCTGAAAATTACAAAATATTTTAGATACAAATGTCATCAGCAACTGTTAAAATACGTAACTTTATTACTTAAATAATCTTATAATAACATAATATGTATAATTATATTTTTATTTCACTTTATAAAGGGTGGTTAAATTGTAAGGGCCGGTGTTGAATGTGAACCACACCTTAACGCCAAGTTTTTTCCGAATTTTATTTGACATTTCTCTATTTCAGACTTACTCAATTTGAACCATGGAGAGATACACAATCCAACAACGTGTTAAAGTTATCCAGACTTATTATGAAAATGGGCGTTCAAATCAAAATGCTTATCGTGCACTTCGTGATATTTTTTGGTCAATTTGATCGTCCAAATGTCCGTACAATCGCAAAAATCGTGGAAAAATTCGAGCAAACCGGGTCTGTAGAAGATGTGAGAACACCAGTATGTGCTCGTACAGCTCGTACTGCAGAAAATATTGCTGCTGTTCGCGATAGTGTGGCTGAAGAGCCGTCCACCTCAACTCGTCGTCGTGCCCAACAATTGCACCTCTCACGCTCGTCGTTGATGAACATTATGCATAAAGACTTGCATTTACACGCTTACAAGGTGCAATTGGCTCAAGAACTAAACCCTCTTGAGCATTCCAAACGTCGTGAATGGGCAGAATGGTGGCAAGAAATGGCAACAGTGGATGATCAATTTTCGAAGAAAATCATCTTCAGTGATGAGGCACATTTTTACCTCAGTGGATTCGTCAATAAACAGAATTGCCGCATTTGGGCGAATGAGAATCCAAGAGTGATTGTCGGAAAACCAATGCACCCACAAAGAGTGACTGTTTGGTGCGGTTTATGAGCTGGCGGCATCATCGGGCCGTATATTTTCCAAAATGAGGCCGGTCAGGCAGTTACTGTGAATGGTGTTCGCTATCGTGAGATGATAACGAACTTTTTATGGTCCGAATTGGAAGATATGGATGTGGACGATATGTGGTTTCAGCAGGATGGTGCCACTTGCCTCACAGCTAACGTAACAGTGGCTCTTTTGCGCAACAAATTCAATGGCCGTGTTATCTCACGTAATGGCAATGTCAATTGGCCGCCAAGATCATGTGATTTGACACCGTTGGACTTTTTCTTTGGGGTTTTTTGAAAGAAAAGGTGTACGTCGATAATCCAGCAGCAATTCATGAGCTAAAGGATGAGATAATTCGGCACATTAACGGCATAGAACCTCCATTATGCGTCAGGGTCATCGAAAATTTGGACCATCGTCCAAATGGGCGCCGCCGTGGTCGCGGCGCCCATTTGGTCGATATTTTGTTTCATACCTAATTGAGTAATACCAATATATCACAATAAAATAAAATTACAATAATTTCCTAAATAGTTTGTTTTATTCAAAATCAACATCGGCCCTTGAAATTTAACCACCCGATATTTGCTAAAGTTTACCGAAATCAAAGAATTTTTGAAGCAATCGGGTTCATGAATAAATTTCAAACTCTTTAAAACATGAGCGTTTCGTGAAATTATAATATGTATTAACGAATTTTTCGCGAAACAAAATTAATTATTGTTATTTTTTAATATGCATCGCTTTATGCATTCTTTATAATAGGTTTGATACCATAGACCATAGTAGGTTATTTTACCCTTCACCACCTATAGAATACCCAACTTTTTGTCCGGGATAGATGTTTAGGCCATTTAAAGCTCCAGATGTATATGTTTTTGAATAAAACAATATTTTTGATGAGCCTACATATCAAACCCGATGCAATTAAATTTTTTGCTCTCGATAGGTTAACAACAGGTAAAATAATAATCCGATGATATAAAATCATCGTCGTTTTCTACAATCCGCCTAATTACAAGATATTTACTACGGCTTCCAGTCGGCTAGCTACTATAAAATAGTAACCGAATCATAATTAACTACTTAAGTATCTACTTAATAGGAAGAACGTATTACTAGGTTTCGACTTTTTAGCGTTAAAAAGCTTGTAGAATTATGTATTTAGAGAGAAAATTATAAGTAACTTTTAAGCTACTGGGCTAATTGTGGCGCAATATGCAGAAATCGGCCAATGGGTAGTTGTAGTTTAAGACCAATTTTTAAAAACATGTCTATTTTAAGCACATTGGCCTTTACACTGAGCCAAAGTTGAGCACCATTGTATGTAAAACCTATTGGTCCGTATAACTTTAGTAAGTATAAAGCTATTGAAAAGATTTTTACACATTCGAAAACTTAAGAAAGAAAGAAAAATATGCTTACTGTACTACGCTATCTCTTATAGTTTAAGAGATATTTAACGGAGTGTTATTTAAATCTAAGGGTTTGTTATAATAATAGAAAATATATAATATATTAATTTGCTGATTTGTACAAGTGTCAGGTGTTTTTGATTGATTTGAGAATATCTCTGGTTTACTTTAGCTATTCCTTATGTTAACTTTTAAAGACTGACGATGTGAATTATGAGATCTTGGTTAAAAACATAAACATGTCTGGTCAATATAAATTGGTGTATATTTAGAAAGTACTGCAGTGTTCACATGTGCTGCTAAAAAAACTTGGTACATATGAACTTTCACCTTACTATAGTTTCATACCCATAGGATATCGGTATAAATAGGATCTAGGTATAAATATTATTAGCAAGTAACAAGTAAGAGTGTTATATTCGGCTGTGCCGAATCTTTTATACCCACCATCAAGTTGTGTTAAATTTAGAAACATATCTCATATATCATTGAGGGGGCAGCTAATTCAAAATGTGGACCAAATTGGTATCGTTGGTAAAATATTTTAACTAAATTCGATTGCAGTAGTTTTATAGTTCAACATTTGAAAGTATCTAAGTTGTTTTCCTAGTATTTATTTACACAAAATTTAATCTTATAACCGGGTATAGTTAAGCATTTATAATCTGTTGAATACTTTTCGTTTAGCTTAGTATTTAGTTAGTTTAAACATGTTGATAGTAATACGACAGGTCCATGTATTTTGTTAGGATTTCCTTGGAGTTCTGTATATAAAGTCTGGACATTGATTAATGCTATCTAATTTCCTTGGTGCAATCTTAATATGCTGATTGTACCTCCGAATCTTTGTGATTGTTGAACAAGTAAGAGTGTTATATTCGGCTGTGCCGAATCTTATATACCCATCATCAAGTTGTATTAAATTTAGAAACATATCTCATATATCTGCAAGGGTGCAGCTAATTCAAAATCTGGACCAAAACTGAAAAAAATCGTTAAGCTATTGGTATTGTTGATAAAACCTTTGGACTAAATTTTTTTGCCATAGCTTTATAGTTCAACATTTAAAAATATTTTAGTGGTTCCCCCAGTATTTACTTTGATCAAAATTCGGTCTCATAACCAGGTACAGTTTTACTTTAATAAGTTGTTAAATACTTTTCGTTGTGCTTAATATGTAGTTAGGCTAAACACGTTAATAGTAATACGGCAGGTCCATAGATTTCGTTAGGAGTTCCTAATGCATTCATCATATATAAAGTCTGGGCTGAACATTGATCCTATCTAATTTCATAGGTGCAATCTTAATATAATGAATGTACCTCCAAATCTTTTTGAATGTAGATATAAAAAGGTGATGTTATATATATAAGAATTATAGCCAAATGTTGACCGATTGTAACAAAATTTTACACACTTTCTGGTATATACAGTTTGTCAAGTAATTGTTTGCATTAAACAAAAATATTGAAAATGCAATTTAAATTTTGAAAATTGGACATCAAATCGTTTAAATTGGTTTCTTTTGTTTAACATACCGTTTACTACAAAAAGTCGTAAAAAAATTGAAATAAATACATGCATTGCAACAACAACAATAAACACCAATGGTGTTCCAAAAGTAAAGTATATAATAATATATAAGTTATGTAGGTCCATCCTCCAGGGGCTTCACAAACTTGATTTCAACAGACACACTGATTCTGAGTCGATCGGTATAATTTTTATGGGGTCTACGATCACTAATAAAAAAATTACAAACGAAACTGATAATACCCTTTCACCCATTGGTGAAGGGTATAAAAAACAAGAAGTAGTTTTGGTTAGACTTATGGCAATTACATTTGTTAGTAATTCTTCAGTCGATCAATATATGCTTTAGATTGTTATAAAGTTAGATAAATACTTCAGAAATAATATTTGGAAAGTATTGTTCTTTCAATTTGGCAAGCCTTTTGTTCTTAGGGTATACTTAGACTCTTTAATTGATTGATATTGTATATAGATTTTGAAAGGATATTTTCAAAATTATTTTTTGTCTTGACTTTATATCTGGCAACTAACAAATATAACATCGGCGTGAAAATATAAAACGGAGATATAAAACTTTTTTGTTTTTTCTCTCTTTCACTCAAAGTAAATAAAATATTTGTGTTGGGTTTTAATTTCTCTGAGCGAATCAAATAAAAACCCACCCCCTCTCAATCTTTTAGAATTTTAGAACAATTTTACTCATTTTAGTTCATTTTCTAATGTGGCAACAATAAGTTTTAAAAAAAGATATAAAACTTTTACAACAAACACATGAAAATAAAATTAAATAAAATTTAACAAATAAAAAATTATTAATTCGTAGTAGTAATTTAAGTTATTTTGTATAATATAATTATAATATTTTAGTATTTTGTATAATATAATTATATTATTTTAGTTTTTGTTGTATTTTGAAATTAATTGACTATTGTTTTTGTGCTTTGTAATATTTTATTTCAGCCATTGAAGGCTTTGTATTATGTACATAAATGAATAAGTATATAAATTAATACAAAAATAAATAAAAATTATGTTAAAATAAATCAAATAAAAATAAGTTACAAAAATAAAAATTGAAAGCAAATTAAAAATAAACTCTTACTCATAACTGTTTTTCAGCTCATTTCAAAATTCACTTAAGTCACGTTTCGGACCCTAGCTCCGAAAACTGGCAAAGTTGTTAAAAAAAGTTTTAAAATAGTCAAATTTCACTCAATTTACTTTCCGGGCCTAGCTCCGGAAAATGGAGTTGTATATTACTTTGGCTATATAGGGGTAATAGAGGGCCTAATTGGGCTTAGTTTGGTATATCACACTATACCCTACACCGTTTTTGGTAGAACAAAGTTGTTAAAAAAAGTTTTAAAATAGAAAAATTTCACTCAATTTACTTTCCGAGCCCTAGCTCCGGAAAATGGAGTTGTATATTACTTTGGCTATATAGGGGTAATAGAGGGCCTAATTGGGCTTAGTTTGGTATATCACACTATACCCTACACCGTTTTTGGTAGAACAAAGTTGTTAAAAAAAAGTTTTGAAATGGTCAAACTTCACTCAATTTACTTTCCGGGCCCTAGCTCCGAAAAATAGCGTTGTATATTACTTTGGCTATATAGGGGTAATAGAGGGCCTAATTGGGCTTAGTTTGGTATATCACACTATACCCTACACCGTTTTTGGTAGAACAAAGTTGTTAAAAAAAGTTTTGAAATGTTCTAAAATAAGCAATTTTAAAATTTCACTCAATTTAACACCAAGAACATACTGCCGTGGGAACATCGTTTTATATGCCTTGTTGTTGTTGTAAAAAAGTTTTATATCTTCCCAATTTGTTGCCAGGCTAAAATTTTTAAAAGCACCGGCAAATTAGGTTGCCACTTCGTATAGTTCTAATTATTAGAAGACAGGCGTTGCCATGTATGCCATATATATAAGTGAGATGCCACATAGTTTAAAAAGTGTATGGCATCCTGTAACTCATGGGCAACTACACCAGACAAAATCACTAGGAAGAGTTGTAAATTTTTTTGACCCTGTTATATCAAGAAAGCAAAAGGAAACTGGAAGTAAAAGATAATATTTGCACCACACGCATCACTCTATAGTTTATTCTTACTTTTCGGACTTCGTACATACTTCACATGTTTTTGCTGATAAAATGCTTTACAAATGTATTTTTATGAACATTTAAGATATATTTTAATCTATTTATTTTTGACAAACAAAGAAAAAATACAATGAAAAAAACAAAAAGCGTAACATTTAAGTGTCGGTCTAATTTAAATTTTTTTAAAACTGTTTTTCGATACGATTTTGCATTTTTTCAAACCTGATTTCGATACATTAAAATATTAATTGTAAGTATTGTTTGAATTTTTAGTGTTTTTTTATAAAAAGATTTTTTTGTTAATATGCACCATGCCCCCACATTGGGACATATATGTCTTAGGATATTTCTTCAAATCTAATAACATTTTTTTATTTATATATATGTTTAAAATAACCCTCAATTTAATAAATAATACATTCAGATTTTAAAAAAGCTTTGCGTAGCAGTATTGTGTGTAAAAATTTTTTATAAATTTTTTGTTGAAAAATGTTTTATAAATCGAAATGTTGATCTTAACAATATATTTTATATATTTAATCGATGGATTTTTTATAGAAAAATTTCAGTATCGCAAATTTTGGTGTACAATTCTTCAAAAACGTTGATTTTTCTATGGAAAAATTCAGTATTGTAAATTAATTTCATAAATTTTTTTATAGAAAAATTTCAGTATTTTTCTATAGAAAATGCCATGTCACAGAATTCAATTCCGTTTGGAAATATAATGAATTCCGTGTTTTTCTTCTTTATAGTATATTAATAAATTGTATTATCTTAAATTAAAAACATTTTGTTTTATTTTTAAGACAATAAAATAATGTACACACTAAAAAGTTTATATCAGGCGTCATGATAAAAATATATATGGAGATAAATATATTGTGTAAATATAAACGGTAACACCTTAGTTACTTTTTAGTACTAAACTATGTGGCAACCTTCAAAAAGGTGAAGCCAAATAATGGCGGCTTATGACGCTCATTGCGTTATAGTATTTCAAACAGTCATAGCAATTTTTTCGCTTTTTCGTTAAAAAAATTAAAGTTAAATTTAAAATTAAAAAAAATGGTAAGTTCTAGTTCTGTACTTCGTTTGTTTGCTTCTAGTAAAGTTCTTAATTTTTATTACAAAATATTTAATATTTACCCAATTGTATAACACCATACTGTATATGATCAGCGGAAAATTGCTCCTTAATGCATCTAGCCCCCGGCACTATCGGCTGTGGCTCATAATACATTAAAACTGGCGGTATACCTGTTATTGAAACTATTTCCAAGGGTAGCTCTTTTAAACCATTCAATTTTCTGGCCAAATCATCAAATTCTCTTATCACATGCAATGCCATAGCCTCCGCATTAGTGTATTGTGGTATTTTCAGATTTCCAACCTTTAAATAATTTACCTTAAAACCTTTGGTCAGCTCAAAGACACTATCAAATTCTCCAGCAATATATTCAACATCCTTATCTTCTAATTGAAAATTATGTTGCAGTAAATATAGAACTATAGAGCGAACAATCAAACGTTTCTTGGAGAGATCATCACTGGCAGCAGCCCATACTACGGACTCGGTAATGCTGCCATCTTGAAAACGTCTTAACTGAGCCTTTTCACCCCAAAATGCAAGAAACTTGGCAGCCTCATCATCTATGGACTCGGGACCCTTATTGAGAATTTCGTAAGCATGATCAGGATTAAGAATAAGGCCTAAATGTAGGTGTTGTCCGACAGCTGAGGCATTTTCATTTACAGACCAGGCTTAATTGCTTAATTGTTCCAGGGGTAAAATAAAATCGACACGTTTGTCTAGACCTTTTTGAAGGAGACTAGAAATATTTAAATAATGATTAATTATAAATAGTTTTTAGTTTCATTTCTGTTTCAGTTCTAGTTCAGTTCTAGTTCAGTTCTAGGTTCAGTTCTAGGTTCAGTTCTAGGTTCAGTTCTAGTTCAGTTCTAGTTCAGTTCTAGGTTCAGTTATAGGTTCAGTTCTAGGTTCAGTTCTAGTTCAGTTCTAGGTTCAGTTCTAGGTTCAGTTTTAGTTTCAGTTCTAGTTCAGTTCTAGGTTCAGTTCTAGTTCAGTTCTAGTTCAGTTCTAGTTCAGTTCTAGGTTCAGTTCTAGGTTCAGTTTTAGTTTCAGTTCTAGTTCAGTTCTAGGTTCAGTTCTAGGTTCAGTTATAGGTTCAGTTCTAGTTCAGTTCTAGTTCAGTTCCAGTTCAGTTCCAGTTCAGTTCCAGTTCAGTTCTAGGTTCAGTTCTAGTTCAGTTCTAGGTTCAGTTATAGGTTCAGTTCTAGTTCAGTTCTAGGTTCAGTTCTAGTTCAGTTCTAGGTTCAGTTCTAGTTTAGTTCTAGGTTCAGTTATAGGTTCAGTTCTAGTTCAGTTCTAGGTTCAGTTCTAGTTCAGTTCTAGGTTCAGTTCTAGGTTCAGTTTTAGTTTCAGTTCTAGTTCAGTTCTAGGTTCAGTTCTAGTTCAGTTCTAGGTTCAGTTCTAGGTTCAGTTCTAGTTCAGTTCTAGGTTCAGTTCTAGTTCAGTTCTAGTTCAGTTCTAGGTTCAGTTCTAGTTCAGTTCTAGTTCAGTTCTAGGTTCAGTTATAGGTTCAGTTCTAGTTCAGTTCTAGGTTCAGTTCTAGGTTCAGTTATAGGTTCAGTTCTAGTTTCAGTTCTAGTTCAGTTCTAGGTTCAGTTCTAGGTTCAGTTTTAGTTTCAGTTTTAGTTCAGTTCTAGGTTCAGTTCTAGTTCAGTTCTAGTTCAGTTCTAGTTCAGTTCTAGGTTCAGTTATAGGTTCAGTTCTAGTTCAGTTCTAGGTTCAGTTCTAGTTCAGTTCTAGGTTCAATTCTAGTTCAGTTCTAGTTCAGTTCTAGGTTCAGTTATAGGTTCAGTTCTAGTTCAGTTCTAGGTTCAGTTATAGGTTCAGTTCTAGTTCAGTTCCAGTTCAGTTATAGGTTCAGTTTAAACATCTGCGTAGTTCTATCCGTGTATATCCATTTCTGTGTTTTATCATTTTGAGTGTGTATTGATGAGTAGTTAAGTTTTTTGTTATAAGTGAGTATTGTTGTATTCTCCCACTAAGTAAGTCTGAGTGGGTAAAAAGACAATGAGAATAACATATTTATTTTCCTATAGTTTTGCACAATGGATGGAATGAGTATTAGTGGTTATACAATAGATAACTTATAGTATGTCGTATGAAGTTTACTTATAGGATAAAATAAAAACTAAAAACGACATTCGATTAGTTTAATACTTTTTTTCAAAACTTTGTTGTTTTTGTAGGAGTTTTTTCAAAAATTTGTTATTTTTGTGAGAAATCTTTTAAAAATTTCTTCTTTTTATAGGAAATTTTTCAAAAATATCTTATTTTATATAGGAAATTTTTCAAAAATTTCTTATTTTAATACGAGATTTTTCAAAAATTTCTTAATTTTATAGGAAATTTTATTTTTTTTTTTTTTTATTTTTATAGGAATTTTTTAAAAAATTTCTTATTTTCATATAAAATAAAAAAATATATATCTTATTTTTACAGGAAGTTTTTCAAAAATTTCTTATCCTCATAGAAAATTTTTGATTTTGTTTTTTTTTATTTTTATATAAAATTTTTTAATTTTTTTTTTTAAGGAAATTCAATATTTCTTATTTTTATAGGAAATTATATAAAAATTTCTTAATTTTGCAGAAAATTTTAATTTTTATTTATTTTTATAGAAAGTTTTTAAAAAATTTCTTATTTTCATAGGAACTTTTTAAAAATTTCTTATTTTATAGGAAATTTTAAAAAAATTTCTTATTTTTATAAAAAAAATTTGAAAAAATTCTTATTTTTACAGGGAATTTTTAGAAAAAAATCTTATTTTTATAAAAAAAAAAATCAAAAATTTCTTTTCTGATAGAATTTTTTTTTAATTTCAAGGAAAATTTTTCCTTAATTTTTATAGGAAATTTTTAAAAAATTTCTGGTTTTTGTAGGAAATTTTTAATTTTTTTTTTTATTTTTATAGGAAATTTTTAATTTATTTTCAATTTTTTAGAAAATTTTTATTTTTTTTTATTTTTATATGAAATTTTTAAAAAAATTTCTTGTTTTTAAAAAATTTCTTATTATTATATAATTTTAAAAACTTTCAATTCTAAAAAAAATTTTACTCCGTCCCTTTATTTCACAAATTTTATATTCTTTTGACATTTTTTTTTCTTTTATTTCTATATTATTCATTTTTATAGTCAATTAAAATATATACACACAAACACTGAAAAATGTTAAAAATTTCTTATTTATATAAAAAAAATTTGAAAAATTTCTAATTTTTATAAGGAATTTTTTATGGGAAATTTTTAAAAAAATTTCTTATTATTATAGGATTTTTAAAAAATTTCAATTCTTAAAAAATTTTACTTTTACCCTTATTTCACTTATTTTATATTCTTTTGACAATTTTTTTCCTTTTATTTCTATATTATTCATTTTTATAGTCAATTAAATATATACACACAAACACTGAAAAATATTAGTATTTCAACATAGAACACAAGTTATTCGAAATACTCATAAATACTTATAGTTATCTAAGTATTTTGGAACAAGAAACAGTTGTAAACAGATAAATGTATCTTTCTCAACTTATAAGCAAAAGCATCAGTTACTGACTTTGTGGGTAGAGTGGATGAGCAAAAACAAAAGCAGACAATATCGGTTACACTCATTCTCTCATTTATACTACAAGTATTGAGTACTACTATGGTGTATTCGTTTTTGATGAACAATATTGTATACTCTTGCAGACGTTTAGTTCAGTTCTAGTTTCAGTTCTAGTTCAGTTCTAGTTTAGTTCTAGGTTCAGTTCTAGGTTCAGTTCTAGTTCAGTTCTAGTTCAGTTCTAGTTCAGTTCTAGTTCAGTTCTAGTTTCAGTTCTATTTCAGTTCTAGTTCAGTTCTAGTTCAGGTCTAGTTCAGTTCTAGTTCAGTTCTAGTTCAGTTCTAGTTCAGTTCTAGTTCAGTTCTAGTTCAGTTCTAGTTCAGTTCTAGTTTCAGTTCTAGTTCAGTTCTATGTTCAGTTCTAGTTCAGTTCTAGGTTCAGTTATAGGTTCAGTTTTAGTTCAGTTCTAGTTCAGTTCTAGGTTCAGTTCTAGTTCAGTTCTAGTTCAGTTCTAGGTTCAGTTATAGGTTCAGTTCTAGTTCAGTTCTAGTTCAGTTCTAGGTTCAGTTCTAGTTCAGTTCTAGTTCAGTTCTAGGTTCAGTTATAGGTTCAGTTCTAGTTCAGTTCTAGTTCAGTTCTAGTTCAGTTCTAGTTCAGTTCTAGTTCAGTTCTAGTTCAGGTCTAGTTCAGTTCTAGTTCAGTTCTAGTTCAGTTCTAGTTCAGTTCCAGTTCAGTTCTAGTTCAGTTCTAGTTCAGTTCTAGTTTAGTTCTAGGTTCAGTTCTAGTATTAAAATTTTTTATAGAAAATTTTTGGTATTTCAATTGTTTATAATATGAAATAATAGGTTGATATGAAATTATAATCCTTAAATATAAATCTCTTTTTAGGTTAACAAGTGCCCAAAGTGCGAAACCAAATTATTTATAACCGTGTCAATAACAAAAAAAGTGACACAAGGGCAAAACGTAAGTATTTATTAAAAAAAAAAAAATAACACATTAATAGCTTTGGTTTTTCTTTCAGCATTTTTTCTGCCCATTCTGTGGGGAAAAAGTGGGCCTGATGGTGCAGTTTAAGGCGCACAAAACAAATGTGGCCAAAGAAAATTATGGATATCCCGGGCATCCATATCCTGGGTACTATATGCATCACCCACTAAGACCGCCAACAGCGGTACCGGAGTATACGGCAAGACCGCCCGTACCCCCAAGAGCGGTGCCGGAGCATACGGCAAGACCGCCCATACCCCCAACAGCTGTGCCGGAGCAAACCGCAACACCGCCTGTACCCCCAACAGCGGTACCGGAGACTGAAAACTGAAAAAAAATGTTTGAATTAATTATATAATTTTTATGATACTTTTATTAATATGTATAGTATAATAATAGGTAAAAAAATACATATACAAATATATATATATATATAAATATATAAATATATATATATATATATATATATATATATAAATATATGTATATATATAAATATATATATGTATATATATATATATATATGTATATATATATATATATATATATATATATATATATATATATATTTATTTATTTATATACATATATATATATATTTATTTATATACATATATATATATCTATATATATATATGTATATATATACATATATATACATATACATATACATATATATATATATCTATATATATATATATATATATATATATATATATATATATATATATATATATATATATATATATATATATATATATATATATATATATATATATATATATATCCATAAATTATCTTTTAACAGTCCATATATATATACATCTATATCTCCTTTGTTTTGTTTTTTTACTGTTGAATTGTTTTGTTTTTTATAGTTTTATTCTTTTTCGTTTTTTTTTTAAATGACTTTTGTTGACTTTTATTTGGCTAGCTGGTCTATGCCTATAAATAAAAAATGTTTTTGTACAATAAAAAAAAAACATCGTGAGCCTATATTCAATACCGACTATGAACCAAATAAAATATTTTTTAGGAGAGGCAATCCTCCAAAATATTTTAATAGATGTCATTATTTCCTCTACAATATATTTAAGACAATAGATTTTTTTCCCTTTGATTTTTATTACAAGAGATATTCTTTTATAAAAAGGCAATTTTCCAATAAAAAGTGTTTTTAAAAAAATGGTTCATATGCGGTATTGAATATACCTCATGATATATTTTTCCACTTTTACTATAAATCTATAGATTCATTCGTTTACGTTAAAATTTGTACAAATTATTACAAAATATTACGGAAAGTCGTTCGTTTACCCAAAACTCAGTAAGAGGGGAAATGTAAACAGAGAGAATTTTTGAGAAAAAGTGACAGTTTATTTGCTGAGTATTTGCAAAATGTTACGGGGAAAATTTTTGCTTGTAAAAGTTCAGTAACAACAACAACATGAATAAAAAACGTAAACAAAAGAAAAACAGGCAGTTGACAATTTGCCGCAATTTTTATTAAGTTAAAAATTTGAAGTAAAAGAAATAAAATTAACTAAATTAAAGTTAAAAAGTATATAACTAATTAAAAATTAAAAGCTTAGGTCATTTTTTATTTATTTATTGCCTTTTGTATTGTTTTTTTCTTATTGTTTTGATTTTCTTACTGGATTTTTACAAATTTTCTGTTCGTTTACTTTTCTTGTACAAATGATTTGGTGAGAGTAAATTCGTTCATTTACTCAGTAAATACTCAGCTTACTGGACTTTTACTGGAAAGTAAACGAATAGACCTTATATCTATCTATATATCGTTACTTTAATGCAGAAAGGCCCTAAGTCGTTTTTCAAATTGCTTTTTAAAGCTTTATATTATGTAATTTTATAAAAATATTGTATTTTCAAAAAACATTATTTACAAGCCTATTCTGAAAATCACATTTTGTGAACGATATATAAAACTCTAACGTGACTGACTGACTGACTCATCATCGTCCAGACCAAACGGCTAAAGGTAAGGAGCTGAAATTTTGATAGCGGATACCTTTGTCGAAGTATAGATCCACTAAAAAGGGATTTTCGGCCTCTAAGTGGGTAAAAAAGGGAAAAATTAGTAATGCTGTATCTCCGGAAGTAAACGTCATAGGACCAAAATCGAAATTGCGTCGGCATCAGTAACAAAAATAAGTAGACACGTGTTTGGTACTTCTTAGCAGATGGGACAAATAGGGGGTAAAAATAAAATGTTGGTACTTTTTTAACCCATGTGTACCTTTTGAACCAATCAACATAGTAACAAAATTCAAAACGGGGACGGTAAGCAAGACGGTAGACACGTGTTTGGCACTTTTTTGATTCAGAGGGCAAACAGGGGTAAAAGCGGGGAAAAAAATTTAGGATAGGTCCATTTTTCTTTGTATTTCACTTGAACCAATAAAGCTAGAAATAAAATTTACAGGCAGGTCGATTGCCAAGTACAAAATATCAAATACGAATTTAAAGGGTAAAAAAGGAAAAAATCGGTAATATTATATCTCCTAAACCAAAAGCGATAGAAGCTAAGATTAAATTGGTTTGAGATTAGCACTAAAAATTAAGGGACAAGTGTTCGGTACTTAAATTCCGCCGCCTAGGGGGTAAAACAGGGTAGAAAAGGGGAAATTAGTAACATCATATCTCCGAAGCCAACATAGAAACAAAGTTGAAATTGGATGTGAATCGGCTAGGAAAATAAGGGGACACGTGTTTAGTACTTTTTTTGGAAATGGCACTAATAAGGATAAAAAAGGGTAAAAACTATATTTTGGTACTTTTTTTAAACCATATGTATCTTTTGAACTAATAAACATAGAAACATAATTTATATCGCAACCGATAGATATTAAAAAACAATTAAATACGTATTTGGTACTTTCGCGATTAATGGGGTACAAAAGGGTAAAAAAGAGAAAATATTCAAGATTAGGTTTTTTGCATTTTCTTCTTCTGTTATCCTTGACTCCCAGTGGAGCAAAGGGCCTCATTTGCATTTTAGCTATGGATATCTTTTAGGCTAATGAAGCCAGAAGTATAATTTATTGACTAACTAACATTGATTGAAATCAGAGGTTCGAAAGGCTCAATTCCTAATTCCATATTTTAAAATCAAATTTATTTTAGTGTTTATATCATTCCCATAATACATTCACCTGAATCAAGTCATAAGCCTTAACTTTTAAGAATTAATTCTTAGGGAATTTAAAATCAGTTAGATTTAATTTAAATTATTTTAATTCTTAATCTTATACAAAAATAATTAAAAATTTTATAAACAAATCATTTTGTAAAGGCATACAAAAATAAATGTATTCAAACGAACCCTACAGTTCCAAAATATATAATACCTATAAATGAGCGGAATAAAATAAATCTCAACGAAACAAGTCCTTAACCATAAAATAAGTTTCAGGATTGCATAAGGGATTAAATATCATTTAATACCCATGAAAAAAGCCCCCATTTTAGAGGGTAAAGAAATGACTCTTTCTTAAGTTATTGGGCTAAAAAAGGGTTTTTAAGCTGAGATGATTTCCATCTCGATTTTAACAAAACCGTGGACTTGGTTTGTCTAAAAAACATGTATGAAAAGTCATATGATTAAAATGTGATTTATTCATTATCGACATATATACATATTTATGTATATATGCATTTTCTAATTGTACTGAATTTTGTAATTTTATTCTAATTCCATCATAATTGTGTATGTATCTCAGCTATGTAATATATCTTCCTGCTAAGGGACTGATGTTTTTTAGAGACTGCAGGGCATATACAAATAACATTTTTGTAGAAAAATTCAAAAATTTATTAAGTTGACTTAGGCGAAATTTAAAAAAATAAAGAAATGATAAAACTGAAAAATGTTTGTGTGTTTCTGTTCGGATGATAATCTTCGCTTTATGTTGATATTTGTTGGACACAATAATAATAATTCGTACTTATTCAGTCCCTCAGATTATACATAATGTGAGGTTTTCACTCTGTCTAGAATTAGGGATAATCCTCCTGATGAGATGGTCTAACCAACCATCGAAACGCGTCGAGGAAAGGTTTCCCCACCAACATTTTTTGGTTTTATCAAAAAACTATTTATTACAATAATAAATAATTGTAATAAATTGGGATTCTTAGTGCAATACACTACAGTAAAACTTTTTAAAAAAATTCCTTGTTATTGGTCATAAGATCAGAAAAACTATTTAAAATAAAATATAGATACACATAAAACTAAAGATTTTTTGTACACATATTCTATAATCTCATCCAGATTCGAAAACATATAAAATCCATTATTTCGCAGCAATACAACAAAACCAGAGATAATATACTCTTACATATTAGCACATTTTACATGTATATGTATGTATTTACAAAAATTAATGTCACAAAAAACAAATTATTTTTATAAATTTTTTTAGAAAAAATTTTTAATTAAGCAGATTCCTTCACTGATTGAATTTCTGGTAAAGATTAGGTCATTATAAACGAAAGACCATTAATATTACTATATTCCTGCATATCTAAATATCTTTTAAAAGTTATAGTTTAACAAATAAATGCAAAATATACACAAGTTTGCGGTGAAATAGCCACATTAGGGTAGTTCCGTTTTTTTGAACGAACATTAAAGAATACATGCATACTTTTATTAAATGTGTATGCTTTCTGATAAAACATAAGAATATTTTAATAGGTTATGATAAATATTGTTCTATTTTATATCTAGGGTTTTTACAAAAAATGTATATCGCACTTGATCCAATAATACCCTATAAATTAAAACTTAAATTTTCGTTTTTTGGTTTGATATACTTTTATTCAATGAGTGGTATAGTTTAAAAAACTTTTCCCTCGAAAAAGTCAGAATTAAAGTTTTTGATTTAAAATCAAGTATCTTTAGTTTATATCCACCCTAATGATTTGCACAAAATGAATTACCAAAAAATATTTTAATTCAATTTGGACTGGTTTTAATTAAGAATAAAAAATGTTAATTCAAATTGGAGTAGAGGAATGAAGAAACATTTTATTCATTCAAGTTGATTTTAAATTCCCATGTGAATCAATTCACTAAGAATTAAAAATCAACATATTTTTTTTAATTGTTTTATGGGAATTAAACTTAAGGTATTGTTAAATCATTTTTGAATTCCTAGGAATTAAGCTAATATTTAATTAAGCCTTTCGAAGCTCTGATTGAAATAAAATTTAAATTGTATTTAGATTAGGGTTTGCAAAAAACCGTGAAAATGAGAAACCGCAGTTTCGGTTTTAAAACACCCAAAACCGGCCGGTTTCGGTTCGGTTTTCGGTTTTTTTCAATAAAACTATTTCAGTTTAAATTTGTAGGAAAATTTAGATAACTTCATTAAAACATATTATAATTTAATACTAAAATTCAGGAAAATAATTAAGGTTTTTTAAATATGAGGGATTTCTTAAATAAGTGTTGTTTCTTTTGGAGAATCTGCAGAGCCCCTTTAGCGTAATTTTTACAAATTACAACGATTTTAAAGAATTTACAATTTCAAAGTCGATAGAATGAATAATACCAACAAAAAATTATGAAAAATAAATATCTAAAACCACGTTTTTTTCTACGGTTTTCGGTTTTGAGACATAAAAAACCGAGGTTTCAGTTTCGGTTAAAACCGAACTGCAAACCCTAATTTAGATCGACTAGAAAAACAAAAAAATCACGTTTTTATTACTTTTTGTAAATGAGGTAATAAAAAGGATAAAAACGAAATTTGGGTACTTTTTTGACCCACATATATTTTTTGAATCAATTATTATAGAAGCGAAATTTATACCGCAATCGATAAACATCAAAAAGCTATAAAATACGTGTTTGATACTTTTTCGACTAATGGTTTAGAAAAGGACAAAAAGGGGTCAAAAATTTAAAGAAAGTTTTTTTCTTTTTAAACTATGCATATTGTTTAAATCAATGATATTTTATGGACTGTTCGATTGACATTAAAGAAATATGAGACAGGTGTTTGGTACTTTTTTTCAATTCAGGGGTCAAAAAAAGAAAAACGGTAATATTATACCTCCTTAATAAAAATGGAGTTAAGATCAGAAATAGAGCTAAAAAACTGATTATAAAGGAAACTTTTGTAATATGTATATTCAAAATCAAAAGCGACAAGAACAAGATTTAAATTGGGTTAGCAATTAAAATTGGATCAGCTACGAAAATAAGGGAGGAGTAATAATTACTTTTTTGAAAATGGCACCAGTAGATGGTAGGAACTTTTCGTAAATGAGGTCAAAATAGGGGATAAAAACGAAATTATGGTACTTTTTTGACCAATATATAACTTTTGAACCAATTATTATAGAAACCGCAATCGATAAACATCAAAAAGGTATCAAAAACGTGTTTGAGACTTTTTCGACTAATAGGGTAAAAACTGAAAATAATTGAGGTTGATTGACATTGAAGAAGTTTTAAATGCGTGTTTTGTTCTTTTTCAATTTGGGGAAAGGGAAAATTAGTAAAGTTATATCTTTTAAACAGAAAGGAATAGAAACAAATTTAGAAATGCTTTAACTTATTTTGTAACTAAATAATTGTGCCTTCGACAATTTAAATAGTACCGCATATAAAAGTGCTTTGGTTTCCACACAACCCAGGAGGTACAAAGCGATGTGCGTTGTCAATTCTTTTGTATGGATGACATCCCCAATAGGCCTTACTCCATAATATATTTAATTTTACTACTTACACTATTGTTGCACATACATAATAATTTTCTATATATTTAACTTTTTAAATGCAAATTATATTGACAAAATATTTTGTTCAATTATTTTACAAAAGTTAGAATCAATTATCCGATGTTTTGGTATGCATTTCTCACAGATATAGAAACTACAATCTGTACATATAAATACATCGCAATTTGACTTTTGAAAGCAAGCGCAATGGCAACAAAATCTTGTTTTATCACCTTCATACTTAAGTAGTAATTTTTTCATCTTCTTTCGAAAATCTTCAGGATCCCACAAATTTGTCAGAGGTCTATTTTGAAGTATTTTTAATGCATACATTAAAACAAAAATTCCGCAGTTTGAACCATCTCTTTGCTTTTCTCTTTCAATTATTTCCTTATATCTCCATTTATTTTTATTATTTCTGATTTTGGCTAAAAATTGGTCGTTTAACCTTTTACCAACATGCAGAGATTCGAAAGAATTAACATAGAGAAACTCATATGTAGAAAAATTAAGTACACAAAGAGTGAAATGAGATGAACTTAAAATTGGAATAAATAATAATTCAGGCTGATTCTGAATAAATATATCAATTTTATCAAAATTTATTTCATTAATCTGGCATGGCATGCTAAAATAGTCAGTTAAGCCGCTATCTTTCAAAATTGCTAATAGACAAGCATCTAGGACAAAATTAGTCAACCATTTACCATTATTTAACGAATTCCAATCTGAAGTTTCTAAATAATCAAAATATCCAAATCCTATTGGATCATCTATATTGTTAACTTCAGTAAATAATAAATCAAATTTAAATAAATAAAACTTGTCTTGCGACTCTCTTGAATTATATTGTTTTTGAATTTTTGATATTTTTTTACTAGTTTTTGACGCAAGCATTGCTTTTGGCCGAATGATTTTATGCCTTTTAAAGTCCTTCTTGTTCCATTCTTCAACGGGTTCAACATTTGGACTAGCCAATATGTAGCTATGGTCCTTTTCTATAATTTCAACACTCACTTCTTTTTTTTCTATGGGTGTTGAACTTATATAAGAATGTTCTTTTTTAAATCTTATACTGCTATTTTCTTCATTTAAACTTGAAGAAAGTATTTCCTCAATTTCCTGAGAAATTTTTCCATACATTTTATATTGCATACGTAATTCCTTTAATGTACTCACGTAGTCAATTCTCATTATTTTTACAAAAACGTCAGCTCTTACCGATTTCTGCGGTAATATTATATGTTTTTGTAAAAAGTAAGCAAATTTAACGGGAGCATTGCTTATATGTTTCCCTGATGGATCAACGTGTATACCAATAACATTAGTCCAAAGGACTACAAAAGGGCAATATTTGTTTAATATAAATATGCATATTTCATCATTTCGAAAATAATTTAAGTCTTGGCCCTTATTAATATGTTTCATATCACTTTCAACCTCATGATAAATGAATAGAAACATTTTGTAAAATGGACTTTTTGATGCAATAGTTTTTAATTGTCTCTCATCATCATCATCATAATTAGAAAGGTTATAATCTATTCCTTTATTTTGCTCATCAACTTCTGTTAAACATTGACGCAATATTTCTAAACTCCTTTCAAACTGAGGAGATTTATATGGCGACAACAACACAATAAAAATGTGTTTAAACCACTCTTGACATTCTTCAATAGTGCTTAAACTAAATGCAGCAATTAAGGCATATTTTAATAAAGGTCTTAAAATATGTTTTCTACCCAATTTAGCATCCAAGTCTTTGCATATTATATGAATGTAATGACATTTACACCATTGCAGGACCACAAACTCCGGGTGGATATTTGGATCTTTTTTTTCTTATTTAAAAATGTTGCGCAAGCATTTAGATACTCTGTTAATGTTTGGTTATTAAAGCTTTTTAATACCGCACCATATAATGCTGCGCTAACATCTGTACAAAATCGTTTGCAATAATTCCACTTAAATTGAAATTTTACTTTTTGTTCTTTTAAATTTAATGCTAGTGCATCAAGAAACGAACATATTGCATCTTTTGTATGTCTCGACAGAATTGCCTCTGCAATTGTTATTACTTTCTTTAGTCTACAATTTCGTAGAACTAACTTATATGTCAAAATTCTTTTTTCTGCGCATTCTATTTGCTTAACACTTTCACCGGAAGCATCTAAATGAAATGTGTATTTACAATCTTCAAGAATTTTTATTTTGTTATCTGCAAGTGTCTCAAATGCAAACTTTTCCAAACTTTCCTTTAAAAACAGCAAGAGGTGAGGCAACTAAATGTATGTAACCTTTATATGGTCCTCTTTTCATCAAAATAAGGGAAAATACTGGGTCTGTATGGTAATAAAAATCGAAATTACCTTCAGATTTGCATTTTCTTAATGTCTCCAAATTATGAATGCCTTGTAAATTGCCTTTTTCTGCAATGCCATCAGCAGCATTCAAAATTTCTTGTTTTCTAAATAAATAAGCGTTATTCTTTTTAAGCTTATCTTTATAAACCAGCGTTACGCAAACATTTATTTGCCTATAGATAGCGATAGGAAAAGAAATTCTGCTTGCGCAGCCCATTCTCTTGTTGAAACATGTATACTGTAAACAACAAATTGTTTCTCTCGCTCTTTTTGAGTTTTTTCACACAAATTATGATTAGCAGGAATGAATAACGTATTTACATATATTGTTTGTTAATGCATTTGCTAGTTAGTCTGTCAGTTCGGTAATTTGAAAATAAATAAAAACAAAAAAATTAATGTTGTATGTCGTTTATAGAATAGTAAACTATGTAATGATCTTTAGCAAAGTTGTTTTGTAAAGCAAAGTTGTAAACTATACATTTGATTATGTAATGATCCTAAGCAAAGTTGTTGTGCTTAAGCCAAAGAAAGTCGCTAAGTTTGTAATAATAACCGTAAGGTACCGTTACCTTACGGTTATTGTAAAAACTTGTTTGGGAAATGCAGAAGAATACAAGTTGAGCCCTATTTGTTCTGATGGAGCCTTAGTAATGAGTCGTGAAAACAAAGGTCTTTTAACAGAAAGTGGAATTGTTAAAAAAAGGCAGATAACCTCATTGCATCTTATCTTATTTCAAGAAATTATTTTTTAATTTAGAAGTATTTTTAAGCTAGTTGTTTACTACCTCATCTATGTCAATGTGCCCCCGGTATTCCTTAATCCTTAATAGGCCAGCAACATGCTGGTCAGATAATCGATTTCGCATTTTACTTAAAATTATTTTAAGGCTAGAAAATGCTACCTCACAATTGTAGGTCGTTCCAAACATTGAGTAAAGTTTATAAATTTCTGTTTTGATTTTATTGTATTTATTGCTATCAATATTTCTCCAAAAGCATTTCCCTGACTCTAAGGGAATTTCAGAATCGTTCCTCAATATTATTAGTTCTTCATGCAATTCCTCACTTTGGTCCTCTATTTTGCAAGAAAGAGGAAAATTGTGAAGTTCCATGATTTTTCCTATGCATTTCAAATCCTGAAATATTTCCTCATAATTTTTCTTTAGAGATTCAATGATTTCTGCATATGTTTCAATTTTGGTAAAACTAGTAATTTTTAATTCAGTAAAAATTAAAGAGATTTTTTTGAAATAATGTATATTGCTAGATTTTAATTGGCAAATTAGAAGAAATAATTTTTTGACAAAATTGCTTATTGTTGTTGCTAATTGAAAAATACTTATATTTTTGCCTTGCAATGAAGTATTTAATTCATTGAGAACTTTCGTCATATCGCACAAAAATGCAAGACTTAACAGGAATTCTTCGTCTTCTAAAGATGCAATGAGATCGTCTGCTTTCATCTTAGGATTTTCTTTAAAAAATATCACAATTTCTTTTCTCAAGTTGAAAAGGCGTTCTAGGCTTTTACCTTTACTTAGCCAACGTATTTCTGTATATAAAAGGATATCGCCGTAGTCCGCATCAAGAGTTTTTAAAAAATCTTTAAATTTTCGGTGAGTCAGCGAGTTATGTCCACCTCTTAGTTTATTTATAATTTTTACGGCAACACTCATTGCATTTGATATATTTAACTGTTTGGAAAATAGAGCCTGCTGGTGTATGACGCAGTGGAATGCTGGACATTGAATTCCGTTTTCTCTTAAAAGACCTATCAGCCCTTTATTTTTACCCCGCATTACTTTTGCCCCATCCGAACAAATGGAGCTTAATTTTTGTTCTTCTCCAAACGCAAAAACGTGTAATTTTAAGGCATCATATAAATGTTTGCCTGTAACGTGACCATGGAATGGAATCACATCCAAAACTTCTTCAAAAGTTTCTAGGTTTTCATCTATAGTTTTTATGCAGATGATTAATTGACAAATGTTGTTAATGTCTGTGCTCTCATCTAGAGCGATTGAAAAATTTTTGCAATTTTTTAATCTTTTTTTAGCTGAACAATAAATATATTTACTTAAATCCCCCGTCCATCGTATCACAGTGTTCCGCGATAATGGAATGCTTTGGAAATCTTGTATAGCCTCCTTCCACTTTTCACCAAAACATGCCAAGACATCAGTGGTTAACTTTGCAAAGAAAGAGCTATCCTGAAATGGCCGACATTGCTTTGCCAGACCTAAAGCTACAGTTAAAGATGCCTTTTTTAGAGCCAATAGGTCATGCTCATTTGTTCCTTTTCTTATATCGCTAACATTACTAATATTACTATCGTTACTAATATTACTGAGGTTAATAATATTGCCATCTTCATTATTAATACTATAAGTATCGTTATTACTGTTATTATTACCATTATTATTATTAATATTATTACTATTATTCATGTCATAAACTATAAACTTTAGAAAAAAGCTCGCTTTAAGTTCTAGAACTTTTAGAGTGCGATCCCTCCCCTGAATTTTATTGAACTCCCCATGACATGACAGATAATGCTTTTTTATATAGTAAGATAAATTTAAAATATGATAACATATCATGCATTGTGTTTTACCATCCATATTTTCTATGAAAAAAAATTCGCTTTCATACATTTCATTAAACATCTTCCACGTTGTGTTCGCTCAAGAAGTGATAAACATAAAGTGATTCAAATTAGAACCACTTCTTTTACTTTTGACTAGCGTACAAACGTATGTACAGTTTTTCAAGTAATTCTTGCATTATACAAAAATATTGAAACGCAATCTAAATTTCGAATATTAAACATCAAATTGCTTAAGTTTGTTTCTTTTGTGTTAAACAACCGTTAATGTAACTGTTTATGTTACTACAAAAGTCGTAAATGTGTGCATTATGTATCCTATGTTTAAAAGAAAAATGCATATACAGTGGCTAGGAAAAATATACTGCTATCAATGCAAAATTTTAAAAAGCATCTTTAAGTTTAGTACAGGGCATTTAACTCGGCTTCCAAACTTTTGTAGATCCATCATAATAATACAACGTGATTTAAGTATCGCTAGTGAAAATAATGTACGAAGCGACTTTCAAAATTTCACGTTGAAAGAAGTACATTTTTCCTAGCCACTGTCAAATGAATAACACATCATTTTAGTATTACCATTTATTATTTAATTTTCATTGAATAATATCATAAAACATTATAAAATTAAAAATATAACGGCAAATAACAGCAGTTACGTTTACTGATAAATAACCATTACCGACATTTTATTTTTAAAGGCAATCCCCAATGTCCCAAAATTATTTGATGAGGAAACCAAATAAATAAATTATTGTAAAATTTCATGGCATATAAAAACAAAGACTGTATAGACTTTTCCAACTCTGTTCAGTTAAATGACGTTGGTTTGCTGCTTCCAATACATAGCAAATTTGTTTATGTAGTTGTGCGTAACACTGTTATAAACACATCTTCTCACTCCTCTCATCTGACCAACATGTTGTTCATCTTCAGCATGTTTAAGTTCATTTGTTCTATAAACGGTAACCTTGCCGCCTGAACTTACTTCGAAACGAAAAGTTGTACAATCATTAAATCTGCAGTATGCATACATTAATGTGGAATTTTTGGAAGACTTAACGCAATAAAAGCATAAAATGCAAACATTATTATGCTTTAAATATTCTTCTCTCACTAAGTCTTCAAGAACTTTCCTTTTAGTAATTTTATAATCTTTTAAATCCTTTACAATACTTAACTCAATTGAAAAGGAACTATCGAAAATATCTTTTTTAAATATTTTAATTGGTTTCGAAGATTTGGATTCCCCTCGCAACACTATTCTATTACACTGTTCATTAGGATTAATTTCTTTTCTATATTTTAGGAACCTTGAAACATTTAATGAATCATTGGTTATTTCAAAAGGACCTAAAGTGTTATCTCTTTTATTATTATCCATTTTAGGATCCTCCTTAGAATTTTCTAAAACATTGTAAAACTGCTTAGAATTTTTTTCTTCGTCGACTCCAATGATTTCATTTTTATTTTCAACACTTAACTTGCTAAAAAAGGCATTGAAATTGTCCTTTATTGTGTTTATATCCGATTTTAAGTAACCTAAAACATTTATTTTTTCTTTCACTTCTTTAACCCTGTAATGCCTCATTTTTTGTTTGATTTCATAAAATCATATTAAGATAATTTAAGGGTGAGAAACACGAATCTGGTGTTATTTTTATTATATTGTCATTCGCTTACCTGTTACAGGTGAAAATGTCTCAACCGCCTTAAGGCGGTCTCAGGCATTTAGGGGGTAAATCAAAACACTTTTATTATTTTTATGATATGGTTTTATTTAATTAAATTAAATGTGTTTTCATGAAAAAATGTAGTAATTTCTTTACAGATATGCTAATAAGTGTTATGAAAATCGAAAAAACAGTTTTTAGTTGCTGTATTGCATAAATTAATTTGACATTTTACACAAAAAGCTTGAGTTTCTGAAATGCAACCAGGCATTTTGCACGTTTTTTTTCCAACTCGTTCTAAAAATATACACCAATGACCAGTTTGATCATATCGAACATTTTGGGTGGGATACGTTGCTCTTTTTGGTCTGGGATGTGAAGTATCTAATTTAGGTCGACCACGTTTTGGGGCTTTGGATGTGTTTATCAAGCACATTGTTTCTGATATCTCCGTTCTAAAGTCAGGCAGTATAATTTTGTTTGTATTCTGCTGAATTCTGTGATACAAAATATATGCGTTCACCATAGACACATCCAGCAAATGAAAAAAGATTCGGTTTGTCCACTTTCGTGATTTCATGCGAATTCGGTACCGCCCAATCAAACCATCCATCAAATCGACTCCACCCATGTGTCTGTTATACTCTTTGATAATATTCGGGCAGTTTATTTCAACATTTTGTTTCGTTTTGTTGTTCCAACGAGTTATAGTAGATGTAGAGTTTCTTATATTTTTTGACAAGAAATTCTGTGTACCCACGTAGGAAGAAATCAATCTGACAGTTCTTGTATCTCGCCACAATACATTTACTACATCGGTATCATATGCTGTACCCACATATTCTTCTGAATATCCTCTCTCCACTTTCTTTGCTTCTAAATCTGCATCAGATGACAATTTTGAATTGGGTACTCTATTTTGTCTTATTGTTCCCAAACTATATATTCCCCGACTTTTCAGATAAATAACTAAGCCAAGAGAAGTATAAAAGTTGTCAAAGTAAACTATATGGTTAACATCATCCGGAATTTGTTTAGCTAATCGAACCACAACATTCGATGCTGCTCCAAGATCTGGGCAGTTATCTAAAACAATGTTATCTCCTGCTCCAGTATAAATTTCAAATGCGCTACAAAAGCCAGTGGTGTCGCACAAGGCAAATAGTTTTGTTCCCCATTTGTGGGGTTTTGCTGGCATGTATTGTCGTGTTGGATTGCCCTGCATTTTTGTAGGGCACATTTGCTCATCAACACAGAGGCGTTGTTTCATTGGTATTGTCTGAAATCTTTCGTTAAAGTGGTTAATAAGTGGTCTCACTTTATACAAAACATCGAAACCTGGAGCTCCTTTTTGTATGATATTAGAATTATCATTGAAATGAAGTTTACTTCTAAGCTCTTCAAATCTGTTACGAGTCATTGATTGCCTTATTGGCTCGAATGCATGTCTTCCCCAATAGGCACGTACATTTGGATAACGAAAAGTGGACATAAAAAACAAGATACCAATGAATTTACGCATTTCTACTTCATCTGTTTTAAAATTCGTTGCAATATCTTGTTGCCGTGCATATAAATTCATCTGCGTTGCCAAGTACTTCAAAAAATCATCTGTTATAAAATAAACGAAGCAATCATATGGATTTTTTAACGTATTAAAATGTTCAGGCAAAGAAATTTGGCCACGAAAAACCACTTCATTCACATGTAATTGGAAATTACTTTCTCTCCATAAAATGTTTTTCAATTCTTTTGAATCGTTTCGAATTTCACTAACGGTTCCCTTGAATCTACCAGATGAACAGCTTGGACCCTCAATTTCTTCTTCAAGTTCTATTTCTACCTGTCGTTTTCTGACATGAGTGGCATGTTTTGGTGGAGAAATTAAAGTCAAAGATTCAGCAGATGGGGCAGCTTCACAATCACGTTGATCATGTTGAGTTATATCACATTTTTTGTGCTCAGGCCAAATAAAATCTGGGTCATCTTTATCATCTTCTTCAAAATCACCTTCACTTTCCTCTTCACTAGTATCGTCATCTGAAAAATAACCTTCCATAAACTCCAAAATCTCCTCATCCGTCATACTTGATAATTTTTTTTGAAATTTTCTATCCATTTTCACTAAACAATATGTTTATGTTCAAAGGAAAAAAATACTGCTTAAATGCCTCACACCGCCTTTAGACGGACTTAGTAAAAACGTTATAAATAAGCGAAGAAAATACTTTTTCATAAAAAGAAAGCTCTCTTATCTTAAATTAGAGATCAAATTACTTGCCAATATTTTTTTTTTATTTCACTAGTCACTTTTAAGTACACTTTATTTAAATCACAAAACTTACTTCTTCAAAAAATAATTAAAAATGAGAAAAACACGTGGAAATTTGAGTTTGCACTGCCATATCTGTCAAATTTGAAATGGTTCTGCCATACTTTTATACCTATATAATAAAGTGAAGTCTGATTAACACTCTAAATAAGACTTTGATGAGTTTTTGTAAAAAATGACAATTTTATGAAGATTTTAGTAAAGTCCGTCTAAAGGCGGTCTCGGGCATTACAGGGTTAATATCGGATTTGAAATCTTTGAATGATTGTATATGTTCGTAAATATCCTTACGAAATATTTGAAATGAATCAAATGTAAATATTTGATCTTTTATATATTTGTCGTTCAAATCATTTTTTTCGTTTAAATTTACGGATTCTTTTAAAATTTCATTTTTGACTTCCGTAATATTGTCTGTGTCACTCAATAACGCAGACATATTTTCCTTTTCAATGAAAAATAAATTTTGTGTTTTACCTTTTTCCTGTAAAACTTTATTTTTTACTTCCATGTCATTTTTATTGTTTGAATCTTTCAACAGATCATAAACGTATTCATGCTCAATTTCTTTTTCAACTTCTTCAACATCTGTATCATTTAACAATCCAGATACAAATTCTTGTTCCATTGAAAATGATTCTACTAACGTACAATCTATCATTTCAAAATTTTCAAATAAAACTTCACTATTTTTACAATAAGCAAAAACAGGTAGGGTAACTTTTTCATTCTTCTTTTTATCATTTTTTAACTAGTTTTCAACTATTGCAATATCATCTGTTTCATTTAACAATGCAGATATATATTTCTGTTCCATTGAAAATGATTCTTGCGATATGCAATTTATTGTTTCATCATTATTTAATAACATTTTTCCATCTATACAACTATTTGCTGTACAAACAGAATCACAAACAATAGGTGTGTCCACCTTTTAATTATCCTTGCCATTTTTGAACAAGTACCGTGCCATATTACATATTCTACCTCTATTTTTTGAATTATTTTCAATTTTATTATATTTTTTAGCATTCTTCAAAACATTTAAAGAATTAATAATAATCTGAAATAATTCAAAATTTTTCGAGGAATTGATTTGTAACTCTCCCAAAAAAGGGCAACTTTTCAGTATGGACTTTAATTCTATAGAACTAAATTTTAACTTACGTTTTGTTGCCATCTTGAAATGCCTATAAATTGGATTTAAAAAACTGGTTTAATTAAACTTTTAAATAAAATAAATATTTAATAAATTTTATTTTATACGAAAAAAATTTATAATCTTAAAAATACATATTAAAATAAAAGCTATTAACTAATAGTATCGAATGTACTAGATACTTTTTGTATTTTTTTTTTAATTTCTATAAAATTATTTCATTAAACAATATTCATTTAAAAATGCTTTTCAATTTTTTATTAAAATTGTTTCACCAAATTTTCGTTTTGTTAAAAAAATTTTCTACAAAATTTTTTCAAAACAAATTTTTATCAAATTGTCTTACTAAAAATATTTCGCCATATAATGAATGATGGCATCAGTCGTCAAACGGCTCCAATGGATTTTGTGGCACGCAGGGTTTATGGCGCTCGAAATTATATGCTACAATGCAGAAGAGAATAAATTAAATTAAACCGATTACATTAAATTTTATATTAAACAACTCTCAATTTTAATGAATGTTTTATATTAGAAAGTTTTTAAGAGCTAATTAAAATATAATTTTTCTTGTAACTATTACAAATTTAACAAAACTGAATTTTGCGGCCCTATGGAGACATGGATAAAGAAGACTACGATTTGCATAACTTTAAAGAACAAAAAAGAATGTCATATTCGGCTTTGCCGAAGCTAAGATACCCTTCAGCAATGGCGTTTTAAGTACATACTATTCTATTACTTTTTTTTTTGTAAAAATTATTTATTTTTTGTCTAAATTTCGCAAAAACAAAAAAATAACCCACTTTTCCCCATACAAATGGGCTCTTAAACTTTGGACCCGATGCGCGCCCATAGAACGTTGTCCGATTTGGCTCAAATTTTCAGAACTAAACTTTTAGACCTAGTGTTACAATATTCCGTTGAAAAAGTTATAAAATTCTAAAAAACATTTTCCTTCATACAAAAAATTGTCACCCTAATATATATATATATAAATGGAGTGTTCGTTGGTAATTGAATCAGTTGAGAACGGCTGAACCGATTTTGAAAATTTTTTTACCCTAATGTTTGTTATGACCCAGGTCAGGTTCTTATGGAAAGAGAAATTGACCACTCCCAATTTTACGCCCACCTATCCAAACCAAATGTTAAGGCTTTGTTCGGACTATTTAGTAGATGGTTTATGATGGTTTGCTCAAATTCGGTAAAGCGGTTCTTTATTTATTACTTTTTTTTGTAACACTCTAAGATACATGTATAAAAATTAATATGTGTCAGTATGTTCTTTATAGAATAGTAAACTATGCATTTGATCATGTAATGATTTTTAGCAATGTTGTTGCGCATCAGCCTATAAAGGTTTATAAATTTATATGGCCAGTTTCCGACAGGAGGCATTGCTAAAAATTACTACAAATGAATTTAATCGTAAACTGGGTTGCGACATGCTGGGTAAAAGCTCGAGAGAAGTAAATTCCAAAACTATATTTAGTTGTTTCTCAGAAATAAATTGACAGTGTATGGAATTAAATTCATGCGAAGTCACTTGAAGCTCTGTATTGGCCATTTCAAACAGACCAGATTAGGGTTGCGATATGCTGGGTGAAAGCTCTAGAGAGCGGGTAGACTGTAGTAAAAATTAATATAAAGTCATAAGGACTTTGAAGCTCTGTAGGAGCCATTTCAGACAGACCTGAATGAGGTTGCGACATAGTGGGTAAACGCTCTAGGGAAGTAAATTCAAAAACTATATTCAGTACATAGCCCAAGGGCAAACATTTAACGTTTGTGGTGTGGAAGAATTATGTTTTTCATATGGCCAAGTTTATGTTGCTGTTCTAAAATCGGTACCCAAACCGTTTATTTATTCATTCTAAAATGGAAACACAAAAAAATGTTTATCCCAATGTTTTGGATTAAGTTTCAAAATAGATAGCAATTAATAAAATATATTCTTTTTTTGAATAAATGAATTTGATGATAAAATTAAATTTTTCTATTATTTCATTTGATACGTACCGGGCAGGCAGACAAAAATCAAATAGTTTAATTTTCGGAATTAAAAAAATTCAAAAATTGTTTGATCGCATTCAAATTTTTTTTGGGGGTTCTATTAAGGGAACTAAGTGAATATAAAATCCGTTCGCGTTAATTATAAAGGTAGAAGGCGAATGTACGCGGCAAGCGGCTTAGGGCGGCAATCAGATGTTTATTTTTTCGCTTTTAATTGTTTATGGTAGGCCAATGAACGCGGCATTTCGAAGTATGAAATGTCAAAATGTTTGTTTAAATTAAATTGTGTTTTAGAAAAATAAAATTTTAAAATGGATGGAGAATTGGAGGAGAATATTTTCCTGTTTTTTTTGATTTTTCAAATGTACATCCAGCTAAATAAAATAAAAAAGAAAAGAAAAGTGTGGGTGCGTGATCTTTATTTGCAAAGAGATTCGTCCGGGTTTTTTGCAAATACTTTCGAACATTTGAAAACAAATGACAGGGAACAGTTTCAAATTGCTACTAGAACGACGCCGGAAGTGTTTGATGCCCTTCTGAATATGCTTCGCGACAAATTAGAAAAATGTTCGATAAGGACGTCAATTAGTCCAGAGTGCAGATTGTTCCTTACACTAGTGTAAATTGCTGTAATTGGTTATCGTTCTATTATTGATTATAACTCTTGTTATTTAGGTATTTATCACAAGGAGTCAGTAGACAATACCTTTCAATGACTTTTAAGATGTCTGTGCGATCTGTAGCGCGTATTATATTGGAAACGTGTGAGCTAATATGGACAGAACTAAGTAGCATTTATCTATCTACACCGAATCAACATGAATGGGAAAAAATTGCTGAGGATTTTGAAAAAATTTGGAACCTTCCAAATTGCATTGGATCTATAGATGGGAAACACATCGCCATTACGTGTCCACCGCATTCTGGATCTAATTTTTATAATTATAAATGTATGTAATGTACATACGAAATCATCATCATAAGTGGCAAGGGTATTATTTGTTTGTGCTGATGTTTATAATACCTAAAAATATTGGTAACAGTCCTACCTAAACTATGCTCTCCGTGAGCATTCTTTACTAAAGTTTGCCCTTTTTCTATCCTTGTGATCAAAATAGAGATAGAAATTTGAAATTGATACAATTCCTATAAATTTGTACTTAAAACAGTAAAAAATCGGCATAAACAAATTTTATATTGTCACTGACCCAAGTGCCCTTTGTGGGGCAATCTAAATTTTTAGCGCTGTAGATATTGGGTCGTATGGCAGCCAAAGCGATGGCGGAGTATTGTCGTTTTCTGAATTGGGAAAACGATTAATTAGAGGTTCATTAGATGTACCACCTCCGCGTGAGCTACCAAACAGCAACACAATATTTAACTACTACTTGGTTGGAGATGCTGCCTTTCCCTTGGGTCCCAACCTTATGCGACCATACCCAGGATCTCTTCTGGATGAAAACAGAGAAAATTTTAATAAAAGATTGTCAAGGGCGCGAAGAGTAATCGAGAATGCATTTGGGATTCTCACGGCGAGGTGGCGAATATTAAGAGGAACTCTAAACATGTCCCCAGAGTCAGCAGAAAAGGTAATAAAAGCTGCAGTGGTACTTCATAATTTTGTAAAAATGAATGACGGATCTTATTGCCCCCCTGAATATGTTGACCATGAAGTTGATACCGTTTTTGTAAAAGGACTATGGAGAAACGAAACAACTTCATTACCTAATGTTAGGGGTTTGACGTCAAATAACAGTTCTCGGTCAGCATTTGTCGCAAGAGATTTATTGCGAGACTACTTGTGGGAACACAAAATATAGATTTCTTTGTCCTTTTTATGAACTCAACGACTTTAAAATTACTAGACGGATTTCGACGAAATTTTAAACATAATTAGAAAAGGAGTTTTGATCAATATTTAAAAATACATATGTCTACTGCAACACAGCGGACCAAAGTTGCCTTACTCAAGTATATAAAACTTATTGTTCAGTAAAGTGAACAAAGTTGGCCCACAGTTTATCCCACTGCTCAGTGGTATGGTGGGAAAATAGAATGGAAATATATATATCAGACGTTTTGAACCTGGAAAGCCTAGATTTTACTGGGGCGGCACAATTGGCTCCCGAATAAGGGCACCTCAGACTCATAAATCACTTAAAACATTTCCGAACCAATTTAAAAAGCATACTATATAGCAAATATTAACTTTAATCTCTTTTAACTTTTTACATAGTAAAGCTTTTAATACACTTCATGCTTGTAAAATATTTAAATGTTTATTTGAAATAGATGCTTCCCAGTTTCAAAACTTAAGCTCCCAACACTTCTGCTATATCGACATAGTTTGTTTTTAAAATTCGGTTAGCGGTATACAAGTTAGGGACTTATTTCAATTCTATTTTTCCACCATCCCACTGTGCACTGTAATGTCATCACAGATGAGCTAAATATTTTATTCCACTGTGCTACCAATAATCATATTCTAGTCTAACTCCTCTTCAAATGATGTTCCTTATTTTATAAAAATCCGACTGGATGTTCAGAAGTTATATTTTATTTGTTATAATAAATAAAAAAATTTTAGTATACACGAAACAATTGTTTTTAATTATATTTAATAGAAATTAGTTTAACTACGAAATTCAGTCAGTGAGTCCGTTATAAAAACAGTAAATTTGTCAGTCGATATGTTAATATGTCAATTAGTCAGTCTGTGCAAGTGTTTAAATAAATTAAATTCAAGAGTTTAATAGTTTTATTTTACGATAAAAATAAAATTAAATAAAAATCTATGTTGAGGATACTAATATAATCCAAAATCATCGACACTTTCATTATTCTGCAGTTTTCTTGAATAACTAAAAACATATTTCATTATGTTTAACTGAATTATGTCCACATGCTGCTGAGGAATGTCTTCCAACTTTTGTTCTAACATTTTTAAAAAAGGTTCGTTTTTATTTGGTTGTATTTGTCGTCTTTCTGTCGTATACTTTGTAAATTGTGTTATAAGATCACACATTTTTTTTGTAATTGTATCTTCGGAGTCACGCTCACTCTTTCTTTTTCTAGAGTTTGATGGCGTACTAGATGAGTCTTCACTTGGTGCGAAGTGTAATGACTCATCCATAGACTGTGAACTTTCTTCAACCTGGGAAAATAAAATTGATTCATCCAACGCAATTTCTACCGGGGGCACACTTGATGCTGTTCTGCATTTTTAATGGAAATGAATTCATATTAAAAGAAAATCACTGTTTTATTTAAAAAGTAACATTACTTTCGCGGTTGAATATGGTCATTCAAAAATTCTAAATGGCTCATCAAACTCCACGATGATTCCGAAACAGAACTGCCACTGCCCGACGCAAGCTTTTTCTGGTTGAGTTTTACGTACCGGTCTCTTATATTCTTCCATCGCGTTTGGCAAGCAGCTTCTATGGATTTAAATTTTAAAAAATTTTAAAACGTTGCAACAGGGAGAATTTTAATCCGAAAAACTTACCATTTACATTCATGGCAGCGCTAATTTCTGCCCAAGCCTTGGCTCTTTTAAATTTGTTTCTATATCCTATAGAACCTTTTTCATAAAGATTAGTATATTTTTTCACCATTTCAATCAATTTTTCTTCATCCATTTTTTGTTATTTTAATTTGTTTATATTTGATATGTCAAATTTCAAGCGGCAATAAAAAAAGTAGAACATAGTTCTACTTTCCGCGCGGCAGATTTTTTCAGTGCTGCCAGATTTAATTATATCCTACTCAGATATTTTTTTATATGAATATTTTTGTAAACAAATGCACATTTTATGTACTGGCAATACTGCGACCGCCCGCAGCCGCATGCCGCGTGTATTGGCCCTGTACCTTAATACGCGATGCGCGCAGAAGTTATGACGGTTAAAACAAAAATTTCTAAAAAAAAAATTAAAACAATTTAATTTTTATACCCACCATCAAAAAGAATGGGGGGTATATTGAGATTGTCATTCCGTTTGTAATTTCCTTAATATTGGCTCAAAAATCAAAAACGATATATATTCTGAATCCTTATGAAATTCTAAGATTGAGCGATGTCCGTCTGTCTGTCTGTTGAAATCACGATAACGCCAAAAAACTTACGGTAACATCCAAAATTTCACCTAAAATGCACTTAAATGCCAATAAATCTAAAACTTTAACATATACAACCACTAAATTTAGCGAGGAGGTCTTATGTCAATGTCAACCAGTGTGCAAAATTTTGTCGCAATCGGTCACCATTTGACTTAGCTCCCATATAAAAAACTTACGAAAACACAAAAATTCTAAAAGAAAAGGGGATTTATATCCGTCAGATAAAATCATGATAGCTCCTTAACTACAAAAGCTAGTAAGACTAAATTAAGCACAAGGAAGTCTTATGTCAATGTCAGCCAGTGTGCAAAATTTCGTCACAATTGGTTACCATTTCACCATAGCTCCCATATAGAAATTTTATGGAAACACAAAAATACATAAAGAAAAGGTTGTTTATGTCCGTCTGTCAGTCAGATAAAAGTACGATAGCGCCTTAACGAAAAGAGCTGGAGGGACAAAATATCACAAAGGTATTTTGGATGTCTTGAAAAAGATGTGTGTTGAAAATGGACAAAATCGGTTCCAAATTAGTTAGAGCTCCCATATACAATTGTAATAGCTATGACGATTATATTTAAAATAGGGAAGTTTTATGCAATTGTTGATCAGTTTATCAAATTTTATAGGAATCAGTCCATATTTGACTAGCTTTCATATAAAAAACACTCACGGAAACAAAAAATTTTAGCAAAGGCCAGTTAAAAGCTATTAAATTAGAAACTATGACAGCTATGGCCACTTGCAAGAATAAGCTTTATATAAATACCAGCCAGTGTGTAAAATTTTTTAACAATCGGTCAACATTTGGCTATAATTCTTATATATATAACATCCCCTTTTTATATCTGCAACCAAAAAGATTTGGAGGTACATTCATTATATTAAAATTGCACATATGGAATTAGAGAGGCATCAATCAATGTTCAGCCCAGACTTTATATATGATGAACGCATTAGGATCTCCTAACAAAATATATGGACCTGCCGTAAAGCTACGGTAACCGAATTTAGTCCAAAGGTTTTACCAACAATACCAATTAGCTTAGCGATTTTTTCAGTTTTGATATAGATTTTGAATTAGCTGCACCCTCAATGATATATGAGATATGTTTCTAAATTTAACACAACTTGATGGTGGGTATATAAGATTCGGAACGGCCGAATATAACACTCTTGATTAGAAATTTTTGTTTTAACCGTCATAACTTCTGCGCGCATCATTTTAACTTTTTTTAATTTAATTTTTTAAGTTTTATGTTGATTTTCACACAGCTTATAAATTTTCAGGTGTTCTGTCGTTTCATGAAAAATAAAAATGTGTTGCCTTATCTTTAAAAAAAAAACTAAGCTAAAAACAACACAACTTGCCACCACTCGCTAAATTTTTAAAACACGATTTTATTATGCCCAATATGGCAACATTAATAAAATGTACTAAAATCAGAAAGAGTGAGTGAGTGTAGTTAAATTTTTCTTCACTCAAATAAAAAATAACTCAAGAGAAACAAGAGCGAAAAGAGCGTAAGAATGAGTAATATAAAAACGTTTTATATCTTCTCGTGCGCAAATACAACAACATTTAAAAATACGTGTATATGTTTGTCTTATAGGAAAAGCACATGGTTAATCTTTAATGTCTGTAAATTTAGTAGGCAGAATTAGTACCAATATATGCAATTATATATAATTAATATATTAACCTATAGGTTCAGTTAGATTTTTATACATATGTATATGTATGGTTTTGAACGGATACCATTGTAATGAGTTGTATTTTGCATAATTCATAAAAAGATTACCTACAATTTAATATAAATATACTTATTATATGTCGCAAATAATAAGCAATCACTATGTTCAAAAGTCATACCACTAATTTTAGACATATGTACATCGTATTTCCGTCTACTGAAATCAGGTTTGTGCTCCTGGATGGCATGCCGACATAAGTAAAATATTGGATGTTAATAGTGTTCTATGAAGTTTATTATCAAATTTCAATATACATACATTTCTATTAACACCTGAGATATAGCCAAAACTCGAAATTCGATGCCGAAAATTCTTCAATTTGTTTAAAATTCCTCAATTTGCGGAGAGTATACTGACATGAATAATATGTCAGATCTTAGGAAATCCACTAAAGCAAAACGATATTAAATATCATTAAAATCGGTATATAACAATCTGAGATATAGGCAAAACTCCAAATTCGATGTCCCGCAAATTGGCGAATTTAAAATATTTTTTTGTAAAAAAAATATATTTTTTTGTAAAAAAAAATATATTTTTTTGTAAAAAAATATATGTTTTTGTAAAAGAAAATCATTTTTTTTGAAGAAAGTTTTCTGAATTGTATATCAAATTTTAGGAAATCATTCAACGCAGAGCACTGTTGAATTTCATCGTAATCGGTATATCAACAGCTCAGATATCGCCAAAGCAAAATATATCGATGTACACAAATTGGCAATTTAAAAAATTTTTTTAAAAAAAACAGCATTTAAAAAAAAAATTTCGAATTATACACTGTCTCAAACAATTGTCCGTACCCCATACAAATGAAAATATATTTGATTGTAATTCGAAAAAAATTACCCGATTCGAGTGAAGTAAATTTTTTTTAAAAGTCCAACAAGTAGTTATAAAAATTGCCAATTAATAGTAAAATAAAAAAATGTTCACTATTATTTTTAACAAAAACTTAAAAATATTAACTCAAAAAATTGTCCGTACTATATAATAAAAATTACATATGTTTTTATAAAATTAATGTTATGATGTCCTTAATATTTAGTGTGGTATCCTTTAGCACCTATTACGTCTCTTAAGCGTTTTTTCATCGATAACCCCAGTTTTTCTGTGATTTCGGTACCAATATTCCGCCATTCTTGAACGATGACATCTTTCAGCATTTGTCTATTAGTTATTTTATGCTGGCGATTTTTTTTTTCTAAAATACCCCATAGATGTTCTATGGGGTTCAAATCTGGGCGGCTCTGGGGAGGATGAGGCACCACTTCCTTAACGTTGTAGAGCAGCCATTCTCGCACAACCATGGAAGTGTGCTTTGGATCGTTGTCGTGCATGAAACGATAATCGTCTTGGCTGCCCAAGTCAGTGGCGCTAGCTTTTAAATTTTCTTTTAAAATATTTAAATAACTAAATCTGTCCATCGTGGTTTCCACAAACACGAGATTTCCCACACCTCCAGCTGCCATTGCACCCCATACCATCACCGAGCCACCACCGTGTTTCACTGTTGCTTTTAAATGCTTTAACTGCAATGCGGTGTTTTCTCTTCGCCACACAAAACGCCTTCCATCCGATCTAAAAATATTAAATTTGCTTTCATCAGTAAAAATAACTGTTCTCCAGAAGTCGTCGGGCTTGTCTACATATTTTTTGGCATAATCTAAACGCTGTTTTATATTCTTTTTTGATATCAAAGGTTTTTTACGTGGAACACATGCCTTATATTGGTTATCATGCAGAAAGTTCCGTACCGTTTGTGCGCTTAAAGTAACGTTTTCATCTTTTTCAACATTTTTTGCTATTTCCACAGCACTTGTTTTTGGTTCTAGCTTAACCATCCGGTCGATCTTTCTTCCCAATCGAGCGTCTATGATTTTTTTACGACCTCTTCCTGGGGCAATTAAAAGTGAACTTGTTTTTTTATAATTTTGTATCACATATTGTACAGATGATTCTGGTCTAGAAATATTTTTAGCGATTTCAAGATAACTTTTTCCTTCATTGTGCAGCTTAATAATCAATTCTTTGATGGAAATAAGAATACTAGTATGATTTTTATTATTTGAACTCATATTGAAAACTAAAAACGCACTATTCAGACAAGCAACTTTATATTTAAGACTAAGGAATTGCCTAATCTTACCTCAACTTTAAAAATTAAAGATCCGTTATATTAGATAAATCTATATTTCTCTCTGGACATTCATCTGATTTTGTAAAAACAACAAAAATAAAAGAACTGTTATATATGATTGTGCCGTACGGACAATTTTTTGAGTTAATTTTTTTGACTTTTTTTTTGTTTTTTATGTAACATATTAAAGAAACAAGTTTATTTTATTATTGGCTTGCAATTATTATAAACAATTGTTGCACTTTGAAAAAAAATTAACTTCATTCGAATCGGGTAATTTTTTTTCGAATTACAGACAAATACAGTATGTCAATTATGACTTTACACACCAAGTCAAAATTTGAAATTTTAAGTTTTTATTTGTAAAAAAGCATATTTATTAAAAGTAAATGTTTTTTTTTTTGTAACATATTGGGGATATATATTATATACAAAATAATATGGTCTGAAAAAATTTTGATCTAACCCAAGAAAAACCAATAAAATTTACGAAAACTAATAATGACATTATTATATAAGTGTCAATCAACTCTTTTCACAACTATTTATTTTAAATCTATTTCGTACTCAGCTTACTACGATTCAATATTTAAAATTTTTTGTTTGCACTAATTTGATTTTTAAACTTAGTTGGCTATGCATTTTATGCTTTTCGTATATAAAATAATAAAAAGTTGGTGGAAAGTTATTGCGAAAAGATGCCGGGAAAAAGATTATCATACGACATTATTCAACTCATTTATTATAACCACCAGTTGGGTAAAACTGTTCAGGAGCTGTCGGAGATGTTTTCAGTGACTCATAAAACTATTTATAATGTTTTAAATCGAGCTAAAAACGAAGGAAGATTGGAGTTAAAGTATTCCGGAGGGCCCAAAACAAAAATAAATGGACGTGCAGAGCGTTTTTTAATAAGGAAAATTGATCAAAACCCCCGAATCTCGACAAGAGCCCTAGCTAGTGAGCTTGCAGAAGAGTGTGGAATTGTTGTTTGTCACGAAACTGTCAGAAAAACGTTAATTAAGAACAAATACTCATCAAGATCAGCTCGTAAAAAACCACTTCTTTCAGCAGTTAATATTAGTAAGCGCCTTTCCTTTGCAACAGCGTTCGTTTCGAAACCGATGGACTATTGGGACGGTGTCATATTCTGTGACGAAACGAAAATGATGTTGTATTACAACAATGATCCATCCAGAGTCTGGCGAAAGCCTTTAACTTCCCTAGACAATCGTAACATAATCCCCACAGTGAAATTTGGAAAAATGTCGATTATGATTTGGGGGTGTATTTCCAGCAAGAGTGTTTATAGAAACAACAATGGATGCGCAGCAATATCTAGATTTCTTGAAGACCAATTTGGTAAACAGTGCTAAAAAATTTGGATTTTTTGTAGATAATAAATCTGTTTTCAAGTTCTACCAAGATAATGACCCGAAACATAAATCGAATATGGTTCGGATGTGGCTGCTTTATAATTGTGGAAAAGTTATTGATACACAAGCCCAAAGTCTGGACCTAAATCCAATTGAAAATTTGTGGGTCCATTTAAAAAAACAAGTCGCTAAAAGGGGCCCAAAAAACAAAACTGATTTGAAAACTGAAATTTTGGAAGAATGGCGGAAGATTCCCAGTAATTATGACTTGAAAAAATTAATTTATTCAATGAACAAACGTCTTCAGTGTGTAGCTGACGCCAAGGGTGGTCATACGAAATATTAAAAGTTTTTTAATAATTAGTATTAACAAAAATACAATATGTTGTGAAAAGAGTTAATTGACACTTAAAAAATTAAATATCTTTTGTTTTTGCTTTACTTTTTTTGTTTATTTAAATGAAATTTAAACATTTTTTTTTATATTATACCTCAGTTAACATCATAGTACCTGGTTGACCGAGCCTTGCTCGGAGCTTTATGATTAGCATTTTGAGGCAAATTTTAAAGTTTTTATTAATTTTATATTATAAAGTGCTAAAATAAATTTAGAGGAAAGACATTGTACAAATATTCAGTTAATTTTGAATTATTTTATTTATTTTGTCCGTCATTTTAATAATTTTGGAAATTATTCATACCGACAGAAACATCCGTCGACTCATGCGCAACAACTTTGCTACAGATTGTAGTCTGATCAAATGCACAGTTTACGATTTAATTCATTTTGAGTAGTTTGCAGTGGCGCCACCTGAAGTTGTTCAAACCATATAAGAAACCTTTGTCTGCTTATTCGTAACAACTTTGCTTATGATTATAACATGATCAAATGCACAGTTTACGATTTAATTCACTTTGAGTAATTTTCTGTGGCGCCACTTGTCGGACTTTGCTCATTCCAATTCATAAACCTTCTTCGGCTTATCCGTAACAACTTTGCTGAAGATTATAGCATGATTAAATGTACACCTTACGATTAAATTGACTTTGAGTAAGTTTCTGTAGCGCCACCTGTCGGAAATTATTTATACCAACTAAAAAGCCTTCGCCGGCTCATGCGCTACAACTTTGCTAAAGATTTAATGTACAGTTTACGATTTAATTAATTTTTAGTAATTTTCAGTGGCGCCATCTGTCGGAAATTAGTCTTATCAACTTAAAAACCTTCGCCGGCTTATCCGCAACATCTTCGCTAAAGAGCATAACACAATCGAATTCACAGTTTACTATTCTATAAAGAACATAATTAGTATTATTTTAAACAAATGAATGTTTGATTTGTTTAAAATAATACTAATTTTCCCTAATTTCTAAAAGTTCCATATGCATATTTGGTACTTTTTTGGTGCCAATTGAATTCGGTACATTTTATTAAAACGCAGTTAGCATAATGTATAATGTTCCTATTCATATTACTTTGGAGATGTTAAGTTATCATTTTATCCCTATTTTACCCATTTTGGCTCCAAAATCAAAAAAGTACCAAATACGTGTTTCATGTTTCTTTTACATCTATTAATTGCAGTACAAAGTTTCTTTCTATATTCCTTAGTTTAAAATATAAGAGTGGGTTAAAAAGGTACCAAAAAAACTAATTTTACCCTTTCTTACCCCCTATCGGACATAGTTTCAAAAAAGGACCAAACACCTGTTCGCTTATTTTCATAGCTGTTTAAAACGTAATCTTAATTTTGTTTATATACCTATTTCTTTAGGAGATATAGTGTTTTCGATTTTTTCACCTTTTTACCCTCTTAGAGGCAAAAGTTTGAAAAATTCCTTCTTCTTCGACCTATACATCAAAAAAGATACCCACTGTCCAAATTTTATCAAAATCGTTACAGCCGTTTTCGAGATAGCCATTCTATATATATACATATATATATATATATATATATATATATATATATATATATATATATATATAAATACATACAATTATTGCTCGTTTAAGAATATAAGATTTATTTATTTCCTTATTTTATACGTTGTAATAAATTTAAATAATAACATTTAAAGTACCTGGTTGACTCGGAGCTTTATGATAAGCATTTTGAGGCAAATTTAAAATTTTTATATATTTTATTTTATAAAGTTACGGTCTAATTTATAAACAAACTATAACAGATTTTAAAGCTACTATAAGCTAAAATTGAAAAAATTGAATTTATAATCGAACAATAGCCTTATAAAAATATTATAACGTGTTTATAAAATTTAATATTTTATAGTCGGCTCTACCCAACTATAACAATATTATAAAAAGTGTCAAAAATTTTTTTTGTTTAAAAATTGTAAGAAATCTTTTAAAATTTTGGTTTTTCTTAACAAAATAAATAAAAGAAAAGATAAAAATGCATACAATTAATAAAATTGCAAGAATTCGTAAGTATAAACAATTATGTAATTAAATTTTATATAATTTTTATTATAATATATTTTAGAGTACATCGCAGAAATTTCAAAAATTAGACGACCCAAAACCTTCAAGCCAAGGAATAATCCTTTCAAAATGAATGATGATGAATTTAAAGCAAGATATAGATTTAATAAAGCTACAGTGCAAAAAATTATAAATGTGATAAAACCAGAAATTCAGTTGGACAAAAGAGGCTATGGCACATCAGTAGAGTTGCAGGTTTTAGTGGCTTTGCGATATTGGGGTCGAAGAGAAGTAAGTACAATATAAATTAAATTGTAAAGTGAATTTTAAATGATTGATGTCAAATTATTTTAATAATTAAGATTCAAGATGATTCTGCAGATCTCCATGGTTTATCGCAAGCAACTGTGTGCAAGATATCCGCTAGAGTGGCTCGTGCGTTAGCTCGTTGGAGTAGCAGAAAAATAAAAATGCCATCAAGTCTGTCAGAAGAAGAGCAAGTCATGAAAGAATTTAAATCATTAAAGAATTTTCCAGGGGTAATCGGAGCAATTGATGGTACACATATTCGAATTAAAAAAACTGGTGGAGATATGGCACAATATTATATAAATAGAAAAGGATTCTATTCCCTGAATGTACAGGTAGTTTATAATTTTTTAACAAAAAAAATAAAGTTCATATTTATTGATCTCTCATAGGTTGTTTGCGATGCCAAATTAAAAATAAGGGACATTGTGGCAAAATGGAGAGGTAGCACCCATGACTCCCGTATTTTCAATGAGTCATCTATAAAACAGCGATTTGAAAGCGGAGAGTTTCGAGGTCGTTTGCTAGGAGACTCAGGTTACAAACTACGCACTTACATATTTACCCCGTTGTTAAAACCCCAAAATGAAAAGGAATATAAATATAACACTGCTCAGATTAGCACACGAAATCCAGTTGAACGTTGCTTTGGTGTTTGGAAGCAAAGATTTCGATGCTTATTAGATGGGTTGTCGGTTAATATCGAAAATGCAAAAATATTGATAGTTGCCTTAGCAGTACTGCATAATATAGCTATTGAGGAAAATGATACAGAACCTGGTAAGATTTTTTTGATATGTAACACAATACGGTAGTTCTGTTAAAACATTTTTATTTTAAATTCAGCTTTTTTAATATTAAACATCATTTAATTAACAATTTTTTATTTTATTTAAGTTAACAATTTTAAAGTTAAATAACATAACATACAAAGACGAAGGAAATAGTTCATTCGACATTATGGCAATAAAAATTAAATACAAATTCATTAATAATAAACACAAATTATTTTACAAACATAAATTAAATTTGAAGACAAAACGAACCATTTGTGCAGCCGTGGTTGAATCTTCTTTACTCATTTTTGTCATTATCTGTAAAATAAAATTTAAAAATTTCAGATGATTGCACCATACAAGGACATTCTGAAGACACAGAATTAGAAATAAATCCTACTTTAAACACACAATGTGAAGGAAGAGGAGCTGCAATTGTTTTGAAGACTTTTATACAAAAACATTTTTAAGTTACATAAATAATACTTATTTAAACTCACGTACATACTCATAGAATTTAAAATAAAGTATGCAAATAAAAATTTACTTTAAATTAAAAATGATAAGACAATGTAAGTGGACCATTAAGCATTTTTTAAATTTTAATATTTCTAATTTTATAATATTTTCTTGCAGCAAATTTCATTTCCCGTGGTCTCAACAATGCCAATACTTAGAGTATTAAGGTCTTGGACTAAAGTATCAAGTTTCTATTCTTATGAACAAATTGGTTTGGAATTCCAAATTTTGCAAATGTTGTAAAATTTAATTTTTAAGTTATTATAATACTTCTTTATAAACGAAAACGTATACATCTATATATAGCAATATATCAAAAAAAGTAGGTTTTTTAATTTGAAGATAATCACATGAATTTATATACATTTTTTCAGACACATATTCAGCTATCCTTGGTGCTACATAAAATGGCCCAAGCTATTTTGGTTCCTGAAATACAGGGTGTTTTCTATAATTTTGGCTTTTAAACTAGAAGCAAATTTTGCGCTGTAACTTTCTTAATAGGTCATAAATTATACTTTTTTAAATTTGTATAATTAGAAAAGTGTAAAAGATTTCATCACCATAAAAAACAACATCAGTACACTTAGAGAAAGGATATATATAACAGATAATGCAGGAGTGAAAAAGGTATAAAATTTGTATTTAAAATGGCACAAAAGCGAATAAAGATTTTTCGACCAAGTTTTACGTACAGATAGCTACTATCGATATCTAAAAATTTGATATGGCGCTTCCCGATTAAATGTTTGGTTCTTCGACAAATTGAGAAAAACTAAGAAAAAAAATGAAAAAAGGGTCAAAATTCTGCATTTTTAATATTTTTCTTCCTATAACTCATTAACTAAGAAACGCATCAAGAAGCGCCATATCAAAATTTTAGATAAACATGTTCTTATAATGTGTGCAAATTTTGCGAGAAAAATATATAGCCATTTTTGTGCCATTTAAAAAACAAGCAAGCCTATTTGTGTCATTTTTCACTTGTTCACCTTCGAAAGACACATTGATGTATGATAACAATGTGGTACTTAAAGGTATATTGCTCAAATTCACGAACAAATATCCTGAGGCCTACAGTGAAGAAAAAAATAATACGCGATTAAATCGCAACCATTGATTTGCTTCTACATCTCAAAGAGGTTTAATGTAGGCTGTACATTAAACCTCTTAAATGCGTAAAATGTAACAAGACAACAGTGGCATCTGATCATTTTGTGTTCTAGGAATCTTAAAATTAAATATTTAGTAATATGGAAACTTGCCACCAAAAAAAAGTCCGACGAAAAAAATGTATTTAATACCTCATCGATTTACAGCGATTATATTTTTTAGAAGTAGTAATGAAATGGACTTAAAAAACAAATTAAGATATTGAGAAACTAACCAATTTCGCGATAAAAAAAATCTGGCTAACAAGATTTTTGCATATGGATGCTAAAGTTAAAGAAAAGTAAAAAACTTTCACTTTTATATGGAATCTAAGCCATAAGGTAGAAGGCCACGCGGCTGCGGGCGGCAATCAGCTGTTTTTTGATTTGTCAAATTTCAAGCGGCAATGGAAAAAGTAGAACTTTGTTCTACTTTTCCGCGCGGCAGATTTTTTCAGTGCTGCCAGATTTAATTATATCCTACTCAAATATTTTTTTATATGAACATTTTTGTAAACAAACGCACATTTTATGTACTGGCAATACTACGACCGCCCGCAGCCACATGCCGCGTGTATTGGCCCTGTACCTATACCCTTTCTTATTACAAAAACATTATTTTTACTTCTAATATTGTAAACAGTGACTAAATTTTACACAAAATTTTAAAACAATCGTTCAAAAAAGTATCAGAATTCGTACACTGTTAACTACTTTTGCCCCTAGAATTCTTATTTTTTGTCGGAATTTCATCGCAGATATCTCTTTTGAAAGTTTATGAAAGCATCTATTTTTGTGTTTTTAAAAATGCTACAAAAGATTGCCGCAAGTCGGCGGTATTGAGATGTTTCTTACAAATGTATCAAATACGTATTATTTGGATCTTTTTCGATGTTGGTACATTCAGAAAAAAGTTAGACCAAATACTCCTGAACAAAGTAGCGGAACATTGTCAAACCAAATTTTTAACTTTTAATTATTAAAAATGCGATTTTCATATGTAACCTAAAAATAGCGCCATCTTTTAACAGAATTTAGAAATAAAAAAGTTGTAAAATAAACATTATTTTTATAATCCCAGAGATTCATTTTCTACAATAAAAAAGTTCTTTTTCGCAAAAAGCCGTTTTTGATATATTGCTATCTATATATATAAAACTCTAACGTGACTGACTGACTGACTGACTGACTGACTGACTGACTCATCATCGCACAGCCCAAACGGCTAAAGCTAGAGAGCTGAAATTTTGACAGCTGGTACCTTTTTCAAAGTATAGATCCACTAAGACGGGATTTTTGGAAATTCGGCCTCTAAGGGGGTAAAAAGGGGTAAAAAAGGGAAAAATTAGTAATGCTGTATCTCCGGAAGTAAACGTCATAGGCCCAAAATTGAAATTGCGTTGGGATCAGCTGCAAAAATAAGTAGACACGTGTTTGGTACTTTTTAGCAGATGGGACAAATAGGGGGTAAAAAGGGTAAAAATGAAATGTTGGTACTTTTTTAAACCCATGTGTATCTTTTGAACCAATCAACAGAGTAACAAAATTCAAAACGGAGCCGGTAAACAAGAAAAAAATATTAGACACGTGTTTGGTACTTTTTTGATTCAGGGTTCAAAAAGGGGGAAAAGCGGGGAAAAAAATTTAGGGTAGGTCCATTTTTCTTTTTCTTTGTATTTGACTTGAACCAATAAAGCTACCAATAAAATTTATAGGGAGGTCGATTGCCCAGTACAAAATATTAAATACGTGTTTGGTACTTTTTTCAATTAAAAGGGTAAAAAAGGGAAAAATCGGTAACATTATATCTCCTTAACCAACAGCGATAGAAGCGAAAATTAAATTGGCTTGAGATTAGCACTAAAAATTAAGGGACACGTGTTCGGTACTTTTTTGAAAATCGGCCGCCTAGCGGGCAAAACAGGGTAGAAAAGGGAGAAATTAGTAACATCATATCTTCGAAACCAACATAGACAGAAACAAAGTTGAAATTGGATTTGAATCGCCTACAAAAATAAGGGGACACGTGTTTGGTACTTTTTTGAAAATGGCACTAATAAATATAAAAAAGGGTAAAAACTATATTTTGGTACTTTTTTTAACCCATATGTATCTTTTGAACTAATAAACATAGAAACACATTTTATATCGCAACCGATAGATATTAAAAAAAACTAAATACGTATTTGGTACTTTTGCGATTAATGGGGTACAAAAGGGTAAAAAAGGGAAAATATTCAAGGATAGGTTTTTTGGTTTTTAGCCATGGATATCTTTAAGACTAATGAAGCCAGAAGTATAATTTATTGACTGGTCGATGGACATTGAAAAAAATAACTACGAGTTTGGTACTTTTTTTAAATTTTGGGGGTAAAAATCTGTAAAATATATCTTCTAAACCAAAAGTGATAGAAACAAAAACTAAATTGTTCTGAGATCGGCACTTAAAACCAAGGGACACGTGTTCGGTACTTTTGTGAAATTCAACCTCCTAGAAGGTAAAACAGGGTAGAAAAGGGAGAAATCAGTAACATCATATCTCCGAAACCAATACAGATAGAAACAAAGTTGAAATTGGATTTAAGTCGGCTAAAAAAATAAGGGGACACGTGTTTAGTACTTTTTTGAAAATGGCACCAATAAGGATAAAAAAGGGTAAAAACTATATTTTGGTACTTTTTTTAACCCATATGTATCTTTTGAACTAATAAACATAGAAACATATTTTATATCGCAACCGACAGATATTAAAAAAGAACTAAATACGTATTTGGTACTTTTGCGATTAATGGGGTACAAAAGGGTAAAAAAAGGGAATATATTCAAGGATAGTTTTTTTGCTTTTTAGCCATGGATATCTTTTAGGCTAATGAAGTTAGAAGTATAATTTATTGACTGGTAGATTTACATTGAAAAGAAATAAGCTACGTGTTTGGTACTTTTTTTTAATTTTGGGGGTAAAAATCGGTAAAGTATATCTTCTAAACAAAAAACTAAATTGGTCTGAGATTGGCACTTAAAATTAAGGAACACATGTTCGGTACTTTTTTGAAGTTCAACCTCTTAGAAGGTAAAACAGGGTAGAAAAGGGAGAAATTAGTAACATCATATCTCCGAAACCAACATCGATGCAAACAAAGTTGAAATTGGATTTGAATCGGCTAGGAAAATAAGGAGACACGTGCTTGGTACTTTTTTGGAAATGGCATTAATAAGGATAAAAAAGGGTAAAAACTATATTTTGGTACTTTTTTCAACTAATATGTATCTTTTGAACTAATAAACATAGAAACATAATTTATATCGCAACAGATAGATATTAAAAAACAATTAAATACGTATTTGGTACTTTTGCGATTAATGGGATACAAAAGGGTAAAAAAGGGAAAATATTTAAGGGTAGGTTTTTTGTTTTTAGCTATGGATATCTTTTAGGCTAATGAAGCCAGAAGTATAATTTATTGACTGGTCGATTGACAAAGAAAAAATAAAATACATTTTTGGTACTTTTTTTAATTTTGGGGGTAAAAATATATCTTCTAAATCAAAAGTGATAGAAACAAAAACTAAATTAGTCTGAGATCAGCACTAAAAATTAAGGGACACGTATTCGGTACTTTTTTGAAATTCGATCTTTTAAAGGGTAAAACAGGGTAGAAAAGGGAGAAATTAGTAACATCATATCTCCGAAACTAACACCGATGCAAACGAAGTTTAAATTGGATTTGAATCGGATAAAAAAATAAATGGCCACGTATTTGGTACTATTTCAAAAATGGTACTAATAAGAATAAAAAAGGGTAAAAACTATATTTTGGTACTTTTTTAACACATATATATTTTTTGAACTAATAAACATAGAAACACTGATAGGCATTAAAAAACTATTAAACACGTATTTGGTACTTTTGCGATTAATGTGGGACGAAAGGGTAAAAAAAAGGGAAAATATTCAAGAGTAGGTTTTTTGCTTTTTAGCTAAGAATATCTTTTCGGCTAATGAAGCCAGAAGCATAATTTATTGGCTGGTAAATTGACACTGAAAAAAGTAAAATAAGTGTCTGGTGCTTTTTTAATTTTGGGGGTAAAAATCGGTAAAAATATATCTTCTTAGTCAAAAGTGATAGAAACAACAACTAAATCGGTCTAAAAACGGCACTTTAAATTAAGGGACATGTATTCGGTACTTTTTTCTTTAATTCGGCCGTTTTGGGGTTAAAACAGGGAAAAAATGGGAAATATTAGTAACGTCATATCTCCGAAATCCAAAACGATAGGAAAAGAGTTGAAATTTGCTTCGGATGGGCTGAAAAAAACGAGAAACGTATTTGGTACTTTTTTGAATATGGTACTTTTTTTGAGCCCATACGTATCTTTTGAAATAACAAACATAGAGAAACAGTAAACGTCACAATTGATAAGTAACAAAGAATTATTAGACACGTATTTGGTACTTTTACGATAATTGAGGTAAAAAAGATAAAAACTGGGAAATATTCAAGGGTAGGTTTTTAACTAATGAAGCCAGAACTATAATTTACAGACGGGTGGATTCATATTGAAAAAGTAAATTGAAAAAAATTGAAAAAGAAAATGGATAAATTAGTAACATCATATCTCCGAAATTTACATCGTTAGAAACAAAGTTGAAATTGGATTTGGATCATCTTGCAAAAAAAGGGGACACGTTTTTGGTACTTTTTTGGAAATGGAACTAATAAGGGAGAAAAAGGGAAAAAACTATATTTTGGTACTTTATTAACCCTATAAGTATCTCTTGAACTAATAAACATAAATACTCTATTTAAATCACAATTGATAAGGACTAACAAAAATTAAGAAGGTGCTTCGCGCTTTTACGATAAATGAGGCACAAAAGAGTAAAAACTATGAATATCATTTAAACAAATAAAGCCAGAAGTATAATATACAGACAGGTCTATTCACATTGCAGAAGTATAAGACACGCGAATGATTCCTTTTTTTTAATTTTTGGAGTAAAAAGGGGGAAAATCGGTAACGTAATATCTCATAAATCAAAAGTGATAGAAACAAAGATTAAATTGGTCTATGATCAGCATTAAAAATTAAAGGACACGGGTTCGGTATTTTTTTTTTTTAATTTGGCCGCTTATGGTTAAAACAGGCTAGAAAATGAATAAATCATATAATCGGCTAGAAAATGAAAGGTACATGTGTTCTGTACTTTTTTTTGGAAATGGCACTAATAAGGGCAAAAAGGGTAAAAACTACATTTTTGTACTTTTTTTTAACCCATACGTATCTTTTGAACTCATAAACATAAATCAATAAGTATTAACAAAATATTAAACATGTGCTTGGTACTTTTACGATAAATGGGGTTCCAAAAGGTGAAAACGGGAAAATATTCATTTAAGCTAATGAAGTCAAAAGCATAAATTAGAGATGTGTCAATCAAAGGGGTAAAAAAGGGAAAAATCGATGACATTCTAAACCTAATAGATGGAAACAAACACTAAAATGGTCTAAGATAAGCCCTAAAAATTAAGGGACTTTTCAGTAATTTTTGCAAATTAAACAGTTTTGGGGTTAAAATAGGGTAGAATATAAAAACATTAGTAAAGTTATATCTCTGATACTAATATCGACAGGAAAAAATTTAAATTGGACTTAGATCGAATAGAAAAATAAAAAGTCATGTTTTTAGTAGGTACTTTTCGTAAATGAGCTAAAAATAGGGAATAAAAAGGATAAAAACTAAATTTTGGTACTTTTTTGATCCATATATAATTTTTGAATCAATTATTATAGAAACAAAATTTGTACCGCAATCGAAAATAACAAAAACGGGTCAAAAATTTAAAGATAGGTTTTTCCTTTTAAACTGTGCATGTTGCTTAAATCAATAAAATAAAAAATAAATCAATGATTTATGGACTGTTCTATTGACATTGAAGAAATATGTGACAGGTGTTTGGTATTTTTTTCAATTAACAAAAATGGAGTTAAGATCAGCAATAAAAATATTAGGACATGTATCCGGATTTTTTTTTTTTTAATTTGGCTGATCAGGGGTAAACAACGGGTAAAAAAGGAAACTTTTGTAAAATATTCAAAATCAAAAGCGACAAGAACAAGATTTAAATTGGGTAGATTTATAGGCTAGATTTTTTTTTGAAATCTCAAGGGGGCGTGACCCCTCCCACATAACTCATATATTAAAAATTACAAATATAGGTGACCGAGAGGCCCGATTTTTCTGAAATTTTGGCAGTATGTTAAGCTGTGACGGATGGATAAAATAGGCCAATTTTTTTTTTTTGAAATCTCAAGTGGGCGTGACCCCTCCCATATAAGTCAAATATTGAAAATGACAAATATGGATGACCGAGCTGCCCGATTTTTCTGAAATTTTCACAGTATGGTAAGGTGTGACCGGTGGTTAAAATAGGCAAGGTTCTTTTTTTAATTGTCAAGTGGGCGTGACCCCTCCCATATAAGTTAAATATTAAAAATGACAAATATAAATGACCGAACGGACCGATTTTTCTGAAATTTGTATAGTATGTCAAGGTGTGAACGGTGGATAAAATAAGCAAGGTTCACTTTTGAAATCTTAAGTGGGCGTGACCCCTCCCATATAAGTCAAATATTGAAAATGACAAATATGGATGACCGAGCTAAAATTCAGACAATATGGTTTGGTGTGACCAGTGGATAAAATGGACAAGGTCTTTTTCCCAAATCTCAAGTGGGCGTGACCCCTCCCATAAAACTCATATATTAGAAATGACAAGTATAGATGATAGTAATTTAAGGTGTGACCGGTGGTTAAAATAGGCAAGGTACTTTTTTGAAATCTTAAGTGGGCGTGACCTCTCCCATATAAGTCAAATATTGAAACTGACAAATATGGATGACCGAGCTGCCCGATTTTTCTGAAATTTTTACAGTATGGTAAGGTGTGACCGGTGGATAAAATAGGCAAGGTTTTTTTTGAAATCTGAATTGGGCATGACCCTCCCATATAAGTCAAATATTAAAAATTTTAAATTTGGACGACCCTGCAGACCGATTTTTCCGAAATTTTTACAGTATGTTAAGGTGTGACGGATAAAATAGGCCAGATTTTTTTTGACATCTCAAGTAGGCGTGACCCCTCCCATATAAGTCAAATATTGAAAATGACAAATATGGATGACCGAGATGCCCGATTTTTCTGAAATTTTCACAGTATGGTAAAGTGTGACCGGTGGTTAAAATAGGCAAGGTTTTTTTTAAATCTGAAGTGATAAGTCAAATATTAAAAATTACAAATATGGACGACCCTGCAGACCGATTTTTTCGAAATTTTTACAGTATGGTAAGGTGTGACAGGTGTTAAAATAGGCAAGGTTCTTTTTTGAAATCTTAAGTGGGCGTGACCTCTCCCATATAAGTCAAATATTGAAAATGAGAAATATGGATGACCGATGCCCGATTTTTCTGAAATTTTCACAGTATGGTAAAGTGTGACCGGTGGTTAAAATAGGCAAGGTTTTTTTTTTAAATCTCAAATGAGCATGACCCTCCCATATAAGTCAAATATTAAAAATAACAAATATGCACGACCCTGCAAACCAATTTTTCCGAAATTTTAAATTTCGACAGTATGTTAAGGTGTGATCTAAAGTGGGCGTGACCCCTCCAATAAGTCAAATATAAAAATTACAAATATGGATGATCAAAACGATTTAACCAAATTAATTATAGTTTTAAATGTGGATATTTTCATACTATAGGATAGTTTTTCGTTTTTTGAATTTTTTGAAAATGGACCAAGGAGGACCTGGGAATCGAAAAATGGGGATAAATTTCCCGTTTTCTTTAAAATTGCATCACTTTTGAACTTCTGGACCAATCAGGACATTTTTTTTTTTTTTGTTTTCTTTAGTCCAAGTTAGGATTCCACATAAAGAAAAATTTACAATGTATACTTTTACGCCCACTTTTTTTCATTTATCTAAAATCGGAAAACGGCTGCATGGATTGGAAATATGATTAATGTTTGATAATAGCTTGACTGAGGATTGTTTGAAGATTTGTCATGATTATTTGATGGTTGTTTGACGATTGTTTGACAGTTGTTTAATAATTGATAGACTGATGACTGTTTGAAGATTTTTAAAAATTGTTTGGTAATTGATTCACGATTAACTGGCGATTTTATGACGGTACTTTGATGATTTTTTGTCGATTGTTTGATGGTTGATTGATGATTGACTGACGACTGTTCTATAATTTTTTTATGATTGTTCGATAATTGTTTCACGATTAGCTGACTATTTGACGATTGTTTGATAATCTATAAATATAAAAAAATATTAGCGTCTGTGTTGTATGCTGTTTGACATGTATGGGCCCATTGCAAGCAAACATTCATTTGCAGTACTGCCAATCACTAAAGTCAATTAAATACATATGCAAATACATTCATAAGGGATTCAGGTAAAAAATTAATAAAAAACATTTCATAATGTTAATTTTTAAAGAAATAGTTAACACAGCAATAAGTAAAAATCTTTTACTATCAGCCCGGGCAACGCCGGGTACAAACAGCTAGTATGTACATATATCGATATACATATGTAGCTATATAAATAAAAATAACACATACTAGGTTGTAAATTTGTTGAATAACCCGCATCTTTCCTTTTTAGTTGTTGTTTATATTTTTCCTTCAGAATTTCATACTCAATGTCAAGATTTCGACTTTTTTTTTTCTTCGTTTAATACTTGAAGTCGGTGGAGTTCTTTGCTGCATTCTATATCGTATTTTGCTACCTCTTTAATTTGTTCGTCAGCCACACTTTTATATATAACATGTTTTTTCTAAACAAAAATAAAATATATAAATAAATCATGTACATGTTTACGATACATGAATGTAGCTTTGATTTACTTTAGTGTAAAATAACCCTTTAGTACAACTAGAACCATGTGTATATATGTTAACACTGTGTAACATCAGTCTCAAATTTGTCTCAAATTTTAGTTCAATTCCTTCTAATCAAGTCATTTAAAATTAACAATATCATGAAAACGTTTATATATAAGTCTGAACGAAATGGCAATTTGCAATGTATATTTGCACATACATTTTTGTATTTGTTCAAATCAAATTGTTAAATTTTAAGAAAGTGGGTCCAAACTTGATACTATAAAGGAAATAAGCTCAATTATACTCGTATAGAATACTTAAAAAAAATTTTGTATGATGATATAACCCAAAAATTGTCTGAAGTGGTGTAGGGTATCATATGGTGAAGTGCAGTTGTATAGACATACTTATTTTCATAAAAAAAAGAAGTATTTAAAACGCAACAGGTATAATAAAAAAATGTACATAATAATATGTGTGTACATTTTTTACTAAGGCAGCTAATGCATATCACATTAACTAACCTTTTTCTTGTTTTTGGTTGGCACTACGTCTTCAGACAGATCCTTGGGCCCTTCTGAAATAATCTGAATTTCTGCCTCTTCTACTTGCAGATCTTTGGCCCCATTTGACATGATTAGTGTTTCTGCCGCTTGTTTTTCTTCTTGGCTGCTTTTTTCGACCGGTGGGGAAATCTGAAATACATATGTATGTGTGTATGTTAATAGTTTTATTCAGATAAATCTTCTAGTAACTTACCCCAAAAACAGCATCTGAATCAAACTCATTGGTATCAATAACAAACTCATTTGGTAACCATACAGCTATGTCATTTTCTGATAGAACTAACGCTGGAGGCTGTGGCCCTCCGCCAGTTTTTTTTACCTCTTTATGATAGTTGGATATTTCTTTTTTAGCGTTCATCTTTGTCACTATCCACTGCGATTTTAATTGTGTTAGGGTTCTTTTACTTCCGCTACACATGTTGTTGAAACTATAACAATATGAATAAAAAATTCCATAATTTAAGTTCATTGTACATAAGTTCATGGTACATACCTTTCCTCGATCCACAACCAAGCTCTTTTTTTGTTGTTGTTCGTGTTGGTGTCAGTGTTCTTATTCTCAACCGCATGGACCTTCTCCTTGACGAGATCTTTAAGTAAAATCTACATTTGCAAAATATTTATTTCGATCTGATAAAATACATGCTTATGCTCTTACCTTGTCTTCTTCAGTCCAATTGCTAGACCGCTTTCGCTTTGATTCTGAGGGAGAATCATCCATAACATTTTCCTTGTTTTCCATTTTATCCATTTTTTAATATTAAAAATAAATTAATAAAAATAGTGTTGCACAAACAATTGCTACAAAGTAAGTATTCGACTATTTCTTGTACCCGATGGGAAGCAAAAATGTTTTAAAACAACATTTTTGACCATTTAAAGCCTAATAAATAATTTTTCCGTAATAATCATGTATGTAATTTAGTTTTGCAGCAATATTATACATAATAATTAATTTATTTTTAAATTTCACAAGGGTACTTTGGTAATCAGTTTTTTTTATATGCATCACTAAAACCAAAATGACAATTAAAATAGCATGGTATTGCCATAATATAAGTACTTAAGTAATAAAAGTGTTTAATTGTTATAATGAGTTTATAAAGATTTATAAATTCAAATTTTTATAAGTGCCTTATAACACAATATGTGTATTATAACTATTACATGGTTTAAAGCCTAAATATAATTTTTTTATAAATTAGACCGTTAATTTTGAATTATTTTATTTATTTTGTCCGACCAACACATAGTTTGCATAGTTTACAGTTTAACTCCTTTTAATAATTTTGAAAATTGGTCATACCAACAGAAACCTACGTCGACTCATGCGCAACAACTTTGCTAAAGATTATAGTCTGATCAATTATGATTTATTTCATTTTAAGTAGTTTTCAGTGGCGCCACCTGAAGTTGTTCATACCAACTAAGAAACCTTCGTTTGCTTATGCGTAACAACTTTGCTTATGATTATAACATGATCAAATGCACAGTTTACGATTTAATTCACTTTGAGTAATTTTCTGTGTCGCCACCTGTCGGACGTTGCTCATTCCAGTTCATAAACCTTCGTCGGCTTATCCGCAACAACTTTGCTGAAGATTATAGCATGATTAAATGTACAGCTTACGATTAAATTGACTTTGAGTAAATTTCAGTAGCGCCACCTGTCGAAATTTCTTCATACCAACTAAGAAACCTTCGTCGGCTCATGTGCAACAACTTTGCTAAAGATTGTAGCATGATCAAATGTACAGTTTACGATTTAATTAATGTTTAGTAATTTTCAGTGACGCCATCTATCGGAAATTAGTCTTATCAACTTTAAAACCTTCGCCGGCTTATCCGCAACATCTTCGCTAAAGAGCATAACATGATCAAATGTACAGTTTACTATTCTATAAAGAACATACATACAGACAAACATTCATTAATTTTTTCCCCTTTTTATCCCCTAATTTCAAAAAAGTTCCGTATGCATATTTGGTACTTCTGTGGTACCAATTGAATTCGTTACATTTTATTAAAACGCAGTTAACATAATGTTTCTATTCATATTACTTTTTGAGATGTGAAGTTATCATTTTATCCCTTTTTTACCCATTTTGGCCCCAAAATCAAAAAAGCACCAAATACGTGTTTATAGTTTCTTTCACATCTATTGATTGCAGTACAAAGTTTCTTTCTATATTCCTTAGTTTAAAATATAAGAGTGGGTTAAAAAGGTACCAAAAAACTATTTTCACCCTTTTTTACCCCTTATCGGACATAGTTTTAAAAAAGTACCAAACACCTGTCCGTTTATTTTCAAAGCTGTTTAAAACGTAATTTAAATTTTGTTTCTATACCTATTATTTAAGGAGATATAGCGTTTTCGATTTTTTCCCCTTTTTACCCGTTTTTACCCTATTAGAGGCAAAGGTTCCAAAAGTCCCTTCTTCTTCGATCTATATATCAAAAAAGATATCCACTGTCCAAATTTTATCAAAATCGTTAGAGCCGTTTTCGAGATAGCCATTCTATATATATACAGTGAATCACAGCTTATTTCGTGTGAGACAATATTTTTACTTTTTGTTAAAAAAAGAATAACAACAATGCAATTTAACAAAAAAAATTTTTTTGTATTTTATTCTTTGTTTGCTTCTTCATGAAACAATACAAAAACAATATTTAAAAAAAGTTTTAAAAGTAGAAAAATATAACAAAAACAAAAATTCATTCAAAATCAAAGTCACAGCTTATTTCGTGTAAATACTTAACTTAAAAGTAAATCTTATCTAAAATTAAAAAAAAGTGTTTTTAATATTTGGTGGGGTAACCTTTTTGCTTCATCACACTTCTTAAACGAGAATTCATGGAAGATACCAATTTTTTTGTGTAATCCGGCGAAATCTTATACCATTCCATTTTTAGGGCCTCTTTTAAGTCGGTTACGTTGGAAATGTTATGAAGTCTGATTTTAGTTTCAAGTAGATGCCATAAATTTTCAATTACATTTATGTCTGGTGATTGGGGTGGCGTTTGGAGCACATGTGGACAATTCCAAATCAACCATGTTTGGACAACACCCGCTTTGTGCTTCGGATCGTTGTCTTGATAGAAGCTGAAATTCTCCCGTATGCCCAATTTTTCCGCACTTTGAAGTAAATTTGCCTTTAAAATATTAAGGTATTGAGTTTTATCCATGTTTCCTTCAACAAAGTGCAAACTTCCAACACCCGATGCAGACATGCAGCCCCAAACCATCACATGACCACCGCCATGCTTTACAGTACCACGTAAATTTTGAGGTTGGAGCTCCGAATTTGGCTTTCTCCACACGCAAACTTTTCCGTCAGATCCAAATAGGTTATATTTACTCTCATCAGAGAAAATAACGGTATCCCAGAACGAGTCTGGCTTTCCAAGGTACTCCGTTGCGAACTGAACTCTAACCTTCTTATTCTTTGGGCTTATAAAAGGCTTATTTCGAGCCGTTCGACCGTGAAAATCGTGGTTCCGAAGAACTCTGCGGATGGTTTCAGGGTTGCTCCTTTTCCCTAAGTATTTTTCTGCTTCCGCAGCTAAATAGGGTGCACTTACTTTTGGATCTTGCTTGACTTTTCTGACAATCCATCTTTCATCCGCTTCATTAAAGATTTTGTTCGGTGCATTTCTGCCCTTATCTACTATTCGATTCTCGCGTACGAAGCGCTGAATAATATATTGGACCGTTGAAGGGCTTAAATCAACAATTTCAGCAATTTTCTTTTGGGGTTTGCCCTCTTTAAAATGTTTTATCACGAGTTCACGCTTTTCAATTGAAGTGCGTCGACCCATCTTGACAGCCTCAAAAATAATAAGTGAAATAATTTCTAACAACACATTAAGAAACAAAAAAAACATATTATAACTCAATTGAAGTCATTTATTGCTTTCAAATAACGGTTAATTGAAACACACGAAATAAGCAGTGACGTCGATTTTGCAAGTGGTTTTGTTGTTGCTATGTTATTGAATTCTGTGACAATGTTTTTGAATTTTGTTTTGATCTTGTTACACGAAAAAGCGAATAAAGAATAAAATAAAAAAAAAAAAAAAAAATTAATTGCATTTTTGGAGTTTTTTTTTTCAACAAATAGTAAAAATATTGACTCACACGAAATAAGCTGTGATTCACTGTATATACATACAATTATTGCTCGTTTAAGAATATAAGATATATTCATAATAAAATACTATAAATATATAAATCGAACAAAAATGTTTGTTTTTTTGCAAAAAAAGTTTAAATTCTTCATTTAATTTTTGTGTGTAAAGTCATTATTGACATACTGTATATTTTCATTTGTATGGGGTACGGACAATTATTTGAGACAGTGTATATGATTTTAGAAAATACTTCAACGCAGCACGCTATTAAATTTCATCAAAATCGGTCCATAAACACCAGAGATATCGCCAAAATTCAAAATTCGATGAGAATTTTAATTTTTTTTTTTAAATATGTAAATTAAAAAAAAAAAAAAAAATTTAAAATTCGTCAATTTGTACCCATCGAATTTTAGTATTTTGCCGATATCTCCGCTGTTTATGGACCGATTTTAATGAAATTTAATAGCGTGCTGCGTAGGTCAATTTCCTAGAATCAATATACAATTTATCTCGCTACACCCTCCAGGAGCTCCACAAACTTGATTTCAACAGACAGACAGACGGACATGGCTAAATCGACTCTCCTGGCGATTCTGAGTCGATCGGTATAATTTTTATGGGGTCTAAGACGAATAATGAAAAAATTATTCAGTTTGTAATTTTTTCATTACAAACTTATAATACCCTTTCACCTATTGGTGAAGGGTATAAAAAAGAAATATACTCAATTAAGCAGGCGTCAAATAAATGTTTGCACAATGAGTAAAAATAACACCAAATGTTCTTATTTACCGTTATATTTTCGATTTTATAATGCTTTGTGAGTGTAATACAATTAAAATGAAGTAATAGAAAGTACAGTTCTTAAAAAAAAAATTGTGTGAAATAGGTATCCTGTATTTATAAAACAACTGCCTGGAAAACTGATTTCGAAAGGCGTTATAAAATAAGTATAATTCCATCACAATAAGAGCAACTTTGCCAAGGAAAACACTGAAATGTTCTCCTGTAAGGTTAAGACGTAATATCCTGTACCGAAAACGAAGGAATATTGGAACTAAACGGTTAATCATGGACCCCAAAATATAAAACAATACAAATTTAATGTAAAATTATTAAAACCTTCTAGGAAAATCGGCACTCCAGCACTAGGGGCTTAAGTCCGAAGTGAAAAATGATTATGGGCTAAGAGTATCCCAAGGAGCAATCCGAAATATACTGGTAAAACAGAAGTATTCATCTACAGTGGCTATAAAAAAATCTACTTCTTTCAACGTAAAATATTAAAAGTCGCTTTATGAGGTATTCATCTACAGTGGCAAGGAAAAATCTACTTTTTTGAACATAAAATATTGAAAATTACTTCATGCTTTCTATTTCGCACTTAGAATTAGTATTGGGGTGCATTATTTTCTCTAGCTATACTAAAATGATGTTGTATTATTATAATGGTTCAACAAAAGTTTGGAAGCCGAGTTAAGTGCCCTGTAGCCAACTTGAAGAGATTTTTCATATTTTACGTTGTTAGCAGTATACTTTTCCTAGCCACTGTATATGAATTTTTCTGTTTTACTAGTATATTTCGGATTGCTTCATGTGATACACTTAGCCCATGATCATTTTTCACTTAGGAGTTAAGCCCGTAGTCCTGGGGTGCCACTTTTCCCAGACGGTTTTAATAATTTTACTTTTAACTCGTATTTTATTTTATTTTGGGCTGCAGGTTACCCTTTTAATTCCAATATTCCTTCACTTTCAGCACGGGATATGATGGCCTAAACATACGGGAGAACATTTTGGCGATTTCCCTAGCGGAGTTGCCCTTATAGTGATGGAAATACGCTATTCTATAACGCCTTTTGAAATTACTTTTCCAGACATGTTTTTTAAATATAGGACAACTAATGCACATAATTTTTTCTTTTTTTTAACAACTGAACTTTTTATTACTTTATTTTCATTGGATAACACTCATAAAAAATTATAAAATCAAAAATATAACGGTAAATATGAACATTTGGTGTTATTTTTACCCATTGTGCAAACATTTATTTGACGCCTGTTAAATTGAGTATATTTCTTTTTTATTGTTGTTGTTTCAATGCATGTATTTACTTCAAATTTTTTTACGACTTTTTTTTAGTAAACACTTACATTAACGGTATATGTTAAACAAAAGAAACAAATTTAAACGACTTGATGTTCAATTTTCGAAATTGAAATTGCATTTTAAATATTTTTGTTTAATGCAAACAATTACTTGACAAACTGTATATAGAGCTAATTCTTATTTTTAATTTAGTGGCCATAGCTATCATAGTTTCTAATTTAATAGCTTTTAACTGGCCTTTGCTAAAATTTTTTGTTTCCGTAAATTTAGTGGCGAAAGCTATTACAGTTTATAATTTATTGGCATTTAAATTTAGGGTGTTTTCGTAAGCGATTAGCCTAGACTGGAGCTATGTTCAAATGTGAACCGATTTTGCCCAGTTTCTCAGAAATGAAGTATATCTTTGCCAAGTTTCAGTGACGTAAATCTTTTCGGTTAGGCGTTATCGTGATTTCATCAGACAGACGGATCTCGCTCAATCGTCTTGGAATGTCATAAGGATTCAGAATATATATCCCTTTTGGTTTTTGAGCCCATGTTAAGGAAATTACAAACGGAATGACAATGTTAATATACCCCCATTCTTTTTGATGGTGGGAATAAAAATGTGTATTTTAAGGTCGAATTTTTGCTTAACAGTTTTTCTTTATAATTATAACTTTTTACTTATTTTATAAGTATCAACGATCAATTTTGAATCTCTTCTGCATATTTCATTAACTCGACACGTAATTTACTCCCTTTCTTTAATTCTCATCCTTCTGCTATTATTATTTTTCAACCGCAACAAATATAAATGTGAGGGTGCTGTGGCTTGGTTGGTGGGCACTTCGCCTACTAAGCATAACATATCATATTTAGCCTAGGTTCGAACCCCGGTTACGTAGACATTCATTTTTGTTCCTTTTAAGTTCTATTAAAATTATTAATTACCACAGCATCCCACATCGACGGTTAACCTACATCGGAAATAAGTAAAATTTGCTGTAGAACAAAATCAGCATAAGCTTAAAACAACAAACTTCCCTACAATTTTTTTGTTTTTCATGTGCATAAAAAATTGTACGAAATATTGTGAACATTTTAGATAATTTTAAGTGGTTTGCGAAAATATGTTTATTTTGTTTAAATCTGACATAGAACGCTAAAGTTAATGACTTTTTATATAATTTTAAATCAAGCAATATATTACATTAGATTTTTTTTTAATTTTCATGAAAATGCCAAAACAGTAAAAAATAAATCTCCTTTACTAAATAAACATATAGAAGTCCACACTTAAAAGTAACTTTTTCCTTATATGTTAATAGATTTGAGTTAATTGAAAAAATGTTTTGTTTTACTTTATAAATCCTTAAAAATTGGACTTAGTTATGTTTAAGTCTTTAATACGAAAATCGGGTAAACAGTTTTTTTTAAATTAGTTTAAAGTAATTTATAAAAAAAAAATTATAAGTTACTGATTTGTCGTGGAGCTCTACACACTTTATGGAAGCATTCAAACATTTGAAATATAGTATATATTATTATAAAATACCACATGTGCAACCCCTGTAAGCTGAATAATCTATGGTAATAAATTACATACCACAAAAATCTTTGTTTAAAGCTCATCATGCCAAAGTATTATTTTGTGAATTTATTTAAACTTATGGTGAAAATGTTTCGAGTATTCTATGAGTGACAAAATCATAAATTATTTACGATACAGTAGTTCCACAGATTGTCTGTCATATGTATGTATATACGTATTAGACATTCAGAAATTAAAGTAACCTTAACAAAATTACATATTACCAGCTTTTATAGTACTTTACTTAAAATATTTTGAATCATATCACGCAGAAAATACATTAGAATTGCTCAAAAAGAGATCTGAAACTCGAACCTTTCATACTCCTGTATATAATATATAAATAATATAAGTTCTTTATAACTAAATAAATTACATTTTTCCTCCGTACTGCAGTCGTTTAGCTCTCATCAACTTGCCAGCACTTGTAAGCCGTAAAACTGTTTCATTTTTCACTTTGCCAAAAATATTTGTTAACAGAAATAATTGTTACATTCTGATTTTAATGTTTTTGTCAAAAATATTTGTCAAATGAAATTTTGAACATTTTTTATAAAAATGTGAAATTTTGAAAATTTCCCATAAAAAAAGGTAAATTTGAAAATTTCTCATAAAACAGGGAACTTTCAAAAGTTTCCCATAAATAAAATAAAATTTAAAAAATTTCTCATAAAATAGGAAAATTTTAAAGATTTCGCATAAAAGTGGGAAATTTTGAAAATTTAAAATAAAAGTAATAAATTTTGAAAATTTCAACTAAAAACGGGAAATTTTCTCCCATAAAAAAGGAAAAATTTTGAAAACAAATAAATATCAAAAATTTAAAAAGCATGTAATTTTCTGAAAAAATTTAGCACAAGAAAGTCTTATGTGAATACCAGCCAGTGTGCAAAATTTTGTCACAATCGATCACCATTTGACCATAGCTCCCATATAAAAAACTTACGGAAACACAAAAAGAAAAGGGGGTTTATGTTCGTCTGTCCGTCAGATGGCCACTAAATTGCAAAAACAAGCTTTATATAAATACCAGTAAAATTTTGTTGCAATCGGTCAACATTTGACTATCAATGTATCATTCCTTCTCAACTTAATTAATGGTGAAGTTAACGCTGAGTTTCTAATACACAACATTTTCTTTAACGTCCCGCAAAGACTTACTCGTAATTTTCAGCCGCTATTTATAGAAGTTTTCCGCAGAAATTATGCTGACCCCGTTAGAAGGATTTGTAAAGATTTCAATGACTTATATAATATTATTGATTTCTCATTATCTACAAAAACTGTCAAAGAAAGAATTATAACATATTTAAGTACCTAATTAAGATTCAAATTTATATTACTCTTTCAAATCTAATTTAATGTAATAGTCTGTAAGGATTTTTTTCCATAGACTTTAATAATAAATAAATAAATCCCCTTTTTATATCTACAATAAAAAGGATTCGGAGGTACAAGCAGCATATTAAAATTGCACCAAGTCCAGACTTTATATAGGTATTAGGAACTCCTAACAAAGTATATGGACCTGTCGTATTGCTATCAACATGTTTATCCTAACTAAATATTAAGCTAAACGAAAAGTATTTAACAGACTATTAATGCTAAACTACACCAGGTTATGAGATTAAATTTTGTGCAAAGTAAATACTACGGAAACCACTTACATACTTTTAAATGTTGAACTGTAAAGCTCCCGCAACCGAATTTAGTCCAAAAATTTTGCTGACAATACCAACTAGCGTAACAATTTTTTTTCCAATTTGGTCCACATTTTGAATTAGCTGCACCCTCGTAGATAAATTCAACACAACTTGATGGTGGGTATATAAGATTCGGCACAGCCGAATATAACACTCTTACTTGTTTCCTTTGAAAATTCAAGGATAATTTTTATTTTCGGTCCCTGGTAAAAATTCATTCAACCATAAAGTTTACATAATTAAACTATATCAATGTTGGGCAATGCAAAATGCATTGCAAAACATTTGTCCAATAGCTATGTTTCTATATGGACCTAATATTACGCAAATTTCTCCTAAATATGATAAAAATTTACTTAAATTTGTATCTGTAATCGGTAAAAGTCACAAATCTTATACATATATATATATATATATATATACACTCTAATCTTACTATACATTACATACAACAACAGAAAGTAATATGTTGTGTAGGATATAATAAGAAAAAAATAATTTTGAATTTTGCTTACCTTTTAAGATTAAGAAAAAACTTGGGAGATTCCAATCTTCCAAAAGTTTGTTGATCTTGCTCAATTCTGTTGGCGTCATCCAAGTATTCGAACATGAATTCGCATCTGCTGAACTTACGGTTTCGCTATAACTGGATGCCGGGATCCTGGCCATAATATCTTAATCCAAGGCTGTTTGTTGTTTAAAGGAAATGCTCGGTCCGCGTTCCTCGTTGTTTAAGAAAATAAATGAATTGTCCATTTTGTTTGAAATTCGATGTTTAAATAATTTTTTTTTAATAATAAAACAATATTCAAGAAAACGGAACGCACGCTTTGTTATAAGTTTATTTGTTAAAACTAAAGCAAGCAAAAAACAGCAAAGCAAAATCAGCTGATTGATATTTTATATTAGGTATAAAGGGTTGCCATCGTATATAAAACGAACATGTTTATTAGGACTTTTTACGGGTTTGGGTTAAATTAATTTATACGTTATTTTTGTTTTAATTTATAATTAATTAAAAAATATAATGTGTGTGAAGTTAAAGTTAACAGAGCTATGTTAAGCACTTAACACAGGTACTGTTAATGGTAAAAAAATTAGCCTAAAAAAAAAAATAAAAAACTACTGCTATATACCATATATATCCCAGATTCAAAATATTTACAAATGTTTGAGTAAACATTTTTTTACGTTTAATTGTCCTTTTCTCGAAAATCTTAGGAGATGGGCGGATAAAATTTATTGGATATCATTTCAGAAAGGACCTGAATAAATATCCAATGGTCAAAAGTGTTAACAATTTGGTTTTTTTTAATTATTAAGAAATTTGATTTTTAAATTTTAAAAAGGACTTTAGTCCTTTTCTCGAAAATCTTAGGAAATGGGCAAATATAGCTTTACCATATGAAGAACCGGACATAAAAAGTGAAGCACTTTATGGAAATGAGAACAATGTAGGGCCAAATTATAAAAAAGTCCTTTTTATACAAAGCCATTAATGATTTATTTGTTACAAAAAAAGTGCTATAAACAATAAAAATAATTTATCTTCAAACCCATACTTCAGTGAGGCTATGGCTACAATTATTTTGAAAAAATATGCTCCATACGCCCCTCTATGGACTAACATAATGGGGAAATACGTTGAGACTAAATCTACCACAAGAAAAGCTAACAGCAGCAAAAATTAAAGATATAGAAAACACATACTTAAATAAAAACACACCACAAGTAGGACAGAAAAATAATAAGAATACAACCCTTTATGAAGAAAAGTGGAAAAAAATCCGAACAAAAAATAAATTCAAAAATAGTTTTCCAAAAAATTAAAAAAAAACGAATCATACCAAAACCCATCAAAAACAAAAAGTTTATTTTATTTTCATATAACAAATTATATATGGATCAAAAACCGACTTACACTCCGGCAATAGAACTAAATGAAATTAAGTGTCTCGATGAACGACAACAGTTGTTTAATCATATCATTGATATTTACATAAATATCATAATAAAAGAACACAATAGCTATGCGTTTGCACTTTCCACAGAAGAAGGCGAACATTTGTTTTACTCAGATGCTTCTATAAATCTTCCAACGGAGAGTGCAAACGAAATTTTTATCCCTATAATTCATATGGCCATTTTACTCTGGTATATTTAAGAACACATAGAAAAGATTTTTTCTATTTGACCCTCTAAGGTAAAGTACTCTTGGTGTTTTTCAAAAGAAATTTAAAAACACAACCAACTCGAGTATTGTAAATACTCAACACGACTTTCAAACAGACAGTTTTAACTGCGGTGTATTTGTATGCCAATATATAGAGGCAATTATAAGCAAGTAAAAGTGGTATGTTCGGCTATGCCGAACCTTAAATACCCTTCACCAATGGTGTTACAAAAGTAAAGTACAGAGTGGAAAGAGTTTTTGGTCAATTACAAGTGTGTATGTTTCTAAAGACTGATTTAGGTGAATACTACGAAAATACTATTATATGTGTATTGATTTTCTAATCTGAGAAAAATTCAAATCTAAATGTATGTATGTCCTCATACATTTAATTTTTAGGCGATATATGAATAATACTTTGATGAGTGAATAACCTTGCCAAAATTCAAAATTCGATGAGAATTAAAATTCGTTTTTTTAATAACTGTATTTTCCAAAATAACTGTGTTTTTTCAAAAAACTATGATTTTTTGAAAAAAGTTTATTGAACTGTATATCAAATTTTAAGAAATCATCCAACGTAACACACTATTGAATTTCATTAAAATCGGTAGATCAGTAACTGAAATATCGCCAAAGCAAAATATGTCGATGTACGCAAATTGGCATATTTTAGAAAAAATTTTTTAAAAAACAATATTTTAAAAAAATTCGAATTAAAAAATATAGCATGCAATGATGCTATATTTCAACAAAATCGGTTTATAAATACCAGAGATATCGCCAAAGTTCAAAACTCGGTGAGAATTTAAAAAAATTTTGTTTAAAAAACTATATTTTCGTAAAAAAACTGTGTTTTTTTTTTTATTTTTAAACTGTACATCAAATTTTAGGAAATCATTTAACGCAGCACACTTAAATTTCATCAAAATTTAAAGATCATCATCATAAATGATCTTAACTACTGGCATCTAACAGTTGGTGACACAGTGTGCTGAAGAAGTCCGTAGCGGGACAGAAAATGCAGCATTCCACACTGCTAAGTGTCACATAGTTTTTTCAGTATTCTTATAAATTATTAATCTAATTTAAAAATCATAAAAATTATTAAAAAACAAGCAAGAAAGCGCTATAGTCGGTCAAGCCGACCATACGATACCCTTCACCATTATGGTCAAAGGTGTTCTTTTTCCTGTATAAAGACAAATATTTGCTTAATTTTACCATCATACAAACATTTTCTCAAAACTTATACATATATTCAAGCTGTTTTCGTCATTTGGACTTATATGAGAGTTAGGGTCAAATGTGGACCGATTATCTCGAAATTTGGCAAATTGATTACAGTTGTTACAAAAATTATGTATGCAAAAACTGAACTCAAAATTTTCATTATCCTTAGATTTACGAGCGTTTTAGTGATTTTTTGTCTCATTTAGGTCGTTTTTAAAGAAGAGTTTGTATAGGAGCTATGGTCAAATGTGGACCGATTTCAACGAAATTTCGTACAGTGATTTAAGTTTACATAAGCAGTATTTGTTTTAAATTTCATGAAAAAATATTGATATATGTGGCCAATATAGCAATTCCGGGAAGTGGGACCTATGGGAGGTACCATAAATATAGACCGATTTTTACCAATTTCAATAGCCATGGTCCCATTATCAAAAAAATTGTCTGTGCCAAATTTCATCAAATTATCTTTAGAGTTGCGACCTGTAGTTTGATTACAAGGTTTACATGGGGGTCCAGCCAGCCAGACGGACGGACATCGCTAAATCGACTCAAAAAGTGATTCTAAGTCTATTGGTATACTAAAAGGTGGGTCTAAGACGAATATTTCTATGCGTTACAAACATCAGCACAAACTTTCCACCTATGGTGGTGAAGGGTATAATAAAAAAATAAAAATTTATGATATGAACCTGAGCCCATATTCGAACCCACAACTTCTTAAAATAGTATTTTTTAAAAAAAAATTTTTGAATTGTATATGAGATTTTAGAAAATACTCCAATGCAACATGCTATTAAATTTTATCAAAATCGGTCTATAAACACCAGAGATATAGCCAAAATTCAAAATTCGATGAGAATTTAAATTTTTTTTTAAAACTGTATTTAAAAAAAAAAATTTTTAAATTCGTCATCGAAGTTTAGTATTTTAGCGATATCTCTGGTGTTTATGGGCTTTAATAAAATAAATAGCGTGCTGCGTAGGGAAATTTCCTAAAATCTGATGTATAATTCGTCTGGGTACACCCACCAGGAGCTCCACAAACTTGATTTCAACAGACAGAGGGATATGGCTAAATCGACTCTCCTGGCGATTCTGAGTCGATCGGTATAATTTTTATGGGGTCTAAAAATTACAAACTGAATGACAAACCTATAATACCATTTCACCTATTGGTGAAGGGTATAAAACTTGTGTCACCAAGTCTATGCCTATTTCTCATCTCCAAATATAACTAATTTTTTTTGAATTGTGGTAGTCCCCAATCCAAAAAATTTCTAAAGCAAACTTCAAAGTTTTTACCCCACCATTACCATTCATACTTGTTGTACATACCCTTCATTCTAAAAAAAAACAACCCACAGATGTCTGGACTCCACGATTTTCATAAACTTGTTTTTATTTTTCCAATATACAGCTACTCACATATCGGGTGTTTTTTATTGAGGTATAGAACTTTAAGTTGGCATCACTTTTTTAACTGGCGGCCATTTTGTCAGCTGTCAAGTGATTAATATTTAGTTTGGTTTGCCATTTCATCATGAACAGGTTGACAAAAGAACAACGCTTGCAAATCGTGCAAATTTATTTCGAAAATAATGGTTCAGTTCGCGAAGTTTACCGCAAGCTCCGTCCATTTTATGGTCGACATAATCGTCCATCAGAGCAATTAATTCGGTTAACCATGGATCGTTTTCCCACTGCGTTTACTCTATGTGATAATACACATCCACAGCGACGTCGAACAGTCCGCACCGAAGAAACAATTGCCGCTGTAGAGCAAAGTGTTGAAGAGGACCCGAATGAATCGATTCGCCACCGTGCACAGCAATTGGAGCTTTATGGAAGATTTTGCGCAAAGATCTTGGCTTGCGACCTTACAAGATCCAGCTTGTGCAAGAATTAAAGCCGCGAGACCATGCAATGCGTCATGATTTTGGTGTATGGGCTGAAAATGAGATTGATCTCGATGCTGATTTTCATCGCAAAATTTTGTTCAGTGATGAGGCTCATTTTTGGTTGAATGGCTACGTCAACAAGCAAAATTGCCGCATTTGGAGTGAAGAGAATCCACATGAGACCCTTGAGACGCCATTACATCCACAAAAACTGACTGTTTGGTGTGCTCTAAGGGCTGGTGGAGTCATTGGGCCATACTTCTTCCGAAATAATGCTGGAGAGTCAGTTACCATAAATGGAGATCGGTATAGAGCCATGATAACCGACTATTTTGTTCCCCAATTGGATGGCATGAATGTGGATGAGTTGTGGTTCCAACAAGACGGCGCTACATGCCACACAGCGCACGTCACAATTGATTTATTGAAGGAAACATTCGATGAGCGCATAATTTCGCGGAATGGACCTGTCAATTGGCCACCAAGATCGTGCGATTTGACACCACTGGATTATTTTCTTTGGGGATATGTGAAGTCGCTCGTCTACGCCAACAAACCAGAAACGTTAGGGGACTTGGAAGCCAACATTCGTGGCGTTATTGCCAACATACGGCCCCATATGCTCGAAAAAGTAGTTGAAAATTGGACCTGTAGAATTGGCTTTATTCGAGCCAGCCGCGGCGGCCACATGCCCGAAATCATATTTAAACATTAATGGCATAAAATTATCCTTCCAATAAAGCCAAATTGATGGACATTAAAACGATTTTCTTGTGTTTTATTTCAATTCGAAGTTCTATACCTCTAAAAAAAACACCCATTACAAAGTGGGACTCATCTAAATATTACTTAGTTAGCTAACATTATTCTAATTATTTTTTGCATGAATTAAATTTGCTTTAAAAATGTGTTGACATTTTTTTCTCTGCAATGAATCTTCACTAAATCTGTCAGCATATCTTTTTTTTACCGTGTACAAAGAAGTTTTTTTTACATTTTTTCTAATTTATCTGGCAACTTTATGCTCACTCTCAAAGTGGGACACGTGCATTATTTTTTAATTACCGTTATTTTTAATACGCTAATGACGCGTCATGATGTCAAATCAGTGTTTCTAGATATTTCATTGTGGTAAGTTATTAATTTTTGCAAAATGTCTCGTAAACCTCAAACTACAGTTGAAGAAAGGCAAATTATCGTAAACAATTTTAAAAATAATAATTCAATCAGAGAAATTGCACAAATAGTAAATAAAAGTAAAAGTACTGTATTTAATATCATCAAACGCTTTAAAGCTACCAACAGTGTTGAAAATAAAAAGAGAAATTGCACGAAAAGATGCAAGTTGTCGGACCGCGATAAGCGATTTTGTTTAAAACTGATCGAGAATGATCCACTTTTATCAGCAGTTGACATAAAAAATAAATTAAAAGTAAAAAAAAGTAAAAAATATTGATGTCAGCGCAGAAACAGTCCGACGAGTCTTCAGAGATAATAATTTACATGGTAGATCGTGTCGTCGAAAGCCTTTAATATCGGAGAAAAACCAACGACTGAGATACGCCTTCGCTCAAAAATATTGCAGTATGGATTCGACATTCTGGTCTAAAGTAATAATATTTATGCTACCATTTTCGAACTTTGTACTATCTAAATATTATTTTATTAGGTCCTTTTCACAGATGAAACGAAAATAAACCTTTTTGGACCGGATGGAAAAAGATTCGCTTGGCGCAAACCTCGTTGTGAATTTAATGATAAGGCTATTAAAAAGACAGTCAAGCACGGTGGTGGTTCCCTTATGATATGGGGGTGTATGTCGGCGTCCGGGGTCGGTAAAATTCATTTTGTTAACGGAATTATGGATTCAAAATATTACATTGACTTTCTGAAAGAAAACGTGGTAGAGAGCGCTGAAAGTCTTCGTATAAAAGAAGACTTCGTGTTCTACCAAGACAACGACCCCAAACACAAGTTTTTGATTGCCCGTACTTGGCTTCTTTATAATTGCCCAAAAGTTTTGGAAACTCCTCCCCAGTCACCAGACTTAAATGTCATAGAACATTTGTGGGCAGAATTAGAAAAAAGAGTGGCAAAACGCCGGCCAAAGAGTATTGCCTCATTAAAAGAAGTTGTTACAGAAGAGTGGTACAATTTGGAACCCGAGGTTTGTAAGAATTTAGTTGAAAGTTTTCCACGGCGTCTTCAAGCTGTTATTAACAACAATGGGAAGTCAACAAAATATTAAAAATGTATTTTGAATTTAATATAAAAACAAAAATTTATCGCGTCCCACTTTAAGTGTGAGCTTTGCGTTAAGCAGTTTAGGAATGAAGTGCCTTATTTTATGTTGTTGTAATCAAAAATTTTACTTTATTTTTATTTATTTTCTTTTATATTTTTTTTATTAACCAAAGAATATAGAATGGACGTTTTTAAGTTTAACATAGTCTTTTATTTTGGGTTTCAAATACTTTACACTCAAACTTTTCTTCGTGTCCCATTTTGTGTGTGAGTAGCTGTACTTGTATCTTGATTTGACCCAAAATCAAGCAAACGCTACCTGAAATTCAATGCTCAACTATTTCAATTTATTGTAAATTATTTTATATTTATGAAAAAATAACAAAACATATTTTTAGCCTTGTGGCCAAAAATACAAAAAATTGTTTGCACAAAGATTATTTGTTATTAATAAAGGGTCATAAAAAATTTTATATATAAAAGGTACATATGGTAGCTAGTTTTCGTGAATAATCATTGGAATTTTATAAATACAGTCTTTGAGTCTTCCAGATGTTTAATTTTTTAATTTCAGTTAAATTTCCTTTTTTTGCAATTTTTTTATTTCTATTTCTATGTCAAAAAGTATCTTTTCTCTCTGTTTTTTTCCATGTAATACTTTTTATCTGCCAGTAAAAGCTTTCTTTCATTTTTCAGGTCTTCATATTCTTCTATTAAATTATCGAGTTTTTCTTCATTGCGTTTTCTAGTTTTTGGCTTTTACATTTGAAACAAATTCTTTATCGCCTCCACCACGATCTTTTAAACCAAATGTAGATGGTCCTATTAATGACAAAAGCAGCTCTTCATCAGATGATAAATTCAATATTGGTGCCGATCCCCCGCCAGTCTTATACATTTCTCTTTCATTATTTCCCATTTTTTTTTTGAAGATTCTTTTTCAAGTCGTCATACTTCGATCTCAAATTCGAAGCACCTCTCGGAGCTCTTCCGCTTGCAGCATTGATCTTTTCAGCTAATTTGGCCCACACTTCATTCTCTTTCTGGTTAGAGGCTGCATCCGTTTTCTTGTTTTCCAAGAAAATTTCGTACTGATGCACCAATTGTATAAGATTGTTTTTTTCTCCCTCCAGCCTTTTCTTGTAAAGAATTAAAATTTGCCAATCAGCTGTTGTCGTTATAAATGTCAAACACCAATGTTACCACATACAGTTTGTCAAGTAATTGTTTGCATTAAACAAAAATAGTGAAAATGCAATTTAAATTTCGAAAATTAAACATCAAATCGTTTAAATTTGCTTATTTTGTTTAACACATACCGTTAATGTAACTGTTTACTACAAAAAGTCGTAAAAAATTGAAATAAATACATGCATTGCAGCAACAGCAATACAAAAAAAATATACCCAATTAAAAAGGCGTCAAATAAATGTTTGCACAATGAGTACAAATAACACTAAATGTTCTTATTTACCGTTATATTTTTTATTTTATGATGTTTTATGAGTGTTATCTAATGAAATTAAATTAATAAAAAGTATTGTATAGTTGTCCTATATTAAAAAAAAAAATGCCTGCAAAATTAATTTCGAAAGGCGTTATAGAATCAGCATATTTCCATCACTATAAGAGCAAATCCGCCAGGGAAATAACTAAAATGTTCTCCCGTATAGTTAGGACATCATATCCCGAGCTAAAAGTGAAGGAATATTGGAATTAAAAAGATTACAATGCAGTCCAAAATATAAAACAATACAATTCAAAAGTAAAATTACTAAAACCTTCTAGGTAAAGCGGCACTCCAGCACTAGGGGCTTAAGTCCGAAGTGAAAAATGGTCATGGGCTAAGTGTATCCCAAGGAGCAATCCGAAATATACAGGTAAAACCGATGTATTCATCAACAGTGGCTAGGAAAAATCTACTTCTTTCAACATAAAATATTGAAAATCACTTCATGCTTTCTATTTCGCACTTAGAATTAAAATGATGTTGTATTATCATGATGGATCCCCAAAAGTTTGGAAGCCGAGTTACATAAGTGCCCTGTAGTAAACTTGAAAAGATTTTTAATATTTTGCGTTGATAGCAGTATACTTTTCCTAGCTACTGTAGATGAATATTTCAGGTTTACCGGTGTATTTCGGACTACTTCTTGGGACACACATAGCCCATGATCATTTTTCACTTACGAGGTAAGCCCCTAGTGCTGGAGTGCCACTTTTTCCAGACGGTTTAAATAATTTTACTTTTAACTCATATTGTATATTATTTGGGGCTGCATGTTTACCCTTTTAATTCCAATATTCCTTCATTTTCAGGACGGAATCTGATGCCCTAACCATACGGGAGAACATTTTTAGCGATTTCCCTGGCGGATTTGTATTTTTAAACGCAGACGACAAATCAATTTTTGGTCTTCCAAACTGGTCAAACAAGACTCTCTTTGGTGATTTAAAAAAAAATAATCTTCTAAATGCTGACTGGGTAAAATATTGTAAACAGGATTCTTCACAACACTTAAATGTGCTATGTGAGGAAAGCGAATGAAGAACTTTTAAATTTATAATTAGAGCCTCGACCGGAAGAAGTATTTTTTTTTTAAATATAACACTTCATAACTAAACATAAACTAAAAAAAAAATACTATATTTTAATAAAAGTTCAATAAAAAACCATGAAACAACACAAAATAAATACACTATATTTGGTATCATAAGATACCACAAATATTTTTCTTATTTTTATAAAAAAATTTTAAAAACCTTAATATTTTTATAAGAAATTAAAAAAAAAACTTGCATATTTTTAAATCCAAATTTTCAAAAAGTTCTCTTTAAAAAACTCTTATTTGCAAACATCTTTAACTAAGATTTTAATTATTGAACCATCTTACTTACCCTTGTCCTAAATCTTTTTGTTTATTGTTCTTTATTTTTTATGTTTATTTTTTACCAATCACTTCTTTATTCTTTACGAATTTCAATCTCGATAAAATTTTAACACGATTTTTTTTTTATCTTGTCAATTGCTTTTGTACAAGTTGTTTTTTTATACAAATTTTTATTATTTTAGTTGTTGAAATAACATTTTTTCTTTAATGTGTATAATTTTATATTCGAGTACTTCCTTTTTAACCTTTTTTTAAGGAATTTAGTCATTTTATTAACAAAATTGTATTAAATTTAACAAAATTATTTTTGTTAAACATTAACTTAAATAACCCAGCAAAACTTTTCATAACCAAATAATGAGCTAAACTATTGAACACGAACTACTTACTCATTCGCTGTTTAAGTCATTACATTAACATGGGGATGCCGTTGGAGGAAAGTACTTACCAATTGCAGAAAAGTATATTTTTAAACGAAATACAAAAATTTTTTTTGAACCCAGACCCTACGACTGCTAGGAGAAGACTCTTCCACTGAGCTACTTCATATGTTGAAAACTTAGCAGCTTATTATAAATATATAAAATTCTCCAATTTTTAGGCCAAGCTTTCACAAATTTTCCTCCACTTGATCTTTCCATCGAAGTTTCGGACGTCCTCTTCTAACATTAGGTGGCGGGACATTTTTATTCTAATTTTATCCTCTTCATAGTTTTTTCCAAGAGTGGGTTCCTAACCCATCGTCTTAACCTAAATATTTTTATCAATCTTATGGGACAACATCGGTACATGTTTGCCGACTACATTAAGGGATATTAAATAGTTCCCCGGGTAATACTACCACGAAGAGGTCAGTGTCCACAGTTGAGATGAAGGATGACCCAGATAAGTTGGGCTTACCAAGTTAAGACCAATCAGAACCGTGTTTAGTATCCAACATCCCCTACATTATCAAAATTGACTCATGATGATATTTTTTCATTACCGTGAGTTAGTTTTCCAAATTTTTTTTTTTTTACAGAAAGTAATATTTAAGTTCTTAAAATTCAAAAATCATTTAAAGACTTTTTGAATAAAAAAAATAATAAAAATTGTTGGTCTTGGTGGGATTTGAATCGAGTCCATTCAGTTCAAATAACCATTTTAATTACAAATAAGTACTTCTGTAGTAACTAATTAGTTATTTGGAGGGTATGTTGTAGTCATTACAAGGTAACCAGTACTTGCCATTACCAAAGTTTTGCTGGGAATTTCTGTAGAATTGAAAAAAAAAATTGTTTTTCTGACTTATTTTAGGTGCCCCACTTTGAGAGCCGATTGTGCCGCCCCATTAAAATCTAGGCTTTCCAGGTTCAAAACTCGCCAACACATAAAATAATTTTTAAATCAGCTCATATTTTCTTACCATCCCACTGTGCGATGGTTTGCCCTAGTTTTTTCGTTTGCCATAGCCATCAAGAGTCCCCCTAATACTCTTTCAATTCTTTTTTTTTTTGCATTTTCATAGTAAGTATTTTTTCCAGGAGTGGGTTACTAGGCCGACGTTCTAACCACATTTTTCTTATGGGAGATCTTGCGGCACATGTTGGTTCGCTACTTTAACGAAGTTGAGATGAAGGATAGATCAATTTAAGTCTGGGCTTACCAAGTTAAGACCAATCAGAACTAGGCCTACATTCTAACCAATATTTTTACCGTTCTTATGGGAGAACTTGCGGCACGTGTTGGCTAGCTACTTTAACTGGTGTTAACATGTCCAGTGTTCACAGTTTAGATGAAGGAAAGACCAAGATAATTTTGGGGTTACCAAGTTAAGACCAATCAGAACCCTTGCTTGATATCCGACATATGTTATAAGAATGCAATAACTCGACTGAAAATAACAATGCTGCGGGTGTTGATGGTTTGCAATAGCGCTTTTTAAGGTCGGAGGAGAAGAGTTGATAAGGTGTATGTTTAAGGCCCTATGCTAAACTGGGAGTCTAAGATAACCGGAGATATTTCAGCTTATAAAAACCATATAGTTAGAAGAACGTATGCCCGACGTTTGGAGTCTCAGTTTTCTTTTTCCTGTGCACAAAAACGGAGAGGTGAATGTGCGAATTATAGTGGTATAAGCCTCTTTTTAATCACAAGTAAGATTCTATCGTCCATAGTGTGTGAAAGACTAAAGCCTAAAGTAAACGAAATAATTGGGACCTACCAATATGACTTTAGACCACGTGAATCTACCATTGACCAGATCTTCACATTACGTCAAATCCTGAAGAAGACCTAAGAGAAACATGTAGACACATATTATTTCTTACGAATGCGAATGGAGGTGTTTAAACAATGTCTCAGTTTGGCATCCCTAAGAAGATATAAGACTACAGTTAAAATAGGTAAGAGCCTATCAGCCTTTTATAACTAAAAGGAGATTTTATTTATCAAGCGATCTCTTCAATATTGTGTCCTGCGAGATGCTGCTGTTAATACAACTGAAACAATTTTCGACAGAAAACACATGCTACTCGCGTTTGCCGAAAAAGGTAAGAGGCCAATACACGTGGCATGCGTCAATGAATCAAAAACAAAACTTACTTATTGAAAGCTTTTAAGCCAAGAACCTTTAGTAAAATTTTCCATAAAGTGATTTATAAGGATTATATTAATTGATTTCCTGTACAGCGACTACAGCTTCTTCAATGCGCATTCTTCGGTATCTCATTACTGATATACATTATCAGTAACAGTAAATATGGCTCAAATAGCGTTATTTAAACAAATTTAAACTATTTAGAAATTAAACTTTATTTTTATCCTTCTCGTTCTTAGAATTATTTTATAGCTATTAATTTGTTGGCGACAAAACGAAGTAAAAGGAAAAAACCAACCCAAACCCAAAAATAAACAAATTTAATCCAAAAATTAACAGTTTTTACGCAGTTTCCTGCGGCTGTAAAAGGACACGCAAGATTTTATCATTTAAAAATATTTTATGCAAACACAAAAAAGGGATTTTCTTAATATTGTGCTGTTGGAAAAGAAGTGGTAATTTTTTTATCGTATATAAAATCTATTGAAGAGTTTCAGCATCCTCAGTACCATCATAAAAATCTTCTATCATTTTTCATGAAATACAAATTTGTTTTGAAAGGTTATCCTTAATTTGATAGAAAGGTTAGCATTTCACAGCATTTATCTACTTATGTAATACATTATTTTGACTTTTATATCATTAATGTATCTACGTGTGAAAACATGGATCTGATTTGAAAGATTTTAAATCAGTATTTTGTGAAATTCAGTTTGAGAAATTTTGTTTAAAAATTTATTTTAAACTTTTTGTTTTTGGAGGGACTTAATTTTAATTGATATAAATTTGCAAAGCAATGACCTAAAGTTCATATGGGCAAAAACATTAAACCGAGGACAAAATTTTAAAACTGTCAAAATCTTGTATGGAATAATTTACAATATATTGATTCTTTAGAATATATAATGGATACAATTTTTGATTGCTCCCTTCGTAAATGGCAGGTCTTTATTTGCACCCATCTCGAATTTTTATACATTTTAGAAAATACCCAGCAAAACTTTGGTAATGGCAAGTACTCTGATAACTGGTTACCTTGTAACGACTACAACATGCCATCCGAATAAATAATAAGTTATTACAGAAGTACTTATTTGTAATTAAGATGGTAATTTAAACTGAATGACCCCGGTTCAAATCCCACCAAGGGCAACAATTTTTTTTAGTTTTTTTTTTTATTAAAAGAGTCTTTCTAATGATTTTTGAATTTTAGGAACTTAAATATTATCTTCTGTAAAAAAAATTTGTAAAACTAACTCACGTTAATGAAAAAATACCATCATGACTCAATTTTGATTATGTAGGAGATGTTGAATACCAAACACGATTCTAATGGGTCTTAACTTGGTAAGCCCAACTTATCTGGGTCATCCTTCATCTCAACTGTGGACACACACCTCCTCATGGTATCACCCCGGAAGCTAGTTTAACACCCATTTATTGTGAGTTAACATGTTCCGAGAGTTGTCCCATAAGATCGATAAAAATGGGCTAGGATTACGGGCTAGTAAAAAAAAATACAATGAAGAGGATAAAATTAGAATTGAAATGTCCCACTACATAATTTTAAAAGAGAATGTCCGAAACTTCGATAGAAATACCAAGTAGAGTAACATTTTTCAAAGCTTGGCTATAAAATTGGAGAATATTCGCACAAGATCGAAATCCATGGAATTCTAAAATATGCTCGGACTTTGACCTTAACAGGTTGTAACATTTAAGTAAGTTAGAGTCAATCTTATGTTAAAACTTATACAAAAAAGAAGATTTAAATTGTTTAAGTTTTAAAATAATTACAAAAAATCGTATAAAAATATTTTTCCAAAAATTACAACAAAGCAAAAAAAAGCAGGGAAAAGCAAAGTTATTTTCACATGATTTTGGATCTAAAAATAAAAATTGTTTATATTAATTATAAGCTGCTAAGTTTTCAAAATATGAAGTAGCTCAGTGGAAGAGTCTCTGCCTAGCAGTCGGAGGGTCTGGGTTCGAGCCCCCATCATAAACAAAATTTTGTATTTCGTTTAAAAATATATGTTTTTAATAAAACAACAACAAAAAAGTTGTTGCTGTTGTTGTTGCTTTCAAATTGCTTACCCAAGTTATTACTTTTCTGCAATTGGTAAGTACTTGCCTCCAATGACATCCCCATGTTAATGTAATGACTTAAAAAGCAAATGAGTAAGTAGTTCGTGTTCAATAGTTTAACTGTTTAACTCATTATTTGGTAATGAAAAGTTTTACTGGGTATGTAATAGTTTTTTTTAAAAGTTCACAAAAATCGCAAAAACATCCATTTACGTATCAAGTTTCAGTAGGGGCTCAAAGTCTACTTAATTTTATACAATTAAATGTAAAAGTCCCCATCAAAAGTAATTGGAGTGATATAAATAACGTGAATTAAAAAAGGCCTCACAGTGTGTAGCGTCCGTCACAGAAATAAAGTTTTTTTTTTTATTTCACTAGTGCAATTTTTCTTTTTTCTTCGATTGAACTTGGTTCGCAAAGAGAACTTATAGTATGCTTTTAGGCTAAAAATATTTAGATGTTAATATAGCATTTTACAGAATAATATGTATAGGAAAGTGTGTAGCGTTCGTCACAGTATATATTTTTTACATGTCTGTCTTATTCATAAAGCAATTACACTGTCTATATCCACAGATTAAATTTAATATATTAAGTGTTAAAATGTATACAGTGGTGCAAATTTGATGATTTTGATATTTGATTTTTTTTTTTGGATTTTTGGGACACTCTAACAGCTAGCCGCAGAATTCTTGGGAAGAAAAATAAGATGTAAAAAGTGTAAAACTTTAAATAAATATTTGTATTTAGCCGTTTTATAAAATATTAAATTGTGCCCAAAATCGTATTTTAACCGCGAACATGAAAAGGTAGGAGATGAAATAAAACAAATAAAACCACTTTTTTCACTTATTAACGAATTCCTCAAAAAATATGAAATATGCATTTTTATACCCTTCACCAATAGGTGAAAGGATATTATAAGTTTGTGATTCCGTTTGTAATTTTTTTATTAGTGATCGTAGACCCCATAAAAATTATACCGATCGACTCAAAATCGGGAGGAGAATCGGTTAGTCTGTCTCTCTGTCCGTCTGTCTGTTGAAATCAAGTTTCTGAAGCCCCTGGAGGATGGACCTACATAAATTATATATCAGATTTTAGGAAACTCTCCCGCAATGAACGCTATTAACCCTGCATCACTATCGCCTGGGTGGATTCCACCCAAAGAACTGAACTTTTAAGGAAACTATAAAATTTTTCATGCAAATCGCCCTTTTATCATAATGTAGTCTACCTTTAAACAGGTTTTTCTGTTATTTTTGTTCGGTATTTTAGTGCTCATTATTTTAAAAAATTTCATTATTCGTCGATTTGAATTTCAAAATTATAAAACGCAGCACAAAAAAGGGGTGTATTACACCCAATGATAGTAACGACGTTAGTTAAATATACGATAGCAACGTAGGGTTAAATTTCATTTAAATCAGTTTATAAACACCGAAAATATCGAAAAAATACCAAAAATTTGACGAAAATTTTTGATTGAAAAACACTTTTAAATAACAAGAGAAAAGAGATACTCCTGGTGTATATGTGATAATATATTATATATATATCGGAAATGGTTTCCCAAAGCACTCTGTAAAATTTTATCAAAATCGGTCCATAAACAACTGAGATATCTCAAATTGCCCAAAGTACGCATAAGAGATTGTTTCTTGAACAAATGAAATGCAGAAATAGGAAAAACCATCTTCCTTTTGCACGGACATACATAAGTTTTATATCAGATTTTAGGAAATTCCCCCTCCAAGCACGTTATTAAATTTTATCAAAAGCGGTCCATAAGCAACTGAGATATCGCCAAAACACTACTTGTGATGTACAGCAAATTGCCCAAAGTACGTGTCTATGAAATTTTGTTTACATTTTGTAAGTATTGTTTCAGCGATATCTCAGGTGTTTATGGACCAATTGTGATGAAATTTGACAGCGTTCTTTGTGGGAGGATTTCCTAAAATCTGATATATAAACTCCACAAATCAGATTATGAATACCATTCAAATTGTACCGATCGACTCAGAATCTAAAGGAGAATCGATTTCGCGACGTCCGTCCGTCTGTCTGTTTGTATGTCCGTCCGTCAGTCTACCTTTCTGTCCTTCTTTCTGTTGTAGTTAAGTTTTTAGAGCTCCTGTTTTGTCGATATCTCAGATGTTTATTTTGATGACATTTGATAGCGTACTTAACAGGGGAGTACCTAAATTCTGATGCATTCGGTAATTTGTGGTAGATATAATTTAGTGTTTAAGCGATATTTCAGGTGTTTTGATCGACAATGATGAAATTCAGGGTGAGGCGATATCCTTTAATTTTGTGTAAAATACATATAAGTATACCTTCCAGGAGCTTCACAAATCTAATTTTAGCTGACAGACACACTGCATTTATCTTAATTTTGTGTCTGACTTTTGAACATTATGATAACATTTCAAATTATAGGTAATCTTCCTAAGAAGTCCAAAAATGCAGCTAAGTACATGATATCCGTTCAAAACCTACATATGTATGTATGTATCTCACATATCAACTAAAATTTAATTTTTTTAATTGCAATTGGGAGAAATCCGTTCACGTTTGACAATTGCTCCCGTATAACTTCGGCTAAGGTAATCTCTTAGTAGCTAATAAATGACAAATTATAATAGATACGATAATGGCATTTAGTATAAAGACGTTGTACAATATCGGTATTCAGGGAGATAGCGCCTAAAACGATCTTTCCAGAGGGACAACATTTGACAAAAGTATTTCTGATCTCTTGAAAAGTTCGGTATTGAAAATGGTCGAGCTCGGTTCACATTTAGTGAAATCTCCCATTAACCCCGACCGGGAATCACTTCAATGCTGATAAATTAAATCACGTTATAATTGCACAAATAACTAGAGCAAAACTTTCCACACATCCATCGGGCAGATCGAAAGAACAATACATCCCAAATATTATTAATGAAGTATTCATCTTAATTAGTTAACTAACTTCAGAATATAAGTAAATCTTCAATAACTTTTCCGACAAAGCTGATATCCATCCATTAAAAAGCTATATATTTCACGTATGTATCTAAAACTAAGGGCTCAACTAAGTCAGTAATCAGAAACTATATAATTATCAATATATTCTTACGATTTTCTACCTTACTTTTGGAACACCATTGGTGAAGGGTGTCCAAGATTCGGCAAAGCCGAATATACCACTCTTGTTATTACTAGGACTGATTTGATGAAAATTACAGAAACATGTGTTGAAGAAAAAGTCACTTCAATTTTTTGTAGCGTCCGTCGCAGCACTTTAAAAGCGAATATCTTTTTCCTCCAAAAGAAGTATGTAAATTAACAAACGCCATTCGATGGCACAATCGATGAGCTAATATTCCCTGAAATCTGTGCAAAGATATCTAGTGTAGAGCGATAATGGGATACATTTAGGTACAACATCCGTACAAATGTATCGTCCGTCACGCAGAATTTGCCCATATATTCAAATATTACTTTTCTATTTATAGAAAGAATTTAGCAAACAAAAATAAAACAAATAAAACACATTTGTTCGAGTGGGAATTTCATAAAGAACGTTCCGCACAATTTATTTTCAAGTAAATTGATTTCAAAAAGTTATGAATTGATTAAGTTCATTTTAGCCTAAAATAAATTGTTAAGAAAAACATATCCGGTTGATTTCACTTCCCATTCATATTATATTACAAATTCTTAATGGAGGATATTGAATGGAAAACCTACCACTTTCACATAAAACCATAAAATTTGATATGCGATTATATATTTTTTTTGTTAATGGATAACAACACATTTTGGCATGTTAACAACTAATTTTCTCGATTGACTTAATTTTTCTTCATACAAATTTACTAAAAAAGAACTCTAAAGTTTTCAAAACAGATGCTAAAGAAAGAGTGGGAGGATTGACATTAACGTTAAAATTGTTCATAACGTTAAATTTAATTTGAGTCATTAAAATTGTTGGGTTTTTTAGCATTAACAAAGACAAAATAGTTTTCTTTTAAAAATGACTACAGACCAGAGACATTGAGGAGACATCATTTGACTTTTAATTAGTTTTTCGATTATTGCTATGATAGTTGCATCGAAAAGTTTTTGTTACAAGGACTTTGACTTTAGGTTCGTTCGTTTACGCAAAATTCTATATAAAAAAGCTTAAATTCTGTAAACATTTTTACTACAAAAAAGTGGTAATAAATCTGCATCTTCTAAACTGTAAGTCTGATGGCATCAATCATGTATGAGAGAATTGTTAAGCTTTCTAGAATTTTGCTTTATGATTACCCCGTGAATTATTGTCTCTGAATTACACTGGTCAACAATAAAAATTACTTTGAAGTCCAAATATTAAATTTCGATATATTATGGCCCCCTAAGTACAAAAACACCAAAAATTTAAAATTCTATGGACACAATTTAAGATAAGACAATTTTTTCATATGATCAATAGAGCGCCAGTTATTTTTCAAAGTTGGAATTTATATGTGGCAAACCCTTAGAATAATTAAGTACATGACAAATCGTCAAAAAAATTCCAGAAATACGTCCAAGCTTAAGAGTTTAATGCAAAAACCCGATTTTAACTGTCACCCCGAAACATAATTTCCATTTCTGGATATATATATATATATATATATATATATATATATATATATATATAATTCCCCGACAACATTCCAATTGGAACAAGGGGTACTTCTCTCAGACAATGAGCTGCATCCGATTCTATTTTTAGACTCATTGAAAGGGACCTACGTTTTAACGCCGGCTCCGAACGGCAAATGCATTAGTTAGAGAAGTTTTTCATAGCCTTATACTCAATAACCAGTGGCTAGCTGAGTTATGAGGTGAAACCGCCGCTTTTTTGAAAATTATTTTTTTCAAGTGAGCCTGACAGGGATTGAACTTGGGACCTCTGGTATGCTAGGCGGATGACTAACCTGCTATACCACGGCGGTTCATCCATTTCTGGATGAATTGAAAGTAATAAAAGTAGTAAAACGATGTTGTTAAGGTATTCGTTGTCAACGATGTTAGCGATGATTATCAACTTTGTTGGTCACAGTTAATGCCTTATTGGATATTCTGCACAAGTGACTTATATTTTCTTCTAGAGTTTTTTTTTTTAATTGGCAGATGTAAGCAAATAAACCACAAAAAAAACAGCTGTTTTTAAAGACAACATAACCTTAGCCATTGGTCAAATCAAAACAAATCAAGCTAAAGTCAAGGAAAATAGGACAAAAAAAATAGACTTCACTCAGCAAATTCGTGCACATAATTGTATCAGTCGGACTTTCAAACGAATACGTACTTAGACTAAATTTTCATGCTCCAAATATTTTATACTGACCTTTATTTAATAAATTTTGTTATTTCTTTAAAATTACTAACAAAAACTAATCCATACAACTAAAACTACTCATATATAATTTCGTCAGATTGTTCGTTAAAAGTTAAATCAATAATAGAAAACAAGTAATAAAGTGCTATAATCGGGCAAGCCCGACCATACGATACCCTTCACCACTAAGGGCAAAGGTGTTCTTTTTCCTGTACAAAGACAAATATTTGCTAAATTTTGCCATCATACAAACATATTCTGAAAACTTGTACATGTAAGCTGTTTCCGCCATTTGGACTTATATGAGAGGCAGGGTCATATATGGACCGATTATCTTAAAATTTGGAAAATTGATTACAGTTGTTACAAAATTATGTATGCGAAAAATAAACTTAAAATTCTCATTATCTTTGGATTTACGAGCGTTTTAGTAAATTTTGTCTTATTTAGTGCATTTTGAGAAAAAAGTTTGCATGGGAGCTATGATCAAACGCTGACCGATTTCTACGAAATTTGGTACAGTGATTTAAGTTTACATAAGCAGTATTTGTTTTAAATTTCATGAAAAAATATTGATTTTTTTTAAATATATCAATTAAGGGAAGTGGGATCTATGGGAGGTACCATAAATAATGGACCGATTTTGACGTATTTCCATAGCCATGGTCCCATTATCGAAAAAATGATCAGACTGTCGGATTGAATAAACTTAAAATTCTCATTATCTTCGGATTTACGAGCGTTTTAGTGAATTTTGTCTTATTTAGTTCATTTTGAGAAAAAAGTTTGTATGGGAGCTATGGTCAAACGTGAACCGATTTCAACAAAATTTGGTACAGTGATTTAAGTTTAAATAAGCAGTGTTTGTTTTAAATTTCATGAAAAAATATTAATATTTGTGGCCAATATATCAATTCCGGGAAGTGGGACCTATGGGAGGTACCATAAATAATGGACCGATTTTGACGAATTTCAATAGCCATGGTCCCATTACCAAAAAAATGATCTGTGCCAAATTTCATCAAATTATCTCTAAAATTGCGACCTGTAGTTTGTGCAGCCAGCCAGACGGACGGACGGACATCGCTAAATCGACTCAGAAAGTGATTCTAAGCCTATTGGTATCAGAGAAGAGACTGAATACATTCACAAATGTTGACAGCAACGTGTGCATATTGCTTTTGCATTGCCTACAAAGGCAATAACTTTTTATGCAGATGCCTTCATTCATTCACACATTTTCGTTGATTGTCTTTTTACACACTATTTTATTATTGCACTGCAAGTTAATCAACGAAATAGTTTGATGTCACACTTTAAGTTAGAAAAAATTCGTACGACTCTCTCATGTTTCGTTCTATTCGCAAAGTATTCGTATAATATGTCTGCGTTGTTATTAGTGCTGCCATATGTTTTTCTACGCTTTCATGCTGAATCATTGGGCCCAAATTTTTTTATTAGAAAATTTTTCGATAAAAATATTTTTCTATAGAAAATTTTTTGATTAAAATATTTTTCTAAGAAATATTTTGTTAAAAAAAACTTTCAATAAAATGTTTTTCTATAGAAACATTTTCAATAAAATATTTTTCAAAAAAAAGTGTATTTGCATTTGATCCCAAATCTGTTACATTTATTTATTAATGTAACAGACCAATTTATTGATAAAAAGCCAAAAAATGTTTGCGGAGAAACCAAATTCCTCGACGCGTTTCGATGGTTGGTTAAGCCATCTCTTCAGGAGGATTATCCCCAATTTAGACAGATCGAAAACCTCGCATTATTACTAAATTTACAAACATAACTATTAAGAATTCTGTTCATAAACCAAAAGTAAAAGCGTAGATTATCGACTGAACAAAAACAAACATTTTTCAGTTTTCATCTACCTTCACTTCCCACATTCTTGCTGTAGCCGTCGGCTACTATTTGCAGAATGCTGTGAAGAAGTGGGGGGGGAGGGGGGGTAAGATGTTTTAAAATAAACAAGTTTATTTTAAAAATAAGCTGAATGCATGCAGTTTTATCAAAAAATAACATTTGCATTTGATCCCATATCTGTTAAATTTATTTATTAATGTAATATCCCGACTATTTTGTTATTTTTTGATAAAATATTTTTCTATAGAACAATTTTCAATAAAAATATTTTTCAATAGACAAATTTTCGATAAAAATAGTTTTCTATAGTAAAAATTTTCAATAAAAATATTTTTCTGTAGAAAATTTTTGGATAAAAATATATATTTCTATTGAAAACTTTTTGATAAAAATATTTTTCTATAGAAAGATTTTTGAAAAAAATATTTTTCTATAGAAAATATCTTTGTAAAGAAAATATTTTTGTATAGAAAGATTTTTTTAATAAAAAAAAATTTATACAAAAATTTTTTGATGAAAAAATGTATTATATAATTTTTTTTATAATTATGTTAAAACGAACTACATAAAAAAACCGATTTTTAAATCTAAGGTGCCCTATTTTGAGGCCCGATTGTGCCGCCCCAGTAAAACATATGTTTTGCAAGTTCAAAACTTGATCTCTCCAACACTAACGCGCAACGGTTAATTTCTTTTTTTGCCATCCCAGTGTTTGACGATTTTTTTCTATAAATTTAACGATTTTGCATCCATTTCATCTGGCAACTTGTTGCTTTCTTTTTGTCTTTGCCCACCTATACAACTATAGTTTTGTCTTGTGCACAACTTGTCTTGTAACGCAACTGAAATCATTCATAATATTTCGTAAACATTCACGCATTCGCTATTATAAAATGAATGTTTGAATGTTTTCCTAGTGTATTTGATTGCAGTTATAAACACAAGCAATGCATGCAATATATTTCATTATACTCTTATTTTGTGAATATGCATTGTTTCGTCTCAATTAAATATTGTAAATTGACGACAAGTTTTCATTTTTGTGTGAATACATTCAAAGCAAGAAAACCGCCATTCAATCTCTTCTCTGATTGGTATACTAAAAGGTGGGTCTAAGACAAATATTTGCATGCGTTACATACATCAGTACAAACTTATAATACCCTTTCCACCTATGGTGGTGAAGGATATAAAAATATTATACTTAGAAAAGAATAATGACGACGCGACCTGGAGACACACAAGGAAAAGGAAACAAGAAAAACTATACAAATTTATGTTAAATGCTTTTAAATTTAAATATGTTTCAATTGTTAATAAAGTAAGAAGTTTTTTGCATAGAGATACTGAGGCGGATGACTCTGTGTCAAATTTTGCAAAAAAAAACACTTTTTATTTTTTTGTGGGAAAATCTACGAAAAAAACTAAAAAGTGTATTTTTTTGAAAAATTTTACTTTAAATTTCTGAAAAATAGGACAAGGTACATAAATAATTTTTTGCAGTTATTAAGTACTTATGTATATATCAAGGATTATATAGATTACGACTTCCCAAATAAAAAATTTGAGTTTTCTGCGCATGTTGGATAAATGATGGCACGGAACAGTGAAACATTTTTAATTTTATTCTTTAAAATTCTACTAGTTCAAAATTTAATGGTCAAATTTTTTCTCTAACTTCATTATTTTATTTGGAAAAAAAAAATAAAAGAACGCGTCAAAAGTAAGATTAACTAAAAAACAAACACAATATTGGTTTTTTTCACATTTCCTCACTTGATTTTCATTTTTTAATTTTCTTTCGTTGTTTTGCTTGCTACTTACACACTTACTATTTTCTTCAAACTTTCAAAGAAGATTTTTTAGCACTTAAAGCTTTCTGTAACACTCCACTCACGGTTTTTAAATTAATAATTATTTTTTTGCACTATATTTTTCAAACTTGAGAACAGTAAAACTGCGTAATCAGTTTTTTACCTGGTCTTTGATTTTCCTTTTTAAAGGACTTCAAAGTTTTAAGGACATACACATTTAAATACATTATTTAAAATATATGTACATCCAGTTTTTTTTCTAGCAACATGGGTATTAAACGAAAGAAGACGTTCCACGTATTCTGAAACTATTTTTGAAATTGGTCCTCTAGGATGAAATTTAAACAAAAATGTCCTTTGAAAATTTTGCCTTTTTATATCCTTGATATAAATTAAATGTAAATAGAATTAAATCTAAATACAGTACAAGATGTAAAAATATAGCAGACGTTTGCATATTTGGGTTGTTTTTAACCAATGGTGAAGCGAAATATTATACAGATACGATGGCGTCGATCCAAAAAGAACTAGGCAGAATTTTGGAACAATAACATTTTTAAAATTATATCGTCCTTGCACTAAATTATATCGATATTATTAAATGGTGCCAGACAAATATTTCATTATTTATTAAGATTTAGGATAACTTAAAATGTTATTTCGCTAATTAAGGTATTACAATATTTTCGTATTGTCTTAATTTCAATATTTCTTCTTATTTAAGTTATTCAATTACGCTTTTATTCTGGAAACTTTTTGCACTAACAAATACTTAGAAAATAATGTAATAACTTAATGATATTATGACAACATTCTCTAAATAATTTGGAATAATTTATTGGAAATAATTTGGCATAGGACCTTATAACATTTAAGAAAATGACATCATAGGAATGTATCAAAATATTTAGATGTTTAATTAATTTCTTAAGAATTTTGATATAGGTGGGTTGCTTCTTATTTTTATACCCTTCACCACCATAGGTGGAAAGGGTATTATAAGTTTGTGCTGATGTTTGTAACGCATAGAAATATTTGTCGTCCTTTTAGTATACCAATAGGCTTAGAATCACTTTCTGAGTCGATATAGAGATGTCCGTCCGTCTGGCTGGCTGGACGGCTGGCTGGCTGGCTGGCTTGACCCCCATGTAAACCTTGTAATCAAACTACAGGTCGCAATTCTAAAGATAATTTGATGAAATTTGGCACAGATCATTTTTTTGACAATGGGACCATGGCTATTGAAATTGGTCAAAATCGGTCCATTATTTATGGTACCTCCCATAGGTCCCACTTCCCGGAATTGCTATATTGGCCATAAATATCAATATTTTTCCACGAAATTTAAAACAAATACTGCTTATGTCAACTAAAATCACTGTACCAAATTTCGTTTAAATCGGTCCACATTTGACCATAGCTCCCATACAAATTCTTCTTTAAAAACGCAATAAATGAGACAAAAAATCACTAAAACACTCGTAAATCTAAAGATAATGGAAATTTTGAGTCTATTTTTTGCATACATAATTTTTGTAACAACTGTAATCAATCTGCCAAATTTCGAGATAATCGGTCCACATTTGACCCTAGCTCTCATATAAGTCCAAATGACGGAAACAGCTTGAATATATAAGTTTTGAAAAAATGTTTGTATGATGGCAAAATTTAGCAAATATTTGTCTTTACACAGGAAAATTAACACCTTTGACCTTAGTGGTGAAGGGTATTGTATGGTCGGCTTGACCGACTATAGCGCTTTCTTACTTGTTTTATACATGATTTTAGAGAAAACAAATAAATATTTATCATCAAAAATTGCTTTATTTCTAACCAAATTTTCTTAGTAAAGATTAATATATATCATACATGGGCATACTGCATTACTTTTTTACTGCAGTAAGCGTTTCAGTAATCAGTAAATGTTTACTGATTACTGAAACAAAAAATCAGTATTCAGTAAATTTTATTGATTACTGAAAAAATAAATCAGTATTAATTTTACTGAATACTGAAAACTTTCTTCAGTATTCAGTAAATTTTACTGATTACTGAAGAAAAATTTCAGTAATCAGTAAAACTTACTGATTACTGAGAAAAATGTTCAGTATTCAGTAAATTTTGGTGTTAATTTTACTGATTACTGAAAAAAAATCAGTAATCAGTAAATTTTACTGAATACTGCAGTATTTTTTACCGCTTAATGACTAGATTGCAGTATCTAGAGTTTTCAAAAAACTATTAAACAAAAACTTTTTTTACACAGAAGTGTCATTGTAGACAAGTACTTAGTAAGTAATGGTTCTTCAAAAAGCCCATCTATGGTACTTGCCTTATTAAATTACAAATAGGGAGTAAAATAACCCAGCAAAACTTTTGATTACCAAGTTATAAGATAAACAGCTAAAATACTGAATACGAACTACTTACTCATTAGCTGTTTAAATCCTTACATTAACATGGAGGTAAGTACTTACCCACTGCAAAAAATTAGGGACTTGAGTACATAAACAAAATTCCCACGACATTCCAAGTGGAACAAAGGATAGTTCTCTCAGACAATAAACTGCATCCGATTCTATTTTTAGACTCATTGAAAGTGAACTATGTTTTTTTCTCCGGCTCCGAACGGCAAATGCATTAGTTAGAGAAATTTTACATAGCCTAATACTCAATAACCAATGGCTTATTTTTTAAAAATTTATTTTTCAAGTGGCCGAGGATCGAACTTGGGACCTCTGTTTGTTTGCACAAGAGGGTTTGTGACCTTTTTTGGTATCTAGATACGTTCAGATTACACTGGTGTGTTCAAAAAAGTTGTTTTGCTTTACGGTGGCTATTATTTTACAAAATATAGTGTGAGAAAAATCAGGATTTCCAAAAAGTTATGGTAAAAAAATTGTTTCTTTAACATTTTTAAAATAGACAAAGATGAAATATTTTTATATAATAAAATTTTATTAAGAAATATTTTCCATACTCTTGGCTACATTTTTGCCCAACATTATTAAGCGATATTTTTAAGTGCTGATTAGCTATTTGGGAAAAACTGATGACACATTTTTTTGGCATCATGCTAATATTGGGAAACTTTGGTGGCCAATAAAAAAACGGTCACTAAACTGGACAAACTGAGCATAGGGTTTTACAACGATTTAATAGAAGAATAGGACCCATATAGTCGCTGCGTTGAATTTTTTAAAATATATTCATTTGTTGTATAGTTTAGTTCTTGTTTTTTTTTAATTATATAATTAAAACCACCGGATACTGCATTCAATAATCAGTAAATTTACTGAATACTGACAATTTTTTCAGTAATCAGTAAAATTTAATAAATACTGACAATTTTTTTCAGTAATCAGTAAAATTTACTGATTACTGAAATTTTTTTCAGTAATCAGTAAAATTTACTAAATTCTGAAATTTTTTTTAAGTAATCAGTAAAAATTACTGAATACTGATTTTTTCTTTCAGTAATCAGTAAAAAAAAAAAATACTGAAAAAGTACTGGTACTACAAAGTGCCCATCTATGATATATATACTTTTGGAATTTTCGAAACACGTTTTCCATTCCTTTTAAGTTATCAAAAAACATTCAGTTCTGGGATTATCCAAACTCAAAACAAATTAGGGATAATGACTTGATTCAAGTGAATATATTATGAGAGTGATATGAATACTAAAATGAATTTGATTTTAAAATATGGAATTAGAAATTGACCTTTTAGAACCTGTGGTTTAAATGTTGAATTTCACAACAAATTTTTAAACCAATCTAACAAATAACAATTTCTTTTAACTATTATATTAGCTCCTTAATATAATTCCAGCCATACAGACACTTTTGACTCCTAGCGTCCCACTATTTGAAGTATCACACATTTATACCAGATAAGAAAGCCGGATCTCGCAGAACTCTTAGTAAATGTTATAACTTGTTAACTAGAGGTTCTTAGGCGAAGTTCAGGGTTTTCTCCGAAATTATACAGCTAAATATCAAATGATGTAATCTTATCAATATAGCATTTTTAGATTATGAAACTTTAGATACCAAAGTTATAAATTGCTGGGATTAAAAGGGTGTTTTGTATTATGAACTGTTGAAATCAGGTCACACGATCACATACAATCTGTACCGAATACAATCGATTCTTTTAAAGAGAAGTATCAACTAAAAACGACTAAAATATTCGACCAGACACGAGTCCACATGTTTTAAGAGCGGTCAGAAACTATTGGAAACATAAAAATTGAAGTTTAGTCACACCCGACTTATAGCCCAGACCTTAACAATTTGTTTCAAGGTATCAGATATTAGCTACCAGGACGATAGGAAAAGGTAGTGGTTGGTGGGGCAATACTTTTAAAGGAAGCGTACTACCAAAAATTTCTAGAAATTTTACTTCTACATATGATTAATAAATGTATGTGATTGTTTAACTATGTTCAGTAGGGTTATAACTTTTGCAATTTTTGCGAATATCAAATTCTTCATCGCATAGTTGCAAAGACAATAAAAAATATTGGGTTATTGGTTAAACAAGTTTTCGCACCAAACGCTATAAAGTTTTGAATTAAAAATTTTCTCCTAAGTTTTCAAAATTGGCATTTAATAAAAAAATGTATAATTTTTTCTAATAATTTCATGAATATAACACGTACTTTCCATTTGTACGATAAAATGCGCGAAAAATATCGCGATATTATGGAAATTAAAAAAAATAGTTTTTGAGGAGCTTTAGAAATTGCATTTGGTGCGGAAACTTTTTTAGCTAAAATGGTCTAAAAAAAAATTATTTTGTGCAAAAAAGCTATAGCCCTAATGTTCAGTTTTATTGTCTGACTTTCATATTGAATTTGTCACTTTGAGAAAACTCCTGGAAATCTGTAAATTTCTGTTACATTTAAGAATTTAAGGTCATGCTAGATATAAAATTAAGTTAACATTTCAACTTTTATTTCGATTTTTTAAAGCAAAGCATTAACAATGGTTTCATTTAATCTGACTTTGTAATTACCCAGCAAAACTTTTCATTACCAAGTAATGAGTTAAACAGCTAAACTATTGAACACGAACTACTTACACATTCACTGTTTAAGTCATTACATTAACATGGGGATGTCATTGGAGGCAAGTACTTGCCAATTGCAGAAAAGTAATGACTTGGGTAAGCAATTGGAAAACAACAACAACTTTTTTTGTTGTTGTTTTATTTAAAAAAATATATATATTTTTAAGCGAAATACAAAATTTTTTTATGACCCCATGTGGGCTCGAACCCAGACCCCTACGACTGCTAGGCGGAGACTCTTCCACTGAGCTACTTCATATGTTGAAAACTTAGCAGCTTATAATTAATATATACAATTTTTATTTTTAGATCCAAAATCATGTGACAATAACTTTGTTTTTCCCTGCTTTTTTTGCTTTGTTGTAATTTTTAGAAAAATATTTCTATACAATTTTTTGTAAATGTTTAATGCATTTAATAAAAAATAAAGAAGTTTTTTTTATTTTATTTTAAAACTTAAATAGTTTAAATCTTCCTTTTTTGTTATATAACATTGACTCTTACTTACTTAAATAGCCTATAGTTACAACCTGTTAAGGTCAAAGTCCGAGCATATTTTGGAATTCCATGGACTTCGATCTTGTGTGACTATTCTCCAATTTTATAGGCCAAGCTTTGAAAAATGTTCCTCTACTTGGTCTTTCCATGGAAGTTTGGGACGCCCTCTTCTAGCATTAGGTGGTGGAACATTTTAATTTTATCATCTTCATAGTAATTATTTTTTCTAAGAAAGGGTTACTAGCCCGTAATCCTAACCCACTTTTATCGATCTTATGGGACAACTCTCGGAACATGTTGGCTCACTATATTAATGGGTGTTAAACTAGCTCTCCGGATGATACTACGAGGAGATCTGTGTCCACAGTTGAGATGAAGGATGCCCAGATAAGTTGGGCTTACCAAGTTAAGACCAATTAGAATCGTGTTTGGTATCCAACATCCCTCTACATAATCAAAATTGACTAATGATGGTATTTTTTCATTGCCGTGAGTTAGTTTTCCATTTTTTTTACAAAAGGTAATATTTAAGTTCTTAAAATTAAAAAATCATTTAAAAAACTCTTTTAATAAAACAAAAATTAAAAAAAAAAATTGTTGGTCTTGGTGGGATTCGAACCGGGGCCATTCACTTTAAATTACCATCTTAATTACAAATAAGTACTTCTGTAATAACTTATTAGTTATTCGGAGGGTATGTTGTAGTCATTACAAGGTAACCATTTACCAGAGTACTTGCCATTACCAAAGTTTTGCTGGGTAATTTCCGATTTTACTACAAATTAATTTAAATACTTCAATTTACATAAAAATCACGCATAAGCCCACACAATTTTATGACCTACAATGAAATCGTACAACCATACAACCATTTTTTAAATATTTACTCTATACTTATTTAGTAAAATCTCAACAACATGACTTTCTTCACAGATGACGTTAACGATTTTTACATTTAACAACAACAAGGGGGCAAATAAGTCATAACGTCTATCAGACAGAAAGATGTCCACAATGATAATTGTAAACGAGTGGTATATGAGGCCGAAGAAAGCTAAAGCATAGTTAGTCCTTTCAAAATAAACAAAAATGAGTCAGTTAAAATTTAATAAAATAAATGTACATATGTATGTATTTGAATTGTCATTCTCGACATCAGCTTTGAGATATTTAAGACAGAAATACTCGTACATTAAACAGAATTCCCATGGTACCATTTGGTTTATCATACATCCTTTCATCCATCATCATATATACACAAACCAACAACCGATGTTAATGTCATTCTTTAAGTCTGCATGTTCAATAGACCGGTACAAAAAGTGTTTAGTTGGTCTAGAAGGGTTCAAATTATTCTTCGTCTTATTTCCTCTTCTTTCCGGTGGATTATACGGCCTCAACGAAATCTCCATATTCATTTAGATTGCTTGCTAAATTTATACCCACCATCAAAAAGAATAGGGGGTATATTAATAATATTAGCTCAAAAACCAAAATTAAAGTATATTCTAAATCCTTATGAAATTCTTAAACGATTGAGCTATGTAAGTCTATCTATTGAAATCACGATAACGCTTAAACGAAAGGAGCTAGCTCATTGAAACTTAGTAAAGACATTCTTCATTTTTTAGAAAATTTTGGTATTGAAATTGGGCAAAATCGGTTAACATATGACCATAGCTTCCGTATAACCTCGTCTAGGCTAATCGCTTATTTGCCAATAAATAACAAACTGTAATAGCTGTGATGATAAAATTTAGTATTTAGAAGTTTTACATAAGCAGTAGGCAGCATATACAATTTCATCAAAATCGATTCACATTTAGCCATAGCTCCCAGTACTCAATAGCTTATTAATGTAAAACTAAACTAGGATTAACCTAGGGAAAGTAAATACCAAGAAAACCACTAAGATACTTTTAAATGTTCAACTATAAAGCGAATTAATCCAAATATTTTACCAACAAGTGCAAAAAATGTTTTCGAATTCGGTCCACATTTTGAATTAGCTGCATCCTAGTAGAAATATGATATAAATTTCTAAATTTAACGCAACTAATGGAGGATATATAAGATTCGGCACATCCGAATATAACACTCTTACTTGTTTGACTTTGTCGGCATCTACTAGAGAACCTGATATCTAAAATGTAACAATCAATTTAACAATGTGAATATGCTCCGTCATGTTTTTTGATATAGAAGGAGGTTTTAATAACATAGAGTCAGAGACTTTTATAGCACTTGCCTAAATAGAGGATGTGATCAAAATGTAATTCTTACACAACGCCAGATACAATCAGAATTGGCTGGATCTGTTCTGGAAGCTGTTGCCACTAGAGGAAAGCCGCAAGGAGGAGTTATTTCACCAACTTTGAGGATCCTTACACTTAATGAAATTTTACTTTAACTAACCAATGCAGGAATTAATATAGTAGCATATGCCGATGATCTGGTTCTTCTAGTAAGGGGTAAATTTCCAAATACGCTTGCGGAGATAATGGAGCAAGCAAAAATGCTGCTGAAGTGGGCGACAAAATGCAGTCTTAATATAAATGCATCAAAAACAGACATAGTTGTTTTTACGAGAAGAAGACTGCCTTCCTTCAATTTCTCAAAACTTGGAGGAAGATCATTAGAATTATCGACTAAAGCCAAATGTTTGGGGGCAATATTTGATCACAAGCTTAAATGGATACCAAATTTAAAGGAAAGAGTCAACAAATGCTACGCAGCAATGTATTCTACTGCTACGGCTGCAATGTGCAGAATCTTGGACATGGATCCACTCTATTTTATTTAGAAATTAGACTTAATCATTTGTTAATTGGAGAAAGGGGTCACAAATCTCTAATTAACAAATTTGCCTGTGTGGATATCAGAACAGACTACATAACTTCATATGCAAATTGGGATAAGGATATTGTGTCAGTTATACCGCCTAGAGAAAATTGGAAGTCTATTAATAGAAATATTTAAAGGATAGAGATGTATACAGATGGTTATAAAAAGAAACTGGGGCAGGTTGTGGTGTCTTTTATAAAAAATTAGACATAAAATATAGCTGCAAAATAAATAACGCGTGTAGCAGATTTCAAGCAGAAGTTATGCGGTGTCTGAAGCAGCAAGATTAATATTTATGAGACCGATATATAAAAGCGATATCACTATATACATAGATAATCAAGCTACTATCAAGGCACTTTGTAATAGGAATATTAGGTCTGATGTGGTCAGCCGTTGTCGCAGAGAACTTGGGGCTCTCAAAGAACAACACGTTTTAAAACTGTGCTGGTCATTAGGCCATTATAATATTCAAGGAAACGATATTGCCGACGAACTGGCCCGTGCTGGAGCAGATATGGATATAAGTAATACTTCTGAAGATGTATACCCTGGACTTAACGTTATTTTCTACAACGTAAGACAAAAAATCAAGGCAGAAGCTGATGCATTGTGGTGTGGGTCATGTGGTTGCGATCAAACAAAAACTTTGTGGAAGCAAAGTAATATCAATCTAGAAAAACTAAAAAACTTGGAGAAGCATGAACTTAGAATGTTAGTAGGTATTATTATCGGATATAGTAATCTTAAATACTTCCTAAAGAAATTGGGATTATGTAATGATGATATCTGCAGGTGGTGCAACGAGTAAGAGGAGGATACTTTTTACTTTCTCTGTTAATGCGTTGCACTGTCGCATTATCGATTTAAACGTTTTGATTCTTATTTCTTTCAGAACCTAGAAGAATTAAGACAAGTGGATCTCATCACATTGGTTAAATACATAAAGTTAACTAAGCTATATGATTTCTTAAGACTTACAGTGATAGTAAACGCGAAATAATAATGGAAGCTAATTTTACTGGAGATAAAATTAAACGCACCTGAGGATCATTCTGGATCAACTTATGGTCTTGTGAATTCTCCCACAATCCTGTGGGATCCTCTTTATAATCTAATCTAATTAAAATGTAAAAATATGGTTAATGGAGATCCTTTCACAGCGTTATACACAATTAGAAGCACCGATTCTGAATGTGGGATAAATCAATCGAGAGAAGACTGGAAGGTTATACACCAGAAATAGATATATACGCATACGGTTCAAAAAAGAGTCTGGGACTGGTATTTTCTGTGAAAAACTAGGAATAGGCAGAAGCTAATATCTATGATGCTGATATTTAAAAGCAATATCCCGATACTGAGGATCAACACATGTGGTCTAATGCCTAATCTTACTGCTTCCTTTAAGATCTTCTAATATAATCTAATCTGGAGAGCCTGTCTACACATTTAAATTGATTGTTTCCATAGAGTAGTTCTTCTTTCTTTTTTTGATTTCTACACTAAGAGAAAAATGACGATCTGATTTCAAGAAAAAAAATCTACAATATAAGATTGCGAAATCTTGAATTTTCAATCTTGAAAATATAGCCAGTAAGATTTATATTCTTAAATTTAAGAATAAATTCTTAGTTATGAGAATACAATCTACAAATAAACATGTAATTTGTTTGCTTTTAAGATTTTAATCCTATTATAAGATTTTAAGTCTTAATTTTAGATCGTATTCTTTATTTTAAGATTATGGTCTTGATTTCAAGATTTTATTCTTATTTTGAAGATTGTAAGTTCCAATCATAAGATCGTATTCTTGATTTTGTAGATTTGTGTGCTTGTTTGAGGGAAATTTCTCAGTATTTTGTCATAAATTGTAATCCGCCGACCAAAGTAGTTGCGAAAAAGTGAAAAACTAATTTTTTGATAAAAAAATATAAATTGAATAAGAAATATAAATGGAAAACCTTAATCCGGATGAAGTGATCCTTTTAAATATTCCAATAGAAGGCAATTTAGTTCCGGTATGTGATGGGGAGTATGAATTGAACTGCCCTTCACAAGAAATTTCATCAGATTTCTCGGACGATGACGCGTTGCTGAACAATTTTTTGAAAGAATTCGATCTGGAATGCATTTTTCCGTACCTGCAGCCTAAGTTTTTCCTCATATTTATAAATACATAAGTAAATTTCTTTATAAAAAATTATATTGATTTAATTTGTTTCAGGCTCAAATGTAACTTTTAGAAGTCTGCAGTATATGAAAGCAGATGATGTAAAGGAAGCCATTCCACCCTTAGGACTTCGAATGGAGTTTCGTGAAAAATTATTTGTCTGGAAAAAGAAACAGGTTTTAATATTTTAATATTTTTTTATTTAGAAAGTAAATTAAACCACTAATAGTTTTGTCCTTTAGTTTGAAATTGATGAAGATACACTTTCGATGCCGTCGAAGGTAGGTCAGTGGCTACAAAAATGTACGGATGTAACTTCCACTCCATCGTCTTCTGTAAATGTGGAAGTTAATAAAAAAGTGTTTGACAAGGTAAAAGTATTAGATAATTACTTAATACATTAAAATGTGTACAAAACATAAAATATTTTCGTTTATTTATATAGGATTTAGCTTCATTATTGAATGAATCAGTAAGTGGCAAAAACATCCTAGAATTTTATGCTTCACACAAAGATTTAAACAATAACTATCATGATGAGCTGATCCAGATTATAGTACATCAAATTCTAAAAAAGGATCTCGCACTTCATCCTCACGATTTCCAAGATATATTGACAGAAATATGCACACTTTTTCCAACGGAAGATGAAGTCAAGGTATTTTTAGGATAACATTTTTTACTAACTGCCTATAATCTAAAATAAATCAAAATTTTAAAATATAGGAATACTATTACATTCCTCGAAATAATGGGAAAACATATCTTAGGCCCAAGCTAATATAATTTAAGTATTGAAGTATTACTGTTGCGTTTCGTTTTTTTATGGTTTCATTGTTGTTTTTTAATAAATGTCTATATTATGCTGGTCTAAAGGATGAAAAGTTGGTCCTTATGGGTCTTATTTTGGTACTTAGCATCTAGATCTTGACGTGATTACTTATAGATGTGAAGGAACAAAATAAGATCATCCAAGAGCAACTTTTAATATTTTGTACCAGTTTAAAAAAGATATAATAAAATATGTGTTTTATTTTAACACTAAATACGAATATTATAATAAGAAAAAACGTGCTGATAATAAGATTTTCTGCTTGAAATCGAAACTTTTTCTGCTTGAAAGTAGAGTAAATGCGAAAAATCTTATTTTAAGAAAAAAAATCGTATTTTTCAAGATTGTAAGATCGCAATCTTGAAAAAGTTCTAAGAACAAGATCGATAATTAAGAATGCGTTCTTATTATTTAAGATTATGTTCTTATTAATTAATAGTGCATTCTTAAAAATTAAGAATTTAATCTTAATTAATAAGAACACATTCTTAGTTATCGATCCTGTGCTTAGATTTTTTTTAAGATTGCGATCTTACAAAGAATCTTAAAAAATTAAGATTTTATTCTCAAAATAAGATTTTTCGTATTTACTCTACTTTCAAGCAGAAAAAGTTTCGATTTCAAGCAGAAAATCTTATTATCAGCACGTTTTTTCCCTGAGTGTAGGTGTGTCGGCATTTAGGTCTTCGTTTGATATAGAATGTGGCCACCAGACCTTTATATTTTTTTTTTGGGGGCACTTGTTGCCAAATGTTTAATGCGCTAAAGATTTACCAACAAGTGTACTCTTGAGTACCTACGTTTTTTATTAGACATTCTCTTGAGTACTTACGCCATTAAGCTCTTTTTCGAAACTGAAATTTGCTTTGAACTGGGCCTTAAGTAACTTTAAGTGGTTCTGTTTAAATAAAAAGTATATATGGTTTAGTTTTATGTAAACATAAGTTGTTTAAAAATAATGACTTTATTTTTTTAAGGTCAACATTTATACAGCTTAGGTGAAGTTAAGCGAAATCGTCATATGATTAAAGCAAAATATGAATATGTACACAAAAATTAGTGTACATAAGTTGTTTTGATCAATGCAATATTGATTCAAGAAAACTTAAGATAAAAAGTAAACGTATATAACATTGACAAAAACCCGAATTTTTTAATACGGACTAAACTCATTTAAGCGCCTTTGCTTCTGCAATGCAATAAACGCCTTAACTCAATTCTCTCTTATGTCGATTTAAGCTACTCTTTCATATTGCCACAGATATAGTCTATGAATACTAATTGCAAGACTGTTTCCTCTCCTCTTAATTGATCAAAGTTAAGCCCAAACGTGTTTATGTGATCAAGGCAATAGCAGTTTGGGCTAGGACCTACTAAGATCTTCTAGCCAATCTTTAGGCAATTATTCTGTCTCCCATTTTTTAGCAAATGGTTGATATTTCATCCAAATTAGGAACCCATTATTTTCCCAATTTAAAATTTTAAAGCTGTTTTCGGAATGGGGTCCAATTATTCGATTAAATTAAATTTTCTTTAATTAATAGTTTATGGACCAGTCTAATGTACAATAGAGTTAATCCATGTCAAAACTGCAAAAGATTTTAATTATACAAAATTTTTAACTTGAGCTCGTTATAGGCGATGTTATGTGAACACAAATATAACTATCGACTTTTTATTAATATTAAAGTTTTTTTTTTTACTTTTATTTTTTTACTTTTATTATCAAATAATTGTTTTGTCACTTTTTATCTGGATTTGGCTAATAGTTGGATAACATTTGTAGCATGATTTAATATTTATTACACATTTGATAACTTTACGACATACGACATTGAAATACTGAAATGCTTATTTAAATGATAAAATAATGAAGACAGTTTCTGGGGTTTGTCATGCTTAAAACATTAACTAACTGCCAAGACTTCTAGCCATTGTCCACTTCACAAACACTCTGTTAAACTGATTTAGGATAAAAATTTAAAATGCAATTTTCAAATCAGGTAGGATGGTGCCATTGTCTTGGAAGAAGAATTTAATATGCATTTAAATTTGCAATATATGTTGTTAGATCAGCAAGAAAACAAACAGGCAGTGACCATAATATAGTCAGTCGAACTTAAATATGCTAAAATTTTCAAGAGACTATTTTTTAGAATTTCGAACAAATCTGGGGGTTGGAGTGAAACGTATTTCTTCAAAAAAAAATTTCCCATATAGAAGGTGGCGCAAAAGTAATCCTCCTATCAGAAAATGCTATAAATTTTGCGATTGGCCCCTAATGTCAATTCTGTTTTGACATTTGTGTAGTAAACACTTGCGAAATACACATTAATAAACAATGTTACTCTACACTGCTCCAGAACGCGGAATATTGGTGACTATTGCTGATGTAGCCGAGTATGTCATGGAAGCGCCGTCGACATCGACCAGACGACGTGCCACGCAAATGGGTATCAGTCGACGCTCTTTACAGCGAATTTTGGTAAAAGATTTGAAGATGTTTCTGTACAAAGTCCAGACGGTGCATCAGCTGTTAGCTGCTGACCGTCAATCGCGTCTAACATACGCTCAAGCCATCCTTAATCACCACCAAGAGGAAGATGATTTTTCATCAAAAATAATCATGAGTGATGAGGCCCATTTCCATCTTAGCGGGTACGTAAATAAGCAGAATTTACGCTTCTGGGGCACTGAAAATCCGCGTGTAACCCACGAAGAGCCATTACACCAGCTCAAAGTCACTGTATGGTGTGCTGTTATCGCTGGAGGAGTCATCGGACCTTTTTTCTTCGAAAACGTCGCGGCCCAAACGGTTACTGTGAATGGTGAGCGCAACAGAGCAATGATTAACGAGTTCTTTTTGCCGCAACTTGATGAATTGGGATTGGAAAACATGTGGTTCCAACAGGACGATGCAACGGCACACAGCAAGATCGCCTGATTTGACCGCTGCAGACTTCCTTTTGTGGGGCTTTTTGAAGTCGAGGGTTTATGTCAACAAGTCTCAGACTCTTGCAGCTCTTAAAGACAATATACGTCAAAAATGTGAGGACCTATCGCCGGAAGTTTTGGCCAAAGTGATGGAAAATGCCATAAAAAGGGCTCAAATGACAATCAACTGTGGCGGCGGAAATTTACATGATATCTCGATTCTCGACTTGATGTAAAAAAAAATTAAAAGACCAAATAAAAATAATCCACAAGAAGAATCAAAGCCTTTCATTTTTTTTTATTTTTTTATTACAGACAAAAAACATCGGAAGGTTATTTTTGGGCCTCCTTGTAGTTAATTGGCGCTTTTATACACGTATTTAAATAATTTTAGATTTTTTAAGTTTTAATTAAAATTGCCTTTAAGGTTTCGATGTTTGTATATGGCAAATTTGTTTTTCAAATGAGTTGTACCTTTCAAGATTAATTACAATATTAAATAAATGTTTGAATTAATGAATCATAAACATGTCAAATGTACATTCGACTGTGCCGATTTTTAGATATCATACACCAATTGTGTTGAAACTTATATAATTAATAAAATAAAAATATGTCACTTATTATTTTACAATATTATGTGGACTCGACATAATTGGTTCTAACAATGTTTTTTTTTTTTTTGTTCTAATAAAATCAAAAATTTCTACTAATTTAAATAAGAGTTCGAATAAATAATTCCAAAATGTTTTTATACCCTGGTGAATATACCCTTTCCACCTATGCATAGGTGGAATGATAAAGGTCTTAAACCAACTTCTTAATTGTGAAAAGTTTTTAAATTCACTTAAACGTATATAAAATTCCCTTTCTGGTGATGTATAACAAATTTAACTTTTCTGATTTTGGTATAATAACATCGGAATAAATTGGCAAAAGTTGTACTCACCCAAAGTTATAGAATAAATATACCTAGAAGGCCGACAAAATGTCAAAGTACACCTGGTACATGTCAAAAGTACGGATCAGTTATATGGTATCGGTAAGCCTAAAAACAGCTTTTACTTTCCTTAATGAATACAAACAGTTGCACAAAAAAGTATGATATGATGGGACGAAAATTTTCTTCAAGATTTTTACCGTAATTTGAAAACATTTTCTTGAGAAATCCATCTTTTAAAATATATAATGATTACTTGATTTTAGGATAATTAATTTTTTTTAATACCAAAAATTGCAGCAAACAAAATAAAAAATTATCAGTTTGTAAAAAATAAAACGTGTTTCGACATTAAAATATTGTTGAAATATTATAAAAAATCAACATTTTATGTGTGAAATTCAAAATATTGCTTTGTATTCAAAATTTCGAGGAATTTTTCAAACAAAAATTTGAGTGCAAAAAGCTTTCCTGTTTGTCAAAAAAAAGCTTTTATTTCGTGTACGTGTGATTAAGTACTAAATTTTTAATGGATCAGTTGACGATCTTCTATATATTATTTTTTCCATGCCCAAAGGTTTTACATACCTGAGGTGGGTAACTTTGTTGCACTGTAGAGCCCACTGTGCTATAGGTAGATGTGTCCTACTGATGTTCCAAACTTCGTCAAAATCCTTTCTTATTTTTGAAATCTCTTTTCATCCATTCAAGTGGATTTTGGTATCTTTTTGGTAAAGAAATTTCGTTTTGATTTTTATTATTATTTTTTAACAATTATGTATATAAATGTTAGCTTAAATTTGATAGTTCTTTCGACTCGTGTTTAGATTGAGCAGTTGTTATCAAAAATGTACACTTGACATCAAAAGCGAATTTTTCATTCCCTTCCGTGATTTAAATTCCAAACAGGTAAGATATAAAATGGCCTAATATAGATTTTTTAGGGTTTTTGTCGAAATTGCATACGGAACAACGACCATATAATATCTAATCATCTATTGGTAAAGGGTACAAAAAGTAACAAAATGTTACTCCACAAAATAAAAGAACCAGTCACAATAACAAATTTGAATATTAAATTAATGTCTATGCAAATTAAAAATAATGACCAATTTAAGTTGTAACACATGCCTTAACTGTTGAACGTACTAAAATTTATGTGGATATGTTTTGCCAAATACTAGAAAAACGAAATAATGGCCTAATGCCCTCTTTGAGTAATTTACACCACCCCACAAACATTACATGGCTGTCATGGGTTTTTTTAGACATAAAAACCACAATACGTTCATTTCGGTCAAATGTCAATAGGGACACTTCAACACATACACGCACGAACAGAAGAATGCGAAAAAGCCACAAATAAATCCAAAAATCATTCATGCCTCCCATTTTGTGGCAGCTATAAATTGTTGGCTATTATTGTCAAATTATTGTATTTTTCAGGCTGTGAAATTATTTAGAGTGAAATGGGTATAATTGTTACAAAAGTGGGTTGACAGTGAAAAATTTTGTAATAAATTTGTTTACAAAAATAATAACAACATTTACATATTGCTAGCAACATTCGTCTTTTTAGGTAGCGGAACATTCGAGGGTTGCTATTTATATTTCAGGATTCGTCAATGAACTGATACAGATTTGTTTATATTAAGCTTTAGTGTTTTCAATAGTTTACCGAATTAATTCGTGGCTGTAGTTTCCTAAAAGAAGAATTTCGTAAAGGTCATTTAAAATCGTTCGTTTTTTTCAGAAAAACATTGGTGCTGTAAATAAACTTTTTATACCCTTCTCCACCATAGGTGGAGATAAGTTTGTGCTGATGTATGTAACGCATAGAAATATTTGTCTTAAACCAACGTTTTAGTATACCAATAGACTTTGAATCACTTTCTGAGTTGATTTAGCGATGTCCGTCCGTCCGTCCGTCCATGTAAACCTTGTAATCAAGCTACAGGTCGCAATTCTAAAGATAATTTGATGAAATTTGGCACAAATAATTTTTTTGATAGTGGGACCATGGCTGTTGAAATTCATCAAAATCGGTCCAGTGTTTGTGGTACCTCCCATAGGTCCCACTTCCCGGAATTGATATTAAAAAAAAAATTGATTATTCAAAACGAACATTGCTTTTGTAAACCAATCACTGTACCAAATTTCGTTGAAATCGGTCCACATTTGACCATAGCACCCATTCAAACTCTTCTATTAAAACTCACTAAATAAGACAAATATCACTAGGTCAGGTTAGGTTAGGCAGGCAGCCGATGTAGGTCAGCGTCACTTGGGTCCAAAAAGCGGTCCCTTTGTGTTACCTGCAAGGGATAGACTGGAAGAAAAGAACAAAAGCAATTACTCCAGGCTATCAGTGAGAGGCTGATCAAGCCATCCTGAAGCCCTGATAAATGAGTCTATTTTACGAATGTCAATACTCGCTAGATCCGATAAATCATGCAGAAAAAGTGCCCCCAAAAAGAGAGCCCTAGAGGTCGAGAGGGCGGGGCAGTAACAGAGAAGATGAGTCACTGTCTCCTCCTCTTCTATGTTGTGACAGCTGCGACAGTAGTCATAAAATTGAAGATTAAGTCTCCTGGCATGAAGTCCAAAAACGCAGTGCCCTGTTAGGGTTGAGATAAGATTGCGAAGTCTATGACGGGGTAGAGTTACCAAGATAATTGAACGTTTAGTGTTGTAGGTGGGCCATGTTTGCCTGGATATGGAGCAGTTCGTTATCGAAGACCACTCGTTTTGCGCTGACGCATAAAGTGATTGCCTAATTATTGATTTGCAGGCGGATAGCGGTAAGCCCGTAAATTGGTCGATGCTATCCTGACTCAGGAGAGCACCGGATTTAGCAAGATTGTCCGCGGTGGAGTTACCAGGTATGTTGTTGTGCCCAGGTACCCATAAGAGTTCGATTTTGCAATGTCTCGCCATCTCGTTAAGAGATGCCCGGCATTCGCTGGTAAGAACAGATGTCGTATGGACATTAGATAGGGATTTTATTGCAGCCTGACTGTCGATACAAAAGCGAATATCCCTGTCGTATACTCTGTGGTATCTCAACCATTTGACTGCTTTGTGGATAGCCGAAATCTCGGATTGTAGGACACTGCATTGATCCGGGAGCCTAAAGCAGATTTCCTTCCCAAGCAATGGGATGAAGAAGCCCCCCCCCCCTACGCCTATCTTTGACTTCAATCCATCAGTGTAAACCTCTAGACAGCCATCATCTAACGATGGGGGTTCTCCAGAGATAGTCACAGTGAAGGATTTGTCAAAGATAGGAGTGGATATGCAGTAGTCTATATGTTCAGGGATATTAGTGATTTTGCCCAGGATGGTGGAATGTCCGAGCAATTTGCATTGCTATTAGTTCAGCTGGGAGCCAGTTTAGCATGGTGAAGAGTGCCTTAGATGGAGTAGTTCTTAAAGCACCGGTAATCATTAGAGCGGCAGATCTCAAGATTTTGTTAAAATAGTGCAACTGGTTTGCCTTGGTGAGTGCAGGCCACCAGACCAGCGCACCATACATTAATATAGGCTTAACCACCATGTTGAAGAGCCAGGCAGTGTTAATGGGATTCAGACCCCAGGTTTTGCCAATGGCCCTTCTACACGAATATAGTGCAATAGATGCTTTAGACACCCTAAGTTGGGTGTTCAGGCTCCAGGACAGTTTTGAGTCCAAGATGACCCCCAGGTATTTGGCATGGTCAGTGAGCGAAAGTTCAACCTTGTTTAATTTTGGAAGAGTAAAGGTGGGAATTTTGTATTTACGTGAGAAGAGTACAAGTTCCGTTTTAGTTGGATTGACTCCAAGGCCGTTGGAGACGCTCCATCGATAGAGTAGGTCAAGAGCTATTTCGAGACGTTGTGACAGTGTGTTAAGAAATTTCCCTGACACTGCTATAGCAACATCATCCGCGTATGCGATGGTGTTAAATCTCAGAGAATCCAGTTCAGTGAGTAGTTTATTTATGGCAAGGTTCCACAAAAGAGGTGATAGTACGCCTCCTTGTGGAGTACCTCGACAGGCTACTTTATAAACAGTAGTAGTGCCCATGGTTGAGCAGATAACTCTATAGGTGAGAAGTTTATCTACAAACGAGATAATGGATTTGTCGACCCTTAAGTCCTCCATTGCCGATAAAATCGACTCAGGTCTAATGTTGTTAAAGGCGCCCTCTATATCTAGGAAGGCGGCAAGTGTGAATTCGCCAAACTCAAGAGATTTTTCAATATGACTAACTAATGAGTGGAGTGCTGTCTCAACTGATTTGCCTTTGTTGTAGGCATGTTGTGAGTTGGACAGGAGCCTCGAATCTAATGAAGCACGAATATGAGCTTCAATGATACGCTCCAAAGTTTTAAGAAGGAATGAGCTAAGGCTAATAGGCCTGAAATCCTTAGGTTTCGTGAGCGAGGTTTTACCTGCTTTAGGAATAAAGACAACGTTGCACCTGGTCCAGGATTCTGGTATGTGAGACAGTCTAAGACAGCCGTCATATAGCAGGAGAAGCCAGGGCATTAGGAGATCGGTATTATGTTGAAGATCAGCTGGAATAATACCATCAGGACCCGCAGCTTTGTACGGTTCGAAGCTATCAAGAGCCCATTGGATTCTATCCCTAGTAAGAGGGATGGGGGTGGACTCGAGAATATAGACGTTAGCAGATGTGTCCGCACCTAGAGGTTTGCAACCTGGAAAGTGGGTGTCTAAAAGGACCTCGAGGGTTTCGGATCTGCTTGTCGTCCAATGGCCACTGTCCCTTTGAATATAGGCAGCTACCGTGGGCGATGAGGTCAGGATTTTGCGAAGTCTACTCTTATCGGAGGAACCTTCGATGCCGCTGCAAAAGTTCATCCAGGACTGTCTCTTCGCTTTCCTGACTAGATTTTTGAATTTATTAACGCAGGCTTTATAGGGGAAACAGTTTGCGGTCCTTTTGGCCTCGTTAAAAAGTCGGCGACATTCCTTTCTAAGTGATGCAATGTCGGTGGACCACCAGGGAGGTTTCTTTTTGCCTCTCCTGGTGGTGAGTTTACATGCCTGGTTTGTGGCTTGGTTTAGGGCGTCGGTTAGTACATTAACCGCGTGATCTAAATCATTGCGAGTGCTGATGCTCGGTAAGGAGGGGAGGAGTCGCTCCAGGGTGCCCCTGTGGGTATCCCAGTTTGTCTTCCTCCTGTTACGATAGGGAGTAGCTATTTCCTGTTGTTGAGTTATTTCAAATATCACTAAAACGCTCGTAAATCTGAAACTAGCGACAATTTGAAGTTTATTTTTTGCATACATAATTTTTGTGAAAACTGTTAATTTTAAGATAATCGGTCCACATTTGACCCTAGAAACAGCTTAAATATATCGGGTTATCCATTTTGCGGTTTTAAAAGTAAAGGTGAATAAAACACATATAAAATAATCGCAAGCGACAGGAAAAATATTGATCGTAAGCGACAAAAAATCTTAATTAAACAAAAACGGGGAATGTTTTGGTGCATAACATTTTTGCTACTTTTGACAAACTAATTAAATTTTTTCCAAATGGTTTAGAAGTTATGGTGCAAAGTATTGTATGTAAAGTTTTTTAGTTTCACTTCAATAACTTTTAAGCTGATGGTCGGATTGTGGCGGAGTTTTAGCCAATTTTTAAAAACACAGTGGCCTCTACACTGAGCCAAAGTTAAACACCATTGTATACAAAACCTATTGGTCCGTATAACTTTCGTAAATATATAACTATCGAAAAAACTATTACACATTCGAAAACCACTTAAGAAAGAAAGAAAATATGCTTACTGTACTACGCTATCTCTAATAGTTTTAGAGATATTTAACGGAATGTCGCTTACGACTATTTAAATCTAAGGGCTCGATATAAAATACATTTTTATGTGTGAAACACTACGTCATTTAAATGACAACCACGCGAAATTCTTTTGAGGTAATTTTCGACCACTTTTTGACACATATTGGGCAGTATTTCAGCCATAACTTGATGAATGTTGGTTTTTAAGTGCTCATGAGTTAAAGGTTTATCTCCATAAACACGAACTTTCTCGTACACCTACAAAATTCTAATGGTGTCAAATGACATGATCTTGGTGATCAGTTGATATCGCGACGACGAGAAATTACGCGGCCAGGAAATGTCTTTTGCAATGAAGCCATATTCGTTTCAGTTGTGTGCCATCTGGCACAGTCTTGTTGAAACTACATATTCTCCAAGTCGTATTCTTCAAAAGCAGTTAAAAAAAAACGGTTATCATATGACCGTAACGCTCCAAATTCGCGGAATCGACACATTCGGGTCTTCGGCAAGACTTTCACTTACAGCACTAATGCACAGACCTTACAATATTTGTAACCGCTTCAGTCCTATACTGGTTTCAAAAGTATTTCGACATCTGTCAAACTAATTGGTTAAACCAATTTTTTCCCCTTTTTAGTTGAAAGTCTGACATTGACGAAAAGGGATCGCTTAAGTATCACACAACGCATAAAAGTTATCAAAGTATACTACAAAAATGCTAATTCTGCAACAGCCACATATCGTGCTTAAAGAGGAGATAAGGGTTTACATAATCGTCCACCTAGGCAAGCAATTGGCAAAATTGTGAAGAAATTTTAAAAGACTGGAGCGGTTACATATATTATAAGGCCAAAGACCCGAATGTGTCGATTCCTCGTCGTTCTCAGGAATCGGGACTGTCTTACATTATTGAAGAATACGACTTGGAGAATATGTGGTTTCAACAAGACGATGTCAAAATGTTTGTAAGTAAAACTGCTAAGTCCGGTACAACATTCCATATTTTTATTTTTGAAATAGGAAAAATATAATTTTGAAATATAATACGTTTTTTGTCTCTCCTGTAAAATTTTCTGAAAGTGAGTAAGAAAGTTTTCATATTAAGCCGACGATATGATGAAGAATCTCTGTGGAACGGCTTCACGGTATTTCATTAAACGTAAGGCGATTTTAAATTAATTTTGTTGTTATATTAATGGGTCCTAACTTGTTTATTTAAGTTGTAAAGGGAACAACATTTCGGGGAAAATTTGAAAATCCTTGCCTATTTTGTGTCTTCCTCGTTAGAAAGAATAGGTTCACACTTTTTGAGAAAAATATATTTTCCCTTTCTTAATATTTGATAAATTTAAAAATTTACAGCCCCTTTGTCTACTCTCTCAAATCTATTACAAATTATTTTATACTGTTAGCAAATATTCCAAAATATTTGTTGTGTCAGTAAACAACCATTTACTTGATTTAGGGTTGCCATCATTGAATTCATCTTCCTTCTTTAACAGAAATTTTAAGGTGTTCTCCTACTTTTTTTTCAGTTTTCTCTACAATTTTTTGTATTGCTGTTTGTCTAATCTAAAAGCAACACCTGGATACTATACCACGAGATCTCTGTTAAAATAGATAAATCATGATAACTTAAATATTTTTACGTACAATGTCAAAACTACAAGTAACTTCAGTTCTTAAAATTTGAAAATTCGAATTTGCCAAAAATTATTTAAATGTCCGAAGAAGACAACAAAACCAGAAATGCTTCGTGACACCAGACTGTCACTATTCAAGCTTTGAAAAATTTTCCTGTACTTGGTCTTTCCATCAAAGTTTCGGGCCACCTCTTCTATGGGTACCCTTGGGATCGTTTTCGAATACTAATCTTGAATACCTTATTCTCTCGCACAACATGTCCCAGTCAACGCAACTTCTTCTGTTTAATACGTTTTACTTTGTCGATGTTAGCGTATAACACATTCAATGTCGCTATTCAAAGATTTTTCGTAGAATTTTCTCTCAAAAACTTTAAGAATAGTTTTATCTGCCTGCGAAGGGGCCCATGATTTAGCACCATATAATAACACGGGTAGTATAAGAACTTTATGGATCGTGGATTTGGTTCTTACAGAGATATCTTTATTTCATAGCTGCAAGTATTATTCTACATTTGATTTCGAAACTTATGTCGTTTCGAAGCTAGAGTTCTCATAGTCCAATTTTTGTGGACCATCAGTTTTGTATTGACAACAAGACCCATTTTATTAGATTCATTGACAACAAGACCCATTTTATTAGATTCCTTCTTGATATTTGAAAAGGCGACAGTCACCTCATGCAATGTGCGTCCTATGATTAGATTAGATAGGAGGACCTCACAGAAAACTGTAAGATTATGCACAAGACCATAGGTGTTGATCCATAGTGCGTCCTCGATTAAGAAGCTTCATTTCGAGAAGCATTACCAACATTTAGCACATTTTGTTTTCCTCATTTTGTTTTCACATAAAGCTTCGACAATTTGATATATTTTATCATCTTTAGAGGATGCACGTTCATGCCATTCAATTGGGGAACAAAATAGTCGGTTATCATGGCTCTATACCGGTCTCCATTTATGGTAACTGACTCTCCAGCATTATTTCGGAAAAAGTATGGCCCAATGACTCCACCAGCCCATAAAGCACACCAAACAGTCAGTTTTTGTGGATGTAATGGCGTGTCAAGGGTCTCATGTGGATTCTCTTCACTCCAAATGCGGCAATTTTGCTTGTTGGCGTAGCCATTCAACCAAAAATGAGCCTTATCACTGAACAAAATTTTGCGATGAAAATCAGCATCGAGATCAATCTCATTTTCGGCCCATACACCAAAATCACGACGCATTGCATGGTCTCGCGGCTTTAATTCTTGCACAAGCTGGATCTTGTAAGGTCGCAAGCCAAGATCTTTGCGCAAAATCTTCCATAAAGTTGATGGACAAAGCTCCAATTGCTGTGCACGGTGGCGAATCGATTCATTCGGGTCCTCTTCAACACTTTGCTCTATTATCCGTATTATCACATAGAGTAAACGTAGTGCGAAAACGATCCATGGTTAACCGAATTAATTGCTCTGATGGACGATTATGTCGACCATAAAATGGACGGAGCTTGCGGTAAACTTCGCGAACTGAACCATTATTTTCGAAATAAATTTGCACGATTTGCAAGCGTTGTTCTTTTGTCAACCTGTTCATGATGAAATGGCAAACCAAACTAAATATTAATCACTTGACAGCTGACAAAATGGCCGCCAGTTAAAAAAGTGATGCCAACTTAAAGTTCTATACCTCAATAAAAAACACCCGATACTTATTGTAATTCGTAGCAATATTTGGTTATACTAGTTTTATATGCAAAGAGTCTTTAAAATTAAGAGTCGGAAAACGAAAACCTTTTCGGTGGCGTCATCATCTAGAATAGTTATGCTCCCAAAGGTTAGGTTGGGCAGGTGGCTGATGTCTAGGGAAGCTTCACTTGGGTTCTAAAGTGGTCCCTTTGTGAAAGATAATGATTACTAGACTACAAGTAGAGAATGCATATTTAAGCCAGCCAGTAGCTTCGAAATAAAATAGACACATATTTTACGAACATTTAATAAAGTTCGATAGACCAGATAAACCATGCAGAAAAGATGCTTCAAAATGTAGATGCCCTTACATTTGCAATAGCATATCGATTTGATGAAGTTTAAGTATTCTGGCATGCAACCCAAAAACACAGTGCCCAGTGAGGGTTGTGCACTTTAATTCGTACGAATTATCCAACTAGTAAAAGTTCTTGATTAGTTATGTAAAACTCTGAAGTTAGCGGACTGATTTAGGTCAAAGCTTTAACAATGATTGTCAATGTATACAAGCCTTAAAATTATAGGGTATACACTCTTAGTTTTAGATACATACGTGAAATATATAGCTTTTGAATGGATGGTTATCAGCTTTGTCGGAAAAGTTTACTTATTAATTTGAAGTTAGTTAATTAATTAAAATGAACACTTCATCAATAATATTTGGGATGTATAGTTCTTTCGATCTGTCAGATGGATGTTTGGAAAGTTTTGCTCTAGTTCTTTGTGCAATTTTAATGTGATTTAATTTATCAGCATTAAATCGATTCCCGGTCGGGTTTATATGGGAGATTTCACTAAATGTGAATAGAGCTCGCCCATTTTCAATATCGAACTTTTCAAGAGATCAGAAATACTTTTGTCAAATGTTGTCCCTCTAGAAAGTTTATTTTAGGCGCTATTGTCCTGAATATCAATATTGTACAACGTCTTTATACTAAATGTCATCATCGTATCTATTATAATTTGTCATTTATTAGCTACTAAGAGATTGCCTTAGGCGAAGTTATACGGGATCAATTGTCAAACGTGAACGGATTTCTCCCAATTGCAATTAAAAAATTTAAATTTTTGTTGATATGTGAGATACTTACATACATATGTAGGTTTTGAACGGATAGCATTTTTGAACTTCCTAGGAAGATTACCTATAATTTGATAAATATATAATACATTCTCAAATGTTATCATAATGTTCAAAAGTCAGACACAAAATTAAGATAAATGCAGTGTGTCTGTCTGCTAAAACCAGATTTGTGGAGCTCCTGAATTGTCCCACCCTGAATTTCAACATTGTCGATCAAAACACCATCGCTTAACGCTAAATTATATCTACCACAAATTACAGAATGCATCAGGATTTAGATAATCCCCTGCGAAGGACGCTATTAAACTTCATCAAAATAAACATCTTAGATATCGACAAAACAGGAGCTCCAAAAACTTGACTACAACAGAAAAAAGGACAGACAGGTAGACGGACGGACATGTAGACGGACGGATAAACAAACAGACGGACGGACTGAGGTCGCGAAATCGATTCTTGTGCCGATTCTGAGTTGATCGGTACAATTTGAATGGTATTCATAATCAGATTTGTGGAGTATATATATCAGATTTTAGAAAATCCTCCCATAAACAACGATGTCAAATTTCATCACAATCGGTCCATAAACACCTGAGATATCGCTGAAACAATACTTACAAAATGTCAACAAAATTTCTTAGACACGTACTTTGGGCAATTTGCTGTACATCAAATGTAGTGTTATGGCGATATCTCAATTGTTTATAGACCGCTTTTGATAAAATTTAATAACGTGCTTGGTGGGGGAATTTCCTAAAATAAAATTTATGTAGGTCCGTACTAAAGGAGGATAGTTTTTCCTATTTCTGCATTTAATTTTTTCAACAAACATTCTCTAATGTGTACTTTGGGCAATTTGCGATACATCAAATTCAGTGTTTTGGCGATATCTCAGTTGTTTATGGACCGATTTTGATAAAATTTTACAGAGTGCTTTGGGAAAATTTCCTACAATCTGATATATAACATATTATCACATGTACACCAGGAGTATCTCTTTTTTCTTGTTATTTAAAAGTGTGTTTCAATCAAAAATTTTCAAATTTTCGTCTAATTTTTAGTATTTTTTCGATATTTTCGGTGTTTATAAACCGATTTTAATGAAATTTAATAGCGTTCATTGCGGGAGAATTTCCTAAAATCTGATGAGTCGATCCTAAAATCTGATGAGTCGATCGGTATAATTTTTATGGGGTCTACGATCACTAATAAAAAAATTACAAACGGAATCACAAACTTATAATACCCTTTCACCTATTGGTGAAGGGTATAAAAATAGTGAAAAACAGGTTTTTACCCACGAAAACAGTTTTTTTTTAAATACTATGATTTGAAATTTTACATATAAATATACATATATATTGTTTACATGTTCTTAAACTTTATATTGAAGATATATATATAATATATAATTCCCCGACAACATTCCAATTGGAACAAGGGGTACTTCTCTCAGACAATGACCTGCATCCGATTCTATTTTTAGACTCATTGAAAGGGACCTACGTTTTAACGCCGGCTCCGAACGGCAAATGCATTAGTTAGAGAAGTTTTTCATAGCCTAATACTCAATAACCAGTGGCTAGCTGAGTTATGAGGTGAACTGCCGCTTTTTTGAAAATTATTTTTTTTTCAAGTGGGTTTGACAGGGATTGAACTTGGGACCTCTGGTATGCTAGGCGGATGACTAACCTGCTACACCACGGCTGTTCATATTGAAGATGCAAATTTTAAATATGAAAAATAGACTGTTTTTCCGTAATTGTAAAAAATATATGGCAACACTGCTTGCATTGTAGATACATACATGTATTATTAATCCATTAAGTCATACAATTTAATATTGAGCTAAAATCCCATACTCAGGGGTGTCATAGAAACCAAGTCAGTTTTTAAATTTCTCGGTTTTGAAAACCAATACTGGTTATATTTGGTGTCATGAAACCAAGTCAGTTTTGTTATTATTGGATTTAAATGAAACAAAATGTTCGAATCAATTGTTTATTATTTCATTTGAAATTTTTTTGAAACATCAAAAATCAAATAAAATAAAAATTATTAAAGAAAATTATTTGAAGAAAAACTTTCAGTATAGGTATAAAGAAAACGCTGCTATTTAGACAAATGAAGCTTGTATACTCCAACATCATGAAATGACCGAATTGCGGACTGGACAAAATGTAATCTACCTACACCAAGAAATAAACCACAGCCAATCAAAGGACGGTTGTCACTTACATGCGATATTCATTAAATTGCAAACAAATATGTTGATATGCATTTGCTTCGCCAATACCTCCACACAAAGAATATTGTAGCCTTACAATTTTCCCTATTTTTGAAATTTATTATGGCCAAATTTTCAAAAATTTGTTCTTAGTGGATCTTAAAATCGAAAAAGGCACCAGTTTGCCAGTAACGCCTTTTTTTTAAATTGATAGATCAATTTTGAAATTAAATCTGTTAACTGTAAGTTGCTTGGTTTATTTCCAATACTAAACCAATAATATTATTTTCTGTGACACATAAAACCAATAGAAAATGTAGCTCGAACATTAATATTGGAATTCATGACACCAATTTAATTTTTTTGTCGTTTTCAAAACCAATACCAATGAAATTCTATGACACCCCTGATTACTTTTTTAAAACAAAACTTATATTTAGTTTAATTAAATTTAATTTAGAGCAGAATGCAATTTCGTTTTAAAATTAGTTACTTACATATGTACAATATATATGTATAGATACCTTTATGTTCATAATCTTCTATAACATGGATATAACAATGCCAAAACTTAATCCTAATTTACAAAACGAAAACATGATTGAAGTTTCCATTTTTATTACAAAAGGATTTTTTATCTCACACAATAAAACTTGTTCTGTTGTAATGTTCGGAATGTATTTATTACAGAATAATGGAATTCAAAATCACAAAAGCCTTATCTTTTTTTCCCTTTGTACGAAAATATTTGATTCTATCATTGAATTTTCTTTATTTATCCTACAGAAATCCTTTTGTTTAAAACACCTCAAACCTCTATTCAAGACAAAAAGCACCCACAAAATTACAACAGAACTACAATAAAAAGACCGACCGACTGCATGAATGGAAATAGTGATATCTCTACTCGTAAAATAAAAGATAGGAAATCGGTTTACTATCACAGAACACAAGTTACGCAACACATTAAAAAAAAGAAAAAAAAATCATTTTGTTAAGAAACAAAGAATAAAGTATTGAAAATGTCTATTTAGATTAAAGTATTTAAGTCAAATTTACTTTTTGTTTGATTTTCGTTGAAAATCTTAACTCTTTGGTATTTTAAATTAACAATAGAAGCATGAAATAGTTGAGTGTTAAACATATTTAATTTAGAATTTAAAATTTGGAATTTCTAAAATGTTTTAACCCGCCAATAAATGGTGGGAAAAATTACCAATATAGCGGCGCACGGTGATTCAGAATCAAATTTCATTGGCCAAAACCTATATTTTTTGTTGACATAGATTTTTAAAATTTTTATACCATCAGACAGAAAACATATCAAAACTAAGGTGGCCAAAAAATTTGGTCAAAATATTAGCTGTAGTGGGCGTGGCATGCTGCTAAAGACAAGGAATTTTAGTTAATTTAGAAATGAAAGAAAAATTGTAATTTTTGATCTCATATTAATTACGATTTCTTGAAAACTATTAATGCTACTGTTGGTTTTAACAAATGGTATTTGCGCACCCTGTATAATTTGTAGTTAAGGTGTTATGTAATAAATTTAAAATCACCATATACTCATAAAATTTAAAGTTTAGTAGTGTATAACTTTTAAAGGGAAAAATGGAAACAAAAATTGAAACCACCCAAAGAAAGCCAAGAGTGTTCCCTTTAAGCCTATATATACTTTTGCACCCGCCCGGACCCGCCCGTAGAACCCTTTTTTTATTTTAATGAAAATACTCAACATTTTTACAAGCAAAATTCTATCAAAATTGCTAGTAAATTTACTTTAGAAATCATTCACTGTCATAAATACAAATTGCAGATAGTTTTTTCAATAAGAGGAAAGTTATTAGTGGTTTAAATTTTTATTCAAATGGTTGGTATCTTAAAAAAAAACTTCCCTGAATTTTTCAGGGAATTTTTCAAAGAATTTTGAAAATATTGCATTTTGCACAGATGTTTCAATTACCTCCTAAAAGTTATAGGGAAAAAACCTTTAACATTTCTTTCAGTAAAGTACAGAATTAATTTGAATTTAAACCAAGAACCTACAAAGTCACTAGATAGTATTAACGCATTTGAATTTGGATTATCACCGCTACATACGAGAATAAGATTTATGGAACACATACTGAAAATTAGCTATGATTTGGACTTCGGATCTTCAGGATCAGTAAGAAATAATGACACCAACAAAGAGAAAAGAAAATTTAAAAAGAAACAAGTTCATGGTGCATTTCTCAAACACGGGTTAATTATAGATCAACCAAAGCAAGGATCAGGCAATACAAACGATGGCAATACCGCAAGAAGATTCTTTTTGGATCCCGAAACTACATTTGATATAACAGGTGTTGATATAGATCTTATTTCAAGATTTAAAACAATTACTGAAGTACTTGCGTGCAATGAACAAATTAATGCTTAAAAATTTGGTGATTATGCCAAGGAAACTGTTGCTATATATACATCCAAATACAATTATAGACATATGTCAGCAACAGTGCCCAAAGCTCTTCACCATGGAGAAGATGTCATTAAGCACCATTTATAACCAATTGGAGTTTTATCAGAGGAAGCCCAGGAAAAAAGAAATAAGGATTACAGATTTTACAGAGAACATAATACCAGAAAAACGTCACGAAGTTTTACAAATGAAGACTTATTTCACATATTATTAGCAACGTCAGATCCATTCATCTCTAGCATTTGAAGTCAATGGAAAGTAAATCCTTCGGACCTAAGTGCCGAAGTTAAAGCACTGCTACAGGACAGCAGTAATACAGAGCAAAATATAAAATATTTACAAGAAATATTACAGCCAAATAAACAATAATTATAATTTGCATTTAACATTTGAGTGCAATAAAGTATACAAATATTAATATTAAATATTATTCTATATATCTACAATCTATTTATGACTACAAATAAATATATATTTAAAGAAAAATTAAGTTACACTCTTTTATTAAAAAAAAAAACTAGGTAATATGTAAGTATTATTAAGCATAAATTAAAATTTGGGCCACCCTAATAAAAATATTGTAAATACCTCAACGAGAAAGGGAGCACCCTAAAGATAACAAAATGTGAAATTGCTATCCAAGGTCGACTTGTGGCCCAAATTTGAGCCAAATCGGTTAAGAGGAAGTGGGTCAAAAATGAGTTGGCAGATTTGAAACAAAATAAAAACGAAAAACATCGAAAATTGAATTTCAAGCTTAAATTTCTTAAGAACCACTGTACCGATCTTAAAAAAACTTACACTCGAAAAAGCTACAGATGTTATCTATTAATTAAAAAAGAACCACTAAAAAATCTTTAACAGTTAAAAAGTAACAGAGTTTTGGCCAATGAAAAACGATTCTGAACCACTGTGCGGCGTATTGTTAAAAACTTCGAAAAAATAACAATTTTTTTTTAAATTTTTTTTACAGAGGAACCCCGATAATTCGCATGGAACATTTTATTAAAATTATAGGGATTTTCGATTAAACGTGTTTAAAATGTATGAAATCTAACTTCAAAAAGCTAAACCGTTTTTAGACTGTAAACATTTTATATGGAAAAAATACTCAAATTGAGCTTTTCTCTAAAAAAAATGTTAAATTGCAAATTACAAAAACTAAATTTTTATATAAGTTCTTAAGTGCCATATTGCATCATTTTATACGAGTTTTTGTATATCCCCCATCTATATAAAGTGCCAAGGCGTTCTTAGGTGTGTAAGGATTTAAGCATTTATGAAGCTATTGTAGATTGTGAGCTCAGTTTTGAAACAACCTGTGAAGCAGCGTTGTCAACTTTCAAAAAGCATTAAAAGTAAGAAAAAAAAAACGCGTAATTTTCGCAAAAAATACTGACAAAAATGTTTGTTTTCCCTGAAACAAAAATGTTTTTTGATATATTGGTTAGTTTTTAAGCAACATCGTTTTGGCATTTCAGTAGTTTTTGTGTAATATCCCAGTCAGCATTTAGAAGATTATTTTTTGAAAAATCACCAAAATGAGTCTTATTTAACCAGTTTGGAAGTCCAAAAAACGATTTGTCGTCTTCGCGATTAAAAAACTAGTCGAAGTAGATTCGCGCTTATGCTTTAAAACTTACTATTTAAAAATAAAATAACAAAAAGCATATTCATTAAAAATCAAACATTTAAGGGATTGAAATTCCATAGTTTGTAACGCTATTTTGCAAATAGATTTTGCACAGTTAGATGATAAAAAGGTGACTCCTATGGTGTTGGTTTTAAAATAATAATTGTTTTAATCGTCCGCGGCGGTCGAAAAAGAGTCAAATATGATCAGAAAATAACAAAAATGCTGACTGGGATGTTGCTGTTAAGTTTGGTCTATAATTCAACTATGAAACTTTAGGGCTATTTATACCCTTCACCACCATAGGTGGAAAGGGTATTATAAGTTTGTGCTGATGTATGTAACGCATGGAAATATTTGTCTTAGACCTTTTAGTATACCAATAGGCTTAGAATCACTTTCTGAGCCGATTTAGCGATGTCCGTCCGTCTGGCTGGACCCCCATGTAAACCTTGTAATCAAACTACAGGTCGCAATTCTAAAGATAATTTGATGAAATTTGGCACACATCATTTTTTTTGATAATGGCTATTGAAATTCGTCAAAATCGGTCCATTATTTATTGTACCTCCCATAGGTCTCAATTCCCGGAATTGATATATTGGCCACAAATATCAGTATTTTTTCATGAAATTTAAATCAAATACTGCTTATGTAAACTAAAATCACTGTACCAAAAATCGGTCCACATTTGACCATAACTCCCATACAAACTTTTCTTTAAAAACGCACTAAATGAGACAAAAATCACTAAAACGCTCGTAAATCTGAAGATAATGGGAATTTTAAGTTTATTTTTTGCATACATAATTTTTTTAACAAACTGTAATCAATTTGCCTAATTTCGAGATAATCGGTCCACATTTGACCCTAGCTCTCTTATAAGTCCAAATGTCGGAAGCAGCTTAAATATATAAGTTTTGAGAAAATGTTTGTATGATGACAAAATTTAGCAAATATTTGTCTTTATACAGTAAAAATAACACTTTTGACCTTAATGGCGAAGGGTATCGTATGGTCGGGCTTGACCGACTATAGCACTTTCTTACTTATTTTTAAACAAAATTCAAACTCATTTTGGATCATTTCTGATTTAATAAAGAAAATAGTCCGAAGCTTTACAAGAACTTCTTTACAAGAACATCCCGAAAAATTAACTGTTTTGCAAAGGTGGCAAATGCAGAAACGTTCTGTGAATGTCGACCGCTACTGTGAGATGATACGCTGGCGAGTCAATCAGACTGTGATTTTTTTTAATGAAACTAAGGTTTTTATATAAAAATTAAGTTTTATGTTCAACACTTGTTAAAGTTCTAATAGCATCAAAAGGAAATGAATTACTAAATGTCCCTCTGATTTTGAGAAGAAAACTATATTCCCTATGCAAAAATAGTTGGAATTTACATCATCTGAATTTTAAGCGCTGATTAAAACAAATCCAACTATAATTGGATTGCATTGAGTTAATCATCGTTAATCACTAACCACGTCAAACGAATCAAAATCTGCCATTCAAACAACAGTTGAAATGTAAATTTTATGAAATTTTTAACAAAAAAATTTGCCGAATATAATTTTGTTTTGCTTCTACGAGTGCGGGAAAACCCCTTACTCAAACCAAGGCTGTGCTTAAGAAAGGCAAAGGCAATAAAGTTATTAAGACCCTTTTTTATCAGACCAACTGATTGTATCGATTAAATTAAGAATTCAGAACGAATTTGGCCTGAAAAATGTAAGGGTCCTCATGTGTATATTATTTGCAAAAATATAAGTTGGGCTACTAATTGCGGCCATCAATCAGTCTAAAAATAGAATCGGATGCAGCTCATTGTCTGAAAGTAGTACCCCTTGTTCCAATTGGAATGTTGACAGCATTAAAAACAGTGCCAATGAGGTTAAAATTGGAGCGGCGACATATTATATTATATCATTAACCCTAAAAATTTGAACCAAATTGGAAAACGTTAACAATGGGCGCCCACATAAACGATAAATATTAACCTTTTCGTGACCAACAGGGACCAAAATAACCCCAAAAGATTTAATATTTTGTTTATTTCTATAACTAATAACTAGACAAAAATAAATAAAATTACAAGTTATTTCATTTTTTTGGCGTCATTTTAATCTGAAAAAACCCGAAAAATACCCGTTTTTCCCCTTGTAAACGCAATTTTTAACTTTAGGATCAGGGCGTTGTCCGATTTGGCTTAAATTTTCAGGGTTAATGTTTCTCACCAAATGACAATGATCAGGCCGGCACTCCTCGAAATTCAAAACAAGACCAAATATATAATATAAATATATAAATCTTGAAAATTGTTCTACATTTGACCAATCTGACTTAACATTCGGATTCAACAAACAATTTCACTTGAAGGTAAAGATTCTTTTGGTTACGACTTTGTTTAATTAAAACAAAAAATTGATATTGAGCCTAAATATATTTAATTTATTTACTGATTATTACCACTGTGTTATTGAAAACTTAATTACTTTGCAGAAAAATGTACAGAACTGTTGGAAATGATTCGGAGTTGAACTCAAAAATTCCAAAATTGCAAATAAGAAAAAAATTGGAAAATTATTTATAGTTTATTTTTATAGAAATAAACATATTTCAGTGAAGATGTTATTTAATACGTATGCGAAATTGTTTATCATTATGACAAATTCTTTTTTACAAATTGTAAGAATTTATATGTAAGCTTCGAGCATTCTTATGTGTAATGTTCGTAGTCGTATTGTAATTACTGCTGTTATCATATACTTATATACATATCGCACTTGATCAACAAGAGGGTATTAACTCAAAATTTTAAAATTTTCAGTAGAGTCAAAAAACTATTTTATTTTACTACTACTTTCATATAAAGAAGAGGGGTAAAAATGTAGTTTTTTGGCGAAATTATAGTGAAATTGATGTCAGATTTTTACAATGGGTAGATAAGACTACTACACATCAATTTCTTCTAAAAAGTGAAAATTTAAAAATTTTGAATTAATACCCTCTTGTTGAACAAGTGCGATATGTATTTAATATTTTAATTTAAAAAATATTTGATATTC